>OZ038403.1:8513606-9780802 GCA_964036045.1 Eutreptiella sp. 'Long Island Sound 2002'
CACGCACGCGCGCGCGCGCCCACACACACACACACACACACACGCACGCACGCACGCACACACACACACACACACACACACACACACACACACACTCGTGTCGGAACCAACGAAACGGCTTGGCCGGTGGTGTCGCAAGGCGTCACAGGTACGGTGGGAGCCTTGGCACCAGGAACACCTCGTTAGGCCACAGAGCAATCAAAACAAGACAATGACAGAAAGCATGAAGTCAAGAGGCTAGGCGCCTTTCGAAAAAAATAGACACGCACGCGCGCGCGCGCCCACACACACACACACACACACACGCACGCACGCACGCACACACACACACACACACACACACACACACACATGTTGGGAACCACGAAATAAGAACAGAGCAAGAAAAGCGGTTAAGCAACATGTGTGACCATGTTCGGAGGGGTGTTCAGAGCCCTATGCAGGTCAGACCTGCGGAAAGCAGCAAGCAGGCAAGCAACAGACAGCAGGTGACTGGTGCTCAGGGCCAGCTGCAACTTTACCAAGTTATCTGTCTCCATCAGCGAGCACCTTGGTGTGACACACATACACACGAGTTGGGAACCGTGAGACAAGAACGACACACACACACACACACAGACACAACACACGCACGCACGCACAGCACGTGCACCTGCACACGCAACCTCCGCCTCCACCACACGCCCCACAGAAGCACGCACGCATGCACGGACAACCGCAACCTTTGATCCACCACCGCTTTGGTGAAGGGCACACTGGTTATGAGCAGACAGAAATGTGGTTGAAATGAAAGGAAATATGGGACAAGGGTGAGCCCTGCGAGGTGATCAGAACGGGGCTAGGAGAGGAGTGAGCGCAGGCGGCGACACTCCGGTGTTGCACATGTCATGCGGGTGACACAGTGGACATGCCTGCACAGGCTTGTTGCTTGTTGTTGTTTCCTGACTGCACAACGTTGTCAAAGCATGGACTAGTGGTGCTGTCGCATGTGGGGCCAGGGTCACTGTTGTTTTGTCCCACGAAGATTTGCGTGTTTTTTTTGGGGGGGGGGCTGACTCGAAATGTTCACGAGTACTCAAGATAGTTCTTGGGAATTGGGCAACTCATGTATGTGATCCACTGGATCCCTGGTAGACAGGACGCAGGGCGCAGACCCATAGCTCATATACCAGGAAAGAGGAGGCGCTCTCTAGTGCGGCAGGCAACCGCCACGCTTTAATGGCAAAATCCTTTACGGAGGTACGACGGTAAGAGAGAAAAGCCTTGCGTTTTGTTGCCGGGACCAAATGCACCCATTTCGCTGGGCAATTCATGTTTTGAGATGATCGAGGGGGTTGCACTTGGTACACTTTGTAGACTGCAAAATTGCGACATGGCACCAATTTCCCTGATGCACACCATCCCGCCTTTAGGATGGTATCGCTGGTGGCGGGCGGTTCACACTCCCCCATGTGCGCATTTCCCGGGTTGCAGAAGTCGCCACAGGTCCCACAGGTGACACAAAGAACCCCGTCTCCATGGCCGTCGCCAGGAGGTACAGGACCACATGAGCCACAGCCGAACCTTGTGGGGGGGCACTGGCACCAGCGCATGCGCAGTGGGGTAAAGCGGGTTGGGCCCTCAGCACCCATTGGCATCAAGGGTTTTGCGCAAGGATTTGGAAAGTGAGTTGCAGTCTTACTGCACAGCGTATGGGTGTTGCAGGATGGAGGATGCAGGATGTGCGTGCATCCATGCAAAACCACTACCTCCAGGGGAAATCCCTTCCCAAATGGAAGCATAGCCTTGTTGCTGTGGTGTTTTTTGATATTTGCAGAGATTGTTTTGTCAGGTTCTCCAATTCTCGAAATGTGTGTCCTTGCAGAACCATTTGTTGAGATCGGAGTCCATATCCGCTGGATATTTGCAAGAGGTTCAAACCGTCAAGTAGTTCATCTGAGTTGAAGTAATTGTCGGTGCCGATTCTCTCTCGAAACCATACAATTACGCAGGTGCACCGGGTACAAGCAAACGGTTCAGCAAAAGGAGGAGGATACGGACTCTGGTGGGCCCTTGTCACTTTGCATGTGCTTGTGCAGCGCACGGGCGGGTATTACCTGCATGGCCATCGACCTCACAGCACTACACCATGCGTCATTCTCCATAAACAGAAAGGGCTGGAGGGCTGCCTGACGGTTCCTGACGGTAGAAGAAAAAAATTTGTAACGCCCACTGGCTCAATCCCAAACCACTGGCAAATCCTTTGGGGGCCAGCAGAGCAGGCATGCACTACTCCGCTACTGAAACATGCGGCCACTGGCCCTCTCACGGTCACTGGCCTTAGCCCTCACCCACCCACCCACCCACACCATGGTGCAACAAACGTGGACGTCCATCGCCCTCGCGATAAACTCCTTGCCACGGTTCCGACATACTGGGGCTCAGCACAGGGGAGAAACGCAACGCCACGCAGGTCACCCCCCCAACAACACGCACCTGTAGCGCGCGCGTGTCCCGATGAATACGCCGTCACAATGCATCCCCAAAATACGGAAACTTGATCGAGTACGGTACAGAGTGACGGTACAGAGTGACAGTATGGAGTGGGACGGCATAGAGTGACGGGATAGACTGACGGTATCAAGTGATGGTATGGAGTGACGGTATAAACGGTGGCCTAGGCAGAGGGCTCTGAGGCATGCTGGGACTGTTCGCAGCCGCAGGCACCCCTTCCAAAGGAAGAAGGCAACAGCTTCGGGGGGGGCAAGGAGTCAGCCATATGTCTCGTTGGCCAGTACTGTCGGTTAGACGCTGAGCAGCAGAACCGCGGACAACACCGGGTCAGGTCGTACGGGACCGCCGGCCCCGCGGAGCCTGTCGAGGCCCGGCTGAGATCCCCTCACTCACTCGTTGTCCGCTGCAGGCTGTCCCAGGGGTGGCCCAGCGGGGCTGCCCCTGAGCAGTGCCAGCGGTCAAAAAGGATGACGCACGTGGTCGCTGACGGAGGGCAAAGAGCGTGGCAGTCACACGTGACGCATGCGCGTGACCGACACACGATTGGCACACCATCCACCGCGCGCCACCGCTTCCGGAACGCAGACCGACGGGCGCGGGCGACGCACAGCCTGGGCCTGGGGCTCTTGGGCGGCCACTGTACCGTCGGCGCTGCCCGGCACCGCTGAGTGTGCTCGAGCTGGCAGGGCGATGCAGGGCCTGTCCCCCAGAAAAGGAAAAGGGCAATGCCGTGTATATGTGTATGCAACGCAATGCCAAAGGCAACGATTACGCTCTGTGTTGTTGGGTGTGCGTGCAGGCGCTGGTACCGGATGGCGATGGCCAGGAGTTCATAACCCCCGAGGCCGGGTAGACGGGCGGGCCCCAGCACCCTTGGCCCCGTTGCAGCGCGCTGTCGGTGGGGGGGGATCCTGGCCAAGGTTGCGATAAAGGCCATGCACGTGGACGGCGGAACGGCGGAACGGCTTTTTTTTTTATTATTCGGAACGTGTCGTGCAATCTTTGTCAGGATTTCCAGTTCGTGGACGGCGGTTGCAGAGCGGCCCGCGCACACGCGAAGCCCCCGACTCGGGCTGCCCGGCATGCCAACAAGCGACAAACCCCGCAGGACTCCGGGACGCCTGGACCAGCGGCCGGCAACCGACTGCCCAACGGGCCCCGAGCTACGGCCGCGCGGCCGCACCGACGGGAATCCCGCCATCCAAAACCTGAGGCCATCCCGGGAAACAGCGGACCTCCTTCATTGCCGAAGGACCGCCCCGTCGAGCACACGCCATACCCCCGATGGTGGTCCACGGTGGCCTCGGGCGGTGCGTGGCTCGCGCCCCCCGGGGCCCGGCGTGCGCGGCTGCCCCGTGTTCGGGCGTGCCATGTTTTCGGTTCCGCAGGGCCGCCGCGCGACGCAAGCGCACACACTCTCAGGGCAATCCGGAGTGCGGCGTGCCCTCTGCTCGTCAACGCAAAGGACAACAAAAAGGGTCAGAAAGGGGCAGGGATCCCCCTCCACGTCCGCGGATGCCATCCCGGGGTCCGCATAGCAAAGACGACACAACGGCGGCACCGCCCCTTGTGTGGAGCCTTGGCAGCCCTGAAAGGCCAATGCTGCATGCTGTGAGGTCGCTATGGGCCCGATTTGTCTGGGGAGTATTGGCGCTAGCCCTTATCCATGCTTCGGCTAGGGCGTTAGCTGTAGCTATAGCACTTGCCTGACCCTCCCCATCCTGTCTTACGTCCCACATTCCCCTTGTGCCTGCAGGACTGCACCGCTGAGTGGTGTGGCAAAATTATTACCTCAAATTCTGCTGCTGCATCCGGACCACCCGTTACGACGTCTGCCTCAGAGCACTTCGCCTGCCCTGACGGAGGCCAGGTATGCATGCTCGCATTCAGCGCTCTGTCTCCTGCCCCTCTGCTCAACCTTCCCCCCTTCTTGCTTCGACCCGCACGGATCTGATGCCCCCTCTTTTTTTTTTTTCATGCGCCAGTGGCCCTCCGTTCCCGGCCATTCACTCCCCGAACTCGGACGTGGGTGCTTGAGCTAAGGCGAGCAGAAGGCCAGGGCAATCAGGGAAGGGCATGCACCACCCGCATGCGTTTGAATGCGGTGCATCGTCTGCGGTAGGGAGACCCTCAATTCGACGCCGCCGTCAATGGAGATGGCGGGGCTCCTGAGGCGCAGGAATGGTGCCGCCCCAGAGGCCGCAGGCCCCCGGCGACGCGGCCAACCGACTTGATCCGCGACGCCTCCGGTGGACGGGGGGTGGCACATGCTGAGAAATTCAGCATTCGTTCGTGACAGAGATCACTCCCACTGCCCTGTGCACATGGCGCGTCGGCATCTTTGACAATGGTCTCATAATGACATTTTGGGGGCATCCGTCGCCCTCGAGGCACGGGACGGGGCGTTGGGGCGGGGGCGGGGGCGGGGGGGGGGGGGGAGGGGTGACCGGCCCGCCCTCACCCACTGCCCCCACAACACAAGCGACGGGCAGACAGAGCCGCGGCCCGGGAAGTGTCAGAAGGGGGGGGGGACCCAAAAGTGTGTGTACCATTTCCCACGAGGGTCACTTTGGTCTGGAAGGGGGGGAGGGGGTCCGGGGGGTTACCCCCCCCCCCCTGTGTGACATTCCGTCGGGTTGTCGCTCCTTTACGGGGCCCTGGACAGTCACCCGGTCTTCCCTTCGCACGTTGCGTCGGGTCGCTGCGTTCTGTCGGCCGCTGCGGCCGGTGCTCCTGCTGGTGTCGTTTCCGCGTTCGCGGAGCCCAGTAGTTGGTGTGCTGGGGCTGTGCTGGTTGCGGCGGGATGTGCCGCGTGCGCGTCAGTGGCGCCCAGTAAACCCCTGTCCCAAAAATAAGAACTGGCCCCAAACTAAGAACCGCCCCAAAAATAAGAACCGCCTGGGGCTTTCCACCGAGCGGGTCAAAAATAAGAACCACCTTGGACACAAGCAAGACAAAAGCGGGGAACAATGAAGAGTTTTTTGTGCATCAGTTACTTGCGGAAATACGAAGTGATGGTAGCTTGGCGCTTTGCTGGTGGCAGGTTGCAGACAGGATCAGGTTCAGGCACTGCCTGAGCCCTTGCAGCTACCATTTGCTGAACATGCTGCTCCACCTCAGACATTGGAACAAAAGTGTAAGAGGGCAGAACCCGCAGCTTGATGTCACATGGGTTAGCAGGGAGATAGCTCATCTTTTTGAAGACCTGATGTCGGTTGGCATTGCCAGCACTGATGGTTAAGCTGTGGGCCTTGGCGACAGATGAGTCTGATTTTTCCACGTCAATGGAGTCCGCACACTGTGGGTGCAAGCCATCAAAAATGTCCATTTTTTCTGAAGGCAGGAGGAGGTGTCAAACGCAATAGGAACCGCCCCCAAAAATAAGAACCCCCCCTGCTACCGCCACCAACTGGGTCAAAAATAAGAACCGGTTCCTATTTTTGGGGCGGGGGTTTAGTTGGCGCACCGGGGGTTGTGCTGGTTGTGGCGGGGGTCGTTTGACTGTTTCGACACCCCCCCTCCTGCGGTGCACGGCCACTCTACTACTTCCCCGGCCGGGGGCCCTCACGACACCGCCAGCACGTCGTCCACGTAGCCCGGCCGGCCGAGCTCCACGTGGTCCAGCTCCAGGTACTCCCGCGTCTGCATCTCCTGCAGCCGCGACACCGCCCGCGCGAACGCGAACCGCTCCTCGGCGCCGCTGAAGAGGGCGGACCCGGCGCCCTCGGGGTCGTCCAGCCCGGCCTCGCCCTCGGCCAGCGAGAGCAGGTCCGCGGGCGCGGCGGCGGCCGTCGTGAACAGCTTGACCTTGTGCTCGTACAGCTCGTCGACGAGCAGGATCAGGCGCTTCACCTCCGCCTTGAGGCCGAGGTTGAGCCGGGGGATGCTGGTGACGAACACCGTGTGGAAGTTCTTGGCGATCGCCTGGTAGTCCGCGGCGCTCAGCGCCTGCGCGCACAGGTCGTGGAAGCCGAACCACGCCATGTGCCCCGCCGCCTTCTCGATCTTCACCTGCCGCCCGAACACCGTGAGCTCCTGCGGCCCGGCGACCGCCCCGGCGGACAGCCGGTTCCAGGCGTGCGCCAGCCGGTCCTGGGTGGCCTGGTTGAGGGGCGTCAGGTAGAACTCGGTCAGTTGCTCGCCGGTGGTGCGGTAGTCCACCCCCGCCTGCAGGTGTGCAGCAACGGCCAGCGAGACACGTGCACGACACGAAGAACGACTGCTCACGAGTGCATTTGAAGCGGAACAAATGGACACTCAGGTGGAGTGCCCTCACACCAAAACCAAACGGAATGCGAACCATGCGAAGCGAATGACCCCGCATCAAAAATTTTGCCCACCTTTTGGGGTTGCCCTAAATTGTGGATGCGGACGTTGGATGGCATCCTCACTTCACCCAAATCGATGTTTTACCGGGACCGCGGCGCCTCAAAACGATCCATCGCACTGGTGCAAATCCAAGTGCCTCCCGAGTTTGTGGGCTGAATTTAGGAAGTGCCCTTGCCAAATGGCCTCAAACAGCAGATGCAAATAGGATATGGCTTTGCAAACTTGCTTCATTTTGGGTCCAGTCAACCGCACCCCATACCCATGCATACAGCGACCAAATGCAACTCCCGCACATTGTCAAGGGCTGTGTGGTGCCTTGACTCCTCTCCCTTGGCCTTGGGGAAGACTGCCAATGGGTGGCATTGGCGGTTGCTCTTCCTCTTGGCCACAACGACCCTGGACACCTGCATGTCATGGACGACGTTCTGGGCCTTGACCAGGTCGATGAAGGGCAAGAAGACCTCGCGGTTCAGCCCGCCCTTGTACAACTCCCCCGGGGCCCGGTTGGAGGTGGCGACCACGACCAGCCCCCGGGCGTAGATCGCGGAGAAGAGGCGCCGCAGGATCATGGCGTCGGCGATGTCGTTGACCTGCACCTCGTCGAAGCACAGCACGCTCGCCTCGCTGGCGAGCTCATCAACGACTTGCTCGATGCCGTCGGATCTCCTGTCGAGTTTCTTGTGGCGGTGGATGCCCTGATGGACCCCCAGCATGAACTGGTTGAAGTGCACGCGCTTTTTTTCGTTGAGGGGGACTTGGTTGTAAAATAGATCCATGAGGAAGGACTTCCCACAGCCCACACCTCCGTACATGTAGACCCCCGGAATGTCGGAGAGTGTGGATTTGTGGGATTCTTCACTGGCATTTTGGGGCGAGCCCCCCCCAAAAAGCGCGTTGAAGAACCCGCCTTGCGGGGCCGGAGGTGGGGCCGGGGCTGCCACCCACGATTCCAATTGCTCGATCAGGGCGTCCAACTTCTCCAACGCCTTGACTTGGCGATCGTCCTTGGCAATGTCCCCCCGCTGGACCATCTCCTCATACACGTGTGATGGGAGTCGAAGCAACACACTATTCGACCCAAATGCACGGTGGTTGCATGCCGCATGACGCAGGTTTGCGGCTTGTCTCAAAGAAAATCGGAAAACCATCAACTTCGAGACTACAATGAGCAACACATACACCAAATGGGGGGCAATAGGCGACACAACCGCCTAGCACGGAGGTGAAGAGTACCCCCCCCATCTTGTGTTGTGAAAACAGAGTCCCAACACCCTATCAAAGCACAAAGCAACAAGTTCCATATTTGTATAGTTCCAATTATACATTGCTTTTCCATTAGTATCCTGTACCCCTATAACCCGTAACTTAGACCCGGGTCCGGGTTATATAACCCACAACTTGGGACACCCGAGTTCCGGGCTATATAACCCGGACTCGGGTCTGAGTTCCCGGGTCTATAACCCGGACTTAGAGGGGGAAAGTACAATACAATAGGGTAGCTATTGCGCTTTGGGGGGTTGGCTAGCTTGGAGGTTGGCTGACAAGATCAACAATCAACCACTTCTAGTTGCTTGGAGGGTGCTGCATTGCATCGTTTATGTTAGGGAAGCTCTCAAGTTTGACGCCGCCTTCAATGAAGATGGCGGGGCTCCTTATGCAAGTGGAGGAAAATGTGCCGCCCCATAGGCCGCTGGGGGGCGGGGGGGTCCGGGGGCCCCTTGGACGCGGCGAACCAACTCAATCCGCGACGCTTCCGGGTTGATAGATCAAAATTGTTGTCTACAAACATCCATTAAATACCCAACTCCTTGTCATGCAATTTGCTTGTGATGACCCAGTAAGGCCCTTGACGTGGTGGTCCCAACATGGAGGTAAAAGTACACCCGTTCGCCTATTGCCTGAGAAAACTGGGATACAATAAACAAACATGTGGAGTTGTTGCCTCTCGGACTAGGGACCACAACTTTGCCGCAAAAAAAAAAAGATTACACAATTTGCAAATGCGGGCGGGGATTGTTTGGGCCGTGCATGCAAACAAGTAGACAACACATCATCACAAACTACATGATCATTGTGCATGGTTTGTTTCTGGTCGTTGGTTCCTATTGGGTTGGTTTGCATCCGAAAGCCCAACGACATTCACATCACCATGCTAGTAATTTGATTCACTCCGAAGGTAAATCATCATGTTTGGAGCGAGGCGAAGGATAGAAGAGAAGAACATGATGATCGAGGCGTAGTTTGGCGAGTGGCTACGCTACGTTCCGGCAGTCTTAGCAAATGTACTTTGGCATTTATGCTTCCCTCTCTGCTCCTCAAATATGTTTGCTATGCTGCATCCCGAGACGATTTAGTGGCGAGTTTTCGCTACCTTGTTTTGTGGGTGGGCGAGCACATGTACTCGGGATTGGTGGTTGCCTTGCTTAGAGAGGTTGTTGTGCAAGTACGACTCTTGTCCTTGGTTTGTTGCCATGTGGGTTCGGGAGGGCAACCGAGCTAGGGAGTGGACGCAACCGGGGTTTGATTTGTGTGCACAAGTAAAATTGTTTAAGTGTGTGTGCAACTGTGCGTCTGAATGACATAAGATAGGTGGGTTGAGTAGGAAAGCGAAAGGCGGGCTCGGTGCAACACAAGGCCTGGTATGCGCGAGAAGAACAATGGTCCCATGGCGTGGTGTGCATGTGAAACAAGTGTGTATCACACATGCCGCTTGTCACAATGCATGTGTGTACGTACATGGAGCATCTGCACACGCCGGACATTGTCTTCTACCGGAATCAGCACACTTCCTATGCACGTTCTACACGAGCCTTGTGGGCATTGTGGCCATTTTGTCTATCTGAGGAGCTTTGTTATGCTTGTGCTCGCCCCTGCAAGCAAATCAACTAAAAACCATTTCTTACGCTGTGTTGAAGGTGACGTCTCGTGTACATGGTGCACCATGCGGAACTACATACAAATCCAAAGGGCGCCTTGGTACCCCTTTTATACTGAGGGAAAAGCCAAGGGGCAGAACACACCAAGCGCACTCCCCCCACGTGACCCTTTGTGCTATAGGTTTCCATTGGGTGGGGACACCACAGTTCGGAAAGCACATCACGGACTTCCGCGCCTGAGGGTGGAGCACGGGGGAGATGTTCATGAACACAAGGTATATATCGTCACGAAATCAGGAAAACAGAATGCTGGGACTAATGATTTCAGTTGATGAGCCAACGAGGTTGGTAAGGCCGAACTGGTAAAGGATTGATGATCAACATTACACCCAAGTGTTGTGTGCCCTACTTGTGTGCCCGTTTCAAATTCCTCCACATGCCCATTTCCCATAGCACCCGAAGCGGCAAGGGCAGATGTCCATATCTAAGTTTCACAATTTGGCACACTTGACTTTTCTCACATTGTCTGGAGGAACTTTCTTGGAGTGTTTTTGGCAATTTAGTCGGTATCTCAGCGCTCATTGCGAGGCTAAACAGAGGCAAAAGTGAAGAGGAGTAAAGGCACCAAGTTGAATGTGACTCTTCATTTGAAGAGCGTGGTCCCGGGATTTGAGAGCAGGGCGGGGGATCAAATGATTTTTACCGGAAAAATGAAAATGAAGCCTGCACTCCAAACCGTGGAGCAAGCCAAGCCAAGTTGGGAACCCAATCCGTCTTATTTACTGTTCCGACTTTGGCAATCTTCAACGGAGGCCTCAGACGATTTAACGCTTTCATTGATTGTGCTCGTCGCATGTTGCTACTCATCACGCCAACCTATCTTGGTATGTACATATTTGCATACATTAAGGCCTATAGCACAGTAATGAAACCTTTTTGGCTTCGTTTGATATGTTTGCCGTGTTTTTGACAACCTCGTATTTTGTGGTTGCGGGTGCTCCAAAAGAAGGGACTATTTATCTTGCCACCAAAAATCTGTGAAGAGCATGGCGCAAGGAGGCTCAACCGCAAGTTTGCAAAATGAGCACGTTGCCTAAAACGGCAGTTGTCAAAAACGGTGACTGACGAGAGCACAAGACAAGAACACGTTCTCAAACGGCCATAACCTGAAAGTGCACAGTGAGGTCACCATTGGAGCATTATATCCGTGGCAAGGGCCGGAGGATGGAATCATCATCATATGCCACGGGCATCTGCCGATATCCTCAGGCCCCAATGCCACGAATATAAGAATTGTGCCTAATGCCACGCATATCTGCCTGTATCCGTCCGTGCCTATGACACGGGATACACGCAAAAATCCATGGCATAGGCACAATTATTGTGTAGAAAACATGAATGAACAAAAATGAAAGATTCTAATCAATACACCGCAATGTGAATGCACAGTGTCGTGGCGAACGCACAACAAAGAGTTTAACAGTGCTTTTCATGGGAGCCCATGCTGCAAGTGCAAAATGCCGTGGGCCATGCTCCGTTTGTCTATTCTCATCATTCTTATGCCCACTTGCTCTTTGACATCTATCATGTAGCTGTGCACCTATGAAAGTCCAAGGTAACAAGCACTTGATCTGTTCCCTTGATCCCCACCGGACCGGCAAACAGCTTCCATCCATTATGCAATCCCACTTTGGTTGCCTTGAGACAACACAAGCATGGCGCACTCGAGTTTGCTAATTGTTTGGTTCCGATGGATGTTCATGGGCCGAGTTGGCAATGGGTGATGTTCATGCCAAATTTGATGCAAAGGTGATGAGTGACAAGCACATTTGGTTGGCAAGATAAAGCGACGCCACAAAGCAACTATCAAGGAAACATGAAATCCGTAGAATTGTCTACTACTGCCCTACTCTCCACAAAACGACTTGTACATTGTATCTTGGTGGCTCAATCCGCAGACACATGCATGGTTTTCCATGAGTGCGTGTCAGGCCATGTAGGTGATGGAGACAAATTGATGGGCAAGACAGGGTTTGCGGAACCTACCCAATGACCACCTTTTCACAACCCAAGAGGGCACATGGATACCCCACGAGAAAATTCTTGTGGAGGAAAACCACGAAGGCAACCACCCGGGGCAAAAAATTCATCAATCCCACTGTTTGTGGGTCATTACAGGTCGAATTGACGTCGGATTGATGCCGTTTTCTAGACAGCTTGCTTCAAGGCCTGCACTGCCCTGCATCAAATTCTGATCAGCGGATACACCGTACATTTTAGTCACGCGCGACCTACAGCATACGATCTGTTGTTGTTGTTGTTGTTGTTGTTGTAACTGTTGTTGATCTGTTGTTGATCATCATCTGTGTGAGTTTTGGTTTCATCAGCTGTGTAGGCAGTAAAGTTGATGCAAACATTCTCAGAAGTCGGCGTCAATCACAATCAGGTAGCCACGACACGGGCCCAAAACAGCCATTTAGGAATTGTTCACAAAATTAGGGTCCCAACAAACAGGTAGCAACTTTTCAGGGGCCTATTTTCAGCCGTCTAGCCAAATATGAGGGAGAACGATGGAGTTTTCAACCTATCTTGCCATCTTGAACAAGCCGAATGTAATATATGGTTTAGGGTTAGGGTTGGATATGGCTGCTACTTGCATGAAAGATCGAAACTTGAAAAAAGAATCATGAGAAAAGGATGTTGGAGAAAGCCTCACTTAGAGAGATACCATATGTAAGGCAAAAAAAGAGGCGCTATGTCAATAAAAAAGAAAGGCTTCATGTCAACATCTCCGAATCTTGAATCAAATGGTGATACAATTTTTTTTTGACCTCCTTTGGTGCCTCAACGTAATTTGATTATGACCGAAATCCGCATCTTTTGAAATTATCTGTGGCTTTCGAACAGATCCAAGTTAGATGTGTTCTTTAAAAGATAAGAATTGATTTTGATGCTTCATTAGTGTGCTGCGGGGCGCATGGTTTTCATTAAAACAAAAACACAACCTTGCAGTGAATCATTGTTGGGCCTCGACCTATGTATGTTTAGCATTGTCTAGGAAACCGTACCGTTTGGCGAACCCTGTGACAATCCGAACAAAAGAAACTTGCGAACGCCAACACAGCCCCTTCCGGAAACATCCGAGGACATGGCCTTCCTGGTAATGGGGCGAGGGAAAAGACGGCCTTGATGCCTGATCCCTTATGGAGGAGCTCGTGCGGCTTTACCACTCTGGACTTGCGTTGTGGATATGGACATGGCGCGCCCGAGGAAGGACCCGCGGGGACTCTCCCCCAGCCTGCGGCCTTCGGAAGCTTGGGGTAGCCTAAGGGATCTCTGTGGTTGCTTTCGACCAGTGGGACCACCTCGGTCGTCGTGTGTCGCCTATGTTGGCCGTGTATGCCACTACCATTGTGGTGGTGACCGTCGCAGCCGGCACCCGGTGCGCCTGGTATGGGTTGACGGGTCCTTTGGATGCCGAACAATCGCCGCCAGGACCCGGGACCAGCCTGGGGAGCCTCCTCGGACAGGCATCTGTTGTGTTCAGGCAACCAATTGCCATTGGTCATTTAGGGTCTCAGCGAGGTTCACTGTCCAGGTGGCCCAAGGACAATTTAAGGTTGTGAAGTGCATTGCCTCTATTTTTTTGGTTGTCATTGCCATCCATTGAATCCATGCCACACATCCCCATCGTCTTCAGTTTTTGCTGTGGCGGTTTGATGTGTATGAAGGGCATATTGCCAAACCGGCTAATACAACCAAGCAATGCAGTGCTGAACACCTGTCATCTCCCTTCCACGCGCAGCATGGCATCTTCTTTCGATGAACTCTTTTGATGAGCTTTTGGTGTTGGCACTTTTTGCAACTTTTGGATTTTGAATGACAGATGCTGTTCCTGTTGCAGCAGCAGGGGGGGGGGGGGGGCACAATTTTGAAAACCTGAAGTGTTGTGTTAATGCAAAACAGATCATATGAAATGCATCAATGACACAAGAATTTGTATGCAGCCTCAGAAAGGAAGGGTCAGAACCCGAGCAGACCAAATAGAATGCGAGAGGTCATGCAATGAGGCAGCACGATTGTTCGGCAATTTTCTTTGGGAAATTCTGAAATCTGTTGAATATTTTCCCTACACAGAGGAATTAAAATACCTTGCAATAGGCATTCCAGGTCTTGCCAAAACTGAAATTACCTTGGATCTTGGGATTTTCAAAGTAATGCACAGCAAGGAATTTTATGACCTTGGAGTAGTGAGCCAAGGAGGATGCAGGGTGTCACAACCAACGTACCAAGCAGATGATATCACTGATGACGGTATCATCAACGCGATCAGACGCGATTGGTATGAAAGGCTTGTAATGGTTCGGATGGGTGACCCACAGCTAGGTGCCCACACAGGCCTCCAATTGGTTTGCATCAAGACGACATCTGAATTGTTGAGAGACTACTTTGTAGACTTGTTTGATAAGGATACCGAATACAAACAACGTTTGCATGACAAATCCGGATACCATCTACACACTACCTACGCAACATATTCAGCGGGTGTGCGCGGAGGAGGGGGGACCATTTACACACTTGAATTCATTCGATCTGATGCAATTGATTTTGACATAATAACCTTAAGCAGGTCATGCGGCGAATCGTACCGTCGGTATCGTTTTCAGCCGTACTAAATTACCAATCCCCCCTGCTCTTCGCAGAGTTCTGTTTGAAAGGAAAGTATGCCGGGTAGGGTCCGGGTAGGGAAGTCCTCCCTTTGTAGCCATTAGCAGGAGGAGTCTTGGTAAGGTGGAGGGTTAGGGTTAGTGATGGTACAGACCGGGAGGATAGATGTTTTGCTGAAATATTCAGGCCTGCGATCACCTTCCCTCATGCACCCACCATGCTTCTGTGATTTAGATTTTTTTTGTTTTTTCGTTGTTTGTCAAATGCCGGCGCGACAACCCCCCCTTTGCGTGTACGTATGCGCCACTCGCCATTATGCATCCCTGTCGGACCACCCATCCTGCTCAATGACACACGTCGGTCTGGGTGATGCCCATGTCACTGGTATCCCCCTGATGAACGCGCTGTTCTGTCGCCTGTCCCACGGCGTGCCTCACATTGAAGTGGTCGCGTACGCGCAGCGTGATGCGACCGTGTCGCACACCTTGGTGTACCGAGATGGGACATATGGGGTGATCGATACTCGCGACGTGGATGCCGGTGGCGGGACGTTTTGGTACAACCTGTACCACACAGTATTCTCTCAGGGCATTAACGTGGGTTCGGTTCTGGGTACCGCCATTCAGGTGTTCATGGACCGGGTGGCAGTAGCGGGTCGTGATGCATTTTGCGGCTGATGATTTGCTCACTGACAATCCAAGATGCACTCAATTTGAGAATGCAAACTGTGCAGTGCCCACGATTCCCTTCACTTGTGTGAGAGAGGGCAGGGGTCGGTGTTCCTAACCCTAACCTGGATAACCCTAACCCTAACTTGAGCTCCAACCCTCTTGTGATATCCATGTCCCAAGGAGCTGGTGCGGGCCCTTAGCTCGTAGCTGATGCACCCACACACATTGACTTAGATACTTTCTTTGATCAATGGCAAACAACAGGCGTCTGTATTCCCTTCTGGATCAATCAGAAGAACATACGGGCAAACGGTCTCGTGGTATTGACGCACTGCAAGCTTTGCAAGAGACATAGGGACTTGTGGACAAGCGAATTGCCGCAGTGACGGTATGATGCAATGATGCAACCGTGATCGGTGTACTCTATTGTACCCTAACCAAGTGATTCACTGTTTACAGGAGCAATACAGCATATACAGCAAGTTGCAAATGGCAAAGCAGCAGTTTCTGGTGTGTTAAACTGTACGTGCGTGTTTGTGTCATTGTGTTCCTACCCTGCAACTTCATGCATGCTTGTACAGTATCTGCAACTTCAAGAGGACTGCATTGATATGCATACGAGATTTTGCAATACCATTCAGGAGATGGAGCAGGCGGTATGCACAAACACGCATGCCTCATCATCATGTCATCACAAAATGCATCACTGTTTTATCACTGCGGTATCTACGGGAGCGAAAGCAATTGACTTGGTTGTTGCTCAATGACCGGGTAGTTGTCTGCTTGCAGCACCAATTGTCTGTGGCGTACGATGACATGGAGGAGAAGGACGAAGAAATCGTGCGGTATGAATGACTGATACTTCTGGTTCCTGTCGTTTTGTCTTGCAATTCCGTACCCCACATCACCTTACACAGACTGAAACAAAGTGTTACAACGCACAAGGTGATGCTCAGTGACGCAAGAGACAATGCGCTGCTTCCTCGCGAGACGCTGGAAAAACTGGACGTTGATGAACTGCAGAAGACTGAGCATTACATGAACGACTATGGCGTTGAATTGCGCAGGATTTTAAGGGAGAAACGCCAATGTTAAATTTGCATGACCGTGCCAGCCTGTGTTATCCTTGTGCCTTGTGGGCACCAGGGTATGTGTCACATGTGCGCATCACAAGTCAACAGCTGCCCGTGGTGCAAAGAGCCCTTGGTGCAAAGATTGAAAGCATTTAAGGTCTGTTAGGTCTGGATGGATGCATCTGATAGACGGACAGTGCCAGATTCTTTGCCTTTGTCTTTATGCGCTCAACACAGCGCTCTGGTAGCGGGGTAGTGCGATCAGGGTCAGGTCTGGATCAGGGTCGGGGTCTGGATCAGGGTCGGGGTCAGGGTCAGGCCAGATTCTTTGCCTTTGTTTTTATGCGTTTTTTGATCTCAACAACCTAACCCTAACCTGCTTTGCCAGGTAGCGGATCAGGATCAGAATCTGGATCAGGGTCGGGGTCAGGGTCAGGCCAGATTCTTTGCCTTTGTTTTTATGCGTTTTTTGATCTCAACAACCTAACCCTAACCTGGTTTGCCAGGTAGCGGATCAGGATCAGAATCTGGATCAGGGTCGGGGTCAGGGTCAGGGTTTGCTGGCGTTTTTTTATCTGAGAGCATTCACACACAACACTTTCCATGCCTTCGTCACATGTGTGCATCACAGCTGCCCGTTAGGTTTGGCATTCAAGCAGCCTAAGGCCAAATGGGCGAATGTGTGCCGTGCCTGACAGGTGCCAGATTTATTGCCTTTGTTTTTATGCGTTTTTACATCTCATCACAGCGCTCCGGTCTGCCAGGTAGCGGGGTAGTAGTGCGGCTAGGGTCTGGATCAGGGTCGGGGCCTTCTGCATTGTGTGCCACAGTGTGAATGCCTGTGCATGCTGAAGCCGGTTCGGACCCCCGTGGCCATCTTTGGGTCACTTGGGGTGTGTATCTATGTGCCGGCAAGCCGCCATTGGCTGATATCATACTCTCCCATCCACCTGACCTAACCTGATGTGATAGTGTGATAGGTTTGGCCATTCCGGCTATGAGCGGCCATATTCAATACCGAGGCGCCGCCAGCTGAGATTTATATATCAGAATATCAGGAATCAACAGGGTTTTTTTATCATAATGTTTCCGTAATTTTTCCGCCTTCCGTTCTGATTGTCAATGTATCGGCGACTGTCATTTGGCTCGCGATTTTGCGGTAACCGATTGGTTAACTGTTATTTACAGATATTTTGGCGGAAACCCCGATGAAGGGTCAGATTTCATCAGTAAAGGGTTCGTTGCTTCCGCAATTTTCAGGTTATACACTCGCAAAATGAATCCGATTTTTTCAGACTTTCAGAATCGGATTTTCGACTTCGACATCGCCGCACTTGATATGATGAATTCCGAGTGGCCCGACATGTTTCCCCGATCACGAATCAACCTTCCTTTGGTTATGCCCTTCGTTTTTCTTGGAGATAAAGAGTAAGAAAAAGTCACTGCCATGTCTTTCTTGGAGGGCTTGATCCAGGCTAAGCCCCCCTTAAAACCCTTTGTTGATGCTAAGACAAACTTAAGTGTTTTTATCTCTCTTTTGTTGCCTAAAGTACACTTTCTCAAAGTAACTAGGGTTATGACCCTAGCCCCCCCATGAAGTTCACCCCTACCACTCAACTGAGCGGAGGTACCTTCCTTCATGGAGGACATACCAAAAAAAATCAGGCATTTCATGCTTGTTGGCCTTGGAGGTTAAGCCTAGTGGTCTCCCACCCCAAGACCCCTATACTCAATTGTTTCTACCACTTATTGTGGTCCTACTTTGTAACTGTTTCTGAATTCAGTTGCTTGGCCAAGTCATTTTCTGTGTGGTCCTGACATCCATGCCCCTCAGTCCTAACCAGCACCATTTCACCCAAAAGAGTGCACATGAAGTGCCTATTGCAACCTCTGAGGCAAGAGTCAGACCAATTTTCATATAAAACCTTTTGTATTATCCATTTGTGATTGAATCTATGTGCATAAACCTGCTTTGTCTATCTGCAGCCCTTCTGTGTTACACTGGATTCCAAAACCAATCATTGATTCGATCCACATCCTCTTATTGCTCTACTTGCTGCTTTGGTTTGGGTTTTCAACTACAAAACCTGCAGGACATCATCAAAATACCTAGGGCATAAAGCAAGGACATCTTTCCGGTAGCAGAGACAGTCCCTTGTGACCTTTTGAACCGACCCTGAGAAGAAGTGCAGAACAAAAGCTCAACAACAAGTTCATCATGTCCACGCCAAGCGTCAGGACCTGGCCTATCCGAACTGTCCAAGTACAAATGGGCAGCATGGCCCACCCAATGAGTGAACCACCTCACCGAGCTCCACATCATCTCAGCGGCGCATCTGGGTCCCAAGGAGATCCAGAACGCAGAAGGGCGGAAGAGAATAAAGGCCTTACCACCGAGGCCTTAGCAGCACACGGTGGAGACAGCTACAGTCACCTCCACAGACGTGTAGCTGCCTCAATATCCAGATCAAATTGTCCAGCTTCATCCTCAACTGCCATTGAAGGACCTGAGGAGTATGAGGAGCTGAAGCAGAAGATGGATGAGTACATCCTACATCAGGAGTACTACAAATCCATCCGTGGGGAAGATGGAGAGGAGCCACTGGCTGTACATGGATCCATACCACGTACAGACCTAGGGTCCTACGCGCACTCGGGTCCTCCGTCCACTGCATCCCTGCCAAGACGAACAAGACCTGAGTATCCAAGACCATGTTATCCAACCCCAAGGGCTCCCGGGGTGGGCCCAACACGAGTCGAAGAACAACATCATCCAAGGCCAACCTACGGAGCCCTGGATCACACGGCCGAGCTGTTGGCCAAACTCCTGTCTGGATCAGAAGATCCAGATGTGACGGCCCTATCAGAGGCCATTACGGCAAAGCTGGGTATTGCTGAACCCTTACCCAAGCCTGAGTTGCCCTCTCTCTCTCCAGGGCTGAGTACCCTGGCCGAAGATCTCAAGAGATCAAGGGTCTCAAGGCTGTTGCCTAAGGTCACCTGCCCGAGCCCCTTTCACCCCCGTGCGAGGACAGTGCCTATGGCTGATCTACAGGACGTGCCTGTCACAGAGAGTGAGAGAAGAGGACTGTCAGCCCTGGCCCCTCTTGCCGGCGTGTCGCCTACAGGCCTAACTCCGGGGGGTGGGAAGACGGGCAGACCAATTGCCCAGGCGAACATCCAGCTGGAACTGCCGGAGTTCGACCCCAAAAATCTGCCTGAATGGGCAGAAGAATTTGCAGAGTTCCTTTTGTTGACTGGCCAATTCCATGTGGATGTGGCCACCAAATGTTCACTGCTAAAAGGCTCATGCAAAACGAAATTTTTGCAAAAACAGGTCAAACAGATTGTGAAAACGTGTTCTACTTGGGCAGAGGTACTCCTGAGGTTAGAGAAAACATTCCCAGTCTATGAGACTGACCTCAGCGTACGCACACAGATCGAGGAGCTACCTATGCTCCGGGAGTTTCCATCCGCTGCGCGAATTTCTGAGTATGTGTGCGACTTGGAGTACTTATTTTCGAGGATGAACGTGGGCTCCTACGGAGCCACTGAGCCCCACCTGTGGCTCATGAGTAAGATCCCCCAGCGTACGTGGGATGATTGCCGCTCCACCTCTGAGAGGAAGAGCAGGACCCACTCGTACGATACACTGGTGGATCTCTTGATTGAGCTAGCTCTTGAGAGAGAGAATGACTCCCACATGGAGAAATTCCTCAAGAAGCATTTGGGACGAGGTGGTACCCCTACCCCCGAACGTGGCGAAGGGAAGGGGCATAAAAATCCCTCTAACACCAACCAGGGAGGTGGTAAAGGGAGGGGCAATCTACGTGCCATGAACGAGGTTCCAACTGATGCAGGCACACCCCCCCTGTTTTACTGCCGACCTGTCAATGACAAGGGGGGACCTTGTCATGCCTCTGACTGCGATCTCCGCAGTGGCTGTATGCTGCAGATGAAACGTCAGCAGCATACTAAAGATGGGAAAACTGTGACCCATCAGGACCACTTCAGGTGTACCATCACCTGTGGTTACTGTGGCAAAAGTCGTCACTATGAGGACGAATGCCACATCAAGAAACGCGAGAGTGACAAACTCAAGCGTCAGGAGGCGGAGCGCCAGAAGACCCAGACGCCCGCCAGAAATCCCCCGAATGGGGATAAAGGTAAAGGAGGTGGCAAGGGGGGTGGCAAAACTGGACCCCCTAACCCCCAGAGGCGCTCATCAGCGCCTGTTGCTACACCCACTCCTGCTGCTACACCCGCTCCTGCCGCAGGTGTCCCCCAGAAGCGCCCCCAAGGGGATAATTGTAAAAATTCCGTAGGGCTTAATTGCTGTGCCTGTTGCAGAACCGGATGGCTTGCCTGAGTCGCAGGCCATGTACATCAGTTAATCGCAGGCACACGAGTCGCGGAGACGGAGAGTAGGAAGACTGTTTTATTGGAGGTAAATCTCACAGATTCCAGTCGCTCGGCCTGTCCATTAATACCGATGCTTCAATTCAGGCCAGCGACAGTCATTTCTGGGTATCATGCAGCTGGAGGTTTGACTACCGTCGTACATCGAAGTACACGTACGCCGTTAGTCATAACAAGGATCATCGTATCATTTTATTGAAAATGCTGCCCTGGGTCATTGATGGTGCCGGAGGGCTCGGGGCCGGCAAGACCAGTGGGGCAGGCACGCGAGGAGTCGACCTGAACGCTGCTGTTGGGGGTAGAACCGGAGACTCGGACACCAACGGAGGCAAGAGCAGCAACAACGGAAGCAAGATCCATGTTGAGTGTTATCCGGCAGAAAATCCCAGTCTATGAAGAAAATTGATGCGGATTTTACTATGCACATCTGAGTGTCCATACCTGTCTGAAAAGATTTAAATAAATCCGATTGTGAAAAATATTTGGCCGATCTGGCCCGCGAGCGCGCGTCAGCGGCAAATGGCGATTCCAGGCAAATGATCGGAACGCGGCGGATTTACGGAGAATGGACCGCGGAATCAGATCCGGCATATCAGAAATATATAGGTCTGATCCTGAGACTGAGCTGCGAGGCGGCGATTCCGCCGAAGCAAAGAAAATGACCAAAATGTAGCTAATCTGGGTTAGATCAGTGAAAATCTGAGCAGATGGGGGTTAGCCGCACTTACACTCCCCCTCCAAAAACACACTGGGGTGTGTCGCTACGTCAACGAAGAACCTAGTGCGGGTAAGTCCCAGAAAAAATAGAAATGTAGCCTCGATGGGGCGAAATCTGCTTGATCTGACCTGATGGATGAACCTGAAATGAGACAGAATGAGAAGTGACGAACAGTCCTCCGTGCAGTAAAACATTAGGTTAAGGGCTAAAAAGCATGTAAACGTATCGAGAATCGATACCAAACCATGCACTGGTTGAGAATGAGGTAGATTATTGGTGGATTGAGTGGGGGAATCAAGAAATGGAGTGACATCTCAGCGCTCTGGCACAGTTTCGCTGTTGCGGGCACGCTACAGTGTCCTCGCCGAACTCTACATCGTGTTATTCCCGCTTTTCTCGTTCTGAAAAGTGCAGCATGTGCTTCAGATTTGGCGCATCTGGTGGATGATCACTAGATTCAGCAAGATTGAGAGTTAATTTGGGCAGAGATGAAGGAGATGAAACAATCACAGAGAGGGAAAACAAATACAAATGTAGTCTACAGTGAAAGTGCTGCCCTGGGTCGTTGTGGGTGCCGGAGGGCTCGGGGCCGGCAAGACCAGTGGGGCAGGCACGCGAGGAGTCTCCCTGGATGCTGTTATTGGGGGTAGAACCGGACACTCGGACACCAACGGAGGCGAGAGCAGCGACAACAGAAGCAAGATCCATGTTGATTGTGGTCCGGCAGAAAATCCCAGTCTATGAAGAAAATTGAGGGGAATTATTCTAAATACATCTGAGTGTCCAAAACTGTCCGAATGAATTTAAATAATCCATTTATGTAAAATTGTATGGCCGATCAGGCCCGCGAGCGCGCGCCAGCGGCAAATGGCGATTCCAGCTAAAATAGCGGAATGCGGCGGATTTACGGGAAATGGACCGCGGAATCAAATCCGGCATATCAGAAATATATAGGAAATATCCTGTGACTGACCTGCGAGGCGGCAATTCCGCCGAAGCAAAGAAAATGACCAAAATGTAGCCAATCTGGGCAGAATGTCTGAAAATCTGAGCAGATGGGGCTAGCCGCACTTACACTCCCCCTCCAAAAACACACTGGGGTGTGTCGCTACGTCAACGAAGAACGTAGTGCGGGTAAGTCCCAGTAAAACATAGAAATGTAGCCTCGATGCGACGAAATCTGCTTGATCTGACCTGAATTGGGCTGAATTGGCACTGAATCAGGCTGGATGAACCTGAAATGAGACAGAATGAGAAGTGACGAACAGTCCTCCGTGCAGTAAAACATTAGGTCACGGGCTAAAAAGCATGTAAACGTATCGAGAATCGATACCAAACCATGCATTGGTTGAGAATGAGGTAGATTATTGGTGGATTGAGTGGGGGGATCAAGAATTGGAGTGACATCTCAGCGCTCTGGCACAGTTTCGCTGTCGCGGGCACGCTACGGTGTCCTCGCCGAACTCTACATCGTGTTATCCCGCTTTTCTCGTTCTGAAAAGTACAGCATGTGGCTCAGATTTGGCGCATCTGGTGGATGATCACAAGATTCAGCAAAAATGAGAATGAACTTGAGCAGAGATTGAGGGGATTAAGCAATCACAGAGAGGTTAAACAAATACACATGTAGTCTACAGACCCTAAGTGAACCACCGAAGGTAGAGATGTTCTTCTGTTCACTTAGATCTAAACAGATCTTCGAGGAATGATGGGAGATGACAAGGTAATCAATCTAAATTGTCCTAACATGAGTAAATTCCCTGAGATGAAGGTGAAATGAAGCGGAATGTGTACAACTGAAACTACCAACACCTTCGTTTAGACTAAAGTCAATATATATTGTCGTTTATTCAGCTCAATTGTGCTTTCCGGCACGTTGGTTCGCGAGCATCAAACAGATTCTATCAAAATGTGGATCATGTGATGATGCATCATGATGGGACATGCTGGCCCTGGATCCTTGGCATGTAACGCGCCGAAGGTTCACTGAAGGCGCTTTACTGACAGTATATAACTGAGAGACACCGAATTTACAGTGGCGGTGGTGTCAATCGACTTGGACAAGGCCAATCTTTCGACGGAGTCCCACAAGACACTTGGATTCACCATTCTCGACAGTTTCTGGTCGGATTGAGCTCACATTGGCGTGTGCCAAAAATACAACGAAGCTTACGGACTTCAGAGGTTGCTGTTAGAAGTCCCTAGAGCTCCTAGATGAAGCTTGTCTGAACAATTGACGTCTGGGTTTCGTACAACAGTGGCAGAATGATGGACAAACCTGAGAAATTCAAGGTAAATTTGAGGATCCTGGATCTGAATCTGGACTTTGGCGTCAACATCACAGCAAATGAAGGTGAGATCTGAGTTCCTGGCGTCGCATCTGGTGCAGCCAGTACTACAGGGGGTGCCTGTAGGGGTGAATGTCACCGGCCGGTGTTTTGATTATGTACATTTGCTTCCATCTGCACGAGTAGCCAAATTCCAAAGATGCACAGACCAACAGAGACAAGATTACCCCGAATCTGCCTGAATTAAGCCTGAGTTTGGTTTTTTCTGAACACGGCAGCACACTCCGTCAGCGTATCTACGCCTTGTCTGCCGAACGGAGACCAAAGAAAAGTTGATTGACGTCAAATTATCAAACATTCGCAGTTCTCCACATCATGACATAAACAGAAAGAATGAACAGTGGATTGAGCAGAATGTGGTAGGATGGCTTCCTCAATTCGGCCAAGCACGAATACAGGTGACCACCAACCTGTCTGGTCGGGCCCTGGTACGGCTTGGGCGCTGCAAATCAGCGGCCGAACTCGAAGCTTGGTCCTCATTTGGCTCCTGGGCTGGCCTGACCGCAGGAGGGGGGATCGACGGATCAGCCCTGGAATGTGGCTGCTGAGGGCCGTAAAAGGCTGGATGTCGATTCACCACAGGTCGTTTTCCGTCGCTCTCCACTTGTCTGTCTGGTTTCGACAAACAATCTGTCAGGAGTACGCCAATTTCGGGGTGCTTCTTCAGGAAGTCAATGAACCCCTTGGTGTATCCATGGACAAAAGATTGGGCTGGTTCCCAGTTGTTGTGACTGGAATCAAAGCCCCTCCACTCACACAGAAATTCCCATTCGCCCTTGGCGTCACGTCTTGCTTCAACAATCCTCTTGAGTTCGTACTTCCCCCCTTCGATGACCCGATCAGACAAGTGTTTCGCAGTCCAAAAAAGGGGTTTAACTCGATCTTTGGGGGAGGGGATCTCTCTCTTGAGGCGATCGCCCGAAACGTCAATTTCCCTGCTGACATCCACACGAATCCTCCACCTGTTCTCACCAAGACGTGCTGTAACAGCAAATGGCCCCTCCCACAAGGGAAGAAGCTTGTCATCTCCGTCCAGGGTGGTTTCGGATTTTCGAAGCCAAACTCGATCATCGACTTCAAAATTGTGGGGGTTTTTTCGACCTTGATTTTGAACCCAAAGCCAGTCAGCTTGATGCTTCTCGATTAATTTCGACACAGTCTTATCTGCTCGTTGGACTTCGTCCAAAAACAGCGAAGCATCCTTACAGGGACGAGGATTATTCAACGGCATGTTCCACCAACACTTCTTTCGTCCAAAGACAATTTCATTTGGAGAAAGGCCATGATACAAAGGCGTGTTGTGGTAACGGCGAAGCAATGCGAAGAGAACTTCAAGCCAGTGGAAATCCTTCTCACTCGCGAGCTCCTTACGAAGCATATTTATAACAGAGCGGCCGGCTCTTTCGCCAGGCAGCGCTCGATGCGAGTGGATTTCACACCTGAGGTGGTGGATTCCAAGGCGAGCACACAATTCTCTCCACCATTCGGAGGTGTACTCTTTGCCTGAGTCCGTGACCACCTCGGATGGGACGTCCCAGCCTCCCATCCAGGTCTGCGCGCACCATTTGGCGGCAGCCTTGCCAGTCATCGACTCAATGTTGCAAGGCAACACTTGAATGTAGCCGGAATGACGGCACTGAATAAGGAGCACACCATTGACTTTTTTGTTAGTCCAATGGCACTCTTCGTCATCGAGTTCACCGAGATAGAAGAAATCACTGGTGACTCTGTTAAAGAGACGCTCCGGAATAGGATGAGGCCTCAGATGGCCGTGCTTCTTCGCGCTGGGAGGCGTCGAGACAGCACATTGGGCACATCCGGCAGCTACTTTCATGCAATGAGTGTAGAGCCTCGATCCAAACAACCTATGCTTAATCATCGACCACAGTCGACGGCCATGTGCGTGGGGGGACTCCCATTTATGCCACCAGTTTAACACTCGGGGGGCTAGGGCGTCTGGCACACACAATTTACCCTCCATCCACAGCTTCCCCCCATCCAACGAGTACTCAGCAAAAATCCCATCTCTGTGAGCATCTTTGGATTTGAGATTTCCAAAGACCTCTTTAAACATGGGATCCTGCAGGTAATCGGACGTCCAGTCACGGATTATCAGGGAATCTTTAGGCAGGGGTGGAGTTTTGGCCGGATCTCGACGCTTAATGCCCTCGATCAACCGAAATCGACTTACTTGTCGGGTATAGTCAAACCGTTTGACACTCCCTGAGGAGGGATCGGTGACTTTTTCCACGACTTTCAGCGTTTTGGTGCAGATCTCGTGAGCATGCGCCGGATCTGTGATGGCCGTGATGTCGTGACACGGCAATGCGTGCTGTTTAACAGCGCACTGCATGCATGCACGTCGAATGAGTTTCTTTTCTTCCTGATCCCATTCGATGATGACATGGCGGTCCTGCTCCGTACCATGGATGTTGGTACTTTGCAGCCCCTCTGAGGCGGGGTAAGCCCATCGGCTCAGAGCATCCGCTACCGTGTTATGTTTACCAGGCAAATACGACACATGGAGGTCAAACAGAGAGAGAAATTCGTGCCATCTGGCCCGTCGACCAGCTGGGCTTGCGACAGTATCAATGTGTTCGGTGGCCCAATACTCCAGAGATCGATGATCCGTCAGGACCTCGACTCGATTGGTGCCAACCCACGATTGGTACTTTTTTAGAGCGCAAATTATGGCGTAAGTCTCTTGCTCACGCGGCGACCATTGCATTTGGCGTGGGGCTAGCTTCCGGGACCAAAATGCAAGAGGGTAATGATCGCCGGTGGCTTCATCAACCTGTTCAAGGACAGCTCCGATCGCGTACCTAGAAGCGTCGGTTCTAATGTAGAAGGGTCGGTCAAATTGGGGCACATGCAACGTGGCGACTTCGCAGAGGGCTGCCTTCAAGTGATGGAAGGCTTCCTCGCACTCGTCAGTCCACTTGACACGAACCTTTGAACCTGCCTTGCCCGCATCTCTCCCTACCTTCAATAATTCAGTGAGGGGGGCAGCAAATTTGGCATAATTCGGCACAAAAGTGTGGTAAAAATTGCAACAACCCAGGAATCCTCTCAACTCCGTGATCGTCTCAGGGCGCTTCCACTTCTGAATAGCGACGAGCTTCCCTGGACTGGGTCGTCGAGTACCATTCTCTAGGAGAGAACCACAAAATTCGACTGATTTTAAAAATAATTTTCCCTTCTTTGGCCCACAAATCAGCTGATTGGCGTCAAGAATATCCAAAACTTGGTTCAGCTGCTTCTCATGTAGGGCCACCAGCTCGGCTTCGGTCAGTCCCTCCCCCTCCGTTGCGATGATTATGTCATCTATGTACACACTCACGAAGGCACGAAGCTCAGGATGGGTTGTGAACAGCACATCCTCCATCATTCTTTGAAAAAATGAGGGGGCGTTCTTCAGCCCCATGGGCATGACGGTCCATTGGACTGGGCCACATGGCGTGCACATACAGGTGAGAGGTCTGCTGTCCTTCCTCAACGGCATTTGGTGAAAGCCGTGACGGAGATCCAGCACAGAGAACAAACGACCTCTTGCCCTCTTGGCGATTTCCTCCTCAATGAGGGGCAGGGGGTGTGAATCCGCCTTGGTTTCGGCGTTGAGATTGCGAAAATCAACCACCATTCGCCAGCCATCAATGGTGTTCTGGTCTGCAGGCGGTGGCTTCGGGACTGTGAAGGGTGAACAGCACCATTCGCTGGTCATACAACCCTCAAGCCAACCAAATTCCCTGAGATTTCTCTCGATGATTTTTCTGAGAATCTCATGTTTGTGTCCATGATTTTCATAAGGGCGCTGTTTTTTTGCCTTGTACCCTTCACGAAGCTCGATGAAGGCTTCACCGAACTGTCCACGGACAGGGGGGTCTTTGATCAACTTCCCTGAAAGGGTTGTGTCCTTCCGTTCCTCAAAAATCTTTTCTCTTGACTTGGAACACAATTCAGTGTCCACCTGATCGCCAGGAATTACTGTCGAAAAAACTTTGGCGACTTCTTCGGCTTTGGCAGGAAGAATCTTCTTACGGATGTCCCTAAACAGGTCCGTATCAACTGCCTCTTGAAGATAGGTGGGTCTTGTGTCGAAATCCCAGAGATTTTCTTCGCGATCCAGCTCCTCGAAAGGATCCATGAAAGCTTCCACAGGGGGTTTTTCATAAAAAACTCTGAATTTGCGGCGCGATTGGAGATTTTTCCTCGCCCGTGCACTGAAGATTCTTTTCGATGTCGACCGTATTGGGGAAGAGGGAGACGAGGCGGATCCATTGGTCGTTGAATCACCTTGGGTATCTGACGGACAAAAATCGGAAAAAATAGATTCATCATCAGTACCACGCTCAACCTCAGATTCAGACCCAACACAGGAATCTGTACTAGAATCGGCAGAATTAGAGTCAAAAAGCTTTCCATCCACCAGGAATGCAAGCGAACTCCAGGACCGCTGTGGCAGGGGACCTGTGTCGTCCCTGGCATACAGCTTAATCTTCCTGGGAAGTTCGATGTAATCAACACAAATGTCCTGTAATTCCTGAAACCAAGGCTTGTCGTCCCACAAGGGCACAACCAAAATTGCCTGGGTTTTATCTTGCTTGATTTTGTGGATGACCTGCTGGATTAAGTGAAACGGAGGATTAATCCACAACTTCTTGTCCCATTTGTGGGTCCAAGCGTCGCTGAAGTGCTTGTCAAAGCGCTTGTTCATACGGTTAGCAAAGGCATCATACTGGGGCCAAAAGGAATGATGTTCATGGAAGTATTCACAAATTGCATCGCGCCATTTGTCGACAACTCTGTAGGATGAAGAGTGCCAGCGCGAAGGGCGTCGTGGCTGGGAGTCCCTACGAAGACATTCTAACTCTCGGGAGTAATCGGCACTCCCATTCACCTCAGCAATGGTGACATCTTCACCAAATTTTGGTGTCACTTTTTGCTTCAAAAATTCTTCTGCACTTTTAAACCCTGCGTGCAAAAAACGAAATTCAGGACGCTCCAAAGGACCTGACTCCAGCAAAAAACAACGACGATGACCTACGGGCGCTACCCTGTTCTTGCGAAGCCAAGGATGGCCCAAATAAAGGTCATACTTTATGTCAGCACGGTAGAAGTAGTCATCCTTAAGGACAACTTCTTCCACATTTTGCTCTTCCCAAAGGTCTTGAGCGACCAAATGGGTGGATATATAACAACCGCGTTGCCCACCTGCGAGAGAATGTCCAGAAACTCCCTCGAGGGTAACAGGATGAGGCGATTCAAACACGCAGTCGTCGGGTAAGAATGCATTGGATTGGAGATTTACCTCTGATCCATTATCACACAAACAAGTGGCGAGGTGGAAATTTCCCTTGCAATCAGAGACCCACAGCTTTGTGACAAACTGACGAGCCCTGTGCTTGGACTGTACACCAACCTCGTCCACTACAGCAGAAGGATCCGCTGCCGGATCCAGGGGAGAGGAGACAAGCGACCCTACATCAAGTAATGGTCGATCAGGAATTTGGGGATCATGCCTGAAATCGCCTGGGGAGGGGCGATTTTCGTGGCTCCCCTAGGCGTTCTGACCTCCAGCGGCTGCGTTAACATTGTGAACACAGCCTGTTTCGTCGATCCATTCATCTTGGAACGGATCATCCGCTGGATTCAGAGCATTTTCGACGTAATCTCGATCCGCATCAGACACCTGGTCTGCACCTGAGACCTGATCCACACGATGGTTGCCCTTTCCTCGTCCACGGCCACGGCCGCCGGATGATGGGCCACCACCGTCGCCACGCCCTCTGCCCTTACCAGAGAAAGGGGTTCCTGAAGGATTTCCTTTACCCTTACCCTGTGATCCTGGAGCATTTCCTTTGTTTGTACCGGATTGAGGGGTTTGGCCAATATTTCGATTTCCGCCCCCGGCGTTGACATTTGGACTTGTCTGGCCGTTTGGCTGTCCACCGGAGCCGGCTGGAGTCCGATTCCCTTTGCCTTGGGACACGCCAGGGCCTCCGGTATTTTTGTTCCCACCGGAGGGAGTCGAATTACCCTTTCCCCCCTTAGCACCATGCACCTGTCTGTCATTCCTGTCTGAATTCTGAGGATTACTGACATTTTCACCAATCACCTTGTGATCGTAAGCAGACCATCGGTGATTAGCAGTGGAATGCGTCTTAGCTCGGTTCGTAGAACCTAGAAGAAGACAGATGCTACAATGATCCTGAACATTCCGGGTGTCATTCACCTTTTTGTTGCCCTTTTGGGCCCCATTTTGGGTGTTTTGCTGGGTATTCCTGTTTCCCCCAAGACCCTCATGGAAATTTTGATTGGCGGCGTCAGCGAGCCTCTCAACCTCTTCCCACAGTTCCTGCGGAGTAAACGAAAACACCCAGTTCCTGGCCTTCAGGCGATTGCCATGGAAACTTACTCCCCTGTTGAGGACTTGGACAAACAAGTCCCGATCCTCGTGTTCATTAAACTTGATTTTCCACGTGTTTTCAGTGAATTTCACCTTGGTAAACGACGTGGGGGAGCACTTTTGAAGTGCCTCCCTGACTGTAAACCGGTTGGCCGAGGCGTCAAAGCCATCGATCTCCGCCCACCAGGTCTTGACCTTTTCTTCGGACTGTCGATTCCGAAGGGTGGCGGCGGTTTCTGAGGGGATCTTGTCAAAAATCAGATTTTTCAGCTCGGCACTAGAAAATTTTTCGCCTGAATGTTCAGATTCTTCTACGAGATTCCAGAAGCGCTGTCTCTTGTCCTGCACCTCGTGCAAGATTAATCGAGAAAATGAAGGAAAATTCTTCAACATCTGGTGGTAATGGTCCTCAGGCAGCCGGGATCCACGTACCTCCAACTGTTCCCACACCTCATCAAAGGTAAGGGGGGAACTTGAATCTTCACGATCACTCCAGGTCCTGAGCCAAGTGTTGGCCGGCGCTCCCTCAAGGCAGTCCAGAAGGGCCATCAGGAACTGATCATCCTGGAGTTTTTGAGTCTTAACCCACAGTTTAAATTCCCGTTGGAACTGAGGCCAACGTCTGGGGTTCCCATTATACTTCGGTTGCTTGGCAACCTGACGAAGTCGCAATGAAGTGGGATTTAGGAGTGAATCCAGCCCAACACCGGCCGTAATGGTAGACACCTTGGCGGCATCATTAGCCACACCAGCTCCGGCGAGGGTCTGGGCGAGCAACATCTGGGCAATTGCATTGGAATCAACAGCAGGAAGGGTAGTACGGGAGGCAGTTCTTTTGGCATTCTGAACCTCAGTCCTAGCCTTCGCCGATCTACTCTGTGATCGAGAGATTGTAACCCTTTCCTTTAACTTAGTCCTGCTGATCCGTGCATCGGTGGTCTTAGAGTCCACCGAAGGAGCAATCGAAAAAATTTCTGTCGCCTCCTCCGACGGTTCTGTTGTCTGATCCACCGATGATGCGCCCTCAGACCTCATGTGGGTCTTGAAAAGATCTTTAATTCCCAGCGTCTGAATGATGAGTTGCATTTGATCTTTGAGCAATTGGAGCTCAGAGTCTCGCTGAGATCTGCAAGAGCAGTCGGCAGGACAGTACATACCGTGCCCTGAAGGACCTGAGCAGGCTGTCGGACCGCTAATCTCAGTGGTTCGCAGCCAGGAGTCCACTTGGGGAGCTCCTTCAGTCCTAATTTCCAGGCTTGCCTGCCTAGCTGCCTCTAAAATTCCTTCCTCAACCGCGGCGGCTAGATCGTCGCGGATGGAAACAGAGGGATGAGGGGCGGAGGGCCCGGCAACAGGTGCCTTGGTCTTCTCCTTCGGGAAGGGGCTTGCCTCCCAGATCTGCAAGAAAATGGCAAAAGATTCATCTTCTTGAGAACACCACCACATCCTGGTATTAATTTCTTCTTGAAGGAGGAAAAAATATTCAAATAAAAAATCAGAGGCGATTCTTTCTTGTCCTATCAGCTTAGACGTGGCTAATAGACACAGGGCCTCAAGCGCCTCAAGGTTGCGGGCCACTTCCGAAGACAAATGGTTGTCCCATTGTGCCCATGAGGCTGGTCGATTATAGGTAGGTACCTCACCTGGACCACCCATCTCAATGTCGTCAATGTCGGCATCGATGGTCTCGAAATGTGGACATTGGTAGGGAGTATTAGTACCTGCCAGGTCCGTAAGCTCCACCGGAGCGTTGCCATTAGCATAAGCTGGGAGATTCCAGCTGCTTGATGGCCAATTTCGACTGGGATCTTGATTGTAATCTGGGCCTCCACAGCTGCTGATTTGTGTCCTTCTTGGGCAATTTGGGCTTGCGCAGGGCATTCCTCTCAAGGCCTCGTTCGCACAGCACCACGGCAGCGTAATCGTTACGTCTCCGGAGGTTGCGGAGTCTACGGGGCCGTACTGAGGGGCTAGCTGTGGTTGGGACACCAAAGGAACAACATTCAGGTAGCCTCTGCTACCATGAAAGTGCTGCCCTGGGTCGTTGTGGGTGCCGGAGGGCTCGGGGCCGGCAAGACCAGTGGGGCAGGCACGCGAGGAGTCTCCCTGGATGCTGTTATTGGGGGTAGAACCGGACACTCGGACACCAACGGAGGCGAGAGCAGCGACAACAGAAGCAAGATCCATGTTGATTGTGGTCCGGCAGAAAATCCCAGTCTATGAAGAAAATTGAGGGGAATTATTCTAAATACATCTGAGTGTCCAAAACTGTCCGAATGAATTTAAATAATCCATTTATGTAAAATTGTATGGCCGATCAGGCCCGCGAGCGCGCGCCAGCGGCAAATGGCGATTCCAGCTAAAATAGCGGAATGCGGCGGATTTACGGGAAATGGACCGCGGAATCAAATCCGGCATATCAGAAATATATAGGAAATATCCTGTGACTGACCTGCGAGGCGGCAATTCCGCCGAAGCAAAGAAAATGACCAAAATGTAGCCAATCTGGGCAGAATGTCTGAAAATCTGAGCAGATGGGGCTAGCCGCACTTACATACAGACCCTAAGTGCACAGAAAATCATAAGCGTCAACGAAGTTAGGCAAAGCCGTCGACAGATCTTCGAGGAATGAGAGGAGATGACAAGGAAATCAACCTAAATTGTCCTAAAATCAGCAAATTCCCTAAGATGAGGGTGAAATGAAGCGGAATGTCTAGAACTAAAACTTGTAATGGGATTACCCGGAGTGACTATTTTCCCGGCGTAGCTCTCCAGCTATTCTTTATCTTCAACGCTGTTGCCTCACATCCCAATATGCACGACTACGCAAAATCCATCACGGAACCATTACTGAATCTCATCCTGTTGTTCTGTGAGAAAACACGATGTTTTTATCATAAAATTCCATCCAGATTCAATGCGAATCACATTGACAAATCACAGATCAAATGCGCATGCGCTGCGATGCAGGCATGTGCTGAGTTCCATTACACTCCCCTCACAAGCCATGTGCAGGGTGCTGAGGCACCAGGCACAGGGCTGACAAGAGGCTTGATGGACTCAGCATAGCACAAAAAAACATAATTGGATGACTGAGATAGTATGCAACATCATCCAAGTGCCTAAAAAATAGACACTCAGAAATTGTGCTGAAAAAAGAATAGCCAAAAGGGACAACAACTCAATGCACACCTACAATACTAACCCGCCTACAAGTGTGAAACAACACCTGCAGCAGTGGCTAAGCAAGTGCTGCACTAAGCTATTGACCAAAGAACTCAAACACTTGTGCACACGCACCCAGCTAGACGTTAAAGCTAACTATGCACTGCATGCACTCACACCTACAGAAAACAAAACTGACATGGTATCTACTAACAACACACACGCCAAAAAAAAATACAGACAAACAGTCCTTGCTTTAAAAAAAAATCAGCCCGCTGCACCAAGGGCGGCAAAAACCCCACTGCAAAGAGTGTTTTACAAAAAAAAAAAATTCCCGAATCCCTGGCAGGCTGGCACAGAGGAAACCACCAAGCAGTGTGCTGTAAAAAATAGAAGCAGTGCTGAAGCAACCCACTTAATATATACAAACTTCACTTGAATAATATAGATTACTTCTTCATTCATTTAGTTAGGGGCTTCGCTCTGCGTGTGCTCCCATTTTGCTTGGCTCCCCTGCTACTCACCACCAGCCTGCACAGAGCAAGAGAGGGGAAAACATACAAAATGCAACGTCCCAGCAGTGCCATCAGTGCACTGCTATCTCCAGAGCGCGAAGCGAAACCACAGCATCATCTACAAAGCACTGCATGATCCAAGGCGAAGCGTGGCAGAACAACAGAAAATAAGGCAAGCTCACACATACATTTACACGTACAAACACACTACACATCTCAAAAGTGACATACTGAACACAGAAGACATACTCATTTTTACATGCAACTCATTTGCATGCAGATTTAGGTTAGCCTGAATGTACCAGTCTGTACTCACCCACACAGTGTAAGAAACAAACAAAGCAAAAAGAAACCACTCAGACGGCACACCCGTGGAGCAGCCCTACACTGCGCCCGTGGAGCAGCCCACTTCAGCTCCACTGGGCTGCCTGGAGCAGCACAAAACACAGCCTAAACAGCAGCCGCAACAAGCAGGACGCGCACAGGGTTACGCACAGGGCCAGGAGCCTCACGCATCACATTCACTGCAAATCACTCGCAGCCAAACACCCTAGCGGAGCCTCACGCTCATGCTGCGCTTCACGCGCCTGCTAACACCCTAGCGCTGCCCACGCAAGCCAAAACTGCACTGCCAGACTGCCCTGCACGCTAACAGGAAACAACACAACAGAGACTGCAGGACGCTACCAACACACGCACACGAGGACGCTACACACCAGCATGCACACGGCAGAGCCTCACGCTCACAAAATAACACAAGAAAAGCATAAAAGAACCTTACGGTTTTTTGTTTCGCCGACAACCTCCAGTTCCTCGTCGCGTTTTCTTGGCCATGCTCACCTCCAACTGAGCAGGCGACGGATTCGCGTTCGCGCTGGTGGTCGTTGTGGAGAAAATGACGTGATTCGCTGACGGAGGTTGTTGTGGCTGTGGACACCGCGCTGCTGTGCAAAGCGCTCGAATGAGGCGAAGAGGGTCGTCTTCAACAACGCGGAACAGTGCACTCGTGGACCGAGGCGCAGTGTCAGCTATTTGCACTGGGTACACAACCCCCACAGCACGAATGCAGTGTGACGCAAGCTCAGTGTCTTCAATTAGCTCAGGTTCTTCAGACACCAAGGCAATCAAAGCAGCATTGTCTTCGACAGAGTGAACATCCCAACTAGACCAGTTTTGCAGTCTCCAAAGTCTCCCCGTCGCTGGCGGAGGCACCGGCAGTCTCGAAAGACGACGAACTTCGCGTTCAAGCTCAGAACGGTGCTCACGGTACCACTGCAAAGTGGACTCGGCGACCATGGAGGATGACTGGTATCTGGAAGTTTGCTGGAAAGCCCTTGCCGAAATCGAACAACAGGATTGTAATGGGATTACCCGGAGTGACTATTTTCCCGGCGTAGCTCTCCAGCTATTCTTTATCTTCAACGCTGTTGCCTCACATCCCAATATGCACGACTACGCAAAATCCATCACGGAACCATTACTGAATCTCATCCTGTTGTTCTGTGAGAAAACACGATGTTTTTATCATAAAATTCCATCCAGATTCAATGCGAATCACATTGACAAATCACAGATCAAATGCGCATGCGCTGCGATGCAGGCCTGTGCTGAGTTCCATTACAAACTACTAACACTTTCGTTTAGACTACAGTTAATATATATTGTCGTTTATTCAGCTCAATTGTGCTTTCCGGCACGTTGGTTCGCGAGCATCTAACAGATTCTATGAAAATGTGGATCATGTGCTGATGCATCATGATGGGACATGCTGGCCCTGGATCCTTGGCATGTAACGCGCCGAAGGTTCGCTGAAGGCGCTTTACTGACAGTATATAACTGAGAGACACCGTATAGTCCTTTATTTACAGTGGCGGCGGTGTCAATCGACTTGGACAAGGCCAATTTTTTGATTGCGTCCCACAAGACACTTGGATTCACCATTTTCGACAGTTTCAGGTCGGATTGAGCTCACATTGGCGTGTGCCAAAAATACAACGAAGCTTACGGACTTCAGAGGTTGCTGTTAGAAGTCCCTAGAGCTCCTATCTGAAGGTTGTCTGAACAATTGACGTCTGGGTTTCGTGCAACAGTGGCAGAATGATGGACAAACCTGAGAAATTCAAGGCAAATTTGAGGATCCTGGATCTGAATCTGGACTTTGGCTTCCGCATCACGGCAATTGAAGGTAAGATCTGAGTTCCTGGCGTCGCATCTGGTGCAGCCAGTACTACAGGGGGTGCCTGTAGGGGTGAATGTTGCTGGCCAGCGTTTTTACTATGTACATTTGCTTCCATCTGCACGAGTAGCCAAATTCCAAAGATGCACAGACCAACAGAGACAAGATTACCCCGAATCTGCCTGAATTAAGCCTGAGTTTGGTTTTTTCTGAACACGGCAGCACACTCCGTGGCTTTCGGTAGCGTATCTACGCCTTGTCTGCCGAACGGAGACCAAAGAAAAGTTGATTGACGTCAAATTATCAAACATTTGCAGTTCTCCACATCATGATGTAATCAGGAAAAATGAACAGTGGATTGAGCAGAATGTGGTTTTTTCAAGGCGAATTCGGCCAAGCACGAATACATGTGACCACCAACCTGTGTGGTCGGGCCCTCGTACGACTTGGGCGCTGCAAATCAGCGGCCGAACTCGAAGCTTGGTCCTCATTTGGCTCCTGGGCTGGCCTGACCGCAGGAGGGGGGATCGACGGATCAGCCCTGGAATGTGACGAATGAGGGCCATAAAAGGCTGGATCTCGATTCACCACAGGTCTTTTTCCGTCGCTCTCCACTTGTCTGTCTGGTTTCGACAGACAGTCTGTCAGGAGTACTCCAATTTCGGGGTGCTTCTTCAGGAAGTCGATGAACCCCTTGGTGTACCCATGGACAAAAGAATGGGCTGGTTCCCAGTTGTTGTGACTGGAATCAAAGCCTCTCCACTCACATAGAAATTCCCATTCGCCCTTGGCGTCACATCTTGCTTCAACAATCCTCTTGAGTTCGTACTTCCTGAAAGTGCTGCCCTGGGTCGTTGTGGGTGCCGGAGGGCTCGGGGCCGGCAAGACCAGTGGGGCAGGCACGCGAGGAGTCTCCCTGGATGCTGTTATTGGGGGTAGAACCGGACACTCGGACACCAACGGAGGCGAGAGCAGCGACAACAGAAGCAAGATCCATGTTGATTGTGGTCCGGCAGAAAATCCCAGTCTATGAAGAAAATTGAGGGGAATTATTCTAAATGCATCTGAGTGTCCAAAACTGTCCGAATGAATTTAAATAATCCATTTATGTAAAATTGTCTGGCCGATCAGGCCCGCGAGCGCGCGCCAGCGGCAAATGGCGATTCCAGCTAAAATAGCGGAATGCGGCGGATTTACGGGAAATGGACCGCGGAATCAAATCCGGCATATCAGAAATATATAGGAAATATCCTGTGACTGAGCTGCGAGGCGGCAATTCCGCCGAAGCAAAGAAAATGACCAAAATGTAGCCAATGTGGGCAGAATGTCTGAAAATCTGAGCAGATGGGGCTAGCCGCACTTACACTCCCCCTCCAAAAACACACTGGGGTGTGTCGCTACGTCAACGAAGAACGTAGTGCGGGTAAGTCCCAGAAAAACATAGAAATGTAGCCTCGATGCGACGAAATCTGCTTGATCTGACCTGAATTGGGCTGAATTGGCACTGAATCAGGCTGGATGAACCTGAAATGAGACAGAATGAGAAGTGACGAACAGTCCTCCGTGCAGTAAAACATTAGGTCACGGGCTAAAAAGCATGTAAACGTATCGAGAATCGATACCAAACCATGCATTGGTTGAGAATGAGGTATATTATTGGTGGATTGAGTGGGGGGATCAAGAATTGGAGTGACATCTCAGCGCTCTGGCACAGTTTCGCTGTCGCGGGCACGCTACGGTGTCCTCGCCGAACTCTACATCGTGTTATCCCGCTTTTCTCGTTCTGAAAAGTACAGCATGTGGCTCAGATTTGGCGCATCTGGTGGATGATCACAAGATTCAGCAAAAATGAGAATGAACTTGAGCAGAGATTGAGGGGATTAAGCAATCACCGAGAGGTTAAACAAATACACATGTAGTCTACAGACCCTAAGTGAACCACCGAAGGTAGAGATGTTCTTCTGTTCACTTAGATCTAAACAGATCTTCGAGGAATGATGGGAGATGACAAGTAAATCAATCTAAATTGTCCTAATGTCAGCACATTCCCTAAGATGAAGGTGAAATGAAGCGGAATGTGTACAACTGAAACTACTAACACTTTCGTTTAGACTAAAGTTAATATATATTGTCGTTTATTCAGCTCAATTGTGCTTTCCGACACGTTGTTTTGCGAGCATCAAACAGATTCTATCAAAATGTGGATCATGTGATGATGCATCATGATGGGACATGCTGGCCCTGGATCCTTGGCATGTAACGCGCCGAAGGTTCACTGAAGGCGCTTTACTGACAGTATATAACTGAGAGACACCGAATTTACAGTGGCGGTGGTGTCAATCGACTTGGACAAGGCCAATCTTTCAATGGAGTCCCACAAGACACTTGAATTCACCATTTTCGACAGTTTCAGGTCGGATTGAGCTCACATTGGCGTGTGCCAAAAAAACAACGAAGCTTACGGACTTCAGAGGTTGCTGTTAGAAGTCCCTAGAGCTCCTATCTGAAGATTGTCGGAACAATTGACGTCTGGGTTTCGTACAACAGTGGCAGAATGATGGACAAACCTGAGAAATTCAAGGTAAATTTGAGGATCCTGGATCTGAATCTGGACTTTGGCGTCAACATCACAGCAAATGAAGGTGAGATCTGAGTTCCTGGCGTCGCATCTGGTGCAGCCAGTACTACAGGGGGTGCCTGTAGGGGTGCATGTCACCGGCCGGTGTTTTGATTATGTACATTTGCTTCCATCTGCACGAGTAGCCAAATTCCAAAGATGCACAGACCAACAGAGACAAGATTACCCCGAATCTGCCTGAATTAAGCCTGAGTTTGGTTTTTTCTGAACACGGCAGCACACTCCGTCAGCGTATCTACGCCTTGTCTGCCGAACGGAGACCAAAGAAAAGTTGATTGACGTCAAATTATCAAACATTCGCAGTTCTCCACATCATGACATAAACAGAAAGAATGAACAGTGGATTGAGCAGAATGTGGTAGGATGGCTTCCTCAATTCGGCCAAGCACGAATACAGGTGACCACCAACCTGTCTGGTCGGGCCCTGGTACGGCTTGGGCGCTGCAAATCAGCGGCCGAACTCGAAGCTTGGTCCTCATTTGGCTCCTGGGCTGGCCTGACCGCAGGAGGGGGGATCGACGGATCAGCCCTGGAATGTGGCTGCTGAGGGCCGTAAAAGGCTGGATCTCGATTCACCACAGGTCGTTTTCCGTCGCTCTCCACTTGTCTGTCTGGTTTCGACAGACAGTCTGTCAGGAGTACGCCAATTTCGGGGTGCTTCTTCAGGAAGTCAATGAACCCCTTGGTGTATCCATGGACAAAAGATTGGGCTGGTTCCCAGTTGTTGTGACTGGAATCAAAGCCCCTCCACTCACACAGAAATTCCCATTCGCCCTTGGCGTCACGTCTTGCTTCAACAATCCTCTTGAGTTCGTACTTCCCCCCTTCGATGACCCGATCAGACAAGTGTTTCGCAGTCCAAAAAAGGGGTTTAACTCGATCTTTGGGGGAGGGGATCTCTCTCTTGAGGCGATCGCCCGAAACGTCAATTTCCCTGCTGACATCCAGACGAATCCTCCACCTGTTCTCACCAAGACGTGCTGTAACAGCAAATGGCCCCTCCCACAAGGGAAGAAGCTTGTCATCTCCGTCCAGGGTGGTTTCGGATTTTCGAAGCCAAACTCGATCATCGACTTCAAAATTGTGGGGGTTTTTTCGACCTTGATTTTGAACCCAAAGCCAGTCAGCTTGATGCTTCTCGATTAATTTCGACACAGTCTTATCTGCTCGTTGGACTTCGTCCAAAAACAGCGAAGCACCCTTACAGGGACGAGGATTATTCAACGGCATGTTCCACCAACACTTCTTTCGTCCAAAGACAATTTCATTTGGAGAAAGGCCATGATACAAAGGCGTGTTGTGGTAACGGCGAAGCAATGCGAAGAGAACTTCAAGCCAGTGGAAATCCTTCTCACTCGCGAGCTCCTTACGAAGCATATTTATAACAGAGCGGCCGGCTCTTTCGCCAGGCAGCGCTCGATGCGAGTGGATTTCACACCTGAGGTGGTGGATTCCAAGGCGAGCACACAATTCTCTCCACCATTCGGAGGTGTACTCTTTGCCTGAGTCCGTGACCACCTCGGATGGGACGTCCCAGCCTCCCATCCAGGTCTGCGCGCACCATTTGGCGGCAGCCTTGCCAGTCATCGACTCAATGTTGCAAGGCAACACTTGAATGTAGCCGGAATGACGGCACTGAATAAGGAGCACACCATTGACTTTTTTGTTAGTCCAATGGCACTCTTCGTCATCGAGTTCACCGAGATAGAAGAAATCACTGGTGACTCTGTTAAAGAGACGCTCCGGAATAGGATGAGGCCTCAGATGGCCGTGCTTCTTCGCGCTGGGAGGCGTCGAGACAGCACATTGGGCACATCCGGCAGCTACTTTCATGCAATGAGTGTAGAGCCTCGATCCAAACAACCTATGCTTAATCATCGACCACAGTCGACGGCCATGTGCGTGGGGGGACTCCCATTTATGCCACCAGTTTAACACTCGGGGGGCTAGGGCGTCTGGCACACACAATTTACCCTCCATCCACAGCTTCCCCCCATCCAACGAGTACTCAGCAAAAATCCCATCTCTGTGAGCATCTTTGGATTTGAGATTTCCAAAGACCTCTTTAAACATGGGATCCTGCAGGTAATCGGACGTCCAGTCACGGATTATCAGGGAATCTTTAGGCAGGGGTGGAGTTTTGGCCGGATCTCGACGCTTAATGCCCTCGATCAACCGAAATCGACTTACTTGTCGGGTATAGTCAAACCGTTTCACACTCCCTGAGGAGGGATCGGTGACTTTTTCCACGACTTTCAGCGTTTTGGTGCAGATCTCGTGAGCATGCGCCGGATCTGTGATGGCCGTGATGTCGTGACACGGCAATGCGTGCTGTTTAACAGCGCACTGCATGCATGCACGTCGAATGAGTTTCTTTTCTTCCTGATCCCATTCGATGATGACATGGCGGTCCTGCTCCGTACCATGGATGTTGGTACTTTGCAGCCCCTCTGAGGCGGGGTAAGCCCATCGACTCAGAGCATCCGCTACCGTGTTATGTTTACCAGGCAAATACGACACATGGAGGTCAAACAGAGAGAGAAATTCGTGCCATCTGGCCCGTCGACCAGCTGGGCTCGCGACAGTATCAATGTGTTCGGTGGCCCAATACTCCAGAGATCGATGATCCGTCAGGACCTCGACTCGATTGGTGCCAACCCACGATTGGTACTTTTTTAGAGCGCAAATTATGGCGTAAGTCTCTTGCTCACGCGGCGACCATTGCATTTGGCGTGGGGCTAGCTTCCGGGACCAAAATGCAAGAGGGTAATGATCGCCGGTGGCTTCATCAACCTGTTCAAGGACAGCTCCGATCGCGTACCTAGAAGCGTCGGTTCTAATGTAGAAGGGTCGGTCAAATTGGGGCACATGCAACGTGGCGACTTCGCAGAGGGCTGCCTTCAAGTGATGGAAGGCTTCCTCGCACTCGTCAGTCCACTTGACACGAACCTTTGAACCTGCCTTGCCCGCATCTCTCCCTACCTTCAAAAATTCAGTGAGGGGGGCAGCAAATTTGGCATAATTCGGCACAAAAGTGTGGTAAAAATTGCAACAACCCAGGAATCCTCTCAACTCCGTGATCGTCTCAGGGCGCTTCCACTTCTGAATAGCGACGAGCTTCCCTGGACTGGGTCGTCGAGTACCATTCTCTAGGAGAGAACCACAAAATTCGACTGATTTTAAAAATAATTTTCCCTTCTTTGGCCCACAAATCAACTGATTGGCGTCAAGAATATCCAAAACTTGGTTCAGCTGCTTCTCATGTAGGGCCACCAGCTCGGCTTCGGTCAGTCCCTCCCCCTCCGTTGCGATGATTATGTCATCTATGTACACACTCACGAAGGCACGAAGCTCAGGATGGGTTGTGAACAGCACATCCTCCATCATTCTTTGAAAAAATGAGGGGGCGTTCTTCAGCCCCATGGGCATGACGGTCCATTGGACTGGGCCACATGGCGTGCACATACAGGTGAGAGGTCTGCTGTCCTTCCTCAACGGCATTTGGTGAAAGCCGTGACGGAGATCCAGCACAGAGAACAAACGACCTCTTGCCCTCTTGGCGATTTCCTCCTCAATGAGGGGCAGGGGGTGTGAATCCGCCTTGGTTTCGGCGTTGAGATTGCGAAAATCAACCACCATTCGCCAGCCATCAATGGTGTTCTGGTCTGCAGGCGGTGGCTTCGGGACTGTGAAGGGTGAACAGCACCATTCGCTGGTCATACAACCCTCAAGCCAACCAAATTCCCTGAGATTTCTCTCGATGATTTTTCTGAGAATCTCATGTTTGTGTCCATGATTTTCATAAGGGCGCTGTTTTTTTGCCTTGTACCCTTCACGAAGCTCGATGAAGGCTTCACCGAACTGTCCACGGACAGGGGGGTCTTTGATCAACTTCCCTGAAAGGGTTGTGTCCTTCCGTTCCTCAAAAATCTTTTCTCTTGACTTGGAACACAATTCAGTGTCCACCTGATCGCCAGGAATTACTGTCGAAAAAAGTTTGGCGACTTCTTCGGCTTTGGCAGGAAGAATCTTCTTACGGATGTCCCTAAACAGGTCCGTATCAACTGCCTCTTGAAGATAGGTGGGTCTTGTGTCGAAATCCCAGAGATTTTCTTCGCGATCCAGCTCCTCGAAAGGATCCATGAAAGCTTCCACAGGGGGTTTTTCATAAAAAACTCTGAATTTGCGGCGCGATTGGAGATTTTTCCTCGCCCGTGCACTGAAGATTCTTTTCGATGTCGACCGTATTGGGGAAGAGGGAGACGAGGCGGATCCATTGGTCGTTGAATCACCTTGGGTATCTGACGGACAAAAATCGGAAAAAATAGATTCATCATCAGTACCACGCTCAACCTCAGATTCAGACCCAACACAGGAATCTGTACTAGAATCGGCAGAATTAGAGTCAAAAAGCTTTCCATCCACCAGGAATGCAAGCGAACTCCAGGACCGCTGTGGCAGGGGACCTGTGTGGTCACTGGCATACAGCTTAATCTTCCTGGGAAGTTCGATGTAATCAACACAAATGTCCTGTAATTCCTGAAACCAAGGCTTGTCGTCCCACAAGGGCACAACCAAAATTGCCTGGGTTTTATCTTGCTTGATTTTGTGGATGACCTGCTGGATTAAGTGAAACGGAGGATTAATCCACAACTTCTTGTCCCATTTGTGGGTCCAAGCGTCGCTGAAGTGCTTGTCAAAGCGCTTGTTCATACGGTTAGCAAAGGCATCATACTGGGGCCAAAAGGAATGATGTTCATGGAAGTATTCACAAATTGCATCGCGCCATTTGTCGACAACTCTGTAGGATGAAGAGTGCCAGCGCGAAGGGCGTCGTGGCTGGGAGTCCCTACGAAGACATTCTAACTCTTGGGAGTAATCGGCACTCCCATTCACCTCAGCAATGGTGACATCTTCACCAAATTTTGGTGTCACTTTTTGCTTCAAAAATTCTTCTGCACTTTTAAACCCTGCGTGCAAAAAACGAAATTCAGGACGCTCCAAAGGACCTGACTCCAGCAAAAAACAACGACGATGACCTACGGGCGCTACCCTGTTCTTGCGAAGCCAATGATGGCCCAAATAAAGGTCATACTTTATGTCAGCACGGTAGAAGTAGTCATCCTTAAGGACAACTTCTTCCACATTTTGCTCTTCCCAAAGGTCTTGAGCGACCAAATGGGTGGATATATAACAACCGCGTTGCCCACCTGCGAGAGAATGTCCAGAAACTCCCTCGAGGGTAACAGGATGAGGCGATTCAAACACGCAGTCGTCGGGTAAGAATGCATTGGATTGGAGATTTACCTCTGATCCATTATCACACAAACAAGTGGCGAGGTGGAAATTTCCCTTGCAATCAGAGACCCACAGCTTTGTGACAAACTGACGAGCCCTGTGCTTGGACTGTACACCAACCTCGCCCACTACAGCAGAAGGATCCGCTGCCGGATCCAGGGGAGAGGAGAAAAGCGACCCTACATCAAGTAATGGTCGATCAGGAATTTGGGGATCATGCCTGAAATCGCCTGGGGAGGGGCGATTTTCGTGGCTCCCCTAGGCGTTCTGACCTCCAGCGGCTGCGTTAACATTGTGAACACAGCCTGTTTCGTCGATCCATTCATCTTGGAACGGATCATCCGCTGGATTCAGAGCATTTTCGACGTAATCTCGATCCGCATCAGACACCTGGTCTGCACCTGAGACCTGATCCACACGATGGTTGCCCTTTCCTCGTCCACGGCCACGGCCGCCGGATGATGGGCCACCACCGTCGCCACGCCCTCTGCCCTTACCAGAGAAAGGGGTTCCTGAAGGATTTCCTTTACCCTTACCCTGTGATCCTGGAGCATTTCCTTTGTTTGTACCGGATTGAGGGGTTTGGCCAATATTTCGATTTCCGCCCCCGGCGTTGACATTTGGACTTGTCTGGCCGTTTGGCTGTCCACCGGAGCCGGCTGGAGTCCGATTCCCTTTGCCTTGGGACACGCCAGGGCCTCCGGTATTTTTGTTCCCACCGGAGGGAGTCGAATTACCCTTTCCCCCCTTAGCACCATGCACCTGTCTGTCATTCCTGTCTGAATTCTGAGGATTACTGACATTTTCACCAATCACCTTGTGATCGTAAGCAGACCATCGGTGATTAGCAGTGGAATGCGTCTTAGCTCGGTTCGTAGAACCTAGAAGAAGACAGATGCTACAATGATCCTGAACATTCCGGGTGTCATTCACCTTTTTGTTGCCCTTTTGGGCCCCATTTTGGGTGTTTTGCTGGGTATTCCTGTTTCCCCCAAGACCCTCATGGAAATTTTGATTGGCGGCGTCAGCGAGCCTCTCAACCTCTTCCCACAGTTCCTGCGGAGTAAACGAAAACACCCAGTTCCTGGCCTTCAGGCGATTGCCATGGAAACTTACTCCCCTGTTGAGGACTTGGACAAACAAGTCCCGATCCTCGTGTTCATTAAACTTGATTTTCCACGTGTTTTCAGTGAATTTCACCTTGGTAAACGACGTGGGGGAGCACTTTTGAAGTGCCTCCCTGACTGTAAACCGGTTGGCCGAGGCGTCAAAGCCATCGATCTCCGCCCACCAGGTCTTGACCTTTTCTTCGGACTGTCGATTCCGAAGGGTGGCGGCGGTTTCTGAGGGGATCTTGTCAAAAATCAGATTTTTCAGCTCGGCACTAGAAAATTTTTCGCCTGAATGTTCAGATTCTTCTACGAGATTCCAGAAGCGCTGTCTCTTGTCCTGCACCTCGTGCAAGATTAATCGAGAAAATGAAGCAAAATTCTTCAACATCTGGTGGTAATGGTCCTCAGGCAGCCGGGATCCACGTACCTCCAACTGTTCCCACACCTCATCAAAGGTAAGGGGGGAACTTGTATCCTCACGATCACTCCAGGTCCTGAGCCAAGTGTTGGCCGGCGCTCCCTCAAGGCAGTCCAGAAGGGCCATCAGGAACTGATCATCCTGGAGTTTTTGAGTCTTAACCCACAGTTTAAATTCCCGTTGGAACTGAGGCCAACGTCTGGGGTTCCCATTATACTTCGGTTGCTTGGCAACCTGACGAAGTCGCAATGAAGTGGGATTTAGGAGTGAATCCAGCCCAACACCGGCCGTAATGGTAGACACCTTGGCGGCATCATTAGCCACACCAGCTCCGGCGAGGGTCTGGGCGAGCAACATCTGGGCAATTGCATTGGAATCAACAGCAGGAAGGGTAGTACGGGAGGCAGTTCTTTTGGCATTCTGAACCTCAGTCCTAGCCTTCGCCGATCTACTCTGTGATCGAGAGATTGTAACCCTTTCCTTTAACTTAGTCCTGCTGATCCGTGCATCGGTGGTCTTAGAGTCCACCGAAGGAGCAATCGAAAAAATTTCTGTCGCCTCCTCCGACGGTTCTGTTGTCTGATCCACCGATGATGCGCCCTCAGACCTCATGTGGGTCTTGAAAAGATCTTTAATTCCCAGCGTCTGAATGATGAGTTGCATTTGATCTTTGAGCAATTGGAGCTCAGAGTCTCGCTGAGATCTGCAAGAGCAGTCGGCAGGACAGTACATACCGTGCCCTGAAGGACCTGAGCAGGCTGTCGGACCGCTAATCTCAGTGGTTCGCAGCCAGGAGTCCACTTGGGGAGCTCCTTCAGTCCTAATTTCCAGGCTTGCCTGCCTAGCTGCCTCTAAAATTCCTTCCTCAACCGCGGCGGCTAGATCGTCGCGGATGGAAACAGAGGGATGAGGGGCGGAGGGCCCGGCAACAGGTGCCTTGGTCTTCTCCTTCGGGAAGGGGCTTGCCTCCCAGATCTGCAAGAAAATGGCAAAAGATTCATCTTCTTGAGAACACCACCACATCCTGGTATTAATTTCTTCTTGAAGGAGGAAAAAATATTCAAATAAAAAATCAGAGGCGATTCTTTCTTGTCCTATCAGCTTAGACGTGGCTAATAGACACAGGGCCTCAAGCGCCTCAAGGTTGCGGGCCACTTCCGAAGACAAATGGTTGTCCCATTGTGCCCATGAGGCTGGTCGATTATAGGTAGGTACCTCACCTGGACCACCCATCTCAATGTCGTCAATGTCGGCATCGATGGTCTGGAAATGTGGACATTGGTAGGGAGTATTAGTACCTGCCAGGTCCGTAAGCTCCACCGGAGCGTTGCCATTAGCATAAGCTGGGAGATTCCAGCTGCTTGATGGCCAATTTCGACTGGGATCTTGATTGTAATCTGGGCCTCCACAGCTGCTGATTTGTGTCCTTCTTGGGCAATTTGGGCTTGCGCAGGGCATTCCTCTCAAGGCCTCGTTCGCACAGCACCACGGCAGCGTAATCGTTACGTCTCCGGAGGTTGCGGAGTCTACGGGGCCGTACTGAGGGGCTAGCTGTGGTTGGGACACCAAAGGAACAACATTCAGGTAGCCTCTGCTACCATGAAAGTGCTGCCCTGGGTCGTTGTGGGTGCCGGAGGGCTCGGGGCCGGCAAGACCAGTGGGGCAGGCACGCGAGGAGTCTCCCTGGATGCTGTTATTGGGGGTAGAACCGGACACTCGGACACCAACGGAGGCGAGAGCAGCGACAACAGAAGCAAGATCCATGTTGATTGTGGTCCGGCAGAAAATCCCAGTCTATGAAGAAAATTGAGGGGAATTATTCTAAATACATCTGAGTGTCCAAAACTGTCCGAATGAATTTAAATAATCCATTTATGTAAAATTGTCTGGCCGATCAGACCCGCGAGCGCGCGCCAGCGGCAAATGGCGATTCCAGCTAAAATAGCGGAATGCGGCGGATTTACGGGAAATGGACCGCGGAATCAAATCCGGCATATCAGAAATATATAGGAAATATCCTGTGACTGAGCTGCGAGGCGGCAATTCCGCCGAAGCAAAGAAAATGACCAAAATGTAGCCAATCTGGGCAGAATGTCTGAAAATCTGAGCAGATGGGGCTAGCCGCACTTACACTTCCCCCCTTCGATGACCCGATCGGACAAAATTTTCGAAGTCCAAAAAAGGGGTTTAACTCGATCCTTGGGGGAGGGGATCTCTCTCTTGAGGCGATCGCCCGAAACGTCAATTTCCCTGCTGACATCCACACGAATCCTCCACCTGTTCTCACCAAGACGCGCTGTAACAGCGAATGGCCCCTCCCACAAGGGAAGAAGCTTGTCATCTCCGTCCAGGGTGGTTTCGGATTTTCGAAGCCAAACTCGATCATCGACTTCAAAATTGTGGGGGTTTTTTCGGCCTTGATTCTGGACCCAAAGCCAGTCAGCTTGATGCTTATCGATTAATTTCGAGACAGTTTTATCTGCTCGTTGGACGTCGTCCAAAAACAACGAAGCATCTTTACAGAGGCGAGGATTATTCAGCGGCATGTTCCACCAACACTTCTTTCGTCCAAAGACAATTTCATTTGGAGAAAGGCCATGATACAAAGGCGTGTTGTGGTAACGGCGAAGCAATGCGAAGAGAACTTCCATCCAATGGAAATCCTTTTCACTCGCGAGCTCCTTACGAAGCATATTTATTATTGAGCGGCCGGCTCTTTCGCCAGGCAGCGCTCGATGCGAGTGGATTTCACATCGGAGGTGGTGGATTCCAAGGCGAGCACATAATTCCTTCCACCATTCGGAGGTGTACTCTTTGCCTGAATCCGTAACCACCTCGGATGGGACGTCCCAACCTCCCATCCAGGTCTGCGCGCACCATTTGGCGGCAGCCTTGCCAGTCATCGACTCAATGTTGCAAGGCAACACTTGAATGTAGCCAGAATGACGGCACTGAATAAGGAGCACACCATTGACTTTTTTATTCGTCCAATGGCACTCTTCGTCGTCGAGTTCACCGAGATAGAAAAAATCACTGGTGACTCTGTTAAAGAGGCGCTCCGGAATAGGATGAGGCCTCAGATGGCCGTGCTTCTTCGCGCTGGGGGGCGTCGAGACAGCACATTGGGCACATCCGGCGGCTACTTTCATGCAATGAGTGTATAGCCGTGAGCCAAACAACCTATGTTTAATCATCGACCATAATCGACGGCCATGTGCGTGGGGGGACTCCCATTTGTGCCACCAGTTTAACACTCGGGGGGCCAGGGCGTCTGGTACGCACAATTTACCCTCCATCCACAGCTTCCCCCCATCCAACGAATACTCCGAAAAAATCCCATCCTTGTGAGCATCTTTGGATTTGAGATTTCCAAAGACCTCTTTAAACATGGGATCATGCAGATAATCGGACGTCCAGTCACGGATGATAAGGGAATCTTTTGGCAGGGGTGGAGTTTTGGCCGGATCGCGACGCTTAATGCCCTGGATCAACCGAAATCTACTTACTCGTCGGGTATAGTCAAACCGTTTCACACTCCCTGAGGAGGGATCGGTGACTTTCTCCACGACTTTCAGTGTTTTGGTGCAGATCTCATGAGCATGCGCCGGATCTGAAAAGGCCGTGATGTCGTGACACGGTAATGCGTGCTGTTTAACAGCGCATTGCATGCATGCACGTCGAATGAGCTTTTTTTCTTCCTGATCCCATTCGATTATGACATGGCGGTCCTGCTCCGTACCATGGATGTTGGTACTTTGCAGCCCCTCTGAAGCGGGGTAAGCCCATCGGCTCAGAGCATCCGCTACCGTGTTGTGTTTTCCAGGCAAATACGACACATGGAGGTCAAACAGACTGAGAAATTCGTGCCATCTGGCCCGTCGACCAGCTGGGCTCGCGACAGTATCAATGTGTTCGGTGGCCCAATACTCCAGAGATCGATGATCCGTCAGGACCTCGACTCGATTGGTGCCAACCCACGATTGGTACTTTTTTAAAGCACAGATTATGGCGTAGGTTTCTTGCTCACGCGGCGACCATTGCATTTGGCGTGGGGCTAGCTTCCGAGACCAAAATGCAAGAGGGTAATGATCGCCGGTGGCTTCATCAACCTGTTCAAGGACAGCTCCGATCGCGTACCTAGAAGCGTCGGTTCTTATGTAGAATGGCTTGTCAAATTTTGGCACATGCAACGTGGCGACTTCGCAGAGGGCCGCCTTCAAGTGATGGAAGGCCTCCTCGCACTCGTCAGTCCACTTGACACGAACTTTTGAACCTGCCTTGCCTGCATCTCTCCCTACCTTCAACAATTCAGTGAGGGGGGCAGCAAATTTGGCATAATTCGGCACAAAAGTGTGGTAAAAATTGCAACAACCCAGGAATCCTCTCAACTCCGTGATCGTCTCAGGGCGCTTCCACTTCTGAATAGCGACGAGCTTCCCTGGACTGGGTCGTCGGGTGCCATTCTCTAGGAGAGAACCACAAAATTCGACTGATTTTAAAAATAATTTTCCCTTCTTTGGCCCACAAATCAGCTGATTGGCATCAAGAATGTCCAAAACTTGGTTCAGCTGCTTTTCATGTAGGGCCACCAGCTTGGCTTCGGTCAGTCCCTCCCCCTCCGTCGCGATGATTATGTCATCTATGTACACGCTCACGAAGGCACGAAGCTCAGGATGAGCTGAAAAAAGCACATCCTCCATCATTCTTTGAAAAAACGAAGGGGCGTTCTTCAGGCCCATGGGCATGACCGTCCACTGGACTGGGCCACATGGCGTGCACATACAGGTGAGAGGTCGGCTGTCCTTCCTCAACGGCATTTGGTGAAAGCCGTGACGGAGATCCAGCACAGAAAACAAACGACCTCTTGCCCTCTTGGCGATTTCCTCCTCAATGAGGGGCAGGGGGTGTGAATCCGCCTTGGTTTCGGCGTTGAGGTTGCGAAAATCAACCACCATTCGCCAACCATCAATAGTGTTCTGGTCTGCAGGCGGCGGCTTCGGGACTGTGAAGGGTGCACAGCACCATTTGCTGGTCATACAACCCTCAAGCCAACCAAATTCCCTGAGATTTCTCTCGATTATTTTTCTGAGGATCTCATGTTTATGTCCATGGTTCTCATAAGGACGCTGTTTCTTCGCCTTGTACCCTTCACGAAGCTCGATGAAGGCTTCACCGAACTGCCCACGGACAGGGGGGTCTTTGATCAACTTACCCGAAAGGGTTGTGTCCTTCCGTTCCTCAAAAATCTTTTCTCTTGACTTGGAACACAACTCAGTGTCCACCTGATCGCCAGGAATTACTGTCGAAAAAACTTTGGCGACTTCTTCGGCCTTGGCAGGAAGAATCTTCTTACGGATGTCCCTAAACAGGTCCGTATCAACTGCCTCTTGAAGATAGGTGGGTCGAGTGTCGACATTCCAGAGATTCTCTTCGCGATCCAGCTCCTCGAAAGGATCTATGAAAGCTTCCACACGGGGTTTTTCATAAAAAACTCTGAATTTGCGGCGCGATTTGAAATTTTTCTTCGCCCGTGCACTGAAGATTCTTTTCGATGTCGATCGTATTGGGGAAGAGGGAGACGAGGCGGATCCATTTGACGTTGGATCACCTTGGGTATCTGACGGACATAAATCGGAAAAAAAAGATTCATCATCAGTACCACGCTCAACCTCAGATTCAGACCCAACACAGGAATCTGTACCAGAATCAGCAGAATTAGAGTCAGAAAGCTTTCCATCCACCAGGAATGCAAGCGAACTCCAGGACCGCTGTGGCAGGGGACCTGTGTCGTCCCTGGCATACAGCTTAATCTTCCTGGGAAGTTCGATGTAATCTAAACAAATGTCTTGCAATTCTTGAAACCAAGGCTTGTCGTCCCACAAGGGCACAACTAAAATCGCCTGGGTTTTATCTTGCTTGATTTTGTGGATGACCTGCTGGATGAAGTGAAACGGAGGATTAATCCATAACTTCTTGTCCCATTTGTGGGTCCAAGCGTCGCGAAAGTGCTTGTCAAAGCGTTTGTTCTCGCGGTTAGCAAAGGCATCATACTGTGGCCAAAAGGAATGGTGTTCATGAAAATATTCACAAATTGCATCGCGCCATTTGTCGACAACTCTGTAGGATGAAGAGTGCCAGCGCGAAGGGCGTCGTGGCTGGCAGTCCCTACGAAGACATTCTAACTCTCGGGAGTAATCGGCACTCCCATTCACCTCTGCAATGGTGACATCTTCGCCAAATTTTGGTGTAACCTTTTGCTTCAAAAATTCTTCTGCACTTTTAAACCCTGCGTGCAAAAAAACGAAATTCAGGACGCTCCAAGGGACCTGACTCCAGCAAAAAACAACGCCGATGACCTACGGGCGCCACCCTGTTCTTGCGAAGCCAAGGATGGCCCAAGTAAAGGTCATACTTTATGTCGGCACGATAGAAGTAGTCATCCTTAAGGACAACTTCTTCCACATTACCTTCCTCCCAAAGGTCTTGAGCGACCAAATGAGTTGATATATAACAACCGCGTTGCCCACCTGCGAGAGAATGTCCAGAAACTCCCTCGAGGGTAACAGGATGAGGCGACTCAAACACGCAGTCGTCGGGTAAGAAAGAATTGGATTGGAGATTTACCTCTGATCCATTGTCACACAAACAAGTGGCGAGGTGGAAATTGCCCTTGCAATCAGAGACCAACAGCTTTGTGACGAACTGACGGGCCCTGTGCTTGGACTGTACACCAACCTCGTCCACTACAACAGGAGGATCCGCTGCCGGATCCAGGGGAGAGGAGACAAGCGACCCTACATCAAGTAGTGGTCGAGATGGAATCTGGGGATCATGCCTGAAATCGCCTGGGGAGGGGCGATTTTCGTGGCTCCCCTAGGCGTTCTGACCTCCAGTGGCTGCGTTAACATTGTGAGGACACCCTGATTTGTCGATCCACTCATCTTGGAACGGATCATCTGCTGGATTCAAGGCGTTTTCAACGTAATCTCGATCCGCATCGGACACTTGATCTGCACCTGAGACCTGATCCACACGATGGTTGCCCTTTCCACGTCCACGGCCACGGCCGCCGGATGATGGACCTCCACCGTCGCCACGCCCTCTGCCCTTACCAGAGAAAGGGGTCCCAGAAGGATTTCCCTTACCTTTACCCTGGGATCCTGGAGCATTTCCCTTGTTTGTACCGGATTGAGGGGTTGAAAGTGCTGCCCTGGGTCGTTGATGGTGCCGGAGGGCTCGGGGCCGGCAAGACCAGTGGGGCAGGCACGCGAGGAGTCGACCTGAACGCTGCTATTGGGGGTAGAACCGGAGACTCGAACACCAACGGAGGTGAGAGCAGCAACAACAGAAGCAAGATCCATGTTGAGTGTTATCCGGCAGAAAATCCCAGTCTATGAAGAAAATTGATGCGGATTATTCTAAATACATCTGAGTGTCCAAAACTGTCTGAAAAGATTTATATAAATCCAATTGTGAAAAATGTTTGGCCGATCTGGCCCGCGAGCGCGCGTCAGCGGCGAATGGCGATTCCAGGTAAATGATCGGAACGCGGCGGATTTACGGAGAATGGACCGCGGAATCAGATCCGGCATATCAGAAATATATAGGTCTGATCCTGAGACTGAGCTGCGAGGCGGCGATTCCGCCGAAGCAAAGAAAATGACCAAAATGTAGCTAATCTGGGTTAGATCAGTGAAAATCTGAGCAGATGGGGGTTAGCCGCACTTACACTCCCCCTCCAAAAACACACTGGGGTGTGTCGCTACGTCAACGAAGAACGTAGTGCGGGTAAGTCCCAGAAAAAAATAGAAATGTAGCCTCGATGGGGCGAAATCTGCTTGATCTGACCTGATTTGGGCTGAATTGGCACTGAATCAGGACGGATGAACCTGAAATGAGACAGAATGAGAAGTGACGAACAGTCCTCCGTGCAGTAAAACATTAGGTTAAGGGCTAAAAAGCATGTAAACGTATCGACAATCGATACCAAACCATACTTTGGTTGAGAATGAGGTAGATTATTGTTGGATTGAGTGGGGGAATCAAGAAATGGAGTGACATCTCAGCGCTCTGGCACAGTTTCGCTGTCGCGGGCACGCTACGGTGTCCTCGCCGAACTCTACATCGTGTTATTCCCGCTTTTCTCGTTCTGAAAAGTGCAGCATGTGCTTCAGATTTGGCGCATCTGGTGGATGATCACAAGATTCAATCTTGCTGAATCAATTTGAACAGAGATGGAGGAGATTAAGCAATCACAGAGAGGGAAAACAAATACAAATGAAGTCTGCAGGCCCTAAGTGAACCACAGAAGGTAAGGATGTTTTTCTGTTCACTTAGATCTAAACAGATCTTCGAGGAATCAGCGAAGATGACAAGGAAATCAACCTAAATTGTCCTAAAATCAGCAAATTTCCTAAGATGAAGATGAAATGAAGCGGAATGTCTAGAACTGAAACTACTAACACTTTCGTTTAGACTAAAGTTAATATATATTGTCGTTTATTCAGCTCAATTGTGCTTTCCGGCACGTTGGTTCGCGAGCATCTAACAGATTCTATGAAAATGTGGATCATGTGATGATGCATCATGATGGGACATGCTGGCCCTGGATCCTTGGCATGTAACGCGCCGAAGGTTCGCTGAAGGCGCTTTACTGACAGTATATAACTGAGAGACACCGTATTTACAGTGGCGGCGGTGTCAATCGACTTGGACAAGGCCCATCTTTCGATTGAGTCCCACAAGACACTTGGATTCACCATTTTCGACAGTTCCAAGTTGGATTGAGCTCACATTGGCGTGTGTCAAAAATACAACGAAGCTTACGGACTTCAGAGGTTGCTGTTAGAAGTCCCTAGAGCTCCTATGTGAAGGTTGTCTGAACAATTGACGTCTGGGTTTCGTGCAACAGTGGCAGAATGATGGACAAACCTGAGGAATTCAAGGTAAATTTGAGGATCCTGGATCTGAATCTGGACTTTGGCTTCCGCATCACGGCAAATGAAGGTAGGATCTGAGTTCCTGGCGTCGCATCTGGTGCAGCCAGTACTACAGGGGGTGCCTGTAGGGGTGAATGTCGCTGGCCAGCGTACATTTGCTTCCATCTGCACGAGTAGCCAAATTCCAAAGATGCACAGACCAACAGAGACAAGATTACCCCGAATCTGCCTGAATTAAGCCTGAGTTTGGTTTTTTCTGAACACGGCAGCACACTCCGTGGCTTTCGGTTTTCGACTTTCGATACGCTACCGAACGGAGACCAAAGAAAAATTGATTGATTGACGTCAAATTATCAAACATTCGCAGTTCTCCACATCATGACATAAACAGAAAGAATGAACAGTGAATTGAGCAGAATGTGGTTCTTTCAAGTCGAATTCGGCCAAGCACGAATACATGTGACCACCAACCTGTCTGGTCGGGCCCTCGTACGGCTTGGGCGCTGCAAATCAGCGGCCGAACTCGAAGCTTGGTCCTCATTTGGCTCCTGGGCTGGCCTGACCGCAGGAGGGGGGATCGACGGATCAGCCCGGGAATGTGGCTGCTGAGGGCCGTAAAAGGCTGGATCTCGATTCACCACAGGTCGTTTTCCGTCGCTCTCCACTTGTCTGTCTGGTTTCGACAGACAGTCTGTCAGGAGTACTCCAATTTCGGGGTGCTTCTTCAGGAAGTCGATGAACCCCTTGGTGTATCCATGGACAAAAGATTGGGCTGGTTCCCAGTTGTTGTGACTGGAATCAAAGCCCCTCCACTCACACAGAAATTCCCATTCGCCCTTGGCGTCACGTCTTGCTTCAACAATCCTCTTGAGTTCGTACTTCCCCCCTTCGATGACCCGATCTGACAAATGTTTCGCAGTCCAAAAAAGGGGTTTAACCCGATCCTTGGGGGAGGGGATCTCTCTCTTGAGGCGATCGCCCGAAACGTCAATTTCCCTGCTGACATCCACACGAATCCTCCACCTGTTCTCACCAAGACGCGCTGTAACAGCGAATGGCCCCTCCCACAAGGGAAGAAGCTTGTCATCTCCGTCCAGGGTGGTTTCGGATTTTCGAAGCCAAACTCGATCATCGACTTCAAAATTGTGGGGGTTTTTTCGGCCTTGATTCTGAACCCAAAGCCAGTCAGCTTGATGCTTCTCGATTAATTTCGAGACAGTTTTATCTGCTCGTTGGACTTCGTCCAAAAACAACGAAGCATCTTTACAGGGGCGAGGATTTTTCAACGGCATGTTCCACCAACACTTCCTTCGTCCAAAGACAATTTCATTTGGAGAAAGGCCATGATACAAAGACGTGTTGTGGTAACGGCGAAGCAATGCGAAGAGAACTTCCATCCAATGGAAATCCTTTTCACTCGCGAGCTCCTTACGAAGCATATTTATTATAGAGCGGCCGGCTCTTTTGCCAGGCAGCGCTCGATGCGAGTGGATTTCACATCGGAGGTGGTGGATTCCAAGGCGAGCACATAATTCCTTCCACCATTCGGAGGTGTACTCTTTGCCTGAATCCGTCACCACCTCGGATGGGACGTCCCAACCTCCCATCCAGGTCTGCGCGCACCATTTGGCGGCAGCCTTGCCAGTCATCGACTCAATGTTGCAAGGCAACACTTGAATGTAGCCGGAATGACGGCACTGAATAAGGAGCACACCATTGACTTTTTTATTCGTCCAATGGCACTCTTCGTCATCGAGTTCACCGAGATAGAAGAAATCACTGGTGACTCTGTTAAAGAGGCGCTCCGGAATAGGATGAGGCCTCAGATGGCCGTGCTTCTTCGCGCTGGGGGGCGTCGAGACAGCACATTGGGCACATCCGGCGGCTACTTTCATGCAGTGAGTATATAGCCGTGAGCCAAACAACCTATGTTTAATCATCAACCACAGTCGACGGCCATGTGCGTGGGGGGACTCCCATTTTTGCCACCAGTTTAACACTCGGGGGGCCAGGGCGTCTGGTACGCACAATTTACCCTCCATCCACAGCTTCCCCCCATCCAACGAATACTCCGAAAAAATCCCATCCTTGTGAGCATCTTTGGATTTGAGATTTCCAAAGACCTCTTTAAACATGGGATCATGCAGATAATCGGACGTCCAGTCACGGATGATAAGGGAATCTTTCGGCAGGGGTGGAGTTTTGGCCGGATCTCGACGCTTAATGCCTTGGATCAACCGAAATCGACTTACTCGTCGGGTATAGTCAAACCGTTTCACACTCCCTGAGGAGGGATCGGTGACTTTCTCCACGACTTTCAGTGTTTTGGTGCAGATCTCATGGGCATGCGCCGGATCTGAGATGGCCGTGATGTCGTGGCACGGTAATGCGTGCTGTTTAACAGCGCACTGCATGCATGCACGTCGAATGAGCTTTTTTTCTTCCTGATCCCATTCGATGATGACATGGCGGTCCTGCTCCGTACCATGGATGTTGGTACTTTGCAGCCCCTCTGAGGCGGGGTAAGCCCATCGGCTCAGAGCATCCGCTACCGTGTTGTGTTTTCCAGGCAAATACGACACATGGAGGTCAAACAGACTGAGAAATTCGTGCCATCTGGCCCGTCGACCAGCTGGGCTCGCGACAGTATCAATGTGTTCGGTGGCCCAATACTCCAGAGATCGATGATCCGTCAGAACCTCGACTCGATTGGTGCCAACCCACGATTGGTACTTTTTTAAAGCACAGATTATGGCGTAGGTTTCTTGCTCACGCGGCGACCATTGCATTTGGCGTGGGGCTAGCTTCCGAGACCAAAATGCAAGAGGGTAATGATCGCCGGTGGCTTCATCAACCTGTTCAAGGACAGCTCCGATCGCGTACCTAGAAGCGTCGGTTCTAATGTAGAAGGGTCGGTCAAATTGGGGCACATGCAACGTGGCGACTTCACAGAGGGCCGCCTTCAAGTGATGGAAGGCCTCCTCGCACTCGTCAGTCCACTTGACACGAACCTTTGAACCTGCCTTGCCCGCATCTCTCCCTACCTTCAATAATTCAGTGAGGGGGGCAGCAAATTTGGCATAATTCGGCACAAAAGTGTGGTAAAAATTGCAACAACCCAGGAATCCTCTCAACTCCGTGATCGTCTCAGGGCGCTTCCACTTCTCAATAGCGACGAGCTTCCCTGGACTGGGTCGTCGGGTGCCATTCTCTAGGAGAGAACCACAAAATTCGACTGATTTCAAAAATAATTTTCCCTTCTATGGCCCACAAATCAGCTGATTGGCATCAAGAATGTCCAAAACTTGGTTCAGCTGCTTTTCATGTAGGGCCACCAGCTCAGCTTCGGTCAGTCCCTCCCCTTCCGTCGCGATGATTATGTCATCTATGTACACGCTCACGAAGGCACGATGCTCAGGATGAGCTGAAAAAAGCACATCCTCCATCATTCTTTGAAAAAACGAAGGGGCGTTCTTCAGGCCCATGGGCATGACCGTCCATTGGACTGGGCCACATGGCGTGCACATACAGGTGAGAGGTCGGCTGTCCTTCCTCAACGGCATTTAATGAAAGCCGTGACGGAGATCTAGCACAGAAAACAAACGACCTCTTGCCCTCTTGGCGATTTCCTCCTCAATGAGGGGCAGGGGGTGTGAATCCGCCTTGGTTTTGGCGTTGAGATTGCGAAAATCAACAACCATTCGCCAACCATCAATAGTGTTCTGGTCTGCAGGCGGCGGCTTCGGGACTGTGAAGGGTGCACAGCACCATTTGCTGGTCATACAACCCTCAAGCCAACCAAATTCCCTGAGATTTCTCTCGATTATTTTTCTGAGGATCTCATGTTTATGTCCATGGTTCTCATAAGGACGCTGTTTCTTCGCCTTGTACCCTTCACGAGGCTCGATGAAGGCTTCACGGAACTGCCCACGGACAGGGGGGTCTTTGATCAACTTCCCCGAAAGGGTTGTGTCCTTCCGTTCCTCAAAAATCTTTTCTCTTGTCTTAGAACACAATTCAGTGTCCACCTGATCGCCAGGAATTACTGTCGAAAAAACTTTGGCGACTTCTTCGGCCTTGGCAGGAAGAATCTTCTTACGGATGTCCCTAAACAGGTCCGTATCAACTGCCTCTTGAAGATAGGTGGGTCGAGTGTCGACATTCCAGAGATTATCTTCGTGATCCAGCTCCTCGAAAGGATCTATGAAAGCTTCCACACGGGGTTTTTCATAAAAAACTCTGAATTTGCGGCGCGATTTAAAATTTTTCTTCGCCCGTGCACTGAAGATTCTTTTCGATGTCGATCGTATTGGGGAAGAGGGAGCCGAGGCGGATCCATTTGACGTTGGATCACCTTGGGTATCTGACGGACAAAAATCAGAAAAAATAGATTCATCATCAGTACCACGCTCAACCTCAGATTCAGACCCAACACAGGAATCAGTACCAGAATCAGCAGAATTAGAGTCAGAAAGCTTTCCATCCACCAGGAATGCAAGCGAACTCCAGGACCGCTGTGGCAGGGGACCTGTGTCGTCCCTGGCATACAGCTTAATCTTCCTGGGAAGTTCGATGTAATCTACACAAATGTCTTGTAATTCCTGAAACCAAGGCTTGTCGTCCCACAAGGGCACAACTAAAATCGCCTGGGTTTTATCTTGCTTGATTTTGTGGATGACCTGCTGGATTAAGTGAAACGGAGGATTAATCCATAACTTCTTGTCCCATTTGTGGGTCCAAGCGTCGCGAAAATGCTTGTCAAAGCGCTTGTTCTCGCGGTTAGCAAAGGCATCATACTGTGGCCAAAAGGAATGGTGTTCATAAAAATATTCACAAATTGAATCGCGCCATTTGTCGACAACTCTGTAGGATGAAGAGTGCCAGCGCGAAGGACGTCGTGGCTGGGAGTCCCTACGAAGACATTCTAACTCTTGGGAGTAATCGGCACTCCCATTCACCTCTGCAATGGTGACATCTTCGCCAAATTTTGGTGTAACCTTTTGCTTCAAAAATTCTTCTGCACTTTTAAACCCTGCGTGCAAAAAACGAAATTCAGGACGCTCCAAGGGACCTGACTCCAGCAAAAAACAACGCCGATGACCTACGGGAGCTACCCTGTTCTTGCGAAGCCAAGGATGGCCCAAGTAAAGGTCATACTTTATGTCGGCACGATAGAAGTAGTCATCCTTAAGGACAACTTCCTCCACATTACCTTCTTCCCAAAGGTCTTGAGCGACCAAATGAGTTGATATATAACAACCGCGTTGCCCACCTGCGAGAGAATGTCCAGAAACTCCCTCGAGGGTAACAGGATGAGGCGACTCAAACACGCAGTCGTCGGGTAAGAAAGAATTGGATTGGAGATTTACCTCTGATCCATTGTCACACAAACAAGTGGCGAGGTGGAAATTTCCCTTGCAATCAGAGACCAACAGCTTTGTGACAAACTGACGGGCCCTGTGCTTGGACTGTACACCAACCTCGTCCACTACAACAGAAGGATCCGCTGCCGGATCCAGGTGAGAGGAGACAAGCGACCCTACATCAAGTAATGGTCGAGATGGAATCTGGGGATCATGCCTGAAATCGCCTGGGGAGGGGCGATTTTCGTGGCTCCCCTAGGCGTTCTGACCTCCAGTGGCTGCGTTAACATTGTGAACACAGCCTGATTCGTCGATCCACTCATCTTGGAACGGATCATCTGCTGGATTCAGGGCATTTTCGACATAATCTCGATCCGCATCGGACACCTGATCTGCACCTGAGACCTGATCCACACGATGGTTGCCCTTTCCACGTCCACGGCCACGGCCGCCGGATGATGGACCTCCACCGTCGCGACGCCCTCTGCCCTTACAAGAGAAAGGGGTCCCAGAAGGATTTCCCTTACCTTTACCCTGGGATCCTGGAGCATTTCCCTTGTTTGTACCGGATTGAGGGGTTTGGCCTGGATTTCGATTTCCGCCTCCGGCGTTGCCATTGGGACTTTTCTGGCCGTTCGGCTGCCCACCGGAGCCGGATGGAGTCCGATTTCCTGTGCCTTGGGACCCGCCAGGACGTACGGGATTTTTGTTTCCACCGGAGGGGGTCGAATTCCCTTTTACCCCCTTTCCACCATGCACCTGTCTGTCATTCCTGTCTGAATTCTGCGGATTACTGATATTTTCACCAATCAGCTTGTGATCGTAAGGAGACCATCGGTGATTACCAGTAGATTGCGACTTAGCTCGGTTCGTAGAACCTAGAAGAAGGCAGATGCTACAGTGATCCTGAACATTCCGGGTGTCATTCACCTTTTTGTTGCCCTTTTGGGCCCCTTTTTGGGTGTTTTGTTGGGTATTCTTGTTTCCCCCAAGACCCTCATGGAAATTTTGATTGGCGGCGTCAGCGAGCCGCTCAACCTCTTCCCAGAGTTCCTGCGGGGTGAACGAAAACACCCAGTTCTTGGCCTTCAGGCGATGGCCATGGAAACTTACTCCCCTGTTGAGGACTTGGACAAACAAGTCCCGATCCTCGTGTTCATTAAACTTGATTTTCCACGTGTTTTAAGTGAATTTCACCTTGGTAAACGACGTGGGGGAGCACTTTTGAAGTGCCTCCCTGACAGTAAACCGGTTGGCCGAGGCATCGAAGCCTTCGACCTCCGCCCACCAGGTCTTGACCTTTTCTTCGGACTGTTTGTTCCGAAGGGTGGCGGCGGTTTCTGAGAAGATCTTGTCAAAAATCAGATTTTTCAGCTCGGCACTAGAAAATTTTTCGCCTGAATGTTCAGATTCTTCCACTAAATTCCAGGAGCGCTGTCTCTTGTCTTGCACTTCGTGCAAGATTAATCGCGAGAATGAAGGAAAATTCTTCAACATCTGGTGGTAATGGTCCTCTGGCTGCCGGGATCCACGTACCTCCAACTGTTCCCACACCTCATCAAAGGTAAGGGGGGAACTTGAATCCTCACGATCACTCCAGGTTCTGAGCCAAGTGTTGGCCGGCGCTCCCTCAAGGCAGTCCAAGAGGGCCATCAGAAACTGATCATCCTGGAGCTTTTGAGTCTTAACCCACAATCTAAATTCCCGTTGGAACTGAGGCCAACGTCTGGGGTTTCCATTATACTTCGGTTGCTTGGCAACCTGACGAAGTCGCAATGAAGTGGGATTAAGAAGCGAATCCAGCCCAACACCGGCCGTAATGGCAGACACCTTGGCGGCATCATTAGCCACACCAGCTCCGGCGAGGGTCTGGGCGAGCAACAGCTGGGCTAAGGCGTTGGAATCAGCAGCAGGAGGGGCAGTACGGGAGGCAGTTCGCTTGGCATTCTGAGCCTCAGTCCTAGCCTTCGCCGTCCTACTCTGAGATCGAGAGATTGTAACCCTTTCCTTTAGTTTGGTCCTGCTGATCCTTGCATCGGTGGTCTTGGAGTCCACTGAAGGAGCAATTGAAAAAATTTCTGTCGCCTCCTCCGACGGCTTCGTGGCTTGTTCCACCGATGATGCGCCCTCAGACCGCATGTGCGTCTTGAAAAGATCTTTAATTCCCAGCGTTTGAATGATGAGTTGCATTTGATCTTTGAGCAATTGAAGCTCAGTGTCTCGCTGGAATCTGCAAGAGCAGTCGGCAGGACAGTACATACCGTGTCCTGAAGGGCCTGAGCAGGCTGTCGGACCGCTAATCTCAGTGGTCCGCAGCCAGGAGTCCACTTGGGGAGCTCCTTCAGCCCTGATTTCCAGACTTGCCTGCCTGGCTGCCTCTAAAATTCCTTCCTCAACCGCGGCGGCTAGATCGTCGCGGATGGAAACAGGGGGATGAGGGGCGGAGGGCCCGGCAACAGGTGCCTTGGTCTTCTCCTTCGGGAAGGGGCTTGCCTCCCAGATCTGCAAAAAAATGGCAAAAGAGTCATCTTCTTGAGAACGCCACCACATCCTGGTATTAATTTCTTCTTGAAGGAGGAAAAAATATTCCATTAAAAAATCAGAGGCGATTCTTTCTTGGCCTATCAGCTTAGACGTGGCTAAGAGACAAAGGGCCTCAAGCGCCTCAAGGTTACGGGTCACTTCTGGAGACAAATGGTCGTCCCATTGTGCCCAAGAGGCTGGTCGATTATAGCTAGGTACCTCACCTGGACCACCCATCTCAATGTCGTTCAGATCGGCGTCGATGGTCTCAAAATGTGGACATTGGTAAGGAGTATTGGTACCTGCCAGGTCCGTAAGCTCCACCGGAGCGTTGCCATCGGCGTAGGCTGGCAGATTCCAGCTGCTTGATGGCCAATTTCGACTGGGATTGGGATTGTAATTTGGGTCTCCACAGCTGCTGATTTGTGCCCTTCTTGGGCAGCTTGGGCTTGCGCAAGGCATTCCTCTCAAGGCCTCGTTCGCACAGCACCACGGCAGCGTAATTGTTACGTCTCCAGGAGCGGCGGAGTCTACGGGGCCGTACTGGGGAGCTAACTGTGGTTGGGACACCAAAGAAACAACATTCAGGTAGCCTCTGCTACCATGAAAGTGCTGCCCTGGGTCGTTGATGGTGCCGGAGGGCTCGGGGCCGGCAAGACCAGTGGGGCAGGCACGCGAGGAGTCGACCTGAACGCTGCTATTGGGGGTAGAACCGGAGACTCGAACACCAACGGAGGCGAGAGCAGCAACAACAGAAGCAAGATCCATGTTGAGTGTTATCCGGCAGAAAATCCCAGTCTATGAAGAAAATTGATGCGGATTATTCTAAATACATCTGAGTGTCCAAAACTGTCTGAAAAGATTTATATAAATCCAATTGTGAAAAATGTTTGGCCGATCTGGCCCGCGAGCGCGCGTCAGCGGCGAATGGCGATTCCAGGTAAATGATCGGAACGCGGCGGATTTACGGAGAATGGACCGCGGAATCAGATCCGGCATATCAGAAATATATAGGTCTGATCCTGAGACTGAGCTGCGAGGCGGCGATTCCGCCGAAGCAAAGAAAATGACCAAAATGTAGCTAATCTGGGTTAGATCAGTGAAAATCTGAGCAGACGGGGGTTAGCCGCACTTACAGGGGTTTGGCCTGGATTTCGATTTCCGCCTCCGGCGTTGCTATTGGGATTTGTCTGGCCGTTCGGCTGCCCACCGGAGCCGGATGGAGTCCGATTTCCTTTGCCTTGGGACCCGCCAGGGCCTCCAGTATTTTTGTTTCCACCGGAGGGGGGCGAATTCCCTTTTCCAGCCTTCCCACCATGCACCTGTCTGTCATTCCTGTCTGAATTCTGCGGATTACTGATATTTTCACCAATCACCTTGTGATCGTAAGGAGACCATCGGTGATTACCAGTAGAATGCGTCTTAGCTCGGTTCGTAGAACCTAAAAGAAGGCAGATGCTACAGTGATCCTGAACATTCCGGGTGTCATTCACCTTTTTGTTGCCCTTTTGGGCCCCATTTTGGGTGTTTTGCTGGGTATTCTTGTTTCCCCCAAGACCCTCATGGAAATTTTGATTGGCGGCGTCAGCGAGTCGCTCAACCTCTTCCCAGAGTTCTTTTGGGGTGAACGAAAACACCCAGTTCTTGGCCTTCAGGCGATGGCCATGGAAGCTTACTCCCTTGTTGAGGACTTGGACAAACAAGTCCCGATCCTCGTGTTCATTAACTTTGATTTTCCACGTGTTTTCAGTGAATTTCACCTTGGAAAACGACGTGGGGGAGCACTTTTGAAGTGCCTCCCTGACCGTAAACCTGTTGGCCGAGGCATCAAAGCCTTCGACCTCCGCCCACCAGGTCTTGACCTTTTCTTCGGATTGTTTATTCCGAAGGGTGGCGGCAGTCTCGGAGGGGATCTTGTCAAAAATCAGATTTTTCAGCTCGGCACTAGAAAATCTTTCGCCTGAATGTTCAGCTTCTTCCACTAAGTTCCAGAAGCGCTGTCTCTTGTCTTGCACTTCGTGCAAGATTAATCGCGAGAATGAAGGAAAATTCTTCAACATCTGGTGGTAATGGTCCTCTGGCAGCCGGGATCCACGTACCTCCAACTGTTCCCACACCTCATCAAAGGTAAGGGGGGAACTTGTATCCTCACGATCACTCCAGGTCCTGAGCCAAGTGTTGGCCGGCGCTCCCTCAAGGCAGTCCAAGAGGGCCATCAGGAACTGATCATCCTGGAGTTATTGAGTCTTAACCCACAGTTTAAATTCCCGTTGGAACTGAGGCCAACGTCTGGGGTTCCCATTATACTTCGGTTGCTTGGCAACCTGACGAAGTCGCAATGAAGTAGGATTAAGAAGAGAATCCAGCCCAACACCGGCCGTAATGGCAGACACCTTGGCGGCATCATTCGCCACACCAGCTCCGGCGAGGGTCTGGGCGAGCAACAGCTGGGCTAAGGCATTGGAATCAGCAGCAGGAGGGGCAGTACGGGAGGCAGTTCGCTTGGCATTCTGAGCCTCAGTCCTAGCCTTCGCCGTCCTACTCTGAGATCGAGAGATTGTAACCCTTTCCTTTAGCTTGGTCCTGCTGATCCTTGCATCGGTGGTCTTGGAGTCCACCGAAGGAGCAATTGAAAAAATTTCTGTCGCCTCCTCCGACGGCTCTGTGGCTTGTTCCACCGATGATGCGCCCTCAGACCGCATGTGCGTCTTGAAAAGATCTTTAATTCCCAGCGTTTGAATGATGAGTTGCATTGGATCTTTGAGCAATTGGAGCTCAGTATATCGCTGGAATCTGCAAGAGCAGTCGGCAGGACAGTACATACCATGTCCTGAAGGGCCTGAGCAGGCTGTCGGACCGCTAATCTCAGTGGTTCGCAGCCAGGAGTCCACTTGGGGAGCTCCTTCAGCCCTGATTTCCAGACTTGCCTGCCTGGCTGCCTCTAAAATTCCTTCCTCAACCGCGGCGGCTAGATCGTCGCGGATGGAAACAGGGGGATGAGGGGCAGAGGGCCCGGCAACAGGTGCCTTGGTCTTCTCCTTCGGGAAGGGACTTGCCTTCCAGATCTGCAAAAAAATGGCAAAAGAGTCATCTTCTTGAGAACGCCACCACATCCTGGTATTAATTTCTTCTTGAAGAAGGAAAAAATATTCCATTAAAAAATCAGAGGCGATTCTTTCTTGTCCTATCAGCTTAGACGTGGCTAATAGACAAAGGGCCTCAAGCGCCTCAAGGTTACGGGTCACTTCTGAAGACAAATGGTCGTCCCATTGTGCCCAAGAGGCTCGTTGATTATAGCTAGGTACCTCACCTGGACCACCCATCTCAATGTCGTTCAGATCGGCGTCGATGGTCTCAAAATGTGGACATTGGTAAGGAGTATTGGTACCTGCCAGGTCCGTAAGCTCCACCGGAGCGTTGCCATCGGCGTAGGCTGGCAGATTCCAGCTGCTTGATGGCCAATTTCGACTGGGATTGGGATGGTAATTTGGGTCTCCACAGCTGCTGATTTGTGCCCTTCTTGGGCAGCTTGGGCTTGCACAAGGCATTCCTCTCAAGGCCTCGTTCGCACAGCACCAGGGCAACGTAATCGTTACTTCTCCGGAGGTGGCGGGGTCTACGGGCCCGTACTGGGGAGCTAGCTGTGGTTGGGACACCAAAGGAACAACATTCAGGTAGCCTCTGCTACCATGAAAGTGCTGCCCTGGGTCATTGATGGTGCCGGAGGGCTCGGGGCCGGCAAGACCAGTGGGGCAGGCACGCGAGGAGTCGACCTGAACGCTGCTGTTGGGGGTAGAACCGGAGACTCGGACACCAACGGAGGCGAGAGCAGCAAAAACGGAAGCAAGATCCATGTTGAGTGTTATCCGGCAGAAAATCCCAGTCTATGAAGAAAATTGATGCGGATTTTACTATGCACATCTGAGTGTCCATACCTGTCTGAAAAGATTTAAATAAATCCGATTGTGAAAAATATTTGGCCGATCTGGCCCGCGAGCGCGCGTCAGCGGCAAATGGCGATTCCAGGCAAATGATCGGAACGCGGCGGATTTACGGAGAATGGACCGCGGAATCAGATCCGGCATATCAGAAATATATAGGTCTGATCCTGAGACTGAGCTGCGAGGCGGCGATTCCGCGGAAGCAGATAAAATGACCAAAATGTAGCCAATCTGGGTTAGATCAGTGAAAATCTGAGCAGATGGGGGTTAGCCGCACTTACATTTATGTTGAATTTGCTGTGTCGACTCACACAAACACGTGCATATGCTTGCATGTTTGTTCGTTTGTGCATGTATGGTATATGTCATTGACTTGTTGCATGTGTACATGTTTGTTGTGCTACTTTGCTTTCGCCATGTGCATATTATAGGTTTGGCGAGGCAATATGCACGTACAAACATGTGGGAATTGTGCTTGAATGGTAGTGAACATTTGTGGTTTATTCATCTTCAAGAATCCCTGATTTGCATTGATGTTTTGTTGTGTCAAATACAAGGATGCATGCCCTTTCACCATGTGTTTTAATGTATATTGTTACTCATGTCTTTTCATGTTTGTGCTCAGGAGGATGGACTCTTCTATGAATTTGAAGTTGAATGAACTTGGGTGTTTTGTACATATTTAAGTGCATTTCGAATCCTTGGATTTCTTCATTGACATTGGGATCATCATTGAGATCATTGTTAATTCATTTTCCCATTGCATTACTCTGCTTGTCTTCTTGGTGTTCATCGAGTGGAATATTTTCTTGTGGAGTTTGGGCAATCGAAACCTTTGGAAGGTTAGTGAAAAACATCATTGACACTACCAAAAATATTGGTAGCAGAGGATTTCTTGATCCACAACAATAATGAACGAGTATTATGTGAACATTGAGGATGTCGACCCTGAACTTCATGGAGAGTTGCAAGAATACTTTCACAATGATGAATGCAACCAATTTTCAATCAACATGATCGAATTCCATGATGGTCAACCCATGAATGAAGAGGTTGGAGAATTGCATCTTAGTGAAGATGGTGAGAGTTCAAATCAAATGGTTATACACCAACATCATCATGATAATCAACATCAACCACCATTCCACCCACAACTTCAAGATACCCCACAAGGACAAATTGTACAACCCCAACAATCGTATCAAATGGTAAATCAAATACCACAATTTGTTCATCATACCATTCCCAATGGGTGGGGGTATCGTGCTTTCGAGAGAATTCGTTTCGTCAATGAATTTGGAGAACCACACGAAAGAATCCGAGTGGCCGAGTGGGCTCCAAACAATGACTCGGCACTACAACAAGTGAGCGAAGTTACAAGAGCCCTTAGCATGCTACGTGATGATCATTATGCTCTTCATCGTACAACGGCACTCACCATGCGTTCGGCTGAAAATGCATTGGACCGTTTGAGAGGCCAAGTGCAAGAACATGTTGATGGAGTATATGGAGAAGGCCGAGCATTGAGACAATTGGTTGATGAACGTGGTGGCGAATTGCAACGAGTTGCTGAACAACATGGTCAGCTTGGCTTGCTTTGCAAGTCAAAATTTTCGGATCTTGAGGCTCAATTGTCTGCATGTAATCTTGCGCTAACCAATGCCTTGGCTCAGCTTGGTGAATTGAGTAGGTCATTTGAATCGACTAGTGAATTGGTGGATAGTATTGGAGAAGAACAAGAGGCACTTCACCAATCACTTGGTCAATTCGGTGCAATGGTGGAGGAAATAGAGATACAATTGGGTCAACTCAAGTTGAATTTTGACATGTTGGATGGAGAAATGACTTCCTTAAAAGGCACCGTCTCGAAGTTTCAACTTGAATTCACAACTCATGTGCAAAAAACAATCCATTATGTTGAGGAACAAGTTGAAAAGGCAACGTCACTATTAACCGGTGAGGTACAGTCCTTGCGCCGTGAACTATCCATGGAGCAACAAGCCCGGCAAGGGGATCGGGTGAGGTTTGAACAATTGACTTCACTTTTTACTGCGCGTGTGGATGCATTGGAGAGTAAGAGAGGAGTACAACGTGCTTCCCCTTTGAAGACCCCACGTGAAGGGATAGGCATTCAGGTTTCTTCTCTTTCAGCCGAAGTTCAGCTTTTGAAGAGGCAGTTTGGTTCCATAAGGGAATGTTTGAGCGGTTTGGAAGAACGCTTGACTGTGTATGAAATCAAGCATGTGCCAGAATTGGGTCAGTTGGGTGCGCATTTCAAGGGACATGTGAGCGAGCTCAGTGAGCTCAAGCTGGTAAAGAAGGTCCCTACCAGGACCGGCCCCCGCTGTGCCCCTTCCGCCTGTCACCCCTGCTGACTTGCTCCGGATCAATGATTGCATTTCTCAAAATCCTCAAAATCCAGGGTCCAAATCCAAAAATATAGAAAATAAAATCCTCCTTCAACCCTGAATAACAACCAGATCCCACAAATACAGCAATAACCCAATTCACAATCCAAATCAGGCTGCGGGCTTTCGTTCAGCACACCGGTATTCCCACGGTGGCGGGCATGTACAAGAATTGCACCAAGGAAGAAAGCCCTGAAATTGGCATATGAACACATATGAAGCAAAGTTGGGGAAAGATGGAAACGTACACAATCACAGCCATAGACCCCTCATTCCCTGGACTCAAGACCTTCCCTTGACTCACCAACATGATGCCCTGAACCCAGTCCAATAAGATGGTTAAATGCCATGTATCAAAAGTCACTACATAAACCCCAAAAGTGTGTTCACTCCCAAGCCTCTAAATCCTAGCCCAATAGGGGAGGTGGCGTGTCATGGCCTAGATTGACACTCAGGACCATGCCCTACCCTGACATAACCTTGGTTGGACTTGGAGTCGAATGGGCTTAGAGAAATGACCTATGAGTTTGACCTCATAACATGCCAAAAAACTGCCAATTCACACCATATTGGCCATATATCACATATATGCTCAAAATTGAAGTTACCACATATCCGAAGGCTCAAAGCATGCATGGAATCGAAGTCTAGTACTCATGGAGGATAGAGACCAAAGGCCAATGCCCATGTACATCCCCACTTCACCCTCGAAACCCCTTCGGATATGGGCGCCACGCACTGCCCAAGTCAGCCCATGATCTTGAGACCAATTCTTGTGATCCTTCGTGCGCCAAGCCAAATGGAGCACACGATCCGGCATATGGTGGTGTTCAACTCCAAAGCATATGCCAACCTATGAACAACATACCATGGTTCGACTCTCCATAGGCTTCTTGCTATAAGCTGACCAGGTGAGTACACAAAACGCAAAAATGAGCAAAAATTGAGGTCAAAGACATGAAAATATGACCAAATACAAAGTTGTCATGATAGTATATCTCTATGCTCACCCATGATATCCGCTCATGGTTCAATACACAAATGATTGGAACCATTTGCAAACAATTCCCCCACTTGGATCCCCAATCTGGCGCATGGAGATACCTTCGCCACTAATATCTACATGCCCCATGAAAATGGGAGTGCACCCATGGATCTCTTTGTCAAACAAACCATGAGCAATACATACGCGGTAGACTTGGTCTAGCGCTTTGAATTCCACAATTGGGACATGGGCAAAGCCCTTGTCACGTATGGCTCCCCATCTCTTCGGCCACACGAAGATATATAACATGGGCGTGAGCATATCAAACATATACCATGCATACAACACATACCCTCAAAATATGGCTCCCACCATGATATGCCATGTCCCTCCATTGACATAACTTCACGTTAAAAATAGGTAGGAACCCAAGGAAAGTTGCTATGCAACCCCAACACTCATGCGCTACACTCGAAAGTCACAATAAAATGTTCGGTTGCACGGTCCAAGAGTTATATATCACTTTATACCCTCTTGACCATTAGCCCTTGCTATACCGGGCATGTGTACTCACCAAAGGCATTTGATGCTTCCTAAATTAACTTGAGACCAAGGCGTTTGCAACCCAACCTTCCTTATTCTCTTTCCTCACACTCGCGCGTAGATATGGTCCCTCAAAGTGGTCCCACGATTCATTTTTGTTTCCCTTATATCTCCAAGTCAAATGGGTGGCAAGTATAAGGGAAACCTGATTCGGGCATAGGGAAAAGAGTATGACCACTCGACGAAGTCCAAATCAAGTGCGGCGATGTCGAAGTCGAAAATCCGATTTCGACATCGCGAAAAATTCTGATTAAAATTTCGAGTGCTTATTTAGAGAATTGCGGAAGCAACGAACCCTTTGCTGATGAAATCTGACCCTTCAATGGAGTTTCCGCCAAAATATCTGGAAATAACAGTTAACCAATCGGTTAACGCAAAATCGCGAGCCAACTGACAGTCGCCGATACATTGACTATGAGAACGAAAGGCTGAAAAATTACGGAAACATTATGATAATAAAACCCTGTTGATTCCTGATATTCCGATATATAAATCTCCGCTGGCGGTGCCTCGGTTCTGAATATGGCCCCTCGTAGCCGGAATGGCCAAACCTATCACACTATCACATCGGGTTAGTTCAGGTGGATGGGAGAGTATGATATCAGCCAATGGCGGCTTGCCGGCACATAGATACACACCCCAAGTGACCCCAAGATGGCCACGGGGGTCCGAACCGGCTTCACCCCCCTTCTCAGAACGTTGTATCCGCTCGGAAATCAATGAAGAGAGGACGGGAGGACCCCAACGGGCTCCAACCCCCCCCTCCATGTCCCAAGGACACATGGAGGCCCCACACACGTCGTAGGCGTCCCCCATGCCCCAAGGGAGGGGTGAGGACACTGATAATCAGCGCCCTACGCCATATCCGGTCTCCTCTTGATCTACAACATGGACCAAGGGGATCAAAGATAGAAAAACGTCGTCGGTCGACCTAAATAAGTATACCACAGTAAAATATGTATGTGGAGATCGAGTGAAGGGGGTATATGGCCAATCAAGGCCGAAAAATCCCCGGATGAACGCCCTCACTTGTGTCCCCATTCACAGAAACAAACAAAATGCCAAGGGGGGATCCATTACGGTGCTACAGCAGCAACCAAATGGACCAACACGTCCTTGACATCCAAAGAAATATTCTTTTTCTTTAGGTAGTCCATCCAGACCGTGGTATACCTCGGCACGAAACTGCTCGCAGGTTCCCACGAATCCCTGGATGCGGCGAATCCCTTCCAGCGGACTTTATAAAGGCTGCCCCCAGGCGCCCCTGGGTCCGGCTTGTCCGCCAGCATTCTCTCAGCGGTGAAATCGTCGTCCTCACCCTCGTCGTCCGAGTCCACATCGCCGGCCGTGAACTCGAAGGTGACGGGACGTCCGCTGGGGTCTGGTGCCCGGGGACGAAGCTGGGTATGGTCGCGGTCCAGGATCTTGTTATCCCCCACACGAACCGCATACACATCCTGCCCGACCTTCCGCACGATTACTCCCGGCACATACCAAGATGCCTGCCGATGTCTGGACAGGACATCCTTGTGGTGCCGCTCCACCCACACGGTGTCTTGGAGAGCATACTTCTGGACCTTTCCCTGCTTGAAGTACTTGGCCCTCTTGTCATGCTCGTCCTGAAGTGCTTTGCACACTTTAGCCGCCGTGTCGTCCGCCTCAGCCATCATAGCGTTCGCATCCCGGGCCACTTTGCCATGGTTCATCCACGGGAGAGTGCGTGACACTCGATCCCGTAGGAACAGGATGCGATGGGGCGACAGTCCAGTGGGTCCCGGAAGGTCGTGATACGCTTGGAGCACTCTCCACAGCGAGTTATACCAGTTCCGGCCCGGTTCATCAATGTGCAGCTGGCGGAACTTCTCGAACATCTGCCGCCCGGCCACCTCAGCACGGCCATTCGACCGGCTGTGGTACGCCACAGTCTTGGCGTGCCGAATCCCCATGTGCTTGCACATCGTCTTGAACCACGTCCCCACGAATTGACTGCCCCGATCGCTGCAGATGACAGCTGGGACATCGAAAATCGTCAGCCAATGCCTGATCATGGCATTAGCGACGGTCTTGGCCTGCAGCCCCACTCTATGCTTGTCCTTCTTGTCCTTCTTCTTGGACTTCTTGCCCGGGACTGCCACGATATACCCGCTGTGCCTGTCCACCGCCAGGATGACACAGTCGTAGGTCTCTCCGTCCACGGTGACCTCAGGCATGGCGAACACATCCATGGCCACGGACCGCATAGGGGCCTCCGGTATAGCCGTATACACCGGGTTGCCCGCTGTGGAGTGGTTGGGGCTCTTCGTGGCCCGACACACGGCACAATCGCTGCAGTACCTATCCAGGATGGCGTAGTACCCCGGAGGGAACTTGAAACGCCACTCCAGGTCCTGCTGCATCTTGTCTCGGCCAGGGTGCATGAGCTGGGCGTTGTGCCAATGGTCAATGAGCTCCTCCACTCGGTTCTCGGGCACCAGCAGCTTGTCCTTGAGGAACAACCTGTCGCCATCCTCGGTCAAGCCCTCGGGCCATTCGTCGTCCGACGGGGCGCTCACGGCCTTCCAGTACTTGCTCCAGTGCTCGGATGCCGCGTAGTCATCCGACCAATCCTCTGTGAGCACCGACCTGACTAGCTCTACAGGGGCCACCATCCATTGCTCGAGGGTTTCCTCTCGAATAGCTTGGACGCGGGCACCCCGGAACTTGGCCAGGTCCGTACGGTTTGCCATCACCACAAAGCACTTGACCCCCTCCTGCTCCATGACCTTCTCCATCTCGATGATGCGCTTGGCCTCCTCGGTCTCCTCGGCGTCTCCATGGCTGGATATGTCCATCCAAGCCTTGCCCGCGGGGTAGGCCCACCGACTGAGGCAATCTGCCACAGTGTTGTCCTTCCCCGGGACGTACACGACGCTGAGGTCGAACTTGGCGAACGTCTCGTGCCACCGGGCCCTCCTTGCCGCCGGTCCCGAGGGGGTGTCGACGTGCTCCTTGTGCCAGCTCTGCAAGGACTGATGGTCCGTGCAAACCACTACCGGTTGCAATCCGATGTGGCCAGACCACTTCCTGAGCGCACAAACAATGGCGTACGTCTCCTTCTCCCTCGCAATCCAGGTGCGGCGTTGGCCCTCAGCCAGGATCCGGCTCCAGAACGCCACGGGTACATGTGACCCGTCGTCTCGGATCTGCTCGAGGACTGCCCCCACAGCATAGTCCGAGGCGTCCGTCCGTAGCACGAATCCCTTGTCTGGGTCCACCAGGAATAGCCCCAACTGCCCCAGGAGTCGCTCCTTCAGGCGGTTGAACGCATCCTCAGCCTCAGGGGTCCAGGCAAGCTTCTTCTTGCTCCCCTTCCGGCCATCGAACTTGCCCACTTGCAGCATCTTGTGCAACGGCCCCGAGAGTTCTGCATACATCCGGACATAGCCTGAATAGTAATTGCAGAACCCCATGAAGGATCGGAGTTCGCTGATGGTCTGGGGCTTCTCCCAGTGGTGCAGGGACGCCAGCTTCCCAGGCATGGGACGGCGTTGCCCGTGACCAACCACGTGACCCGCGAACTCCACTTCCTTCACGAAGAGTGAGGCTTTGGTGGGCTTGCACACCATGTTGTGCTTGTCCAACTCGCTGAAGACTCGGCGCAGATCCTTCTCATGCGCGTCGATGAGCTCGTCCTCAGTCATGTTCTCCGTGCCGGACCCGATGATGATGTCATCCACGAAGGGATCGGCACAGTCCCGGACAGGACCGAGTAGGTCCTCCATCATGCGCTGGAAAGCGGCGTTGCCATTCTTGGCACCCATAGGCACCACTTTCCACTGCATGGGCCCCAGCGGCGTCGACATCGCTGTGCAGGGCCTGGAGTCCGGGTGTAGCGGCATCTGGTGGTAACCGTGTTTCAGGTCCAACACCGTGAAAATCCGCTTTTTCTGCTGCTTTTGGAGGATGGAGTCGATCAGGGGAAGCGAGTACGAGTCGTGCTCGGTCTGCTCGTTCAAACCTCTGCAATCAACCACCAACCTCCACTGGCCCTTCTCCTTCTTGGGCACGATGAAGGCTGGGCTGGCCCACTCACTGTCGGAGGGTTCGATCCATCCCCGCTCAATGAACTCGGCCAACAGTCTCTTCATGGCCTCGGCCCGATCGCCCTGAAGTTGGTACTCCCGATGACGATAGATCTTCGGGTTCGGCTTCAGCTTGATCGTCGCTGTACCAAACCTCCCACGATCTGGAGGGTTCTTGTTGGCGACGCCACTGAATAGCCGCGGATAGGCCTTGATCAGCCTCTCCTTCAGCTCGGCGACCTTCGGGTTCTCCTGGGCCTCTTCAGCCGCTTGCTTCGGTATCGATACAACCGACCGCACTGCGGTATAGGCCTCTTCTGGGTCCGATTCCGACTTCTCCTCGTCCGATATGCCGTCTTCATCGTCGTGGGGAGCTCTTCCCACCGATAATCTTCGGAAATTTGCGGCATCGGGCTGGTGACTGTCGCTATCAGCACACATTCTTGGAAAATCCCATGTTGGTGGATCCGACCCAACCGGACCATCGTATTGGTCCGCCATGTGATCCATGACCCTCGCCACGAACTCGTCCTTCTCGTACTTGCCGGTGACCAACATCTTGTCATCCCACCAATGCGAAGATGTGACCATGGCCCGCCTCTTCTTGGCTGCCACACGGTCGTGCATCCCCATCCGCATGTAGTTGACGACGTCGTCGATCTCGGCGTGGGACAGGACGTCAATGCCATCAATTGGCTGATCCGTCCCCTCCTTGGGCTCAAACATGACCTTCATGGGCACCGCCTCCACCCTACGGATGAATGCTTCATCACCTGTGGGCTGGGCTTGCGCCCCATCCACCAGGAAAGCCTTGGTACCCCACGCTTGACCCGGGGAGGGCATTGATACACCCTTGGCGTCGATGAACAACTCCTCCTCTGGCCCGAATGACATCTCGTTCAGGGTGATGGAGTCCAGCGTCGACTTGAGACCCTCCAGCGGACATGGGGTGGATCCTACGCCGGTTATGACCAGGATCCCCTTCGCCCTATCCGCGATGATCTTCTCCACCGTACGTCTGGTGTTGTCCAGGGAGCCATGCCAATACATGGGCCCCCACTCCTTCAAACCCCAATGCCTATGCCAGGCTGAGTCTCCTCGATGCCAATGCCTCCTACACTTCCGCAAGGGTGGGGCATCCCGGGAAGCGAAGACGTCCGTCTCGGGCGCTTCAGCTCCCAGCGTTTGAATCATCCTGGCGTACACTTGCGGCGCCATTCCATACTCCGTGAGCTGAACTCCACGGTCTCCTCTGGACTTGGCACCCACAGCTTGCACCGCTTGGACGATCCGATCCTCTTCCTCAGCATTCCATTGGGATGATCCGCATGCATAGTCAGTGGATAGCCATGTTAGGCATTCGTCATCCTCCCGGACCAGCGTTGCACGATGGGGAAGGGCTCCAATGGCGTTTGCCACCATGAAGTCATACCCCATGATCATATCCCAATCGGTAATGTCGGCCACATAGAAGTTCCCGGATAGAGTGCTTCTCTTCGCCTGATCAGGGCGGTTCAAGCGCTCATGCTCCCAGAATTCCATACTGATGGTGGCGTCATGGGTGCCCCCATCCATGATCTCTCCGTTGGCGACCTTCAGGCGTACCGGTCTCCGGCTGGGCTGCAGGAGTTCCTCCTTGAACAACCCTCTCCGGACCAGGCTCACCTGGGCACCCGTATCCACCAACACATCCACCACCTTCTCCTCTCGTCCGCACCGTACTCGCACTTTCAAGTGCAACTGCCGCTCGTCGCCATGAGGTGTATGGACGACTCTCACGGCATGCAACTCTAGCACGTCCGGGTGCATCAGGACTTCAAGGGTATGGTCACGGATGGTGTAGATCTTGGGTTGGTCCTGCCCGTCCACGGGGCTCTCCGTGGTCGCTCCTTCCTTCTTGCCATGTCCCGTACCCACATGTACCTCCCTTGGCAGGGCGCTCCAGGGGTTGGGAGTGGCGAAACTCAGTGGTTTTGGCTCTTCCGGAGCCTTCTTCGGCACCCGATGTGCCTTCGCTTTCTCTGGGATTCCACTGATTTTCGGAGGAGAGACCTCGAGGTCCCACTCCCGTGGGGGCTCCTCTAGACTTGGCTTCCCGCAGCCCCTTCCGGCTGCGATCCGCCAGGACTTTGTCCACCACGTTGCTGGGCTTTGAGTTCCTCCAACGTCCTCAACATGTCCTCAGCAACCTTCTCGATCGACCTCACTCGTCGGTCTTGGCCAGGTCCACCACCATAGCCTCTTCCTCCGCCTTTTCCTTGGCCTTTGCCTTGGCCTTTTCCCCCGTCTCCGCCCTTCGCCTTCCAGTCGGAAATCCGCTGCTCCTTGGGCTTCTTCTCGGGGTGGGCGGCGAAATAGGCCTTCTTGTCCGCCTCATACACCTTGCACTGACGGTGGTCGTGTGCATGGTTGTTTCCCTTGCCATAACAGACCCAGCACCCGTCGTGCTGAGATCTGTACTCTCGGAACGAGAGCGGTGGGTTCCCGATCCTCCTTGGCTCTTTGCCCTTCATGGGTCCCACCTGGTTCCATCTGGACCGATCCTGCCCATGGTTCTTCACGTTGTGCGCCACAAACGCGAAGAAATGGGCCTCGTCGTGATCCTCCCGGGACCAGTGGTCTTGGCCACTTCCACTACCATCCTCCGCAGAGTTGGCCGTGTCCTCCTGGATCTCCCGTTGATGGCGGTCTTCTCGGTGTCCTCGTTGTCCATGACCGTGTCGATCCTGCACGTGGGCCTCGTTCTTCGCATTGAGCTTCAACTCCACCGTGATGTACTTCACGATCTCGTCCAGGCTCATGCGGGCGAAGATGACCTGCATCCTCAGCGGCTCCCCGCGCCTCCACTCCACGTTGTTGAGGCGCAGCAACCTTTGCCCCATGGAGTCTCCGAATACCTCCACGTACACGGCGTTCTTCAGGCCCAACATCCGGTTGGGTTCGCCCAGGTTCCTCCTGAAGAACTCCATGATACCCGCATGGGTATCCTCCGCCGCCATAATCCGCACCGCCACCCGCTTCTTGGCGCGCTTCTTCTCCTCGTCCTCCACTCGTCGCTTCCAGTTGCCGGGGAGGACGTCCTTCAGCAAGTGGCGGATCTCACTGGCCTCGTTCCAGTCTTCCACCAACTTGAGGCATCTGTGGTACTTCCGCAGATACCGGTTCCACTCCCGGACCCGCAACTCACCGCGGTCCAGCGGCAGTACAGGTCCTCCAGCTTCTGGTTAGGAGCGTCCGGCCGCTCCTCATCCTCCAACCACTGGAGGCAGGCCTGCTCCGTCCTGATCAGTCCTTCCCGGATCTGATCCCGCAGCTCCTCCTTCAGGTCCTGCGCCAGGCGGTGTGGGAATGTCCGGCATACCCACTTATCCCGCGGCGCTCCCCGCATCTCGCCGACGACCTCCTCGGCGAAATCCTTCCAATCCAGGATGAAGTCATCCAGGTTGGAGGGGTTACCATCGTAGTAGGGGATTTTGATTCCCCTGAGGTCGTCGATCCTGATGGCGTCTCCGACGTCTCCAGCCACCACTCCACCGAGACGGATACCACCTGTGGCCGGGGGGTGTGAGTACACTCCCCGTATATCCCTCTCCTCCATGGAGTGCGGTCCAGTTGGGCCTGAACCCATGGGGTTTGGAATGCGGGAAGGACTTGCTCCATCGGCCGTCCATATCCCCGTATTGGGGTCCTTCGCCCACAGGTTTCCGCTTGGATGGCCTCGACCATGTCCGCCGGCGCTTCCCATGGTTCGCCCCTGCATGGTCTGGTTCTGGATCTCCTCTTCCGCATAAACTGCATAGGTAGTCGTACTTGGCGGTAGATCCTGGGCGGCATGGGACATCTGCACTGTCAGGCTCCTCGGGTCCGTGGCTACGTGCCCTTCCCGCATGGACCCAGCCGGTGCCGTGTGTTCCCCGAGCATTGTGGACTCGCTGAATAGGGGAACAAACGGCAACGCACCCGGGTCAACAGGCGGAGGCGCGTATGGTGCCTCTGTAGGGCCGCCCATGGGTTTCTCCATGGCGCTCCTGAGGGTCTTAACCCGCTCCACCAGCTCTACCGCGGCCGGCTTTGCCGGGAGCTCCGGACCCGAGGCGAGGGGCTGTCGCTCCTCTAGCCTTTTCAGGCGTCCCGACATGTCCTCCACAAAGTGGAGGAGGCTGTCCACCACTTGCTGCTGCTTCTGCAGGGCCAGCTCCAGATTCTCCCGGTACCGGGCCTGATCCGCTCGCAGCTCCTCCATGTGGTTCTCCGCGGCCGACTGGTCGTCCAGGATCCCCGCGACGTCCTCCTCTAGAGCGTCCTTGGCGTTGTCCAGGCGGTCAAGATGACACACGATGGCGTCCATCCCCATCTTCGGGTACTTGCCCATGAGGAAGGACACGTGCTCACAGTGGCACGCAGCGTGCTTTCCGCCGGATTCAGCGCATCCCGCGGTTCCCGGCACCTCAGACTCATCACCCATAGGCGTATCGCCTATGGCGTCCGTCTCTGGTCCCGTGTGCCGGAGCACAGGTGCCGTCCGGGCCCTGGCTGGCCTCTCCAAGCCCTTGGCGTCGTGCTGCAGGGCGGGCTCGGGGGCCGTATGCGCCCTGGCGATCGGCGCGGACATCTCCGGCTCCGAAGGTGGCTCGTAGGCTGTCCGATAGCCCTCGGAGTGCCCTTCGGATTCCCACAGCCTGACCGGGCTGGGGTCCGTGTCCATAGCCCCGGCGTCCCTTGCCGCGGACTTGGGTGACCCGCGCTTCCGGTAGCGCCGGGCCCGTCCTCCACTGCTGCCTGAAAGGCAAGCCTCATCCGAGTCCTCCGCGGCGGAGCGAAGGTTGCATGCCTTACGGCAGCGACGCTCACACATGGAGACCAGGTCCTCCATGTCACGTCCTCCTCTTCCCGACTGTCGTACTTCTCTTCGGGCTTCAACTTCCGGAGTTCGCCATGCTCTTGAACGTCTCCGCTCTTCTATGGCTCCAATCTCCGGCGTGGTCTCCCCCGAGTCCACAATACGCACCCGGGGCGTACTCGGGCAAGTCCCCGGGTCGGTGGTTGGTAGGGGCAGCAGGTAAGCCTCTGCTACCATAAAGAAGGTCCCTACCAGGACCGGCCCCCGCTGTGCCCCTTCCGCCTGTCACCCCTGCTGACTTGCTCCGGATCAATGATTGCATTTCTCAAAATCCTCAAAATCCAGGGTCCAAATCCAAAAATATAGAAAATAAAAACCTCCTTCAACCCTGAATAACAACCAGATCCCACAAATACAGCAATAACCCAATTCACAATCCAAATCAGGCTGCGGGCTTTCGTTCAGCACACCGGTATTCCCACGGTGGCGGGCATGTACAAGAATTGCACCAAGGAAGAAAGCCCTGAAATTGGCATATGAACACATATGAAGCAAAGTTGGGGAAAGATGGAAACGTACACAATCACAGCCATAGACCCCTCATTCCCTGGACTCAAGACCTTCCCTTGACTCACCAACATGATGCCCTGAACCCAGTCCAATAAGATGGTTAAATGCCATGTATCAAAAGTCACTACATAAACCCCAAAAATGTGTTCACTCCCAAGCCTCTAAATCCTAGCCCAATAGGGGAGGTGGCGTGTCATGGCCTAGATTGACACTCAGGACCATGCCCTACCCTGACATAACCTTGGTTGGACTTGGAGTCGAATGGGCTTAGAGAAATGACCTATGAGTTTGAACTCATAACATGCCAAAAAACTGCCAATTCACACCATATTGGCCATATATCACATATATGCTCAAAATTGAAGTTACCACATATCCGAAGGCTCAAAGCATGCATGGAATCGAAGTCTAGTACTCATGGAGGATGGAGACCAAAGACCAATGCCCATGTACATCCCCACCTCACCCTCAAAACCCCTTCGGATATGGGCGCCACGCACTGCCCAAGTCAGCCCATGATCTTGAGACCAATTCTTGTGATCCTTCGTGCGCCAAGCCAAATGGAGCACACGATCCGGCATATGGTGGTGTTCAACTCCAAAGCATATGCCAACCTATGAACAACATACCATGGTTCGACTCTCCATAGGCTTCTTGCTATAAGCTGACCAGGTGAGTACACAAAACGCAAAAATGAGCAAAAATTGAGGTCAAAGACATGAAAATATGACCAAATACAAAGTTGTCATGATAGTATATCTCTATGCTCACCCATGATATCCGCTGATGGTTCAATACACAAATGATTGGAACCATTTGCAAACAATTCCCCCACTTGGATCCCCAATCGGGCGCATGGAGATACCTTCGCCACTAATATCTACATGCCCCATGAAAATGGGAGTGCACCCATGGATCTCTTTGTCAAACATACCATGAGCAATACATACGCGGTAGACTTGGTCTAGCGCTTTGAATTCCACAATTGGGACATGGGCAAAGCCCTTGTCACGTATGGCTCCCCATCTCTTCGGCCACACGAAGATATATAACATGGGCGTGAGCATATCAAACATATACCATGCATACAACACATACCCTCAAAATATGGCTCCCACCATGATATGCCATGTCCCTCCATTGACATAACTTCACGTTAAAAATACGTAGGAACCCAAAGAAAATTGCTATGCAACCCCAACACTCATGCGCTACACTCGAAAGTCACAATAAAATGTTCGGTTGCACGGTCCAAGAGTTATATATCACTTTATACCCTCTTGACCATTATCCCTTGCTATACCGGGCATGTGTACTCACCAAAGGCATTTGATGCTTCCTAAATTAACTTGAGACCAAGGCGTTTGCAACCCAACCTTCCTTATTCTCTTTCCTCACACTCACGCGTAGATATGGTCCTTCAAAGTGGTCCTACGATTCATTTTTGTTTCCCTTATATCTCCAAGTCAAATGGGTGGCAAGTATAAGGGAAACCTGATTCGGGCCTAGGGAAAAGACTATGACCACTCGACGAAGTCCAAATCAAGTGCGGCGATGTCGAAGTCGAAAATCCGATTTCGACATCGCGAAAAATTCTGATTAAAATTTCGAGTGCTTATTTAGAGAATTGCGGAAGCAACGAACCCTTTGCTGATGAAATCTGACCCTTCAACGGAGTATCCGCCTAAATATATGGAAATAACAGTTCACCAATCGGTTAACGCAAAATCGCGAGCCAACTGACAGTCGCCGATACATTGACTATCAGAACGAAAGGCTGAAAAATTACGGAAACATTATGATAATAAAACCCTGTTGATTCCTGATATTCCGATATATAAATCTCTGCTGGCGGTGCCTCGGTTCTGAATATGGCCGCTCGTAGCCGGAATGGCCAAACCTATCACACTATCACATCGGGTTAGTTCAGGTGGATGGGAGAGTATGATATCAGCCAATGGCGGCTTGCCGGCACATAGATACACACCCCAAGTGACCCCAAGATGGCCACGGGGGTCCGAACCGGCTTCACTGGGACTTGCCAAGCTCAAGATAGATTGTGAGTCAAATGAGACTATCTTGCAGCATTTAAAGGCTAAGTTGCCTGCGGTCAGTAGTGGTGGAACAAGTCCATCCTCCAAGGTGTCCACTCCTACCACTGACAGGCTGAATTTGGTAAAGGTGCAGCGTGCATACACTTTGGTAAGTGAACAGGTTAACAAGGTGCAGGGAGATGTATTGGGGTGCATGCAAGATTGTGCAGCAATCAGAAATGACATTTCTGCAGCCTCCAACCAGCATAAGTCAAGTGTAGACGATGCAATACAGACACTCAGGAGTGAATTAACATCTCACGTGACAACCATGCATCAATCAAGTGGCTTGACTGGATCTTATTTTGCACCCACTGCAACCCCAAGGCCTAAGGATCCCAGAGTTGTCACTTTTGGTGTGGATCCAACAGGCAACCCGTTGTCACCTCAGCCTTCCCTGTCTCATAGAGATGCTTCTCACCATGATGCATTCAATGAATCAGAAGTGGGTCTGGAATCCGGGTATCCACGAGCCTCAGCGGCGAAGGAAAATCCAAAGGTACATCATCCTTATGGGTTACCTGTGCATGCATATGAATTGTCAAGACAGACCCAGCCAGTTTTTACTCCCACCTCCTGTGCGACATCTCATTCTCAGCCCGTACATCGAGCTGCAACTGCTTCACACTACTCTGAGAGTGAGCAGTCAATCAAGTCCGATGCTGTACCCCGCCATCCTGGTACACCCCCCGCTTCTGCAGATCCAAAAGGGGATTGGCGTCATTGCAAGGGATTGGATTTAAGATTCTTTGACTCCAACCTGTTTTCCGATCCATATGCCCCCCTCGAATTCAGTGACGGGTCAGCGCATGGTTCCAAATTCCCAAAGGTGAAGCCCAGTGGGGTACCTCAGGGTCCAGGTTTGGCATTTGCCGAGGTCCCCCCGTACAGTCAGGACAATGAGACGGAGGATTCTGCACCATATCCAGTTGGATCACAGCCAGGTCCTGGATTGTTTGGTAATCTGTCCACCCCATTTTTGGACCATAAGACCCTGACTGAGACACAGGCCCTGGCCACAGTTCCTCACTGGGACGGATCAGGGGAAACTGGGATCCAATGGTGGCAGGAGTACCGTATCTGGGATAATGATGTGGGCAGGGGTTTGGGAGATGCAGTGCGACGTCAAGTACTGCGTGCTGCCATACCAGCAAAGCTGGGCGCACAGTTCACCAAGCGTATTGTGCGCAGGTGTCAGGGTTATGAAGTAATGAAGGCAATGGTAAGGGCTGAGGTTTTCAGGCGCGCCAATCCTGATGTCATCTCTGATGCCTGGAAGGCCATCGAATTGCCCTCCAAACCCACAGCATTAGATGCTGCGGCGTTTATGGATGATTGGTGTTACTATGGTGTGCGTGTTAAGGGAGGGGTGACCCACCAGGCAGCCCGTGACCAGTTTTTAGATGCATTGGGCCCTCGTCAGGAGACCTTCATTTACAAGATGTATTTGGAGGAGAAGAGGCATGGTAAGGAACACAATTATCTGGAGATCTTCCTTGTACTAATGTCTGAACTTTTGGCCAGGGATGAAGCCCATAATAAGCAGAATCATTGGCGTAAGCAAAATCAAACTGGTCCAGGGCAGGGCAGGGTCAATCAGCTCCAAGCAAGCAATGAGGGTGACAACCCCCCTCAATCCGATTCTGCAGTTCCGCAGGTGGAATTCGAGCCTGATGAGGCACAGGTGTTGGCACTGATGGACAAAAAAAAGGATGTGGTTTGTCATAAATGCGGACGAAAGGGTCACATGATCAAGGACTGTTGGGTGGCACATCCTGAATTGATTCCCAAGGGTGTCAAGGTGCCCAACACCCTATTGTCCAGGCTGGGACGGCCAGCAACACAAGGAGGCAGAAACGGACCCTCTCAGAATGCCCCGAAGGGACCGCATCCCCCTTGCCCACATTGTGGTAAGACCAATCATAAGCCTGATGATTGCTTCACGAAGTATCCGGAGAAGGCTGAAGCCTATAAGCCCAGCAGGAAAACCCAGAAATAGGGACGTGGGCAGCGAGTTAAGGGCGGTCCGTTGTTCACAGTACGCCCACCCATTCGGGTGGATTACGAGTCAGCATGGGAACATGCGTATGTGCAGCAAATAGAGTTGTTGGGACAGGAATTAGAGGTCCTGCGTGAACCGCGCCAAGGCCTCAGTGTGAAACACAAGCTGGGGATAATATTGCAAGCCAGGTACCTGGTCGATAGGTATCCTGATGCCAGCCCATATGACATTCACTCCTTGATAGATACAGGCTGTGAAATACTTGGTGTTGTGGGCTGGGAACTCATTGACAAGAGGTACAGTGAGGACGCTGACGTCCAGTTCAACCTCTTGGGTGCAGGGAATGTGAGCCTAGAAGGTGGTAAGGTTGGAGTCCGAGTAACTGTTTTGCTGCCAGTCTACACCAGCCAGGGAATGGTGGTGGCACGTTGTGTAGATGCATTCCTCCATCTTGCCTCCGTGGGTCCTCGTGTCATTTTGGGGTACCCATTCCTCACCCGCTATGGTCTTTCTCTTTTGCCTTCACAGGGTCAGTTGACCTTTGAGGAAGATCTCAAATGGACCAATGGAATCTCAGGAGCAACAGGAGAGTCCCCAACTCTACCCAGCCCTGCAGTTCAAGGTACATGTTCTCCAACAGATATACCCATAGCACATATACCTGTGCATGGGCATGATGCATCTCTGGTGCACACAGTGGTGCCAGTAGGGTCCGACAATGGTCCTGACACTCCAGTCAATTCTGAGGCGTTGCAGAAGTTAATTTCAAAAAAAGCGGAGAATCACAGTCCATAGTTAATAGTTATGTTGCTGTAGCTGGATCACAGGTGGTTAATTCTACGGATTCAGCTGGGACAGTTCTTTCACGCTTGTGCAGTGGTCCTGAGTCACCTGAGCAGTCATCAGTTTTGTATCATCTAGGCTGGCAGGCACCTACCCTGCCGTCCAATGGTGATGAGCCTGAGCTGAGTGGATTGTACACTCTTCGGGCTGATGTTTATATGCTGGCAAAGGCTGTGGCTCTGTGCTGCAAAATCATAAGCCTTATGCCCAGACCATACAAGCCCTCATATTCCATCAGGGGTCATGAGTTGTATGATAGACGAGACCAAATGCCCACAGTGGTGGGCCATATTGATGAGGCCTTAACAAAGCAGACTATCAGGTCTGCTGCTTGTACATATATGTTGGCAGCACTTCTATTTTTGCCACGACAGCGGCCTGAAGTCCCTATGCAGGACTCCAATCCAATTGTGAGTGTATCACATAGGCCTACCATTGACGTGGTATCCCACATTCAAACAGAGTTAGCTCTGGCTGATGCTTTGAGATCTATACCATTACCCTCAAGCCCTTACCAGCCACCAGTATACACTGAGGCTGCAGCATTTATGCTGAATATTGAATATTTCTTACATGCATGGGGTATAGGTGATAGGGTCGTATCTCAGGACGTCCCCCCTGCAGTGGAGATTGAGAGTGATCCAGGATCGAAACCAATTTCTGAAGACGAGGGCTCCTTGGGTTATCAGGAGCCCCCCCCAGAGTTTATGGGTGGATTTGGGTTCTGCAGGGACCATCTGGGCCAACAGGTCGAGAGTGTGGATCATATATGGGCAGGATCCACACCGCTGAAGGACAGTGGTGTCTTAAATGTGCTAGGTGCGGCTGCTGCAGCAGACCCTGCCTGTGGTGAAGAGTTGAGCTCTTACCCAAAAGCTGAATCCGGGTCTGGAATGGAGCCGGCAGACGGAAAACAGCAAACATCATATGTTCAAGCGCTTCTCGCTGCGCGTGTGCGCAGGTTGTACAAGGAGAGGCTCCAATTATCTAGCTGCACTGCTTTCAGGCGCGGCAGGCAGTTGAGGGACGATGCCCGAATTAGAGGCTTAAGTCTGGCCAAGGTGAAGTCCCGCTTGGCCCTGAGATCTCATTGTTTTCGTACAGGACAGTATGTATTATCTCCAGAGTGGAGACGTAACGTATTGGATTGGGCAGGTGCGGAGTTTGTACCTACGTGTGAACCGTGGGACAGACCAACACGTCTGCAGTTACATAAAGGGGAGAAACGTAAGGAGAAGAGAGGGTTTTACATCCCATGGGGGAATGAGACACTGTTTTTACATCCGTTGGCCACGGATTTGAAAATGGCTGTTGAGAAGGTGTTTTGGGAAGGGAGTAGGGGTATTGCAGTTGTGCCCGTCCGGAAGAGGGAATCCTGGTTCTGGGCGTTGGGGGAAATTGCTGTTGACTGGTGGGATTTGCCGCCAGGGGAGCTCCTCTTTGAGGATAGGTGGGGGCTATTGCACCCTCAGGAGCGAAACTCCTGCACCCGAGTGGTCATTTTTGATGCTCTGGGACGTCATCAGGATGGTAGGAACGTCACAGACTGGATGAAGCCAGCTTCCAGGAAGCTCAGCCAGTCTGTACCTGTTGCTGGTCGGCCCAAGAGGCCAGTGGGACAGCCCAGAAAAGTCTGGAGAGCAAAAGTTGAGCAGTTAGCAAGGGATGGTCAACTCCCTTCGCCCATTTGTGCGGACATCTCACAGTCCTCGGTTGCCGCTGTAGATGCGGTTTCCCACAAAGGCCAAGTGCCTATATCCTCTTCCTCCCTGCTCCAGGATAGTGACAGGAACGCATCCGTCTCACCCCCTGTGCATGTATGTGCATCTGTCATTCCTGATGTGACCACCCTCTCTGAAATGCTTCCTCTCCCCACTGATACCCCTCCTCCTGTCATTTGTACCACAGATCTTCACAATCTCGCTGAAGGATGCCTCGCTGATCATGCCAGACCACCGTTGACAGTGGCTGCCATTGAGAGTGAGGAGGTATATGACAGTGTTGTTGCTTCTCCTTCCCTGCCTGACACTCAATCATTGTATCATACTGTTGGTAGTCCAAAAGAAAAAAAGAATCGTCAGATTTCTGATAGGATTGATAATGTGACAGTGACGCGTTCCCGTGGGGGGCCGGCCACGGGACGCTGCGGGACACGCGCAAGTGAGCAGGCAGGCAAAGCACTACGCTCACAGGGGCATCAATGCGCTCATGTCATGTGACAAAGCGTTTCAGGATCCTTGCCACTCTGCAACAAGGGAATAGGAGTATGTACAGCAACACATCAGGATATGTACACATGGGGTTAAGACTGGACTGGGGTAAGGGCATCACAGGACAATGGACACTCCATCCTAACTTGTATCCCAATCCCAGGTCCGACCCTCTCAGTGGCTGGTGGGGGCGGGGGCTCAAACACAACCCATGCCCTGCTCAGTCCGGACCCTGAAACCCTGCCAACGGGAGAGGTGTCCCGCCCAGCCACAGGCGAGTTCCTGGGAACCAAGGGGCTCCAAGGCCAACCGACGGTGACTCCCTATGCTCCCTGAACAGCAGGTCCCAACTCCTCTCTGAGCCAGAGATATGGCCCCGCCATAATCCCTCAGGAGTTGGTAGCTGAAAATGGGCTGTTTCAGCCCAAACTGATATTAGCTCCGAAAACTCCAAAGTTGACCTCTCGTCCGGACCCGCCAGAGGTAGGGACGAGGCAAGTGACCCTATGCCCTTCGAGCACGAACTCCCTGGAGCCCTCACCCAACCTGGTTCCCTCTGAGGTCCCGGCATTAGGGCAACACGGATGAGTCAAGTGGGGTCATGATGCCAAAATCACCAAAATTGGCGTCATTCCCACGCGTGGCTCGCCCGGCCAAGGTAAGGCCAATGGCTCACAGGGTAGGAGGCAGGACCTAGGACTTCTATCTGAGTGTACAACTTGAATTTAGGTCCGGGCTCCCTATGGGCTTAGAGAAATGGGGCCGCCAATTGACCACACGGAAGGGGGAAATTGGGGTCCCAAAATTGGGTCATTTTGGCTGCTTGAAATGAGCCAAAATTCGGTGTGCTCCCAATAGTATATCTCCACGCCGGCTTGGAGATCGGATCCGCCATTCCATACGCCATCCACCGGGAGTCCAACGAAGACTCCCATGCCCGTGGCTCTCAAAGATCTCCATGCCACTCGGCGTGGTGACGATCCCAATTGGGTCCACAAATGCCAAAATGGCAAAATTGCCCACACTCACTTTGGGCTAGCGCCTTAACGAAGGTTGCTGCGCTTCGCCCAAGTGGTGTGTGCACCATGGGGACCAATGTCCATATCACCCATGTCATATATGGTCCATTGGTCCAAGCGTCCGGCGTGCACGAGGGTTAGAACATGGTGCACGGCGGGCAGCGAAACTGGAAAATTGCTCAAAATGGCCAAAAATGCGCACACTCATGGTTCAGGGAAATGAGGCACATGCCCGACTTGGACCGGAGTGTGCCATAGGATTGGTATCAAGTCATATGTGTCCAACATATCTTTTGGGCGTCGCCCAACTCCTCCGGTATTGAGAATGGCAGGGTCGCCAAGTGAGCCCATGATTTGGGATAGTCCCAAATCGCCAACATGGCGGCCACGGTATGCCAAGCCTAAGAGGAGTTATTCGCCGGGTCCAAGATATGTTGGGGACCGAAGTATGTACCCTCATAACATACTTGGGTCATGCTGTCAATTGAGCGCAACGTTGAGATACACGGTCGCCACTTGACATCATGACGGGCCAAAAATTCCAAAATTGGCACGAAGACACACAAAAGTGCATTGAAAGGTGCACAATTATATTATAATATCTTCGGCTTGGATCGTGCAATCAACTAATCCTTCTAAACACAATGACTTGACACTAATGACCTCCGATTCCACATATGTGCTCCACTTGGGGCGCTTTGAAAGGTTACGAGCGCCGCTTCCCAAGTGGGCACATGAAAATATGGAAAATTGCAAAACACACACCTTGCTCCCAACGCATCGCTTCGGGATCGCCACACAAGCTTCCCTTCACAAAGGTTAGGCTTGCAATTGATTGGAGGGAGTATGGAGAAGGGGCTTGTACAATACGAGGTCCATTGGCGGGCTTGGCTTGGAGCGATGGACCCGCCAAATGGGCACGCAACACAACACAAGGCACATACTCCATATTGCCCAAAAAGGTAGCTCCCCCCACGATATGTCATGCCCCTCCAAGGGCATAACTTTGTGTCAATCGCTCATAGGAACTCAAGGAGAGTTCCTATGCAACACCAACACTTGCGCGCTACACTCGAAAGTTATCTTAACGCACGCAATGTCATGGCCAAAGAGTTATAACGCAAACTCTACCCTCTTGACCATGATCCATTACACTAGCGCGCACGTGTGGAAACGCAAGGCATATAAAGCTTCCTAAATTACGTCGGGAGTATTGTGAATACATCCCACGTTTCCTTATTGTCATTCCTCGCAAGCGGCACGAGATATGACCCTTACAAGTGGCCTCACGAATCAACTTTGTTTTGCCCATATCTCTGAGTCAAATGGAGGGCAAGATAAAAGGAAAGTTGATTCGTGCATAGGGAAGCACGTAGGTCCACTCGAAAGAGGTCAAATCAAGTGCGGGGATGTCGAAGTCGAAAATCCGATTTCGACATCCTGAAAAATTCGGATTAAGGTTGCGAGTGTAAGATGTGAAAATTGCGGAAGCGTCCATGCAGTTCCTGAAGGCTTTGGAGCCTTCGTGACGGATTGCGTTAAAATTTCCATTTTAAACAGTTAAACTGGCGGTTACGGTAAAGTCGCGATCCAACCGCCAGCTGCCAAAACAGTGAGTATCAGAACGGAAGCATAAAAATTGACGGAAACAATATGAAAATAAAACCCTGTTGATTCCTGATATTCTGATACACAAATCTCCGCTGGCGGGGCATCGGTTGCCGATGCGGGGCTTTACGGCACGGAACACGCTCCCGCCGGGCTCGCACCGGGCGTCAACGGGCGCCTTCCGTACATGGGGTTAGTGGACCGGAGACCGGTCTTCCCTTCCGTACATGGGGTTAGTGGACCGGAGGCCGGTTGTATGCCCTACCCTAGCCATGGGGTTCTGGGTACCGCTTCACCCCCCTCCTTAGAGCAAACCCTGGGGGGGGCTCGATAACACCCACGCATGGCAGCGGGTACCCAGGACCACTTCCTGAAAGGGGGGGGGTGTCACATCCTCACTTCAGTAAGTCACAGTAAGATAGGTATGATGTTGTATAAGCTCGTAGCACATGTATAGTAACAAGTATCAAGTATCAAGTCCCGGGTCCTGGCGGCGATTGTTCGGCATCCAAAGGACCCGTTAACCCATACCAGGCGCACCAGGTGCCGGCTGCTACGGTCACCACCACAGTGGCAGTGGCATACACGGCCAACATAGGCGACACACGACGACCGAGGTGGTCCCACAGGTCGAGAGCGACCACAAAGATCCATCAAGCTACCCCAAGCTTCTCAAGGCCTGCCGACTGGGGAGAGTCCCCACGGGTCCTTCCTCGGGCGCACCATGTCCATATCCATACGACGCGAGTCCAGAGTGCCATAGTCGAACTCCTTAAGAACCCCAGATCTTAAGGGAGCTCCTCCTTAAGGGATCGGGCATCAAGGCCGTCTTTTCCCTCGCCCTACTGCCACGAAGGCCATACATGAGGGAGTCCTCATGCAGTGTGGGCGGAGGCGTCGACTCCTCAAACCACCAGTTTCCCAGGCAGACTGACGGAGGTCAGGAGCACCGGAGGCCGCCATCCGAATGCAAGTGCGTCTGCGAATCGGTAGGCTCACACTGGGACTGACAGTGGCGGACCGCTGGGAGTGTAGTCAGGCAACTGGGCTTCCCGCCTGGCGCCATCAGGATCTCCACACATCACAGCGAATAGGGCAACACGGTATCACGGGCACTCAAACAGTAGAATATGTTCTGCGGTACTGGTCCAGGCTGGACCATATGTAAAAACATGTAAACGGCGACTCAGGGCGCCTCTGTATCCCGATTCGTGGTGAAAAACAGTCCATCCCTCAGCGATGGGCTGATGACACTTAACATACAGATGCACATATCCTGGAGGGCAGAAAAGCACAACAAGCGGGGTAAATAGGCGTGTAAACACACTCTGGACAGAGTGCCAAACCACGCCACGGTCAGGATAAGGCAAATGCAGGAGGGTGGACAGGAAAACGCCTGAGTCCAGGCCATATATAGTCTGCAGACACACGTCGACTGGTCTGGATCCCGCAAATGCCATGGGACCAGACCACACACCAAATATCGCAATGCCGATGACAGTGGCATCCGTTGCGCAACGTCGTATGGGCCTCAAGGCCCCAAGAGCTCAGAAATATGAAGGTCAGTTGCCCCACCTGGTTTCCCAAGGATTCAGCAGGGGGGGGAGTGACCAATAGAATTGAAAGAGAGGGGCCATCCTCCTCTGGATGCAGCAGGGGGGGGTATATGGCCACTCTGATGGCAGGTCACCGGAAGATGAGAGAGAGCAAGCAAGTGAGGGACGATACGTCGGCCTCACAAGCGCCTCAGAGCACATCAGGGGAGAGCTCAGGGCGCTGATCAGGCACCCCTGGCTGCAATCGCCCGGGTGAGTGCTGCCAAGTCCGAAACGTGGATCTTGGTCTTGTGCTTGCGGATGTACTTCATGAAGGGAGTGTTGACCCGCGGCACGAACGAGGAGACGGGTTCCCAGGTGTCGTGGGACGGCCCATAGCCTCGCCAACGAACCTTGAACTCCAGACCTCCGGGTGCCGAGGCCTTCGGACGCTGAGCCAGGATCTTCTCGACTGTATAGTCGTCCTGCTCAGCATAGTCGTCAGCCGAATCAGCCTCATGTGCGACATAGCTCAGGGACACATGCCGGCCACGGAGGTCGGGTTCCCGCACACGGAGTTGACTCTCGTGGCGCTCCCGGAACTGTCCGTGACCCACCTTGATGCGGTAGGTGTCCTCACCAATCCTGCGCACCACCTCGCCGGGTGTGAACCAGGTTTTGGTGCGGTGGGTGCCCATGGGGCGGGGTCTGATCACCCACACCGGGTCTCCCACCCTGAACTTCTGCGCTGTTGAGCTCGGGGCGGACTTCTGACGCTCAGCATGCTCCTTCTCGAGCTGCTGGCGGATGTCCCGCGCCGTTTGCTCTTGCCGCGCGAAGAATTCCTTGGCATCCATAGCCATGCCATCACCAGACAAGGGAAGTCCCCTACCCAGGGGGTCCCTGCCGAACAGAATCTGGTGAGGGGACAAACCGCCCGGAGTGGGGGTGTCATGATGGGCCTTCAGAGCAGGCGACATCTCCTCAAACCAGTTCCGACGTGGATTGGTGATGTGGATCTTGCGCAGCTTCTCGAACAGCTGCCGTCCAGCCACTTCAGCATGGCCGTTAGACCGGCTGAGATAGGCGACGCTCTTGGCATGACGTATCCCCATGAGGGAACACATAGCCTTGAACCAGCCACCAGTAAACTGGGGCCCTCGGTCACTGCAAATGGTGCGGGGGATGTCAAAGACGGTCAGCCAATGACGAATCATCACGACTGCCACTTCCTTGGCAAGCAACCCCTTTTTGCGTGCCGGAACGGCTACAACGTAGCCGCTGTGGCGGTCCACACAGAGAACCACACAGTCAAAGGTCTCCTTGCCAATGTGCACTTCGGGCATGGAGAAGACGTCCATGGCCACGCTCTCCATGGGCTGGTCAGGAACCGGGGTCCATTGGGGTTCCCCCTTGACGTTCCGGTTATCGGGATTGCAGGCCTGGCAGACCGAACAACCCTTCCTGACCTTCTTGATGGCGGTGTAGAGAACGATATGGTCGATCTCGAACCGACGCTGCATGTCAAGGGCTTGCCTCTTGACCCCTGGGTGCAGCATGTGGTGGTGCCAAGCTTCACATAGCTCGAGCACCCGGGACTCCGGTACTAGCAGCTTACCATTCCGGTAGAGCTTGCCATCTTCCTCGGTCAGCCCCTTCGGCCACTTCTGCCCGTCGTCAGGGTCGGTCACAGCCCTATACTCGGCCGCAAAGGCCTCAGACTTGGCGTAATCGTCGGTCCAGTCGTCCTGGAGGCAAGACTCTGGGAAGAGGTGCTTGTCGGACTCAGCTCCCTCAGGGGCGAGTACTCCGACCGCTCTGCTCACCCTCGATGCGAGGGGGGCATCCGCGGCCATGACGACGAAGCATTTTGCACCCTCCTCCTCCATCAGGCGCTCCATTTCGATGATCCTCTTGGCTTCAGCGGTCTCAGCCTCATCGCCATGGGCAGAGATGTCCTGCATGCCCTTGCTGGCGGGATAGGCCCACCTACTGAGACAGTCCGCCACGGTGTTATCCTTTCCAGGAATATAAACAACCGTAAGGTCGAACTTGGCCAAGGTCTCGTGCCATCTTGCCCGTCGGGAGGCGGGACCTGAGGGGGTGTCCACGTGCTCCTTGTGCCACGACTGCAGACTCTGATGGTCGGTGCAGACCGTGACGGGATGGAGGGCTATGTACCCAGCCCATTTCCTGAGAGCCATGACGATGGCATACGCCTCCTTTTCACGGGGCGTCCACGTCCGTCTCTGGCCTTCCGCCAGGACTCGGCTCCAGAAGGCCACGGGCACGTGCCTCCCGTCGTCAAGCACTTGCTCCAACACAGCGCCAATGGCGTAGTCGGAAGCGTCGGTGCGCAGGACGAACCCTCGGTCGGGATCCACGAGGTGCAGACCCACTGCGGATAGCAGCGCCTGCTTCATCCCCTCAAAGGCACGGTCGAACTCAGCTGTCCAGACCAGAGCCTTCTTGGACCCCTTCTTGGTCTCCTCTCGGTTGCCCTTGAGCATGGTCGTCATGGGGGCTGCATACTCGGCATACATTTTGATATACCCTGAGTAGTAGTTGCAGAACCCCAGATACGCCCGTAGCTCAGAGACCGTCTTGGGCTTTTCCCAGTGCTCAATCGCAGCCACCTTGCCAGGTATGGGCTTTCGCTGCCCGTTCCCGACCACGTGGCCAGCGAAGACCACCTCGCTTACCGCAATGGTGGCCTTGTCACTGCTGCCCGTGAGTTTGTGCCGAACCAGAAGGTCCAGCACTCGAGTGACGTCCCTCTCATGTGCCTCCAGGAGCTCCTCGTAGCTCATGCTGGGGTCCCCGGACGCAATGATCACGTCGTCCACGAAGGGGTCCGCACAGTCACGCACCGGCTCAAGCAGGTTCTCCAGCATCCGCTGAAAAGCCGCATTGCCGTTGGTAACGCCCATGGGCATCACCTTCCACTGGAGAGGTCCAAGTGGGGTGCTCATGGCTGTGCAGGCACGGGACTCCTCGGCGAGAGGCATCTGATGATAACCATGTTTCAGGTCAATCACCGTGAAGATCCTCCGCCGGTGTTGTTTTTGCAGCATGTCCTCAATGAGGGGCAGCGTATAGCTGTCGTGCTGCGCTTGGGCGTTCAGGCCGCGGTAGTCGACCACGAGCCGCCACTCACCGGCAACCTTCTTGGGGACGACGAAGCACGGAGAGTCCCATTCGGAGTGGCACGGCTCAGGCCAGCCTCTCTGGATGAAGTCACGGAGGATCTTCTCCATGGCCTCTTTCCTCTCGCCCCTCAGGGCAAACTCCCGGTGCCGATACACACGGGGGTCCTGCTTCAGTCGTATCTTGGCCTCGCCATACGGTCCACGCACCGGTGGGGGAAACACAGGCTTACCGCTGAAGAAGGTATCACCATACTTCTGCTTCAGCCTGGCCCTCAATGCCTGGATCTTGGGGCAGTCATCGGACTCCGCCTTGGCTTTTCTGGGCACTTGAACCACGGAGCTTACTTGAGGGGTAGCTACTCCGCTCGCTTTCGGCTCAGGTGGTCTTCCCAGGTGGCCCAAAGGGCCATCTCTGGTCTTGCCTCGGAATAGATTGCCGTAGGTGGGTGGGTTACCCCCGATTGGCTCGTCCTGGCTGGACAGGTGGTCCAGCACCCTCTGCACGAAGGTGTTCCCGTCATAGGAACCAGAGACGATCGAGTCCACTTCCCACAAGGCTTTGTCCTGGCCTTTGCCCTCACGCTGGTTTCCCCAGTCGTGAAAGGGCTGATCCATATACCCCTGAACCAGATCCCACTCCTCTTCAGTGAGGGGGTCTTCCGAATCCGATTCTTCGATGTCAACAGGGGGAACCGCAAAGCATTGCCTCCAAGGCTCCGCTATGATGCGGTTGACACACACGAGGTCCGTGGTGTCGGCCTGATCAAGGCCCCCATCCACATAGTGGAATTCCGTTGGCCATCTCTGGGGTGGCATGGGCTGTCCCTTAGCGTCCTGATAGACACTCTCTCCAGCCGGTAGGACGACCTTGTTTAAGGTCATGTTGGTCAATGAGGCTACCCAATGTCGGGTACTTTCCTCCTCGGTGCATCCCATAGGAACAACCAGCACTGCCTTGGAGCGGTCCTTGCGAATCTTCGCTATCGCTCTTGGAATGTCCCAACGGGGGCAATGGATCCACTCCAATCCTTGATGCGGACCCCAGTGCTTCTTCCACGCGGAGTCCTGTGCGCTCCAGTACTTCTCACACACCCGCAGATGGGCGGAGGATCCTGAAGAGAACGCATCCAGGGCCAGATCCGAAGCTCCCAAGTCCGCGACAACTCGGCTCGCCACTTCCGGCCTTACGCCGTACTCCTGGTTTGCAGGACCAGTTGGCTCAGTGTCCAGCGCGGCCGCTTCGAGCTGATTGCGTTCGGGGTGGATCCATTGGCATTCCACATGGTGCTCAGGTGACAAAAGCCACGAGAGCTGGTCGTCCTGGTACAGGGTCATGGAGGCCTGGGCCGGGAGAACGCCGGAGTCCGTCTCCATCATGAAGTCGTACCCGACGATCATGTCCCAGTCCATCTCGGCCTCGTAGAAGCGACCGTGCAGGAGGATTTCCTTGCCGAGGTCTGGGCGGCTCAGCTCACGATGGTTCACGAACTGCAGCCCAATGGCCGCTTCCTTCGTGCCTCCCACCATGTACTGGCCGTTCGCCACCTTCAGCCTGACAGGTTTCCGACTGTCGGTAAGACACTCTGGCGGAAGCAGGCCAGCCTTGACCAAGCTGACTTGAGCTCCCGTGTCGACCAACACGTCGAAAACCTTTTCCACTTCCCCGCATAAGGCACGGACCTTAAGATGCAACTGCCGCTCGCGACCGACACGGCGCACGGCGTGCAAACTCAGGATCTCCGGCCATTCCAGAAGCTCAACAAGCGACTGGTGCAGGTCGTGGACAATGGGCTCAGGCTGCCGATCTGCAGCATCCAGCTGCGGTCCGGGTGATCCTCCGATACTCTCGGATAGATCCTGTAGTACATCAAACACATTCTTGGTCGCGAAGGACGGACGGGTGCAAGGGTTCGTGCCTTCACTTGCCCTCACCTCGCCTCCGCGACTGGGCGCCGGACCGGGCCTTCCGCCCGCGGCAGTCCCCTTGTGCTTATCGACTCCCGACTGGGATGGTTCGGCGCTTCCCACGTCACCATCCTGCGACCGCCCTAGCTGGGGCCCTTGGCTGCAGGGGCTCCGCTAGGCGGCGTCGGTTGTGGAAGAGGGGGTGTTCTCCTCGGCCTCAACGTCGTTGACGCCCTTCTTCCTCCTCTCACTACGAGTAGGCTTCTTGTCCTTGTCCTTGTTCTGGTTGTTCTGGTTGTTCTCCTTGTTCTTGTTGTCCGACCTGGGGACCCAGTTCCTCTTGATCTCCTGGATCTCCTTGGCCAACTCGGTCCCCTGCGACACCAGCTTGGAGAGCTCGTCCCTGTCCACCTCCACCTTGGCTTCCCGGATACCCGCGGGCGCACGCTTCTTCGACCTGTGCGCCTTCTTGTAAGCCTCCGTGTCGGCCTTGTGGACGGGGCATGTTCGGTGGTCATGGTTGAAGCCTCGCTTCCTCCCATAACACACGAAACAGCCCTGAGGGTGAGCTCGTATGAACTCCCCAAAGGACAGCGGAGGGTCGCCAATGCGGCGAGGGTCCCTCTTCTCCTGCTTCCTCCAACCCTGCTGCAGGGGCTTCCAGTTTCCCGGTTCGCTCCCCGAGCTCAGGTTCTTGGCCACGAAGGCACACACGGCCACTTCGGCGGGCTCATCGTCGTCGTCATCGTCGACGAGAGTCTCATCGCCGCCGGCTCCCGCTGGGTCCATGGCGGCTTCCCCGCCAGGTCCCTCGCCAACGTAGTTGACGTCGCGGTCGCCGGGCCTCAACCCGCGGGTGTGGTGGAGGTTTTGGTACTCCTTGAGTACTTCCTCGCCAACCCACTCCAGGATCTCGTCGCAGCTCATCCGCGCCGGGATGGGCTGCAGACGGATGGTCTGGCCGCTCAACTCACACTCGTCAAGGCGCCACATCGCGGTCTTCTCGCGATCGCCCGAGACGGTGATGAGAAGAGCATTCCGCAGGGAGTGCCGTTTGACATCCCGGGCCACGTTCTTCTTCGCCCAAGCCACCACGTTCGCATGATACTCTCTGGGGAGCATCATCTTGACCGTGTGGTTGGACTTGGCCCTCTTGGATTCCTCCTTGGTGACCCTCTTGATCCATGCTTCCGGCAGCATGGAGAGCAGGCGAGCCTGCTCGTCACACTCGTTCCAATCCTCCACGTTGCGGTGGAAGAGGGTGTATTTCCCTCAGAAGGCACGCCAGTCCTGTAGGCGGATCTCCCGTCCATCATGCTCAAGCTTGATGGACTTCCAGCGCTTGGCAGCCACCTGCGGAGCGTCCACCCGCTCTTGCTCGTTGAGCCACTTCTTGGCTTCCTTGAGGGTCTTGATTTTCCCCTCCTTGGTCGCCATGAAGTATAGCTCGCCGAGCACTTCCGGTAGGCGGTACCTGAACCGTTTGAAGACATATCTCTCCGCATCCGCGGGAGGTAGGTCTTCAGTGACGGTCAGCCCCCAATCGTCCAGCTTCTCCAAGAAGCGGTCGAGGTTGAGGGGGTTGCCGTCGTACAATGGGGGGCTTGATGTCCTTCAAGTCTTCCCACACGGCGGCATCCGCGGCCTTAGAGACCATGAACGCCGGCCGCGAGGTCGACCGAGGTTCCCATCGGCCTCGCCCACGGACTCCCACGGCCGCCACGTCCATCTCCTCCATGGAACCCCTGTGGCTACGCCGCGGTTCCTCCACGTACGCTGAACCAAAATGTTCACGCCGTACTGCTTCCATGTACGCATCCTCATCGGGGCGCCGGCGGCTGAGTTCAGCGGCCTCCCGTCGTACACCACGCGGCGGGCTGATGTCGAACTCCTCCAGGTCCAGATCCAGGTCCTCACCTTCACCGACATCCCACTCCACGTCTCCTCTGGGGACCTCATCCCTGAGTCCACCATAACGTCCACCAGCCATTGGGATTGGCTCCGGGGCTGGTGCGGGGCGTCGGGGGCGTACAGGCGTCCGCGGTGGAGCACGGCGGTTGCGGTACTCCGCGCTGAGCCACTCATCACGCCATTCCTCACTGCCACTGCCGGGCGGCACGCGCTCGTTGCGGCGGCCCGCGCTGTGGTGAGAGGAAGCGGTGAGAGAGGGGGCACTGGCGCTGGGGCGACTCCTGGGGGCTCCGCCGGGGGCGTGGGGTCTGCCTGGACCTGGTCCGGGTCCCCAGCCGTCGTCCGACGAGCCAGACTCCAGGGGTGGGTGGTCGCTGCCGACGCTCCCACGGGCTTCCAGCGCGTCCAGCCTCTGCTGCAGGCCGCTGACGACGTTGGTCAGCGACTTGGTCTCGGCCCTGGCGATGTCCAGCTCCTTCTGCGCGCGCGCGGCGACCCTGGAGATGCGAGCCATCTCGCCCTTGCCCGTGTCTACCTCCAGTTCGAGCAACTGGACTCTCCTGCGGAGGTAGACAATCCACCGCCAGGTGGTATCCGGGTCGCCGTTCCCTGGTGGGTCGTCGGGGTCCCCAGGGGGTCCTCCAGGAGGGCCTCCGCCGGGTCCGCCCGGTCCAGGGGGTCCTCCCCCGCCCGGTGGTCCGCCTCCAGGGGGTCCACTCGGTCGGCGTCCTCCAGGGGGTCCTGATGGTCCTCCGCCAGGGGGTCCCGGTGGGTCTCCGCCGGGTCGCCTCGGTGGGTCCGAGGATGAGCGCTTCGTCGTGATGCCGAAGTCCATGTCGTCATCCTCGTCCATGTTGCCCCACCTGGGCGTCTCGGTCACGGAAGACTCCGAGCTCCGGTAGGGAGGAGGGAGATCCTCATCCTCACCTTCCGGTTCCATGGGGACGTCTCCGCCTCCTCCGCCCGTCCAAGCCACCACTTGGCGATGTCGACGGCCTCGTTCATCCCCGTCACTGGCGGTGAAGAAGGGGTCACTGTCGTGGGGGTGTCCACCCGTTGGCCTCCGCGGCCTCTCGGGGGTCTTCCCCTTGCCCTTCCCCCGTCGATGGGCGGTGGTGCCACTGCTCCCACTGCTGCCCGTGTCCGCCTCATCCAGCGTCATCCTGGAGGAGGCGTCCCCTTTCAAAAGCTTTCGAAGGGTCTCCACTCGTGATCCTCCCGGGGGAGTCTCGCGGTGGAGTTTGGCCTCTGCCTCCTCCATTGCGGCGGCGGTGGCTGCGGCAGCTCGCGCTTCGGCTTCCTCCCGAGCACGAGCCGCCTCGGCTTCCCGGGCCTGCTGCAGCCGCGCCTTCTGCGCTTCCAACGCTGCCAGCTCCGCCTCCGTCTTGGCCTTCTCCTCAGCGACCTTCCGTCGCGCGGCCTCGATGGCTTCCTTCTTGGCGGCGTCCTCCTGGGCCTTGGCCGTTGCCTCGGCGTGGGCCCTTTCCTCCGCCTCCTTCTTTGCCCTCCCTTGGGCAAGCTCCTCTTCCAGCGCCTTCACCTCGGCCTCCTTGCAGGCAATGGCCTCCTGCGTTCGGCGGGCTTCCTCGTCGGTTGCCCTGATCCGGGCAGCATCTGCCTCATGGGCGGCCGCAGCCGTGAGACCGGCCGCGATGGCTGCCACTTTCGAGGCGTGGTAGTCCATGCCTCTGCCCCACTCGGTGGCCTCCTCATGGGCGATGCCGACGGCGCCCTCCACGGCAGCGTTCCGCTGCGTGGCCCGTTGCCGGGCAACCCGAAGGTTGCAGGGCACCCTACAGACGCGCTCACAGGCGCGCGCCACGTCCCTTTGGGCGGGAGCGGCGCTGCTGCTGAAGCTGGCCTGGTCGGCTGGCATCCTCCCGCGGTGGGCCGACTCCACGTCACTGCTGGGGCCTGCTGGGGCCTGCTGGGGCCTCAGGAGCAGCTGACGGGGCTTGGCCCTGGTCTGCTTGGCGACTTCCATGAAGTCACCAAGGGTGGCGTGGCCCAATCTGCTCAAGCTACACTGCTCTGATTTTTTTCTGCACGCCCTGTTTGTGTTTGCTGTTTGTTCCCTTTTCCCTTTCCCCTAGGAATCATATATCTCTTTTTCTGCATGTTTTCTCCCGTCCCCTAGGGGTCATCTATCTCTTTGCACCTGCCTACATCACTGCCATAGCATCTGCAGGCCCCACGACTCACTTCAGGCCTCTGGTGCATAATTTTGCAGTGTTTTTACCCTAAGTAAGTCTGTAAATACCTGCAGCTGTCCGTCGGTGAACTTCGGCTCGCCATGAACGCTTGCTATGCCCGTGGTCAGGATGCTTCAGTGCATTGTCTTCGGCGGGGGACCGCCATGCCCAAAAAAAAAAAGGGTGGCGTGGCCGGGGTGGTGACCACCATTGGCCCGTTGGGGACTGGGGGCTGGGGTTCCGCCCTTGGCGCCTTGGGCGGCTTCGGCGGCCAGGGACTCCTGGTACTCCCGCCACTTCCGGTCCCGCTTCTTGTCCCCGGCGGACCGCTTCTCCTTCGCCGGAGACCCGCTGCTGCTGCCCTGCAGCCTGCGCTCGCTCCCCGGCTCCGGGAACTTCCTCTCGATCATGTCCCACAGGGAGACATTGATCGAGGCGCCCGACGGGTAGGCGTTGGGGTCCTCGTCCTCCTCAATCCCGTCGGGGCGCAGCCCTTCGCCGGGCCTGTCCAGCCGGGTCCAGGTCCTCCAGCGCCTCTGCTGGTGGCGGTACTCGTACCCTTCCGCCCGCAGCCAGTCCTCCACGGCCTGCAGGCGGTCGGGGGCGATGTCCGTGCGGAGCTCGAAGCTCCTGGGCATGCCGCCTTCGCACTGGGGTGGGCTGTGGCGGTAGTGCTGGTCCCATACCAACCCACGCAGCAGTTGCGCTGCATGGGGGTGGGGCCGCGGCCACGTCCTGCCCGCTTCTTGCCAATTCACCATGGCAGCGGGGGCGTAGTTGGTCTTGAGGTCCTTGGTGTGCACTCGTTCAACTCAACGAACTGGTGGTGGTTGTTGAGGCGGGTGCTGCAGCACTGGATTCGGAGTGCGGCTGGTGCTGGTCAGCCGGTGGTTGTGGAGGTGGTTGACGCGGCCTTGCTGGTCGGCCGATGGGACTCCGGGTCGGCCGATGGGGCTGATGCAGGAGTCCTGGTCTGTGCACCTCTTTCACGGTCGCTGCGCGGTCAGGGCGATGCTCTGGACGGCGCTGCAGGCTCCGTGACGGACTCGGCGCTGTCGCTGGGCGGCGCTGCGAGCCGCTGCGCTGCGCTGCGAGCTGCTGCGCTGCGCTGCGAGCTGCGAGCTGCGAGCTGCTGCGACGCGCTGCTCGGGGTTGGTGGCCCCGAGTGGCAAGCGAGGGCTGGGTAACCCCGCGGCGGTGAAACGCTTTTGACGCGTTCCCGTGGGGGACCGGCCACGGGACGCTGCGGGACACGCGCAAGTGAGCAGGCAGGCAAAGCACTACGCTCACAGGGGCATCAATGCGCTCATGTCATGTGACAAAGCGTTTCAGGATCCTTGCCACTCTGCAACAAGGGAACGAAAGTATGTACAGCAACACATCAGGATATGTACACATGGGGTTAAGACTGGACTGGGGTAAGGGCATCACAGGACAATGGACACTCTATCCTAACTTGTATCCCAATCCCAGGTCCGACCCTCTCAGTGGCTGGTGGGGGCGGGGGCTCAAACACAACCCATGCCCTGCTCAGTCCGGACCCTGAAACCCTGCCAACGGGAGAGGTGCCCCGCCCAGCCACAGGCGAGTTCCTGGGAACCAAGGCGCTCCAAGGCCAACCGACATTTGCTCCTCATGCTCCCTGAACGGCAGGTCCCAACTCCTCTCTGAGCCAGAGATATGGCCCCGCCATAATCCCTCAGGAGTTGGTAGCTGAAAATGGGCTGTTTCAGCCCAAACTGATATTAGCTCCGAAAACTCCAAAGTTGACGTCTCGTCCGGACCTGCCAGAGGTAGGGACGAGGCAAGTGACCCTATGCCCTTCGAGCACGAACTCCCTGGACCCCACCACCCAACCTGGTTCCCTCTGAGGTCCCGGCATTAGGGCAACACGGATGAGTCAAGTGGGGTCATGATGCCAAAATCACCAAAATTGGCGTCATTCCCACGCGTGGCTCGCCCGGCCAAGGTAAGGCCAATGGCTCACAGGGTAGGAGGCGGGACCTAGGACTCATATCTGAGTGTACAACTTGAATTTAGGTCCGGGCTCCCTATGGGCTTAGAGAAATGGGGCCGCCAATTGACCACACGGAAGGGGAAAAATTGGGGTCCCAAAATTGGGTCATTTTGGCTGCTTGAAATGAGCCAAAATTCGGTGTGCTCCCAATAGTATATCTCCACGCCGGCTTGGAGATCGGATCCGCCATTCCATACGCGATCCACCGGGAGTCCAACGAAGACTCCCATCCCTCTTGGCTCTCAAAGATCTTCATGCCACTTGGCGTGGTGACGATCCCAATTGGGTCCACAAATGCCAAAATGGCAAAATTGCCCACACTCACTTTGGGCTAGCGCCTTAACGAAGGTTGCTCCGCTTCGCCCACGTGGTGTGTGAACCATGGGGACCAATGTCCATATCACCCATGTCATACATGGTCCATTGGTCCAAGCGTCCGGCGTGCACGAGGGTTAGAACATGGTGCACGGCGGGCAGCGAAAGTGGAAAATTGCTCAAAATGGCCAAAAATGCGCACACTCATGGTTGAGGCAAATGAGGCACATGCCCGACTTGGACCGAAGTGTGCCATAGAATGGGTATCAAGTCATATGTGTCCAACATATCTTTTGGGCGTCGCCCAACTCCTCCGGTATTGGGAATGGCAGGGTCGCCAAGTGAGCCCATGATTTGGGATAGTCCCAAATCGCCAACATGGCGGCCACGGTATGCCAAGCCTAAGAGGAGTTATTCGCCGGGTCCAAGATATGTTGGGGACCGAAGTATGTACCCTCATAACATACTTGGGTCATGATGTCAATTGAGCGCAACGTTGAGATACACGGTCGCCACTTGACATCATGACGGGCCAAAAATGGCAGAATTGGCACGAAGACACACAAAAGTGCATTGAAAGGTGCACAATTATATTATAATATCTTCGGCTTGGATCGTGCAATCAACTAATCCTTCTAAACACAATGACTTGACACTAATGACCTTCGATTCCACATATGTGCTCCACTTGGGGCGCTTTGAAAGGTTACGAGCGCCGCTTCCCAAGTGGGCACATGAAAATATGGAAAATTGCAAAACACACACCTTGCTCCCAACGCATCGCTTCGGGATCGCCACACAAGCTTCCCTTCACGAAGGTTAGGCTTGCAATTGATTGTAGGGAGTATGGAGAAGGGGCTTGTACAATACGAGGTCCATTGGCGGGCTTGGCTTGGAGCGATGGACCCGCCAAATGGGCACGCAACACAACACAAGGCACATACTCCATATTGCCCAAAAAGGTAGCTCCCCCCACGATATGTCATGCCCCTCCAAGGGCATAACTTTGTGTCAATCGCTCATAGGAACTCAAGGAGAGTTCCTATGCAACACCAACACTTGCACGCTACACTCGAAAGTTATCTTAACGCACGCAACGTCATGGCCAAAGAGTTATAACGCAAACTCTACCCTCTTGACCATGATCCATTACACTAGCGCGCACGTGTGGAAACGCAAGGCATATAAAGCTTCCTAAATTACGTCGGGAGTATTGTGAATACATCCCACGTTTCCTTATTGTCATTCCTCGCAAGCGGCACGAGATATGACCCTTACAAGTGGCCTCACGAATCAACTTTGTTTTGCCCATATCTCTGAGTCAAATGGAGGGCAAGATAAAAGGAAAGTTGATTCGTGCATAGGGAAGCACGTAGGTCCACTCGAAAGAGGTCAAATCAAGTGCGGGGATGTCGAAGTCGAAAATCCGATTTCGACATCCTGAAAAATTCGGATTAAGGTTGCGAGTGTAAGATGTGAAAATTGCGGAAGCGTCAATGCAGTTCCTGAAGGCTTTGGAGCCTTCGTGACGGATTGCGTTAAAATTTCCATTATAAACAGTTAAACTGGCGGTTACGGTAAAGTCGCGATCCAACCGCCATCTGCCAAAAAAAGTGAGTATCAGAACGGAAGCATAAAAATTGACGGAAACAATATGAAAATAAAACCCTGTTGATTCCTGATATTCTGATACACAAATCTCCGCTGGCGGTGCATCGGTTGCCGATGCGGGGCTTTACGGCACGGAACATGCTCCCGCCGGGCTCGCACCGGGCGTCAACGGGCGCCTTCCGTACATGGGGTTAGTGGACCGGAGACCGGTCTTCCCTTCCGTACATGGGGTTAGTGGACCGGAGGCCGGTTGTATGCCCTACCCTAGCCATGGGGTTCTGGGTACCGCTTCAACAGCCCCAACAGTGTTGCGGCGCTTTCAAACTTCAGAGCAGTCTCCTCCTCAGCAGCTATTCCATGCACGTGACCGGTGTATACAATCAGTCATTGAAGCTGATGGGGAAATCCGGGAATGTCAACAGTGGAGGGATAAACTGTTGAAGGAGTTTGGCAACTCGGTGTTTCGCAGGGATGGAAACACTTATAAAGAAATTGAAGCGCATGCAGCGAAACGCGGACCGCACGGATGGTGTAAACTAGAGTTGCTGCCTGATTCAGAGCCTCGGGCCTGCAAGGCGATCCGTGTGGTTGGGATCAGGGAGCAGGTGCTCGGAGATAAAGTCAGAGAATTTATGGAGAAGGGCTGGATCCGTGAGTCCCGCTCTAATTGGGTCGCTCGTGGGTTTTTAGTCCCAAAACCGGGGGTAAACAAGTGGAGGCTTGTTATCGATTACCGGTATCTGAACTCATGTCTCAAGGGACATGAGTTCCCATTGCCGGTAATTGAGGACACCCTCTGTGGGCAGGCAGTAAACCACCTCTGGACTCTTTTAGATCTGGAGGATGGGTTCCACCAGATGCCCCTAGAGGAGGGCAGTCGGCACCTTACAGCCTTCTGCACTCCTCTTGGGGTGTATGAGTGGAACGTCCTGCCAATGGGGGTGAAGGTAGGGCCGGCGGCGTTCCAGCGCATGGTATCCTGGTGCCTGGCACATCATCAGGTACTAGGTGCCAAGGCGTATATAGATGACATCCTGATTGGCACTGCCCCAAACTTGCGTGGTAAGGGTAAATTGTTGGATAGCCATGCATTTGAGGAGCACTATATCCAGGTGAGGGCGCTGCTCAGGGCACTGGCTGACTGCCATTTGCAGGTCAAGCCGGAAAAATGCCACATGTTTATGGGGAGGGTTAAGTACTGTGGCCATATTTTGGAAGGCGGCATGCGTAAGCCAGCCCCCTCCAAGGTGGCGGCGATCAAGGAATGGACTGAGTCCATGATCACCACACCAAAACAGATGAAAGGGTTTTTAGGGGTGTGTAATTGGTATTCCATTTACATCCCCAATTACGCAGCCCTAGCAGCCCCCCTAATGGACAGTCTGCATGGTAAATATTCTCACGTCACAGCCAAGCCCGGAGGTGGTAAGGGCAGGTGCGTAGTGAAGAAGGAGGATAATTTAATCACATGGACCCCTCTGATGAGGGAGAATTTTGCCAGGCTGAAGGAGGCCATCTGTGAAAAGACTGCCTTGTATATACCTACAGCCGATGGAGAGTATGCCATTCATGTGGATGCCTCTGACTTCGGTGTGGGAGCAGTGTTGGAACAACAGAATGAGCAGGGACAGTGGGTGCCTTGCGCTTTTTTCAGTCGCAAGCTGGAAAAGGGACAGCGATTGTGGGGAGTTCGGGAAAAAGAGACATATGGGTTGGTTTCATGTCTTTTAAAGTTTAAGAGTTGGATTGGAGGGCGTAAAGTGACTGTGTTTACAGATCACAAGTCACTGGAGTCATGGTACAAAGAAGATCTTTGTACCATGGCTGGGCCACTGGGGCGTAGGGGGCGTTGGCACGAGTTTTTAAGCCGCTACAACATTGTAGTGGTTTACAAACCGGGGGCTGACAATGTGATCGCTGATGGGTTGAGCAGGTGGGCTTATCCTGCTGGTGTCGCTGATGACACCAATTTTCACGGCTCAGACGCCGATTTGGAGGGGGTTATGAGATGGGAGGCCAAGGAAAGGGAGTGGGAGCTTGATCAGTTGTCTGACACTGCCGCTGTAGACCCTGGGGCAAACATTCAGGCCATGCGGGCCCAGTTTGCTGCTGATAAACGGCGTCTGCAGGGGGCACAGGCCGCATCATCTGTTCTTTGTGCATTGTATGTTGCAGCATGGCTACAAAAAAATAAACACGACCTGTCTTGTGTGTCTTCCTCACCCTCTACTGATGTATTGCTTGCCCCTGTTACATCTGCTCCCTCATGTATGTCTCTCGGCCCTGATTTGATGTCCCAATGCTCTGAGGATGAGGGTTCTGTGGGTCCAGTGACTGAAACTGCTTCTGCATTGCAGGACCTTCTCAAGGATTATCATGACTCTGCCTTGGAGACCAGCTCTGACCATGGTGATGAGTCTCAGGTATTTCGGGTGTGCTCAAATGCCACTTGTTTTTGCGTATCCGGTTCTGCACAGACTGGGGGTGCCCGACGACGTCCTGTGCATGGGCACCAGTCCAGACAGCAGTTTGCAAGGCGTGTCTTAACTCAGGGGTATAATCGCACAGCCCATGCATTGATTGCTGGTTGTACTACTGTCAAGATACCCCCTGCTTGCAAGGTGTTGTATTCCAACTGGCATTCGTATTATGTCAAGGATCCCCAGTATAAGCATCATTACCGTGCAGCCTGTGAGGAACCCACCAAGGAGGGTTATGTGGTGCAGAACCCAGAGTCAGACAGGCCTTTTCTTCGTTTTCAGGGTAAGGTGTGCGTGCCTGCGCAGTTGGTGGACGACGTTCTGCGAGCTGTGCACAGTTTTGCTCACCCTGGGGTGGAGAAGTCGCGGGAACTCTTTGACAGAAGGTATATTTGTCATGCCAGTAGTACTGGTACGCGAACTGAATGGACTGACCGTGTTTCTAAGGCCATCAGTCCGTGCCATGTGTGTGGTGCGACCAAAGCTCGTCGTGGATTGCACCCCAAGGCTTGTCACGAGTTGCCCATACCTTCTCATGTGTTCTCTGATGTATATATGGATTTTTTCGACCTCCCCCCAGTTAAACACCCCTACAGTGGCGAAATGGTGGATTATGTGTTCACGATAGTGGACCGCCTAACAGGGTATGTGCTGGCGATTCCGTGCCGGAAGCAGGGCCTTACCAGTAAGCGGGTGGCTGAACTTTTTCTGTCCCGCTGTGCTTTCTTCATGGGGATCCCAGACAGGATAATGAGTGACAATGCTTCCATCATTAATTCAGATTTTTTTAACACCCTGTGCATGCTCAGTGGAGTTGAAATGAATAAAAGCATCATATACCGCCCCCAGAGTAACGGTCGTGCTGAGCGAGCGGTACAGGCAGTGCAGGATGCGCTGCGAACATTCCTGGAGGGCAGGAAACAGTCCTGGGTGACGGCTTTGCCCCTTGCCTTGTGGGGTCTGAACGACCTCCCTGGGCCTGTCTCCCCCTTCTCCCCCCACCGCCTGGTGTTTGGGAGGGACGCCGTGGGATTTGGTGATGCGGCCCCATACACAGACGCGGATGCATGTGAGGATGCAGGGGCCTTTTTCAGGAGGTTGGTTCAAGAGCGTGAAACTGTTCGTACCAAGTTACAAGCAGCGCATGATAGGGCATACAGAAAATTCCTGGATAAGTATCCTGAGCAGGTCTTCTCCCCTGGTGAGCGCGTTTGGGTGCGTAATCGCGAAATTGGACCGCCTGTGGCAGGGTCCAGCTGAGGTGTTGGCACGTGTGTCGCGCTCCACATATCGTGTATGTTATAATGGAGTTGAACAAGTCCTGTCCACAGAGAGATTGAAGCCTTTTTTACGATCCCATGATGGTACGCAGCCACCTTTGCACTATTACTCAGAAAAGGAGGGTCTCATTGAAACTGCTGAGTATCAGGTTGAGCGTGTGCTTGCACACCAGTGGCGTCTGGGAAGACAGGTGCGAAAAAACCCCCTTCCCGGTGCTAAACCTTGGTTCAGGGTGAAGTACAAAGGTTACACACGGCCCGAGTGGCGTCCAGTCAATGATTTCATGCATGATATTCAAGATGAATGGTGGCAGTACTGTGACCGCCAGCGGTTGGATGTGGGTTTGAAACATTTGCGCTCTATCCGGTCAGGGATGGGTTGTGCGTCCTCTCAGACTGACAGCCAGGGCAGTGTGCTGATCGATGGGCTGAGTTCAGGTGATGCATACCACTGCACCTGGGACCAGCAGTCAGTTTGTAGGGTGGCTGTGCAACAGTATTGTGCCCCGTTGCCCTCTGTTTTTGTGAGATCTGTGGTTACAGCACAAGGGACGCCTTGGCCGGTGCCCAGTCTTCTCGGCAATACTGACAAGTTGGTTTGCAGGGTGTGGGAATTAGTTTTTGGGTGTTGATCTGATGCTCTGATGCTCTGTGTAATTGCTGAGTGTCCTGCATTTGCTTCTCTTTGTCTGTTGCAGCGTGTCGCAAATTGGACACGATCAATTCACTGACAGTCGGCCTGAAGCCGCAGCGTTACATTTTCAGTGACGTCAAGGTACAGGTGGGCCTGTTTGCCTGGGCTGGTGTCTGCTTATGATGTTTTGCTGCTGATATCGGCCCTCAGGAGCGTCCATGTCTGTTGCAAGTGCCAGTCTGTACAGGGGGTTAGCGACCTTGACAGGACTGCAGAACTGGGTCGTAATTCGCTGCCAGTCAATACCGAGCCTGCAATTGGTGTGCAGTCATTTGTCGCTGCAGCCTTGGCCGTTTGTATCACAGATGCGACTTCTCGTTTGCCTGCTGCGTCATCCTGTGTCTGGCTGTAGCAACAGTGGTACAGCCCTCCTTCATTTTTGTGTTCTCTCTCGCCAAAGATCGCCTGTGTCAGTCAGTCTCGGATCTTTGGGCTGGGGAGGGGGGTGTAAAAATTCCGTAGGGCTTAATTGCTGTGCCTGTTGCAGAACCGGATGGCGTGCCTGAGTCGCAGGCCATGTACATCAGTTAATCGCAGGCACACGAGTCGCGGAGACGGAGAGTAGGAAGACTGTTTTATTGGAGGTAAATCTCACAGATTCTAGTCGCTCGGCCTGTCCATTAATACCGATGCTTCAATTCAGGCCAGCGACAGTCATTTCTGGGTATCATGCAGCTGGAGGTTTGACTACCGCCGTACATCGAAGTACACGTACGCCGTTAGTCATAACAAGGATCATCGTATCATTTTATGTTGAATTTGCTGTGTCGACTCACACAAACACGTGCATATGCTTGCATGTTTGTTCGTTTGTGCATGTATGGTATATGTCATTGACTTGCTGTATGTGTACATGTTTGTTGTGCTACTTTGCTTTCGCCATGTGCATATTATAGGTTTGGTGAGGCAATATTCACGTACAAACATGTGGGAATTGTGCTTGAATGGTAGTGAACATTTGTGGTTTATTCATCTTCAAGAATCCCTGATTTGCATTGATGTTTTGTTGTGTCAAATACAAGGATGCATGCCCTTTCACCATGTGTTTTAATGTATATTGTTAATCGTGTCTTTTCATGTTTGTGCTCAGGAGGATGGACTCTTCTATGAATTTGAAGTTGAATGGACTTGGGTGTTTTGTACATATTTAAGTGCATTTCGAATCCTTGGATTTCTTTATTGACATTGGGATCATCATTGAGATCATTGTTAATTCATTTTCCCATTGCATTACTCTGCTTGTCTTCTTGGTGTTCATCGAGTGGAATATTTTCTTGTGGAGTTTGGGCAATCGAAACCTTTGGAAGGTTAGTGAAAAACATCATTGACACTACCAAAAATATTCCTGAGGGGAATAATTCTAAGAAGAGGCGCTTGGCCTGGATGGCCAAGTCCCTCATGGCTGCAGGGGTGGATGTGAAATTCCCTGATGAGGAATAGGGGGGCGGCTCCAAAGAGGAGGACTTGGTTTTCTGGATCCTCGTGAAAATCGGGGATCAGGTTTTTCGAGCGGTGCTTGATACCGGTGCAACACTTTCCATAGTGGCCCGGCGCCTGCTTAAAACGTTCAGGAAAACTAAGACCGTGGCCATAAGAGTAGGGGATGGGCGTACCATCCACTCCTTGGGGGGGGTCGATGTGACCATATGTCTGGGCGACGAAACCGTGACCCAACACTGCAGAGTGTTGGACACTGACGCCTTTGACATCGTCATTGGCACCGACTTTCTAAGAAGGAACCCCCAGGTAAAAATGCTGTCCCTACAGCATCCTTACTCTTTGCACTGCGACTTTGGCAGTGGGCTATTCTCCGTTCCTTTGGAGCTGTCAGGATGAAAAGAGTCTGGGCTGCGCTACGCAGCCAAGACGAACTATCGTACTGAAAACTACCAACTGGCCCGTCACGTTCTTGAAAATGGACTGGCGGCCCTACAGGTAAACCTGGATGAGATCTCACTTTCTGAGTGTCTATTTTTTTTCGATTTTTCTTTTCGCATCATGCCTGTTAATATGTGCCGCACCGATCTGGAGCCTGGTCAGAGCCTTCTAGCGCCAGCTGCCAGCTGCACCAGATGCCAAACGCCAGCTGCAGAGCTATCAAATCTGGCGCAAGATCAAAGTTCCTTATCGCCGCAGTCCGAAAAGACTAGTCCACAACCTCTGTCAGTACATGAAATCTACGTTCTACGCTGCTTTCTACGCTCATACAGACCTACGCGCCGTTTCGCAGTCCAAAGCTTCCCCTACCGTGCTTCCGTACCGTGCAGGAATGGTGCAAGTTGCTTTTTTCATCTACAACAGCGCTGCTGGTTTCGACACGAAAACGCTCAAACTGAAGCTCAAACGCAAACAGAAGAATACGACAAGAACACCACAAGTTGCGGGCGGCCCTTTAATGAATACAATGAATTGCAAAAACGTGTGCGCCAAATTCTGCCGAAAAACGAGTTTACGAGGAATTACGCCGAAGTCCGTGCATACAATATGTCCGAGAATGCCACAAACGGAAAGTCGCAATTCGAAAGTCTCGACGCCGTACAACCCGTAACAAAGGTATATAATCCGCACGCCTCAAGGTTCACGTCGCCAGCGCAAATTGAGCACAACAGCTCTATTCTGAGTACCAAAGCAGTCGCCAACGACCGCCAGCCTACAAGGAAGGACTGCAGCGAAACTGAGTACAACAACCCTATCTCCAGTACCAAAACAGCGGCCTGCGACCGCCAACTCAAATGGGGTGACTACAGCGAAACCGAGCCGTTCTCTATTTGTCAAGCCGATGACAGAGAAGCAACTCCAACTTCGTACCAAGACCCATCCGGTAACCAAGAAGATCACGAAGATTCTGAATTCATCAAGAGATCGATTGAACTACAACTGTCGAATGAGGAATTCAACAGGGACTTTATTATCAAGCAACAAGGCAAGGACATGTCGAACCTCCAAGAACTGTTCAACAAGGCCAGTAATGAAGTGCAGCGAAAAATATGGACGACCTTAAATCAGGCCAGAGAAATTCGCAAGAAACATGAGAGAAGAGAACGCAAGTCGATCGTGCATGCTCGTGACAGGGACTTCGACTCACTATGCGACCTTCATTACCACGTCGTCAACCTCAAAGGGATTGCGTCTCAACACGGAGAACAGGTGCAGTCCCTATGGGAGGAATCTCAAAGATGCCGAATACTGCACGACAGCAATACCTCTCGACAAGACATCATAGACGAAGAATCCCTTGATTTTGAGTACAACTTCATTACAATGATGTATTGCGAAAGAAGTTCGATTAAACTACCCAAAAACACCTGAGCTCGTCAGTGCTTCTAAAGGCTTATATGTATGGCTGCCCAGGCAGCTTGATATATATGCAGACCTTCTTTTTTGCGCTGTACGCAACAGCTACAGTCGGTCCATTCTGGACTATTCGTGAGAGCTCTTCCTTTTCATATATATCTGATATTGGCTACCCCAGCAAGACTTCTGTGCACTGCAATCAATTGCACTGCAATGTCACCATTGCTGCTCTTGCTTGCTTGTTTGTTGCCTGCATTGTATGGATCCGGCACTGATTTTCCCCTAGGGAGAAAAGTCGGGGTTGTTTTCAAAATGCGGTGAACAGGGAGATCACAGCCACAACATTTTCAGACATACTTATGCAGGTGGTGCCACTTCTAATTCTTGGCATGTCTAAAACTTTTCCTTTGTATGTTATCTAACCTACCGACCTCAAAAACGTCACACTAATTTTTCTTTTTTCGATCCTTTTTGTCAATTTTCTTCCATGTTTACCAGTCTATTATCTTATCACTTCGATAGATTTTTCCTGGGACCACCTTGGTGAACCAGTGGCCTAATGAAAGCCAAAGCCACAACCTACACTCACACCAACATTCATGCACCTCCACCAAACCAACACCAACACCCACAAACGGTTTCCAGCACCGGTCAGCACAGTTTACATGTATGAAAAGGTCATGTAGATAGTATGCACAGCATCTGTGTACATAACCTGCTCATCTTTTACTGTAAGAACTCTGACAAAGTTTGTGACGTCTTAAAAACCTGGATGAGATCCAGGTGGAATTGTTTGCGAGCCAACAACAGCACATCATGCAGTTGTACTGCTCGAAACAACTGAACAATGCTTTCCGTTTCTTCTGGAAAGCAATGGGCCTAGCGTATGCTAACCCTCCCTTCTCCCTGCTCGCGAAGGTTCTAACCAAAATCGCTTATGAGGGAGGAAGGGTTGTTATGTGCACCCCTGACTGGGGTTGCTCTGGTGAACATGCTTACTGGCGCCGTATGCTAGATCGAATGACCGTGGGAAGAGTGCAACTCCCCGACGGCCCCATCTATGTGCCTGAGGACTCAGACGAAGCTATGCAGGCCCCTGAGTGGGCCAGTTTCCTGTCCATCATCGATGGATCTCTCAATCCTGTACCCCTGTGTGACCTGGACCAGGTGCTACTAAAAGAGGTCATGGCCGAAAATCGTGGCCTGACCCTTTATGATCTCAAAAATCGATCTCCTGAGCACCTATCTGCCACACTTACAGGGTGTGAGTCTCCTGATGACTATCTGGAACCTGCAGCTGTAAAAGAGGATGCTGACGACCAACTGTCTGAGATCGCCAGCACTATTCCCTCTGTTGATCCCAGCTGTGTTGACCTAAAACATAGTGCTTTCCTGGCCCAGCTGTTGCTAGAGGAGGTAGATCTAGAGTCAACCTCCGAACCCGCTTCCTCTGTTGGGAAACCACTGCTACACATGCAGCCTGTGCACACAGGTGAACCCGTGGCCCGGAGTGCTGATGCTCTGGCACGGCCTGCTGCTAATAACATGCCATTGTCTGAGCATGACACGCAAGAACTCCGACGGCTGTTGTACCTGAAGGGCGAAGGTATTGAGCGCCAAGAGCGGCTGCAATACCTCAGACAGACCTGGAAATCCTCCATCTGGTCTGAGGAGGAAGATGAGTCCTATACGCTGCCTGATCCTGAGATACCTCTAGTGTATTCTCTACACTATGGGCAGCAATGTCCCCCTGAGTGGGACGATGGTACTGTACCTGCCGAAACTGCTGATCGGCATAAAAAGAAAGAACATGGAAAAAGCAACCTCCATGCTGAGGAGGATTTTCTTCAGAAACTCGAGAGTCTTAACCTTCACCCCCGCCTGAAGAAACTGCTGGTAACCTATGAGGAGGTATTCGGCGCCTTGCCGCCTCCCCTTTCTTGTAAAAAACTGGTCCAGATGGACTTGAAATTAAAACCAGAATTTGAAAAGACGCGAGTGAGGCGTCGTCCCTACCCCGCTCCACAGGAACAGGTCGAAGAAATCGAGCGCCAGATCCAAGAATGCATTGATGCTGGCCTCGTTGAAGAGTATAAACACGGGGACTATCCCCATCACTGCAGTCCCTGTTTCCTTGTTGCTAAACCAGGGTCGACTGCCCTACGTCTTGTTGTAGACTATGGTGAGGTCAACAAGAAAACCCAGAACCACTCAGGGAGTATTCCTAACATGGAAAACACCCTGGAGCGTATTGCCAAATGCAGGTATAAGACCAAAATGGACAAACGCTCGGGTTTCTGGCAGGTGGACCTAAACGCCGCAGCTCAGGAGCTGTTGGCCTTTATAACCCCTAAGGGTCGTGTTTTCAAGTGGAAGGTTATGCCTTTCGGGGTGGCTAATGCCCCAGCGCTCTTCCAGGAGCTTATGAACAAAATTTTGTACATACTGAGGCGCAGACCTCTAGTACAAGAGTTGATTTCTCGGGGTGCTGAAATGGAGGCTCACATCGACGACGTGAGTTTGGGTACAAATACCAAAGAGGACCATGTCCTTCTCCTCCGTGAATTTTGTAATGATCTTAATAATGATCTTGTCTTTGACTTGATTTTTGGAAATCCTTCATGCATTTTTGAAATCCCTCAAAATCCAGCGTGCAATGAACCACTCGATCACATTACATAATTTCATCTTGTTAATCTGTAACAAACGGCGATTTTATAATACAAACTCTCTGAGTACTATTTTACTGTCATGCTGGCACTGTGCGCGCGATCCCATCGCAGCACTGTGCGCGCGATCTTATCACACTCCCCGCACAAGACATTTGCAGGTGGGTGCAATACAACGCAAATGGCTGAAAACCTAAGCGCGCGCACACAAAACAAAATAGACACTCAGTCATACACAAAGAGGGGGGGGGGGGGCTAAGCCGTGTCTACATACATACATACAGAGTTAAAATAGAAAGAAAAATACTGACAAACAGTTTTCAAAAACACAAAACTGCTGTATTTTCTGCCATCATGCAAAATGGTTAACTATACAAGATCCCTGCCTGCCCTGCAGAAAACACCAGCAACAACACGTGGATATCAGTGGGTTTTCATGTGTATCAGCAAGCGTGCAAAAACCTGCAGCTTGTGTACAACAAACCACCTAATCTGTTTAACCTGATTCTCAATCCACGCTTCGTTCTGGCCCTGCAGAGACAGTGACAAGGGAAAAACACGCATATCGTATAAAAAAATGCGCAGCGTGTCCGACTGCGAATGAATGAGCAACTACCTGAAGAATTTTCTAGTGTGTACTTCTGACCTCCAACTTCTGAATTTCTCATAACCTCCCAAACAGTAGCGATACACAAAATCTACGACCCAAACACTGCAACTATGCAAGCAGGCACTATGCCACAGACACTCGAAGACGTTCCTGAAATACTTTGCTACCTACACGAAGCATTACTGCAGTAACAAAGTAAAACGAAAGACAACCAACGAAAAAAAAGGCCGTGTCTGCACAAATGCACATACCTGAAACACACCTATAGCAAAATAATAGCACACGTACGAACGAACGAAAACAAGACCGGACTAGCAGACGAGGAATCACTCAACACACACGGGCATTGTCAGCATAAGGCAATAGTAAACCACGCCACAATGGCTCATCGCCGGCCAACAGCTGCAAATCCTGTCGATCAGGCCATGTGTAGCACGCACCAAGGCCAGGGCGCGCAGCGAAACTCACGCTGCTCCACCGAAAAGAAAAAAATCACCCTAGAAGAAAAGACAGTCCAGGGAGGGGTGTCCGGGGGAAGCATCGCGCAACCCCAAGGACTGGGCGCTTCGCACGCCACACACAAAAATCGCCGCATCACGCAGCACGGGCGGGGTGCCTCACGCACCACTCAGCGCATCACGCGCACACCCTAGGGTTTGGGGGTTTGGAGCCTCACGCTCCTTAGACAGTAGGGGGTTTACCGTAAATTTCTGAACATCGCCCACAGTGGGCGGCCGCCGCCGAAGGCGATCAACAAGCCACGGCACGAAAATTAAGGCAAAGGTAGGAAGAAAGCCCAAACACCATACATACTCACCCTGAAACGGAAGCACCCTAAAAGGAAAAGGATTAGGGTCGTGGCCATGCGCAAAAGGCGGAGGTGGCCAACCAATTCAGGCTCACGAAAAAAAGAAAAGCACCAAAGGCGCGATGAAAAAAAAAAGAGGACACAGGCATGCAACGGGAGAACACACCATTGGCGCACAACACGGGCGTCTCCAGAACATCTGCCTTCAAACCCCATAAACGTATCTCCACTGCTGACCTACAAGGAAACACGAAAATAACCCAAACAAAAATTCCGCCTCATGCACTTCACAGCAGGCATGCAACGATAAACACACCTGAAAACAGGGTGCTCCGCCGCTCACCACACTGTTCACGCGCCGTCATGCCGTTCAGCCCTGAGGGCTTGCTTTCAATTTTTGCCCTGCCCTGCAACGGAGGCAACGGAAGAAACGCAAAAAACAATAACTACCCTTAAAAAAAAATTACTGCACAACGACGTGAACGTGCCACAGCGCGGCAACACTTCAAAATACTTACGTGTATCGCTTATGCCTCCTTGCATGAGTTCTGTACGGAGCGCCGCATTAGCACGGCGCAGGTCTTCATTGTTCCTCTCCAGGCGCTGCTCCCGGCGTTCAGCCACCAGCAGCTTGTCTTGCTCGTCGTTCAGCGCTTCCTGCGCTTGCCGTAGCTGTGCCTTTGTCAACTTGAGCTGAGCATGCAGTTTTTTCGATGTCCTATCAAAGTGCTTGCGCTCCTGCTTTAATTCGCGTTGAAGCTCTTCAGTACGCAGCTGCAGCTCCTCATTGCGGCACGTCAGCCGCCACTGTTCAATCTGGAGCTCGCGATAACGGGGCTGATCCGGCATCGGTTCTCCACAAATCTCAGTTGGCCACTCAGTTTTCAAACTGCTCCATGACAAAGGCCTCGATTGCGATGAACTTTGCGACGAATCTCGCACTGCACCAGCAGGAACAGACATACCGAGCTCGATTAACAAGATTGTAATGATCTTAATAATGATCTTGTCTTTGACTTGATTTTTGGAAACCCTTCATGCATTTTTGAAATCCCTCAAAATCCAGCGTGCAATGAACAACTTGATCACATTACATAATTTCATCTTCTTAATCTGTAACAAACGGCGATTTTATAATACAAACTCTCTGAGTATTATTTTACTGTCATGCTGGCACTGTGCGCGCGATCCCATCGCAGCACTGTGCGCGCGATCTTATCACAATTTTTCATTGTCTCTCAAGAAAACCATCTCCGAATTAAACTCGAAAAATGTGAGTTTATGAAAGAGGAGATGGAGTATTTGTGTTTCGACGTGGGGTATGGCTGGTGTAAACCAGCCTCGTCTAAGATGCAGCCCCTACAGGACATGCAGATTCGCGAAGACCCTAAGAAGGGTCTACACGATGTGACGAGTTTTGTGGGCGCCTGTAATTTCTATCGGCGTCACATCCACAATTTTACTTACTCCTCTGCACCCCTCACTGACCTGATCAAGAAAACTACTCCCTGGAGGTGGACCTCCAGAGAGGAAGAGTGTTTCCAGGAGTTGAAGAAGAAGATTGCCTCCTCCAACTGCCTGGGAGTGCCCCGCCCTGAGGGCGAGATAGTCCTGATCACTGATGCCAGTGATGTAGGGGGGGGAGGTACGATCTATCAATGGCAGGAGCTTAACCCCGCTGAACTAACCCACTGCCATTATCGTACTACTGGACTGAACCGTGATGGTTCGTTGAAACATGACTATCCTACCAGTGAGTGGCGACTGGTGCCACTGGGACACTGGAATTGGAAATGGAACCAAGCGCGTTCCAACTACAGCACCTATGACCAGGAACTCCTGGCCGGTATGTTGGTGCTATCGTCACAATCCCGACTCCTGGGATCTAACCCTATTGTCTGGCTGTGTGACCAGGAGCCTGTGAAGTCTTTTCAGAAGGGCCCACCACAAGAAAAAGCAAAGCTAAAACGGTGGTGGACTTACCTGAGCCAGTTCAGGCTGACAGTGCATCATATCTCCGGGATTAAGAATGAACTGTCTGACTATATATCGCGCAACAACTTCGATGCGCTTATTGGTGAGAGCTCTGAGGCGCTCGCCAAAGAGGCTTTCCAGCGTATGGATGTCCAGCTTGACCTGTCCATGCGCACTGCTGGAATCCTGGAGGGTTGGAGTCTAACCGACTATCAGTCAGAGTATGAAGAAATTCTCCAAACCCTCAGCACTGGTCTCGAACCCCGTGTCATTGACGGGCACCAGTGGTATAAAAACAATCAGTACCTCTTCTACGAGGACCGAATTGTTGTGCCTGAGGCACGACTGGATGGGTGCCTACAGTGGTCCCATCTCAGTTCTGGTCACACTGGCGCTAATCGCTCAGTGGACTTCTTCCGTGAGTGTTTCTACTCTAGTCTAACCCTGACTGAACTGAGGTCGCGTATGCAGACCATTGTGGATGCTTGTGGCTGTCATGCCAGCAAGCAGAGCGACAGTAGGGATAGGGGCCTGATCTCCAGCTTACCCATACCCTATTGTGCTAACTCTCTTCTCTACGTGGATTACATCCACGGCCTACCACGCTTTGGCGGCTATGATAGTTGCCTCGTGGTCACCTGTGGTCTATCTCGCTTCACCCGTGTGTTCCCTTGCAATAAGAAAATCACAGGTGAGCAGACTGTGAAAATGTTGGTCGAACAATGGTTCGAACCCTATGGAGCACCTAAGCAGGTGCACTCTGATGAAGATGTACGCATCCGCAGTGACACTGGGTGGTACAAACGAGTGCTAAATGCCCTCAACGTGGAGGTAACCACAGGTGTGCCCTATACCCACACGTCTAACCCTCTCTGTGAGAGACAGAACCGTGTGGTGGAGCAAAACTTAAGAATCCTGATGAAACAGGAGCGCACCAAGGACTGGGTACGCCTAGTGCCCTGGGCAGTGCTGTCCATGAACTCACAGCGGAGCTCTTCTACGGGTTTCACCCCCCACGAACTGTTCCGTGGAGGACGACCTGCTTGGTTCTTCAAAACCCCCTTTCCTGAGTACTTCAAGAGCCCTGTGGGAGATTGGCTGGAACACAAGCAGTCTCTGGCTAACCAGGCTGGTACTAACCTGAGGCACATTCGTGACCGTGAACATAGCCGACGGAACCGCCTATGGCGACCTGCCAGCTTCAAGGTTGGTGACCTTGTTTTGGTACACCATTCACGCCTACCCTCCTGGCCACGTAACTGCCTACAGGACCCTTACTTTGGACCCTATCGTATCATCAGGATAGATGGATCCAGGATCCATGTCAGGTGCAGTCCACGTCTAGGTGGTGAACTGCTGTGTGCACCTAAGCAGTTGAGGCACTATCACTCCCCTGACGACTTGTCTTGGGATGAGTGGCGCCTCAGCGACAGTGAGATTGAACGTATAGACCTAGAGAACGCTGCCAGTCCAGAGGAGGCAGACGAACTCGAAGAGATGACCGCCGATGAGATGGCAGTCGATGGTTACTACGTTGTTGCAGGTATTGCTCGCCACGAGTATAAACAGGGCTGGAAATTCCTTTTCCTGTGGGATGGCTATGGGTTGTCTGAGGCGACCTGGGAACCTATGTCAGCCTTCATACAACCAGATGGGAGTATCAACCCCATCTTCCGCACTTACCTCGTTGAGAACAACGAGGGGCAGCTCCTGACCCGTGCTGAGACTATGTCCCAGCGTAAGAAGCGGAACTAATCTCCCTGTGTCAGTCTACTGAAAGGTGCAGTGAGCACTCTTCTGCAGACGTGCCTGTGTATGGTTGTAAGAGCAGTTGTCACAGTTGCCCCGCATTGCATCGCAGGACAGGACCGTTAGCCTCCCGTGACAACCACTCCCTGGCCGAAGGCCATTGGTTTTTTCACAGACTACTGCTTACTGAGCACTGCACTGACCCTGTCTGTGCCCTGCAGACCCATGCCTATGGTTTCCAGCGTGAGCCAGGTGGCCGCTTATCAGGATGTCAGCCACCCAGCGAGTGTGTGCCTTGTTGACCATGTGTTGCATGGGTACTGCCCTAATGTAATGACCTTGGTGAGCCAACGAAGAACGGTGGCTTACTACACCAGGGGGGGGTGGCAAGCAAGGTGTTATGAGGCAAGGTGTGTCTTCCCTCCTTTGGGACAAGCGAGCCCACAGTTAGGACCCCTGACTGGTCCAGACCCATGGGGTTCTACCCTTCCTTACAGGGTTTACCATACCCCTAAGTGTGCTACGTATGTCTGTATGTGTCTCACTTCTCTCCCCAGCGTGGCTCCCGGAGACCGGGCTTCGCTGACGTCGGACCGAAGGTCCTAATCAGGTACTATTACCACTCCTATGGCGCCCAATTTCTGTGCTTGCGCCTATCCTTGGGGTAGGACGGCAAAAGCCCTACCTACTAAGAGGGGAGGGGTGGCCAAGTGTGCTAAGGGCATACAAAACGCCCATTTTTGCTACAGGCCAAAAGCTAACGCACTCCCCTGCCCACGAGGAAAAGCACGCGGGACAGGAGACACCACTACACTACACTCACTAACGCCAGCACCGGCCTTCGAAGGCAGGGTGAGCACTCATCACTTGCACTCACCTCCTGCCAGGCCTGCTGACCCTAACCCCTACACACGCTACTGGGTGCTGCTGTGGAAGTTCACTCAGGCCCTAATGGCCCTCCTGTGAAGAAGACAAGAGAACACAGCGCTCCTAAGCAGCTGTGGCCTAACAGGGGACGCCACAACGCGTTTCCCCTGCTAGGGCTTGGCGGGAAGGGGTGCTCTCGTTGCGTGCACAGCGCAGATGTCGTTGAGGTCGAACTGCCCTCGCCAGTACTGGCTGAGGCACAGTGATTTGATTTGTGATCAGCGCCCCTGTTTTGCTGGGGCAGAAAAATGGTAGCCGCCGAAGGCAGCTGCTGCGTGCACCAATCACCCTTAACCTCTCCCACCTGTACAACAGAGGCAAATGAAGGGGCGTTTGCGGCGGAGGAACCAAGCCACACTCCCCGTATTATACGGTTCTCAGTGTGACCTATAATACACTGTCCGCAAACGCGCTGAAGATTCAGCTACCCTGTCAAGCAAGCAAGCTTTAAGAAACCCCTCGGGTTCTCTTAAAGAACGTACCGAGGAGCCTCTGGGTAACCAAAACAAGGTTTACCGTGCGCAACTCGCGTGGCCTACCCTTTAATGCATCATGTGCACGCAGGGAAGGGAGGCTGAACCACTGACTCAACCAGGAGGTGAGCTCCTCCTGGGCTAACCTACCTTACTCACCATGCATCGTGTGAATGCCGAATTGAAACGAACACAAAACAAACCTAAGGGTTTTAAGCAACTCAACTTTAACGCCACGGCCGCACACGAACAAACGCTTTCTGACTTACCTGTGAAGAGGAAAACAAGGGTGAATTTCGGATACAGGTAAAGCATCACAGCGTGTGGATGCCTCGATTAGGCACATGCATCGCGAGCACAGCGCATATTCTAACCCTACGTGCGCGCTGCGCGCTCCATTCGCATCACATACCTTTCATTCCTGCTTTTACCTGTGCAGAGCACGAGAGAAGAACACCCGACCCCCCAACGAGCACAGCGTTGACAACCCTAACGTTTTGATTAAACAACCAACACGAACGCAATGCGTGAGTGTGAGGTGACACTGACATACCTGGGAGATGGGTTGTTGACCTGCTCTGTGGTGTGGGCTGAATTTGAATACTTGAGTCTGAAGTTTATAGAAATTTTGATGCAACTGTGCAAAAATTTCCTTCAAAAATTTGAAAACTACGGCTCATACCTTCTTTTCCAAAAGCCGTTTACGCTTGCGCAACCCTTTTCTTGGAGTCCGCTTCCTTTGCGCTTGACTGCGACTTTGAGTTATGTGTAAAAATGACGATTTCCCGCGTGGTTTCGTCGATTTTGGGGGATTTCACTTGCTAAATCGCAACCCCTCCCGCTAAACCGCAGGAATCACTCCCTGCTGGTTCCATTTTCTATTTTTTCCAGCTCCTGGGGGTTTGTGTCCTCCATTGGGAGTATTGCTCCGCCCTGGCCCTTGATCAGGACGTTTACTAAAACGCTGTTTATACGGCGATAGCCGTCCGCATTAGAGCGTTCGACTGTACCCTAGTGGGCAAGCACATTGGCTCTAGGGAGGGAGTCCTGAGTTCAGTTCCCACTACCCCCAAACTTTTTCCAAAAGTTTTCGTCGCATGCCGGCGACTTTTGAGGAATGCCCCATCGAAGGGACATCATTCACGGTACATTACACTGTTTTTCAAGGGTACCTACAGTGTGATAGGCTTCTATGAAGTGATGAGGATGTTTTTGGTAAGTTTAATGCATTTTTTGAAGGTAATTTTGGGAATATTTGAGCCTTTTTCCTTGGTCCTACTAGCTTCATGAACTAGTACTCCAGGGGTGAGTAAGAAAACGTCACTGCCATGTCTTTCTTGGAGGGCTTGATCCAGGCTAAGCCCCCCTTAAAACCCTTTGTTGATGCTAAGACAAACTTAAGTGTTTTTATCTCTCTTTTGTTGCCTAAAGTACACTTTCTCAAAGTAACTAGGGTTATGACCCTAGCCCCCCCATGAAGTTCACCCCTACCACTCAACTGAGCGGAGGTACCTTCCTTCATGGAGGACATACCAAAATAAATCAGGCATTTCATGCTTGTTGGCCTTGGAGGTTAAGCCTAGTGGTCTCCCACCCCAAGACCCCTATACTCAATTGTTTCTACCACTTATTGTGGTCCTACTTTGTAACTGTTTCTGAATTCAGTTGCTTGGCCAAGTCATTTTCTGTGTGGTCCTGACATCCATGCCCCTCAGTCCTAACCAGCACCATTTCACCCAAAAGAGTGCACATGAAGTGCCTATTGCAACCTCTGAGGCAAGAGTCAGACCAATTTTCATATAAAACCTTTTGTATTATCCATTTGTGATTGAATCTATGTGCATAAACCTGCTTTGTCTATCGGCAGCCCTTCTGTGTTACACTGGATTCCAAAACCAATCATTGATTCGATCCACATCCTCTTATTGCTCTACTTGCTGCTTTGGTTTGGGTTTTCAACTACAAAACCTGCAGGACATCATCAAAATACCTAGGGCATAAAGCAAGGACATCTTTCTTAAGGGAGAAACAAAATTGATTCGTGAGGCCACTTTGAAAGGTCATATCTCCGACTCACGGCGAGGAATACCAATTTCGAGAATTGGGTTGGAACCGCCTTGGTCTCAACTTGATTTAGGAAGCATCAAACACCTTTGGTGTGTACACATGCCCGGTAGAGCAAGGGATAATGGTCAAGAGGGTAGAAAGTGATATATAACTCTTGGACAGTGCAACCGAATATTTTAATGCGAATTTTGAGTGTACCGCATGAGTGTTGGGGTTGCATAGATACTTTCCTTGGGTTCCTACGTATTTTTAACGTGAAGTTATGTCCATGGAGGGGCATGGCATATCATGGTGGGAGCCACTTTTTGAGGGTATGTGTTATATGCATGGTATGTGCTTCGATATGCTCAAGCCCATGTTATATATCTCCGTTTGTAGGAAGATATATGGAGTCATACGTGGCAAGGGCTTCGCCCATGTCCCAATGGTGAGCTCGATAGCGCTAGACTAAGTCTACCGCTCATATAGTGCATGTGGGAGGGCTTACGGAGCGGACCACAAGCGCCATTATCAATTTTCCCATTTTCATGGTGCGTGTTGGGAGGAGGTTCGAAGGTGTCCCTATGTGTCCATGTGGGGATCCAAGTGGGGGGATTGTTTGCAAATGGGCCCAAGCAATTGTGTTTTGAATCATATGTTGATACCATGGGTGAGCGAAGTTATATACTATTGTAATTATCTTGAGTTTGGCATTATTTGCATGTTTTTGACCTCATTTTATGCTCATTTTTATGTTTTATGTGCTCAACTGGTCGGCTAACAGTAAAGTGCCTAGAGATTGGTGAACTATGGTATGTTGGATGTAGGCAGACACAGAGCAGGAAAACACAATTTACAGCATCCGTATGTACCAAGATTTGCCGTTTTTCATGAAAAATCGCAAAAAAAATGACCGTTTTCCGGTCAAAAATTGAGTTCTTTTGGCCTCAGACAAGCAGTTGAAGACCCCCCTCTCCATTTGGAGGGTGCTGGATACGAAAAAGCAGGTTGTAGAGGCATATATATCACGAAAACACAATTTACAGCATGCGTATGCACCAAAAGGTTCCATTTTTCATGAAAAAAACGGCCAAAAATGGTTGTTTTTTGGCCAAAAATTTTGTTTTTTTCCGCTTCAGATAAGCAGTTGAAGACCCCCTCCCCCAATTCTGAGGGTGCTGGATGCTAACAAGCAGGTTGTAGGGGCACACCGATCACAGAAACGCAATTTACAGCATGCGTATGCACCAAAATTTGCCATTTTTCATGGGAAAAAACGGCAAAAAATGGCCGCTTTTTGGTGAAAAATTGTGTTTTTTGGCCTCAGCCAAGCAGTTGAAGACCTCCCCACCCCTATTTTGGGGGTGCTAGATGCAAAAAAGCATGTTGTATGGGGACACAGATCGACCAAACACAATTTACAGCATGCTAACTACTTGAATGGGTGTTTTTTTTTCTGTTGCAGGTTTTGGGATTTTTGGACGTCATAAAATCCTATGTGATATGTTGGCATATACTTCGGTGTTGTACCTCACCATATGCCGGATCACGTGGTCACTTTGGCTTGGCACACGAGGCCTCACAAAATTAGGTCTCAAACTCATGAGCTGACTTGTGAAGCATGTCATGTACATAACCGGAGGGGTTTCGGAGCCAATGATGGGATATTCTTGGGCATGGACCTTTGGTCTATATTACCCTTGTATATTACTTTCTGGTTTGACACATGCATGGAGCATATGAACATTTGCCGTATGCATTTTTGAGTATAAGATTGAATTTTGGGCACTATGGTGTGATTTGCCTGATTTTGCTATGTTATGAGGTCATCTTCATGGGGCACTTCTCCAAGCCCATTCGATTCCAAGTCCAACCAAGGTTATGTCAGGGTAGGGCATGGTCCTGAGTGCCACTCTAGGCCATGACACGCCACCTCCCCTATTGGGCTAGGATTTAGAGCCTTTGGAGTGAACGCATTTTTTGGGTTTGTGTAGTGATTTTTGACACATGGCATTCAGCCATCTTATCCGACTTGGTTCAGGGCATCATGTTGGTGAGTCAAGGGAAGGTCCTGAGTCCAGGGAATGAGAGTCTATGGCTGTGATTGTGTACGTTTCCATCTTTCCCCAACTTTGCTTTACTTGTGTTCATATGCCAATTTCAGGGCTTTCCTCTTTGGTGCAATTCTTGTACATGCCCGCCACCGTGAGACGACCGGTGTGCTGAACGGAAGCCCGCAGTGTGGATCGGATTTGGATTGTGCCTGGGTATTGCAAGGGTCTGTGTGAAGGAGTTTTTTTCTATTTTTTTGTGGGAAAATGCAGACCCTGGTGAGGAGCGAGACCCTGGGAGTGACGGGTTATGGTGGAAGGGGAACAGCAGGGACCGGTCCTGGTAGGGACCTTCATTATGGTAGCAGAGGAGTACCTGCCCCCTACCGCCGCACCGGGGACTTGGGCCCTCATGAGCGCTGCCCAAGGACGCCCCGGGTGCAGATCATCGAGTCCGTGGAGTCGACGCCGGACTGGGAAGCCCGAGAAGAGCAAAGATGCTCAGAACGGAGAGCCCTTGCAGGACATGGGCTGGACATGGAGGACCTGGCCTCCATGTGCGAAAGGCAATGCCGCAGGGCGTGCAAAAAGTGTTCACCACCACCGAAAGTTCGATAAGTTCAGAATATTGGAAGGATATCATTGAATGGGTTAGGATTGTTCGAATTGGTTGATGGGTTCCACAGGTGGGTAGTTTTCCCGTTTGTTACCCGGATAACAATTGGCGCGCAACGTGGAACCTGAAAAATTTTCTGAGATGTTCAATTTTGGACTGTCGGTTTGGAACATGTATCTGGGATACGGGAAACACTGTCGGTTTGGAACATGTTCAATCCGGGAGACTCTCTGGGATACGGGAAACACTGTCGGTTTGGAACATGTTCAATCCGGGAGACTCTCTGGGATACGGGAAACACTGTCGGTTTGGAACATGTTCAATCCGGGAGACTCTCTGTGATTTGAGTTGTGTGTATACTCAGCTCTCTCCCTGTATTCAGCAAATAGTTTGGCGTAGTAACCCGAACAAGTTAGGGTCCTCAAAATGACCCCAATATGGGAAGGGGGGGTATTCCATATGGGTTTTATTGCATTTTTCATGCAAAGTCGTACTTTTTGAATATCTCCAAAGTGATCGGACCATGATTCGCCACCAACCACTTGTTTCGAAGCCCATAACCCGAGGTTCGCGATGGTGGGTATATGACTAATTTTCGTCGAAGTAATTCGGCGGTAACCCCAACAAGTTGGCGTCCTCAAAATGACCCCAATATCGGAAGGGGGGTATTCCATATGGGTTTTAAGGGTTTTATTGCATTTTTCATGCGAAGTCGTACTTTTTGAGTATCTCCAAACTGATGGGACCATGACTCGCCACCAACCATTCGTTTCGAAGCCCATAAACCGAGCTTTGCGAAGGTTTGGTATATGACTAATTTTCGTCCAAATAGTTTGGCGTAGTAACCCGAACAAGTTAGGGCCCTCAAAATGACCCCAATATGGGAAGGGGGGTATTCCTTATGGGTTTTATTGAATTTTTCATGCGAAGTCGTACTTTTTGAGTATCTCCAAACTGATGGGACCATGATTCGCCACCAACCATTCGTTTCGAAGCCCATAACCCGAGCTTCGCGATGGTGGGTATATGACTAATTTTCGTCACGGGAAACACTGTCGGTTAGGAACATGTTCAATCCAGGAGACTCTCTGGGATACGGGAAACACTGTCGGTTTGGAACATGTTCAATCCGGGACACTCTCTGGGATACGGGAAACACTGTCGGTTTGGGACATGTTCAATCCGGGAGACTCTCCGGGATACGGGAAACACTGTCGGTTTGGAACATGTTCAATCCGGGAGACTCTCTGGGATACGGGAAACACTGTCGGTTTGGAACATGTTCAATCCGGGAGACTCTTTGGGATACGGGAAACACTGTCGGTTTGGAACATGTTCAATCCGGGAGACTCTCTGGGATACAGGAAACACTGTCGGTTTGGAACAAGTAAGAAAAAGTCACTGCCATGTCTTTCTTGGAGGGCTTGATCCAGGCTAAGCCCCCCTTAAAACCCTTTGTTGATGCTAAGACAAACTTAAGTGTTTTTATCTCTCTTTAGTTGCTTAAAGTACACTTTCTCAAAGTAACTAGGGTTGTGACCCTAGCCCCCCCATGAAGTTCACCCCTACCACTCAACTGAGCGGAGGTACCTTCCTTCATGGAGGACATACCAAAATAAAACAGGCATTTCATGCTTGTTGGCCTTGGAGGTTAAGCCTAGTGGTCTCCCACCCCAAGACCCCTATACTCAATTGTTTCTACCACTTATTGTGGTCCTACTTTGTAACTGTTTCTGAATTCAGTTGCTTGGCCAAGTCATTTTCTGTGTGGTCCTGACATCTATGCCCCACATTCCTAACCGGCACCACCACACCCAAAAGAGTGCACATGAAGTGCCTAATGCTATCTCTGAGGCAAGAGTCAAACCAATTTTCATATAAAATCTTTTGTATTAACCATTTGTGATTGAATCTATGTGTATATACCTGCTTTGTCTATCTGCAGCCCTTCTGTGTTACACTGGATTCCAAAACCAATCATTGATTCGATCCACATCCTGTCCTTGCTCTACTTGCTGCTTTGGTTGGGGTTTTCAACTACAAAACCTGCAGGACATCATCAAAATATCTAGGGCATAATTCAAGGACATCTTTCCGGTAGCAGAGACAGTCCCTTGTGACCTTTTGAACTGACCCTGAGAAGAAGTGCAGCACAAAAGCTCAACAACAAGTTCATCATGTCCACGCCAAGCGTCAGGACCTGGCCTATCAGAACTGTCCAAGTGCAAATGGGCAGCATGGCCCACCCAATGAGTGAACCACCTTACCGAGCTCCACATCATCTCAGTGGCGCATCTGGGTCCCAAGGAGATCCAGAACGCAGAAGGGCGGAAGAGAATAAAGGCCTTACCACCGAGGCCTTAGCAGCACACGGTGGAGACAGCTTCAGTCACCTCCACAGATGTGTGGCTGCTTCAGTATCAAGATCCAATTGTCCAGCTTCATCCTCAACTGCCATTGAAGGACCTGAGGAGTATGAGGAGCTGAGGAAGAAGATGGATGAGTACATCCTACATGAGGAGTACTACAAATCCATCCGTGGGGAAGATGGAGAGGAGCCATTGGCTGTACATGGATCCAGACCACGTACTGACCTAGGGTCCTACGCACACTCTGGTCCTCCGTCCACTGCATCCCTGCCAAGACGAACAAGACCTGAGTATCCAAGACCATGTTGTCCAACCCCAAGGGCCCCCGAAGTGGGCCCGACTCGAGTTGAGGAACAACATCATCCAAGGCAAACCTACGGTGCCCTGGATCATACGGCCGAGCTGTTGGCCAAACTCCTGTCTGGATCAGAAGTTCCAGATGTGACGGCCCTATCGGAGGCCATTAAGGCTAAACTGGGTATTGCTGAACCCTTACCCAAGCCAGAGTTGCCCTCTCTCTCTCCAGGACTGAGTACCCTGGCCGAAGATCTCAAGAGATCAAGGGTCTCAAGGCTGTTGCCTAAGGTCACCTGCCCCAGCCCCTTTCACCCCCATACCAGGACTGTGCCTTTGGCTGATCTACAGGACGTGCCTGTCACAGAGAGTGAGAGAAGAGGGCTGTCAGCCCTGGCCCCTCTTGCCGGCGTGTCGCCTTCAGGCCTAACTCCGGGGGGTGGGAAGACGGGCAGACCAATTGCCCAGGCTAACATCCAGCTGGAACTGCCGGAGTTCGGCCCCAAAAATCTACCTGAATGGGCAGAAGAATTTGCAGAGTTCCTTTTGTTGACTGGCCAATCCCATGTGGATGTGGCCACCAAATGTTCACTGCTGAAACGCTCATGCAAAAAGAAATTTTTGCAAAAACAGGTCAGACAGATTGTGAAAACCTGTTCTACCTGGGCAGAGGTACTCCTGAGGTTAGAGAAAACATTACCAGTCTATGAGACTGACCTCAGCGTACGCACACAGATCGAGGAGCTACCTATGCTCCCGGAGTTTCCATCCGCTGCGCGAATTTCTGAGTATGTGTGCGACTTGGAGTACTTATTTTCGAGGATGAACGTGGGCTCCTACGGAGCCACTGAGCCCCACCTGTGGCTCATGAGTAAGATCCCCCAGCGTACGTGGGATGATTGCCGCTCCACCTCTGAGAGGAAGAGCATGACCCACTCGTACGATGAACTGGTGGATCTCTTGATTGAACTAGCTCTTCAGAGAGAGAATGACTCCCACATGCAGAAATTCCTCAAGAAGCATTTGGGACGAGGTGGTACCCCTACCCCCGAACGTGGCGAAGGGAAGGGGCATAAAAATCCCACTAACACCAACCAGGGAGGTGGTAAAGGGAGGGGCAACCTACGTGCCATGAACGAGGTTCAACCTGATGCAGGCACACCCCCCCTGTTGTACTGCCAACCTGTCAATGACAAGGGGGGACCTTGTCATGCCTCTGACTGCGATCTCCGCAGTGGCTGTATGCTGCAGATGAAACGTCAGCAGCACACCAAAGATGGGAAACAAGTGACCCATCAGGACCATTTCAGGTGTACCATCACCTGTGGTTACTGTGTCAAACGTCGTCACTACGAGGACGAATGCCACATCAAGAAACGCGAGAGTGACAAACTCAAGCGTCAGGAGGCGGAGCGCCAGAAGACCCAGACGCCCGCCTGAAATGCCCCGAACGGGGATAAAGGTGGTAAAGGAGGTGGCAAAGGGGGTGGCAAAACGTGACCCCCTAACCCCCAGAGGCGCTCATCAGCGCCCGTTGCAACAGCCACTCCTGCTGCTACACCCGCTCCCGCAGGTGTCCCCAAGAAACGCCCCCAAGGGGATAACGCTACCCCTGAGGGGAATAATTCCAAGAAGAGGCGCTTGGCCTGGATGGCCAAGTCCCTCATGGCTGCAGGGGTGGATGTGTAATTCCCTGATGAGGAATAGGGGGGCGGCTCCGAAGAGGAGGACTTGGTTTTCTGGATCCTCGTGAAAATCGGGGATCAGGTTTTTCGAGCGGTGCTTGATACCGGTGCAACACTTTCCATAGTGGCCCGGCGCCTGCTTAAAACTTTCAGGAAAACTAAGACCGTGGCCATAAGAGTAGGGGATGGGCGTACCATCCATTCCTTGGGGGGGGGTCGATGTGACCATATGTCTGGGCGACGAAACCGTGACCCAACACTGCAGAGTGTTGGACACTGACGCCTTTGACATCGTCATTGGCACCGACTTTCTAAGAAGGAACCCCCAGGTAAAACTGCTGTCCCTACAGCGTCCTTACTCTTTGCACTGCGACTTTGGCAGTGGGCTATTCTCCGTTCCTTTGGAGCTGTCAGGACGAAAAGAGTCTGGGCTGCGCTACGCAGCCAAGACGAACTATCGTACTGAAAACTACCAACTGGCCCGTCATGTTCCTGAAAATGGACTGGCGGCCCTTCAGGTAAACCTGGATGAGATCCAGGTGGAATTGTTTGCGAGCCAACAACAGCACATCATGCAGTTGTACTGCTCGAAACAACTGAACAATGCTTTCCGTTTCTTCTGGAAAGCAATGGGCCTAGCGTATGCTAACCCTCCCTTCTCCCTGCTCGCGAAGGTTCTAACCAAAATCGCTTATGAGGGAGGAAGGGTTGTTATGTGCACCCCTGACTGGGGTTGCTCTGGTGAACATGCTTACTGGCGCCGTATGCTAGATCGAATGACCGTGGGAAGAGTGCAACCCCCCGACGGCCCCATCTATGTGCCTGAGGACTCAGACACAGCTATGCAGGCCCCTGAGTGGGCCAGTTTCCTGTCCATCGTCGATGGATCTCTCAATCCTGTACCCCTGTGTGACCTAGATCAGGTGCTACTAAAAGAGGTCATGGCCGAAAATCGTGGGCTGACCCTTTATGATCTCAAAAATCGATCTCCTGAGCACCTATCTGCCACACTTACAGGGTGTGAGTCTCCTGATGACTATCTGGAACCTGCAGCTGTAAAAGAGGATGCTGACGACCAACTGTCTGAGATCGCCAGCACTATTCCCTCTGTTGATCCCAGCTGTGTTGACCTAAAACATAGTGCTTTCCTAGCCCAGCTGTTGCTAGAGGAGGTAGATCTAGAGTCAACATCTGAACCCGCTTCCCCTGTGGGGAAGCCAGTGCTACACATGCAGCCTGTGCACACAGGTGAACCCGTGGCCCGGAGTGCTGATGCTCTGGCGCGGCCTGCTGCTAATAACATGCCATTGTCTGAGCATGACACTCAAGAACTCCGGCGGCTGTTGTACCTGAAGACCGAAGGTATTGAGCGCCAAGAGCGGCTGCAATACCTCAGACAGACCTGGAAATACTCCATCTGGTCTGAGGAGGACGATGAGTCCTATACGCTGCCTGATCCTGAGATACCTGTAGTGTATTCTCTACACTATGGGCAGCAATGTTCCCCTGAGTGGGACGATGGTACTGTGCCTGCCGAAACTGCTGATCGGCATAAAAAGAAAGAACATGGAAAAAGCAACCTCCATGCTGAGGAGGATTTCCTTCAGAAACTCGAGAGTCTTAACCTTGACCCCCGCCTGAAGAAACTGCTGATAACCTATGAGGAGGTGTTCGGCGCCTTGCCGCCTCCCCTTTCCTGTAAAAAACTGGTCCAGATGGACCTGAAATTGAAACCAGAATTTGAAAAGACGCGAGTGAGGCGTCGTCCCTATCCCGCTCCACAGGAACAGGTCGAAGAAATCGAGCGCCAGATCCAAGATTGCATTGATGCTGGCCTCGTTGAAGAGTATAAACACGGGGACTATTCCCATCACTGCAGTCCCTGTTTCCTTGTTGCTAAACCAGGGTCGACTGCCCTACGTCTTGTTGTAGACTATGGTGAGGTCAACAAGAAAACCGAGAACCACTCAGGGAGTATTCCTAACATGGAAAACACCCTGGAGCGTATTGCCAAATGCAGGTATAAGACCAAAATGGACAAACACTCTGGTTTCTGGCAGGTGGACCTAACCGCCGCAGCTCAGGAGCTGTTGGCCTTTATAACCCCTAAGGGTTGTGTCTTCAAGTGGAAGGTTATGCCTTTTGGGGTGGCTAATGCCCCAGCGCTCTTCCAGGAGCTTATGAACAAAATTTTGTACATACTGAGGCGCAGGCCTCTAGTACAAGAGTTGATTTCTCGGGGTGCAGAAATGGAGGCTCACATCGACGACGTGAGTTTGGGTACTAATACCAAAGAGGACCATGTCCTTCTCCTCCGTGAATTTTTCATTGTCTGTCAAGAAAACCATCTCCGAATCAAACTCGAAAAATGTGAGTTTATGAAAGAAGAGATGGAGTATTTGGGTTTCGACGTGGGGTATGGCTGGTGGAAACCAGCCGCGTCTAAGATGCAGCCCCTACAGGACATGCAGATTCGCGATGACCCTACGAAGGGTCTACACGATGTGAGGAGTTTAGTGGGCGCCTGTAATTTCTATCAGCGTCACATCCACAATTTTACTTACTCATCTGCACCCCTCACTGACCTGATCAAGAAACCTACTCCCTGGAGGTGGACCTCCAGAGAGGAAGAGTGTTTCCAGGAGTTGAAGAAGAAGATTGCCTCCCCCAACTGCCTGGGAGTGCCCCGCCCTGAGGGCGAGATAGTCCTGATCACTGATGCCAGTGATGTAGGGGGGGGTGGTACGATCTACCAATGGCAGGAGCTTAACCCCGCTGAACTAACCCACTGCCATTATCGTACTACGGGACTCAACCGTGATGGTTCGTTGTCACATGACTATCCTACCAGTGAGTGGCGACTGGTGCCAGTGGGACACTGGAATTGGAAATGGAACCAAGCGTGTTCCAACTACAGCACCTATGACCAGGAACTCCTGGCCGGTATGTTGGTGCTATCGTCACAATCCCGACTTCTGGGATCTAACCCTATTGTCTGGCTGTGTGACCAGGAGCCTGTGAAGTCCTTTCAGAAGGGCCCACCACAAGAAAAAGCAAAGCTAAAACGGTGGTGGACTTACCTGAGCCAGTTCAGGCTGACAGTGCATCACATCCCCGGGATTCAGAATGAACTGTCTGACTATATATCGCGCAACAACTTCGATGCGCTTATTGGTGAGAGCTCTGAGGCGCTCGCCAAAGAGGCTTTCCAGCGTATGGATGTCCAGCTTGACCTGTCCATGCGCACTGCTGGAATCCTGGAGGGTTGGAGTCTAACCGACTATCAGTCAGAGTATGAAGAAATTCTCCAAACCCTCAGCACTGGTCTCGAACCCCGTGTCATTGACGGGCACCAGTGGTATAAAAACAATCAGTACCTCTTCTACGAGGACCGAATTGTTGTGCCTGAGGCACGACTGGATGGGTGCCTACAGTGGTCCCATCTCAGTTCTGGTCACACTGGCGCTAATCGCTCAGTGGACTTCTTCCGTGAGTGTTTCTACTCTAGTCTAACCCTGACTGAACTGAGGTCGCGTATGCAGACCATTGTGGATGCTTGTGGCTGTCATGCCAGCAAGCAGAGCGACAGTAGGGATAGGGGCCTGATCTCCAGCTTACCCATACCCTATTGTGCTAACTCTCTTCTCTACGTGGATTTCATCCACGGCCTACCACGCTTTGGCGGCTATGATAGTTGCCTCGTGGTCACCTGTGGTCTATCTCGCTTCACCCGTGTGTTCCCTTGCAATAAGAAAATCACAGGTGAGCAGACTGTGAAAATGTTGGTCGAACAATGGTTCGAACCCTATGGAGCACCTAAGCAGGTGCACTCTGATGAAGATGTACGCATCCGCAGTGACACTGGGTGGTACAAACGAGTGCTAAATGCCCTCAACGTGGAGGTAACCACAGGTGTGCCCTATACCCACACGTCTAACCCTCTCTGTGAGAGACAGAACCGTGTGGTGGAGCAAAACTTAAGAATCCTGATGAAACAGGAGCGCACCAAGGACTGGGTACGCCTAGTGCCCTGGGCACTGCTGTCCATGAACTCACAGCGGAGCTCTTCTACGGGTTTCACCCCCCACGAACTGTTCCATGGAGGACGACCTGCTTGGTTCTTCAAAACCCCCTTTCCTGAGGACTTCAAGAGCCCTGTGGGAGATTGGCTGGAACACAAGCAGTCTCTGGCTAACCAGGCTGGTACTAACCTGAGGCACATTCCTGACCGTGAACAGAGCCGACGGAACCGCCTATGGCGACCTGCCAGCTTCAAGGTTGGTGACCTTGTTTTGGTACACCATTCACGCCTACCCTCCTGGCCACGTAACTGCCTACAGGACCCTTACTTTGGACCCTATCGTATCATCAGGATAGATGGATCCAGGATCCATGTCAGGTGCAGTCCACGTCTAGGTGGTGAACTGCTGTGTGCACCTAAGCAGTTGAGGCACTATCACTCCCCTGACGACTTGTCTTGGGATGAGTGGCGCCTCAGCGATAGTGAGATTGAACGTATAGACCTAGAGAACGCTGCCAGTCCAGAGGAGGCAGACGAACTCGAAGAGATGACTGCCGATGAGATGGCAGTCGATGGTTACTACGTGGTTGCGGGTATTGCTCGCCACGAGTATAAACAGGGCTGGAAATTCCTTACCCTGTGGGATGGCTATGGGTTGTCTGAGGCGACCTGGGAACCTATGTCAGCCTTCATACAACCAGATGGGAGTATCAACCCCATCTTCCGCACTTACCTCGTTGAGAACAACGAGGGGCAGCGCCTAACCCGTGCTGAGACTATGTCCCAGCGTAAGAAGCGGAACTAATCTCCCTATGTCAGTCTGTGCCCTGCAGACCCATGCCTATGGTTTCCAGCGTGAGCCAGGTGGCCGCTTATCATGATTGCAGCCACCCAGCGAGTGTGTGCCTTGTTGACCATGTGTTGCATGGGTACTGCCCTAATGTAATGACCTTGGTGAGCCAGCGAAGAACGGTGGCTTCCTACACCAGGGGGGAATGACAAGCAAGGTGTTATGAGGCAAGGTGTGTCTTCCCTCCTTGGGGACAAGCGAGCCCACAGTTAGGACCCCTGACTGGTCCAGACCCATGGGGTTCTACCCTTCCTTACAGGGTTTACCATACCCCTAAGTGTGCTACGTATGTCTGTATGTGTCTCACTTCTCTCCCAAGCGTGGCTCCCGGAGACCGGGCTTCGCTGACGTCGGACCGAAGGTCCTAATCAGGTACTATTACCACTCCTATGGCGCCCAATTTCTGTGCTGGCGCCTATCCTTGGGGTAAGACGGCAAAAGCCCTACCTACTAGAGGGGAGGGGTGGCCAAGTGTGCCAAGGGCATACAAAACGGCCATTTTTGCTACAGGCCAAAAGCTAACGCACTCCCCTGCCCACGAGGAAAAGCACGCGGGACAGGAGACACCACTACACTACACTCACTAACGCCAGCACCGGCCTTCGAAGGCAGGGTGAGCACTCATCACTTGCACTCACCTCCTGCCAGGCCTGCTGACCCTAACCCCTACACACGCTACTGGGTGCTGCTGTCGAAGATCACTCAGGCCCTAATGGCCCTCCTGTGAAGAAGACAAGAGAACACAGCGCTCCTAAGCAGCTGTGGCCTAACAGGGGACGCCACAACGCGTTTCCCCTGCTAGGGCTTGGAGGGAAGGGGTGCTCTCGTTGCGTGCACAGCGCAGATGTCGTTGAAGTCGGACTGCCCTCGCCAGTACTGGCTGAGGCACAGTGATTTGATTTGTGATTAGCGCCCCTGTTTTGCTGGGGCAGAAAAATGGGATAGCCGCCGAAGGCAGCTGCTGCGTGCACCAATCACCCTTAACCTCTCCCACCTGTACAACAGAGGCAAATGAAGGGGTGTTTGCGGCGGAGGAACCAAGCCACACTCCAGGTATTATACCCTTCTCAGTGTGACCCATAATACACTGTCCGCAAACACGCTGACGGATCAGCTCCCCTGTCAAGCAAGCAAGCTCTAAGAGACTCCTCAGGTTCTCTTAAAGAACGTACCGAGGAGCCTCTGGGTAACCAAAACAAGGTTTACCGTGCGCAATTCGCGTGGCCTACCCTTTAATGCATCATGTGCACGCAGGGAAGGGAGGCTGAACCACTGACTCAACCAGGAGGTGAGCTCCTCCTGGGCTAACCTACCTTACTCACCATGCATCGTGTGAATGCCAAATTGAAACAAACACAAAACAAGCCTAAGAGTTTCAAGCAACTCAACTTTAACGCCACGGCCGCACACGAACAAACGCTTTCTTTACTTACCTGTGAAGAAGAAAACAAGGGTGAATTTGGGATACAGGTAAAGCGTCACAGCGTGTGGATGCCTCGATTAGGCACATGCATCGCGAGCACAGCGCATATCCTAACCCTACGTGCGCGCTGCGCGCTCCATTCGCATCACATACCTTTCATTCCTGTTTTTAGCTGTGCAGAGCACAAGAGAAGAACACCCGACCCCCCAACGAGCACAGCGTTGACAACCCTAACGTTTTGACGAAACAACCAACACGAACGCAATGCGTGAGTGTGAGGTGACACTGACATACCTGAGAGATGGGTTGTTGACCTGCTCTGTGGTGTGGGCTGAATTTGAATACTTGACTCTGAAGTTTATAAAAATTTTGATGCAACTGTGCTAAAATTTCCTTTAAAACTTTAAAAACTACGGCTCATACCTTCTTTTCCAAAAGCCGTTTACGCTTGCGCAACCCTTTTCTTGGAGTCCGCTTCCTTTGCGCTTGTCTGCGACCTTGAGTTATGTGTAAAGATGACGATTTCCCGCGTGGTTTCGTCGAATTTTGACGATTTCACTTGCTAAATCGCAACCCCTTCCGCTAGACCGCAGGAATCACTCCCTGCTGGTTACATTTTCTATTTTTTCCAGCTCCTGGGGGTTCGTGTCCTCCATTGGGAGTATTGCTCCGCCCTGGCCCTTGGTCAGGACGTATACTAAAGCGCTGTTCATACAGCGATAGCCGTCCGCATTGGAGCGTTCGACTGTACCCTAGTGGGCAAGCATATGTGCTCTAGGGAGGGAGTCCTGGATTCAATTCCCACTACCCCGAAACGTTTTCCAAAAGTTTTCGTCGCACGCCGGCGACTTTTGAGGAATGCCCCATCGAAGCGACATCATTCACGGTACATTACACTGTTTTTCAAGGGTACCTACAGTGTGATAGGCTTCTATGAAGTGATGAGGATGTTTTTGGTAAGTTTAATGCATTTTCTGAGGTAATTTTGGGAATATTTGAGCCTTTTTCCTTGGTCCTACTAGCTTAGCTAACTAGTACTCCAGGGGGGAGTAAGAAAAAGTCACTGCCATGTCTTTCTTGGAGGGCTTGATCCAGGCTAAGCCCCCCTTAAAACCCTTTGTTGATGCTAAGACAAACTTAAGTGTTTTTATCTCTCTTTAGTTGCTTAAGGTACACTTTCTCAAAGTAACTAGGGTTGTGACCCTAGCCCCCCCATGAAGTTCACCCCTACCACTCAACTGAGCGGAGGTACCTTCCTTCATGGAGGACATACGAAAATAAAACAGGCATTTCATGCTTGTTGGCCTTGGAGGTTAAGCCTAGTGGTCTCCCACCCCAAGACCCCTATACTCAATTGTTTCTACCACTTATTGTGGTCCTACTTCGTAACTGTTTCTGAATTCAGTTGCTTGGCCAAGTCATTTTCTGTGTGGTCCTGACATCTATGCCCCACATTCCTAACCAGCACCATTACACCCAAAAGAGTGCACATGAAGTGCCTAATGCTATCTCTGAGGCAAGAGTCAGACCAATTTTCATATAAAATCTTTTGTATTAACCATTTGTGATTGAATCTATGTGTATATACCTGCTTTGTCTATCTGCAGCCCTTCTGTGTTACACTGGGTTCCAAAACCAATCATTGATTCGATCCACATCCTGTCCTTGCTCTACTTGCTGCTTTGGTTGGGGTTTTCAACTACAAAACCTGCAGGATTTCATCAAAATATCTAGGGCATAATTCAAGGACATCTTTCTGAACATGTTCAATCCGGGAGACTCTCTGGGATACGGGAAACACTGTCGGTTTGGAACATGTTCAATCCGGGAGACTCTCTGGGATACGGGCAACACTGTCGGTTTGGAACATGTTCAATCCGGGAGACTCTCTGGGATACAGGAAACACTGTCGGTTTGGAACATGTTCAATCCGGGAGACTCTCTGTGATTTGAGTTGTGTGTATACTCAGCTCTCTCCCTGTATCCAGTTTACATAATGCTACGAGGGCAGCATGCGGAGCCAACATCGAAGAAGAGGAAATATTCACCCTGTTTGTATCGTGACGCCGTGATTGTGAAATTTATTGTTGGACCAAAGAAGGATTGCTACACAGCCATTGGTGCAGTGATATCAGCAAACTCTGACGTATGTCCTGTATGATACTGTGTTAGCCGATGATGTTACATGTACACTGTTACACTGTTACATTCTGTATGCAACAGGTTCTGAAAACGATGCTTTCCAATGACTGCTACCAAGAGTGTCAAACAAGAGAAATTGTACTGGAACGGGATTACGCCGAGAATGTCTTCAACATGTTTTTGAATACCTGTCACGGTCATGATGCAGACTATGATGATGCGGACATGGACGAAATCACGGCTTTGCTTGAACTGTTGGATCACTATCAGGCATGTATGTGCACAAATTAGGTACTGCCCTGTGTGTGCAGATTCGGCGCCGTGTGCATTAATTGTGTGTTAATGCATTTGATTTGCTGTACTTGACGCTTGACGCATATTTTGATGCATGCATCTCACAGGTAACATCTGGTGCTGTCGTTGATACAGTCTTCAAATGCATGGCGATGAGCAATTGTCTGTCCCTCTATGGTCTTGGATGTCTGTACAATGAGCAGCTCCGGGAGAAGGCATTGGCCTTCATCATCGAACACGCTATCGCTGTCCTTGATCCAGATTTCCCGTACCTGTCCCAGATAGGTGCACTGCGTGACTGTGACGTCCATGACCTGTTGACATCAGAAATCATGGTACCAGACAAATATTCTGTGTACAAGTTCCTCAAATCTTGGAAGATTTACAGGGATAACCCACGCCCGTCTGATGAGACGCTGCAGAAACTTATGCAGTCATGTGTGCGCTGGGCCTGCATGTCTGATGCACAAATTCGAGCAATTGCAGGTGAGGGACTGGTAAACACTGGTGACTGGTTGTTGCCGTACTTGTTGACCCCACATACACAGCCACCACGAAGTCAAACTCTCAATCAGCACTCAGTCAGTCTTCACACTGCAACGCTCAGGCACCAGTCAACGTGTCATCAAGTCTACCATGTCAAAATCCCTGTCACAGCATTGGATCATTGTGCATGTATACTTATGTTCAAGCAATTTCGTATCCATTTTGTAAGCAGCGTTATTGGCGACATGCTACAATTTGTAACATCGTGGAAATTGTCTGCGAACATGGAACATGACCATGACACTGAACTAATATATATTGCCTCGGAAGTGTCCCTGATCGGGACTGCAGCGGGAGAATTGCAGCAGTGTGGTTCCAATTGACTGCAAAAAGTACAAAACGCTTGCGCTACCCATGTCTCTGCTGTCTGTCGATGCCTTGGTCACAGATAGGAATTTTCTGCATGGCGACAATCTCGATTGCCTGATCTGTCGACTTGTAATCATTGTGAGGCCCTGCGACGTATAAATTTTTGATATTGCAGGTAGCAGGTTGTTCATTACAGATTTGGAGTTGCCACCGCACTTCTTGGTTTCCGGTTACGATTTTTGCGTGCACGCACTGTCACGCGACTGGCGCGTGCTATACAACCCAGTTTCAGCAGAATTGAGTGTCAAAGTTGTGCCAGATGAAACAGACAGACAGACAGACAGAGTGTACAGAATACGCGTGATTTGCATCAAGGGTAGCACATCAATTGATGCAATTGGTGATGCCATGACGGGAGGATGTCGAGTAATGGATCACGTGTCTGGAATATGGTTTGTGTTCACACCACCAATCATCAATGGTACATCAATTGAATGGTTCAACAATCGTCCCTGGGGCATACTGTTGCGCCTGACCATCGTCTGTGAGTCATCATAATCCGACAACACTGATCCTGACCCAACCTAACCGTGTTTGACAAACGCCTGCAAGTGTACCGACATCTTTTTTCTGTGCGTTGTTTCCCTTCTCACACATGTACATGAGCATGCTTGGTGCAGGGGGTCAGCTTGGTGCGAGGGATACAACAGGGGCGTACTGTGCGCTGTGCACGCGCTGTGTGAAAAGTTGGCCGTTCTCCACCACCGCGAGTTCGGTAAGTTGAGAAGATTGACCCGTGAATTTGTTGTGAATGAGCAGGTGATTGGGTTTCGGGGCTGTTACCCGGATAGTCACAATTGGCGCTGTGTCAGCGCTGTGCGCGCGCTGTGCGAAAGCGCCCCGAACGACTTGGTGAGAAGGGAGAGCCCACTTTTCACGGCTTTTTAAGAAAACCCCAAAATTCTCAATTTCATGCGTTTGATCTGGGATCGTTCACCATGTATACTTGGGGGAACATGAGATAAGTCGTAGAGACCCTTTTGGGAACGTATGAACCGTGCAATGTCGTGCGCCATAGTGCCACCCCTCCGTACCACATCCACACGCGTGTCATCGTCATCATATCCTGCGACAAATACTTTTTTTGGTAGCAGCAACACTTTCAGACTCTGCAGATGAGACATCATGTATTTTGGCTCAAACTTATCAAACATACGCAATTGGTATTCCGCAATGCCATCCACATCATCATCATCCCAAGTGTCATCAAAGTCAACATCCCAACCAAACCTTTCTGGTGTCAGTCTGGCAAGGATTGTTCTCGTCAACTGGAGTGTGCGTGTATTATGCAGTCCCCCATCACTAACCGCCGTGACTTGTAGTGTGGCAGATGGTATCTGTGGGTGTGGACCATGGTTTTCCACAAAAGCTGATAGTTCACCAATATCCCACTTGTTTGGTCTGCCTATTGGTACTGCGGCGCCTAGTACAGCGGGTACGTAGTCGTAGTCAGGATGTGCCCATGGATGCCTGATAGCTGACAGTAGTACCCCTGATGTTGATGTTCGTGTTCTCTGCTGTCGTGCTGTTGTTGAATCACAATGTTGACCCACGTGTGCAGCACAATAGCAGTCATTTTGCTTTGTTTGTTCATCCACCCAAGCCTCAAGCGTCTTGCTTTACAGATCAATCAAAAATGCAACTCCCCGAATACCAAGCGGAGCTGCTTGCGTGGACGAAACGAATGCGGATGAGGAACCAAGAGGAGGCGCAATTTCCTGAAGAGTTGCTTCGTGCAGCATCAAAGCGGAACGAAGTTGAGCTGCTTGCGTGGGCAAAACGAATGCGGATGAGGAACCAAGAGGAGGCGCAATTTCCTGAAGATTTGCTTCGTGCAGCATCAAAGCGGAACGAAGTTGAGCTGCTTGCGTGGGCAAAACGAATGCGGATGAGGAACCAAGAGGAGGCACAATTCCCCGAAGAGCTGCTTCGTGTGGCACCAAGGCCATCCACCTGAAGTCTGCTTAGAGGAAACCGGTGTTTTTCAGCACCACTCCAACACCACACACCGTTGCATTGTGTTCTTTTCAGCGCCCTCACCCTGGTCGTAGGAGTACGGACACACACGGACCCTCTGCTACCATCTACCAAGTGGGAGGATCTACCGGATTTGCAACCAAAAAGAAAAGGCAAGGCAAACACAAAACACGAAGCAACGGCACAAAAGACCACAACACACTACATACTACTCCGGTCCTCAAATGTCTAGAAAAGAGGAACAAATGCAATACAAAAGTCAGGTGCACATGCAAAGCAAGTGCACAATGCTTAACACAACCTGGACTTTAATTCACACAAAAGGTCTTGTAAATATCCGCATGGCAACATGTGCAAAACAATCACACATATGTTCTCAATGGTTCATGCATTCACTTGTGTGTATGCCATGTGTGTCAACAAGCATTGCTCAACTCATCAAATATTATGCTACAAATGCGATCCCTTGTTAGCTAAGGAGAGGCAAGGTCAGGCACACTGAGCACTGAAAAAAATTCTGGAGTTGCACGTTTGAGACCTGGTATTTCTGTGTGCTCTTTGAGTTGAAAATGTCGGTTCATGCATTTGTTGTTTCTTGCTTGATTATTTGCTTTCACGTAGGTCAAGTGAGTCCTATTCAGAAATCCGCGATCATTCCGCGACCTACTCAGCAAGCAAGTGATCACAGCACTGCCGTTCAGAATTTGGTCGACAGTGTGTGATCCTATTGTCCTATTTCTGTTCTGTGTCCGGTACACCGGTGTTTTTCAACACCACTCCAACACCACACACCGTTGCATTGTGTTCTTTTCAGCGCCCTCACCCTGGTCGTAGGAGTACGGACACACCTTTCTTCCGCATGAATGGGTTGTGTTGTTAAAAATGAGGAAATTCAATTGGGTAGGGGGAAAGGTTGCGGTGGGGATTGGTTTTTTTGGTGTTTTGGTGTGGTGTTGAAGTTGTGTGAGCCGTCCGTTCAAAGTCTGTTGGAATGGCATGACGCAGATGGTTAGAAGGGGTGGGGGTGGGGAATGACAAATGCGTTCTGCACACTACATCTATATACCATAGAAAAATGTGGGCATGCAAAACGTGCGGCCTGCGGATACCGTTGACTGAGGTGTCGCAGCAGCAGCAGCATACAAGAATACATGGTATGTCTTGTCAATGTGACCTCGTGTTTGGTATAGTATACGGGTAGGGCCATATGTTGTCCGTATGTCTGTGTGTGAGATGTGTGTCGCTGTCCCCTGTGTGCCACGGGCCGATTTCCGAAGTGTATGCGACAAGCAGGACGGTAGATGGTTCCTGTCACAACCCGGCAAGCCATGTTTTTTAAAAAAAACTGCTTCAACTACATACTATGTCTGTGCACTCGTGTGTTTGAAGATCTAGTTGGCGCACCCCAAATTCTGGCCGATTCAAGAAGGCAAGAACGGTAACCGGTGACATTGAGGAACACCGGAAACAGTGTCAACTACAGCTGTACCTGATACGAGGAATTGTACCACGCCATACAGTGGGCAAAATATCATGGAGACGGCACTTTGGGGCCTTCCATTTACACAACGGTACCATGTTGGACATATACACCTCAACACCTGATGTTTTCCTGTACCAGGGAGCACCAGGTGTGGAGCCGATTGTTGCATTTCCAGGGAGAACCCTGCTGGCACCTGGTGCTGCGTCGTTGGACACCAAAGGCAGATTACGCCTGCAACTACCTGCGACGAGATGGCATGGTTCAATGTCCATTGCAATCGTTGATATCACTGCAGATGCACCTGATGGTTCACAATCGACGTACAATCAAAATGTACAACTGCTGTTGCTGGTTGAAAATATTCATCATCAAACCGTTGTCACCCACATTGACATAATGATTGACTCAACGGATACCCCCACATTTGTGGATGCAAGTGGCAACATCGTGGCCACTGATACGGCACCGCAAATCGTGAAGGCATTTAGCTTCAGTGGTCTACTGATACCTGAGAGCAACCGCAACACCTACAGGAACAGGACAATGGTGGCTATCTTCTTCGAAAACCCCAACAGAGTTGTGGTGCCCGACGGGATTACACAGGTGCACAATGTCCAAACAAATACATGGACCCCCCTCCTTGGCACGGGTTGTCGTGTACACGTTTTCAGCCACATGTACATCCATGTCATAGGCAAGGATTCCCCGGCTACTACAAATGCAAATGTAAGCGCTGCACTACATGCAAATACATTGGCTGTACAGGCAGACAGCACTACAAATGCAAATGTACTGGCTGTACAGGCAGACAGCACTACAAATGCAAATGTACTGGCTGTACAGGCAGACAGCACTACAAATGCAAATGTACTGGCTGTACAGGCAGACAGCACTACAAATGCACATGTACCGGCTGTACAGGTGTAACTGCTGTAATCAACACTGCTGCTGATGACAATAACCACAAATATCGCCATGACCGACGAAACCTATTACCCTGGGTTCCAAATGGTGGGGATGGGTCCTTTGTTGGATACAGAGGAACAAAAACAGGACGCGAAGCAGCAGTGTGTACTCATCCATTCTTGTTTAATTGCAGCCGCCGTCGTTCCTCGCCATAACAATTCCCTGGCACTGTTGCCTGCCACCCACGCCAGGCAACAACAGGGAAATTAGGAACGGGGTCGAAAAAGCCCACCTGCAGTCATGACCAACATCTGTTGGTTTACAGTGTTCTGTACAGCGCGTTTTTCCAGGCACCACCAATCTTATTACCGTCAGGGGTGTTCTGGCAGGCTCCACCGGGGCCATACTGTCTGCCGTCATGGCCACCCCAACACTGGCCCAACTGGTGCTGTTCGCTGTTTTGTGACTGCATTCCACCAAAAGGTAGGCCCCTACTTCTAGAAAGATGTCCTTGATTTATGCCCTAGATATTTTGATGAAATCCTGCAGGTTTTGTAGTTGAAAACCCAAACCAAAGCAGCAAGTAGAGCAAGAACAGGACCTGGATCGAATCAATGATTGGTTTTGGAATCCAGTGTAACACAGAAGGGCTGCAGATAGACAAAGCAGGTTTATACACAAAGATTCAATCACAAAAGGATAATACAAAAGATTTTATATGAAAATTGGTCTGACTCTTGCCTCAGAGATAGCATTAGGCACTTCATGTGCACTCATTTGGGTGAAATGGTGCTGGTTAGGACTGAGGGGCATAGATGTCAGGACCACACAGAAAATGACTTGGCCAAGCAACTGAATTCAGAAACAGTTACAAAGTAGGACCACAATAAGTGGTAGAAACAATTGAGTATAGGGGTCTTGGGGTGGGAGACCACTAGGCTTAACCTCCAAGGCCTAAAGCATGAAATGCCTATTTTATTTCGGTATATCCTCCATGAAGGAAGGTACCTCCGCTCAGTTGAGTGGTAGGGGTGAACTTCATGGGGGGCTAGGGTCACAACCCTGGTTACTTTGAGAAGAAAAGTTTATAGTGTTTTCAGCACTGTGTTTTTGCTTCTCCTGCTGCTTGCTGTAGGTGTAGGGTTTCCTGCTGCTTGTTTTGGTAGATGAAAACCTTTGTTTTGCAGAAATAGAGTCAATCCAGGATAACCCAAGCCAGAAGTGTGCAAAGAGGAGAAGATCAGGATCAAAGCATGAAGGGCTGCAGTGTAAACAGTGAAAGATGATTGGATATTCACAGAAACTGCAACTCAGGTCACAAATGAATGCATATTCACAAAGATAGCTGAAATGTTTTGGGAAAAGAGTTGGAAAACTGCCCCATGGTCACTCTCTCTCCATAGTGCCATCTCAGGAGATGTGCACTCTTTGTTTTGGGTCCCATATGTGCTGAGGTGGCAGGGCATGTGGCGCTGAGGTCACTGCCATGTCACATGGGAACTTCCTACTTAGCTAGGCTGACCAGGAATTGAACCCAGGACCTCTCAAAAAGAGGTGCCTAGCCCCCTAGGGTGCATACCACTAGGGCAGATAAGTATTCATGGAAAAACATAGATAAATTCATAGGCTCTACCTTAGGTATGTCAGTGCTCAGTCAACTCAGGAAAAGATGTTTTACTTCACATTGAAAGGGGATCAAGGGGTCCACTCCATATCCTGATTGGGTGTTTGGTTCCATAGGTCAAAATGTGTTATCACCACTTTTGGTGGGACCAATACTAAGATAGAAATGCATGGATGCTCAGTGCATCTCTAATACAACTAGAGTATGCCTCAAAGCAATGGAAAAGCACTTTTTCTTACTCCCCCCTTGTGCTGTGGTGGCCACCACTGTCGCATTTTAGGAAAAAGGGAATTTTTCTTGGCCTTTCCTTGGTTTCCACATCTACTTTAAAATACCTACAGTTTCCCTCACACTGAAAAATGGGCGCTCACCATGGCTGGCGATCTTTTGCTGCTCTGATTGTATCATATCCTACAGAAGACTCAGCGCTCATGGCGCTGCCGGGGCTCCTGTGGCTTGGTTGGGTTAGTATGGGAGCATGCCAAACATGTGCATATGCATCCCTCCCTCCAAGAAGCAGCGTCGACACAAACCCAACGCAAGACACAATATACACACTCGCATGGGTTCTCGTAAACCTGCTGGCGACCTGTGACCTGTCTTAGGGCGAAGGGAGTCTCAAAAGAAATTAATTTGCCCCTTGGTGGGGTCTTGGTTCTGCTCAGTCTCTCCAGGCACCTGCGTTTCGGCCCGAACACGGCCTACTCAGCGAGGCTGCGCGTTGGTATCTGCAGAGGCAGGAATGGGAGAATTATGGACGAATCCACGCAAAAACGAAGCGACCACACCAAAATCCGTCAAATGACGGCGTAGAATTTTTCTGAAACGACACACCTGAGCAGAATCCAATTGTGCATCAGAAGCACATTTTTATAGAAATTATAGTCATCTCTGGATTTTTTAAATCCAGAAATTCATACGCAGAAAATGGCGGCGCGCAGGAGCGGCTCCTAGCGAAGCGCCGGAAAATGGAGAAATAATGGAATTATAAACGTATGTCTCACGTAGTCTTGAAAATGACGAGACACACATTAATAAATAAACATACAGATTCCACCCACACTAATAGAAGCTTCAAAAATTGAAGAATTCGAAAATGAAAGAAAAGACTTCGATGAATCAGGTATAAACTACAGGTATGCTCGTCTCGTATGCCGCATACACATTGCTCCTCTCGTGTCTCCGTGAACGAGCCTCGTAACAGCGCAAACAACGATAGGACGCGATAGAGGGATTGATTAGAAAGATTGCAGATGATTAGCGGTCAGATCAGGGAGATTAGACATACACACAAGTGCATAGCAACGTTCCTCGCGTGCGCCCCTCACTTGCTCTCTCTCCCAGCGGTAGGTAAGGTGAGTAAGCCCAGGCGGGGCCACCCCCTGGTGGAGTTCGTGATTGGCGTAAGATGGTCAGGTTTGCCCGCGACACAAGTGCATGCTCGCGCATTCACACACGCATTAAAGGGTAGGCCACGCGAAGTGCGCACGGTAAACCTTGTTTAGGCTACCCAGGGGCTCCTCGGTACGTTCTTTAAGAGAACCTGAGGAGTCCCTTAAAGCTTGCTTGCTTGACAAGGGTAGCTGGTCCTCCAGCGTGTTTGCGGACAGTGTATTATAGGTCACACTGAGAAGGGTATAATACCTGGAGTGTGGCTTGGTTGCTCCGCCGCAAACGCCCTTTCATTTGCCTTTGTTTTACAGGTGGGCAGGTAGGGTGATTGGTGCAGCAGCTTTTTTTTTTTATGCCCTGCTAAACAAGGGCGCAGATCACACAAACAAGTAACTCCGCTCCGCCTGTGGCAGAGCAGGGAGTCCGACTTCATCGACATCTGCGCCTTGCACGCGAGAGCACTCCTTCCCTCCAAGCCCTAGCAGGGGAAACGCGTTGTGGCGTCCCCTGTTAGTCCACAGTTGCTTAGCAGCGCTGTGTTTCCTTGTCATTTCACAGGAGGGTCGCTAGGACCCACGACACCTTTGACTTCGCAACGCCCAGTAGAGTGTGCGTGTAGGAGTGGTAGTCCTGAGTGGGGGCTTGAGCCAGTTGCCCCAGTGCTCGCCCACCAGGATGGTGCCACTGTAGGGTGTGTAGGACCTGTAGTGCGTGTGTCACTGTCCCACCCGTTTCCTGCAATTTTAGCAGGGTTGGTGGGCTGTGGCAGTGGTTAGGTCAGTGTTTTGGCCACATAGCAAAACGGCGTTTTCAAGCCTTCATAGCTTTTGGCCACCCCTCCCTGTAGTAGACAGATAGGTAGGGAAAACAATACCTGGATTAGTACGCTGGGTATTCCCCAAAGGTTTTGCGCCAGCACAGAAATTGGGCGCTTAGGGGAGGGGAGACCCGGGGCGTACCCTGTGGCATCAATAAGCCAACCCTCCAGGTTTAGCAAGGGCGCAGACTTGGGTATAATTAGGACACCACTTCTGCGGCTTGCTCTCAGGACCTTAGGAATAGCACACTCACACATACGCTTTGGCAGGTAAGGGTAAGGTTCAGTCCCTAGCTTTAGTCTTGGAGGCAAGCGTCTCAGCGAGCCTCAGCAACTCACCAAAGTTGTTCTGGGACAAGTAGTCAACCAGAACTGAGTTTAGACGTCCCTCAGGTAGAACAAATGCAGAGAAGGGCTCCCAGGTGGCCTCTTCGACTCCAAACCCTTCCCAGAGGGTGAGGAAGCGCCAACCCTGGCGATAGCGGTGGCGTAGGACAGACTTCACCAGGTAGAAGCCCTCCTTAGCCATCTCCTCGGCGTTCATGTCGGGGAGTTCACCTTCAACTTCCATAGGGCTGGCTGCCCCTTGTAGGTCCAGAGCGGCGATCTCCTCGTCGTTCAGCTCCCACTCCTCCCCACAGAGGTCTTCAGGATCATAGTAGCGCTTCAGGTGTTGAGCAGCGCACACCAGGGTCCCCCCTAGACGAGGAGAACACCTCACGGTGATACGGTGTCCATCCACGGATAGAATCTTGTACGGCCCGAAGTATGGGTCATCGCTGGTAGAGCGTGGCCAGGCGGGTAGTCGACTGTGGTGCACCAGCACCCAGTCCCCCTCTTGGTAGGAGGCCGGCACTCGGTGCTTGTTCTTCTTGTTCCACTGACGCTCCCTCCCTCTCTGGAGCATAGCCTTGGCCTTGTCCACCTTCGCTTGTTGCTCTTGGACCCATTCACCCACAGAAGAATGGGTGTCCTCTGGATAGGGGGCATGTAGGAACCATGCCGGGCGCCCGAGGAATAGCTCATGGGGCGAGTAGCCAGTCGCAGAACTCTCTTGGGAGTTCATCATCAAGGATATGACGGGGAGTAGTCTCACCCAGTCTCTGGTGCGTTCAGTTTTGCACCATATCCTGACGTTCTCCTTCAGGACACGAATCTGTCGCTCACATAGGGGGTTGCTCGTGTGAGAGTAGGGAATCCCCGTAGACACCTGGACATTGAGGGATCTCAGACCCTCTTGTACCAGCCAGTATCTGAGCGTACTCGTACGTCCTCATCGGAGTTGATCTCCTTGGGCGCCCCATAGACACAAAACCACTCCTCCAGGAGTATCTTGATAGTCTCCTCCCCGGTAATGTGCTTGGTACATGGGAACACCCTGGTAAACCTGGTCAACCCACAGGTTACCACGAGGGCGAAGTCATAGCCCCCGAACTTCGGCAACTCCGTGTAGTCCACGTATAGACTGGAGGCTGGAGTGTCTTCCGCAGTTGGTCGTCTGTCCACGTAGTGTGGAACCACTGCTTGAACAACCTCAGGGTACGGTCAGCACCCACATGACCACTGGACTCATGGGTCCACTTCAGCAGCGCTGGGACTCGGTCACTAGGCACCACGATGCGGTCCTCGTGCCAGAGGTAGCTCTTGGCCCTCTTCCACTGGTCCTGGTTGACCAGGAGGGGTTCAAGGCGTTTCTCCAGGCGCTTGTAGATATCCCCAAACTCCTTCAGGTACTCCGATTGTTGGAGTCCATCCGGGGGGCGTATCATGGTCATGTTCAGGTCCAGGTGTACGTCCATACGGCTGAACGCCTCCTTAGCCAGCGCTTCAGACCGGGCACCAATCAGGGCGTCGAAGTTGTTGCGGCTGATGTAGTCGGCGCACTCGTTCTTCACTCCCTGGATATGGTGTACCGTCAGCCGTAGTTGACTGAGGTAGGTCCACCAGCGACGTAGCTTGGCCTTCTCAGGTGGGGGACCCTTCTGGAAACTGCGGACCGGTTCTTGGTCGCACAGCCAGACCACAGGGTTACTCCCCAACAGTCGTGCTTGTGAGGATAGCACCAGCATACCCGCGAGCAATTCCTGCTCATAGGTGGAGTAGCTCCCCCTGGCCTGGTTCTACTTCCAGTTCCAGTGGCCCAGAGGTACCAGGACCCACTTGTCGTCAGGGTAGCTGTGCTTGAGGGTTCCATCTCGGTTGAGACCTTCCGTCCCCCATTGGGAAATGGCCGAGTCGAACTCCTCCTTCTCTAGTGCTTGCCATTGGAACAACGTTCCACCACCGCCCACATTGCTGGCGTTGGTCACCAGGATAATCTCCCCTTGTGCTCTAGGCACGCCCAAGCACTTAGCGTTGGCTACCTTGTCTTTGAGCTCGTCAAACGCTTGTTGCTCTTGTGGGCCCCAGCGCCAAGCAGTACTCTTCTTGATCAAGTCCGTCAGAACGGCGCTGGTATAGGTGAAGTTCTTGATGTGGCGGCGATAGAAGTTGCACGCGCCAATGAAACTGCGTACATCATGAAGTCCTTTCTTGGAGTCTTCGTGTCGTACCTTGGCATCCATCAGGGGTTTGGCCTTAGAGGCCGCTGGGGTCCACCACCCATAGCCAACGTCAAACCCTAGGTACTGCATGGTCTCCTGCATGAACTCACACTTCTCCAGCTTGAGTCGTGTGTGGTTCTCCTGGCAGACCGCAAAGAACTCACCCAAGGGGATTAGGTGATCCTCCTGGGTATTGGTCCCGAGGCATACATCGTCGATGTGAGCCTCCATCTGGGCACCACGGGATATGAGCTCCTGCACCTTAGGTCTCCTTCGTAGGATGGACAAGATCTTGTTCATCAGCTCTTGGAATAGAGCGGGGGCGTTAGCCACGCCAAACGGCATGACCTTCCACTTGAACACCCTCCCCTGAGGGGTGATGAAGGCCAGTAGTTCCTGTGCGTTGGGCGTCAGGTCCACTTGCCAGAGTCTGCTTCGCTTGTCCATTTTGGTCTCGTAGCGACAGGAGGCTATCTTCTCCAGGGTAGACTCCATATTGGGAATGGACCCTGAGTGGTTCAGCGTCTTCTTGTTCAGCTCTCCGTAGTCCACTACCAGCCGTTTGGCTGTAGACCCAGGTTTAGCCACCAGGAAACAGGAGCTGCAGTGTAGGGGGTAGTCCCCGTCCTTGTACTCCAGGACTAGGCCAGCGTCGATACACTCTTGTATCTGTCGCTCGATCTCGTCGGCCTGTTCTTTAGGAGCTGGATAGGGTCTCCTCCGGATTTTGTGACCCACGAACTCGGGTTTCAGCTTGAGGTCCATCTGTACCAGCTTGTCACATGAGGCTGGAGGGGGTAGTTCTCCGAACACCTCCAGATAGGTCCTTATCAGCTTCTGTACCCGTGGGTCCAATATCTTGATCTTGTCCTCCATGTCCTCGTCAGAGTGTAAGTTGCTTGCCCCCTGAGTAATAGACGTCGGGAGGTGGTCCTCCACCGACTCTTCACCCGTGGTGGTATTCTTCAGCCCTTGGTAGGCATATAGAAGGTCTTCTTCAACCATCTCCGATGGACGATGGCAACATAGGCACGCTCGAGGGGGTTCACATACACATTCCTCCGAGAGGTCGTCCTCCTCTGGGGTCCTCACATGGGCGCCCCACACGCTCTTCATGAGCTTGAGATCTACCTCCCTTTGCCAGGTGGTGATCTTCTGTTCGAGGTCCTCCTTCAATTGGGATAGGTCTCCCATACGTCCTTGCTTCAGTGGCCACGAGCTGCGGGTAGGCTTCGCGTAGCATAGCTTTTTCGCCACCAACTTCCTCTTGGAATCCACATACTCCCTGAGCCTGGATCGAGGGTCCAGCTCCTCGTCCACGGGGTCTTCCACCCTCATGGAGAGTAGGGGTTTTAGTGGGGCGACGTACTCGGCGTTCTCCACTTCCTCCACACAGGTCTGCACGAAGAAGGCGTCGTGCTCAGTTTCGTCGTCTGAGTGGATAGAGCTAGGTAGCTCAGATAGTCCACACTCAGAGACTCCATCAGTAACAGGTACATGACAGGGAGAGTTGGGGGCGTTGGTGTCAGTCACGACGTACTCATCTCCTCCGGGTGTAGTCTCAACAGCATCTTGAGGTCGTAGGCGATCCTTCAAGTCACCCAAGGCGAGTCCATCGCTTTCTCGTTGTATAGCCTGGACCAGAGTCGGGTCCAGGTCCTCCCAGGGGATGGTGGTAAGACTCCCGTCCACCACGCTGAGCATGCTCCCCCATCCGGGCTTCCCAATAGGCGTCTTGCGTCCCAGAGGCACGTAGATGGCCTCATCAGGCAAACGAACAGAGCTGATAGTCAGCCTGTCCAGGAGGTTTCGCCAGTACTCGTTGCCCCCATGGGCTCCCGAATCGGGGGAACACAGGACCATACGGGAACGTTCCAAGGCCACCTTGGTCAGCACCTTCCCCAGTTCGCTGAATCTGGGGTTCCCGTAGGCCATCCCGAAAGAGGGCCAGTGAAATTTGTAGCTGCAGTTCTTCCCCTTGCTGCAGTATAGGTCCAGTACATGCTGCTTGTCGCTGGCGAACAGCTCCACACTTAGGTCTTCTCGAGAGTAACCGAACTCCTTCAGACCTTGGTCTAGGACTTCCCCCAATAGTTGATAGTCCTCAGTTTTGGGGGCCGCCATCATGTTCGAGGGCTCCTCCTTCGATAGTCTCAGGTAACTCGAGGTATGTTCCGACTGCTCCAGTGGCACAGACTCTCTGCCACTGCCGTGGTCCACGTAGAGGAGGTAGGGCGCTTGCAGCGTCAGGGATTGTATCTGGGAGTGCTGTACGAAGAAGTCAGTACCCAGTACAAAGTCGAAGGCCTCAGTGTCCATCACATAGAACCGATGGGCGATAGTCCTGGAGCCCATAGGTACCTCCACTTCACAGTCCCCGCAGCTGTGCACCACATGTCCATCCCCCATGCGTATAGCGGCGGTGGTCATGGTGTTCTTCAGGCTCCCACAAGGTAAAATTTTCTTGGCCACTATAGATATTGTGGCGCCAGTATCCAGTACCCCCAGGTATTCGCGTCCCCCTAGTCGGATACGTACCCAAAACACCAGGTCTTGGGTGCCACCAGAGCGTCCCCGTCAGAATTCCGCGGGACAGGTCACCTCGAACCCCTTATTTCCGCAATTTGCGGGCCATCCTCATGCAACGGCTCCTCTTCTTAGCGTTGCCGTCATCACCACCTTCATGCTCACGCTTGGCTCCTTGTTCTTGCTGGGCCTGCGTCTGTGAGCGTGTGGTAGGTCCAGACTGCCCTCCAGAGGGCTCGGAGTTCCCCCCTGGATTAGGGTTGGGGTTGCCTCCGTTCTTGTCCTTGTTCTTGTTGTCGGGCTGGCGGTTAGCGCCTCCTCCTCGTCCACCTTGACCCTTGTCTTGTCCACCTTGGCCACGTCCTTTAAACTTGCCCTTGCCGGAGTCGTTGCCTTTGGCCTTGCCTCCACCTTTGCCTGAGCCTTTGCCAGGATCTTCCCCCTTAAGCTTCGCCGATAGGCGTTGCTTATGGTAGCACTCATCCTCGTAGTGCTTCCGCTTACCGCAGAATGCACACGTGATGGTGCAGCGGTAATGATCCGGCAGCTTCGCTTTGGCGCCGCCGTTCTTCTCCTGCTGCTTCCCCTGGACGACGAAGCAGTCTCGCTGCTCGCAGTCAGAGGCGTGCTGCAGGTGGCCCTGCTCATCTCTGGCATCACACCAGAATAGCTCCTTCACGTTCTCCATGGTACGGGCGTGGGCGTGTTTGGGGGTAGTCCCCTGCCCAGGTCGGGACCCTTGGTACCCTTTGCCTCCAGAACCTCCACCACCAGGACGGTAGTTGTTCAGGTGGTGGTCGCTCTCCGTCTCCAGCGCCATCTCCAGGAGCAGCACGCATAGATCCTCGTAGTGGAGGGATCTAGCCTTGCGCTCAGCCGTCAAACGGCACTCGTCCCATAGCTCTCGAGGGAGCTTGGCCACCAACCAGAATAGCAGGTCGTCGCTGCTGTAGGAGCCGGGCGTCAGTCGTCCAGCCCAGTGATCCAGATCAGCCAACAGCTCAGATACCCTGCCAGGCTTGGGGTTGTTGGGCAGCACGGGTAGGTTCTGGATCTCGGCCCTGATGGAGAGGTCGGTTTCGTAGGTCGGGTACTGCCTCTCCAGGGCAACCAACACATCGGCAAAGGTGGCGGAGTTAGTCACGATCTGTCTGACCTGCTTCTCCAGGTACTTGGTCTTGCAGCACTGCAGGAGCAGATCGCACTTCACGCGCCCACTAGCGTGGGTTTGGCCGGTCAGTCGTAGAAACCGGCCAAAGTTCTCAGCGAACTCGCTGAGGTCCTTGCCTCTGAACTCCGGCAGGTTCACTACGATCTTGGAGGTGGCAATAGCCTTCGCCTCCTGAGCTCGGCGTCCTTCAGGGCGTCGGGTCTTCTTCTTCTTCTTCTTCTTCTTCTTACCCTTTGGATCCTCAGGGTCCTCCGGGTAATCGTCCTCCGAGGGCGAAGAGGAATCCATCGACGGCGGCTCCTCATCGGAGGGGTCTCCACCTAGATCACTGGAGCCATAAGGCTCCACGTCCACCATAGCCCTTAAGGCTGTCAGCCCCAGCCGGTCCAGCTCGGCCCTCGTCGAGTTCGTCACGTGGCTGTAGGGCGGCTGGGCCGTTCTCGGCACGAAGGGACTTCTCGGAATAGCTGCAGGTGTCGGCATTGGTCTGCTCCTCAGGCTCCCCAGGGTATTTGTCAACCCTGCCGTCAGGTGGTTAGCCTGTACTCGGTGGGGTGACATTCCCACCAAGATAGGTGACGTTTGGGGCGGGATCATCAGGGGCTCCAGCTTCTCACGGATCTCTGGTGTGAGGTCGCCCACGATTTTTGAAGTGGCTCCTCGGAGCACCTCGTTGATCTCCGACCGCGTCAGGGACCTGTTGGAGGATCTCCCCGATCCTCTACTCCTGCCTCCAAGAGATTCGGGTCCTCTCCTCAACCCACTCAAGGGTGCATACCCAGGTGCATACTCAGGAGCATACCCAGGAACATCCACATAGGTTCCAGTAGCATGTAGTGGATTGGGATAATCAGCCGCATACCATCGCGGCGCAGAGCTGGAAGCCACAGGCTCACTGGCAGTAGTTGCCTCATGGAGCGCAGTGGTAGCTGGGCCCATACCATAGGCGGGCTAGGGACGCATGCCAGTAAAGCCTGTGCCGTCTGCCATAGGCGGGTTGGTTGTGGATGTGGATGTTGCAGCGGCTGGGAGTGTGGTGGTTATAGGAGAGGGTGATGCGTGGAGGCCAGAAGCGCTTGGTGCGCCTTCGAAGGTAGGGACATGCGTCAGGTCTTGCCCTTGTTCCTCTCCTTCGTCTGCTTCTCCTCCAGCATCCTTCTCGCTCTGTTTCTCTCCCTTCCGCTTCACAGGCTGAGGCTGAGAGACCACTTCCTCGACCGACAGGGCCCCGAAGGCTGTCTGGAGTCCATCCAGGGAGTCCTCAGCCGTATCCACTGGCCCATGTAAGGGCTCCGCCGAAGGTACAGCGCCAGGTGCCGGCCTTGCCGGTGCCTCAGGCGCTGGCGCTGTCTTCACGTCGGCGTCCACCTTTCCTGGATCCATCTTCTTTCACCCTTCAGCTTATGTTTGCCCGTACTCGGCGCACTGGATGTACGGCACGGGGTTGCTGCCGGTGCGCAGAGGCAGGCTGCCTCTTGCTACCAGAAAAGTTTATAGTGTTTTCAGCACTGTGTTTTTGCTTCTCCTGCTGCTTGCTGTAGGTGTAGGGTTTCCTGCTGCTTGTTTTGGTAGATGAAAACCTTTGTTTTGCAGAAATAGAGTCAATCCAGGATAACCCAAGCCAGAAGTGTGCAAAGAGGAGAAGATCAGGATCAAAGCATGAAGGGCTGCAGTGTAAACAGTGAAAGATGATTGGATATTCACAGAAACTGCAACTCAGGTCACAAATGAATGCATATTCACAAAGATAGCTGAAATGTTTTGGGAAAAGAGTTGGAAAACTGCCCCATGGTCACTCTCTCTCCATAGTGCCATCTCAGGAGATGTGCACCCTTTGTTTTGGGTCCCATATGTGCTGAGGTGGCAGGGCATGTGGCGATGAGGTCACTGCCATGTCACATGGGATCTTCCTACTTAGCTAGGCTGACCAGGAATTGAACCCAGGACCTCTCAAAAAGAGGTGCCTAGCCCCCTAGGGTGCATACCACTAGGGCAGATAAGTATTCATGGAAAAACATAGATAAATTCATAGGCTCTACCTTAGGTATGTCAGTGCTCAGTCAACTCAGGAAAAGATGTTTTACTTCACATTGAAAGGGGATTAAGGGGTCCACTCCATATCCTGATTGGGTGTTTGGTTCCATAGGTCAAAATGTGTTATCACCACTTTTGGTGGGACCAATACTAAGATAAAAATGCATGGATGCTCAGTGCATCTCTAATACAACTAGAGTATGCCTCAAAGCAATGGAAAAGCACTTTTTCTTACTTGAGAAAGTGTACTTTAGGCAACAAAAGAGAGATAAAAACACTTAAGTTTGTCTTAGCATCAACAAAAGAGTTTTAAGGGGGGCTTGGCCTGGATCAAGCCCTCCAAGAAAGACATGGCAGTGACTTTTTCTGACTGCCCCCTGGAGTACTAGTTAGCTAAGCTAGTAGAACCAAGGAAAAAGGCTCAAATATTCTCAAAATTACCTCAAAAAATGCATTAAACTTACCAAAAACATCCTCATCACTTCATAGAAGCCTCTCACACTGTAGGTACCCTTGAGAAAACGGTGTAATGTACCGTGAATAATGTCCCTTCGATGGGGCATTCCTCAAAAGTAGCCGGCGTGCGACGAAAACCTTTGGAAAAAGTTTGGGGGTAGTGGGGTTTGAAGCCAGGACTCCCTCCCTAGAGCACATATGCTTGCCCACTAGGGTACAGTCGAACGCTCTAATGCGGACGGCCATTGCTGTATAAACAGCAGTTTAGTAAACGTCCTGACCAAGGGCCAGGGCGGAGCAATACTCGCAATGGAGGACACAAACCTCCAGGAGCTGGAAAAAATAGAAAATGTAACCGACAGGGAGTGATCCCTGCGGTTTAGCGGAAGGGGTTGCGATTTAGCAAGTGAAATCGTTAAAATTCGACGAAACCACACGGGAAATCGTCATTTTCACACATAACTCAAAGTCGCAGACAAGCGCAAAGGAAGCGGACTTCAAAAATAGGGTTGCGCAAGCGTAAACGGCTTTTGAAAAAGAAGGTATGAGCCGTAGTTTTTAAAGTTCTAAAGGAAATTTTTGCACAGGTGCATCAAAACTTTTATAAACTTCAGAGAAAAAGTATTCAAATTCAACCCACACCACAGAGCAGGTCAACAACCCACCTCTCAGGTATGCCAGTGTCATCTCACACGCACGCATTGCGTTTGTGTTGGTTGTTTCGTCAAAACGTTAGGGTTGTCAACGCTGTGCTCGTTGGGGGGTCGGGTGCTCCTCTCTCGTGCTCTGCACAGGTCAAAACAGGAATGAAAGGTATGCGATGCGAATGGAGCGCGCAGCGCGCACGTATGGTTAGAATATGCGCTGTGCTCGCGATGCATGTGCCTAATCGAGGCATTCACACGCTGTGACGCTTTCCCTGTACCCCAATTCACCCTTGTTTTCTCTTCACAGGTAAGTAAGGAAAGTGTTTGTTCGTGTGTGGCCGTAGCGTTAAAGTAGGGTTGCTTAAAACGCTTAGGCTTGTTTTGTGTTCGCTTTACTTTGGCATTCACACGATGCATGGTGAGTAAGGTAGGTTAGCCAGGGAGGAGCTCACGTCCTGGTTGAGTCAGTGTGGAATTGGTCTGCCTCCCTTCCCTGCGTGCACATGATGCATTAAAGGGCAGGCCACGCGAATTGCGCACGGTAAACCTTGTTTAGGTTACCCAGGGGTTCCTCGGTACGTTCTTTAAGAGAACCTGAGGAGTCTCTTAACGCTTGCTTGCTTGACAGGGGAGCTGATCACAAATCAGCCTGTTTGCGGACAGTGTATTATAGGTCACACTGAGAAGCGTATAATACGTGGAGTGTGGCTTGGTTCCTCCGCCGCAAATACCCCTTCATTTGCCTCTGTTGTACAGGTGGGAGAGGTTCAGGGTGATTGGTGCACGCAGCAGCTGCCTTCGGCGGCTATCCCATTTTTCTGCCCCAGCAAAACAGGGGCGCTGATCACAAATCAATTGACTGTGCCTCAGCCGGGAGTGGCGAGGGCAGTTCGACTTCATCGACATCCGCGCTGTGCACACAACAAGAGCACCCCTTCCCTCCAAGCCCTCGCAGGGGAAACGCGTTGTGGCGTCCCCTGTTAGGCCACAGTTGCTTAGCAGCGCTGTGTTCTCTTGTCTTCTTCACAGGAGGGTCATTAGGGCCCGAGACATCTTCGACAGCAGCACCCAGTAGCGTGTGTAGGGGTTAGGGTCAGCAGGCCTGGCAGGAGTTGAGTGCAAGTGATGACTGCTCACCTTGCCTTCGAAGGCCGGTGCTGGCGTTAGTGAGTGTAGTCACCTATGATTTTAGCAGCTGTTTTTTCCCAAAATTCAAAAAGTCAGCAAAGTGCAGATTTTCGCGGGAAATGACCTACTTTTTTGGTTTCTACGGCCCCAAAATAGGGGGGGGGGAGTTCCTCCTACCCGGCTTTTGTCCAAAAATATCAAAAACCCTGAAATTTGGCCTATTTTGGGGTATTTTTGCCTGCTCTGGGCTGGTCCTGCAGAACAGTGCTGCACACCAGTGTACCTGCCTATAGAGGATTTTCGACAGAAATTGCCCTTTTGTGGGGATTCTCTTGCCCCAAAATGCGGATGGGGGGGTTCTTCCCACCCGAGCTTTCTCCTAAACCATCAAAAACCCTGGAACTCGGCCTATTTTGGAGTACTTTTGTCTGTTGTGGGGTGGTGCTACAGAACAGTGCTGCACACCAGCGTACCTGTATCCTATAGTATAGGCACAAAAATACCATGAAAAGAGGTTTTGTACCCAAAAAGACCAAAGGAAACCTTTTTTCTTTTATTCTGCACGCTCAAAATAGGAGAGGGGGGTTCCTCCTACCCGATTGTTCTCCAAAAATACACTGTTTTTGGCCAAAAATTGGCAATTTTTGGCCATTTTTGGACTAAAACTGTTTTTTTTCTGTGCTGACGGCCCTGCAACACCCAATAGGTTGCTCCAATACAATTCCAAACACATTTCACTGGATTGGGCACCCTAAGAATAGGGTATGGGGCGTTAAAACTCACGACCCTGGCTAAAAAAACACTATTTTCGGCAAAAAATTGGCAATTTTTGGTTATTTTTGGGCGAGAACTGTTTTTTTTTGTGCTGACGGCCCTGCAACCCCCGATATGTTGCTCCGATACAACTGCAAACACGTTTCAGTGGGTCCTTTCCGACGCCGGCGGTCGTCAATGATCTCACAAACCGTTCGTGCAGTCTTTCGGCAAAAAGTTGGCAATTGCTGGCCATTTTTCGGCGAAAATTGATTTTTTTTTTGTGCTGGCGGCCCTGCAACCCCCGATATGTTGCTCCAATACAACTGCAAACACGTTTCAGTGGGTCCGTCCCCGACCCCGGCGGTCGTCAATGATCCTACAAAACGTTCGTGCATTCAAATCCAAGGAACCACCAACGGTAATGAAAACAAAGGACAATCGCAACAAGCCGCACCACTCTGAGCATCTGAGCATCTGGTTCTCTCAATCAGTTCAACATCGCACAAAGTGCATAATGAACACAGAGGTCAGGCATCTGCACTTCCAGAGATATGATCCTGCCGTATTCACAAAAACGGCAAAAAATTTAAATCACCAAACTCTAAACAGCACAAAGTTCTTTTTTGGGAGAGGGAAAAAAACAAAAGACATATATGCAGGCGCTGCTAATAGGGCCTGTACATTGGAAAACCAAAGGGCTGCATGCTGCTCATCGTCGAACAAAGCTGCTGCATGGGCTGCATGGGCATTTGGAGCTGGTGCATGTTCATGGCTGGCATTGGCATGGCCATGGGCATGGCAACTGGCATGTTCATTTGCAAAGGACCCATATGCTGCTGCTGCTGCTGCTGCTGCTGGGCCTGCTGGTGCATCTGCTGGTGCTGCTGCTGCTGCTGCACTTGGGTCTGCATCTGCATCTGCAGCTGCAACTGCTGCTGCTGCTGCTGCTGCTGCTGCCGCCGCTGCTGCTGCTGCTGCTGCTCCTGCTGAAACACCTGCCCCGGGGGGTTCGGAGACACCTGTTGAGACACTTGAGACACCTGCTGAGACATGTGCTCTCCTGACTCCCGTTTAACCCTTCCTTTTTTTCGGGTATTTTCACTGTTTTCACCTTGCCCGCGTTTGCGCTTCAGGGGGTTTGTTCGGTTGTTTTGTTGTTGGGTTGTTTGTTGCAGTGCAGCCAAGAGCCGCTGAACAAGGTCAGCCTCTTGTTTTACCGTCCCACTGCCCGTCTCTTCCTTCTTCGGCTGTTTGCTTGGTGGGCTGTTGTTTTTATGGCCTTTTGGTTTTGGTTTTGGTTTCGGTTTTGGTTTCGGTTTTGGTGGTGGCTTTGCGGTCGAATTCCGTTTCGGGTTCGGTTTGGGTTTCCCATTGGTAGTGACAGATTCCTTCTTCACCGCTGTGGTACTGAGGTTTGTGATCTCATGTAGTGGTGTCTCCTGTCCCGCGTGCTTTTCCTCGTGGGCAGGGGAGTGCGTTAGCTTTTGGCCTGTAGCAAAAATGGGCGTTTTGTATGCCCTTAGCACACTTGGCCACCCCTCCCCTCTAGTACGTAGGGCTTTTGCCGTCTTCCCCCAAGGATAGGCGCCAGCACAGAAATTGGGCGCCATAGGAGTGGTAATAGTACCTGATTAGAACCTTCGGTCCGACGTCAGCGAAGCCCGGTCTCCGGGAGCCACGCCGGGGAGAGAAGTGAGACACACACAGACATACGTAGCACACATAGGGGTATGGTAAACCCTGTAAGGAAGGGTAGAACCCCATGGGTCTGGACCAGTCAGGGGTCCTAACTGTGGGCTCGCTTGTCCCCAAGGAGGGAAGACACACCTTGCCTCATAACACCTTGCTTGTCATTCGATTCGGGCCACGCGAGGCAGGCGACGGTGAAATGCGGCAGGGAGCGACAGGAAGGCGACAGGGTGTCGGCAGGAAGACGACAGGGTGGCGACAGGAAGACGACAGGCCAGCGGCAAGGAAGCGGCAGGGAAGCGACAGGAAGCGACAGGCAGGCAACAAGAAGGCGATAGCGGAGGTGCGACAGGAGGGCGACAGGAGGGCGACAGGGCGGCGACAGGGTGACGACAGGGAGACGACAGGGAAGCGACAGGAAACAAGACATAGCGACAGGATAAGCGACAGGAAAGCGACAGGAAGACGACAGGAGGGCAACAGGGCTAGCGGCGACAGGGAAGCGACAGGGAAGCGACAGGAGAAAGCGACAGGGGAGCGAAATGAGAGCGACAGGAGAGCAACAGGAGAGCGACAGGGTGTTTTTTTGCGACAGGAAGGCGACAGGAAGGCGACAGGGGTGCGACAGGAGAGCGACAGGACTGTGGAAGACAACAAGTGGGACAAAATAGTACATGGATTTTTATACAGGTGGACAAGAAAACCCAGAACCACTCAGGGAGTATTCCTAACATGGAAAACACCCTGGAGCGTATTGCCAAATGCAGGTACAAGACCAAAATGGACAAACGCTCTGGTTTCTGGCAGGTGGACCTAACCGCCGCAGCTCAGGAGCTTCTGGCCTTTATAACCCCTAAGGTTCGTGTCTTCAAGTGGAAGGTTATGCCTTTCGGGAGCTTATGAACAAAATTTTGTACATACTGAGGCGCAGGCCTCTAGTACAAGAGTTGATTTCTCGGGGTGCAGAAATGGAGGCTCACATCGACGACGTGAGTTTGGGTACTAATACCAAAGAGGACCATGTCCTTCTCCTCCGTGAATTTTTCATTGTCTGTCAAGAAAACCATCTCCAGAGGAGATGGAGTATTTGGGTTTCGACGTGGGGTATGGCTGGTGGAAACCAGCCGCGTCTAAGATGCAGCCCCTACAGGACATGCAGATTCGCGATGACCCTAAGAAGGGCCTACACCATGTGAGGAGTTTTGTGGGCGCCTGTAATTTCTATCGGCGTCACATCCACAATTTTACTTACTCCTCTGCACCCCTCACTGACCTAATCAAGAAAACTACTCCCTGGAGGTGGACCTCCAGAGAGGAAGAATGTTTCAGGGAGTTGAAGAAGGAGATTGCCTCCTCCAACTGCCTGGGAGTGCCCCGCCCTGAGGGCGAGATAGTCCTGATCACTGATGCCAGTGATGTAGGGGGGGGGGGGTACGATCTACCCATGGCAGGAGCTTAACCCCGCTGAACTAACCCACTGCCATTATCGTACTACTGGACTGAACCGTGATGGTTCGTTGAAACATGACTATCCTACCAGTGAGTGGCGACTGGTGCCACTGGGACACTGGAATTGGAAATGGAACCGAGCGCGTTCCAATTACAGCACCTATGACCAGGAACTCCTGGCCGGTATGTTGGTGCTATCGTCACAATCCCGACTCCTGGGATCTAACCCTATTGTCTGGCTGTGTGACCAGGAGCCTGTGAAGTCTTTTCAGAAGGGCCCACCACCAGAGAAAGCAAAGCTAAAACGGTGGTGGACTTACCTGAGCCAGTTCAGGCTGACAGTGCATCATATCCCCGGGATAAAGAATGAACTGTCTGACTATATATCGCGCAACAACTTCGATGCGCTTATTGGTGAGAGCTCTGAGGCGCTCGCCAGAGAGGCTTTCCAGCGTATGGATGTCCAGCTTGACCTGTCCATGCGCACTGCTGGAATCCTGGAGGGTTGGAGTCTAACCGACTATCAGTCAGAGTATGAAGAAATTCTCCAAACCCTCAGCACGGGTCTCGAACCCCGTGTCATTGACGGGCACCAGTGGTATAAAAACAATCAGGACCTCTTCTACGAGGACCGAATTGTGGTGCCTGAGGCACGACTGGATGGGTGCCTACAGTGGTCCCATCTCAGTTCTGGTCACACTGGCACTAATCGCTCAGTGCACGCTTTGGCGGCTATGATAGTTCCCTCGTGGTCACCTGTGGTCTATCTCGCTTCACCCGTGTGTTCCCTTGCAGTAAGAAAATCACAGGTGAGCAGACTGTGAAAATGTCTGTCGAACAATGGTTCGAACCCTATGGAGCACCTAAACAGGTGCACTCTGATGAGGATGTACGCATCCGCAGTGACACTGGGTGGTACAAACGAGTGCTAAATGCCCTCAACGTGGAGGTAACCACAGGTGTGCCCTATACCCACACGTCTAACCCTCTCTGTGAGAGACAGAACCGTGTGGTGGAGCAAAACTTAAGAATCCTGATGAAACAGGAGCGCACCAAGGACTGGGTACGCCTAGTGCCCTGGGCAGTGCTGACCATGAACTCACAGCGGAGCTCTTCTACGGGTTTCACCCCCCACGAACTGTTCCATGGAGGACGATCTGCTTGGTTCTTCAAAACCCCCTTTCCTGAGGACTTCAAGAGCCCTGTGGGAGATTGGCTGGAACACAAGCAGTCTCCGGCTAACCAGGCTAGTACTAACCTGAGACACATTCGTGACTGTGAACAGAGCCGACGGAACCGCCTACGGCGACCTGCCAGCTTCAAGGTTGGTGACCTTGTTTTGGTACACCATTCACGCCTACCCTCCTGGCCACGTAACTGCCTACAGGACCCTTACTTTGGACCCTATCGTATCATCAGGATAGATGGATCCAGGATCCATGTCAGGTGCAGTCCACGTCTAGGTGGTGAACTGCTGTGTGCACCTAAGCAGTTGAGGCACTATCACTCCCCTGACGACTTGTCTTGGGATGAGTGGCGCCTCAGCGACAGTGAGGTTGAGCGTATAGACCTAGAGAACGCTGCCAGTCCAGAGGAGGCAGACGAACTCCAAGAGATGACTGCCGATGAGATGGCAGTCGATGGTTACTAGGTGTTTGCAGGTATCGCTCGCCACGAGTATAAACAGGGCTGGAAATTCCTAACCCTGTGGGATGGCTATGGGTTATCTGAGGCGACCTGGGAACCTATGTCAGCCTTCATACAACCAGATGGGAGTATCAACCCCATCTTCCGCACTTACCTCGTTGAGAACAACGAGGGGCAGCTCCTAACCCGTGCTGAGACTATGTCCCAGCGTAAGAAGCGAAACTAATTGCCCTGTGTCAGTCTACTGACAGGTGCAGTGAGCACTCCTCTGCAGACGTCCCTGTGTATGGGTGTAAGAGCAGTTGTCACAGTTGCCCCGCATTGCATCGCAGGACAAAACCGTTAGCCCCCCGTGACAACCACTCCCTGGCCGAAGGCCATTGGTTTTTTTTCACAGACTACTGCTTACTGAGCACTGCACTGACCCTGTCTGTGCCCTGCAGACCCATGCCTATGGTTTCCAGCGTGGGCCAGGTGGCCGCTCTTCAGGATTGCAGCCACCCAGCGAGTGTATGCCTTGTTGACCATGTGTTGCATGGGAACTGCCCTGATGTAATGACCTTGGGGAGCCAACGAAGAACGGTGGCTTACTACACCAGGGGGGAATGACAGGCAAGGTGTTATGAGGCAAGGTGTGTCTTCCCTCCTTGGGGACAAGCGAGCCCACAGTTGGGACCCCTGACTGGTCCAGACCCATGGGGTTCTACCCTTCCTTACAGGGTCTACCATACCCCTATGCGTGCTACGTATGTCTGTGTGTGTCTCACTTCTCTCCCCGGCGTGGCTCCCGGAGACCGGGCTTCGCTGACGTCGGACCGAAGGTCCTAATCAGGTACTATTACCACTCCTATGGCGCCCAATTTCTGTGCTGGCGCCTATCCTTGGGGGAAGAAGGCAAAAGCCCTACCTACTAGAGGGGAGGGGTGGCCAAGTGTGCTAAGGGCATACAAAACGCCCATTTTTGCTACAGGCCAAAAGCTAACGCACTCCCCTGCCCACGAGGAAAAGGTAGGTAGGTAGGTATATTCGGGAGCTCGGGATGCCTCCTTTGACATTGCAGGAAGAAGGTCTTACCAAGGGGACGTCCTGTCCCTCCCACTGCCCTATGTCAGGTGCCTCTTGAGCCGCTCCCGCATGTGCTTGGGAAGGCATTGTCGCGGCCAACCGGTCCATGTGTCCCAGGTGGGAGGGTGTCCCCACATGTGTCCATGGGTAGGGCCACATGCCCCCTCCTTTGGGCAGCAGCTGTGGGGGCTGCCCAGCCGTGTGGAGTATCTCTCACCACAAGGGGTATTGCTCCCGCTAGTCTACGGTACAACCGCCTCAGCCTTGTGGCTTGAGTTGCGGGGCCACTCTGCTTGGCACGTGACCCCCTCCTGGACTGTGTACCGGCTCGCCTGTCACCGATTGCTTCCATGGCTCCGGGTGACGTTTGCCATGGTCTCCGATGCAGCCTGGCCGGGCTCGGACCAGTGGCCTTGGAGTACCGCTCCTGCTACTGGCCCGGTGGGTCGGCTGAGTCGCCCCAGTGCGTCCGACCCATGGGGTATTGGTTCTTTCCTGTCTCTCGGCCGCCCTACGTGTGTGCAGTGTCCTGGGACGCTTGGCTCCTGTTCACCGGTGTGCCCGCGCGGTTTGCTGTGTTGCGTCTGCGGTGTCCTGGGCCACTTGGCTCCTGTTCACCGGTGTGCTCGCTCGGTGTGTTGTGTTGCGTGTGCGGTGTCCTGGGCCACTTGGCTCCCGTTCACCGGTGTGCGCGCTGTGTGCGGTGCGCGTGTGCCATGGGTGGTTGTGTCCCTCTTCCTCCCCCCCTAATTTTCGTTTTTTTTTGATGGAAAAAAAAGAAAAACAGGGGCGCGCGTACACTGCAGGCACAGGCACGGGCAGCTGGTGCGGCGGTGCAAAAGTGTTGTGTCCTCTGGCGTGTGTCGTCGGTACTGTGGCGGCGGTCGCGCCCCAGGGATGCGGCTCGCGCCTCCTGATGTACACGGGCTTGGGCCAGGGTGGGTTTGGTGAGGTGTCTCTTTGCTTCTGGAGCTGGCTGGTTAGGCGGCTGTGTGGGGTGTGGGTGTGGCCTGTGGTTACATTGTTCCCTCGGCGGGCCTGGTTAGGAGTCAAGGGTTAGCGGTTTCGGGGTCTGGCTCGGGTTTGATTTGTGTTTGCGTTTTGGCTTGGTTAGGCGGTTGCGACGGTAGCGGGCCTGGGTTTGGTGCCTTTGGGCGCAGTGGTGCCCGTTGTCCTGTGCGTTGGCGTCCTTCGGGGTCCGGTTCGTTTGGTGACTTCTGGGCGGGGCCTGGCGTGGCGCCCCGTGGTGGTGGTTTGCTGGGTAACGGGGTTAGGTGGCGGCGCCGCTGGCCGGGGGGTCAGGCGCGTCGTGTTGTGTGGTGCGCAGGGCTCCTGGGGTGCTGTGGGTGCCGCCGGTGTCGGTGCGCCGACGCTTGTGGGGTGGTGAGGGGGTGTGTTTGTGCGGGGCTGGGCTTTGGGTGATGTCCCACAGGCGGATGCCGTCTCGCTGTGTCTCCTGAAAGGTCTTCTGCAGGCGCCTGAGGACATACGCGTGGTCCTGGGGCGCGGGGAGGTTCCGGTGGTGGACTCTCAGGGGGTGGAGCGCATCGGCCAGCATGGATTCCCATGCGGCCTGCGGCATCAGTTTCCCCGCCGGCCGGAGGCGGCAGTTCTCCAACGAACCCTTGCAGGGCCGATGGACCAGGCCCTCGAGGGAGGGCTCTCCCCGGGCCCACTTTCGCAGCTCCCAGAGCTGCGTGTGGATCCAGCGCTGCCACCACTGTCCCTGGGCGGGCCTGCGGTCTTGGGCGGAGGAGTGGGCGTGGGTGGGTTTGACGGGGTCGTGGGGACCGGTGGCGGTGGCGGGCCTGGAGGATTCCTCGTAGTCCTGTTCCGTGGGGGTGCGCGGGGAGTGGGGGCGCGCGCGGATGTGGACACGCGGGTGTGCGCGCACGGTCTCCGCCTCGGGGTTGGGCGGGGACTCGCGGCGGCGGCGGTAGTGGGGCATGCGCTGTATGTGGGCTGTCATCGAGGGTTGGTAGGGGGGCGGGGACGCTGCTGGCGGACCCTGGCGTCGTTCTGGCCTGGTCGGGGGCGGTCCGTGGGCCTGGGGTGCCGGCTTTGAGAGGTGGCGGGACGAGATGTGTCGTGCTTCGGCCGCGGCGCGCTCCGCTATGAAGGTCGTGGCGGCGGCATCGGTGACGGTGGGGGGGCGCCGTGCTGGGCGCTGCTGCCTCCGGGCCTGGGACGGCTTGGGCCGAATGTCATAGAGGACGTCCTCGGGGGGCCGGGCTTGCGCTGCCGTCGTGGCGCCGGGTTTGGACTTGGGTTTAGGCTTGGCTGCGGGTTGCGGTCGTGGCGCGCTGACGGGTTTGGGTGGCTGTTTGGCGGCGGTCTTGGGTTTCGGCTGGGTCGCGGGTGTGGGCCTCGTCGGGGCGTGGGCCTTGGCGGCGGCGGGGTTGCTCGCGGTGGGGGCGGGTTTGGGGGCCCGTTTGGGAGGTGTCCCCCGCGGCCTTGGGGGTGGAGTGCTGGATGAGGACGTGGTGGTGGTGGTGGACGAGGTGGTCGTGGTGGTGGAGGTTGTGGAGTCGGAGGCGGAGGAGAGGGCTGTGGGAGACGGCGGAGGGTCCTGGGCTTCGGGGGCGGGCGTATGATGCTGGGTCCTGCAAGTGGCGAGAACGAGGGTGCAGGTTCGGGCACGGGGCGTGTGCGCGCGTTTTCCCTGGTGATCCGTGCGTGCTGGTGCTGGTGTGGCGGCGTTGTCTCGGCTGCGCGGGCACGTGGGTTACCCGGGGGGTGGCCATATCTGCTCCAGGACGTGCGGGTGTGTTTGCTGGAGGTAGTCGAGGGTGCGGAAGAAGCATCGCTTGATTCCGGGCATGTCCTCCTCTGTGAGGTGGGGGTAGTTTTGGGTGGGGGTGTCTGGGCCCGGCCACAGCAGCGCCATGAGGCGGGCTGCCACCATGTATGGGCAGAGCTGTAGGGTGGTGGGGCGTGGGGGGGTGGGTCCCCTGCGGTTTGGGGGGGCTTCCCTCTGCTGGGGGCGCAGCGTGACCACCCACACCCACCGGTCCGTGGGGATCCCCCAGGTCCGTTGGGTCCACTTGGCGAGGCAATACATCGCCCTACCAAGGCCCTGGCTGCCGCTGCGGATGGAGAGCAGCGTGTCCAGGGATTTGCGTTCCCACGTGCCCCAGATGTGGGGGTCGTCCGGGTCGTCCCCCCTGGCGTACGTGTCGAGGCCTGGGTTGTGTGGGGGGGGGGCGTAGTCGGCGGGGAGGAGGGAGTCGGTGCCGTGTACCACCCGGTGGTCAGTGGGTGCGTGGTAGTGGGTGGTGGAGAGGGTGTAGTGCAGATTGTACATGAGGGTCATGTACGTGGATGTGGCTGGCTGCCGCTCGTCGGGGGTGGGGATGTCCCCCGGGACGTGGTGCCGGAACTTGCTCAGGGAGGCCATCCGGGCTACCCATGTTTCCCGCTCCCACTCTTTGGTGTTGTCGGGGGTGGCGCCGGGTGGGGGGTGGGCCATGTTGGCCTCGCGGTAGCGGGTGCGGCCCTGGGTGCTGTCCCGCTCCGGCACGGAATGTCCGACTAGGTGTCGCCCCCAGTCGATGGGGGGCACCCAGATCCGGCTCCCTGTGGGGGGCGGGCTCTCGCCGTCTGGGGTGGCGCGTGGGGAGCGGTCGTGTCGGGCGACGTGGAGGAAGGCGTCGAAGAGGAAGTCTCGGACGCCTTCCCCCAGGGTGGCCGCCTGGACCAGGGTGGCCGCCCGGATGCGGGTGCTGGTGCCGGAGGTGCAGAGGCACAGCACGATGTCCTGTTCCCCGAGTACCCGGAGGTGCTGCCGTACCGCTGCGGGGTTGTGTAGGGCGTAGGGTTCGGCCAGTGCGGCGGCTGGTGGTGCGGGGTGTGATGGGGGGGATGGTCTGGGTTGGGGGGGGTGGTTGTCGTTGTCGCGCGTGGGGTCCGGTGATGGGGTCTCTTGTGGCGGTCGCGGGAGGGGGGATTCGCGGTGGCGTGTGTCGGCGGGGGCATCGACGTCAATTAGCTGGTGCTGGCTGCCGCGTGTTGCGTCCGTGGCCTGGTCTCGGGGGGGGGGGCGGGGGGGGGTGGTGTGGGGGTGGCGCTGTTGGTGGTGGGGGGGGCGGGGCTGGGTGTTGTGCTGGCTGGGGGTCTGGGCGTCCCTGTGGGTCGTGTGGGTGTTGCGTGTGTGCGCCGTGCGGCCCTTGCGGTTCTTGACTGGTTGTGATGCCGGGGTTTGGGTGGGAGGCGGCCGCATGGGCGTCCGGGTGGGGCTGTGGCTCGTATGTAATGGGTGGCTGCTGGTGGATGGTGCTCGCTGGTATGGTGTGTTGGTGGGGGGGCTGCTGGTGGTGGTGGGGCGCTCCTATTAGGCCCTGGTGTTGCTAGTGTGCGTGCGCGGCTCCCCGCGGGTCCATGGGGGTGTACCGTGGCTCGTGTGTCGTGGGCCCGTGTAGCAGGGGCGGCGGGTGGTGCTGGACCGCATGGTGGTGGTGTTGAGGGTGTGCTGGTTGTGTGTGGTACCCCGGCGTTGGTGGGTGTGGTGGTAGGGGCTGGTGGTGGTGGAATACGTGATGGTGTGGTGCGGTGATGTGTGCCATGTGGGATGGGTGGTTCGTGGGGCCTGGTTGTGCTGGGGCGTGGTGGGGATGTAGCTGGTGGGGGTCGCTGTAGCATGGGGGCATTACGGGGTGGGGGTTGGGAGGGACGGGGGCGTGGTGGTGGTGTTGGTGGTGCCATGTCCCCCTGGCTCTGCGCGTATGGTGATCCTGGCATGGTGTGGACGTGTGTGGGCGGTGGAGGCTGACTGGGCTGCAGGGTTCGGGTGCTGCGGTACGGTGGTGGTGGTGGGCGCTGGCGGGGGCGGTGTTGTTGGTGTGCCCCGGGTGTCTGGGCGTGGGGTGGTGCGGTGTGGCTGGACCCGGGCCCTGGTCGGGGCGTCGCGCCCTGCTGGCGGGCGCGCTGGCGGGCCCCCTGACCTGTCTTGGTCTTCTTGGCCTGGTGGGTGTCGGGGGCGGGTGAACCCCCCTGTCCCCGTAGGGGCGACGGGGAGCGGGCGTGCCAGCGGTGTGCCTCTTGGAGGCTCGTCTTGAGGCCTCTTACGTAGGTTTCCTGGTCCGTGAGGCCCATCCGTGTGGCGGGGGCCCCGTCGGGGGCGGCCAGGTGGGCGTCCCAAAAAGACGCCCAGCCCTCCGGGGGAATCTGTTGTGCGGGGTGGGGGTGGTGTGCCGGGTAGAGGAGTGCGCTGAGTGGGTAAGGTGTTCCCTTCCGTCGGCCGAGGGCGGTGTTGAACCGGCGGCAAGTGATTCGGAGGTAGGCTGCTATCTCCTCTGGTGCCGTGTCGGCCCACGCTTCTGGCGTCAGGGCTGCTGCTTGGGGGGCCGGGAGTTGTGGGTCTGGGAGGTGTAGGTCACGGTCGTGGAGGTATAGGGCGAGGAGGATGTGGCGGGCCGCCACGTTCAAGCCGCCTCCGCTGTGGCGTAGGGGTGGGCTGTGGGGGGGCAGGGGTGTGCTGCCCGTGGCCACGGCTATGGTCCATGTGTGGTCCGCCGCGTCCGCCACGTAGTACCCTCCCAGGTGGTCCCGGAGGGTGTCGGTGAGGAACCCGAAGAGGCTGGGGTGGCTGGTGGGGGGGGGTGCGGCTGGGGGTGCGGGCCGCTCGCGGTGGTGGGGGTTGAGTTCCCCGCAGTGGGGGCAGTGGGTGAGGCGGTGTGCGGCTCCCAGGCAGACCCAGTGGTCTGGGTTGCAGGGCAGGGCTGTCTGTGGTAGCCGCTGGTGTACGCAACCTATGTCAGCCTTCATACAACCAGATGGGAGTATCAACCCCATCTTCCGCACTTACCTCGTTGAGAACAACGAGGGGCAGCTCCTAACCCGTGCTGAGACTATGTCCCAGCGTAAGAAGCGAAACTAATTGCCCTGTGTCAGTCTACTGACAGGTGCAGTGAGCACTCTTCTGCAGACGTGCCTGTGTATGGGTGTAAGAGCAGTTGTCACAGTTGCCCCGCATTGCATCGCAGGACAGGACCGTTAGCCCCCCGTGACAACCACTCCTTGGCCGAAGGCCATTGGTTTTTTTTCACAGACTACTGCTTACTGAGCACTGCACTGACCCTGTCTGTGCCCTGCAGACCCATGCCTATGGTTTCCAGCGTGACCAGGTGGCCGCTTATCAGGATTGCAGCCACCCAGCGAGTGTATGCCTTGTTGACGATGTGTTGCATGGGAACTGCCCTGATGTAATGACCTTGGGGAGCCAACGAAGAACGGTGGCTTACTACACCAGGGGGGAATGACAGGCAAGGTGTTATGAGGCAAGGTGTGTCTTCCCTCCTTGGGGACAAGCGAGCCCACAGTTGGGACCCCTGACTGGTCCAGACCCATGGGGTTCTACCCTTCCTTACAGGGTTTACCATACCCCTATGTGTGCTACGTATGTCTGTGTGTGTCTCACTTCTCTCCCAAGCGTGGCTCCCGGAGACCGGGCTTCGCTTCCTGTCGCCTTCCTGTCGCCTTCCTGTCGCAAAAAAACACCCTGCCGCTCTCCTGTCGCTCTCCTGTCGCTCTCCTTTCGCTCTCCTGTCGCTTTCTCCTGTCGCTTCCCTGTCGCTTCCCTGTCGCCGCTAGCCTTGTTGCCCTCCTGTCGTCCTCCTGTCGCTTTCCTGTCGCGTATCCTGTCGCTATGTCTTGTTTCCTGTCGCTTCCCTGTCGCCACCCTGTCGCCGCCCTGTCGCCGCCCTGTCGCCCTCCTGTCGCCCTCCTGTCGCACCTCCCCTGTCGCCTTCCTGTCGCCTGCCTGTCGCTTCCTGTCGCTTCCCTGCCGCTTTCCTGCCGCTGGCCTGTCGTCTTCCTGTCGCCACCCTGTCGTCTTCCTGTCGCCACCCTGTCGCCTTCCTGTCGCTCCCTGCCGCATTTCACCGTCGCCTGCCTCGCGTGGCCCGAATCTACTCAGGGGGACATTGCTGCCCATAGTGTAGAGAATACACTAGAGGTATCTCAGGATCAGGCAGCGTATAGGACTCATCGTCCTCCTCAGACCAGATGGAGGATTTCCAGGTCTGTCTGAGGTATTGCAGCCGCTCTTGGCGCTCAATACCTTCGGCCTTCAGGTACAACAGCCGCCGGAGTTCCTGAGTGTCATGCTCAGACAATGGCATGTTATTAGCAGCAGGCCGCGCCAGAGCATCAGCACTCCGGGCCACGGGTTCACCTGTGTGCATAGGCTGCATGTGTAGCACTGGCTTCCCAACAGGGGAAGCGGGTTCAGAGGTTGACTCTAGATCTACCTCCTCTAGCAACAGCTGGGCTAGGAGGGCACTATGTTTTAGGTCAACACAGCTGGGATCAACAGAAGGAATAGTGCTGGCGATCTCAGACAGTTGGTCGTCAGCATCCTCTTTTACAGCTGCAGGTTCCAGATAGTCATTGGGAGACTCACACCCTGTAAGTGTGGCAGATAGGTGCTCAGGAGAATGATTTTTGAGATCAGGGTCAGGCCACGATTTTCGGCCATGACCTCTTTCAGTAGCACCTGGTCTAGGTCACACAGGGGTACAGGATTGAGAGATCCATCGACGATGGACAGGAAACTGGCCCACTCAGGGGCCTGCATAGCTGTGTCTGAGTCCTCAGGCACATAGATGGGGCCGTCGGGGAGTTGCACTCTTCCCACGGTCATTCGATCTAGCATACGGCGCCAGTAAGCATGTTCACCAGAGCAGCCCCAGTCAGGGGTGCACATAACAACCCTTCCTCCCTCATAAGCGATTTTGGTTAGAACCTTCGCGAGCAGGGAGAAGGGAGGGTTAGCATACGCTAGGCCCATTGCTTTCCGGAAGAAAGGGAAAGCATTGTTCCGTTGTCTCGAGCAGTACAACTGCATGATGTGCTGTTGTTGGCTCGCAAACAAATTCACCTGGATCTCATCCAGGTTTACCTGAAGGGCCGCCAGTCCATTTTCAAGAACTTGACGGGCCAATTGGTAGTTTTCAGTACGATAGTTCGTCTTGGATGCGTAGCGCAGCCCAGACTCTTTTCGTCCTGACAGCTCCAAAGGTACGGAGAATAGCCCACTGCCAAAGTCGAAGTGCAAGGAATAGGGGCGCTGGAGGGACAGCATTTTTACCCTGAGGGTTTCTTCGTAGGAAGTCGGTGCCAATGGCGATGTCAAAGGCGTCGGTGTCCAACACTCTGCAGTGTTGGGTCACGGTTTCGTCGCCCAGACATATGGTCACATCGACCCCCCCAAAGGAATGGAAGGTACGCCCATCCCCTACTCTTATGGCCACGGTTTTAGTTTTCTTGAAAGTCTTTAGCAGGCGCCGGGCCACTATGGAAAGTGTTGCACCGGTGACAAGCACCGCTCGAAAAACCTGATCCCCGGTTTTCACGAGGATCCAGAAAACCAAGTCCTCCTCTTCGGAGCCGCCCCCCTACTCCTCATCAGGGAACTTGACATCCACCCCTCCAGCAATGAGGGACTTGGCCATCCAGGCCAAGCGCCTCTTCTTGGAATCATTCCCCTCAGGGGTAGCGTTATCCCCTTGGGGGCGCTTCTTGGGGTCACCTGCGGCAGGAGCGGGTGTAGCAGCAAGAGTGGGTGTAGCAACGGGCGCTGATGAGCGCCTCTGGGGGTTAGGGGTTCCATTTTTGCCACCCCCCTTGCCACCTCCTTTACCACCTTTATCCCCATTCGGGGGATTTCTGGCGGGCGTTTGGGTCTTCTGGCGTTCCGCCTCCTGACGCTTGAGTTTCTCACTCTCGCGTTTCTTGATGTGGCATTCGTCCTCGTAGTGACGACGTTTGCCACAGTAACCACAGGTGATGGTACACCTGAAGTGGTCCTGATGGGTCACAGGTTTCCCATCTTTGGTATGCTGCTGACGTTTCATCTGCAGCATACAGCCACTGCGGAGATCGCAGTCAGAGGCATGACAAGGTCCCCCCTTGTCATTGACAGGTTTGCAGTAGAACAGGGGGGGTGTACCTGTATCAGGCTTAACCTCATTCATGGCACGTAGGTTACCCCTCCCTTTACCACCTCCCTGGTTGGTGTTAGAGGGATTTTTAGGCCCTTCCCCTTCGCCACGTTCGGGGGTACCACCTCCACCCAAATGCTTCTTGAGGAATTTTCCCATGTGGGAGTCATTCTCTCTCTCAAGAGCTAGCTCAATCAAGAGGTCCACCAGTTCATCGTACGAGTGGGTCCTGCTCTTCCTCTCAGAGGTGGAGCGGCAATCATCCCACGTACGTTGGGGGATCTTACTCATGAGCCACAGGTGGGGCTCAGTGGCTCCGTAGGAGCCCACGTTCATCCTCGAAAACAAGTACTCCAAGTCGCACACATATTCAGAAATTCGCGCAGTGGATGGAAACTCAGGGAGCATAGGTAGCTCCTCGATCTGTGTGCGTACGCTGAGGTCAGTCTCATGGACTGGAAATGTTTTCTCCAACCTCAGGAGTACCTCTGCCCAGGTAGAACAGGTTTTCACAATCTGTTTCACCTGTTTTGCAAAAATTTCTTTTTGCATGAGCGTTTCAGCAGTGAGCATTTGGTGGCCACATCCACATGGGATTGGCCAGTCAACAAAAGGAACTCTGCAAATTCTCCTGCCCATTCGGGCAGATTGTTGGGGTCGAACTCCGGCAGTTCCAGCTGGATGTTAGCCTGGGCAATAGGTCTGCCCGTCTTCCCACCCCCCGGAGTTAGGCCTGAAGGCGACACGCCGGCAAGAGGTGCCAGGGCTGACAGCCCTCTTTTCTCAAGCTCTGTGACAGGCACTTCCTGTAGTTCAGCCATGGGCACAGTCCTGGCACGGGGGTGAAAGGGGCTGGGGCAGGTGACCTTAGGCAACAGCCTTGAGACCCTTGATCTCTTAAGATCTTCGGCCAGGGTACTCAGTCCTGGAGAGAGAGAGGGCCACTCTGGCTTGGGTAAGGGTTCTGCAATACCCAGTTTAGCCTTGATGGCCTTCGATAGGGCCGTCACATCTGGATCTTCTGATCCAGACAGGAGTTTGGCCAACAGTTCGGCCGTATGATCCAGGGCACCGTAGGTTGGCCTTGGATGATGTTGTTCCTCAACTCGAGTCGGGCCCACTTCGGGGGCCCTTGGGGTTGGATAACATGCTCTTGGATACTCAGGTCTTGGTCGTCTTGGCAGGGATGCAGTCTCGGCTCTGTCGGACAGCGGGCCAGAGTGCGCGTAGGACCCTAGGTCTGTACGTGGTCTGGATCCATGTACTGCCAATGGCTCCTCTCCATCTTCTCCACGAATGGATTTGTAGTACTCCTCATGGAGGATGTATTCATCCATTTTCTTCCTCAGTTCCTCATACTCCTCAGGGCCTTCAATCGCTGTTGAGGATGAAGCCGGACAGTTGGATCTGGATACTGAGGCTGCTACACGTCTGTGGAGATGACTGAAGCTGTCTCCACCGTGGGCCGCTAAGGCCTCGGTGGTAAGGCCTTTATTTTCCTCCGCCCTTCTGCGTTCTGGATCTCCTTGGGACCCAGATGCGCCACTGAGATGTTGTGGAGCTCGGTAAGGTGGTTCACTCATAGGGTGGGCCATGCTGCCCATTTGCACTTGGACAGTTCTGATGGGCCAGGTCCTGACGCTTGGCGTGGACATGATGAACTTGTTGTTTAGCTTTGTATGCTGCACTTCTTCTCAGGGTCGGTTCAAAAGGTCACAAGGGACTGTCTCTGCTACCAGAAAGATGTCCTTGATTTATGCCCTAGATATTTTGATGAAATCCTGCAGGTTTTGTAGTTGAAAACCCAAACCAAAGCAGCAAGTAGAGCAAGAACAGGATGTGGATCGAATCAATGATTGGTTTTGGAATCCAGTGTAACACAGAAGGGCTGCAGATAGACAAAGCAGGTTTATACACAAAGATTCAATCAAAAAAGGATAATACAAAAGATTTTATATGAAAATTGGTCTGACTCTTGCCTCAGAGATAGCATTAGGCACTTCATGTGCACTCTTTTGGGTGAAATGGTGCTGGTTAGGAATGTGGGGCATAGATGTCAGGACCACACAGAAAATGACTTGGCCAAGCAACTGAATTCAGAAACAGTTACAAAGTAGGACCACAATAAGTGGTAGAAACAATTGAGTATAGGGGTCTTGGGGTGGGAGACCACTAGGCTTAACCTCCAAGGCCTAAAGCATGAAATGCCTATTTTATTTCGGTATATCCTCCATGAAGGAAGGTACCTCCGCTCAGTTGAGTGGTAGGGGTGAACTTCATGGGGGGCTAGGGTCACAACCCTAGTTACTTTGAGAAAGTGTACTTTAGGCAGCAAAAGAGAGATAAAAACACTTAAGTTTGTCTTAGCATCAACAAAAGGGTTTTAAGGGGGGCTTGGCCTGGATCAAGCCCTCTAAGAAGGACATGGCAGTGACTTTTTCTTACTCTTCTGGCCAATTCACGACACTGTGCAAGTGTGACTTCCGTGCCAAGGGCGACCGGGAGTGCTCGCTGTGCCTTGTCATGATAGCAGCCAACAAAGGCCTGCGATGCAGGGGCCATGGCTGTGCCACTCGCGGCATTTGCAGATCCCCGGTGTAGCATGGGGTGGGCGTCACCTTCTGTTGTTGCTGTTGTTGTGTGTATAGGTACCAGACACCACCCAAAAGGAGGATAACAAACACAATACTGCTCGGCCGCATACCAATATTTTTTCCTTGACTTTACTTTACATTATGGTGTTGCATGAATTCTGCTACGTGCAGCCCCTACACACACAACCCCCACAGGTTAATCAGGGGTTACCCACCTACCCACCCTGACCCTAACCGACTTTCTAATCCCACCAGGTGGGTAGGTAGTACTGATCGTTAGGTGTGGGTTCATCAGGGATCAGTCAGTCGGCGGGTCATCAGCAGCTACCTGCTTGGCGTTATTGGCAGCGTTCCCTGACAGTGATTCCCGTATTCCATGAAATTTCCCAGATTGGATTTCCGAGATCGTTTTTGCATGTTAGGGTTAGGGTTAGGGTTAGGTAGTCACAACAAAAAGTATGCCGACCCATTTCATTTCTTCATGCTATCCTATGCGTCTATGCGTCGGCTATGCGTCCAGTTCAAGCCCTAAAAAGTCTTGGGGACCGGGAGGGAGGCCGCAACCGGGTTTACATGTTGTTTACATGTTTTTTACTGTAGGATGCCAGGTTCCGGAGGCACAGAGGCTCCCAAGATTTCTACACCGGACGATCATACCCATATCCAGTCGTCGGAGGGTACAAAGCCGTCGACAGGAGGAGGAGGGGGGATAAAAATGTCATCCCCTCTCATCGCACCCCACACATCCTCTTGTTGTGAACCCGCCGCAGGTAGTGTTTCACCGCGCTCGTTGATGAGGTGCAAGTTTGTAGTAGGTAGTATCCTTGCCAGCTCGTGGCGGAGTTTTTGGGCATCCGTTTTGGGTGGCACAGATAGGATTTCTTCTCCCGCCAGACTTAAGCAGGAAACACTACCATCCTTGGATTCGACGAGCTGGATGATTACGTCTGTGACTCGATGAGCATCCACCACTGTTATGTTGCCCCTATAGTCGGGTATGTATCGGTCCCCCTGTAGGTGGGTAGGTCTCTGTTCCAACGCACCGAGTTCAAACCAAATTGATCTCTCCAGGTACTTTACCCAGCCGAGTGTAATACAATCTGCTCTTAGCGTCTTACACCACACCTGTTGCCCGCATTTTCTCAGGCAGACGGAGGATCGCTGGTTGCAGTCCTGCACCGTACAATTGTACCATTCATCCGGAATCTTTACAAACCCTGCATCAGCGAGAGGCACCTGGTCCTGTGCTGTGCTAAACGTGGATAACCCTTACGTTTACGGCATGATAGCCATGGTATTCCCAATGTGGGATCAGTTTCAGGTTCAGGGCATACAAATCGGTAAAAAGTCGTCAGATGGCGGGGGGATGAAAAACTTCGCCTTAGGGTTAGGGTAAGGCTGGATGACTGGATGAGCAGCATTATCCACCACTGTTATTCGGCCCCTGTAGGTGTAGGCCCCTGCCAGAACCTGCTTCTCCCCATCCCACCACCGGCGAGGATTCCGTTTCAACGGACCGAGTTCAAACCAGATTGAACCCTGTAGGTACTTTACCCAGCCGGGTGTGATACAATCCGCTTCTGCCGTCTTACAACAGACCTGTATCTCCAGCACCTGTGATGGGCGAGTTTCCAGAAACCGTAGATGGTCAGGAGGATACGTGCCAGTGGTGTATAGACGACGAAGCATTGTCCGTACAACGTCCCGCATGTTATCCATCAGTACGTGCTCTATATTATCATCATCTATCTTGGGATCTTGCATATGGAACCAGTCATGCACAAGATATGTGACATCTCGATTACGATTCCGACCGTCGAGATCCTTGTACCCGATGTATATACTGAAGTGGTATGGGGTGCTTCACCCATACCCGCTGCCCAGCCTGTGGCGCTCTTCGCCAGGCTGGCTCAGGAATTTTCCTGGGCTGATTACAGCATCTCGATTTCTGTGGGATTTCTGTAAAATACCCCAGAAATCGTGATTTTTGGTCATTTTGGGGCTGGCGACGACAGTCGTCGCCTGCGCGACGCAGCCCCAGATCGAGGATTTATTTCTCGATTTCTAAAGATTTTAAGCAATTTTATTATTGTTTTATCGTTTTTAGAAATAAAGGAATATAACGTGACCTTTTTCGCGGCTTTCCGCGAAGGTCCAGTTTTGCGAAATCAGTCACGTTCACGCATTTTTCAAAAATTCCTGAGGCGAACCCAGGAATCAGCCAGGCGCCCATGGTGTGGCCCAACAGTGGGCCTTTTCATATATAGTTTGAATTGGGACAGAAACGCGTCGTGTCGGCTACGCGACGCATTGGGGGGAGACACGCGAAATGAGTGTTTTTGACTCAAAAATCACTATATTTCATTGTTTTTCGCCCAAAAACCACTGTTTGGCCCAGTTTGGGCAGGATCTCAGTGGAGATCCTGATGGCGACGACTCGTAGCCGTCAGATTTTCTGATGGCGGCGACGCCGCCGCCTTCATTTCGTCTTTCTTTCTAAGCTATTTTATAGTATAGAATTGTTACATATACATATTACTTGTCTACATGTTTATATTGTCTACATATACCTTCATCTCTTGCCCAGGACGCCAGATTGTGTCATGGCCGAGGCAAGGATCACAGAATTCTTTGGAGAAACCCAAATTCGAGAGGAAGTCTTGGATTTCATGGGATTGGGGTCGTGCATGCCAAGGGAACCTTGGAGGTTGCCCTCCCCCCAAACGCTTCAAAAGAATTCTGCCGACGCCAAGGCCACCAAGGCGGTGTGACGGCCTGCGGACAGCGACGACGCCCAGACTGCAGGAGTACCGCTTCATCGCAGGGAAACATCTGCAGGAGCTAAGGTCCAGGGCATCAACATGATGAAGGAGGAATTCCTTGACTCCCACGATGGGTATGACCTTGGCTTCCCCATGGACCCTATGGAGCCCCCAAGTCTATCGTTCCCTCTGGGCGACGACCACAGCGACGACGACGCCATCTGCGAACTGCACAAGCAGGCGCGTTAATTCGTCGCCTTGGGTTGGTTGGCCAACGCAACCAACCCTAAGCAGGCGCGGGTCGCCTTGGGTAGGAAATGACCCTAAATCCCCCAAATCAGGCGCGTTAATTCGTCGCCTTGGGTTGGGAATCGACCCTAAACAGGCGCGGGTCGCCTTGGGCAGGAAATGGCCCTAAATTCAGGCGCGAGGAATTCGTTGCCTTGGGTTTCACCCTAAATAATTTTTTTGAATTTATTGAATTATTATGTTTCCATGCCCATGGAGAAAAAGGGCCAATATGTGCGCCTCAGCGCCATCAGTCAGGTCGGAAGGACCTGCAGCGCCCCTGGTTTGGTCACCAGAGGCTAAAGGGAGTGCCAGGGACCAGTGTGGTCGCCTGGGGGGCAATTGCCCTATGAATATACCAAGAAAAAAAAAAGAAAGAAAAGAAAAAAAGGAGGGACCTACATGGGAGTGACATGTAGATTCCTTACGAAGCCCCCCCCCCCCCCCACTGTCCTGCTGAATCAGGTTGAAACCAGTGTAACCAGACAAGCGTGCGCGTTCACATCGCGGATACATAAATGTAGTAATTGCTGCATATTTGTTACTATTTGTGCATATTCAATACTCCACTTTGTGCACATTTAGATTCCATCATGATTCCACAATGATCCAATGATGCCCTGTGCCTGTGCCTGTTTCATGGTGCAGAGGCCACAGCAAATTTTTTTTTGCTGATTACGGTCCTGCTGCTGCGCTACTCTGCAGCAGGCTGGCCAGGGCTATGGCCATTACGGCCTTATTTGGGTTTTGGGGCTACTGGTGCCCCTACCTTCAACTTGGGAGTTTATTGGGATACTTGGGGTTTTTCACCCTCACCTTCACCCTGTCCCAGACCACTGCAGTCGTTGGGGCTGCATTATGATCGACTACACCTTCTTTGCCGAGTTTGGCCCCGCATCCAGCCTTGGGGCCCTTACATCGCCTTCTTTGCGGCCTCCATCCTGGACTACCTGACTGTTGAGTACCCTGATGACTATGGGTTAGAGATCTCTGGTTTGGCTGCCCAGACCATTGCCTTCCAGTACTTCGCGGGTGCTGTGGAGGCAGAGTCGAGTTCATCGCCTTCGTTGGTTTGGGCTGCCTTCTCGGCAGGTCACTGTGGGTAGAAGGGTGCAATAATCAAGAGGCTACATAATAATTATGTGTTTGTATCACACTTGTGTGCACTTTTGCATCATGGCATGCCTTGGCCCTTGAGTGGCCTTTTTGTGCACCATTGTTTCCATGGCCCACGAGTGGCCTTTGCAGCTGCCCCAAAGCAGATAAAGGGGCTAGTTTACCTTTTAATTGCGCTCCTGTGGCCTTTTTCAGGCCTTGTATTTGACTGGTGGCCTTGAAGGGCCTTGTTTCAATTTATTTGAGGTTTTTGCCCCAAAGCAGATAAAGGGGCTAGATCCGGTGCCCAGAGAGGCCAGGCGCGCCTCCTGGGCTTTGTGTTGTTTGCCGGCGGCAGTGCTTGTCCCCAGGGGGACAGCCAAGCCCCCTGGGTCGACGCTTTTGTGCACATCCTTGTCTTTTTTTTGGTTACAAGGTTAAGGTAAGGTATACAGTGTGACCTAGGATTAGTGCAGGATCAGTGCAGTTTCGTTTTGTTCGTTCGTCGTCGTCGTCGAGTTTCGTCGAGTTTCGTCGAGTTTCGACGCGTTCGTCGTTTCGTTCGTCGAGTTTTGCTCCCTTTGGAGCTTACGAAACCTGTTTTTCCTGGTCATTCTGGGCCCTACTGTTTTTTTTGACAGTTTGGGTGTTGCTGTCATGGTGGCTGGGGGGGCAGGTGCGTGGGCTTGTTGGGTGTTCTAATCTCGGTTCGTTTTTGGTTGAGTCGACGTCCGTCGACTCTTTTTGGCTCTCTTCGCTTCGAATTGTGCTCCCTTTGGAGCTTGAGATAAGTTTTGGGTGAAAACCTGGGTCATTGGTTGTCATTGCCTTGAGGTGGTTAGTTGGGTACCCCCCACCCCACCAAGGAACGGATTTTGCGCTTGTTTGCGCTTGTTGGTGTGTGTTTGCGCTCGCCGTGAGTGTTTGGGTGCGCAGGAGGTAAGGCAGTGACAACTAACCACCTTTTCTTTTGGGTGGGGGGGGGCTGGGAAACCCTCCTCACACCAACATCTAACATAAGTTGCACTAGAGCAACTATGATCACAATGACCCTAGGAGAAAATAAGAGAAGCCTTCAGCCTACGGCTGAGGCTGGGAATTTAACTGACATAGCCTTAGGCCAAGTGCTGAGGCTCCTGTTTGGCCTCCTCCCAGGGAGCAACAGGTTGTTTATTGCTTTGATCACCCCCACCCAGTTTCCAGCCTAGGTAACCAATCCTGGGGGGTGTAAAAAACTGTGTTAAAAAACTTCCCTACAAAAAGGTCAGAGGATCTAAGGGAGGTGGGGAGAGGCAAGACCAGCTAATAACCTCCAGGGAAAAGCACCACTGATGGTGCAGCACTGTAGGTGGCAGTGCACCCTGTGAGAGTTGGGTTGGGTGCAGACGTGCACGGGGTACTTGGACTTAAACCCCAAGTCCAAACCTCATCTAAGTAATTTTGTGGGAAGTTGGGTCTAGTAGGTTAGGGTGCTGCGAAGGAACCCTCCCAGCTTGTGGGTGTAACAGGAACCCTCCCAGCTTGTGGGTAATCAACACCCTAGCCTAGCCAGATGTTTAGTAGGAACCCTCCCAGCTTGTGGGTATGACAGGAACCCTCCCAGCTTGTGGGTAGAAACTAACTTAGTTCCTAAACACTGGTACCTAACTTTAATCATCTGATGGTATTGATTTTGGGAACAGTGTGCTGACTGCCACTTTCCCTGCTGCAGTGCACCGAGTTCTGGGCACTGGCCTTGCTCGGTTGCCAAAGGAGAGAGAGAGAGAGAGCGAGAGAGAAAGGAGGAGAGAGAGAGAGAGAGAGAGAGAAAGAGTCATTGTTTGGGGCTGTGGGACAATCAGTTTGCCCTGCCCTTGTTTGTTTGTTTCAGTTTTGCTGTCACACTGTCAGCACAGCACTGCACATTTTTGATCCACTGCACTGTCTGTCCAGTCAACACAGTCTTTCTGGCACTGTCCACTCTTGTCTGTCCTTCCCTTGGCAGTGGCCATTTCTCAGATACGGGTTTGCCACTTGGCGTCGCCACTGCCATCTACTCTTACACTGACCATCTCAGGTCTTTTCCAGCTGCTTGTACAGTAATGGCCTTCGTCAGGGCCATCTGGGGCTGGCAGAGCCCTGCTGCCACTCACAGCCCCACCCCCAGTGGAGACGAAAAATTTTAGATCCAGGGACTTCAGTTTAGTGCCCCTGGCCCAGGGTTACAGGTGCCTGGTAGCAGTTTTTCTGCCTTTTGGCAGGGCCATTTCTCTGTTTTTGGCCCACTGAGCAGGTCAATCCTGCCAATCAAAACCCACTTTGGGGTGCCAAAAGCTAAATCCACTGTTTTGTGGAGTTTGGAGCCCAGCCTTGTTTTTTGGCTCCAAAACTATGAACGGACACCCTAATCAGAGATTTTGGGGAAATCTGAGCTGGGTTGGTGGGGACATCAGAAAAAACCCCCCTCCACAGCCCATGATTAGCATCATCTCAGCATGCATTTCTGAATCTCCCATTCTTTTTTCAGAAATCAGTTCTGATTTTCAGTCAACCCCCTGAGTTTCAGCTTAGTGGGGGGGTTGCTGAGTGTTGTGCCTTTGCGTGGGTAGTAGAGCCACTACTAGCTCTAGGCTTCTCTTCCCATGTTCTTGTGTTTTGGTGGGGAGAGAAGCCATGTGAAGCTCCTAGGCGGCCTTCACCCCTTGGTACCTCTCGCCTTGGGGAAGTAGTTAAGTCTACACGGCCTAGGTTGCTGGAGTCCCCCTATCTCCCTCGTAGGTTGGGCCGGAGTATGCCGTAGTGGCGTGACCCCATTCTCTTCCCCCTTGGGGTTGCTCTTAACCCACATTTTCTATTTTTTTTTGGCACTCGCTTGTCTTGTTGTGGTTTTTCGGCCACGGCCCCATGGTGTGCCCCCCTGGGTTGTGTCCTAGTGGGGGGATGTAACCAGACAAGCGTGCGCGTTCACATCGCGGATACATAAATGTAGTAATTGCTGCATATTTGTTACTATTTGTGCATATTCAATACTCCACTTTGTGCACATTTAGATTCCATCATGATTCCACAATGATCCAATGATGCCCTGTGCCTGTGCCTGTTTCACCAGGGCAGTGCAGGGGTCAGAGCGCCTCCTTGGCCTTGCCTTCCTTTGGATATAGGCAAGGCTTCTAAGGAGGGGGGTGAAGCGGTATGGGGTGCTTCACCCATACCCGCTGCCCAGCCTGTGGCGCTCTTCGCCAGGCTGGCTCAGGAATTTTCCTGGGCTGATTACAGCATCTCGATTTCTGTGGGATTTCTGTAAAATACCCCAGAAATCGTCATTTTTCGTCATTTTTGAGCTGGCGACGACAGTCGTCGCCTGCGCGACGCAGCCCCAGACCGAGGATTTATTTCTCGATTTCTAAAGATTTTAAGCAATTTTATTATTGTTTTATCGTTTTTAGAAATAAAGGAATATAACGTGACCTTTTTCGCGGCGTTCCGCGAAGGTCCAGTTTTGCGAAATCAGTCACGTTCACGCATTTTTCAAAAATTCCTGAGGCGAACCCAGGAATCAGCCAGGCGCCCATGGTGTGGCCCAACAGTGGGCCTTTTCATATATAGTTTGAATTGGGACAGAAACGCGTCGTGTCGGCTACGCGACGCGTTGGGGGGAGACACGCGAAATCAGTGTTTTTGACTCAAAAATCACTATATTTCATTGTTTTTCGCCCAAAAACCACTGTTTGGCCCAGTTTGGGCAGGATCTCAGTGGAGATCCTGATGGCGACGACTCGTAGCCGTCAGATTTTCTGATGGCGGCGACGCCGCCGCCTTCGTTTCGTCTTCTTTTCTAAGCTATTTTATAGTATAGAATTGTTACATATACATATTACTTGTCTACATGTTTATATTGTCTACATATACCTTCATCTCTTGCCCAGGACGCCAGATTGTGTCATGGCCGAGGCAAGGATCACAGAATTCTTTGGAGAAACCCAAATTCGAGAGGAAGTCTTGGATTTCATGGGATTGGGGTCGTGCATGCCAAGGGAAGCTTGGAGGTTGCCCTCCCCCCAAACGCTTCAATACTGGCTACATCTTCATACATGTGATGCCAATAATAACGATCTTCATAAGCAGTGTAACTCAGGCCCTGACGGCATGCCCCAAACAGGAGAAATTGATTATCACGTGACGTAACATCGATTATTTCCAGTCTGTTGATGTTTGGGCAAGACGAAAAGAGCGCCAATCCCAGCTCTGCGATGTTCGGGGATCTCGGGATTTGCATTGCTTTGTTTGTTTATATCTTGTTTATGTTTTATATCTATGAATGGTGTAATACCAAGTAATACGCGTACACCGTGTACATACGCCGTGTAGTACGCTTTGAAGATCTTGGTATTTGCATTTTGTTTACGAGCTGGCAAGAGCAATTGTGTTATTGTGACATCATGGACAACACGATGCGTGTTTGTTTGAGGGTCAAACATCAAAATACACTCAATATCATTATTTGGGGTAGGTATTCTGAAAGATGACGGGTTCTTTTATTTGGAATCACAGAAGGTGGATGTTGTTTGGTCCTAATGTGGGCATGTCTGTCAGTTCAGGAAAGTTTTGTTGCATATTGTTGGGGGTCCTCCGAAGGTCCTCCTTCCACGTTCGTTCTCCGAACGTCCTTGGCTCTCCGAACCCAAGCCCTAACCTGTTAGTCTCCTCGAACATTACATGGCTGACGACCAAGATATCAACATTGTACATGCTATGTCTGAGGGCCAAGGGAGGCCGAAACTGGTGTTGCACTATGGTAGTATTTCGGCCTACGACCAGCGATAGAGATACCAGCAGTGTCACGGCCAGGGTTACGATAGTAATAAATCTGTAAACCATACATGCGGCTCAGCTTTTCCGCAATTACCCCACCCATGTATTTAATTGCATCCATATGCTCCTCCTTTCTTTACCAAACCTTTTTCCCTCACCCAACCTTCTCCTCCACTGCTGAATCATCTGCATGACACAGCCCTGATAATAGTCCTCATGGTTCTCCAGCATCCACTGTTCTTCTGGGATACCCCCAAACCCTCTAGCTTCTCGCGATGGTGTATACACGCGCTTTTGCCACCAGAAACTGTGATACAGTGTACAGTAGTCGTCATCCAGTTCCATTCTTGGGTTTGTTTGCGTGTAGTATGCTGACGGCACGCTCACGCTGCGTCCGGACCCGGCCGTCAACCGGTCTGTCGTACCACACCAGTATGATGCGTTGGTAGCGCACCCCTCCGCCCCTGTCTGCGGGCACCGTACGGCGATCGGCGTCCGCCAGTGTGTTGTACGTCCGGGCAGTCGATCTGTAGGTAGTCCGTGACAGTTTTGACCTCAGTGGCGATGCGCTGTACTGGGACCAACAGAACAGGGGGTTGAAATCACAGTCCATGGTGAGGGTTGGGTTATCGGGGTTAGGGTTAGTGTTAGGGTTAGGGTCACCGAGCTGGTGGAACCAGTCTTGGTTTTATAACCCTTTTTAGGGTCTAGGGTGGACCTACCAGGTTTAGCAAGCAAGCAGCAAGCAGCAAGCAAGCAGCAAGCAGCACGCGCGAAATGGGCCAAAATCAGAACTCCGTCGTGGTGCGCCACATTCGGATGAATTTTTGATGGATGATACCTATGGGTGTGAAGTACAATCACACAAAGTTTGAGCAAAAACCTCAACGGTGGCGGCCAAGAACGGGATTCGCAAGTGGCGGACCTCAGTTTCAAAAACTGCAGTTTAGGGCCAAAAACAGTCATTTTTGGGCCCAAACAGCCCTGGAACACATTCAAAACGGCCAAACGAAGGGAAACGGTGGGCAGACTCTATGTGCGGCTTGACTTCCCCGTGTCAACGAGCTCTTTGCGGCCCTCTAACCCCATGGATACATCCCGGAAACGGCCCAAAAAGGCCCCCAGAACCTCCAAATGCCGACAGCCACAAACCAAGAACACGCCATATCTTTGGCTACATGGCTCAAAATGCAATTCCGAGGGCACCTACTCCACCCGCAACCCCCCACTTTTTGTGGTTTCCACCCCTCAAAACTGCCCAGACGGACGCCTAGACCCCCATACCTAGGCCCACTAGGCTGCGGCAAGCTACAAGCTCAAGCCCAAGCAGGTGGGTGCCCAAATGGGTCAACAGGGTCCAGTAGGGGCAAAAAGATGACTTTTCTCAAAAAATGATCCTTTACCATGTGCCAAGATAAAACGAGTGTTTTTGGCTCGTTTTGAGCTTGTGGTGGCCCATTTTGGTCCTCCGAAAATCCCAAAATGCCTTGAAAAAGGGCTGTTTTTGTAATGGGTCCACAAATGTAGAAGATACTTTTATCTATTTTGTTTCCAAATTTATTGTAGATTATGCATTTTTATTATATTATGGGCTGCTGAATGGCCCGCGAAATTCGCGGACGGAAAATGCCAGATGGCAGCCGCACATCGCGATTAGTGTCGTTGATTTAAATTCTTGACATGAAGAAAACTTAGATAAAATCTACAGATTTTATAATTTTTCTAGGTTTTATAGTATTCTGAGTGTTGTAGATATTTTTCGGCATGTTTAGGACAGTCTGCTGTGTTTTGCACAGGCATGTTTGTAGATCACGTCCTGTGATCTAAAATGCTTTTGAGTATTTGGATCAGTGCCTGCGCTTCAGTGTCCATGGGAACAAGGGTCAAGAAAGAGACCTCAGTCAAGACCAAGTTGGGTTTTATTACAATCTACAAACCTGCGTCGCAACGACCTGCCAAAGGACAGTGAGGGCACTGACGTGCATCTCGGCATAGCCGGACCGTTCACAGCGCCTCAACGACGATACACGTTGCGCCCTGTGTGCTGCATAGCGACCTCCTCCTTTTGCGCTGCACAGTTGAGCTGAATGTGGCTGCCGTCGTGGGTGCCGGCCACTGCAGCCTTCAAGGACAGGGTTCGCTCAGAGACGCGGCTGTTGGGCAACACCATTTTGGATGACCAGGGTTGTGAGTCCCTTGAGGAGTTGCTGCTTGAAGATGACTGGCGTGCGGCAGTGGACGTACGGGTGTATGAGGTCTGTCAGCTTCGCCGGGCGAGCTTGTTGGGTGATACTCCTCTTTCTGCTGTCTTCTGTGAGGCCCTGAGGCTGAATCGACCTGGCCGCAACGCGAAGACTCTGCGTGACCTTCGAGAAGAGGTACAGCGCCTGCTGCAAAGGTACGCGCTTGAAGACATTGATTCTCGGAGCCCTAGGTTGCGTTGCTTTGTGCTGGAGGAGCCATCCTTGTTGAACTGGGTGTACAACTCTCGAGCCCCTTTGGTTGCGCGTGATTTGTGGGCTGACAGACAATACTGCTTGCGAGAACTGTCGTGTGGGATTGATGCAGTACGTGTCAGTGAGGTGGATAAAGCCGTGTTACGCCGCGACTGGGCCTGGCTTAGCGCGCACGGCGTGCTCTATGGTGGGGCTGCTGAGGTTGTTGATGCTGCTGAAGAAGCTGCGCGTCATGCGTTGGAGTTTGAGGAGCGTGGCGAAGTGATGAAGTTGTTGTCTGTGGAGAAACCTGTTCGGCGTTCGCGAAGGGGTACAAGATCAGCTGCTGCGGCTGCGCGGCGGCAGCAGCAGCGCAAGCAAGCTGGCGCGATGCGTGCCCTGGGTGACTGTGATCTCGATTGAGAGGGCTCTAGACAGTGCAGACGGCGTCTTGGTGGATGCGGCCTTTGCCGCTCGCTGGAGGCGTGTTCCTGAAGTTTGCTGCGCACGAGATGGCCTTGGTGGATGCGGCCCTTCGCTCACGGGTCCTGACTGCGTTTAACTGGAGGACAGTTTGTGCTGGGTGTGTAAGCCTTCGTTAAGAGCGAGTGGTTCCCTTTTGTTTCGTGATTGACGTATATATGGTTGAATGTGGGCGAAATCCACTGGATGTGAAATTTCGACTTTGCGCAGAGGTGTTTTTGCGTCTCAGCAGTGCTCTTAAAGGCACTGCCTGTACGTATGAGTTGTGCAGTAGACTTTTGTTTTCGTTGGTTGATGTCTTTTTGTACACTTTTGCAGGGACCAGTGTAGAGATTGGTTCTGAAGTGGCGGAGGTCCCATAGATCAGGGTAAATGAGCTGGATGTGAAAAGTGACTTGGACAACAAACGCCGTAGGATAAGAAAAAAGTATGGGAAGTTGTTTGTGGTAGTGTATGGAGGTTCAGGTTTGTTTTTGTTTTGTCTGTGGGCTTGGATATGCCCTGTTTTTGGTTTGCGAGCCCTTCATTGTGGGCTGTGGGTTTGTTGGCCCTGTTTGGGCCCTGTGTGGGCGCCTGTATGTATTCTGTTTGTGGCACGGCTTTGCACGTGCCTCTTTGTCACTCACAGGTCTTTCCAGGTAATTTTTCTCCAGATTTTTTCTGCCTTTTTTGCTGAAAGGGGCTGCATGGATGGGTTGGGGGATGGAGATGAGTTGAGGGGAGGCCAATTCGCCTTTCAGGTACCCCCCCCTTCAGTGCAGCAGCCCCCTTGGGAGATCCAGAGCCAAAAAACCTTTTCTTGAAAAAACTTCTACAACCCCTGGGGATATTTTTTATACTCTTTACCTGCTGCAGATTTTTGGGTGTTCCGAGGACATGTAGTGGGGGGCATGGCAAGCCTTCATAATACTTTTATAAGTGGGGTTGGGGTATGGGACGCCAACTACGCCCCCTCCCCCCTCCAGGTCAGCAGGTACGCCAGTGCTTGAGACGTCAGGCCCAGTGGAAGGGCAGAGAGCAGGTGGGTCAGTGGAAACCTCTGCTCTGCTGGCAGAGTTGTACTTTACATTTTTTATTTTGGGAAAGGGTTTGGCATTTGAATTTGCAGGGTGTTCCTCAGTTCTGGTGTCTGCGTGTGAGCACTTTGCTTGGTGAGTGCGAGGTATGTGTAAGCGTGCATGGTATGGTGTAGAGATGTTGAAGAAGGAGGTTGATACTGGATGACATGTTGAGGAGTCGTGAAGAATTGAATATTTTTTTGCTCTGACGTGTTCTTTTTTTTCTCTTTTCTTCGTTTGTTCAATGCTGCACAAGTACTGTGCACTGCACGTTGTGCACTGCACCTGCACTCTGTAAAGTACTGTGCACGGCACCAGGATGGTGCGAACCCAGTGGGCACAACACAATCTCTTTGTGCGATATTTTTGTGCCCATGCTCTGTGCCTTGCGCCTGTGTGTCTCTGTCCTTTTGGGGTCTCCCCTAGGCAGGGTACTCTGGGCCAGGCTCCCTAGGCAGAAATTGCAGTTGGGTTTTGAAAATCATTTCGAAACTCTGGCTGGGTTTTTGCACTGACTAGGGCTGTTGGAGCTGGTTTTTATATAATGAGAAATGACTGCAAGTTACAGGTAAGCTCAGAAAGATATGCAGGATTTTTTTTCATTATATACAGGTTTTGGTGGGAGTGTGTTACCACACCTCCCAGAAAGGGAATGGGGTTTTTATAGCCTTTTGATGCAGGCTTTTCCCCAACCCCTGAGCAGGGATTTTTTTTGTACATTAAAACAAAAAGCCCCTGACACCTGGTGGGTTTCCATTTCAGGGCACTGGGGTGTGGCAGAAGTTTTTGTTTTGTACATAATAGTTGTAGTAAATACCATGTCACAGGTACAGTATAGGTTTCTGCTGAAAAAGCTCAGATTGGCTTTGGGTGTATCTTACCCATTTGCCCCCAATATTCAAATTTTTCAGCAACAAACACAGCTCTGGACCCTGAGTTTGAGCTTGGTGGGGGAGTGTAATGGGTCCACAAATGTAGAAGATACTTTTATCTATTTTGTTTCCAAATTTATTGTAGATTATGCATTTTTATTATATTATGGGCTGCTGAATGGCCCGCGAAATTCGCGGACGGAAAATGCCAGATGGCAGCCGCACATCGCGATCAGTGTCGTAGATTTAAATTCTTGACATGAAGAAAACTTAGATAAAATCTACAGATTTTATAATTTTTCTAGGTTTTATAGTATTCTGAGTGTTGTAGATATTTTTCGGCATGTTTAGGACAGTTTGCTGTGTTTTGCACAGGCATGTTTGTAGATCACGTCCTGTGATCTAAAATGCTTTTGAGTATTTGGATCAGTGCCTGCGCTTCAGTGTCCATGGGAACAAGGGTCAAGAGATAGACCTCAGTCAAGACCAAGTTGGGTTTTATTACAGTTTTGGGACCTAAAATGGGTCAAAAATGGGTCAAAAGCGCATTTTTCCAAAAATTATCCTAGACCACTTGGGGTGCACAAACGGGTGAAATGAGCCCATTGTGAGTCCATTTTGAGCCCATTTTGGGGCATTTTGGCCCCTCAGATGTCCAAAAAGCCTTGAAAGTGGGCCTTGTGGTGATGGGGTTCACTTGCAAGCTGATTTCAGGTTTAGCAAGCAAGCAGCAAGCAGCAGCAAGCAGCACGCGCGAAATGGGCCAAAATCAGAACTCCGTTGTGATGCTTCACTGTTAAATGAAATTTTGATGGATGATACCTATGGGTGTGAAGTACAATCACACAACGTTTGAGCAGAGAACTCAACGGTGGCGGCCAGGAACGGGATTCGCAAGTGGCGGACCTCAGTTTCAAAAACTGCAGTTTAGGGCCAAAAACAGTCATTTTTGGGCCCAAACAGCCCTTGAACACATTCAAAACGGCCAAACGAAGGGAAACGGTGGGCACACTCTATGTGCAGCTTGACTTCCCCGTGTCAACGAGCTCTTTGCGGCCCTCTAACTCCATGGATACATCCCGGAAACGGCCCAAAAAGGCCCCCAGAACCTCCAAATGCCGACAGCCACAAGCCAAGAACACGCCATATCTTTGGCTACATGGCTCAAAATGCGATTCCAAGGGCACCTACTCCACCCGCAACCCCCCACTTTTTGGGGTTTCCACCCCTCAAAACTGCCCAAACGGACGCCTAGACCCCCATACCTAGGCCCACTAGGCTGCGGCAAGCTACAAGCTCAAGCCCAAACAGGTGGGTGCCCAAATGGGTCAACAGGGTCCAGTAGGGGCAAAAAGATGACTTTTCTCAAAAATGATCCTATACCATGTGCCAAGGTAAAACGAGTGTTTTTGGCCCGTTTTGAGCTTGTGGTGGCCCATTTTGGTCCTCCGAAAATCCCAAAATGCCTTGAAAATGGGCTGTTTTGGGACCTAAGATGGGTCAAAAATGGATCAAAAACGCATTTTTCCAAAAATCATCCTAGACCATTTGGGGTGCACAAACGGGTGAAATGAGCCCATTATGAGCCCATTTTGAGCCCATTTTTGGCGCATTTTGGCCCCTCAGATGTCCAAAAAGCCTTAAAAGTGGGCCTTGTGGTGATGGGGTTCACTTGCAAGCTGATTTCACTTTCTCGATGGCCATCAATGTGTGAATCATTGTTGATGTCCCTCACCAGTCATAGGTGATGTTCCCTCCCCCACCAGCTCGGTCCCAATATTCAGTCTTGATTAGGGTTAGGGTTGGGCCAGGGTATGAGGCATTTCGGATTCTCAACTATCCTCCCAAGCGTATTGTGGTTAACTTTTAGTTCACGGCGTGCGTTGCCGTGTGGGGCGGTACAGGTGTAACTGCTGTAATCAACACTGCTGCTGATGACAATACTACTGTTGAGTCAGTAAGCTGGAAGGATCAATTCCCATGACCCAAATGCACACAATGCGGTATGAATTCTGTGTACATCTATCAATATGGTGGTGAGTATAACCCGAACCTGTATATTAATCAGTGGTTAAGGTTAGGGTAATCAGTAGAGACAAGTGAGGACGCCATCCTTGACATCAGTGACTCCAACAAACCGCAACCAGTTTTGCCGACAACAGAAAATAAACCCATCTGGGTAGAAGCAGTTGCCCCTAACCGACTTTCTAATCCCACCAGGTAGTACCAGGTAGTACTGATCGTTAGGTGTGGGTTCATCAGGGATCAGTCAGTCGGCGGAGTTGGCACACACCGGTGTCCGGGTATCGTGCCACGTGAGGACACGCGCAAACCTTTTGAAAACGTATTGTAACGTGTCAAACGTGTTCGAAAAAAATTTTGTGTGCACCGCCACGTACCTACCTGTATGCATTCGGCTTGCTGCGCTCTACGCGGGGGCCAGCCCCTGCACCCCCTAACAAAGTGAGATTGAGCCCCATGGAGTATATATTTTGAACTCGGAGTGTACTTTATTTGAACTCAGAGCAGATTCAGATCAATCATCATCATTCATCATCATCATCATTCATCATGCATCATGTGTCATGTGTCATGCATCATGTGTCATGACATGCTGGCGCCCTAGCATGTGTTTTTCACATTCCAACCCAAAACTTCACTTTCGCTCAGAACTAACACAACCACAACCCCACTCTTATGGGTTCCTAAGAAGGTTATACTATTCATTTTTCATAACTCTTTGAATTCGGATGATCACATTTTTGACATCATGGATTGTCATGCATGTCATGCATGATCGAATCATTTTGTGAGTGATACCACACATACTACCTTCGAAGGAGTCTAAGGCCCCTAAGGGACCTCTATATACTCTACAACCCTTTTCCATGGTTGTCCCTACTTCTACATGTATTTTAATGCCTATTTGGTGGGTCCCAAGCATGTTTCATGTATTGGGGGATCCCAAGAATATACCTAGGCCTAAGCCAAGCCCCAAACACAAGAGAAGAGAAGAGAGATAGATAGAGGAGAGGCGCCTGGCGGCGACACCAGGGAGCACGTGGTGCTTCCTAGGTAAGTCCTAACTAGGTGTATTTTACTACAAGAGGGATATTTGTATGGTGAGAGTGGAAGAGAGGTAAGGAGTGAACATGAGTGTAAATAATGATTGTGTTTCATAGTCCCTTTTTTGATATGGACTAAGCTGGAAGACTACAATACTATGAGCCCATTACTTTGCTGTCTTTGAGGAGGGTGCCAAATCTAACTGGTAGCAGAGAAAACCTGCTCTGCCTAATTCCAGTATCCCTTGGATTTAATTTCGATTCAATTCCAGCCTGGAAATTTAGTAAGGGACGGAGAAGAATTCCTGAACTCAGAAAATCGAGTCTGAAAAATTGAGATGGACCCTGTGAGAACTCCAAGCAGCCTAGAAGCTACGGGCGCTTCTGAAAACGACGTGCAAGTCATGATACCTGTCTCCGACGAGGAACTAGTCGCGCCTACCATGGCGGGGTTTTGAACCCCAGAAGTACCTCTAGACGGATCTCGATTCGAAGCCTATCGTTTTCCTGCGCCTACATGTCCTGAGTATGCTGAAGCTGTAGCTCCACGCCCAGTGCCTTCAGCGAGTAACATGACGACAGCTGAGCTAGCGAATGCTATGGAGGTCCTATCGTTGCTCAACCAGAGTGGTCGGTTGCAACAAATGGTTCAACAAATCGAACACCATGAAGGTTCATTCACTAATGCCCCACAGACTCATGAGTCGGGGACCACATCGTCTTCGACTAATCCTTTCCTTTCTGTGCCATGGCGTTCTAATGTGACTTACGCCACTATGCCTCAACCCCCTATCCGTGGAGAACCTATTGTTCATGGAGTGCCTACCGGAGTTCCTGAGCCTAAGTTTTTCTCTGAGCCTCAAGCTCCCAAAAGGACTCATGTTTTCGAAGCCTCTCCTTCTTCGGAAGAGAGCACTATCCTTTTGTCGACCTTGCAACAACTCAAGGGTCGTCTTGAAAACTTAGAAAATAGGACTAGTGCTAACTTAACCACTAACCCTTGTGTACCTTACCACCCCTCGCCTCTAACCCGAGTGTGCACGGGGCTCGCCGGTGTGCCTCCTGGAGTCAAGTCGCCCTTTGTACCCCGTACCAAAGCACCCAAACCCGTGGCGTGCTTTACCACTACCTACGAAGTATACACCCTCGACCAAGCCCTCGCCCTAGGACTCGGTCCACTAGCGCCTATGGCGCTACTCCCCGACCCCACACAACCGGTGCCACATACCGGTAGAGGAACCAAAGCTTTTTTCAAACCCCAAACCGAAACCAAACTACCCAAGTTTTCGGGTAGAGACCTCGACGTTTACGCCGAAGATTTTTTGAGGTTCTTGAGTTCGACGGGACAAGAAGACCTCAACGAAAGAGCCAAGGCGGACCTTGTTATCAACGGTTGTGATAACAAGGACGTAAAAGAAGTGGTTTCGGGGGCACTCAAGATAAGTGACTCTTGGGTAAGGTTCCTTATTACGCTCGAAAAGCTCTACCCTACTTACGTTACCGACCTAGAGCTTATTCAAGAGATAGAGCGTATCCCTCGGTTGAAGGAATACCCTACAACCGCGGACATAGCCCAATACGTCCAAAAGTTTACTACGCTTACGGACCAATTGGCTAAGTCCTACTACGACGACTCCAAAGCCCTCCTACACCTCCTACCTCGTGTTCCGCCCAAAACCATGGACGAAATACGTGCTACTCCCGAGAGGTTGTCTAGAATACACACTTTCAACTCTCTCGTTGACCTCCTCTAAGAGTTGGCCCTCCAAAGGAAGTCTGACGCTACTTTGAAGAACTTGCACTCGATGGCGCAACTCAAGTGGCTAGACCGCAACACCAACGCCGACTCCAACGCCCCTATGAACCAAGAAGAGGCCTTTGCCCACTCGCTATGTGAGGAGTGCTTTGTGTCGTTTCAACAAGCACGAGGACAAGGCAACGGCAACCGTGGTGGTGGTGGCCGAGGCCGTGGAAAAGGTGGACGAGGCAAAGGACAAGGCCAAGGGCAGTGGTATTGGCGAAGGGAAGTCGAGGAGGACAACTCCACCGCGCCCAAGTTCTTCGCCACCGTGTTTTGCCCCAATTGTGGGACAAAACACAACGTAAGAGACAAGGCGTGGCAAGACAGCCTTGACGCGAGGAAAGAAGAGCAAAAGCAAACGAAGAAAGGTCAAGGCAAAGGGGGAAAGGACCAAGCGAAAGGAGGAGAAAAAGGAAGTGGAGGAAAAGCGAACGGAGGAAAGGCGAACGAAGGAAAAGGAGGCAAAGGAAAAGACGATGACAAAGGAAAGCCTCAAGAGAAGAAACGCTTGGAAGAGTTGACGGAAGGAGAGCGAGAAAAGAAGCGAAAAAGAGTTCTCAAGCTGGAAAGGCAAGCTAAGAACCTCAAGGACTTTCTTGCAGGTCAAACGCCGGGGGAAGCCTAGGTGGACACCTAGACGACACACCGAGGTATTGCTACCTATTGAGGGTCGCTATCAATGGTGTATGGGTGGACGCATACCTTGATACCGGCGCTACAATCTCCCTAGTCTCCTCTAGGTTCGTCAACTATGAGGACCTAGTTCCCAAAAATATTTGTGGGGTAAAAACGGGAGAAGGGGGAGTCACTCTCACCGAAGGCGAGATAGAAGGAGAAGTACAAGTGGGGGACCGAAAGGTACTTCAAAAGTTTCAAGCGTTCGACACCGACGCCTTTGAAGCCGTATTGGGGACGGACTTCTTTGCGCAAAACGGGTGGAAAAAATATTTATCTCTTCAAGAGCCCACTCACTAGTTGGTGGTGAACGAAGAGCAAGAATGGGAAGCAATACCCCTCAAGGAGACAAAGTGTCCAAGACCTACGCTCAAGACTCTCAAGAGTTTTCCGTTGGCACTCGATAGCGAGGTGAAGCAAGAGAGTATCCTCGCTACCTTGAGCCTACACCGAACGGAGAACTACACTCTCGACTCCGCCGCCAAGCGTGACGCGTTTCGAGAACTTGACCTTAACCCGAACACGTGTAACGGCGACTTTGTCGAACTCTTTGCGTCCAAAGAGAACGCCGACGCGGAGTACTTTTGTACTCCCAAAACCAACAACACGTGGTGGTATGACTGGGGAAAGTTGGGAGCTTGGAAGATGCTCTACGCCAACCCCCCTTTCTCAAAAATACTCCACACGTTGGTAAAAGTTTATGTGGACCAAGCTACGGTCGCGTTGGTTATTCCCGAAGGGAAGAAGTGGGAAGAAAAAGAAAAGCTATGGGGGCCTATACTCGAAAGGTTGACGGTGACAAAGTTGCTCTTACCTGACGTTCCTCTTTACCGACTTAACCCAAAAGAAGAGGTTTTGCCAAAGCCCCGTTGGCGAACCGCTATGTACCTAGTCTCGGGGAGGAACGTGTCCTCTAACCCCATGGAAAACGTGTCTGAGGAGATAAAGAAGTTCGTGCTAAAGCACCTACGTGGGTACGGAAAAGAAGAGATGATGAAAAGGTTTCCGGACGTGGACGAGAGCAAGGAAGAGTACAAGTTCGAGACGCCCAAGTTTCAAGTCGAAGAAGTGGTTCAAGAAAGTCCGAAAGAGGCAAGAGAAACTCAAGAAGAGAGCGAAGAAACCTCCGACGAAGGCGGAAGTATATCCGAAGCTCCTTCCGAGTCGACTATACCCTTTTCGAACGACTCCTACACCACTATGGACTACGACGACTTCGTCGCCAACCTGTTCTTGGAAGAAGTAGAACCTCTAGAGGCTCCTTCGACCCCTTCCGAAACTCCTAACCCCGAAAAACTTCTTTCACACGTTTCCGTCCCACTAGAATCGATGGCGAGCGAAGGAGACGAACGTGAACTCCGTCTCCTACACGCACGCCCGAGTAAAAATTCGTTCCCTTCTTCAAAAGAAGATTTGGAAGAAACTCGTCTCCTTCTACTAAATCAAATTGACAGTCTCCAAAAATTGGAGCTAAAAGAAAAATGGAAAAGCATGGTCTACCTAGACGAGTACGACGGAGAAGATGGGACGTATTTTGATGTTGGCGAAGAATTGGTCATGCTTCACGAACTACACGAAGCATTGGAACAAGAAATTGAAGGAGAAGAAGAAAAGAAAGAAGAAAGAAAAGACCGATTACGCCGGAAAGACATGGAGAGACTAAGAAAGAAAGTCAAAGGAAAGAAGAAAATTGATCACCAAGAGAATCAGATGATTTCGGACCCCGAACAGGTCCTAGCCCTCAAGAAATTGACGGAGCAAGATGAAAAATCTAAGAAACAAGAATTAGGTGCGTCCAATCTACACACATCTGAAGACCTCAAGATTTCGCTCGACAAAATGGATGTTGACGAGAGGATCAAGAAAATCATCCTGCATTTCTCTGACATTTTTGGTCCGTTACCTCCACCCGGATCGGTGAAGAAACTCGTGACCATGGACCTAGAACTAAGAGAAGAATTTCTCAAAGATCGAGTTCGATGTCGACCGTACCCAGCATCAAAAGATGACATGGCTGAGATTACTCGCCAAATCAAAGAATGCGTGGAGGCCGGTTTGGTTTACGAGTACAAAAAGACGGACTATCCTAGGCATTGCAGTCCATGCTTCCTGGTAGCTAAACCAGGGAGCACTGCAAAAAGATTGGTGGTCGACTACAAAAAGGTCAACCAGAAAAAAAAACTGCACAGCGGTTCGTTGCCCCTGATGGAGAACACCGTGAAAACCGCTGCTGGATGCAGATACAAAACTAAAATGGACAAGCGGTCCGGTTTCTGGCAAATTGACCTAACGGAGCGTGCCCAAGATCTAACGGCATTCATTGCTCCGGATGGACGGGTCTACAAATGGCGGGTAATGCCATTTGATATTGCTAACGCCCCGGCGTTGTTCCAGGAGCTGATGAATCAAATCATCGCCCTGTGTAAACGACGACCGGCCGTCCAAGAGCTCCTACAGCGTGGTGCTGTCCTGGAGGCTCACATCGACGATGTCATCCTAGGGACGAACACCATCGATGACCATCTCCTACTACTCCGAGAATTCTACACCGTCTGTCAAGAAAATCACCTCCGCATCAAGCTGGAGAAATGCGAATTTCTCAAGACGGAAACAGACTACCTCGGATTCCACATCGGAGATGGATGGTGGAAACCGCAGGATCAAAAGATGAAGCCCCTGATGGACTTCGACCTAACGGATTCTATGTCTAAAGCTGAAGGAGCTCAGAAAATCCGACAACTCATCGGATCCTGTAATTTTTACAGGCGGCATCTCCGAAATTTCACGGAAGCCAGCGCACCACTAACGGATCTCATCAAGAAGGAGACTCCGTGGCGCTGGGGACCTATTGAAAAGCAAGCGATCGAAGATGTCAAGAAGAAAATCCGAGAATGCCTAGTACTTGGAGTACCCCAACGCTACGGCGAGATGATTCTAATCACGGATGCCAGTAACGTTGGAGGAGGAGGGACATTACTACAGTGGCAAAAGCTAACTACGGATCAATGTAAAGACATTGATTATCGCCTAAGAGCTCAAGGTGTCACAAGAGAAGGATTCATGAAATCTGACTATGACTCCCAAGAATGGCGCCTAGTTCCACTTGGCCACTGGAATTGGAAGTGCAGCCCGCTCACACTATCACCCCTACGAGCAGGAGCTGTTAGCTGGAGTTCTAGTGTTGGCTAGTCAACACAGGATCCTGGGTACCAATCCCATCACGTGGCTATGTGATCAGGATTCCGTGAAGTACTTTATGGAAAGACCACCGCCAGATGGAAAACGTCTACGACGATGGTGGGTCTACCTGAGCCAACTACGACTCGCTACATTCCACATCCGGGGAATTAAAAACGAACTCTGTGATTATCTATCACGGAATTGTTTTGATTCCCTGGTGGGGGCAGACACCGAGATGATGGCCCAAGAAGCTTTCGCCAAGATGGATCAACATCTCGATCTCTTTACGAGGAAAGAAAAACTCATGTCCTGGAGTATGAAAGACCTGACGGCCGATTACTCGGACATCTTGGACCAGTTGACGATTGGGAGCTCAAAGATCCTGGATGGAGTACAATGGTCCCGCACGTCAACTCACCTATACAGGGAAGACCTCATTTGTGTACCCAAAGACTACGAAGAAACTATGTTGGAATGGGCACACAAAACGGATGGTCACCCTGGGGTGGAGAGAACTCTTTGGTTCTTCCAGAAGTATTTCTTCGCTAAGAGTAGCGATGCATCTCTCAAGAAGATTTTATCTAAGATCATCGCTGAGTGTCCCTGCACTAAGGCTAAAGCTAACACTGCAGCGGATCGTGGTGAGGTAAGGAATCTCCCGATTCCGAACCAAATGAACTCCATCCTCTACGTGGATTTTATGGAGTTACCTAAATTCGCTGGCCATGACTTCGCCCTCCTGGTGACGGATGGACTCAGTCGCTACAGCCGAGTGTTCCCCCTTACTAAGAAGGTGGATGGTGAAGGAGTATTGAAAGAGATTTTCGAAGGATGGGTACAAGTCTACGGATTACCCAAGATTATCCACAGCGATCAAGACATCCGGTTTACCAGCCCTACTGGTTGGTACCGAAGCGTCATGAGAGCCATGGGTACGGAAGTCCAGTTCGGAACTCCTTACCTACGAACAAAGAATCCTCTATGCGAACGCCAAATTGGCTGTTTGAAAACAGTCATGAGGATTCTGATGCTGGCCGAGAAGAGCCGAAACTGGCTAAAACTAGTCCCTTATGCTATCTACTTGATGAATAATCAAGTGAGTAGCAGGACTGGTTTCACCCCTACGGAACTGTTCCTAGGGAGGCCAGGTTTCAACTTCGAATTCCCCTGCGTGAGCGAAGGAAATCCTAAAGTTGATGAATGGCTCACCGAGCAAAAACGGATCGCCGATCTATGCCGATCAGTACTGGAAAAGAAAAGAAGTAAGGAGAATCGTACCAAGAACCGCAAAAGAAAAGAAGCTATCTACCAAATTGGTGGCTGGGTTCTGGTACATCACACAAGATTCAAGGCATGGCCTCGTAACATGCTGGACAGCCCTTACTTCGGACCATTTCTGGTCACGGATGTAGCTGAAGGATCCGTGTGGATCAAAACTCATCCTAAGTACGGAGGTCTGGTTGAAGTGGGTTACCCACAGCTTAAGCACTATGACGTGCTAGACGACCTCTACGACTGGGAAGAAGATCTACAAGAAAGCCTGGAAGCTGCAGCCGAAGATTTGGCCGCGGATCCTATGGATGAGGATGAAGAACTGCCGCCTATGGAGGGTGACGGTTCACTACGGATGCCCGAAAGGGACATCTCTCTCTCTAGACCTACTGTACCTACACCTACGGCCGTAGAGGCTAGACCCAAAAGAATAAGCGCTAGTGAACCCATTACGTTTACTGAATCAGAGATGAAAAAGCAAGACTACTACTTTGTTGAAAGAATCCTCCGCCACACCTACAAACGTGGTTGGAGATTCTATACAAAGTGGTCTGGCTATTCTATCTCTGACTGTACCTGGGAGCCAGTGACGGCTTTCATACTCGATGACGGTAACGTCAACGAGGTTTTTGCTGATTACTGCAAATCTCAGGATTTGCGTGACATTCTGCAGTCAGCCCAAAATCAGGCCCGCAAGCGTGCTGGGAGGTGGGACTACTCCCTCCTGTTTCATAGCACCTGTGAAAACGGTGCATCTATGGTCCTAAGGCCCTGTTTCACTGAGCAGTGAGTTCACACTCACTAGCCTGGGAGTTGTCGTGGATTTCCAAGGGAACTCCGAGGCTGGGGGACAGGTTTCACCAATCTAGGGAGGGAGAGAGAGGAGCGGTGTGTAACTGGCGCGCGTGTGAGTGTCAACAGCCCCAACTGAAGTGTGTTGCCTAGGAGAGAAGTGAAACACTACTGCTAAGCAAGCCGATTCTTACGGGTGGTGAACACCTGGTTCCATCTTGGAACAGTCAAGCATCCACCACCGGAGGGGCAGGGTTGGTGTTCCCCAGGGATGGGACCTCCCCGAGGAACTGGGTGGGCTGCAGGACGAGAAGAGTTTGCATGGGCCGCCCAACCACGACCAGGGCTACCCCCTTGGCTGCAAACCTCCCCGCCTTGGGCACCCACCGTCAAAGACGCTAACGCCTGATCCTACACCGCAAGACACCCTGATCCTACAACTTCCCACACACACGCCCACGCCAAGGCAAATCAAGTTGTAGCTAACACCAAGCATCCCTGAACAAACAGTGAACGCTTTGGGTGCATCTCGCCTCCGGTCCGATGACACCCGTGCAAGTGTGGACACGGAACCGAAGCTCAACGTGATCCGTGCAGAGTGAGTGAATGGCGCGCAAAAGTGTGTTGTGTTGAGTATGTGTGTGCAGTGCTGTGCGTGGATGTGCGGTGCAGGGCGAGCATGTGTGTGAATCTACCTCAGGGTCTCTACCTTGGGGCTACCCAAAAGAAAAAGAGAGAGGGTCACACACGGGGAGACCAGGAAAAAAACGTCAGGGATCAGAATGGGAGTGGGAACAAGGGCCAGCGTACGCTGACCAACGCGAACGCCCTTGCCCATTCCAATCCCCTGCCTTCCCAGTCTCCCACACGCTGAACTTAACGCTCTACAAAGGAGTAGCCCTTTGCAGGAGCGCCCCTTGCTAACGCCTCCAACCCACATCCCACTCTCCACTCCACACTCCTCCCACACTCGGAGAACTCAAACCGCGCAACTTGCAAGTCGGGAATCTCACCCCAGAGTTTCATTGGGCTTTTTGAGTTCCCACGGTCCTACACTCTCTAACACACGCTGCATGTGTGAGCGGCACGGTGAAACATATGAGTGTTTTAGGTGCCTGCACGTGAGCATATGCATGCACTGAAAGATTCACCAGGCATTCCGCCACAAAACCACCAACAGACGACACTGACGCATATAGCGGCGCCTCCGCTATGCATGTATGCTGCCCTGCAGAGCGAGCAAGGAAGGTTCTCCCTACCTCCCAAACCTTGAATGTTTCCCTTATGAAGGTTTTACCCTCTATCCTACTTGGATTCGGAGTTTTTACGTGTGCACGACGCGGCGTACGCTGCTATTTTGCATGCGTGACGGCCTGTTTCCCTCCTGAATCCTGCCTGAATGCCAGCCCAAGCCAAACCTTGCGAGGCACCAAGAGCGTGCAAAAGACTGCAAAGCAAGGTAAAAACACGCTACGCGTGTTGTGCAAGCTCTGACCAACACGTATGTTGCATTTCTGTTGTGCTATGTGTGGCTGATGTTCAAACTCGCCTATTACACGCACAGTGTTGAATTGATGCGCACAAAGCGTACAGTTACCCTATGGCTGTACTGTGCACCCTTCCCGCGCAAAAATTTTAGCCTGTCTGTAAGCCTCACTTTATAAAATCGCGTTTTTCGCTGCTCTTTGTTTTCCAAATTCTTTGTTTTACAAAGCGCTTTTTGCAGCTTCAGAAGCGCTTTTTTACAAAAGTTCAAAAGTTTTTGGACTTTGGAGGCTTCGCCCCCAGTCCCGCACGGCGGACGCGCGCAGTTACGGGAGTCGCCAGAACTCCCAGCGCTACACTTTGCGCTTTTCAGGTGTCCAAATACTTTTTCAAGTTTTGGTTCCTGGCGAGTTAGAAGCTCAGCTACGGTTCGTTTTAAAGTTCATTTCAAGCGTTTTCCATTGCCGATTTCAAATTGATTTCAAAATCGGTATCTGCATTTGTTATGTAAGGCTTCCCTAAGGATTCCTACGCCTTGTCCATGCTTTATATATCACTTTGAGCACAATCTTTCTGGAACTTCTGGTATTTGCATTTTTAGCTCCAAACTAATCACCTATTGTGCTGTGGTAAGAGTGGTATAGTAAGAAAGGTAACTCACATGTATGCTTTCCGAAGTCATTCCACACATTCTTTACTGTGGTACTGAGGTGCAGTGATCATACTTGGCATTGAAGGTGGTCCAGTTCTGGACTGAATAGTAAATGCTAAGAGATTTCACAGGGCTGCACATGATTATGGCCACAATATCATTTTTCAGCCTATTTTTCTGAGTATTTACTCCTGAATTCCAGGGCTTCAGTCGGGGGGGGAGTGAGATTGAGCCCCATGGAGTATATATTTTGAACTCAGAGTGTACTTTATTTGAACTCAGAGCAGATTCAGATCAATCATCATCATTCATCATCATCATCATTCATCATGCATCATGTGTCATGTGTCATGCATCATGTGTCATGACATGCTGGCGCCCTAGCATGTGTTTTTCACATTCCAACCCAAAACTTCACTTTCGCTCAGAACTAACACAACCACAACCCCACTCTTATGGGTTCCTAAGAAGGTTATACTATTCATTTTTCATAACTCTTTGAATTTGGATGATCACATTTTTGACATCATGGATTGTCATGCATGTCATGCATGATCGAATCATTTTGTGAGTGATACCACACATACTACCTTCGAAGGAGTCTAAGGCCCCTAAGGGACCTCTATATACTCTACAACCCTTTTCCATGGTTGTCCCTACTTCTACATGTATTTTAATGCCTATTTGGTGGGTCCCAAGCATGTTTCATGTATTGGGGGATCCCAAGAATATACCTAGGCCTAAGCCAAGCCCCAAACACAAGAGGAGAGAAGAGAGATAGATCGAGGAGAGGCGCCTGGCGGCGACACCAGGGAGCACGTGGTGCTTCCTAGGTAAGTCCTAACTAGGTGTATTTTACTACAAGAGGGATATTTGTATGGTGAGAGTGGAAGAGAGGTAAGGAGTGAACATGAGTGTAAATAATGATTGTGTTTCATAGTCCCTTTTTTGATATGGACTAAGCTGGAAGACTACAATACTATGAGCCCATTACTTTGCTGTCTTTGAGGAGGGTGCCAAATCTAACTAACAAGACTGCTACAGACCGCCTTTTGTGTGTACCGCTTTGTGTGTGCACCGCCTACTATGCAAGTTTGCAAGTTTGGGGCAGTTGGGAGACACCAAGGGGGGGGGGGGCATATCAGCAACATGAGACACGGGAAACGCTGTCAGTTTGGAAAGGGTTCAATCTGGGAAATTTTCAGGAGAGATGTATTGATTTAGATACCAATACCCCCTCGCATTTCTCTGAATCATGACAAGTCGTGATGTGTGGCCATATGTTGGACGAACCGGCGTTTTACAAAATATGAACATGGGATGATCACCACTACTCACTATCACCATCAACTGACAATATAACGTCAAGCTCCTGCGAGCTGCCGTCATTCTCCTCTGGGGCGTAATTGGATTTCTCTCTCCCTCTGTCAAAGTGCAAATACACATCCTTCTCATGCGCAAATCCGCGTGAATCCACTATTTGTAGATTCTTCAATCTGATGACCTCAAACTTTTGATGTAGCATCAGTGGCTGTTCTGCAACTGCCTTCTGAATGTTCTGTATCAACGTTTCGCTGAATTCCATTGACTCCCTGCTTTGTCCCCAATCCGTCCCAACTCCAATGCTGGGCCGCCTCACCGGGTCAGTGTGTGGGCTCTGTGGCCTGCCTTGTTTACCGCCTTCTGCTTCTGCTGACTCTCCGAATTGCTGCAACTGGGACTTCGGTTTGACATGCATGAAATGACTATTACGCACGTATGCAACAAGTAGTGGGGACAGGCGCTCGTCCACCTTACCCTCCAACGGACTCACAATAATAGAATGATTGATAGTGAATACCACTATCACTCGCCCCAAATGTGTAGCTATGCCCGCAAGGACCATGTCTCCCATTTCTGTGTTCCATCCTGTATGTGTATTCAGTCTCTCCAGCAAGTTCCCGTATTTGGTGGTATTGTCATCAACCATGAACTGTGAATACAAATCAGACCGTTCAGCCATATGAATTCATACCCTCCCGCGAAGGGTTCCCGCGTCAATGTGAAGAGATCCCGCAACAGCATGCCAAACACAGAACCCATCACCACGTACATTCGTAACGTGAAACTTTTCGCTCAATTGTTTAATGAATTGTTCATTTGCGCAGCCCCAAGTTTCCATTCTGTTTTTACTGTGGGGCAACCCTCCTGCCCTTTCCTTTCCTTTCGTTGTTGCTGGGTATGTCTGCCAAGTCAACCCAGATACCGACATGTCCGACATGTATTTATTCGTTTACTTACCCATACAGTACTCGGTCTAGCTAGCACAATCTGGAGCAATGTTGACCTATACACATACACAGGCACTTCAGTCAGTTCGCCAATGGCACACATTGCAATAGCACGGTTAGGGTTAGAACATACGGCGATTCGCCATCCAATCTATGTAATGTCACAGACCTGGCTTAGCATGTACACCCTTACAGTACATATGCATTGCACCGAAATCGATGACGGCACATACATAAGTCATGACGGGTTTCACCGCAATACCCCATGTTGGGGACGCAAGTAGAGTGATATAATCACAATTCGACACTGCCTGTACCGTTGTGAGATGGGACACAAAATTGCCTTTACCTGCTGGAGCAGTTTTTGTATCGATTTGTTGCGGATGGCAACAGCAGTTGTTGAGCCGCATGCAACTGTGCAAACCGGACGGATCGGTAGATAATCAAGTCACGCTTGTTCTTCCTCCGTACGTCGATTTTGCACCGTTACCTTGGATCTCTCTCCATGCGTAATGCATCTGTCACATAGCCAGATCTCACCTTCTATATGGGGAATACGACACTGCAACCGCTCGCCACAGAGAGCGGTGCTGCTGTTCGTTGCCAAAGAGGAGGGGGAGGGGATGTGTTTGCGCATATCAAATCCCAGGTGCAGATTGGTGTACGGGACTGACTCTCTGAATTCTATTAGCCATTCCCACTGTGTGATGTCAGTGTCGCCCATGATGCTTCTCATAGTGGAAAGTGCGTACTGAGAGAACTCATCGTCATTCATTGTATCATCCTTCGTTGGCACACATCCAGATCGCGGTCTTAAAAACATATCTGGCAAAGAGCGTGTAACGAGCGTCAGGGAGGAATTCATGTTAGGGTTCAGTCATAAGGCCTAACCAGCACTCATATGAATCCATGTGATTTCTGCCCTACCCCTGACCCTAACGTGGGGTTACACGCAATCATCCAGGAAATTTACAGGAAATTCATACAAAAAACAAGAACATGGTTAAAAACCGTAGTTGGACCGTAGTCACGGCGTTTGTTGAAGCAGCACACAACAGAGCAAGAGCACGTGCAACGGCACGGGCGGAAACACTCTTCAATCAGCTGATTCAAATAACAGCACATGCGCGGCGAATGAACAACGCTGACGGTGACAACGAATCGTGTGTTGATTTTTTGGAAGTTGTGTTCAATGACCAACAAGGTATAATAGAGCTCATTGATCATCAACCTTCCGAAAGCACGTGGTGGGTAGCGAAAATGAATGAGAAGAGATTCAAATATATACTGTACAACATTGTGTATATGTATTACGAGTTACAACAGCCGGTGCAATTCGACTTCATTCTGTATTGTTGCTCATCGCCATCCTATCCCATGTATATATCAAATTTGGATCTATATGTGGGCGGGGAGGAGGAGGGTGCTGCAGTATGTGAACCACTCCACGTCGACATTATTCCTGCAATCCGTGAACTGTTTACCTCGGATGATCACAATAATGGCAGACGGACAATCAGGGTGGACGATCAGGGCGACACAGTGGTTTGCCAAGATACCATTCCTTTGAAAATTGTAAGATGGGCTGCTCCATTGTCACTTCATTTTCAGTTGCAAAAAACAAAACAAAATCTAATCGATGGTGAAGCCGTGTCTGTCCCAAAACAGTTTGCACAAATGATTGCCACAATGTTTAGTGATTCATATGCATTTCGGACCACACAAAATGATGGTCCCCAGCCATGAAATCATGCCTTGATATTGCTGCATGTGCCAAAATGGAAATTTCAGCATTTTGTCGCACGATTAAATCTTCTACATATCCGTGTTCAATGAACGTTGCCATGGGGTGGAGTAGAGGTCATGTCATAGGTCACTTGTATGAAGCATTGTGCGAGGTGAAGGTTGCTCCCACCCCCTTCGTCACTCGTATGTACGGAATATCTTGGCAAGCTGCAACACAAACATTAAGTGTCCATATCACTTGGCTCCATGACGAGGTGCAGTGTGTTCTTTGTTAAAAAATCATTACAGGGGAGGGAAAAACTCCAAATGAAGCTAAAATCAGAAATGGGTGTTGCAAAACAACTTTTTGTATCTAAATTCAGAAAAATGCATGTGCTTTTTGTATCAAAAACCAGAAACCTGCCCCCCGAAGCCGTCGCCGCCACTGCCGCATCGGCGATTTTCCGACTTTTGATTTCGACGATTTCTCCAAACTTTTAAAGAGTTGTAAGCTGAAACTCCTAGGATCATTCAGTTGTGGTAAGATCCAACTATCTATCATCTTAGTTTCTGTTCCGGTGTGATTTTTTCGTTCCCATCTGGCAGTAAAAAAATCCCACCGGAGCAGAAACTGAAATGATTAATAGGTAGGTTTCGTCAACAATTAACAATCTGCAAGGTTTCAGCTTCTAGATCCCCAGGAAGTTTGAGAAATCATCCAAACAAAAGTCTCCGATAGTGGCGATGCGGCAGTGCCGGCGTGAGCGCAAAATACGAATACGGCAAAATCCGAAAAGCCCAGGCGACAAACAGTGTAGAAATACGAAAAGGGTAATTATGAATTTCGAGTTTTTCGGAATTTTACCCTTTCGACTTTTTACCCCCCCCTGTACGCCTTTTTTCAACCATGCAATATACCAAAATCATGCAGCACGTCTGTTCTGTGTGTAAAACTTTGCAAAAAAAAAACAGATAAAACACTTGTAGTGATGAAATGTTTGGTAAAAAGTGCAGCACGATAAGACGTCAAGACGGAGGACCACAAGCTCCTTGCGGACGTCCTGGACCAGGGTCTAAAGGAGTTGGGATACTCCAGTGACAGTAAATGAATATTGCAACATGGACTTTGGGGGGAAAATATTTAGATAATAAAATAGGAGGGCTAAAGAGAACATAACTTATTTCCAGAAAGCACATTCTTCTTGTCGGATTTGGATGAGCCAAACGCTAATTTTGATTAGTTTTTTGATGTTTTTTCACATTTTTGCAGCGCAAAATGCAGCCTCCATCACTTAGCCCTGAGAAATTAACGGTCGCTCTTTAAAAGATTCATAAAACAAGCGGGATCCAAAAAAGCAATGGTGTCGCACCATTTTAAAACAGCTCTTGGATCCAAATTTTGTAGTGTATAGCCGATTTTTAACTTAGACAAGCCTTTTTGAGGACGCACCAACATTAGGCCACATTGGTGTCGCCACAAGCAAAAAACTAATTTGGCATTACGCTGATTTGAGGCTTGTGGCGTATAGAGAACTTTATTAGGTACCCAAAGTTTGCAATGCACATTCATATTGCCTTCCTGGCTCCTTAGCTGTGTACAATTAGTGGATGCCGAATGCTAAAAAGTCAAACTTCTCATATTGTTCACTTTTCTATATCCTCATCTTTCTTTCTATATCGTCAAAGCTCCTCATACATCCTCATATATTATCGTATATCATCTTATATCCCCATATCTAATCATGTTTACTCATATTTGATCACATCACTTCATATCTCTTTTATTCATATCTTTTTGTATCTTTTCACATCTCCCAATGTCCTTTCATCTCCCCATATATCCCTTTATCCCCTTATATCAAAAAGAAAACCGACTATTTTCTTCATGTTTAAAGATATTGTGTGTGTGTGTGTGTGTGTGTGTGTGTGTGTGTGTGTGTGTGTGTGTGTGTGTGTGTGTGTGTGAAATTGCACACCAGAGGCAAGACGGGTCCAAAGAAAGTCTTTTTGCGTGCTTCATGCGGTGTAAATGCAAAGAGTAGAGATGATAAGAGATGACGTGTGGTGTCAATTGACACCGTATTCTCTATCAGACCAACATTGACAACTTGCACATGGAAAGAGAAACTATTCACTCTAATCTGTATTGCATTCGTTCCTTCACACATTTCACGCCATTTTCCGCATTCTCCTCCCTCCCCCATTTTTCTATAGTTTCTTCTGTTTTCTGCTGGCAAATCATAATATCTCTTTGGTATGCAAACAGTTAACCTCTTTGAAACCATACGAGATCAAATGCTCCAAGGCAATTCTTTGAAGCCAACCAAACACTTGCTGCTTCCAAGGATGAAGCAAAATGATTCAACTATTCAAGACGCAAAGAAGCTGCACAGCCAACTTGATGAAGTTGCAGGCAGACTGAAATGAAATGTATATTGATGAAGATAATTGACTTGGCGACACATTGCATGACGTCTAGTGTGTGTTCATATATTTGATACAAAATGCAATGAACGTGAAGCGGAATCAACATACTAGAAAATACAATGATTTTTCTCTAATTTTTTCCGTTTTCTTCCCTTTATGCCATCTCTTTTACTTGCTTTTTTTCGTTTTTTTGCATGCCAATGCCAAAATGAAAATAGTAAGCTTTTTGCAGACTTGGTGGTTGCAACACTCGGTGCCAAATGAATTGAATTTACTTTCTAGTTTCGCCGTGGCTGCAATGTTGGAAATAGCAAACTTGGTGGTTCTCGCACTCGGTGCCGAATGAATGAAAATTTGGTTCATAGTTTCTCCGTGGCATGCGGTTCTTCTTGCCAAAAAAGCTCCTCTCCATAGACTAAGGTGTCACTTCCTCCATCACTTGGAAATCCGTTTGCTAGAGCTGAGGTTGCATAGCCCTTCTTTGGAGAGGTTGAGCATCATCTTGTGAGCATCAACATCTTGTGGGCATCCATTGGGTCAGTACGTACATCGGGGTCATACTCTTGAATTTGGTGACTGGTCATTGGAAACCAAAATATGGCAGCAGGATCTCAGTCTCGTACGGTAGTGGTTAGCACTGGTCCTCCAGATCCACAACAGATTTCAGAGCAGGAAAACTTGAGAAAAAATGTACTTGACAAACTACGCTGTTCGGGAGCCCCCACCCGGATAGCTGGGAGGCACAGAGCAAAACTACGCTGTTGGCGCACCCACAGGCTGTAAGTAGTTGGGCAAGGTTATAAAAACATGTTGCAATTTCACTGAATACCGAAGGGAAATCAACACACGAATGGCGCACACCCCCACGTCCCTGCCCTGCCTACAGAACCAGCACCCCTCCCTGCAATCCCCCCCCCAAATCGGCGAAGGAATCCCAACAAACCGGCGGAACAAATCGGTGGACCAATTTTTTCAGCAAAACAGGTTCCCAGTGCCCTGGATCTTAGTCCGAGGCTCCAAACACACCTTCCTTTCGGTTGCTCTGTAATTGGTGTCATGTGGAAACCCAAAATATCTCTCAATTTTCAAAAAAAATTTCTTCTCTCGGTCTGCACATGGTCCCTGAGGACATGTATGTCAGTGTCAGCCAGTGGTCCAGTGGTATATGCCCTGGTCTAAAAATTAATCGGCGGTGGTGCAGAAGCCAGAAGCCCTAACAAGTCAGCAGAACAAAACGGCCAAATCACAGAAACCCCACAAATCGGTTCAAGGGCCCATTGTTTTTTGCACTTTTTGTCACTTGTCCTGAGGAGAAAACTGGTTTCCACTGCACAAACAAAGCTTGCCGGAAAAGATGACTGCACACAGGCTTCCCATTCCCATCTGACTGTGTGCTGGGTGGGTGTGCAGCAGACCCTGTGGCTCTGATCTGCAACCAGAGCTGTCCTGCAGTAGTCAATCTGAAGGGACCCTGTGGCAGGCCCCATGGCAGCAGTAGAAGACTCTGCAACAGACGCTGAAGGCTCCACAGCCCCAGATTCCACTGACTCTGTGGCCAAAGACGTGGCTGCACCAGACACAACTAGAGGACCTGAAGGCACCTGCAGCCCAGAATCCACTGATTGGCGGGCTGACGATGAGGTGCTGGAAGAATGGCGGAAGAAAAGGTATTATCCAGTGTCCCAAAGTAAAAGAACACATCTTAGAGTGATGCCTCCAAATCAGGTGACCTAGAATCCCAGAGGCCCCAACAAGTCGGCAGAACGAAACAGCCAAATCACAGAAACCCCACAAATCGGTTGAATTCCAGGACCTATTGTTTTTTGCACTTTTGCCACTTGTCCTGAGGAGGAAAATGGTTTTCACTGCACAAACAAAGCTTGCCGGAAGAAGATGAATGCACACAGGCTTCCACTGACTCTGTGTCGGCAAAACGAATCGGCGAATTCACAGAAACCCCGCAAATCAGCAGAACAAATGGGCGAAATCCAGAAACCCAACAAATCGGCAGAACAAATCGGCGAAGTCGGCCGCCGATTTGGGGGGGGGGGGGTTGTCCCTGTGTGCACCCTGGTCGGCCTATGTTGACCCACCATCTGAAGACATTTGGAAAGAGCAAAACTTGAGCATGAAATTATCGGCAAAATTGTGCACCCACTGAGTAGTGCTTGAAAACCACCTCTCAGAGGCAAAACCACTCGTATTTGTGCACCGAATAATGCCTCTGAACAAAGTCTGAGCAAGGAATCTGGAACTTGGGACTGACTGGGCAGACTGCGAAAGCCGCAGAAAATGAGCATTTGATGCATGAACTGATGTGTTGGGATGCAGGGTTCTAAGGAGTTGGTCACTATGGCTGTCAGACACTGCAGCACAGGCACGTGGATGGCATGTTGTACTGCAGAAGAAATGAGCACAAAAAGCTTGGCTGGATCACTCTGCGTCAGGGTATTCTGCTGAGCAGCTGAGCGTAGGGACGTTTTTGGGTCAGTAGCTTCGTGGTCAGACTCCAGATACAAGGGGGCCTCTGATGCACTATCCGAACTTCGAATGCTATGAAAAGCAGTAAGAAACACATCTGCAATAGAATGGGAACTGGGTTTCTTTTCTGTCTGCCACTTGATCGTGCACTCAGAGCCCTCCACTGCGAGCACCTTACCCCAATGCAAATAACCCTTGAAATTGTGCCCCTGGGCTCTGGCCAGGGTTGCTGAGTACCCTACCTCACAAAATTCAGGCATTATGTATGATCCGTTCAAATGACCTCTCTGCATAGGTCCCCCAGCGAAGGAAGACGCCTGTTCTCTGAGCAGATGAAACTGTGCACATGGGCTCTGGCCAAGGTGGCTGAGTACCCTACTTTACAACATTCAGATAGTACCTGTGATCCTCTGCGATGAACTCTCTGTATAGGTCCCCCTGCTCCGCGGGCTGACGATTGCATGTAACATGTCTGCGCAACAAATGACATCTGTATAGCGCTTCGTCTTGCTAATCTGGCACTCCAGAGGGGGTCTAGAGGGGGGTGGGGGTGGGGCCGGGGGGGGGGGGGGGGTTGGGTTGGTGTCAAGCCTCACAGGTCAGCGCCCCCCGTGGGTGGGGAGCAATCAACCCAGAAAAAGAGTGGATGTGGTGGGAATGCGCAAAAAGGTAGAAATGGGTGAAACAGGGTGTAAATCCAAGCTGGGGGGGGGGGATCAAAATCAAACTTGCTTCATCACCCGTGCCGTCACGGGGTCCCCGCACACACCACGTTCCCCCCCACAGGTGCCCAGGGAATCGCCCATAACACTTTTTTGACCACTTCTAAAATTTGCAGCATTCGCGCTAAAAAAAAAATACTCCGCGCAGAAAAAAAGTGCCTGAGTATTTTTTTTTAAAGCGGAATATTTTTTAGCGCAGAATATTTCTTTAGTGCGGATTATTTTTTTTAGCTAAAAAAAATACAACCTCTAAAAAAAACATAATCCGCATCTAAAAAAAAAGTACAGGACCGGGGGGGATCCTTCACCTAGAAGATCTGAGCATGCTCTGGAGGGGCCTGGAATGGGCAGCAGGGAAGTAAACTCTCCCCAAAATGAGAAGGCAAACCCCTCTGAAAGAACCCCGACCTTGGTGGCTGATGCATCAGCACCGCACTTCACAACCACGGGAAAGGTAGGCCAACCTCAAAATCCACCTGAGGTGACAGTTTCTTTAGGGTGACTACTTTCCACGGGGTCATGTGAAGCACCGGATACTCAGCTACTGAACGCCCCCGTGTCACAGGCGACCGGTCACGGCTTGTGAATGTTCTGCTGCACTGCAGCACTTCCAAATGGGTACTGAGCTTTCCAGGGGGGCATTTGACACCCCTCCTGGAATGTCGCCAAGCAGTGACCCCTGGCAGGCGGGTACGCAGGAGGGCAGGAGCATGAAGTGCTCAGTGCCCAAGCGTAGGTGAGTATCAAGGAGAGGGAGGTGCCACCTGCATGGCAGGTGAGTACAAGAGGCGACAGCCATTCAAGGTCTATCTACACCTGTGAACAATATGTGGGCTTGCCCATACCATGGCAGGGTGGTCCCCTGCCAGAAGCATTGCACCAAAGCGGCCTGACCATGGGCAGAACAAACGTCCTCGGCGAGCCGAAGTTCACCCGAGGACGGCTGCCCATACCATGCCCCCGCTCCCCCTTGCGCAAGCACGGCCGCGGTCCCAGAAGTCCTGGCAAAACAGCGGTTCGACGCAACCCCCGTGCCTGGACAAGCCCGTGCTTATGCGCGATGCACACAACTGCCAAAGAATAGGAAGCCATAACCCGTGCCCCAACCCGCCGCTCCAAAAACCTGCTCCAAAGCCAGCTCTGTGAGGCGGGAGGTTGGAACGGGGTTCTATTCCGGCACCTGCTGCCCCTGACAGCGAATAAGGACAGGCAGAACATGTGGGATGCTGCCCGTGCATTGTACCATATGTTGTGGAAGGTCAGAGGTACACGTGCTTGCAGATGTATGTGACAGCCATGCCGGGAATAGGGAAACAAATGACCCAACGACCAATAACACACACACACACACACACACACACACAGCGTGAGGAAATCAAGCGCACATCGGAAGCAAAGCACTGATCGTAAAAACAGCTCGTCAGGCTAAGATCAAATGAAAATCAAAGGCGCCTTTCGAAAAAAAATAGGCACCCAGAAAAATGAACACACATACACATACACACACATACACAAGCACTCTGCTACCTACAGTGTCTGCTGAGCTACCAGACAATCTCGGGCTACTCCATATTGGACTTGGAATGTATACAGATAAAACTTGGTATTGAAAAAACAAACGCATGACACCAAGGATGGTGCAGTATTGATTCAATACTGCTGGTCAGCCAGTGAAAGATTGTACGAATTGTTTGATTAAGTGGTGTTGCAAATACGGATGCAGAAGAATGGCACAAAAGACATCATACTCCAGGCCACATAGAATAGAAAGACACTTTGCCACACAGCCATAAAATGCAATCCTGGGAAGAGTGTGAGCCTCTAATTCGGAATCAAGGGTCAGAGCTGTCCGGTGCTACGATGCGCCCACAAATGACTGTGGTAGATGATCTGGCACGTAGTGAGGATTAGCTGAGTCTGAAACCAGGTTATGCGGTGGGAGACTGCCACGCCCAATTCCCAATGTTCACTGGTGAATGAACTTGGTGAAGTCGCCGAATGAAAGTGTTTGATTCCAGTGCCAACAGTGATGAGGCTGAAACGCATCGAATTTGGGTACACCAGGTATGGTCAGACGAGCGCACTACAGCGACAGGAGCCGGCCGAACTCCACTGTGCTGGCGCTAGCCGCATCCACGACCTGCAATGGCTTGATTGTGTGAACACGCAGCTTGCAAAGTACAGACACAGGCGCAGGCCAACAGCCTTTCAATACTCCAGAATCCAACACGGAAATAATCAGACCCCAACGCGACAACAAAGCCGCCGGCTGCGAGGCTCCGTCCCATCCGCATCGACCACGCCACAACACGAGGTCCAGAACGTGAACCCAGCATCAACCGCCGCCGCCCTCCGTCCCAAGGGCCTCGACCCCTGTCCCGGACCCATCCCGCCACATCGGCTCCCCGTGCAGCGCATCCCCTGCCTTGGACAGCGCCGGCGGTGGGGGCGGCGGCCGGAGGAACCAAGGCGCCGCCGCCGCCAGCGGCGGGCACCCACCGAGGGCCTCAGGCAGGAAGGGCCGCTCCCAGGCCTCGAGGAGCGCCGGGAGCGGCATGCCACCCACCGCCCCGCCCGGTCGGCCGGCATCCGGGCCGAGCACCGCGCGGTAGAAGCAGTCGGTCCAGCAGGGGCTGGACGTGTTGGTGCTCTGCGCGCCGCAGCCCGCGAAGCACGCGGGGGTGGCCGCCGCGACCACCGCGCCAAAGGTGGCGGTGTGGCACCGCCGTGTGACGATCTTGTCCACCCCGACAACGCGCCACGCGCACGCGGTGGCCCCCGGGGCACCGCACAGAGACGTCGCAAGCGTCGAGTACCAGTAGCCCGGCGTTGCCGCGGTCAGCTTCTGGGCCACCTTCGCGCGGTAGCAGTCGGACGGACGCCCGTCACGAAGGCAGGCGGAATGGTGCCCGCCGCGGCCGAAGCGGTCGCGGATGTTCTCACGCCCGACGGCCGCCTCGCACGGCGCCGGGCGCCGGGCGGCGTCGCTGCAGAAGCAGCAGTACGTGCCGTCCCGGCACGGGTGGCCCCGCTGGTCGGTGCCGTTCACCCCCATGTTGCACTTGGCGTACCGGCTGGAGTAGCGGGCATCCACCTCAAGAGTCAGCCGGGTGACCACCAGGTCCGCCCCGGCGGCCTCCGGGTTGGTGCACTCATACGCGCGCGCGCCGGGCGGGCACGCGAGCGGGTGAATGATCACCTCCTCGAGATCGAAGAAGAGGTCGCCCGCGGCGTCTCCCGTGTCCATGTTGGCCGGGATCGCGCCCGCCGCGTGCGGGTTGACGTGGTACACGGTGATGGCCACCGCGTGGGTGGGGTCGATGGCCGCCGCCCACGGCAGGACGGCGGCATGGACAAGCCACAGCGCTAAACGAATCGGCATTGGTTCAGCGCAGCACTGGGCATCGGAGGGTCTGCGGACGAGGCAGCGCATGCAGCACGGTGCACCCCCCGGGCGCACGCAGGTCAAAGGGGGGTAAAAAAAAAAGGCAGATCAAAAAAGTGGGGGGGATACTCTTCCGCTTTCCTCATAGACAGGCCTGGGCAGGCTGGTCCTGGACGCTGAACAACATTGGGCGGTCACAGATGGGCTGTCATCGGTTGATGCGAAGGGGGGAGCGGGCCAGTGGCGTTCCATGATACCACTTGGGGCGTGTGGGTACAAACAGTACAACAGCGAATACCACATTTGTCCCGTGACACCAACCCGAACCCTGTTCTGCAGCTGGTTCAGGGGGTGCCTCATGCGGGTAAAAATGAGTGATGTTGCGGTGGCATACGGTGGCAGAGAGGTATATTGGGCCGTGTACAATTAACCGCCTTGTGGGACAATCGTAACACTGGACAGCTCTGATCCTTGATCCCGAGAGATTGCTCGAGTGCCTTCTGATGAGCAAGCTCCGGCAGCTTATCCCCTGCCCAGAGTTTTGCTTAAGGGGGTGGGGGGGGGGGGGGGGTCCAAGGGGTGCGTGGGTGGGTGGGGCTGCCCCCCCCCCCCCCCCTCAGGAGACCCTGAGTTGTTAAAGGCGCCGAAGAAATTTTTTGGCCTAAACTGACTTGCGCCGAAGGGGCCAGAGAAAAATTTTTGATTGGCTGAAGACCCGGAGAAAAAGTTGCCCAATCACATAAGAGGGGGGGGGGTCCGAAGGGGGGGGGGGGGGGGGGGGTGTCAGACCCCCCCCAGCCCCCCCCCCCCCCCCCAGGAGATGCTGAGTTGTTAAGCAAAACTCTGCCCCTACCCTCGGGAATAGTACCCCCCCCCCCTTGCGAGACCAACACGAAAGTCCCAAACTTTGACAGAACCCACACCCACTGCCCATCAAGGCACGTCAGTGACAGCAGCCCCCCCCGCCCGGCGCAGTGCGTGTGGTGTGCAAAGGACTGGGGGAGAGGCGCACCGTGCAGGGCTGCACGCGAGGGGCACGGGCGGAGGGCCAGGACTGGGGGCCGCGGAGCAGGCGACACGCGGAACGGCCTGCGCAGGGGCAGTGCCGTCGGGACATGCACCAGCGGGGCCTCGGTGGAGGAGTGCTGTCGGAAATGCACTGTACGACGCGTCGGGGCGTCGTACAAGGTGTCGGGGCCCGACGCGTCGGGAGCGTACGACGCGTCGTACAGTGTCGTACAAGGCGTCGGGGCCCGACGCGTCGGGGATGTACGACGCGTCGTACAGTGTCGTACAAGGTGTCGTACAGCACCGACACCGTACGACACAGTACGACACAGTACGACACGGTACGACACAGTACGACACGGTACGACACAGTACGACACAGTACGACACAGTACGACACGGTACGTCACACACAGACATATACATATGTAGACATATAAACACATGTAAATGGAAAAAAAAACAGATTGGTCAGAACGGGGCAAAATGGGTCCAAATGCGTTTCCATTTTGGTCAAAACAGTCCAAAAGGGGAAACCTCAAATATTGGCACTTCGCGTCTACAACATGCCGACAATGTCTACAATTAGCAGGCCGCGTCTACCTGTGGTGCACAGTGTCTACAGACCCCAGACCGCCCACCCCCTATATGCGGGTAAACGATTGCAGCGGACCGTTTTGGGGGAAGGGGGCCTTCGGCCCCCTTCCCAAATATTGGCACTTCGCGTCTACAACATGCCGACAGTGTCTATAATTAGCAGGCCGCGTCTACTTGTGGTGCACATTGTCTACAGACCCCAGACCGCCCACCCCCTCTGTGCGGGTAAACGATGGCAGCGGACCGTTTTGGGGGAAGGGGGCCTTCGGCCCCCTTCCCAAATATTGGCACTTCGCGTCTACAACATGCCGACAGTGTCTACAATTAGCAGGCCGCGTCTACTTGTGGTGCACAGTGTCTACAGACCCCAGACCGCCCTCCCCCTCTATGCGGGTAAACGATGGCAGCGGACCGTTTTGGGGGAAGGGGGCCTTCGGCCCCCTTCCCAAATATTGGCACTTCGCGTCTACAACATGCCGACAGTGTCTACAATTAGTCTACAGTGTATATGTGTGTGTGTGTGTGTGTGTATATATATATATATATACGGCATAACGTGCAACGCCCCCCCCCCCCTAGGGACCCACCGGCCGGGGGTTGGTTGGGGCCAAGGACCTCCCCCCCCCTATTTTTGGGTCGAGAAATTCAAAAAAACAGGAATTAGAGTGATTGGAGACGGTGGTGGGCCGCTATGACACTTCCAAGTTGCTAAAAATAGGTATTTCTTACCGAGTGACATCATCCCCAAAAATAGCCTCAAAATCCTAAAAATAGCCCTCTTCACCTCACAAAACCCACAAAACCCCCAGCCTATTGCCGTCAATGCCTTCATTTGGATCCATTCATCACCCTTTTGCCCCACTAGGGGCAGGGGAAGGGGCACCTAGACCCCAGCGTACCAATTTTTGAGCCAACCTTGCATTTTTTGGGGATGATGTCACTCGGTAAGAAACACCTATTTTTAGCAACTTTGAAGTGTCATAGCGGCCCACCACCGTCTTGGATCACTCTAATTCCTCTTTTTTTGAATTCCTCGACCCAAAAATAGGGGGGGGGGGGTCCCTAACCCCAACCAACCCCCGGCCGGTGGGTCCCTAGGGGGGGGGGGGGGCGTTGCACGTTGTGCCATATATACATACATACATATATATACATATATATGTCGTACGACACTGTACGACGCGTCGTACTGTGTCGTACTGTGTCGTACTGTGTCGTACTGTGTCGTACAGTGTCGTACTGTGTCGTACTGTGTCGTACTGTGTCGTACTGTGTCGTACTGTGTCGTACAGTGTCGTACTGTGTCGTACTGTGTCGTACTGTGTCGTACTGTGTCGTACAGTGTATACATACATACATATATATACATATATATGTCGTACGACACTGTACGACGCGTCGTACTGTGTCGTACTGTGTCGTACTGTGTCGTACTGTGTCGTACAGTGTCGTACTGTGTCGTACTGTGTCGTACTGTGTCGTACAGTGTCGTACAGTGTCGTACTGTGTCGTACTGCGTCGTACTGTGTCGTACTGTGTCGTACTGTGTCGTACTGTGTCGTACCAGCGTCGTACGACACTGTACGACGCGTCGTACAGTGTCGTACAGTGTCGTACAGTGTCGTACAGTGTCGTACAGCGTCGTACAGTGTCGTACGACACTGTACGACGCGTCGTGCTGTGTCGTACAAGGTGTCGGGGCCCGATGCGTCGGGGATGTACGACGCGTCGTACAGTGTCGTACAAGGTGTCGGGGCCCGACGCGTCGGGGATGTACGACGCGTCGGGAGGTGTCGGGGCCCGACGCGTCGTAAAATCCCTACTTCGACAGTAGTGCGGTGGAGTCCACCCCCACAATCGACTGCTATGAACATGAAGCGTGCTCTGAGTCGGAGGGTGAATAGCGCGGGGCATAGCGATGATGTGGCAGCAGTTTCAGTCTGCAACTCCCCACGGTCGCCTGTCGGCTGTGGCTTTCCCTGCTTGTGTGCCACTGAACTCCATTGAATCGGCCCTTTGCCTTTGTGTCTGGTAGTGCCACCCCATTTCGCAAGTGATACCAGTGTGAGCACCTTAGCCAATTGCCCCAGGGACCCCGGCACCGACGACATGGGTCTCTGTATGACATGGCAGGAGTCAGGGCATAAGCGCCTCTCACATCGCAGGCTGCATGCGTGCACGGGGATTTAGCTTACCGTGCCTGTGCCCCCATTCGGCTGCGGCTACTGTCCACCCCCCGTGTGACATTCCGTCGGGTTGTTGTTTCTTTACGGGGCCCTGGACAGTCACCCGTTCTTCCCTTCGCATGTTGCGCCGGGTGGCCGCGTTCTGTCGGCCGCTGCGGCCGGTGCTCTTGATGGTGTCGTTTCCGAGTTCGGCTACTGCCCAGCCCCCCCCCCCCGTCAAGGCTGCCACCTCCCACTGCTCACTTCCATCGTCCGTGTTCCGGTGCGCGCAGCACAAGCAACAACCCTATTCCGAACACTCAGATCGCAATGGTTGCCGATCCCTGGCTGTTGTGAGCCCCCCCACTCAGCACACAGTCTGTCACAATGCCTCTGATCTCTTTGCAATTCCAATGCACGTGAATGCAACGGCAGGTGGATGGACTTTCACTTGAGATGGGGTGGGACTGCAGGAATTCTAGCCTGAATCACCCCCCCCCCCGTGTGACACTCCGTCCGGTTGTTGCTCCTTTACGGGGGCCTGGACAGTCACCCGTTCTTCCCTTCGCATGTTAAGTCGGGTTGCTGCGTTCTGTCGGCCGCTGCGGCCGGTGCTCCGGCATACGAAGAAGGAGGTCAGCGCCAAAAAGCAACGCCATCATTTCAGTCAAGAAGCCGACTGGCAGGTCAAGCCGCCGCAACGCAGGGGGGGTGCGCGAGCGTCACCTTGCGGCGCCGACGGCCATGCACGGGCCGCGCTCTGCGCGGCTACGCCGTCAGATAGAACACCAGCGACACAACGATCATGATCAGCGCCGACACCACCCGGAAGATCCGGTCCAGCTCGCACCCCACCGCGACGGTCCGGCCGATCAGTTTATCCAACTGCACCTTGCGTCGGGATTGCCGGACTTCCTTCGCCGAGGCCGGTGGTGTGTGTCCCGGCGTGGCGGCCAGGTCGATGGAGGGGGCGGGCAGCGATCCGTTGGTCCGCCGGCGGACCCCCGTCTCCGGGTCGAGGTCGAGGTCCGGGTTCGGCGCGCCGTCGCATGGGGGATCGCCAGGGTCGGGCCCGCAGGACAGAGCCTCGCTGCTGAGGAACCCGAGGGTAGACTCGGTGGTGTGCAGCGGCGGGATGTCCTCCGTGTCCGCCTTTTTTGCCTCCTCCTCTGCCTTCTTGGCGGCCTGCGCCTCGCGCCGCTTCCGGACCCGCAGAAACGAGTGCACTGCCACGTACTCGAACAGGTGCAGCGAGCACAGGACGGAGAGCACGAACAGATAATCCGTGAGCCAAGTGGATTCGCTGATGATTGGCATGTACCTGACGGCAGTGGCGCACGGGGCATGTCCCTCTCGAACATTGAAGGCCACGAAAGAAGAGGAAACGGGCCAAATTGACTGCAGCAGTCGAGCAGCTGCGACCAGTGGCCGAACAGAACACAAAGTGTGTGTCATTTTTTCGTGCTGCCTCAGTCGCCGGTGTAGAAGGGGCCGCACAATGGAGCGCTTCGCTCATGCTCTACGACTGCATCCGTGCCTCCTGCACCCGTGCTCCCGTTGCAACAATTAAGTGTCCCAAACGCCATGGGTCTCTCCATCTATTTCTCACTGTTGCCCAGCGTGTGCAAGTGCAAAACAAGGGCCTGGCCTCTGTTGTGCCATTCTCATGTCCAGTTTGCAAACAATAGGTGTTCCTCCATTCCTCGCCCAACTTCTCCAGAAGTGGCCCTGGATGTGCCACTTAAAGCCACACCTGCACGCCAGTTTGGTGATATGCCTGTTTTAGTGAAATATGGGGTCATGTGGTACCTGTAGGTACTGTAGGTACTGGATCCACCTCCAACTGTGCATCCTTCGCTTAAAACTCATTTTCTACCATGGGACTGACAATTTATCTTTGCGACCCCAATATGCGCTCGTGCAACACTCCTTGTACGCCACTTTTGGGTGCTATGGAAGGCCCTGTGCAATTCTTTTACCACCCCAACGACCCTACCTCGTTGAGCATCACGCTGATTATGGTCACGAGAAGCAAGGGCCCAGCCTCTGTTGCGCCATTCTGATGTCCAGTTTGCAAAAATAGGTGTTCCTCCATTTCTCGCCGAACTTCTCCAGAAGTGGCCACAGGTCATGGGGAGCTTGGATGTGCGTGTGCACGTCTCTCTGGCGGGCGATAAGGATTAAAGTGGGCAAATTAGCCCTCTTTGCTCTCCCCCTCGCTTTGAGGCACAGCCTGTCCTCATTCGCACTGACCATCATGACTGATGATGAGACCAACTCTCACTACACCGCTACACATGCAGTATCTTGGACACGCTTGTTAGATCTGATTGTGTGCGTGGGGTGGGGTGGGGGAAAAGGGGGGGGGGGGTGACCTAATTAAAAACAGACAAATGCAAACCAGAGGTAATGCACTCCACAGTCAGGCATAAGTGCATCTTTATTCTCTATGCCAAACCTGGTTAAACCTCAAGACACACACTGTGTCTGAAACAGAAAACAGGGGGAAAGGGGGGGGGCGGGACGGGATGACCGCCCCCGCGTCAGGTTGCGCCATCCCGTATCAGTGTGCCAGAGTGCCCAGAGATTCCACAGCAAGGGTCGGCGGGCGGATTTGGACTGCACAGTTTGCGAGTAGGCAAATGATTTGCCATTCGCACTTCAGAGGGTGTCGGGTTGGTTTTATGGCCAGCAGTTCGGTGTGCCAAGCTGTCTTTGTGACTCTGGGTGCTGGGCTAGTTTTCTTGGAGACACTCATTTGCCCGGAATCGAATGCAGAGAGGATGCCCACCGGTGAATGCGGCACTGGCGGGTTGCACTTGCGGACCGCAGGGTGCTGCACGGATAGGTGGGTCGATGAGGAGCAGACGCAAAGGATGGGATCGTCGAGATCGGATGACATACCCGAAGGCACGGTTGCTTAAGGTGATCAGGATGAGCATGGGCAACACAATCATGGCCACACGAGCGGGGGCTGCCGCGGGGTCGACATACAGAGAGGCGTATGAGAGGACCCACATGAAGATGGCCGGCACCATGAGGTTGACGGTGTACCAGTAGGCCTTGCGTTCGATGGTGAAATCCACCTGCAAGGTATCAAAAGTCAAGAAGCCCGTGCCGTCAACGATCTCAAGCCTCTTAGTCGTCCAGTTTGTAAAGGTCCATTCTCGATTTGTTATGTCCTCATGTCCGGTCAACCCGAACCAGCCCACTCTCTGGGTCTCGTTCGGCCTGCAGAGGGGGGGACAGACAGGCAAAGACCCGCATCAGAACAGAAGGGGCAAGTGCTGGCATCGGGAGTGGAGACAGAGATGCTGCTGTAGTGGCGGCAGTGGCTGCCGCTGATGCCGCTGTTCCTGAATCGGCTTCAGAATTTCGCGCTCTTCGGTGTTGTGTGTCGCAAATTTTGCTGAAAATGCACGTAGTCCGGGGAAATCGCGATTTATTGTCATCTCGGGCCGTTTTCAGCTCGAAAACTTCCCCCGGCCGTGGCCGGCCTGGCGACTAAAATGGCCATAACTCGATCTAGGGGCTGAGGCTTTTGGTGTCGCTGCTGCTTTTGTTGCTATGCTTACCCGGGTAGCCATGCCCCTTTCCAATAGCACATTGTCACTAGTTACCCCTTGTGTTACCTTTCATGTAACCCCTTCTCCATCACACTTTGTTTCTAGTTACCCCATTGTGGCTGGGCACACGGTCATGCATGCACAGTCCCTTCCCTCCCTGCCCTGTAAGAAGCATCACTGCGCCGTAGTTGCTGCCAATGGCCCACAGGCATTGCTGCTGTGGCGGCCACCGGGGAAGCTGCCCTGGCAGCTACTGTTGCAGCCGCTGTTGGGCTGTTGCTGCTGCTGCTGCTGTCAGTGCAAACGCATTTCGCTGTCGCCACTGTAAATGCTGCTGCTACCACTTCTGCTGCCGCTGTTGCTGTCTGCTGCTCGTGGGGCCGTCATTGCTGTCAGCAGCCCCTTTGACCTTGGCAAGAGCACAGTGGAGCAAGATGGAGGTCAGCACTACAAGTGAACCCGTGTTTTGAAGGGACATATGCCAACAGCACTGTACATGGCAGGGGTGGATGGACTCTCCCTTGAGATGGGGTGGGACTGCAGGAATTCTAGCCTGAATAACCCCCCCCCCCCCCGTGTGACATTCCGTCGGGTTGTTGTTTCTTGACGGGGGCCTGGACAGTCACCCGTTCTTCCCTTCGCATGTTAAGTCGGGTTGCTGCATTCTGTCGGCCGCTGCGGCCGGTGCTCCGGCATACAAAGAGGTACGGGGCGTATCAACGCTGGGGGCTCAATTGACAGGGACCATTGTTACCAATGGCACCAAAGGTACCAGGAAGGAACAAATTGTCAACGATGGCCTACGGCAGAAATGTGGCAACGTAACCACCGGCATCTTGATTCTCCCAAAGCGGAGAGGATGCAAAGTGGCCACATAACCCTGCCTCCTCAGGGATCCAGAGCACAGGGGAGGCTCAAAAAATTTCTCGGCGCCTGAGTTCATAACAACTGATTAATGGTGCCTGTCAATTGAGCCCTTTTCCCGACCCCCCCCCCCAGTTTTTGGGGGCTCTATTGACTCCCCCCCCCCCCCCGTAAAAGAAAACCTGACATGCCCAGTGGAATGCATACCACAGAGCATAGCCCTTGTTTGCTTAGCATAGTGTTGTCGGGGGCATTTCGGCCTTGAAACATGCCCGGCACGCTCCTGGCACACCAACGTTCCCCCTTTGTGCACATTGCCACTACGACGCTTTTTTGAAGATTTCATCGTCGGGACCCTCCAGCACCCCCACCAAAATGTCTACCCATGGAGCGGCTATGGCAGTTTTGCTGTGGTCTTGCTCTGCCTGACAGTCTCATGCTGCACTCCCTCCTCCTCCCCTGGCACATGAAGCACAGCACTAGTCGTATCCCAGTCACTCAATTTGGGGGGAAGCCATTGGTGTGTCACCGCCGGCGCCTGCACCCTGCAATACAAGGAAACAGACTGCAAGGGTGCAGGTGGCAGAACTGCAGTTTATGGGGAAACTGGGGGTTCGACTTCTAGGCTCAGACATGCATGGGGCCGGAGGGACACAGACACACACACGATTGAAGCGAGACGAACAGGCAGACAGACAGAGCACTGCACTGGTCGCTAACGAATCTCGTCAGGCCGTAAGAAAGTAGAAGAAGGTGTGGAAGAGCATGCGGCTGGGCGCCTTTCTGTAGTACAGCAGGTACACGGTCAGAAGGCACCAACGGGTGGGGCGGACAGACACACACACACACACACCAGGTCCACAGCGTCAGGAAGTCTGAGGGCGTTGAGGCTTTGAGCTGGCGACTGCAGGTCTGCGTATCGTATGGGATCTTCGTGAGGTCCATGCTACAGCCATACCTCCCGACCCAAGGCACCGTCTCATACACAAAACCATTCGGCATGGAGAAAATGGTTGGTTTCTTCCGGTACGGGATCGAGTCCCGCGTCCGGAAGTCCTGGTAGTTTGGCTGCCAGATCTGAGAGACCTCCCACACGACGTATTTAAGCTCCTCACTTCCCTGATCCTCGTACGCCAGTCGGCAGTCCAACCAATAGGTTGACGTCTCAGAGGCCATCCAAAAGGATCCTGACTTGGTGTCAATGCTCCACAGGTCGGAGATTTCAAGAAGGGTAAAGGCGGTCACATGACCGGGCGCTGGCACCCGAGTACGATCGTAGGTCGCTAACAGTGCCCTCTTCAGTTCCGCAACACTGCTGACGTTGTAATTGACCTGCGTGCAGCCAGTGTCCCAATCACTCCGTGGAATTGCTCGTCCGGTCACCGTCACAAGAATGAAACATAGCAGAGTTGTACAAACCTGCACACTGACTGACATCCAGCCTGCCCCCAGGCTCATAGAGTAGACTGGCTGAGGTAGAGAACAAGTGAGGAGTAGGGGAGCGGAGGCTGTGATGAAGGTAGTGGGCTAATCTGTCCAATGCGACCCCGCCCCCCCTTTGTGTGAACAACTGTACAAGCACTCGGAATGACAGAAACAATGCCTCCTGTCCTTCTGACCGGGGTTGTTTGCGCGCACCCAGAGAAGACACGAGCAGCGACATAAGCAGTGGGACATGCTCAAAAAAGAAACCAAGGAGCGGAATGGGGCAGCATGAGGCAGTACCTGCACCGCATGGGGCAATGGTCATTCCTTGGGGGCGTTTCGCACAGCGCGGGCACAGCGCCAATCATTATGGTGTTCATCCCGGGACCCCTGCAAACCACCTCCCTACAAAAGCGTGCATGATCCATTCAAAACAGCATCGGGGGGCAGAGTTTGGGACCCTGGGACCCTTGGCTACCGGCGGTGGAACACAGCCGACTTTTCGCACAGCACGGGCGCAGCACGGGTACAGCGCATGGTGCGCCCCGCTTGGAGCCCCTGAAACTGTTGTGTCCAACTGTGGTGCGGGCACCGCATGGTCCGCTTGAATCTTGTCAAACGGGTTTTCTTCAACAGGGTCTTGAGGTTGCCCAGGGTCCGTGGTTGGGGAAGGGAGGGACTACATGTGCAAAATTTGCTTCCGTGAGCAGGCAGCACCACGGGGCAGCGACCTTCAGCATCATACTCAACGGGGAATCACTGGAAATATTGCTCCCGACGAGGGCTCTGGAGCCGCATGAGCAGACGCAGCATGCGGCCGAGCTTTGGGCGGTAGTGAGAATGATGCGGTCCTGAGGCAGAGGCAAGGTTGCCCTCTTTGTTCGATAGGAACGTGTATTGCTGAGGGTGGGGGGTAAAATGCTGTGGTGTTCGCGGCAGCAGTGGTCAACCACCACTCATCCATTGGAGCTACTGCAGTGACCAGGCTTGGAAGCTCTATTTTGGCCCCTTTGCAAACTGCCATTACCGATGCTTTTGAATTGGGAGTGGTTCTAGTGTGAATCTGGGTGAGGTCCTGCAGTAGGCGCGGTCTTTTTGCGGACACCACAGCAGTTGGCGTATGTTGGAGTATGGTCCGGGTGAACCAATGTGCTGTGTCGGTGTTGTTGACCTGCCGCGCCTCCTGCAGCCCTGTGTTGGCGTCGATCTGTGGCCATGCTATCTGGGTTTCCCTTTTCTATTTGCGAGCTATTCTCACAGGTGCTCGCACTTGATCTGTGAGGTTTTGGGCCGTCTCTCGTGGTTGGCGACGGGTGGCAATGAACTGTGTGGGTGTTGGGTCGGCCAATTTGTTGTATCACTATGGGCCCACCCATTTTTCTTTAGAAATGCCCACTTCCTTACTTCCAAACATTAGAAAGACAACTGCGAAAGACAAGTGCCATTTATTGTAGGGAACAACCAAGAGCTGCTTCCCGTGTGCTCACCCAGGCATTGCCAAACCATTTACGCCAGCAGCATTTGTGGATCGGGCTGCCGACACTGTATGACGCGAAACACCGCACGTCCAAAAGTGCAGAACAAGTGGTGCATGACCAGTCTGAGGAGGCCAAACACACGCCGTGCCTCTACCGTAGGTACATAGCCCACACACAACCACTTCAGACACACACAGAAACACACCCAAAATATGCGCACTACCTGCTACCCCAACAATCAGAATGGATTCTCAGGGAGCACATCACATGAAACGTAAGTGGCAATGCTCGACTACTACAGGACAAAGCCGAAAACTATGCGCCAAACCTTGTCCTTCAACCGCAAATGCCCCAGGGCAAAATGGGACCCCACATTGTGGCAAGTCCTGCTCTGCCCCATGCCCATACGCCTAAAGCACACTGGGACCCCAATGAGTGGAGATCCAGACCAACTGATTCCAACCTCCACAGGGAAACTAGGGTTCCTGTGACCACCCTACAAACCACCCACAATAAGGGAAGCATACATCGGGAAGGCCAGAACAGCAGATTTAGACAACAATCTAGCATTTTCAATGTGAAACATAGCTTTGTTTCAGTTTCCTTGATTTAAAAAAAGTCCTTGATTTTAAAAAAAGTCCTTGATTCTTGATTTAAATTTTTTTTAAATCGAGGACTTTTTTTAAATCAAGGACTTTTTTTTGTGTTCCGGCGCGATGCGTGTAAGCAGCCCCCAAGGACTTCCATCACGGGCGCACATGGACATTGGGTCTGGAACTGTCTTTTTTTTTTTTACAAAGCTGCAACGGTTCGGCAATAGCACGAGGGTTGGGGGGTATAGACATAGCTTGCAGGAGGGAGCGCAAGCACCAGCTGGGCAGGGGAAGGGGCAAAGGCAGGAACTGCAACATACAGAGGTTGGGGGACGTGCAGGGACACCAGTAGCAAGTAGCAGGCAGAAAGCAGAGGGGGGCACACAAATCATGTTGAATCTCCACCAGCATTCTTGCGTCCCTTATGATACCTTTGCACAGTTCCTAACTACTGTAGGCAACTGGCGGGGCGGGGGGGGGGGGGGCATAGTAAGTGTGCCAGTTGATATATCATAGTATACATACTGGTTTTCGTTGTTGGGTTGGATATGTGGCTGGTTCCAAAGCAGTGGGGGAAAATATTTTCAACAGGGGGAGAGTGCGACAGGTGTCCCTCTATCTGCACCGCACGTGCTGCTTCTGCCCCTTGGCATCCATCCCATGCCGGCACTGGCATGCTTGTTTGGAGAGTGCTCACCACCACATCAGGGCCAGGGGGTTCTGGATCACCAAGGCAGCAGGGGGGGGGGGGGGGGTGTTCAAAATGATTGCCACATCCAAATGATGAGCACTTCATGCTCATCATTTGGAGGTGATGCATGTTGCGAGGAGGGGGGTCATGCGGCTGCAAGCTGGGTCAAATTCTCTCTCACACTCAAAAGGGACAGTACTTCATGGTGTGCATCTTGGTCGGCCTATCCCAATATCCCAAGGGGGGATGCGGGGGGCGAGGCAAAGGGGTGGACTTGCCACATAATACCTGCTGTATCAGGGTACCCACAGTGGGGAGGAGGCAATTGCCAACAGAATGTCTTCAAAATGCCACGGCCACAGGGCTGTCCTTAACAGAAAAGAAAACAGAAAAGGGTTCTAACACCAACAGAAACAAACATTCACAGGGATGCTCTCTGCTTCATGGCCGTGGGACCTTCTCTAAAGGTTGGCGGTTGGCGGTTGGTGGCAGTTGGTGGTTGGTGGTTGGCGGTTGGTGGTGGTTGGCAGCGGTTGGCAGTTGGTGGCAGTTGGCAGTTGGTGGCCCCTGGGGGCTGTCCTTAAGGGCAGTCGTTGACAAAAAGGATATCGGAGTTCTTAAGGTGTGGGAAAATGGAGAAAACGGAGAAAACGAGCCGAAATGGGGAGGGGCACGCCCTGCTCGGCTGGCATGGATGTGGTGTGTGCACACCGCTGGCGCGCAAAGCCTCCCTGACAAAGGCAGGCTTCTGTGCTGCGGTGACGGTGGGGGCTGTTGCCTTTGCACGGTCCGTGCCATCCTTCATTGGCTTGTCACGCACAACAGCCAGCCTCGCTTCCTCCCTAACCCCCTCCCCTCTGTGTTTGTAGTGGGCACGGGCTCTTGAGGAGGGGCACCAAGGGCCAGTATGGGGAGACAAGGGAGCCCCCGGACCCCACACCGGGATTTGGGGGCGGCGGAGGGGGTTGCTGTACCCCGCCGGATTCGGTCCAGTGCTGCGACCGCCGGCCGACAGGGGCCGGATCCAGGCCTTTGCTTAGTGATACTGGGGGAGGGGGGGGTCAAATTGGCCCCCCGGGATTTTGGCTGACCCACCCACCCACCCACATCAGAAAATTTTTCCTCAGGAAAAAAAAGAAATTTATCAAAGGGGCCTGAACTTGGAGGTCGATTTTAGGTACACAAACTTTTTTTTGGCCTCTGACCCACCCCCCCCCCCCCAGTATCCAGCCACTAAGCAAAGGCCTGGCCGGATCATTTGCCGCATAAACCAAAACCGCATCCATGCTCAACGCATTTCATGGCTCTTTCATGCACAGCATTTTTCTCTGGGTCGCAATCCCGTGCAAATTGTTACTTCCGGTCACGCCTGCGAGGTTTGCCATGGACCCCTGGTTTGTTCATGGGGGCCCTGCAAGGCGGGGCCCTAGTCTACCTCATGGGTCACTTCTAAAGGACCTCTGGGTCGAGGTCCTTGAATTATTGGGCCCGGCAACCACAGAATATCAGTGCATCAAAGTCCCTCATCATGTTCAAGTCCCCTTCTGCCCGGAGTTTGGTCTGGCAACGGCTGCTTTTCTGCTTCACCTGCGGGGGTGCTGCACTGTAAACCACAGAGGTGGGCCTCAGAAACCACCAGACAACCAATAGCACACCTTTCATTATTGTTTTTCTTTTGACAAAGCTGCAACAGTTCTGCAACAGTACGAGATAGTCTCGGGATCCAAGTACACTCTCAGAACATACCATGGCTTCTTCCCTGTCCAGGACAGGGGTCGAGGTTGACCCCTGTCCTGCACACCTTTCGTTATTGTTTTCCACGTGCGGGCTTTCTGTTCTTTGACCTTGTACCCCCCCACCCCCCCTGTAATAGCTACGGAAAAACCCAGAGTAATACGGTCCCTGCGCCTACTGTAGCTTAGACGAGGCGATAGCTTATGCGTATCACGTACACGGTGAGCTGGTGCAAGAAAGGGGAATATAATGCACAACTATCCCCAAAATCAGAGCTATGTGGATTCAAGGGGGCAAACACTCAAAACAAATGTATCCATGACCCTATGTAACTGGCAAATTCGCCACCAAACCCATGTCTTGTGTGGCTGCACGACATTTCGTACCGAATCAAATCAGGTCCCAAATTAATACGATCCCTACGCCCGCTGTACCTTGGACAAGGGGGTGGCTTTTACAAGGGGGGGGGGGGGGGCACCGGTACAGCATGCAGTAGAATGCATGAACTGTGCGGGGATCCATCCAAATCAACACATGAGGGGGCACAATGGCCCATGAGCTGGGCTCTAGGTTTTGTTTGGATGGCGGCCTCCAAAGTGGGGGGGGGGGGCAAGGGTTAGGGGGACAGGGAGGTCAGGCGGTTGAAAGGGGTGGGCCAGTGCCCCCCCCCCCCCCCGATTGAACATAGAGTCCCTGATGGTGTACACACGTACAGGCGAGCGCAGTAGCCTCACTGCCCAGCTCTGTCCAGAAGCCAGCTCATTAATGGACAGCACTTGAAGGGTAACAACCGGGGGTTGGAGGGTGACCAAGGGCGGTTTGAGATCCACGAGCTTTAACTTGAAAAGGAAACGTGTCCACAAAAGCACGCCCTGCCCTACAGAAACCCGATGGAGAGCACCGCGCCAACTCTTGACGTGTGTCGTGCATCCCAGGGATGTGCTTATCCAGAGGGGCTGCAATTGGTCAGGTGTGGAACCGCCACTTTCGCTCCAGCCGCGCCTGCCCCACGGCCCTCCTTTACTTATTCAGTGCTCAGTGCGGGCTTGTGGCCAGTGGCCTGCTGCATTGTCCCAAAGTTCCAGTCCCTGCCTCCCTGGCTGGGGTCAGGGCATTGGGTTCAGGGCATTATCGCCTGGGGTCACTCGGCCGCTTGAGTCCGGGGTTCGGGTCGTGGCGTGCATTCGGTGTTCCATGTTTGGGTCGCCTGCGCTTCGGGCGCGCTTGCTGGCGCTGGCCTCGCTTGGCCACACTCCCTTCACTCAGTGGTCACCAGGGCATGGAGGGCTCGAGGTTTGAGAGGTTATCCAGAGGGGGGGGGGGGGAGGGATCTGGCAGACCCAACCACCCAAAACCAAAAATCTGGCAGACCCAACCACCCAAAACCAAAAACCTGTTCCTCCAGAAGAAACTGAAATTTCAACTGAAGAGCCAAAATTGAGAGGCCCATTTTGGGGACACAAAATTTTTTTGGCCTGCACCCCCCCCCCCCCCCGCCCCCGTCCCACAGGCCCAACACAAAGCACAACCCTGGGGTGTCCGCATCAACGTGCAAGGGCACAGGGCGTCCACTGCGCTGCGTGCGCATGCAGCGGCTGCTGACGTCCTTCAGGGACTCACACACCCCTGGGCCCCGCATACTGCCACTGCACACGCCGAGCAGCCCGCTGTCGACCAGTCGAGCCCACGCGGGGGGGGGGGGGGGCAGGCCCTGTAGCTCAGGACACGACACAACGGTCCAGTGAAGGACAAACCCCGCGGCGCCTGGCCCATTTTGGCTGGCGGACTTTCCGAAGGCCCTGCTCTGCGGCCTCATACCGCACGATGAACTTCTCGCGGTCCTTCACTTTCGTCCTCTTGTACTCGTGCAGCACCTCGTTGCGGGCAAAGGCAACATATCTGGAGAGCGTAGCGCCGGTACCAAGGGGCAGGACGTTGCTGAATCAGAGTTGGAGGGAAAAAAAAAACTCAGGCTGGAATGGGACGGCACGTGATGGGCAACCAACGGCAGTTGGTGGGTAACCGACAGTGGTTGGAGGGTAAGCGCTTAGAGGCCAATTTTGTTTCAAAAGGACAAAACTTGTCCACAAAAAAGGCCCTGCCAAGGGGTGTATCCACAGCAGCACAGGCTTCGCCACTAAATTTCGATGATTGGCCCCCCAATCACGTGTTCTGGACCTCCAGTTTGCGGATTCAGGAATCGGCTCAAGGTTTCCAACACCCATTTTTTATGGTCAAAAGGGTGAGCATCTTATGAGCAGCTCAGAAATGCCGCTTTTGGGTGAACCCCCCCCCCTCACCGCCCACCAGCTAGGTCCCATCCCAGATTCGAACTGCCTGCCCCCATAGCGATCACACCGGCAGCATGATTGTGCCTGACCGACGCTACTGTGGGCAAAGCAAATTTCAAGCCTCCACAATTTGGTTCCAGTATTTGGACTGGCTTCCCCGGGGGGTGATAACTCAGACCGTATTCGTCGCACCAGCCAGGCAGCCCCTCCAATGAGGCGCAGTCTGGAATGGGAATATTGCAACAGCCTCAAGACCATGATGGTCCCAACAAATGGGGAATACAAAGCAGACGCTCAGCAGCACCCAGCCATACCCTGACGACGGCCGTCACCCCGGGTTGTCACACCCCCAACAAGCTGCCAACTGTCCAGTCCACAGCAGTGATGGATCTAATTGGGGGGGTGGGTGTCCCTCCCTCCCCCCCCCCCCCCCGTTTTGTGACGAGGCGTCACAATACGCGTCACAAAAAAACCCGGTCACAGCCTTTTGGGTGTCACAATATTTTCAGAAAAGCTGTTTTCCCACTATGGCCTATTGTATTTTTTGTGACATGTCACAATTCACTACCCCCCCCCCCCCCACCCCCACCCCCTGAGTGGCGCACAAATTAGATCCATCACTGGTCCACAGCGTCCCTCATATTGTTCAGGCAAGGGCCCTGGGCTCAGGGAAAATTGAAAAGCCCCCCCCCCCCCGCGGGGGGAGGGGCTTGGAGCCCCCTTTCCCAACGCCCCCCCTTGAATTTTGGGGGCTCCAAGCCCCCCCCCCCCCCGCCCCCTCCAGGGCCTTTCAATTTTCCACCAGTCCTGCCCATGCGCCATGTGAAGAGCTGTACGTTCCTGCTTCGAGGATTTGAATCGGGTACCTCTAGTCCGGGCCTCAGGGGCATGACGGCTGAGCCACGCAGCACCGGCTTGTCAGTTGCAAAGGATGAAGGGTAACGTCATGCGGCGTCTGGAGATTGCCCGGGGAATCTCGCCTCACCCACATGCCATGTGCCCTCCAGGTCACTCAAGCACCCATTGGGCACAATCAATGTCTCGACCATAAGCCAGCGATGCCCATTGAGCAAAAGCAACAATTCAAAGTTTTTTTTTTTGGACAAAGCTGCAATAGTTCTGCAATAGTTCTGCAATAGTTCTGCAATAGTTCTGCAGCAGTACGAGTCAATCTCGGGATCAAAGTACACTCTCAGAACATACCATAGGTGTGGTCAGGCAACAATTCTTTTTTCTTTTGGTTCAGACCAAGATGAGCTGGCGTAGCCTGCTCAGTTCACAGTACTCGAGATCACCTCTCGGGATCAAGGTTCACAGCTGTCCAGTGCTACGATGATCCCACAATGGTGTGGTCAGGCAACAATTCTTTTTTCTTTTGGTTCAGACCAAGATGAGCTGGCGTAGCCTGCTCAGTTCACAGTACTCGAGATCACCTCTCGGGATCAAGGTTCACAGCTGTCCAGTGCTACGATGATCCCACAATGGTGTGGTCAGGCAACAATTCACAGTGGTGTGGCCCCCGAAGAAGCAGCGGCACACTGTGCCCTTCAAACAATGCAAATGAACCATGCGGTATCGTGTGTTTGCATTTCACTGACACATCACCTGTGCTTTGGTTGCCTGCATTGTTAGGGGGGTGCTGTTTAGCGGTGCTGTCCCCGCCCAAAGGCCATGAGCAACGGATACTGAGCTCTCGCATACACCCCCGTGACACAGGCATCTGGTCATAGCCACCACTTTCAGTTCATTGTTTTGCCTTGCTGCACTGCCTAAGGGGGTGGGGGGAATGAAGTGCTGGATACTTAGCTTCCGTATACCCCTGGGACGCAGGCATACAATCATGGCTCTTCAGAACAGTACCAAATGTTGCCCTTAAGTCCACTGCCACTGCAGCTATCAAATGTTTCTTGGGTGTGGTCAGCTCATCCCTCCCATGGTGCCGGTTAGCCACTCAGTACCTTGACAGCGGCGGGTGCTTTGAAGACCTCAGCGAACGCACACAGAGTTCATCATCATCAGTCAATTCATCACCCGAGATCCTGGACCCCCCCCCAACACATCAGAGTCAGAGTATTCATTGGGCATCTCCCCCAGCCCCAGCTCTGTCCAAATGTTCGTTGCAGTCTTGTGCACAGTCACTTGTTGCAGCGAAACTTTTGCCCCCTTCACCGCTTGCTGGTTGGCATGTTCACTGCCCACCATCCCTAGATGCGATGGCACCCACTGGATGCTCACACTATTCTCCTAAAAACAACCACCAATCCCACAACTCACTCCAGAAAACAATCCGTGTGTGACAGAGGTCCTGTTGAGCCTGGCCACTAATGCCTTTTCCATTTCTCACATTTTCCTTTCAGTTCTAGATACACAATTTCAGAATCCGTTACAATGTGCAACGATACACCTGGGTGCTTGTCTGCAGCGCCCCAAGAGCTCCACAGAGCTCAGCCCGCGTGATCAACTGTCGCTCACTTACGGGCACTGGTGAGCACTCATTCCTGTCATCATGCTCACCAAACCATACCCCAAACCCCACATAATGAACACCCTGACAATAAAGGGGAGGGCAGGGGGGGATGGGTGGGTTAACGTCAGGTTTTCAGATAACCAGCCTGGCCCTGACCCCATGCTAGCCAGGGGGCCTACTTGATGACTGTCTGAAAGGGCATGATCGGGTATGGGGGACTCCCCATTGGAAATTTTGACTGTGGACACTGGACTGGACCTTCCGCTCTCCGTAGAGGACAAGGCTGGTTCATGATTGCTGTGACTAGAGGTGGGTTGTGCTCTGATACACGACTCAATGTCGCTACGTTCTTCAACCTGAGCAAAAAGGGGCTGGGGGGGGTGGGGGGGGGTGCCCGATATTGTTTGCCTTTTTTTTTTTGGTACAGACCTTGGTAAATTGGCGAAGGTGAAGTTGGATTACCAAATGGTACTCCACACAACTCTTGGAATCAAGGATCGGAGCTGTCCGATTCTACGATTGTCCCACAGAGGGGACACCACAGGCAATGTGAAGAAGCTGGATCTGATGCCAGGAAATGCAGTGGGACTTGCTACGCCCGGAGGCTTCCGTGCAAGCTCTGATGCAGCAAAAAACAGCAGGCGGATGGCTTTGCCATGCGTTGTGATACCTGATATCTGCCATGAGCTCTGGAGGCAACGGACATCTCTTGTCAACCCTATTGGCCATGGGCACCAGACCAGAAAAGTTGGCAGCGAACTTGACCCTGAGAATTCGCTCAAGCTGCTTTGTGCAATGAATCACCTGAGCCGCAACATAGTGGAGGCGGATGGAGCAGAGACACTGCTGGGGAGGGCCATAAAGCAACGGATGCAGAGCTCGCATGTACCCTCGCGTCACAGGCATATGGTCATCGCCACAACTCTCTCGATGCATGTTTTGCCTTGCTGCACTGCAGCGCAAACCAGACTAGTGCTGAGCGTTGCCTTTGAGCCCACCACACGAGGTGGCTATTGAATGTTTCATGGGTTGCTGGGTCAGCTCTTCCCTCTCCCAGCTCTTCCCCCTCCCAACGGCGCCGGTTCGTCGCTAACCTTGCACAGGAGGTTTGTGCTCGTGCTCACGACTTGGCTACCACTACTTGTGCCACTCTCACCATCTGCGCACCTTTGTCAACCTACTGAGCACCGCATCACTCTGCCGCAGCAAAAGCGTGGCCACGCGGCAAAAGAAATTAAGAAAGTAACCAGGGTCCTCCCGGCGATGCCGGGGCCATCACTCAAGGTTTCAAACCCAGGACCTCTGTCCTGCCAGACAAGGGCGTTTCCAGTATACTACGATGACGAAGGTGAAGTAGCCATCTTCAAAACCACCAGTCAATAGACCTGAAATCTGTCCCTCCAATCCCGATAATTTGTTCGGTGTATATCGCTGCGCTACACCGAGGACTAGGGTCCTCCTAGCCAGGCTGGCCCCGTCCCTGCCTCGGCCTGTCTAGGAATCCTGAGAGCACTTTGACGTGCTCGTCAAGTGCGTTTCAGGTATGCTCCTTTCCCCTTACTCGTGCTCAGTCTACGGTACTTCCTATACCTCCTCCTCCCTTGTTCCTACCGCACCCGCAACACCCATGAACTGAAGGTCTAGGTCTGTCTTGGGCTGGAAGTACCGTTTGAGCACCGATTCACGGTTCCGGACGCTACGCCATCCCTCCGCTTCACATCATTGCACATCACGAGTCCTGGTGCCTGTCTGGGCACAACAACAAAGGCACAGTGCCTGAAGCTGCCCCCTGGGGATTCCCTCTTTGATAACCATTCAGGCAGGAAGCAATGCCATCTTCCCCATGCAGGAAAATGGCTCCACAGGGCCTCCACACGTGGCACGGCTGCATAAACTGTTGTCACAGGTGGTCAACATACAATGCTACATTTGGAATTCGCTCCCCAGCTCTGGTGGTTTTCAAGGGGCGTTTTCACACAGTGCGGGCACAGAAATTATTCCGTTGTTTATCCCGGGAACACCCCTGAAAACCAACCCCCTACAGAAGCATGCATGATCGGTTCAAAACAGCATCGGGGGTGCAGAATTCAGGACCCTGGAACCCGTGGCAAGCATCAGACTAAAAAAAAAACCCCTGGTGTACCAGCAGGGGCTGTAGGGTGCAGAATTCAGGACTCTGGGATCCGTGGCTACTGGTGGTGGAAAACAGCTGACTTTTTGCACAGTGCGTGCACTGTGTACGGTGCGCCCCCTCAGAGCGGTTGAAAAAGGCTTGAAATACGGGCGCACTGCCCAACATCATTCAAATTAGTGGCTGCCTGGGGTGCGCTGCGCTTCAACATCCGTACCGCCTGCGCTGCGCCTCCAGTGTTCCCGACTCTTCCGCTGGGATCCCCAGTCCGTTGCCCTGGTGGCCCCTGTACCCCGTATACCCTGTACCGCGGGTGGCCTGCCCCAATGTCAGTCCAACACAAACTCTGGCGATTCTGATGAGGGACCCAAGATGGTCCGTTGCCGCTCCACGACAGTGCGACTCTTTGGACTTCTGGGCTTATGCACGGTTGCCTGGTTTGCGCACCCATCTCACAAAGCCCTGGCTCCAACAAACACATACCAGCTCATAGTCATTGTCGCTGTACTTTGTGATTGGTGGGGGCAGCCCAGCGTTGTGATCATCGACAGAAGCAGAGACCCCCATGGCACGGGGACTGAATGTGCAATCAAGCTTTGCAACATTCTGCCATTGTCAAACACACTTAAGAGGACACAGGACTCTCATGAGGTGACACCATGGGCAATGCAAAGATCCAAACACATGCAAATCGTCAATGCACTGGTCTGGTGAGGTGCTGCTTGGTGTCAGCCAGGATGGGAGAGAGTCGTAGATGGAATCATTAAGAATTGGAGGATGCAAAAGGTTACAAGAGGTTGGGCTGTTTTTGGAGGACGCTTCTTTTATTATTATTTTCGCCCATTTGGGCCGTTTTTGGAGGGTGGTAGCTTCCTTGACACAAAAAAAAATTTTTTGACGAAGCTGCAATAGTGATGCTAATCTAGGGATCTAAGTACACTCTCAGAACAGAACATAGTTCCTTCCCCTTTCTATGACAGGGGTCGTGGCTGACACAGAAGCTACGTATATTCCTACCTTGAGTATACTTGAAGTGCGATGTGTGGCCGCCACGACCCTGTTTGGCCTAGATCATCTCACCTATGACACGTTTTCTTTGCATCAGGAACCTTGATGGGTGAGATCCGGTGATGCTCTGACTCGCCCTCTTATTTTCCTTTCGGTACATGTCTTCTTGGCCTTGAGCAGGAGGTAACTGCTGCCTGATGGCTCCTCTGTACGCCTCTGGTAGCTTCCTTGACACAAAATATGAACATCGTGCATCCCAAAAACCAAGGTATCAGGCAGCACACATAGCACACAGTAGGACCAATTGAAAAATGCACCGCCAAAATCAACGGTGCGAAAAGTTATGTAACCAATGCCTTGTGCTGCTGGGGTATAGGTGTTGCTTGGCCATAAAGCGACTACGGTCGTCACCCTCCAGAATCACTCCGGCAACTCTCACAGTACAATGCCATGAATAGGTTTGCTTGGCCATAAATCGACGATGGATGTCACCCTCCGGAATCACTCTGGCCGTCCAACAGTACTTCAAGTATCACGCGGCGAAGCACACACATTGTCCAGATTGTTCAGCAAGGCGCTGTCAGGCACCATGAAAAAGTGTTCATGAGTCTAGCAAGGCGCCATGAGGCCATGAGGCGCCAGCCAAGATTAGGTTTCAGGCGCCTTAAGGCCACGTCAGAAGCATTCTTGATTACCCTTCGGCCCTTCTGCCGTCGGTTGTCACTGACATCCGTACTATAGTACATGTCCCACACTCGCCCTGTCCCTTGCCCCGTCACTGACATCCGTGGAAAAACCATCACTGTCGAGTTCCGAGAACAAAAGCCCTTCGACAACGTTTCAATGGGCTCCAAGCCCAACTTATCCCACTCTGTCACCCGCCGTCGCTTGGACAGTGGCAGTAGGTTGTTGGGGTGCAGGTTTTGACCCATTTCTGCCAGTAAATCAGCTTGCTCATTTCCATGGACATCTACATGCGACAGCACCCAGCACAGCTGCACATACTTAGCGCAGCTGCACATACTCCCCACCCCTGCATCCCACAGCCAGAGGACCTACTCCCAGAGGTCATGATGCCCCACCTCCCCATGGAGCACCTCCACCCGCAGCGTCACCACTTTGCTGACCACTCCACCACCCCTTTGTATCCATACTCTATCCATCACCACAACCAACTGTTCCCCTAATTGTCTCTGCGACAATGCATGCAAAACCCCGAGTAATCCCCCCCCTGATGCTCTGGCGCACATGCACCAGCAGCGAGCTGTGAAAATTTCTGTCCTACCCATCCCCATACCACACCCTGTACCCAGCTTGCATCCGGCACCCGCACCCGCTTTGCTGATCCGCCCATGTAGGCCACTGTACAGATCCGTACAAACCCGCCCCGCAAGGTCAATCAGCTCCTGCAGCAGGTTTTTCCTATACTCCCCCCACTTAGCCTCCTTTAACGCCTTTCAGTTCAACACCAGCGGTCTACATGTTGTGGGAGGCTTAGGTGTCCTCCGGAACATGACCTGTTTTGCTGTGGTCGTGCTCTGCCCATCAGTGCCATTCTGTGCTCCCTCCTCTTCCCTTGGCACAGCACAGCACAGCACAGCACAGCACGCATCGCATCCCAGTCACACAATTTGAGAAGAGCCATTGGTGTATCAAGGCCAACGCCTGCACACCCCCCAGGTCACATAACAATACAAAGGAAACAGACTAAAAGGGTGCAGGTGGCAAAACTGCAGTTTCTGGGGATTAGAAAAACACCCCCGCAGCCGTTCAACGATGTCTTGTATGTCACCACGGTTGCATGACAAGTTGCGCTCTGGCCGCCAGCCTTCCAGGACTCCCAACCACTACGCCATAAAATCGTTGAGCGTCGGCCGCCGGCGCTGACACTTAGCATCGCATCTCAGGTGCTACACATGTGTTGCTTGGTCACAGAACGACGCTGGTCGTCACCTTCCAGAATCAATCTGGCAATCCAACAGTACGTCAAGTATCACGCGGCGGAGCAGCGACACACGTTGTCCAAATCGTGCTGCAAGGCGCCGTCAGTTGCCCCCCCCCACATTGCTCATTCAGTAGAGCAAGGCGTTGCTTGGCCACAGAACGCCGATGGTCGTCACCCTCCGGCCGCGGTGGCTGCGGGGCAGGGGCACGCGGAAGGCACGGGGGGCGAGACCCGGTGGCGGTGGAAGGAGACGCCCGCGCTTGACCGGCCGCGGCCGAGGGGGTTGCGATACGGTGGGTCAGGGCCTGGGAGGGCGGTGTCTGGCTTTGGTGGCAGATTTTCCCGATTGTGAATTTCGCTTTTTCCCGCGATGGTCCCGTTGGCCACAGAACGACGATGGTCGTCAGCCTCCAGAATCCCTCTGGGAACACTCTCAGTGCACCGTGGCAGCACCTCCAGCGCCGTATTTGTGACAAGGTGTTGCTTGGCCATTGAGCGGCGGAAAGTCCAGCGACAGGTCCCCACCGACAGACCTACGCTCACACTCACAGTGCAGTGTCATGAGTACGGCGGCGGAGTCACAGGTTGTCTGCAGATACGGCACCGGAGGCGCCGTCACAGATTGTACATGGCATTGTCCGTATTGTTCCGCACAGGCCTTTAGGCTCTGTGGATGTGCTCTTGATTAACCGTCCCCTGCCTTTCACGCCGACGATACTTGCGCGCGTGTCACTAACGTCCGTATTGGGCTCTGACGCCTCTGACTCCCCCTCGCTACTCTGACTGTTACTTACTTCCGTACTGAGCTCTACTGCCGCCCCCTCCAAGGGGGATGAGGCCCTGTCCCAACCCCCACCCCCAACCCTGGGGGGGGGGGGGCGACTACCAACGGTCCTGATGCGACCACCCCCCCAGCCATCTGTCAAAACTCGGGGGGGGGGGGGGGGGGGCTGGGGAGGGTCGCATACAAGGACCCGGCCCGGCTGCCCCCCCCCCCCCCCCCGGGCTCTGCCCCCTGACGATGGAATGACAATTACAACATTCGGTCGGTGCGGCCCATGGTCACATCAGCAACGCCTCCTCTAAGGGACAGAGTACTGCACAGGGTCTGAGTATGGAGCCAAAAAGTGATGGAAAATGACCCGTTACTGAGGTCTGATGATATATTGAATTCCACAAATTTCAGCCTCAGCACTGTCGGCACTGGAATCAAACACTTTCACTCAGCGACACCAAATAAGCTCGTACCTGTGAAGAGGGTTGCAGTGAACATTGGGAATTGTAGCTGTCAGATCATCATCTTGGGTCCCCCAGTGCCCCCCCCCGATCCTGCACCCCACACACCAAAACAACTGTGTCCGTGCGATGTCCACCCCTTAGCAGTGGCAGAAGAGAAAGGGTGCAGGGATGCCGGGAACTCTCTCGCCGGGACCCTCAGTGGTTTGTACCTCACCCCACCCGCACTATCTTGGGGCCTGAATTGGGGGGGGGGGGGATGGTGGTGTCTGGCGTGCTGATACAGCCTGCCCCCCTCCCCCCACATACACACGGAGGTGGCATGGCCTTTGGACCCATACCCCCCCCCCCCCTTGTTCCTAGCTGCGCAAAAGTCCCAAATTAATACTGTCCCTACGCCTACTGTGGCTTGGCCATAAACAGTGGAAAGTTCAGCGATAGGTCCCCACTGACAGACCTATGCCCTCTCATTCAGTGCATCGTCACAGGCATGGCGGCGAAGCCGCCGTCACAGGTCATCCACACGTACGGAGCCGGAGGCGCCGCCACAGTTCGTCTGGGTAGGTCAGGCTTCCCTCCCTAGCCCTCGGCAGGAACTGGGTTTGGACAAGGGCGTAGCTTGCGCGCAACACATAAAACTACCGACACACACGTGAGTGAGCGCAGAGGGGAAATTATGGTGCACACCTATCCCCAAAATCAGAGCTATGTGGGGTCAAGTGGGCAAGCACTCACAACAAATGTGTCCATGACCCTATGCAACTGGCGAAGTTGTCACCAAACCCGTGTCTTATGTGGCTGCACTACATTTGGTGCCGAATTAAATGAGGTCCCAAATTAATACGGTCCCTACGCCTACTGTAGCTTGGACAAGGGGGTACGTAGCTTGGACAAAGGGGGGGGGGGGGTACATTGCCCAGTCCTGCACCCCTGTCCCTCAAACAGACTCCCAACCGCACCCGTGATAGATAAAAAGCTGGTGAAGCCTACATGGAGGGCAAAGCTGTGTGGCAGCATTCAAACAGCAACTATTGATGAAAGGGGTGTGGTGCGATGCAGAGGGGCCTCATTCTGGATCCACCCATTATTCTGCAAACCGACACACTCAAACAGTGTCCCCATCTTCACGCTCTGCCCTGGCAGAACTAAGTAGATTTGCATGACTTCAGTTGGCCCGGGCCAGGGGGGTTAGGCAAAAGAGGGCAGGAGGTTGTAGCAAGTGGCGTGACTCCACAGCTCAATCCCCCAATAGTAATGGTGGCTGCCTAGGCCTTGTGCAGTGGTTATATAATTCAATTATGTCCTGAGTTGGCTGGGATTTGAACCCAGGACCGATCGGTTGACAGCCCAGAACTCTACAAAATGAGCTACCAGCTCAATCTAGGCAAATGTGGCTATTATTTTACTCGCTCAAACCAAGAACAGAATTCGATGGCCACATCCAAACCGTCCAAACCTGCACCAACCCCTCGGGAGGGGACTCACAATGAGAAGGTACAATCCATGGGCTATCAAGAACATGGGGTGTGTGCACGGATCACATGCATAAAAAAAACTCCCCCTGGCGCCGATACTCAACGTAGGCTCAGGACCTCAATGTAGCGGCATTACCTTGGGCAGGGGGGGGGAGGGGGGGAGGGGGTCCAGGGGGGAGGGTCCCCCCCCTGCTGGAATGAAAATTAAAGCAAGTCCCTGGGGGGGGGGGGGTTAGGTGATGAGACTGGACTCCTGGTTGTAGGGAGGAGCGATCCGGGGCATTTTTGAGTTGCAGTGCGCAGCGGTCTCCTCCTGCATTTCTGGCGCTTGCCATTGCTCACCCACAAAGCCCCCCCCCCCCCCCCACCAACCGCCTTGCGCTATCCGCACGCCAATGCCCCCTTGATGCTTGCATCCCCCGCACACAGGGCATGGGTACCTATCGTTTGGGCATGGGTACCTATCGTTTGGGCATGGGTACCCATCGTTTGGCACATGTTGAAGAAACAGGGACCCCGTCAGCAAAGCCACTCCGGCACATCACAACAAAAAGGCTGCACATCAGCGGTGCCATTGGCGCCTGCCCATCTGTTGGTGCGTGACACAGTGCATCCGTCCTGCGCCCCACAACGGCAGCGATGCCCGGCCTCCCGGCTGCCTCCTACGCCGCCCTGTCCCCCCCCCCAGCCCCGGGGATCCCACAGCGGGACCACTACCGCCGCCCAGCAAAGCGCGCCGCCACCAACACTCCGCCCCCCTGTGTGACATTCCGTCGGGTTGTTGCTCCTTTACGGGGCCCTGGACGGTCACCCGTTCTTCCCTTCGCATGTTGCGTCGGGTCGCTGCGTTCTGTCGGCCGCTGCGGCCGGTGCTCCTGCTGGTGTCGTTTCCGCGTTCGCGGAGCCCAGTAGTTGCGCCCCCCCCCCCCCCCCTCGCTGCCCCCAAAATCTGTCCACCAGCCCCCTCCCCCCCCCCACCCCCCGCACGCAGGCATCCACAACACGCAGCCCAGTGCCCGGAACCGGACCGGCAAGCCCGCTCCGCCTTCGGTGGCTCGCCTCCCCACCCCTCCACGGCGTCACGAGGGCCCCGTCCAGCCACCGGCCCTCAGAGCCACGTACACACACAGCGGCAGCTCCGGCACCGCCTCCACAACATGCCGCGCCACCGCCGCCTGCCGGGCCGCCTCCCGGGCGCCCCCCGCCGGCCCCGCCGCCGCGAAGGCGTCCATGCACGCCGGGGGGTGCTCGTGCGCGTTCCGCACGAAGCGCAGGAGCTGTGCCATGCCGGCCCCGTACCCCCCCGCGCCCTGGAACGCAGCCAGGGCCTCCAGCAGCGGCGCGTGCACGCGCGACCGCCAGTCCAGCAGCGCCGCGTGCAGGTGCGCAAGCCCCGCCTGCTCCAGGGCCCGGACCAGGGCCGCCTCCGAGGGGTCGCGCTGCCGCAGCGTGCGAGTGGCCGCCACGACGTCCTCCGGGGCCCAGAACAAGGGGTGGCCGAGGGCCTCGCCGGCGGAGGGCCGCTCCCGGGGCCGCACCCGGAGGCACAGGGACAGGAGGTGCGTTGCCTCGAGGCGCTCGCGAGGCGACAGCAGCGGGTTTGCACTGGGCGCGGGCGACTTTAACGGGTTTGTAACGGCCGAGAGGTCCGGCGCGCCTTGCAGGATGTTGCGGTCCTCCTGCGCGGCGGCGTCCGGGGTGCCGGGCTCAGGGGCAAACGGGCTGCGGCGGCCAGCCAGCAGCTGATACGCCACCATCCCCAAGTGCCAGATGTCCACTTTCTGGGTGAGTCTCGGGGCGCCCCGCAGCACCTCCGGCGCACGCTGCGATCGGTTGATCTCGAGCCCGGCGTTCGCAAACGTCGTCAGTGAGAAGGAACTGCTGCTCGCAGCACGCGCGACCTGCACCGACAGCTGGAGGTCATGCAGCTTGAGGGCTCCGTCGGGCGCCACAAGGATGTTGCTGGCGTTGAGGTCGTTATGGCTGACGCCCTCCGCGTGTATTGCGGCCAGCGCCTCCGCGACCTCCTGCAGTGCCGCGACGCGTGCGCCGGGAAGCTGCAGACGGTCGGAGAAGGGGCCAAGTGGTCCCGGCGGCGCGTCACCATCCAGCGCGAGTGCTGCCGCAAGTGAGCCCAAACAGCGTTCAAAGCCAAGGTAGATCCAGTCCTGGGTGGTGTGGAGGTCGTAGTATTGCACCACGTTCCGGACCTGAACACGAATGCGCACGCAAGACATGGATTTGACGTGCACAAGCGACACACGGATGCGATGCGGAAACAGTGCAGATGCGGCACGGAACAGAGTGAAAGTTGTAGAGCAACGGTATAGAGTGACGGGATGGAGTGTATGCAATGGAGTGATGGCATAGCGTGACCGTACGGAGTGAGTGCATAAAGTGATGGTGAAAAATGACGGTGTGGAGTGACGATATGGAGGGACCGTTCAGAGTGATGTTCTTATGACGTGAAGTGACACAGGCAAATTACAACCAGGCCTCGTGTGGTTCCAAACGTTTCGAAAAGTTTCTAAGACGTTTCCAAACGTTTCCAGAGGATTGCCAGAAATTTCCCAACGTTTCCAAACGTTTCTAGAAGGTTCCAAGAAATGGAAGAGGCCGCACGCAGGTCACAAAGCGCTCCACACATGCACGTCCTGGTACGCATGTGCAGCAATGTGCGGCAGTACAATCGATGGGATTCCTCAGACACAGCGTGTGACTCCTGTGCACTTTCTGTCCACCTGTGAGCCTGTTTGATGTCAACGCGATTGTGACAGGGGCATCAATGGTCAGGTTGCGATGTCCGCATTGAGCTCCGGCTGCGCCTAACACCACACCATCAACCTACGGCTATAGGGCATTGGGGCCGCAATGCATAAAAAAAAACTACTACCACCCATGCCACCAACACATTGAGTTCCCCACAAAAGGGCAAGAGGGGTTGAGGATGGGGACATATGGACTTGCGATGGACACGTTGCAATCTAAAGAGTGCTATGGTGTAGTGCGCAAAACCCCACGGCTTCCATCGCCCTCTGTCCTCAACACGCGCTTCCTGCGCCGGCAGGTCCGCTGATGATCGTTTTGGCCTCTTCCTCCCTGTTCGGCTGGGGTTGCGAGCCTTAGGACTCTACAGGGTTATGTGTGCATCCTGGTCAGTGGCCACTCCTTTACCAGGGTGCTAATCAGCTGGCCCCACTTGGCCCCCCAGCTCAGGCATTGATGTGGTCCTTACGTTTAAGAACGCAGTGGGTTTTGGTCCGGTGGTTACGCACATACACCATGCAGGCAGTGGGGGAGCGGGGGGGGGGCTGCTTGTATGCGATTGTCAGAGGGGGGGGGGATATTTTGGATGAGACCCACCCACCCGACTTTGGACCCACCCGGATCACCCTCCCCCCCGTATGGTGACGCGTGAGCCGTCACGCGTTTCGTGTTGGTTGGCGAGATGTCAGCACAACAGGCAGCACAAGCAGCTCACACGAGGGAAAGCCCCCCCCCTCTTCTTATGATTCTGTGGGGCGCATTTTTTTTAAGAAGCCAAGGTGCTCTCCCGGGATAAGCATCCCAGCCCCAAAGGGTGACATACGTACCGAAAATCCTTTGCTTTCACCCACTGCTTACGCTTGTCACTGTTCAGGCGCTCCCTTTTGGCCTCATCAGAGGAACCAACACATGCCCCACCCCCGCAAACAGATTCTGGCAAGGTGCCCGCATACCGACAAAGCGAAAAGGGGCAACAGCGCACAACCAGACAGGGCTTTCGTACACAAGGAAAGAGGGTGTGACAGGTGCCCAGGCCACGAAACCCTCGGAATCATAAGAGAGAGGGAGGGTTCAGAGCCTTACACCCCCCCCCCCCCCCGTGTGACATTCCGTCGGGTTGTCGCTCCTTTACGGGGCCCTGGACAGTCACCCGCTCTTCCCTTCGCATGTTGCGTCGGGTCGCTGCGTTCTGACGGCCGCTGCGGCCGGTGCTCCTGCTGGTGTCGTTTCCGCGTTCGTGGAGCCCAGTGGTTGGTGTGTTGGGGCTGTGCTGAATGTGGCGGGATGTGCCGTTTGCGTGTCAGCGGCGCCCAGTAGTTGGCGTGCCGAAGTTGTGCTGGTTCTTGCGGGGGTCGTTTTACGGTCTTTGCTGTTCCCACACACCTCTGTCCTCAGGCCGTCCACAACCTGCCTGGTTGTGTTTCCGTGTGCGTGAGCCCCACGTGCCCTGCTCCGCGTGGTGTCCCGGGTGATTTACCCTGGACCCCCCCCCCCTCCCTTTGCAACTTAAGTCTTATAAACGAGGCCTGATCACAACCCAAGGCAACATGATTAGTGACAGGGACACCTTGCTCTGCAGCCTGTACACGATCCCCACCTCCCGCTTGACGAGGCTCAGCTGCTCCTCGCCGGTCGGGCCTCGGTCGCGTCGCAGGCGCTTGATGGCCGCCGGGAGCGGGGGACCGCGGCCCGGTGCCTGAAACTCGCCCTTGAAGACCACAGTCCCCACAGACCCGACTCCGAGGACCGCCGCACTGTCCCACACCATTCTTTCGCCCGCCGGCCGCCACTCGCCGGGCTCCCAGGGCTGCCAGGGCAACCCGGCGTCCGGCGCAGCTTGGAGAGCCATGGCCACCTGCACCGCATCCAGCCCCGCAGCCTGGGCCGCGGCGATCGCCGTCCCGAGCCGCTCCACGTCGTTCGCCGCCTGCGCCGCGCGCACCTCGACCACCGCGGCCCACCGCGCTGCCGTCGCCTCTGCGGCCTCGACCTGCGCGGACCGCGGCACTGAGGCCGCATCCGCCAATACCTCGCGCAGCGCTTGCAGCTGCACCGCAGTGACTGCGCTGGTGGACTCCGACGGGACGGCGCGCAGTGCCGCGACGAGTCGGTCTTCGATGTCAGCGGCCGCTGCCGCGCGCGCACCGGCGTCCGCGGCACTGGTCCACAAGGCAGTGGAGTCGGAACACCCCGCAGCCCGCGCCTCCTGCCGTGCGCGCTCCAAACGCAGCAGGACGGCCCGGGACGCGGCCGCGTCGCCGAGCTCCGCGGCCTCTTCCACCGCGGCGGCAAGTGCCACGGCCGCATCGAGCCGCTGCAGGGCGGCAACGACCGCTGGGGGCGGCGGTGTGTCGCCCCCCGCCAACACCGAGGCGCGGGTGGCAAGGGCTGCGTCTGCCTGGGCGTCGCCCCGCTCCAGCGCTTCTGCGGCTGCGCGCAGGCGACGTGCCGCTTCCGGCCCCAGGGACGCAAGCTCAGCCCGCCGCAGGGCCTCACGCTGCACGGCATCGCTGGCCTCGGGAACTCGCCACCGCGTTGCGAGCGCCGCGGTGACTGGGGCTGGGGCGGCCGCCGCGGCTGCCAGGGCTGCACGCAGCTCCTCCAGCTGCTCCGGCGTGAGCGTGCCGATGGAGTCGGGCGGGATGGAGCTTGTGGCAGCCACAAGCCGGTCCTCAATCTCAACGGCCTCTGTCGCCCGCGCGACGGCCTCCGTGACACGGGCCCACAACGACGCGGAGGCCGTGGCGGCGCACCCTGCGGCCTGCGCCTCCCGCCGCGCGCGCTCCCATTGCGGCAGGGCCTCCCGCCACGCGGCCACGTCGCAGCTGCCCGCAGCCTCCTCTGCCGCGGCAGCCAGTGCCAGCGCCGCAGCGAGCCTTCGGCGGGCGGCGGCCACCGCGGGGGCCGGCGGCGCGTCGCCCCCCGGCGCCGCCATCTGCGTCAGCAAGACGCGCGCGGGCGCGGCGCTCGCCCCCCCGTCGTGCTCCAGGGTTTTCGCTGCGGCGAGCAGCAGTTCCGCCGGCACCTGCGCCCTCTCGTCCGCGCGGAACGCGTCTCGGGCGCGCGCGAGGACGCGCTCGAGCACCCGGTCCGCCTCCTCCGCGTCCACCGCGTCGCCGGGCCGGGCCATGCCCAGGACAGTGAAGCCCCGGCAGCCCCGGCAGTAGCGCATCGCGGTCGCCAACTGCTCCGCCAATGCCCCGGGGTCGGCCACGGCGCCGTCGGGGCCCAGCAGCACGACGTACAGCACCAGGGCCCCGGGCATGTCCGCCGACGCCGGCAGCGCCGCCGGCGAGTGCCACCGCAGGAGCCGCTGCCGCGGGGCCGCCCACGCCTCCGCGACCCGCGGCGCGGGGCCGCGCGCGACCCGCGCGTAGCGCTCCAGGGCGCTCCGGTAGCCCGACGCCGTCAGGGCCCAGTGGAGCGCGGCCTCCCCGTCGCGGGTCATCCGGGACAGGATGGGCAGCTCCGGGCCTAGAGGGGACAAGCTCCGGAAGCCGCCCGTCGCGAGCCCCATCATCCCGCGGCTCGGGAGCCCGGAGACCCACCTCTTGACCGTCAGGTCCAGCAACTCCGCGTCCCGGGCCAGCACGCCGGGCAACACAACGTGCACGTCCCGAAGGCCGAACCCGAGATCCAAATCCGCGTCGGCCACGCGCCTCGCGAAGCCCGACAGGAAGGTGCCCACCGCCACGTGCGCGCGCGTCCAGGCGCGCCGGTCCTCGACCCCCCAGTCCCGCGGCGCCGGGCGCGCCGGCGGCGGCGTGCGGCGGCCGAACCCACGCGCGCTGCTCTGCGCCGCCGACACCTTCTGCAGCGGCGGGCCTATCGCTCTGGCCAGCGCATGCGGCCCCGAGTCCGACGAGTCCGTGACGGGGGGCAGTGCAAAAGCGGAGGGTGGCGGGTCAGCGACGAAGGGGTCCCTTGGCATGGGGGGGACCACCAGGTGCCCGTAAAAGCCGTGCGCGCCCTCCCGGTGCGCAGAGACCAAGCCTTGCAGGAGCCGCTGCAACGCCATCGCCATGTGCTCGCCGTCACCCACTGACTCTTGCCCGGCCTCTCCGTGGCGCTCGGCCGCTAGGATGTGCCCACACCTGCCCCGCGGACGCAGACTTGCTGCCGGTGTCAGGGCCACAAACCGACACTCAGTAGGATCCACCCCACCTTTGTGTGCTGCACACCATGTCGCCCGCTCACACCCATCGCTCAGTCGGACCCGCCCCCCTCCGGTGTCTGACTCAGTAGCAGTCTGTCCTCCCTGATCCCGGAGACTGGCTGCAAGTCTGCGCAGCCCCGACGCCCGGCGTGGTGGCGGCGCCCTCGGCACCCCAGTCCAGGGTCTCACAGAGCATGCCCGCACGGAAGCCGTGGCCCAGTCGCTCCCTCTGACACGCCTGTCGTGCTGCGTCAGCCACCTGCGGGCCACAGCCACTGCACCAAATGCCACGGCGAGTCCCAGGGCGCCCCACAGCCCAGCCATCGGGGCGGCGGAGATCGACATGGACAGTGAAGGTCCTGCGAGGAGGCCCCCATGGTGCCACCTGCAACCGCGTGGACTAGTGTTCCCGCACCATAGCTTGGTACCTTGCGCACCTGCCCGGGGTCGTCCGATCACGTCCGGCGTCGGCTGCAGCACCGCTGTGACTTGCGTACGTGAAGCAAACATGGACACGGGTAATGGTTGTGCATTCCGAGCAAGCCCCACACCCGACTCTGACTGAGAGGCACAACAGAGCCTTGACAGCAGGCCACAGCAAAGCAGCAGCAAGAGCTGGCTGCTAGACAGCGAGGGTGAGGAGGAACCTTGTTGGCTCGGCCTTCCCATTGGATCTGAACAAAGAGGTTGGTGGACCATTGCAAACCACATGAGGGATCCTGGTGCACTGGCAACGGGGGAAGCAAAGGCAAAGAGGGGGTGGGACCTGTCACATGGACGAAAGCCCTGATAAAGCACCGAAAACACACACTGGGAGAGACTGGTGGTGGTGGCAGCAACCCAACAGCAGTCCCAGCTGTGGTACATTGCCCAGTTATTGTTTCGGCCACAATTACGAAAATAAAAAAAAACAAAAAAGGAAGAAAAGAAACCAAGCCTCCAACACATGCAAAGCACAACAAAAGACAGGTGGATAGACTAGTGGTGGTTGCAATGAGACATAATGCAATCCATGTGAGTCAAGCCGTGAGGGGCTACACGTAGGAGGGGGCTGGGGAGCAGAATGAACCCACCAAAGTGGGATGCAACGAGGTGGATGACATACACAAGCGCGTCCACATCCAGCATCACTTGACCCCCACCCCTGCAGTGCTGTATGAATAAGCACCTTTATCGGATGTGGCCGCCAGCTGAGGGGCTTTCTACTCAAACGACAAAAACCTCCACCGGTCGTCCTGGAACCATATTCCATTTTGCAGAAGAGGGTTCGAATCCTTGTACGCACCGAACTATTGACCCCCTGTGTGACATTCCGTCGGGTTGTTGTTCCTTTATGGGGCCCTGGACGGTCACCCGTTCTTCCCTTCGCATGTTGCGTCGGGTCGCCGCGTTCTGACGGCCGCTGCGGCCGGTGCTCCTGCTTGTGTCGTTTCCGTGTTTGCGACCCCCAGCACTTGGTGTGTTGGGGCTGTGCTGAATGTCGCGGGATGTGCCGTTTGCGTGTCAGCGGCGCCCAATAATTGGCGTATTGAGGATGTGCTGGTTGTTGCGGGGGTCGTTTGACTGTTTTTGCTGTCCACACACCTCTTTCCACAGGCCCGCCCCCCAGTATTGAGTGTGGCACCGCCTCAGGTAGGGGCTCCACAGTAGTGGATGCGTTAAGGCACAATGTTCCATGGGGGTGGCTTTGCTCGTAGAGCCAAGAGTCCCTGTTCCTTGGGGCAAGGTGCACAACCCCATAGTGGGGAGAATTTCCTACACTTATGGATTTTTTCTCCCGTATGGATTTTCCCGACCGCTGTGGAGTTTTCATACCCGAGGGATATGTTCTATCATTTTGGGAGACAATGTGATCCCCCAATGAATTTTTCGACCAACAGCCCCTTCCCCCCCCCGCACCTGGGTGCCCCTTTTGGGGAGTGTCAGTGAAGCATGGAGCCTCACATGTCGCACAACAGCTCAGCACGGAATCCTTGTTCCCAAAGCATGTTTAGAAGCGTTGCCTAGCATGTCTTCTCCAAAAAAAAATTTACGTTAGATGGCGGCGCTGCAAGGAACGTTCTAGCCAAACTCGCTTCCGATGTTTGTCCATCCTTCGGGATTTTGGAGGCTAGGCTCCCAAAATCGGTTGGGGTAACTGTTTCCTATGAGAAGCCATGCTCCCGACGATCAGTCACGGTCAGCCTAACCATACTTCTCCCGAAAGGCTATGGCAAATTGCTTGGACTTCCAAGGACATGTGCTTTCCAAAGCGCTCCCCCAACCCCAAGAGATTGTATAAATAGTCCCAATCCCACCAATCATATTGTCCCCCACATCACTTTGTCTCGGCGTGTGTAGAGTCCGGGTTGGTCCGGGTATATGTCCGCGTCAGTGGATTGCCAACCCAGGATTCGATCCAACAAATCGGCGTGCAACAGCCGAGCGCCATGACCTTCAGCCACAATGCCACACCGCATGTAAAGTGCTCCCCACCAGCTGTAGATGCACCGGGGGGACGTCTCCTCACTTTTGTTCGCGACTCCCCCACCAAACCCCCCCAGTAGAAGTGGGCCAAAGGCCCGCGAGGGGGGGGGGGGGGGCTAGCCGCCGAGGAGGGCTTCTCTTGGGGCCAGCTAGTCGCTAAGAGGGGGGGGGGGGGGGAGATGGTTAGCAGAGGTCTACCCCAGTCTGGTAGAGACGCGGTGGCCTAAGATTCCATATCCCCAACACCGGCACTAACTTAGGCAGGGGGGGGGGGGGGCTCCCATCCACGCTCCAGCGCCTGGGTAGGGAGGGGTGCCACGTGGGCAAGGGGAATGAAAAAAGATTTTTGCATGCCTTCGGCGCCACCATATGCAGGGAGGCCATGAGCAACGGATACAGAGCTCTCATGTACCCCCGTGACACAGGCATATGGTCATCGCCACCATTCTTAGTTCATTGTTTTGTCTTGCTGCACTGCAGCGCAAGCTAGATTAGCTCCGAATGTGGCCTTGAGATCACCGCACAGGACGGCTATCGAATGTTTCATGGGCCGGCAGGGCCATGAGGCAACGGATACTGGGCTCGCATACGCCCCCGTATCAAAGGCGCATGGTCATCACCACATAGTTCAGTGTTTTTCCTTGCTGCACTGCAGCGCAGACCAGTTCTGAACCACACCAGGTGGCTGCTGGTGCCGGCAGGGAGGGGGGGGGGGGGTAGCGTACCACAACTGGGGCGACCCCCCCCCCCCTCTGTGTAGATGTAGACCACCAAAAAACCAAGGTGTTTCTGCCTGCCTGCCCCAAAGGATTTTATAAAATAGTCCTAATCCCACCAATCATACTATCCCCCACATCATCTTGTCTTTGGGTGTGTAGAGTACGGGTTGGTGTGGGTATGTGTTCGGGTTGGCGGATTGCCAACCCGGGATTCGATCCAACAAACTGGCGTGCGATAGCCGAGCGCTATGACGGCTGAGCCACAATGCCACACTGCATGTAAAGTGCTCTGCACCAGCGCTAGATGTAGACCACCAAAAAACCAAGGTGCTTCTGGCCGCCTGTGTGCCTGCCTACCTGCGTGCCCGACTGCCTAAGTGACTGGTTGAGTACCTCATTGATTGCCTGATTGACCGAAAAACTCCAGTGTTCTAGCACCCTCGTTGAGCAATAGAATTTGCCCATGGCATGCTACACTAGTACGTTGAGTGCATAATCACAAGAAGGGGCAGATTTGATGTGCCAGAAAGTAGAAAAGCACAAAAAATCATGGGATGCTTCAACCTTGAACCACTACAAACACCCCATATGCCTTCACAAGTCAAAGGTCCAAGTGCTTTTTTTTGGGGGGGGGGGCGGGGGGGCTAACTTGAAATGTTCACGAGTACTCAAGATACTTCTTGGAAAGTGGTCACAGGTCCAAGTGCATCTCTAGCTTTCCCAGCGCAAAGCGGAGGCAGTACATTGTGCTAGCAGAGCCAAATCCACTAGTACCATCACCTTGTGCCGGAGTTGCATGGTGGGAGGTCAACACAGCAAATCTCCTCTTTTGCGGTCGTTTTCATTTGCCAGCCTCATGAGCCAAAAAATAGGTTTGATTGCTTGTTTTTTTCCATGTATTGCTCGTACTTGGGGAAGCATTGATGCGGCGTGCGCACAGCAAGGAGATTTAGCCGTCTAGCCTGACCAAGCACCCGTAGGGGGGGCTATAGAGTAATTGGTGGCTAGGCGAGAAGAGCTCTAGTTTCCCTTCGCTATTAGGACAAGGGTAGCAAAATTCGACAACAGCTGTCTACTTTGCGCCGGATTATTTAGCACAAATCCAGTGTCAAAAATTCAAAACCGGCGCAAAACCAGCGTCACCGGCGCACATTAGCCGTCGCCCACGGGGGGGACGTCTCCTCGCTTTTAGACGCGACCCCCCCCCCCCCCCAGTAGAAGTGGGCCGAAGGCCCCCACGGGGAGGGGGGGGGGACATTGGAGGGGGGGCTCAGGGAGGGGCGATGGGGGGGGGGGGGGGGCGGTTGGGAGGGTCGGCCCGGGGGGGGGGGGCTCAGGTGGGGCGGTTTGGGGTGGTGGGTTGGGGGGGGGGGGGGGTCATCATTGCTCTCCATTGTGGACCCCAACACTCACTCTAACCCGAGCCTTGGGTGAGAGCTAGGGCTAGGGTTAGGGCTAGGGTTAGGGCTAGGGTTAGGGTCACCGAGCTGGTGGAACCAGTCTTGGTTTTATAACCCTTTTTAGAGTCTAGGGTGGACCTACTAGGTTTAGCAGCAAGCAAGCAAGCAGCAAGCAGCACGCGCGAAATGGCTAAAAATCACAACTCCGTCGTGGTGCTTCGGATTCGGCTGAAATTTTTTTGTGATGCTTCACATTCAGATGAAATTTTGGTGGATGATACCTATGGGTGTGAAGTACAATCACACAAAGTATGAGCAAGAAACTCAACGGTGGCGGCCGGGAACAGGATTCGCAAGTGGCGGACCTCAGTTTCAAAAACTGCAATTTAGGGCCAAAAACAGCCATTTTTGGGCCAAAAAAGCCCTGGAACACATTCAAAACGGCCAAACGAAGGGAAACGGTGGGCACACTTCACGTGTGGCTTGACTTTCCCGTCTCAACGAGCTCTTTGCGGCCCTCTAACTCCATGATATGTCCCGGAAACGGCCCAAAAAGGCCCCTGGAAGCTCCAAATGCCGACAGCCACAAACCAAGAATAGGCCATATCTTTGGCTACATGGCTCAAAATGCAATTCCGAGGGCACCTACTCCATCAACAACCCCCCACTTTTTGTGGTTTCCACCCTTCAGAATTGCCCCAACGGACGCCTAGACCCCAATACCTATGCCCACTAGGCTGCGGCAAGCTGCAAGCTCAAGCCCAAACAGGTGGGTGCCCAAATGGGTCAACAGGGTCCAGTAGGGGCAAAAAGATGACTTTTCTCAAAAATGATCCTAGACCATGTGCGACGCTAAAACAACTGTTTTTGGACCCTTTTGAACTAGTGGTGGCCCATTTTGGTCCTCCGATAATCCCAAAATGCCTTGAAAATGGGCTGTTTTGGGACCAAAAATGGGTCAAAAATGGGTCAAAAACGCATTTTTCCAAAAATCATCCTAGACCATTTGGGGTGCACCAACGGGTGAAATGAGCCCATTTTGAGCCCATTTTGGGGCATTTTGGCCCCTCAGAAGTCCAAAAAGCCTTGAAAGTGGGCCTCATGGTGAGGGGTTCACTTGCAAGCTGATTGCACTTTGTGAAGAGCCATCAATGTGTGAATCATTCTTGATGTCCCTCACCAGTCATAGCTGATGTTCCCTCCCCCACCAGCTCGGTCCCAATATTCAGTCTTGATTAGGGTCACCGAGCTGGTGGAACCAGTCTTGGTTTTATAACCCTTTTTAGGGTCTAGGGTGGACCTACTAGGTTTAGCAAGCAGCAAGCAGCAAGCAGCACGCGCGAAATGGGGAAAAATGAGACCTCCGTCCTGGTGCTTTGGATTTGGTTGAAATTTTGGTGGATAATACCTATGGGTGTGAAGTACAATCACACAAAGTATGAGCAAGAAACTCAACGGTGGCGGCCGGGAACAGGATTCGCAAGTGGCGGACCTCAGTTTCAAAAACTGCAATTTAGGGCCAAAAACAGCCATTTTTGGGCCAAAAAAGCCCTGGAACACATTCAAAACGGCCAAACGAAGGGAAACGGTGGCTACACTTCACGTGCGCCTTGACTTTCCCGTCTCAACGAGCTCTTTGCGGCCCCCTAACTCCATGATATGTCCTAGAAACGGCCCAAAAAGGCCCCCAGAAGCTCCAAATGCCGACAGCCACAAACCAAGAATAGGCCATATCTTTGGCTACATGGCTCAAAATGCGATTCCGAGGGCACCTACTCCACCCGCAACCCCCCACTTTTTGTGGTTTCCACCCCTCATAATTGCCCAAACGGATGCCTGGACCCCCGTACCTAGGCCCACTAGGCTGCGGCAAGCTGCAAGCGCAAGCCCAAACAGGTGGGTGCCCAAATGGGTCAACACGGTCCAGTAGGGGCAAAAAGATGATTTTTCTCAAAAATGATCCTACACCATGTGCGACGCTAAAACAAGTGTTTTTGGACTGTTTTGAGCTTGTGGTGGCCTATTTTGGTCCTCCGAAAATCCCAAAATGCCTTGAAAATGGGCTGTTTTGGGACCAAAAAATGGGTCAAAAATGGGTCAAAAACGCATTTTTCCAAACCTCATTCTAGACCATTTGGGGTGCACCAACGGGTGAAATGAGCCCATTTTGAGCCCAGTTTGGGGCATTTTTGCTCCGCAGAAGTCCAAAAAGCCTTGAAAGTGGGCCTCGTGGTGATGAGGTTCACTTGCAAGGTGATTTCACTTTGTCAAGAGCCATCAATGTGTGAATCATTCTTGATGTCCCTCACCAGTCATAGCTCATGTTCCCTCCCCCACCAGCTCGGTCCCAATATTCAGTCTTGATTAGGGTTAGGGTTAGGGTTAGGGTCACCGAGCTGGTGGAACCAGTCTTGGTTTTATAACCCTTTTTAGTGTCTAGGGTGGACCTACTAGGTTTAGCAAGCAGCAAGCAGCAGCAAGCAGCAAGCAGCAGCACACGCGAAATGGGGAAAAATGAGACCTCCGTCCTGGTGCTTTGGATTTGGTTGAAATTTTGGTGGATAATACCTATGGGTGTGAAGTACAATCACACAAAGTATGAGCAAGAAACTCAACGGTGGCGGCCGGGAACAGGATTCGCAAGTGGCGGACCTCAGTTTCAAAAACTGCAATTTAGGGCCAAAAACAGCCATTTTTGGGCCAAAAAAGCCCTGGAACACATTCAAAACGGCCAAACGAAGGGAAACGGTGGCTACACTTCACGTGCGCCTTGACTGCCCCGTGTCAACGAGCTCTTTGCGGCCCCCTAACTCCATGATATGTCCTGGAAACGGCCCAAAGAGGCCCCCAGAAGCTCCAAATGCCGACAGCCACAAACCAAGAATAGGCCATATCTTTGGCTACATGCCTCAAAATGCGATTCCGAGGGCACCTACTCCACCCGCAACCCCCCACTTTTTGTGGTTTCCACCCCTCATAATTGCCCAAACGGATGCCTGGACCCCCGTACCTAGGCCCACTAGGCTGCGGCAAGCTGCAAGCTCAAGCCCAAACAGGTGGGTGCCCAAATGGGTCAACAGGGTCCAGTAGGGGCAAAAAGATGATTTTTCTCAAAAATGATCCTACACCATGTGCGACGCTAAAACAAGTGTTTTTGGACTGTTTTGAGCTTGTGGTGGCCTATTTTGGTCCTCCGAAAATCCCAAAATGCCTTGAAAATGGGCTGTTTTGGACCCAAAAAATGGGTCAAAAATGGGTCAAAAACGCATTTTTCCAAACCTCATTCTAGACCATTTGGGGTGCACCAACGGGTGAAATGAGCCCATTTTGAGCCCAGTTTGGGGCATTTTTGCCCCTCAGAAGTCCAAAAAGCCTTGAAAGTGGGCCTCGTGGTGATGGGGTTCACTTGCAAGGTGATTTCACTTTGTCAAGAGCCATCAATGTGTGAATCATTCTTGATGTCCCTCACCAGTCATAGCTCATGTTCCCTCCCCCACCAGCTCGGTCCCAATATTCAGTCTTGATTAGGGTTAGGGTTAGGGTTAGGGTCACCGAGCTGGTGGAACCAGTCTTGGTTTTATAACCCTTTTTAGTGTCTAGGGTGGACCTACTAGGTTTAGCAAGCAGCAAGCAGCAGCAAGCAGCAAGCAGCAGCAAGCAGCAAGCAGCAGCAAGCAGCAAGCAGCAGCACACGCGAAATGGGGAAAAATGAGACCTCCGTCCTGGTGCTTTGGATTTGGTTGAAATTTTGGTGGATAATACCTATGGGTGTGAAGTACAATCACACAAAGTATGAGCAAGAAACTCAACGGTGGCGGCCGGGAACAGGATTCGCAAGTGGCGGACCTCAGTTTCAAAAACTGCAATTTAGGGCCAAAAACAGCCATTTTTGGGCCAAAAAAGCCCTGGAACACATTCAAAACGGCCAAACGAAGGGAAACGGTGGCTGCACTTCACGTGCGCCTTGACTGCCCCGTGTCAACGAGCTCTTTGCGGCCCCCTAACTCCATGATATGTCCTGGAAACGGCCCAAAGAGGCCCCCAGAAGCTCCAAATGCCGACAGCCACAAACCAAGAATAGGCCATATCTTTGGCTACATGGCTCAAAATGCGATTCCGAGGGCACCTACTCCACCCGCAACCCCCCACTTTTTGTGGTTTCCACCCCTCATAATTGCCCAAACGGATGCCTGGACCCCCGTACCTAGGCCCACTAGGCTGCGGCAAGCTGCAAGCGCAAGCCCAAACAGGTGGGTGCCCAAATGGGTCAACAGGGTCCAGTAGGGGCAAAAAGATGATTTTTCTCAAAAATGATCCTACACCATGTGCGACGCTAAAACAAGTGTTTTTGGACCGTTTTGAGCTTGTGGTGGCCTATTTTGGTCCTCCGAAAATCCCAAAATGCCTTGAAAATGGGCTGTTTTGGGACCAAAAAATGGGTCAAAAATGGGTCAAAAACGCATTTTTCCAAACCTCATTCTAGACCATTTGGGGTGCGCCAACGGGTGAAATGAGCCCATTTTGAGCCCAGTTTGGGGCATTTTTGCTCCGCAGAAGTCCAAAAAGCCTTGAAAGTGGGCCTCGTGGTGATGAGGTTCACTTGCAAGGTGATTTCACTTTGTCAAGAGCCATCAATGTGTGAATCATTCTTGATGTCCCTCACCAGTCATAGCTCATGTTCCCTCCCCCACCAGCTCGGTCCCAATATTCAGTCTTGATTAGGGTTAGGGTTAGGGTTAGGGTCACCGAGCTGGTGGAACCAGTCTTGGTTTTATAACCCTTTTTAGTGTCTAGGGTGGACCTACTAGGTTTAGCAAGCAGCAAGCAGCAGCAAGCAGCAAGCAGCAGCACACGCGAAATGGGGAAAAATGAGACCTCCGTCCTGGTGCTTTGGATTTGGTTGAAATTTTGGTGGATAATACCTATGGGTGTGAAGTACAATCACACAAAGTATGAGCAAGAAACTCAACGGTGGCGGCCGGGAACAGGATTCGCAAGTGGCGGACCTCAGTTTCAAAAACTGCAATTTAGGGCCAAAAACAGCCATTTTTGGGCCAAAAAAGCCCTGGAACACATTCAAAACGGCCAAACGAAGGGAAACGGTGGCTACACTTCACGTGCGCCTTGACTGCCCCGTGTCAACGAGCTCTTTGCGGCCCCCTAACTCCATGATATGTCCTGGAAACGGCCCAAAGAGGCCCCCAGAAGCTCCAAATGCCGACAGCCACAAACCAAGAATAGGCCATATCTTTGGCTACATGGCTCAAAATGCGATTCCGAGGGCACCTACTCCACCCGCAACCCCCCACTTTTTGTGGTTTCCACCCCTCATAATTGCCCAAACGGATGCCTGGACCCCCGTACCTAGGCCCACTAGGCTGCGGCAAGCTGCAAGCTCAAGCCCAAACAGGTGGGTGCCCAAATGGGTCAACAGGGTCCAGTAGGGGCAAAAAGATGATTTTTCTCAAAACTGATCCTACACCATGTGCGACGCTAAAACAAGTGTTTTTGGACCCTTTTGAGCTTGTGGTGGCCCATTTTGGTCCTCCGATAATCCCAAAATGCCTTGAAAATGGGCTGTTTTGGGACCAAAAAATGGGTCAAAAATGGGTCAAAAACGCATTTTTCCAAACCTCATTCTAGACCATTTGGGGTGCACCAACGGGTGAAATGAGCCCATTTTGAGCCCAGTTTGGGGCATTTTTGCCCCTCAGAAGTCCAAAAAGCCTTGAAAGTGGGCCTCGTGGTGATGGGGTTCACTTGCAAGGTGATTTCACTTTGTCAAGAGCCATCAATGTGTGAATCATTCTTGATGTCCCTCACCAGTCATAGCTCATGTTCCCTCCCCCACCAGCTCGGTCCCAATATTCAGTCTTGATTAGGGTTAGGGTTAGGGTTAGGGTCACCGAGCTGGTGGAACCAGTCTTGGTTTTATAACCCTTTTTAGTGTCTAGGGTGGACCTACTAGGTTTAGCAAGCAGCAAGCAGCAGCAAGCAGCAAGCAGCAGCACACGCGAAATGGGGAAAAATGAGACCTCCGTCCTGGTGCTTTGGATTTGGTTGAAATTTTGGTGGATAATACCTATGGGTGTGAAGTACAATCACACAAAGTATGAGCAAGAAACTCAACGGTGGCGGCCGGGAACAGGATTCGCAAGTGGCGGACCTCAGTTTCAAAAACTGCAATTTAGGGCCAAAAACAGCCATTTTTGGGCCAAAAAAGCCCTGGAACACATTCAAAACGGCCAAACGAAGGGAAACGGTGGCTGCACTTCACGTGCGCCTTGACTGCCCCGTGTCAACGAGCTCTTTGCGGCCCCCTAACTCCATGATATGTCCTGGAAACGGCCCAAAGAGGCCCCCAGAAGCACCAAATGCCGACAGCCACAAACCAAGAATAGGCCATATCTTTGGCTACATGGCTCAAAATGCGATTCCGAGGGCACCTACTCCACCCGCAACCCCCCACTTTTTGTGGTTTCCACCCCTCATAATTGCCCAAACGGATGCCTGGACCCCCGTACCTAGGCCCACTAGGCTGCGGCAAGCTGCAAGCTCAAGCCCAAACAGGTGGGTGCCCAAATGGGTCAACAGGGTCCAGTAGGGGCAAAAAGATGATTTTTCTCAAAAATGATCCTACACCATGTGCGACGCTAAAACAAGTGTTTTTGGACCGTTTTGAGCTTGTGGTGGCCTATTTTGGTCCTCCGAAAATCCCAAAATGCCTTGAAAATGGGCTGTTTTGGGACCAAAAAATGGGTCAAAAATGGGTCAAAAACGCATTTTTCCAAACCTCATTCTAGACCATTTGGGGTGCACCAACGGGTGAAATGAGCCCATTTTGAGCCCAGTTTGGGGCATTTTTGCCCCTCAGAAGTCCAAAAAGCCTTGAAAGTGGGCCTCGTGGTGATGGGGTTCACTTGCAAGGTGATTTCACTTTGTCAAGAGCCATCAATGTGTGAATCATTCTTGATGTCCCTCACCAGTCATAGCTCATGTTCCCTCCCCCACCAGCTCGGTCCCAATATTCAGTCTTGATTAGGGTTAGGGTTAGGGTTAGGGTCACCGAGCTGGTGGAACCAGTCTTGGTTTTATAACCCTTTTTAGTGTCTAGGGTGGACCTACTAGGTTTAGCAAGCAGCAAGCAGCAGCAAGCAGCAAGCAGCAGCACACGCGAAATGGGGAAAAATGAGACCTCCGTCCTGGTGCTTTGGATTTGGTTGAAATTTTGGTGGATGATACCTATGGGTGTGAAGTACAATCACACAAAGTATGAGCAAGAAACTTAACGGTGGCGGCCGGGAACAGGATTCGCAAGTGGCGGACCTCAGTTTCAAAAACTGCAATTTAGGGCCAAAAACAGCCATTTTTGGGCCAAAAAAGCCCTGGAACACATTCAAAACGGCCAAACGAAGGGAAACGGTGGCTACACTTCACGTGCGCCTTGACTGCCCCGTGTCAACGAGCTCTTTGCGGCCCCCTAACTCCATGATATGTCCTGGAAACGGCCCAAAGAGGCCCCCAGAAGCTCCAAATGCCGACAGCCACAAACCAAGAATAGGCCATATCTTTGGCTACATGGCTCAAAATGCGATTCCGAGGGCACCTACTCCACCCGCAACCCCCCACTTTTTGTGGTTTCCACCCCTCATAATTGCCCAAACGGATGCCTGGACCCCCGTACCTAGGCCCACTAGGCTGCGGCAAGCTGCAAGCTCAAGCCCAAACAGGTGGGTGCCCAAATGGGTCAACACGGTCCAGTAGGGGCAAAAAGATGATTTTTCTCAAAAATGATCCTACACCATGTGCGACGCTAAAACAAGTGCTTTTGGACCGTTTTGAGCTTGTGGTGGCCTATTTTGGTCCTCCGAAAATCCCAAAATGCCTTGAAAATGGGCTGTTTTGGGACCAAAAAATGGGTCAAAAATGGGTCAAAAACGCATTTTTCCAAACCTCATTCTAGACCATTTGGGGTGCACCAACGGGTGAAATGAGCCCATTTTGAGCCCAGTTTGGGGCATTTTTGCCCCTCAGAAGTCCAAAAAGCCTTGAAAGTGGGCCTCGTGGTGATGGGGTTCACTTGCAAGGTGATTTCACTTTGTCAAGAGCCATCAATGTGTGAATCATTCTTGATGTCCCTCACCAGTCATAGCTCATGTTCCCTCCCCCACCAGCTCGGTCCCAATATTCAGTCTTGATTAGGGTTAGGGTTAGGGTTAGGGTCACCGAGCTGGTGGAACCAGTCTTGGTTTTATAACCCTTTTTAGTGTCTAGGGTGGACCTACTAGGTTTAGCAAGCAGCAAGCAGCAGCAAGCAGCAAGCAGCAGCACACGCGAAATGGGGAAAAATGAGACCTCCGTCCTGGTGCTTTGGATTTGGTTGAAATTTTGGTGGATAATACCTATGGGTGTGAAGTACAATCACACAAAGTATGAGCAAGAAACTCAACGGTGGCGGCCGGGAACAGGATTCGCAAGTGGCGGACCTCAGTTTCAAAAACTGCAATTTAGGGCCAAAAACAGCCATTTTTGGGCCAAAAAAGCCCTGGAACACATTCAAAACGGCCAAACGAAGGGAAACGGTGGCTGCACTTCACGTGCGCCTTGACTGCCCCGTGTCAACGAGCTCTTTGCGGCCCCCTAACTCCATGATATGTCCTGGAAACGGCCCAAAGAGGCCCCCAGAAGCTCCAAATGCCGACAGCCACAAACCAAGAATAGGCCATATCTTTGGCTACATGGCTCAAAATGCGATTCCGAGGGCACCTACTCCACCCGCAACCCCCCACTTTTTGTGGTTTCCACCCCTCATAATTGCCCAAACGGATGCCTGGACCCCCGTACCTAGGCCCACTAGGCTGCGGCAAGCTGCAAGCTCAAGCCCAAACAGGTGGGTGCCCAAATGGGTCAACAGGGTCCAGTAGGGGCAAAAAGATGATTTTTCTCAAAAATGATCCTACACCATGTGCGACGCTAAAACAAGTGTTTTTGGACCGTTTTGAGCTTGTGGTGGCCTATTTTGGTCCTCCGAAAATCCCAAAATGCCTTGAAAATGGGCTGTTTTGGGACCAAAAAATGGGTCAAAAATGGGTCAAAAACGCATTTTTCCAAACCTCATTCTAGACCATTTGGGGTGCACCAACGGGTGAAATGAGCCCATTTTGAGCCCAGTTTGGGGCATTTTTGCCCCTCAGAAGTCCAAAAAGCCTTGAAAGTGGGCCTCGTGGTGATGGGGTTCACTTGCAAGGTGATTTCACTTTGTCAAGAGCCATCAATGTGTGAATCATTCTTGATGTCCCTCACCAGTCATAGCTCATGTTCCCTCCCCCACCAGCTCGGTCCCAATATTCAGTCTTGATTAGGGTTAGGGTTAGGGTTAGGGTCACCGAGCTGGTGGAACCAGTCTTGGTTTTATAACCCTTTTTAGTGTCTAGGGTGGACCTACTAGGTTTAGCAAGCAGCAAGCAGCAGCAAGCAGCAAGCAGCAGCACACGCGAAATGGGGAAAAATGAGACCTCCGTCCTGGTGCTTTGGATTTGGTTGAAATTTTGGTGGATGATACCTATGGGTGTGAAGTACAATCACACAAAGTATGAGCAAGAAACTCAACGGTGGCGGCCGGGAACAGGATTCGCAAGTGGCGGACCTCAGTTTCAAAAACTGCAATTTAGGGCCAAAAACAGCCATTTTTGGGCCAAAAAAGCCCTGGAACACATTCAAAACGGCCAAACGAAGGGAAACGGTGGCTACACTTCACGTGCGCCTTGACTGCCCCGTGTCAACGAGCTCTTTGCGGCCCCCTAACTCCATGATATGTCCTGGAAACGGCCCAAAGAGGCCCCCAGAAGCTCCAAATGCCGACAGCCACAAACCAAGAATAGGCCATATCTTTGGCTACATGGCTCAAAATGCGATTCCGAGGGCACCTACTCCACCCGCAACCCCCCACTTTTTGTGGTTTCCACCCCTCATAATTGCCCAAACGGATGCCTGGACCCCCGTACCTAGGCCCACTAGGCTGCGGCAAGCTGCAAGCTCAAGCCCAAACAGGTGGGTGCCCAAATGGGTCAACACGGTCCAGTAGGGGCAAAAAGATGATTTTTCTCAAAAATGATCCTACACCATGTGCGACGCTAAAACAAGTGCTTTTGGACCGTTTTGAGCTTGTGGTGGCCTATTTTGGTCCTCCGAAAATCCCAAAATGCCTTGAAAATGGGCTGTTTTGGGACCAAAAAATGGGTCAAAAATGGGTCAAAAACGCATTTTTCCAAACCTCATTCTAGACCATTTGGGGTGCACCAACGGGTGAAATGAGCCCATTTTGAGCCCAGTTTGGGGCATTTTTGCCCCTCAGAAGTCCAAAAAGCCTTGAAAGTGGGCCTCGTGGTGATGGGGTTCACTTGCAAGGTGATTTCACTTTGTCAAGAGCCATCAATGTGTGAATCATTCTTGATGTCCCTCACCAGTCATAGCTCATGTTCCCTCCCCCACCAGCTCGGTCCCAATATTCAGTCTTGATTAGGGTTAGGGTTAGGGTTAGGGTCACCGAGCTGGTGGAACCAGTCTTGGTTTTATAACCCTTTTTAGTGTCTAGGGTGGACCTACTAGGTTTAGCAAGCAGCAAGCAGCAGCAAGCAGCAAGCAGCAGCACACGCAAAATGGGGAAAAATGAGACCTCCGTCCTGGTGCTTTGGATTTGGTTGAAATTTTGGTGGATAATACCTATGGGTGTGAAGTACAATCACACAAAGTATGAGCAAGAAACTCAACGGTGGCGGCCGGGAACAGGATTCGCAAGTGGCGGACCTCAGTTTCAAAAACTGCAATTTAGGGCCAAAAACAGCCATTTTTGGGCCAAAAAAGCCCTGGAACACATTCAAAACGGCCAAACGAAGGGAAACGGTGGCTACACTTCACGTGCGCCTTGACTGCCCCGTGTCAACGAGCTCTTTGCGGCCCCCTAACTCCATGATATGTCCTGGAAACGGCCCAAAAAGGCCCCCAGAAGCTCCAAATGCCGACAGCCACAAACCAAGAATAGGCCATACATATCTTTGGCTACATGGCTCAAAATGCGATTCCGAGGGCACCTACTCCACCCGCAACCCCCCACTTTTTGTGGTTTCCACCCCTCATAATTGCCCAAACGGATGCCTGGACCCCCGTACCTAGGCCCACTAGGCTGCGGCAAGCTGCAAGCTCAAGCCCAAACAGGTGGGTGCCCAAATGGGTCAACAGGGTCCAGTAGGGGCAAAAAGATGATTTTTCTCAAAAATGATCCTACACCATGTGCGACGCTAAAACAAGTGTGTTTGGACCGTTTTGAGCTTGTGGTGGCCTATTTTGGTCCTCCGAAAATCCCAAAATGCCTTGAAAATGGGCTGTTTTGGGACCAAAAAATGGGTCAAAAATGGGTCAAAAACGCATTTTTCCAAACCTCATTCTAGACCATTTGGGGTGCACCAACGGGTGAAATGAGCCCATTTTGAGCCCAGTTTGGGGCATTTTTGCCCCTCAGAAGTCCAAAAAGCCTTGAAAGTGGGCCTCGTGGTGATGGGGTTCACTTGCAAGGTGATTTCACTTTGTCAAGAGCCATCAATGTGTGAATCATTCTTGATGTCCCTCACCAGTCATAGCTCATGTTCCCTCCCCCACCAGCTCGGTCCCAATATTCAGTCTTGATTAGGGTTAGGGTTAGGGTCACCGAGCTGGTGGAACCAGTCTTGGTTTTATAACCCTTTTTAGTGTCTAGGGTGGACCTACTAGGTTTAGCAAGCAGCAAGCAGCAGCAAGCAGCAAGCAGCAGCACACGCGAAATGGGGGAAAATGAGACCTCCGTCCTGGTGCTTTGGATTTGGTTGAAATTTTGGTGGATAATACCTATGGGTGTGAAGTACAATCACACAAAGTATGAGCAAGAAACTCAACGGTGGCGGCCGGGAACAGGATTCGCAAGTGGCGGACCTCAGTTTCAAAAACTGCAATTTAGGGCCAAAAGCAGCCATTTTTGGGCCAAAAAAGCCCTGGAACACATTCAAAACGGCCAAACGAAGGGAAACGGTGGCTACACTTCACGTGCGCCTTGACTGCCCCGTGTCAACGAGCTCTTTGCGGCCCCCTAACTCCATGATATGTCCTGGAAACGGCCCAAAAAGGCCCCCAGAAGCTCCAAATGCCGACAGCCACAAACCAAGAATAGGCCATATCTTTGGCTACATGGCTCAAAATGCGATTCCGAGGGCACCTACTCCACCCGCAACCCCCCACTTTTTGTGGTTTCCACCCCTCATAATTGCCCAAACGGATGCCTGGACCCCCGTACCTAGGCCCACTAGGCTGCGGCAAGCTGCAAGCTCAAGCCCAAACAGGTGGGTGCCCAAATGGGTCAACAGGGTCCAGTAGGGGCAAAAAGATGATTTTTCTCAAAAATGATCCTACACCATGTGCGACGCTAAAACAAGTGTGTTTGGACCGTTTTGAGCTTGTGGTGGCCTATTTTGGTCCTCCGAAAATCCCAAAATGCCTTGAAAATGGGCTGTTTTGGGACCAAAAAATGGGTCAAAAATGGGTCAAAAACGCATTTTTCCAAACCTCATTCTAGACCATTTGGGGTGCACCAACGGGTGAAATGAGCCCATTTTGAGCCCAGTTTGGGGCATTTTTGCCCCTCAGAAGTCCAAAAAGCCTTGAAAGTGGGCCTCGTGGTGATGGGGTTCACTTGCAAGGTGATTTCACTTTGTCAAGAGCCATCAATGTGTGAATCATTCTTGATGCCCCTCACCAGTCATAGCTCATGTTCCCTCCCCCACCAGCTCGGTCCCAATATTCAGTCTTGATTAGGGTTAGGGTTAGGGTTAGGGTCACCGAGCTGGTGGAACCAGTCTTGGTTTTATAACCCTTTTTAGTGTCTAGGGTGGACCTACTAGGTTTAGCAAGCAGCAAGCAGCAGCAAGCAGCAAGCAGCAGCACACGCGAAATGGGGAAAAATGAGACCTCCGTCCTGGTGCTTTGGATTTGGTTGAAATTTTGGTGGATAATATCTATGGGTGTGAAGTACAATCACACAAAGTATGAGCAAGAAACTCAACGGTGGCGGCCGGGAACAGGATTCGCAAGTGGCGGACCTCAGTTTCAAAAGCTGCAATTTAGGGCCAAAAACAGCCATTTTTGGGCCAAAAAAGCCCTGGAACACATTCAAAACGGCCAAACGAAGGGAAACGGTGGCTACACTTCACGTGCGCCTTGACTGCCCCGTGTCAACGCGCTCTTTGCGGCCCTCTAACTCCATGATATGTCCTGGAAACGGCCCAAAAAGGCCCCCAGAAGCTCCAAATGCCGACAGCCACAAACCAAGAATAGGCCATATCTTTGGCTACATGGCTCAAAATGCGATTCCGAGGGCAACTACTCCACCCGCAACCCCCCACTTTTTGTGGTTTCCACCCCTCATAATTGCCCAAACGGATGCCTGGACCCCCGTACCTAGGCCCACTAGGCTGCGGCAAGCTGCAAGCTCAAGCCCAAACACGTGGGTGCCCAAATGGGTCAACAGGGTCCAGTAGGGGCAAAAAGATGATTTTTCTCAAAAATGATCCTACACCATGTGCGACGCTAAAACAAGTGTGTTTGGACCGTTTTGAGCTTGTGGTGGCCTATTTTGGTCCTCCGAAAATCCCAAAATGCCTTGAAAATGGGCTGTTTTGGGACCAAAAAATGGGTCAAAAATGGGTCAAAAACGCATTTTTCCAAACCTCATTCTAGACCATTTGGGGTGCACCAACGGGTGAAATGAGCCCATTTTGAGCCCAGTTTGGGGCATTTTTGCCCCTCAGAAGTCCAAAAAGCCTTGAAAGTGGGCCTCGTGGTGATGGGGTTCACTTGCAAGGTGATTTCACTTTGTCAAGAGCCATCAATGTGTGAATCATTCTTGATGTCCCTCACCAGTCATAGCTCATGTTCCCTCCCCCACCAGCTCGGTCCCAATATTCAGTCTTGATTAGGATTAGGGTTAGGGTTAGGGTCACCGAGCTGGTGGAACCAGTCTTGGTTTTATAACCCTTTTTAGTGTCTAGGGTGGACCTACTAGGTTTAGCAAGCAGCAAGCAGCAGCAAGCAGCAAGCAGCAGCACACGCGAAATGGGGAAAAATGAGACCTCCGTTCTGGTGCTTTGGATTTGGTTGAAATTTTGGTGGATAATACCTATGGGTGTGAAGTACAATCACACAAAGTATGAGCAAGAAACTCAACGGTGGCGGCCGGGAACAGGATTCGCAAGTGGCGGACCTCAGTTTCAAAAACTGCAATTTAGGGCCAAAAACAGCCATTTTTGGGCCAAAAAAGCCCTGGAACACATTCAAAACGTCCAAACGAAGGGAAACGGTGGCTACACTTCACGTGCGCCTTGACTGCCCCGTGTCAACGAGCTCTTTGCGGCCCCCTAACTCCATGATATGTCCTGGAAACGGCCCAAAAAGGCCCCCAGAAGCTCCAAATGCCGACAGCCACAAACCAAGAATAGGCCATATCTTTGGCTACATGGCTCAAAATGCGATTCCGAGGGCACCTACTCCACCCGCAACCCCCCACTTTTTGTGGTTTCCACCCCTCATAATTGCCCAAACGGATGCCTGGACCCCCGTACCTAGGCCCACTAGGCTGCGGCAAGCTGCAAGCTCAAGCCCAAACAGGTGGGTGCCCAAATGGGTCAACAGGGTCCAGTAGGGGCAAAAAGATGATTTTTCTCAAAAATGATCCTACACCATGTGCGACGCTAAAACAAGTGTTTTTGGACTGTTTTGAGCTTGTGGTGGCCTATTTTGGTCCTCCGAAAATCCCAAAATGCCTTGCAAATGGGCTGTTTTGGGACCAAAAAATGGGTCAAAAATGGGTCAAAAACGCATTTTTCCAAACCTCATTCTAGACCATTTGGGGTGCACCAACGGGTGAAATGAGCCCATTTTGAGCCCAGTTTGGGGCATTTTTGCCCCTCAGAAGTCCAAAAAGCCTTGAAAGTGGGCCTCGTGGTGATGGGGTTCACTTGCAAGGTGATTTCACTTTGTCAAGAGCCATCAATGTGTGAATCATTCTTGATGTCCCTCACCAGTCATAGCTCATGTTCCCTCCCCCACCAGCTCGGTCCCAATATTCAGTCTTGATTAGGGTTAGGGTTAGGGTTAGGGTCACCGAGCTGGTGGAACCAGTCTTGGTTTTATAACCCTTTTTAGTGTCTAGGGTGGACCTACTAGGTTTAGCAAGCAGCAAGCAGCAGCAAGCAGCAAGCAGCAGCACACGCGAAATGGGGAAAAATGAGACCTCCGTCCTGGTGCTTTGGATTTGGTTGAAATTTTGGTGGATAATACCTATGGGTGTGAAGTACAATCACACAAAGTATGAGCAAGAAACTCAACGGTGGCGGCCGGGAACAGGATTCGCAAGTGGCGGACCTCAGTTTCAAAAACTGCAATTTAGGGCCAAAAACAGCCATTTTTGGGCCAAAAAAGCCCTGGAACACATTCAAAACGGCCAAACGAAGGGAAACGGTGGCTACACTTCACGTGCGCCTTGACTGCCCCGTGTCAACGAGCTCTTTGCGGCCCCCTAACTCCATGATATGTCCTGGAAACGGCCCAAAGAGGCCCCCAGAAGCTCCAAATGCCGACAGCCACAAACCAAGAATAGGCCATATCTTTGGCTACATGGCTCAAAATGCGATTCCGAGGGCACCTACTCCACCCGCAACCCCCCACTTTTTGTGGTTTCCACCCCTCATAATTGCCCAAACGGATGCCTGGACCCCCGTACCTAGGCCCACTAGGCTGCGGCAAGCTGCAAGCTCAAGCCCAAACAGGTGGGTGCCCAAATGGGTCAACAGGGTCCAGTAGGGGCAAAAAGATGATTTTTCTCAAAAATGATCCTACACCATGTGCGACGCTAAAACAAGTGTTTTTGGACCGTTTTGAGCTTGTGGTGGCCTATTTTGGTCCTCCGAAAATCCCAAAATGCCTTGCAAATGGGCTGTTTTGGGACCAAAAAATGGGTCAAAAATGGGTCAAAAACGCATTTTTCCAAACCTCATTCTAGACCATTTGGGGTGCACCAACGGGTGAAATGAGCCCATTTTGAGCCCAGTTTGGGGCATTTTTGCCCCTCAGAAGTCCAAAAAGCCTTGAAAGTGGGCCTCGTGGTGATGGGGTTCACTTGCAAGGTGATTTCACTTTGTCAAGAGCCATCAATGTGTGAATCATTCTTGATGTCCCTCACCAGTCATAGCTCATGTTCCCTCCCCCACCAGCTCGGTCCCAATATTCAGTCTTGATTAGGGTTAGGGTTAGGGTTAGGGTCACCGAGCTGGTGGAACCAGTCTTGGTTTTATAACCCTTTTTAGTGTCTAGGGTGGACCTACTAGGTTTAGCAAGCAGCAAGCAGCAGCAAGCAGCAAGCAGCAGCACACGCGAAATGGGGAAAAATGAGACCTCCGTCCTGGTGCTTTGGATTTGGTTGAAATTTTGGTGGATAATACCTATGGGTGTGAAGTACAATCACACAAAGTATGAGCAAGAAACTCAACGGTGGCGGCCGGGAACAGGATTCGCAAGTGGCGGACCTCAGTTTCAAAAACTGCAATTTAGGGCCAAAAACAGCCATTTTTGGGCCAAAAAAGCCCTGGAACACATTCAAAACGGCCAAACGAAGGGAAACGGTGGCTACACTTCACGTGCGCCTTGACTGCCCCGTGTCAACGAGCTCTTTGCGGCCCCCTAACTCCATGATATGTCCTGGAAACGGCCCAAAGAGGCCCCCAGAAGCTCCAAATGCCGACAGCCACAAACCAAGAATAGGCCATATCTTTGGCTACATGCCTCAAAATGCGATTCCGAGGGCACCTACTCCACCCGCAACCCCCCACTTTTTGTGGTTTCCACCCCTCATAATTGCCCAAACGGATGCCTGGACCCCCGTACCTAGGCCCACTAGGCTGCGGCAAGCTGCAAGCTCAAGCCCAAACAGGTGGGTGCCCAAATGGGTCAACAGGGTCCAGTAGGGGCAAAAAGATGATTTTTCTCAAAAATGATCCTACACCATGTGCGACGCTAAAACAAGTGTTTTTGGACCGTTTTGAGCTTGTGGTGGCCTATTTTGGTCCTCCGAAAATCCCAAAATGCCTTGAAAATGGGCTGTTTTGGGACCAAAAAATGGGTCAAAAATGGGTCAAAAACGCATTTTTCCAAACCTCATTCTAGACCATTTGGGGTGCACCAACGGGTGAAATGAGCCCATTTTGAGCCCAGTTTGGGGCATTTTTGCCCCTCATAAGTCCAAAAAGCCTTGAAAGTGGGCCTCGTGGTGATGGGGTTCACTTGCAAGGTGATTTCACTTTGTCAAGAGCCATCAATGTGTGAATCATTCTTGATGTCCCTCACCAGTCATAGCTCATGTTCCCTCCCCCACCAGCTCGGTCCCAATATTCAGTCTTGATTAGGGTTAGGGTTAGGGTTAGGGTCACCGAGCTGGTGGAACCAGTCTTGGTTTTATAACCCTTTTTAGTGTCTAGGGTGGACCTACTAGGTTTAGCAAGCAGCAAGCAGCAGCAAGCAGCAAGCAGCAGCACACGCGAAATGGGGAAAAATGAGACCTCCGTCCTGGTGCTTTGGATTTGGTTGAAATTTTGGTGGATAATACCTATGGGTGTGAAGTACAATCACACAAAGTATGAGCAAGAAACTCAACGGTGGCGGCCGGGAACAGGATTCGCAAGTGGCGGACCTCAGTTTCAAAAACTGCAATTTAGGGCCAAAAACAGCCATTTTTGGGCCAAAAAAGCCCTGGAACACATTCAAAACGGCCAAACGAAGGGAAACGGTGGCTACACTTCACGTGCGCCTTGACTGCCCCGTGTCAACGAGCTCTTTGCGGCCCCCTAACTCCATGATATGTCCTGGAAACGGCCCAAAGAGGCCCCCAGAAGCTCCAAATGCCGACAGCCACAAACCAAGAATAGGCCATATCTTTGGCTACATGCCTCAAAATGCGATTCCGAGGGCACCTACTCCACCCGCAACCCCCCACTTTTTGTGGTTTCCACCCCTCATAATTGCCCAAACGGATGCCTGGACCCCCGTACCTAGGCCCACTAGGCTGCGGCAAGCTGCAAGCTCAAGCCCAAACAGGTGGGTGCCCAAATGGGTCAACAGGGTCCAGTAGGGGCAAAAAGATGATTTTTCTCAAAAATGATCCTACACCATGTGCGACGCTAAAACAAGTGTTTTTGGACCGTTTTGAGCTTGTGGTGGCCTATTTTGGTCCTCCGAAAATCCCAAAATGCCTTGCAAATGGGCTGTTTTGGGACCAAAAAATGGGTCAAAAATGGGTCAAAAACGCATTTTTCCAAACCTCATTCTAGACCATTTGGGGTGCACCAACGGGTGAAATGAGCCCATTTTGAGCCCAGTTTGGGGCATTTTTGCCCCTCAGAAGTCCAAAAAGCCTTGAAAGTGGGCCTCGTGGTGATGGGGTTCACTTGCAAGGTGATTTCACTTTGTCAAGAGCCATCAATGTGTGAATCATTCTTGATGTCCCTCACCAGTCATAGCTCATGTTCCCTCCCCCACCAGCTCGGTCCCAATATTCAGTCTTGATTAGGGTTAGGGTTAGGGTTAGGGTCACCGAGCTGGTGGAACCAGTCTTGGTTTTATAACCCTTTTTAGTGTCTAGGGTGGACCTACTAGGTTTAGCAAGCAGCAAGCAGCAGCAAGCAGCAAGCAGCAGCACACGCGAAATGGGGAAAAATGAGACCTCCGTCCTGGTGCTTTGGATTTGGTTGAAATTTTGGTGGATAATACCTATGGGTGTGAAGTACAATCACACAAAGTATGAGCAAGAAACTCAACGGTGGCGGCCGGGAACAGGATTCGCAAGTGGCGGACCTCAGTTTCAAAAACTGCAATTTAGGGCCAAAAACAGCCATTTTTGGGCCAAAAAAGCCCTGGAACACATTCAAAACGGCCAAACGAAGGGAAACGGTGGCTACACTTCACGTGCGCCTTGACTGCCCCGTGTCAACGAGCTCTTTGCGGCCCCCTAACTCCATGATATGTCCTGGAAACGGCCCAAAGAGGCCCCCAGAAGCTCCAAATGCCGACAGCCACAAACCAAGAATAGGCCATATCTTTGGCTACATGCCTCAAAATGCGATTCCGAGGGCACCTACTCCACCCGCAACCCCCCACTTTTTGTGGTTTCCACCCCTCATAATTGCCCAAACGGATGCCTGGACCCCCGTACCTAGGCCCACTAGGCTGCGGCAAGCTGCAAGCTCAAGCCCAAACAGGTGGGTGCCCAAATGGGTCAACAGGGTCCAGTAGGGGCAAAAAGATGATTTTTCTCAAAAATGATCCTACACCATGTGCGACGCTAAAACAAGTGTTTTTGGACCGTTTTGAGCTTGTGGTGGCCTATTTTGGTCCTCCGAAAATCCCAAAATGCCTTGCAAATGGGCTGTTTTGGGACCAAAAAATGGGTCAAAAATGGGTCAAAAACGCATTTTTCCAAACCTCATTCTAGACCATTTGGGGTGCACCAACGGGTGAAATGAGCCCATTTTGAGCCCAGTTTGGGGCATTTTTGCCCCTCAGAAGTCCAAAAAGCCTTGAAAGTGGGCCTCGTGGTGATGGGGTTCACTTGCAAGGTGATTTCACTTTGTCAAGAGCCATCAATGTGTGAATCATTCTTGATGTCCCTCACCAGTCATAGCTCATGTTCCCTCCCCCACCAGCTCGGTCCCAATATTCAGTCTTGATTAGGGTTAGGGTTAGGGTTAGGGTCACCGAGCTGGTGGAACCAGTCTTGGTTTTATAACCCTTTTTAGTGTCTAGGGTGGACCTACTAGGTTTAGCAAGCAGCAAGCAGCAGCAAGCAGCAAGCAGCAGCACACGCGAAATGGGGAAAAATGAGACCTCCGTCCTGGTGCTTTGGATTTGGTTGAAATTTTGGTGGATAATACCTATGGGTGTGAAGTACAATCACACAAAGTATGAGCAAGAAACTCAACGGTGGCGGCCGGGAACAGGATTCGCAAGTGGCGGACCTCAGTTTCAAAAACTGCAATTTAGGGCCAAAAACAGCCATTTTTGGGCCAAAAAAGCCCTGGAACACATTCAAAACGGCCAAACGAAGGGAAACGGTGGCTACACTTCACGTGCGCCTTGACTGCCCCGTGTCAACGAGCTCTTTGCGGCCCCCTAACTCCATGATATGTCCTGGAAACGGCCCAAAGAGGCCCCCAGAAGCTCCAAATGCCGACAGCCACAAACCAAGAATAGGCCATATCTTTGGCTACATGCCTCAAAATGCGATTCCGAGGGCACCTACTCCACCCGCAACCCCCCACTTTTTGTGGTTTCCACCCCTCATAATTGCCCAAACGGATGCCTGGACCCCCGTACCTAGGCCCACTAGGCTGCGGCAAGCTGCAAGCTCAAGCCCAAACAGGTGGGTGCCCAAATGGGTCAACAGGGTCCAGTAGGGGCAAAAAGATGATTTTTCTCAAAAATGATCCTACACCATGTGCGACGCTAAAACAAGTGTTTTTGGACCGTTTTGAGCTTGTGGTGGCCTATTTTGGTCCTCCGAAAATCCCAAAATGCCTTGAAAATGGGCTGTTTTGGGACCAAAAAATGGGTCAAAAATGGGTCAAAAACGCATTTTTCCAAACCTCATTCTAGACCATTTGGGGTGCACCAACGGGTGAAATGAGCCCATTTTGAGCCCAGTTTGGGGCATTTTTGCCCCTCAGAAGTCCAAAAAGCCTTGAAAGTGGGCCTCGTGGTGATGGGGTTCACTTGCAAGGTGATTTCACTTTGTCAAGAGCCATCAATGTGTGAATCATTCTTGATGTCCCTCACCAGTCATAGCTCATGTTCCCTCCCCCACCAGCTCGGTCCCATATTCAGTCTTGATTAGGGTTAGGGTTAGGGTTAGGGTCACCGAGCTGGTGGAACCAGTCTTGGTTTTATAACCCTTTTTAGTGTCTAGGGTGGACCTACTAGGTTTAGCAAGCAGCAAGCAGCAGCAAGCAGCAAGCAGCAGCACACGCGAAATGGGGAAAAATGAGACCTCCGTCCTGGTGCTTTGGATTTGGTTGAAATTTTGGTGGATAATACCTATGGGTGTGAAGTACAATCACACAAAGTATGAGCAAGAAACTCAACGGTGGCGGCCGGGAACAGGATTCGCAAGTGGCGGACCTCAGTTTTAAAAACTGCAATTTAGGGCCAAAAACAGCCATTTTTGGGCCAAAAAAGCCCTGGAACACATTCAAAACGGCCAAACGAAGGGAAACGGTGGCTACACTTCACGTGCGCCTTGACTGCCCCGTGTCAACGCGCTCTTTGCGGCCCCCTAACTCCATGATATGTCCTGGAAACGGCCCAAAGAGGCCCCCAGAAGCTCCAAATGCCGACAGCCACAAACCAAGAATAGACCATATCTTTGGCTACATGCCTCAAAATGCGATTCCGAGGGCACCTACTCCACCCGCAACCCCCCACTTTTTGTGGTTTCCACCCCTCATAATTGCCCAAACGGATGCCTGGACCCCCGTACCTAGGCCCACTAGGCTGCGGCAAGCTGCAAGCTCAAGCCCAAACAGGTGGGTGCCCAAATGGGTCAACAGGGTCCAGTAGGGGCAAAAAGATGATTTTTCTCAAAAATGATCCTACACCATGTGCGACGCTAAAACAAGTGTTTTTGGACCGTTTTGAGCTTGTGGTGGCCTATTTTGGTCCTCCGAAAATCCCAAAATGCCTTGCAAATGGGCTGTTTTGGGACCAAAAATGGGTCAAAAACGCATTTTTCCAAACCTCATTCTAGACCATTTGGGGTGCACCAACGGGTGAAATGAGCCCATTTTGAGCCCAGTTTGGGGCATTTTTGCCCCTCAGAAGTCCAAAAAGCCTTGAAAGTGGGCCTCGTGGTGATGGGGTTCACTTGCAAGGTGATTTCACTTTGTCAAGAGCCATCAATGTGTGAATCATTCTTGATGTCCCTCACCAGTCATAGCTCATGTTCCCTCCCCCACCAGCTCGGTCCCAATATTCAGTCTTGATTAGGGCTAGGGTTAGGGTTAGGGTCAAGGGTAAGGTTTGTGGGTAGGATTAGGAGTAGGCTGAGGGTTGGGGTGGGCATTAGAGTCAAGGTTGGGTTCAAGGATAGTGTTGGGGTGCAAAGTGGACAAAATGGGCAAGGGGAATGAAAAACAAAATTTCAGGCGCCTTCGGCGCCACGATATGTATGGCCAGTAGCTGTTGACCCTTGGCAACTAAGTGGGCCCGGAGGGCAGGGAGGGGGGGGGGGGGGGGGGAGGGGGGAAAGTCGCGTACCAGAACCGAGGAGACGCCCCCCCCGTGCCGTCGCCCCAATTGCACCACAATTGCAAATTACTCTCATGATGATAGTGAAAAATGGAGCTTCAGAAGGAGCAGCATGATTGTCCTTCCAACAGTGTGTGCAGTGGCATTTGAACTAATGTCATGCAGTCTGCAAGGCATGGCATGACCCACTTGACCAAGGACCTCCACTTTTTTTTCTGGGTCAAGGACTGTTTATTGCTTGGAGCCATGTCTCAAAGGGGGAGTATCCGCACCGCGCGTGCACCGCGTCAGGTATTTGAACAACTTCCCTAGGAGATGGTCTACTGGGAGAGGAGTTGTAAATGGTACCTGGTGGGCTCTTGAGGCATTACCATTCCCCCTGATTGGCTCTGGATGAAAGGGTCTACGGAACAACCCCAGTACCCGCACCGCGCATGCACCGCGCACGCACCGCGTCTGATACTCCCCCAAAAAGCGCCCATCCAGCCTAAATCCAGCGTCACATTTTTCAAATCTAGTGCACTTCCAGCGTCAACTACCCAAAAATCCACCGCAAGGTAGACGGCTGATCGACAAAGCAGCAGGGAGACCCCAAACTAAGGGTGGTGGTGGCTCCCAAGGGGCCATCTTATGTATCTTCACCTTGGGAGGCGCTGGATAGGGCAAGACAGAGGGATGTTTGCACAGGTCGTGTACCCAAGGGTTTACTCTCCTTAAGGGGCATTTTGGGAGGCATTCCAGGTAAGCCTGCCATAAAAGGACTGCACAGTGGAAGCACATATAGGGGGGGGGGGGGATTTCACACAGGGGTTTTTTCGCACAAGAAAATTTCGCACCGAGTTTATTTCGCACAGTGGCCTGAAAATCCCGCGGGAAATTTCGCACCCTTCAGGATTGTACTGTTTGCTAGTGGTAGTTGCACTGCCAATTTCCAGCGGGTTCCAGCATTGCTTTGCGAATTTCCAAGAGCTTCCAGCTGGGCATTCTTCATTCTCTGGGGTTCCTGCATGACGTGGATCTCAATCCCATGCCCCAAACACACCTTCCTTCTGGTTGTTGTGCAGCTACAACCATGTGGACACCAAAGGCTTCTCTCAATTGTTGAAAAAGTTTTTACCCCTTAGGCTCTATGTGATTCTTGAGCAGCAGTGTGTCAGTGATATTGAGTGCTCTAGTGGTATATGCAGTGGGCTTACAAGGTAATACCCTTGGTTCAATTCCCACAACCTACAACTTTAGCACCAGTCTTGCAGTGGTAAGCCTGATGGGAAAATACTTTTTTCCTGCACAAACAAAGCCTCCCACCCTTGCAAGTCGTAACACTTGGGCTGCGAATCAATACAATTCGATACAATAAGTTTGGGCTGCAAAGCACAGTTGCAGAACTGTTTGATAAAATATCACTTCAAATTCGAAAAAAAAGGTTGCACTGAAGAAAACGGAGAGGACCCAAATACAAATGTCCCGAACTAGCCCCTTTATCTGCTTTGGGGCACATTAGGGTGTGATTCATCGTTCTCTGAAAGCAAAGCAAGGTGCAGAATGGGGAATGAGACAGGGAAGGGGGGGGGGGGGGTGAGCAGCGAGTGAAACCCAGAAGCCCACGGAAGAGGGGGGGGGGGGGGGGGAAGAAGCATCCCTCCCGCGAATCCGGCAAATCCCCAGTGCCTAAATTTCGCACCAGTGGCTAAATTTTGCACCGGGTTTATTTCGCACAGCGGCCTGAAAATTGAGCGGGAAATTTCGCACACATTTGAAATACCAAAATTTCCCACAACCAAATATTCCCCCCGCGAGAATCCCCCCCCCCCCCTGTACTTCCGTGTAGTCTAGCTAGTGGCCACGCTGGAAGAGCTCTTGTTCTCTCTACTAGCAGGACAAGGGTAGGAAAAATCGATGGGACATGAAGATGATTTTGGGGGAATCCTTGCACTGCGCACGCACTGCACGCTACTTTTAGACTATGTTCCCCCCGAAGAGCCCCCAGGCACACCCCTTGGAAACGCCCTTAGAATTAGATGACCCAAACTCACCAATCCAGTAGTCCAAAACTAGCGACATAACCTCGGTGATATCCAATATACATCCAGCAGGCATTATAAACCCCCAAACAAAGGGGGCGTTTTCGCACAGCGCGGGCACAGCGCGCGCACAGTGCGCGCACAGCGCCAATTATTACCCGGATTATCCGGGTAACAGCCCCGAAAACCACCCACCTGCAGAATCATGCACAACCAATTCAAATCTCAAAATTTCAAACATCTGATGCTTGCCATGGGTCCCAGGGACCTGAATTCTGCCCCCTATAGCCCCGTCCACTGCAGCAGCCATTCAATGACATCCTTCCAATCTTCTGAACTTACCGAACTCCCGGTGGTGGAGAACGGCCAACTTTTCGCACAGCGCGCGCACAGCGCACGGTACGCCCCCAAAGGGGGACAAAATCAGAAGTCAAAACCTCCGCTAGGGGTCACCATGATGCCCCTAGGGGCCCCTAGTATCTCAAAGTATGGGTCTCTAGTACGGCCAGACGCCCAAATAGTTGCACTGCGCTTAAGGCTCCCCCTTTACAAGGGATTAGACATCCGATACCATACATTGGGGTGTGCTATGCGAATGACCCCAAAAAGGGGGGGGGATATGGCACCCGCGCCCACGCTTGATCTAACAACCCTCTTCGAGGTGATTTTATAGTGCTGCAGCATGATTTTGGTGTGCACTATTCCAAGGAGAAACAAGAATCTTCACAAAAAAACCCGAATATTCCTACAGTTCTGTCGTTTCGGCAATACAAGTGCGTGCTTCACACTACACACAAACAACCTCTGAGCACTCTCCACCACCCACAAATCGAGTGCTGTGGCCCGCTCCAGGCAATGGTCCTTAACCATGATCTTCACAATAACGAACATCACAAAAAAGCCATAACAAAACCATCAATATTTGGTAGCCTCCTCTCCTACTGTTGGCTTCCCCCCTCTGCCACTTGCTCACTTACAGATGAATCCATGTTGGAATGGTGCAATGATTGTCGATGGGGCAGTGTGGTGCTTGGTTGTATCCTCCACTGTCAGAAACTGGCCATGAGCATCACATGAGAAGGGGTGTGGTCCTATCACCGTTTGGCGTGTGCTTGAAACACACGTACTAGTGAATGGGGGGAGGCTAGAGTCCTAAATCAGGTTTGTTGGGCTCAGGCAGGAAATCAGGGCTGCAGGAGGATGCGTGTGTGTAGGGCCAGGGGGGGGGGGGTCGACACCACAGCTGTCTTGAATGACATACCCCCCCCATGTCCATCCCTCCAGGGACGACGGTTCCCCCCCACCCGGGGGGGGCACGTTCACCAAACGACGGTTCCCCCCACCCCTGGGGGGACGGACACCACACAACAGTCACCTGAATTCTAGTATACACAACTAAAATTTTTTCTTCAGCGCCTGTGATCTGTGATTTCCCATTGATTTCTTATTGTTCATGGGCCAAGTGACGGTTCCCCCCAGGGATGGACAAAGGGGGTGGGGTGGGGGGGGGGGGGGGGGATTACACCACCTATGCACATGTGAATGCAAACTTGGTGTTTACAACTTGGCTTGCTGTCCTTGCCTTGGTGGAGGAGTGGCACTCCAGCCTGCTGACTGCCGATTTTATGGCCACGGAGAGCGGCTGGCCAACTAGATGCAATTGGACACGATGAAAATCGTAATAAAATGGCTTTCTGGCAGGCTGATGGGATATATTTCTTTCTTTTTTTTCTATACTGTTCGGTGCCATCGACAACTGTTCGACATTGTGCTTGGATTACCTGGCTCTTCAGACTCCTTGTCTGAGAGCTGATGGGATATATTTCAAATCATCTCAGGGCATTTATGTGCTATATTGGCCATGCTTTTTTTGGCCATGCCATGTTATGCACCGTTCCCGCAGTGAACAGAAGAGACTGAAACATGCATGTCCTTGTTGAGCAGGGGTTCAGGGGGTGGGGACGTGGGAGCTTGGGCCCCCAACTACCTCGAATGCGGCGACAACAAAGCAGTGAACAGCAGTTATACTTGAAACGCCTTTCAGTTTTCACGGGGTTCATACCCCTGTTCAGTATAGCACACAGTCTGGCCAGAGCCAGCCAGACATGCGGCAGCAAGCAACAGTGCCGTTCCCTCTGCCCTCCACTCCCTTCAGCTTTCTCCGACGAACCGATCTTTGCGCATTCGCAGCAAAGAGCCTCACTGTGATTGTGCGCACTGTGAAGCATGTGGGATGCTGGATGGAGGTGGGTGACAGAGGTGACCACTGCATGATTGTTGCCAGACAATAGAGAGTGGTCCTTCAGGAGCTTCAAGATACAGCAAGGGGTGGTAAGGCTTCAAAATGTCAGCGGCAGTAACCATTCATATAGTTACGTTCCAGATTCTGCACACTTGCAAAAGGAGCCAAACATGGCTAGCTATGTGATGATTCTAGCACCCCCCTGCCTAAGGGGCCTTCGGCCAGCAGTTAGTTGGCACCAGTCCCAGTCTAGGATGTACCATATCTATAGGCTCCAAAGGCGCCGGAAGGTGAATTTTTTCCAGGTTTTTTTCCTGCTCGTCGCGATTGAGTTCATTGGCCCCTTCAATGGGGTGCTGGGCAACGGCAAAGGGCCGCACCCCTTGGGACGGGGCTTCGCCGCTTGCCCAAGGGGGCCCCCCTCCGGTCGCATTGAGCACGTCGTAAAAAAGGGGTAAACGCCACCAGTTTTGAGATATTTGGGGCGCAAGTTGCAAGGAATAAAGGGATCGGAGAGAAATTCCACCATAGCTGGTGAATGCATGGCATCTGACTGAATTCTACAGATGATAACAGGGAACAGGGCGCAGCCTGCTGCAATGAGGAGCTTGAATCGAAACCAAACTACCATAATAGGGAGGGCAAACACCATTGGTATCAATATGCTGGTTCTGCGGGGGTAGAAGGGTACACAAATTCTTCCGCTGCAAATGGATAAATCTCCTGTGGGTATTCCACAGCTTCATACACATCATAGACTGGCTCAGGGTAATCATCGTATGTGGGGTACTCCGGGTACTCTTCTGCCACGGCAGCCTCCGCTGCCTTGGCTCCTGCGGCGCTTTTCATAAAAAGAAATGCACCAACACCAATGATGGGAATCAGCAGTAGCAAGAACAGCAAATACAACAGCTCATCATTGTCATCAGCAGCGGGAGCAGTGGCAGTACCAAATGTCATTTGGAGATAGCAGGACGCAGCTGGGGTTGAGTAAGTCACATTCAGCGTGCAGTTAGAGCAGCCATACACTGTGACTGACCCAGTGATGTCTGTGCAGGTGGAAGAATCCCACTTCATCAACGTGACAGTTGTTCCATCACCTGCAGCTGAAACAATGACCTCCATGGACCCACTGAGGGTCAGAGAGCCATTGATGCTGAATGCATTGGCGGACCCGGTGATAGAAGACAGTACCAACAAGCCGCCTGATTGAACATCTACGTTACCATTGGCCAGAGCACTGGTAGTGTAGGTGCTGCTGGTCCCAAAGATGTTCCATGTCTCGGTGCCATAGGTGCACGAGGTATCAACATCCAGGGATGCCCCGCTGGCAATAGTCAGGCTCGAGCCTGATACAACGGAACCACAGGCCGACACAGCGGGGCTAGTGATGGTGAGGTCAGTCTGGAGCAGAGATCGCTGATGATCAAATGCACCAGTGGCTGAGGACAGAATCAACGCCACCAAAAAGGTGCTGGACGTCATACTGATTCGCCCCCTGCGGAAGCCTAACCTCCCAAGACCCAAGATGGAAGAGCTCGCTCCAAAGGCAGCCACTGCTGTGTTGTCTGCACCGTCAATAGCCAAAGTACTGGACGCATCGGAAATGGTGATGGTGGAGGTGGACATCTGCATCTGGGTCACAGCCAATGTACTCCCTCCAGACAGAGTCGTAGTTGACGATGAATAGCTGTAGAATGTGCTGGACACTGTAATTGTCGTTGCTGACATAGTGGTGCTTGCATTCGTTCCATTCAGCGTCTGAGATGTGATTGTCGAAGAGCTCAATGTGGCCGTTGAGGAGGAGAACACCGTGGACGTGGAAGTCAAAGTCGTTGACTGAACAGAAAGAAAAGTAATGTGGAGAATGTGCTCAATGACTCATCTGCCACTGCAACCTTCTTTTACAGGTCTGCGATCGTGTTGCCTTGCGATGACTTGCCTGTTGTATTGATCTTGCAAAGGATTTGAAAGGGAAAAAATGCCATGCGACCCCCCAATCCTCTTTTGCAGTAACCTTATGCTCGGATCTAGTGCCTTGCAATGTAAAATGTGGTCCTAAAAGGCTGACACAGGGTGTGAATACCTGCAAGTCCATCTCCGAGTCTTCGTCAACATCAAGACCTGCATTGAAATTACAATTGCAACCGGACCGTCCTCGGAACTTGGACTTGCCCCTGCACCTGGACCTGCTGTTGGAGTTCCAAGTGGTTGATGAGTCGGAAACGTACATGACAGAAGAGCTGGACATCTCCACGGACTGGCAAGTCATCGTGCTTCCTGACGTGACACTGATTTGAGTGGATGAGGATGTGTACATGGTACTTTGGACTGTCATCGTAGACGATGAGACAGCCCAGGTTGCTCCAGAAACAGTAGCTGTGCTGGTCACAGTCATTGTGCTCGAAGTGGCAGTGAATGTTCCGGACGACTGAGATAACGATGCGACGGATACCGTGCTGCTGGAACCCATGTTGATAGTCGAGCTTGACAGAGTCCATGTTGAGATTGTCACTGTGGTTTGGGTCATAGTGAACGTAGAGCTGGCACACGACAGCCCTCCACTGAACTGACATGTGCTTCCTGATGCCGCCGTGAATGTTGCACTTGAACTGATCGTGGTTGTGCTCGTGGATATGAACTGGCAGGAACTGCCAATGCTTACAGCGGCAGAGCTTCCGCTGACGGAAACCGTGTTGGAGAATGATGTGATGGAGCTGGAGGTAACCGAGAAGGTACTCGCAATTGTCGATGCAACTGCAAAGGTCGTTGTTGAGGAGGAACTGAAGGTGACTGTTGAGCCTGCAAGAGCCTCGAAGACTCCAGCTCCTGTGAAACTAGAGCTTGCTGTGAAACTGGCTGTTGAGCCGGAGGCAAGCGACAGCGCAGAAGTCGCGTCGAAGTTGAAAACAGCGTTGGCTACTGTGTTGGTGAAGGAGCTGCTGATTGAAAGGAACGTTGATGTGAAGACGCTGTTGGATCCTGTATTTGAGTATGTGCTCAGTGAGTATGTTGTTCCGGCCGTTCCTGTCAGGTCACAGCTGCAGCTGCAGTCCAGTGTTCCACCGGAACCACTAGCACCACTTAAGTCAACAGCCCCACTAGAAGTGGACCCGCAGATGGAAATGACTGTAGTGCTGGTAATGATGGTAACAGTGCTGGTAGTCACTCCACCAACTACTGTCTGGGAACCAGAAAATGTAAGGTTGGAATTGTTTGCTTGGAGCCACATTTTCGGGTCATACTGTGGTTCGTCTGCATCTTCGATCCCTGAATGTTGAAAGATATCCATCAGGTTTGTCACAATTGTAGATGAATCAGGTGCAGCAGGTGCATGCTGGTCATCAAGGGCAAACCACAGGCAGGCAGCCGCTTCAACCACCAAGATCACCAGCAGCAGGGGCCACGCCTCTTTCCAAAACTTTTGAATTCTTTCGTACATTGTGTTTGCACTGCAAAACATGATGATCATGGAGATGAATGATGTGATTGGATATCACCTGCCCATTGCAAATGTTGTGTTGCTGAATTGGTAATGCACCCTATGCGCACACACAATGCCGGTTTGACTGTCTCACCAGGTTGCTTCATCTGACCATAGTACGAGGCACCCTGCGGTGTTCCCCGGAGGGCCCCTGCATTAATTCTGGGCAGAGCGGTTTTGCAGCTGCAAGACGCGCCTGTGTGCACCTCTATTGAAACTGGACACAAGAGGAGGGGGGTGACTGTATATTTCTATGGTTACGTATGTGCGTGTCCCGAGGTATCAGTTCCATTCATGGTCCCATTGCGAGGTTCAACTCCTACAATCTTGCGAGTGCTGCAAAGCATCTGTTCCTTTATTGTTCGGGCCCTACAGAAGGCTGCCCCAAAAGCCTCAAACTACCCATATTCCCTATCGCTGCCAACAAACCGTGGCCCCTGCCCTAGACCCAGCCACAGTGCATGTGTGTGTGTGACACCCAAGAGAATGAAATCATGCTCAAACTGCGAGTTTCACACATCAAACAAGGCAACAATACGAATGGCATGTTGTTCTGTACCCGTCAGTCTGTCAAGTGCACACTGGTGTGCGGCGCTGAAGTCGCCTCTCCAATCACTGTCTATTCTAGAGAAGCAATCAGCCGGGTTTAGGTCGCCCGGCGCCCACGACAGATAGACAGACGACTGCAGACGACGCCAGACGTAGAAAAGACGACGCAGGTGTCGGTTCTGACGCTTGAGACCAGATCGGGCTCGGAACGACGCCACCTGTTCCAGGGCCGCCCAATTATCTCCCACAAGGCAGAACGCAGGCCAGCCAATCTTTTCACAAATGCGCACCCCTCGGATCATGGCCTCCAGCTCAGCCTCTTGCTGAGTGCGCACCCAATTGCTGCAGTGAAAAACCCTGCCCCCCAGGGACGAACTCCAAAGGCCTACTTTATATCTGTCCTTGTCAAAGGCGGCATCAACATAAATGGTGCCCCGCCTGGCGAGGACAAATGGAATCAGTGGTGGTGGACGCCAACCCTCCAACGCCAGAACCAAAACATGTGTCAGGCTAAGCAGGAGGCGCATTGGGCAATTCTGCAGCCAATTGGGGCCCCACTGACAGAAATTCCACCAACCGGAGAGGAAGGGCATTCCACCTACGGCAGGGCGCACTGCCCAGGTAAAACGACCCAAAACCTTACGAGCACGCTTGCGGGTAAGAGGCTGTAGAGCCGTCCTTAACCAAACCCCAACCAGAGAGGCCCAACCCTGTGGTGTCGTGTGGATCGACGAATTTAAGGGATCAAAATTCAGGTCCTTCCCCAACCACAGGATCCTGGTGACGGGCTCCAAAACGCTCTTGACACTCATTATAGCCCCTGACTTCCTCAAAGCCTCGCACAAAGAGGCAGCGGCCGTTCGCACCCTATTCTTGCCATAACCTACAATTAAAAAATCGTCGAGGTAATGCAAAACCAAAACATTCGAAAAACCCAGGGAAGCCAGGATATACCCCAAAACAGTCTGGCAGACAATGGGGGAGTACTGCCAACCAAACGGCAGGCAATTAAATCCATAAATCTTTCCATCAACGCAGACCCGGAAGGCGCCCCGGAGGTGGTCGGGGAGCCGTAGGGACCAAAATGCGTTCGTCAGGTCCACATGGCAAGCAACCAGGGGCGCACCCGGCTCTGACTCGACACGCAAGTGCTCCAGGGATTGCAAAAAAGGGTCGGACAAAAAACGCAAATAATCTGCATCACCCAAAGCCAAACGTGGCAACTGCAAGCTGTGAACCTGCACCATAAGAGCCAGATCCTCCACCGAAGGGAGTCCAAAGCTCGCCGGCTTATGTTCGTGAGCCTTATTAAACTTCACCAAGTGCACAATCATGGACGCCTTTGTGGAGTTTTTCGGGACCGGGAACATGTACCCATTCGCCCCCCCCCCCCCCCACTCGCTAAGCACACCGTCGCGCACCAATGCCCTGGCCATCACCAGGCCCTCTTCCGACATACTACGCATGCTACCCAGATCCCGCGAAGCAACGGATTCAAAATCCTCCGGGGCCAAAAAATTCCAAATAAAAGGGGGTATGCTGATGGAACCAATCTGGCCTATTCCCCTGTCCAGGACGCTCCTGTCCAAACCAATAAGCAGAGTGATAGGGGAGGTAGTATCTTTGAAGATGCAAATCCAGACTTCAGGGGTAAGGGCATCCAAAGCCTGCAGGACCCTCTCGTCAAAGGAAGACATAGAGATATCAAAGGCCACACGGGCCCCTCGCATAAGGAGCAACCGAATCCGACCCCTCACCAACGGTCTCAAAGAGTCGGGCAACCGAAGCCCCTCCAGGGTATTATTTACCCAGCCCAGACCCCTTGGAGAGTCGAGCAACTGCTCCACCGCCTGCAACCGAGGGCAGGAGAAGTCCAGCGGTGCCACCCGCCGCACGTCTGACTTTGAGGGCCATCTCCTTGGGGTTGAGTCGGACTGGCTGCACTGATCTCCGGGCCCCTGTGACTGAGGACCGCACCCTGCCTGCGAACTTTGAGGCGGCTTGACCGCTGTCGGTGGACTTGTCACGATCCGTTGTTGGGGCGCATGCCTGCACTCCATCACCACCGGAAGAAGTGGCTGTGGAAGGTGGCCCAGGAGGGGTGGTGACTGAGGCCTTGGCCGAGGTTGTCGTTCCGGCCGTGGACACTGAAGAGGGTCTTGGCTGCTCCCGATTTTTCGAGGACCGACCGTTGGAGGAGGACCCCTGGGCTTTGCGGCGCTTGGCAGTGGCAGGTGGGGCCTCTCCCACGATGATGGGCTCACACCGAGAGCGGCCTTGTTGCGGAGGACAGGCTGCATCTCCCTCCGAGTCCGAATCCACGACCTGCTTTGAGGAATCTCTGGCGTTCTTTCTGGACTCCGAGGAGGGCTTCTTGATGGTCGGCTTTTCGTCGAACAGGTCCCGGAGAGACTTTGGCCACAGGAGGGCCAAGTGGGTACCCTTCCAGGTGAAACCCGTGTCTGTTGGCCAAGGCAATCGCGCTTCATCGACCATGTCGAACTCATCAGGCGGGGTAGCGTAGTAATGGGCCATTTTAACACTGGCCCAACGCCCCCACCAGCAAAGGAAGCGCCAGGGCAGACCGAAGGCGCGCAGGTACGTGGCCCCCGCGCGTCTCCATGCATGCCAGCGTGCCTCTGCTCGTATCGAACCTTTGAGAAGCTTCTCCATGTTTTCCTCCAACTGCGCCGCGGAGAATAAGAGGATGCCGCGACCTGGTCGGATACGGCGCAGCCAGCGTGCCCAGACTGCAGCATAGGGGCCCAGCTGGCGTGTGACCCAGCGCTCCCCCCGTTTGAGGCCCCAGAACGAGAAGTACGACTTTCCCACTCCATTCCTTCGCGCTGAGGATACTTCACCCACCCTGGATAGGGAGGAGAACGACAGGACACATCCAGCATACGTGATCCAGTCTTCCACCGATGTGCAGGCTTCAGCGATGATCTGGAGGACGTCAGGGCCTCCGTACGGTCTGTGGACTTCGGAATCCACTGGCGCTTTTGTGATCCTCCACAGGCGGGTCCAATTGAGCTCCGGTAGCCACCCCAGTACCACGCATGCTTTGACTGCGGAGACGCAGCCACGGAGAGTGGCCTTTCGGAAGCCCATCTTGAACATCTGGAAGAGTGCCAATTCGACCACCCGCTGCGCGTCATTCCAGGCTGTTCGACCACCGATTTGTGCCAGACGTCGGAGATGGGATGCATACGCGTCTCGCGTACCTCCTTTCCACGTGGATAGAATCGCCGCGGAGACGCAGTCGTGCGGGTCGCAATACCCCAAGGCCTTCCATGCGTCCAAGATCGAGGGCCAGTGGATGGTGTCTTCGGAAGCCATCTGTGATGACGACGGGCCGGGGGCTGGTGTGGCAGGGGCACGGGGGGCCCATTGTGGTTCAAACCCCCCCACCAGCGGGGGGGCATCTTTTCACTCCAGGAGAGGGCACTGCCAGACCCAGTGGCGCTCAATCTTTCCTTTTTCTCTGCACGTTTTACACGGGCCCACCGGTGGGTCGGATGACCGAACCCACTCGTTCTTGTGCACCTCAAAGAACTCCACTCCATCCTGGATCCGAAAGCGTTTGGCCATGATTTTCTTTATTCGTGCTCCCGCTGGCGTCAGGCCCTCTGTGAACACCGAATTACTGGACACCTGTTTGGACTGCGTGGCATCAGACTCGTATTTTTCCTTGTATTTGTGCACCGCCGTGTAAGTCAAGAGCCACATGGCTTCCGTCATTTGGACCAAACCCTCAGGCAAATCGGAGCCTGCGGAAGGGTTCGCCTTTCCCAGATCCTTGTCGGAAGATCCACCCGCCATCGCTACGTCGTCCCCGTCAGGCTTCAGGTCAGTCCACATCGTGTCATTCGCCTTCTGGGCATCGGAGAACTCCAGCAGCAGGGCACGCTGTTGCTCGTCGCCCCACTTGTCAGACATCCTCATCTCGCGCTGTGGGATCGGCAAACGCAGGACCATGGCGCGAAGAAACCAAATCATGCGGACCACCCACTGGGGGTGGTTGTACGCCACGTGCAGGTCGTACAGAGCTTTAAGAGACAGGGGAGGTATCGCCATTTCCTGTTTGGCTGGCGCAGAAGTCAGGCTGGCGACCTGTGCATGCAAGTCGGAGATCATTTTCTGTTGGTTTTCCAAGAGCGTCTGCAGAGCCGTGTCATGAAGAGGTCCCGGGGACACCTGGGCATTCGCAGTAAAGAGGCCTGTCTCCACATTTAAAGATACCCCAGCCGTCGGGACATATCCGATGATGTACTCAATAAACGCATCCTCATCGCCCGAGAATTGAACCGAAGCCGCGAACTGCCGTATCCACTCGGTACGCCTGGCACCCAGTCCCCGAAGGCTCTTTAATACCTTTGTACGTGCCAGAGCCCATTCTCGTGCCGGGGAATCTCCCCGCACCGACTCTTGCACCCCCGCCAGGATATAATCCTGGAAATCGATGGACTCCGACATGTTGAAGGGCAGCGACCGACAGGCAAAAGGGGAGATGCTTGAAGGGAAGGTGGGCCTATCACAAAATTGTTCGAAGTCTCAGGCCTGCACCTTTTGACTCCCCAGGCAATATTTAAATAAGAAACTAAATGGAGACAGTGTACAACAATAACAAAACTGCGTAAAACCCCTGTTTCCCTGCAGTAAACAGGAGGTTCAACATACCTATGCCCTGCCATTCATCAGCGAAACCCTGACTTCTGAGTCGGCGTCCCTATCCCTCCGCGGCCCAGGCAGGACCGGACGGAGTCGGGTGTAAGCGCCGCTGTGTGGGGGTTGGCGGTGCAGTGTACCCTCAGACCCCCACGGGGCGTCCCTATCCCTCTGCGGCCCAGGCAGGACCGGAGGGACTCGGGTGTAGCCGCCGCTGTGTGGGGGTGGACAGTGCAGTGTACCCTCAGACCCCCACGGGGCGTCCCTATCCCTCCGCGGCCCAGGCAGGACCGGAGGGACTCGGGTGTAACCGCCGCTGTGTGGGGGTGGACAGTGCAGTGTACCCTGGGACCCCCACGGGGCGTCCCTACCCCTCCGCGGCCCAGGCAGGACCGGAGGGACTCGGGTGTAGCCGCCGCTGTGTGGGGGTGGACAGTGCAGTGTACCCTGGGACCCCCACGGGGCGTCCCTATCCCTCCGCGGCCCAGGCAGGACCAGAGGGACTCGGGTGTAGCCGCCGCTATGTGGGAGTCGACAATGCAGTGTACCCTGGGACCCCCACGGGGCGTCCCTATCCCTCCGCGGCCCAGGCAGGACCGGAGGGACTCGGGTGTAGCCGCCGCTATGTGGGGGTGGAAAGTGCAGTGTACCCTCAGACCCCCACGGGGCGTCCCTATCCCTCTGCGGCCCAGGCAGGACCGGAGGGACTCGGGTGTAGCCGCCGCCGTTGTGGGGGTGGACAGTGCAGTGTACCCTCATACCCCCACGGGGCGTCCCTATCCCTCCGCGGCCCAGGCAGGACCGGAGGGACTCAGGTGTAGCCGCCGCTATGTGGGGGTGGAAAGTGCAGTGTACCCTTAGACCCCCACGGGGCGTCCCTATCCGTCTGCGGCCCAGGCAGGACCGGAGGGACTCGGGTGTAGCCGCCGCTGTGTGGGGGTGGACAGTGCAGTGTACCCTCAGACCCCGACGGGGCGTCCCTATCCCTCCGCGGCCCAAGCAGAACCGGAGGGACTCGGGTGTAGCCGCCGCTATGTGGGGGTGGACGGTGCAGTGTACCCTGGGACCCCCACGGGGCGTCCCTATCCCTCCGCGGCCCAGGCAGGACCGGAGGGACTCGGGTGTAGCCGCCGCTATGTGGGGGTGGAAAGTGCAGTGTACCCTCAGACCCCCACGGGGCGTCCCTATCCCTCTGCGGCCCAGGCAGGACCGGAGGGACTCGGGTGTAACCGCCGCTGTGTGGGGGTGGACAGTGCAGTGTACCCTCAGTCCCCCACGGGGCGTCCCTATCCCTCCGCGGCCCAGGCAGGACCAGAGGGACTCGGGTGTAGCCGCCGCTGTGTGGGGGTGGACAGTGCAGTGTACCCTGGGACCCCCACGGGGCGTCCCTATCCCTCTGCGGCCCAGGCAGGACCGGAGGGACTCGGGTGTAGCCGCCGCTGTGTGGGGTGACAGTGCAGTGTACCCTCAGTCCCCCACGGGGCGTCCCTATCCCTCTGCGGCCCAGGCAGGACCGGAGGGACTCAGGTGTAGCCACCGCTGTGTGGGGGTGGAAAGTGCAGTGTACCCTCAGACCCCCACGGGGCGTCCCTATCCCTCTGCGGCGCAGGCAGGACCGGAGGGACTAGGGTGTAGCCGCCGCTGTGTGGGGGTGGACAGTGCAGTGTACCCTCAGTCCCCCACGGGGCGTCCCTATCCCTCCGTGGACCAGGCAGGACCGGAGGGCCTCGGGTGTAACCGCCGCTGTGTGGGGGTGGACAGTGCAGTGTACCCTCAGTCCCCCACGGGGCGTCCCTATCCCTCCGCGGCTCAGGCAGGACCGGAGGGACTCGGGTGTAGCCGCCGCTGTGTGGGGGTGGACAGTGCAGTGTACCCTCAGTCCCCCACCGGGCGTCCCTATCCCTCCGTGGACCAGGCAGGACCGGCGGGACTCGGGTGTAGCCGCCGCCGTGTGGGGGTGGACAGTGCAGTGTACCCTCAGACCCCCACGGGGCGTCCCTATCCCTCCGCGGCCCAAGCAGGACCGGAGGGAGTCGGGTGTAGCCGCCGCTATATGGGGGTGGACAGTGCAGTGTACCCTCAGTCCCCCACGGGGCGTCCCTATCCCTCTGCGGCCCAGGCAGGACCGGAGGGACTCGGGTGTAGCCACCGCTGTGTGGGGGTGGACAGTGCAGTGTACCCTCAGACCCCCACGGGGCGTCCCTATCCCTCCGCGGCCCAGGCAGGACCGGAGGGACTCGGGTGTAGCCGCCGCTGTGTGGGGGTGGACAGTGCAGTGTACCCTCAGACCACCACGGGGCGTCCCTATCCCTCCGTGGACCAGGCAGGACCGGAGGGACTCGGGTGTAACCGCCGCTGTGTGGGGGTGGACGGTGCAGTGTACCCTCAGACCCCCACGGGGCGTCACTATCCCTCCGCGGCCCAGGCAGGACCGGAGGGACTCGGGTGTAGCCGCCGCTGTGCGGGGGTGGACAGTGCAGTGTACCCTCAGACCCCCACGGGGCGTCCCTATCCCTCCGTGGACCAGGCAGGACCGGAGGGACTCGGGTGTAGCCGCCGCTGTGTGGGGGTGGACAGTGCAGTGTACCCTGGGACCCCCACGGGGCGTCCCTATCCCTCTGCGGCCCAGGCAGGACCGGAGGGACTCGGGTGTAGCCACCGCTGTGTGGGGGTCGACAGTGCAGTGTACCCTCAGACCCCCACGGGGCGTCCCTATCCCTGCGCGGCCCAGGCAGGACCGGAGGGACTCGGGTGTAGCCGCCGCTATGTGGGGGTGGACAGTGCAGTGTACCGTGGGACCCCCACGGGGCGTCCCTATCCCTCCGCGGCCCAGGCAGGACCGGAGGGACTCGGGTGTAGCCGCCGCTGTGTGGGGGTGGAAAGTGCAGTGTACCCTCAGTCCCCCACGGGGCTTCCCTATCCCTCCGCGGCCCAGGCAGGACCGGAGGGACTCGGGTGTAGCCGCCGCTGTGTGGGGGTGGACAGTGCAGTGTACCCTCAGTCCCCCACGGGGCGTCCCTATCCCTCCGTGGACCAGGCAGGACCGGAGGGACTCGGGTGTAGCCGCCGCCGTGTGGGGGTGGACAGTGCAGTGTACCCTCAGACCCCCACGGGGCGTCCCTATCCCTCCGCGGCCAAGGCAGGACCGGAGGGACTCGGGTGTAGCCGCCGCTGTGTGGGGGTGGACAGTGCAGTGTACCCTCAGACCCCCACGGGGCGTCCCTATCCCTCCGCGGCCCAAGCAGGACCGGAGGGACTCGGGTGTAGCCGCCGCTATATGGGGGTGGACAGTGCAGTGTACCCTCAGTCCCCCACGGGGCGTCCCTATCCCTCTGCGGCCCAGGCAGGACCGGAGGGACTCGGGTGTAGCCACCGCTGTGTGGGGGTCGACAGTGCAGTGTACCCTCAGACCCCCACGGGGCGTCCCTATCCCTCCGCGGCCCAGGCAGGACCGGAGGGACTCGGGTGTAGCCGCCGCTATGTGGGGGTGGACAGTGCAGTGTACCCTCAGTCCCCCACGGGGCGTCCCTATCCCTCCGTGGACCAGGCAGGACCGGAGGGACTCGGGTGTAACCGCCGCTGTGTGGGGGTGGACAGTGCAGTGTACCCTCGGACCCCCACGGGGCGTCCCTATCCCTCCGCGGCCCAGGCAGGACCGGAGGGACTCCGGTGTAGCCGCCGCTGTGCGGGGGTGGACAGTGCAGTGTACCCTCAGACCCCCACGGGGCGTCCCTATCCCTCCGTGGACCACGCAGGACCGGAGGGACTCGGGTGTAGCCGCCGCTGTGTGGGGGTGGACAGTGCAGTGTACCCTAAGACCCCCACGGGGCGTCCCTATCCCTCCGCGGCCCAAGCAGGACCGGAGGGATTCGGGTGTAGCCGCCGCTATATGGGGGTGGACAGTGCAGTGTACCCTCAGTCCCCCACGGGGCGTCCCTATCCCTCTGCAGCCCAGGCAAGACCGGAGGGACTCGGGTGTAGCCACCGCTATGTGGGGGTGGACAGTGCAGTGTACCCTCAGACCCCCACGGGGCGTCCCTATCCCTCCGCGGCCCAGGCAGGACCGGAGGGACTCGGGTGTAGCCGCCGCTGTGTGGGGGTGGACAGTGCAGTGTACCCTCAGTCCCCCACGGGGCGTCCCTATCCCTCCGTGGACCAGGCAGGACCGGAGGGACTCGGGTGTAACCGCCGCTGTGTGGGGGTGGACAGTGCAGTGTACCCTCAGACCCCCACGGGGCGTCACTATCCCTCCGCGGCCCAGGCAGGACCGGAGGGACTCGGGTGTAGCCGCCGCTGTGCGGGGGTGGACAGTGCAGTGTACCCTCAGACCGCCACGGGGCGTCCCTATCCCTCCGTGGACCAGGCAGGACCGGAGGGACTCGGGTGTAGCCGCCGCTGCGTGGGGGTGGACAGTGCAGTGTACCCTGGGACCCCCACGGGGCGTCCCTATCCCTCTGCGGCCCAGGCAGGACCAGAGGGACTCGGGTGTAGCCACCGCTATGTGGGGGTGGACAGTGCAGTGTACCCTCATACCCCCACGGGGCGTCACTATCCCTCCGCGGCCCAAGCAGGACCGGAGGGACTCGGGTGTAGCCGCCGCTGTGCGGGGGTGGACAGTGCAGTGTACCCTCAGACCCCCACGGGGCGTCCCTATCCCTCCGTGGACCAGGCAGGACCGGAGGGACTCGGGTGTAGCCGCCGCTGTGTGGGGGTGGACAGTGCAGTGTACCCTGGGACCCCCACGGGGCGTCCCTATCCCTCTGCGGCCCAGGCAGGACCGGAGGGACTCGGGTGTAGCCACCGCTATGTGGGGGTGGACAGTGCAGTGTACCCTCATACCCCCACGGGGCGTCACTATCCCTCCGCGGCCCAGGCAGGACCGGAGGGACTCGGGTGTAGCCACCGCTGTGTGGGGCTCGACAGTGCAGTGTACCCTCAGACCCCCACGGGGCGTCCCTATCCCTCCGCGGCCCAGGCAGGACCGGAGGGACTCGGGTGTAGCCGCCGCTGTGTGGGGGTGGACAGTGCAGTGTACCCTCAGTCCCCCACGGGGCGTCACTATCCCTCCGCGGCCCAGGCAGGACCGGAGGGACTCGGGTGTAGCCGCCGCTGTGTGGGGGTGGACAGTGCAGTGTACCCTCAGTCCCCCACGGGGCGTCCCTATCCCTTTGTGGACCAGGCAGGACCGGAGGGACTCGGGTGTAACCGCCGCTGTGTGGGGGTGGACAGTGCAGTGTATCCTGAGACCCCCACGGGGCGTCCCTATCCCTCCGCGGCCCAGGCAGGACCGGAGGGACTCGGGTGTAGCCGCCGCTGTGCGGGGGTGGACAGTGCAGTGTACCCTCAGTCCCCCACGGGGCGTCCCTGTCCCTCTGTGGACCAGGCAGGACCGGAGGGACTCGGGTGTAACCGCCGCCGTGTGGGGGTGGACAGTGCAGTGTACCCTCAGTCCCCCACGGGGCGTCCCTGTCCCTCTGTGGACCAGGCAGGACCGGAGGGACTCGGGTGTAACCGCCGCTGTGTGGGGGTGGACAGTGCAGTGTACCCTCAGTCCCCCACGGGGCGTCCCTGTCCCTCTGTGGACCAGGCAGGACCGGAGGGACTCGGGTGTAACCGCCGCCGTGTGGGGGTGGACAGTGCAGTGTACCCTCAGTCCCCCACGGGGCGTCCCTGTCCCTCTGTGGACCAGGCAGGACCGGAGGGACTCGGGTGTAGCCGCCGCTGTGTGGGGGTGGACAGTGCAGTGTACCCTCAGTCCCCCACGGGGCGTCCCTGTCCCTCTGTGGACCAGGCAGGACCGGAGGGACTCGGGTGTAACCGCCGCTGTGTGGGGGTGGACAGTGCAGTGTACCCTCAGTCCCCCACGGGGCGTCCCTATCCCTCCGCGGCCCAGGCAGGACCGGAGGGACTCGGGTGTAGCCGCCGCTGTGTGGGGGTGGACAGTGCAGTGTACCCTCAGTCCACCACGGGGCGTCCCTATCCCTCCGTGGACCAGGCAGGACCGGAGGGACTCGGGTGTAACCGCCGCTGTGTGGGGGTGGACAGTGCAGTGTACCCTCAGACCCCCACGGGGCGTCCCTATCCCTCTGCGGCCCAGGCAGGACCGGAGGGACTCGGGTGTAGCCGCCGCTGTGCGGGGGTGGACAGTGCAGTGTACCCTCAGACCCCCACGGGGCATCCCTATCCCTCCCTGGACCAGGCAGGACCGGAGGGACTCGGGTGTAGCCGCCGCTGTGTGGGGGTGGACAGTGCAGTGTACCCTGGGACCCCCACGGGGCGTCCCTATCCCTCTGCGGCCCAGGCAGGACCGGAGGGACTCGGGTGTAGCCACCGCTGTGTGAAGGTCGACAGTGCAGTGTACCCTCAGACCCCCACGGGGCGTCCCTATCCCTCCGCGGCCCAGGCAGGACCGGAGGGACTCGGGTGTAGCCGCCGCTATATGGGGGTGGACAGTGCAATGTACCCTCAGTCCCCCACGGGGCGTCCCTATCCCTCTGCGGCCCAGGCAGGACCGGAGGGACTCGGGTGTAGCCACCGCTGTGTGGGGGTCGACAGTGCAGTGTACCCTCAGACCCCCACGGGGCGTCCCTATCCCTCTGCGGCCCAGGCAGGACCGGAGGGACTCGGGTGTAGCCGCCGCTGTGTGGGGGTGGACAGTGCAGTGTACCCTCAGTCCCCCACGGGGCGTCCCTATCCCTTTGTGGACCAGGCAGGACCGGAGGGACTCGGGTGTAACCGCCGCTGTGTGGGGGTGGACAGTGCAGTGTATCCTCAGACCCCCACGGGGCGTCCCTATCCCTCCGCGGCCCAGGCAGGACCGGAGGGACTCGGGTGTAGCCGCCGCTGTGCGGGGGTGGACAGTGCAGTGTACCCTCAGACCCCCACGGGGCGTCCCTATCCCTCCGTGGACGAGGCAGGACCAGAGGGACTCGGGTGTAGCCGCCGCTGTGTGGGGGTGGACAGTGCAGTGTACCCTCAGACCCCCACGGGGCGTCCCTATCCCTCCGCGGCCCAAGCAGGACCGGAGGGACTCGGGTGTAGCCGCCGCTATATGGGGGTGGACAGTGCAATGTACCCTCAGTCCCCCACGGGGCGTCCCTATCCCTCTGCGGCCCAGGCAGGACCGGAGGGACTCGGGTGTAGCCACCGCTGTGTGGGGGTCGACAGTGCAGTGTACCCTCAGACCCCCACGGGGCGTCCCTATCCCTCTGCGGCCCAGGCAGGACCGGAGGGACTCGGGTGTAGCCGCCGCTGTGTGGGGGTGGACAGTGCAGTGTACCCTCAGTCCCCCACGGGGCGTCCCTATCCCTTTGTGGACCAGGCAGGACCGGAGGGACTCGGGTGTAACCGCCGCTGTGTGGGGGTGGACAGTGCAGTGTATCCTCAGACCCCCACGGGGCGTCCCTATCCCTCCGCGGCCCAGGCAGGACCGGAGGGACTCGGGTGTAGCCGCCGCTGTGCGGGGGTGGACAGTGCAGTGTACCCTCAGTCCCCCACGGGGCGTCCCTGTCCCTCTGTGGACCAGGCAGGACCGGAGGGACTCGGGTGTAACCGCCGCCGTGTGGGGGTGGACAGTGCAGTGTACCCTCAGTCCCCCACGGGGCGTCCCTGTCCCTCTGTGGACCAGGCAGGACCGGAGGGACTCGGGTGTAACCGCCGCTGTGTGGGGGTGGACAGTGCAGTGTACCCTCAGTCCCCCACGGGGCGTCCCTGTCCCTCTGTGGACCAGGCAGGACCGGAGGGACTCGGGTGTAACCGCCGCCGTGTGGGGGTGGACAGTGCAGTGTACCCTCAGTCCCCCACGGGGCGTCCCTGTCCCTCTGTGGACCAGGCAGGACCGGAGGGACTCGGGTGTAGCCGCCGCTGTGTGGGGGTGGACAGTGCAGTGTACCCTCAGTCCCCCACGGGGCGTCCCTGTCCCTCTGTGGACCAGGCAGGACCGGAGGGACTCGGGTGTAACCGCCGCTGTGTGGGGGTGGACAGTGCAGTGTACCCTCAGTCCCCCACGGGGCGTCCCTATCCCTCCGCGGCCCAGGCAGGACCGGAGGGACTCGGGTGTAGCCGCCGCTGTGTGGGGGTGGACAGTGCAGTGTACCCTCAGTCCACCACGGGGCGTCCCTATCCCTCCGTGGACCAGGCAGGACCGGAGGGACTCGGGTGTAACCGCCGCTGTGTGGGGGTGGACAGTGCAGTGTACCCTCAGACCCCCACGGGGCGTCCCTATCCCTCTGCGGCCCAGGCAGGACCGGAGGGACTCGGGTGTAGCCGCCGCTGTGCGGGGGTGGACAGTGCAGTGTACCCTCAGACCCCCACGGGGCGTCCCTATCCCTCCCTGGACCAGGCAGGACCGGAGGGACTCGGGTGTAGCCGCCGCTGTGTGGGGGTGGACAGTGCAGTGTACCCTGGGACCCCCACGGGGCGTCCCTATCCCTCTGCGGCCCAGGCAGGACCGGAGGGACTCGGGTGTAGCCACCGCTGTGTGGGGGTCGACAGTGCAGTGTACCCTCAGACCCCCACGGGGCGTCCCTATCCCTCCGCGGCCCAGGCAGGACCGGAGGGACTCGGGTGTAGCCGCCGCTATATGGGGGTGGACAGTGCAATGTACCCTCAGTCCCCCACGGGGCGTCCCTATCCCTCTGCGGCCCAGGCAGGACCGGAGGGACTCGGGTGTAGCCACCGCTGTGTGGGGGTCGACAGTGCAGTGTACCCTCAGACCCCCACGGGGCGTCCCTATCCCTCTGCGGCCCAGGCAGGACCGGAGGGACTCGGGTGTAGCCGCCGCTGTGTGGGGGTGGACAGTGCAGTGTACCCTCAGTCCCCCACGGGGCGTCCCTATCCCTTTGTGGACCAGGCAGGACCGGAGGGACTCGGGTGTAACCGCCGCTGTGTGGGGGTGGACAGTGCAGTGTATCCTCAGACCCCCACGGGGCGTCCCTATCCCTCCGCGGCCCAGGCAGGACCGGAGGGACTCGGGTGTAGCCGCCGCTGTGCGGGGGTGGACAGTGCAGTGTACCCTCAGACCCCCACGGGGCGTCCCTATCCCTCCGTGGACGAGGCAGGACCAGAGGGACTCGGGTGTAGCCGCCGCTGTGTGGGGGTGGACAGTGCAGTGTACCCTCAGACCCCCACGGGGCGTCCCTATCCCTCCGCGGCCCAAGCAGGACCGGAGGGACTCGGGTGTAGCCGCCGCTATATGGGGGTGGACAGTGCAATGTACCCTCAGTCCCCCACGGGGCGTCCCTATCCCTCTGCGGCCCAGGCAGGACCGGAGGGACTCGGGTGTAGCCGCCGCTATATGGGGGTGGACAGTGCAGTGTACCCTCAGACCCCCACGGGGCGTCCCTATCCCTCTGCGGCCCAGGCAGGACCGGAGGGACTCGGGTGTAGCCGCCGCTGTGTGGGGGTGGACAGTGCAGTGTACCCTCAGTCCCCCACGGGGCGTCCCTATCCCTTTGTGGACCAGGCAGGACCGGAGGGACTCGGGTGTAACCGCCGCTGTGTGGGGGTGGACAGTGCAGTGTATCCTCAGACCCCCACGGGGCGTCCCTATCCCTCCGCGGCCCAGGCAGGACCGGAGGGACTCGGGTGTAGCCGCCGCTGTGCGGGGGTGGACAGTGCAGTGTACCCTCAGACCCCCACGGGGCGTCCCTATCCCTCCGTGGACGAGGCAGGACCAGAGGGACTCAGGTGTAGCCGCCGCTGTGTGGGGGTGGACAGTGCAGTGTACCCTCAGACCCCCACGGGGCGTCCCTATCCCTCCGCGGCCCAAGCAGGACCGGAGGGACTCGGGTGTAGCCGCCGCTATATGGGGGTGGACAGTGCAATGTACCCTCAGTCCCCCACGGGGCGTCCCTATCCCTCTGCGGCCCAGGCAGGACCGGAGGGACTCGGGTGTAGCCACCGCTGTGTGGGGGTGGACAGTGCAGTGTACCCTCAGACCCCCACGGGGCGTCCCTATCCCTCCGCGGCCCAGGCAGGACCGGAGGGACTCGGGTGTAGCCGCCGCTGTGTGGGGGTGGACAGTGCAGTGTACCCTCAGTCCCCCACGGGGCGTCCCTATCCCTCCGTGGACCAGGCAGGACCGGAGGGACTTGGGTGTAACCGCCGCTGTGTGGGGGTGGACAGTGCAGTGTACCCTCAGACCCCCACGGGGCGTCACTATCCCTCCGCGGCCCAGGCAGGACCGGAGGGACTCGGGTGTAGCCGCCGCTGTGCGGGGGTGGACAGTGCAGTGTACCCTCAGACCCCCACGGGGCGTCCCTATCCCTCCGTGGACCAGGCAGGACCGGAGGGACTCGGGTGTAACCGCCGCTGTGTGGGGGTGGACAGTGCAGTGTACCCTCAGTCCCCCACGGGGCGTCCCTATCCCTCTGCGGCCCAGGCAGGACCGGAGGGACTCGGGTGTAGCCACCGCTGTGTGGGGGTCGACAGTGCAGTGTACCCTCAGACCCCCACGGGGCGTCCCTATCCCTCTGCGGCCCAGGCAGGACCGGAGGGACTCGGGTGTAGCCGCCGCTGTGTGGGGGTGGACAGTGCAGTGTACCCTCAGTCCCCCACGGGGCGTCCCTGTCCCTCTGTGGACCAGGCAGGACCGGAGGGACTCGGGTGTAGCCGCCGCTGTGTGGGGGTGGACAGTGCAGTGTACCCTCAGTCCCCCACGGGGCGTCCCTGTCCCTCTGTGGACCAGGCAGGACCGGAGGGACTCGGGTGTAACCGCCGCTGTGTGGGGGTGGACAGTGCAGTGTACCCTCAGACCCCCACGGGGCGTCCCTATCCCTTTGCGGCCCAGGCAGGACCGGAGGGACTCGGGTGTAGCCACCGCTGTGTGGGGGTCGACAGTGCAGTGTACCCTCAGACCCCCACGGGGCGTCCCTATCCCTCCGCGGCCCAGGCAGGACCGGAGGGACTCGGGTGTAGCCGCCGCTGTGTGGGGGTGGACAGTGCAGTGTACCCTCAGTCCCCCACGGGGCGTCCCTATCCCTCCGCGGCCCAGGCAGGACCGGAGGGACTCGGGTGTAGCCGCCGCTGTGTGGGGGTGGACAGTGCAGTGTACCCTCAGTCCACCACGGGGCGTCTCTATCACTCCGTGGACCAGGCAGGACCGGAGGGACTCGGGTGTAGCCGCCGCCGTGTGGGGGTGGACAGTGCAGTGTACCCTCAGACCCCCACGGGGCGTCCCTATCCCTCCGCGGCCCAAGCAGGACCGGAGGGACTCGGGTGTAGCCGCCGCTATATGGGGGTGGACAGTGCAATGTACCCTCAGTCCCCCACGGGGCGTCCCTATCCCTCTGCGGCCCAGGCAGGACCGGAGGGACTCGGGTGTAGCCACCGCTGTGTGGGGGTCGACAGTGCAGTGTACCCTCAGACCCCCACGGGGCGTCCCTATCCCTCTGCGGCCCAGGCGGGACCGGAGGGACTCGGGTGTAGCCGCCGCTGTGTGGGGGTGGACAGTGCAGTGTACCCTCAGTCCCCCACGGGGCGTCCCTGTCCCTATGTGGACCAGGCAGGACCGGAGGGACTCGGGTGTAACCGCCGCTGTGTGGGGGTGGACAGTGCAGTGTACCCTCAGACCCCCACGGGGCGTCCCTATCCCTCCGCGGCCCAAGCGGGACCGGAGGGACTCGGGTGTAGCCGCCGCTGTGCGGGGGTGGACAGTGCAGTGTACCCCCAGACCCCCACGGGGCGTCCCTATCCCTCCGCAGCCCAGGCAGGACCGGAGGGACTCGGGTGTAGCCGCCGCTGTGTGGGGGTGGACAGTGCAGTGTACCCTCAGGCCCCCACGGGGCGTCCCTATCCCTCCGCGGCCCAGGCAGGACCGGAGGGACTCGGGTGTAGCCGCCGCTGTGTGGGGGTGGACAGTGCAGTGTACCCTCAGGCCCCCACGGGGCGTCCCTATCCCTCCGTGGACCAGGCAGGACCGGCGGGACTCGGGTGTAGCCGCCGACGTGTGGGGGTGGACAGTGCAGTGTACCCTCAGACCCCCACGGGGCGTCCCTATCCCTCCGCGGCCCAGGCAGGACCGGAGGGACTCGGGTGTAGCCGCCGCTATATGGGGGTGGAAAGTGCAGTGTACCCTCAGACCCCCACGGGGCGTCCCTATCCCTCTGCGGCCCAGGCAGGACCGGAGGGACTCGGGTGTAGCCACCGCTGTGTGGGGGTGGACAGTGCAGTGTACCCTCAGACCCCCACGGGGCGTCCCTATCCCTCCGCGGCCAAGGCAGGACCGGAGGGACTCGGGTGTAGCCGCCGACGTGTGGGGGTGGACAGTGCAGTGTACCCTCAGACCCCCACGGGGCGTCCCTATCCCTCCGCGGCCCAAGCAGGACCGGAGGGACTCGGGTGTAGCCGCCGCTATATGGGGGTGGACAGTGCAGTGTACCCTCAGTCCCCCACGGGGCGTCCCTATCCCTCTGCGGCCCAGGCAGGACCGGAGGGACTCGGGTGTAGCCACCGCTGTGTGGGGGTGGACAGTGCAGTGTACCCTCAGACCCCCACGGGGCGTCCCTATCCCTCCGCGGCCAAGGCAGGACCGGAGGGACTCGGGTGTAGCCGCCGCTGTGTGGGGGTGGACAGTGCAGTGTACCCTCAGTCCCCCACGGGGCGTCCCTATCCCTCCGTGGACCAGGCAGGACCGGAGGGACTCGGGTGTAACCGCCGTTGTGTGGGGGTGGACAGTGCAGTGTACCCTCAGACCCCCACGGGGCGTCACTATCCCTCCGCGGCCCAGGCAGGACCGGAGGGACTCGGGTGTAGCCGCCGCTGTGCGGGGGTGGACAGTGCAGTGTACCCTCAGACCCCCACGGGGCGTCCCTATCCCTCCGTGGACCAGGCAGGACCGGAGGGACTCGGGTGTAGCCGCCGCTGTGTGGGGGTGGACAGTGCAGTGTACCCTGGGACCCCCACGGGGCGTCCCTATCCCTCTGCGGCCCAGGCAGGACCGGAGGGACTCGGGTGTAGCCACCGCTATGTGGGGGTCGACAGCGCAGTGTACCCTCAGACCCCCACGGGGCGTCCCTATCCCTCCGCGGCCCAGGCAAGACCGGAGGGACTCGGGTGTAGCCGCCGCTATGTGGGGGTGGACAGTGCAGTGTACCCTCAGTCCCCCACGGGGCGTCCCTATCCCTCTGCGGCCCAGGCAGGACCGGAGGGACTCGGGTGTAGCCACCGCTGTGTGGGGGTGGACAGTGCAGTGTACCCTCAGACCCCCACGGGGCGTCCCTATCCCTCCGCGGCCAAGGCAGGACCGGAGGGACTCGGGTGTAGCCGCCGCTGTGTGGGGGTGGACAGTGCAGTGTACCCTCAGTCCCCCACGGGGCGTCCCTATCCCTCCGTGGACCAGGCAGGACCGGAGGGACTCGGGTGTAACCGCCGTTGTGTGGGGGTGGACAGTGCAGTGTACCCTCAGACCCCCACGGGGCGTCACTATCCCTCCGCGGCCCAGGCAGGACCGGAGGGACTCGGGTGTAGCCGCCGCTGTGCGGGGGTGGACAGTGCAGTGTACCCTCAGACCCCCACGGGGCGTCCCTATCCCTCCGTGGACCAGGCAGGACCGGAGGGACTCGGGTGTAGCCGCCGCTGTGTGGGGGTGGACAGTGCAGTGTACCCTGGGACCCCCACGGGGCGTCCCTATCCCTCTGCGGCCCAGGCAGGACCGGAGGGACTCGGGTGTAGCCACCGCTATGTGGGGGTCGACAGCGCAGTGTACCCTCAGACCCCCACGGGGCGTCCCTATCCCTCCGCGGCCCAGGCAAGACCGGAGGGACTCGGGTGTAGCCGCCGCTATGTGGGGGTGGACAGTGCAGTGTACCCTGGGACCCCCACGGGGCGTCCCTATCCCTCCGCGGCCCAGGCAGGACCGGAGGGACTCGGGTGTAGCCGCCGCTATGTGGGGTTGGACAGTGCAGTGTACCCTCAGTCCCCCACGGGGCGTCCCTATCCCTCTGCGGCCCAAACAGGACCGGAGGGACTCGGGTGTAGCCGCCGCTGTGTGGGGGTGGACAGTGCAGTGTCCCCTCAGTCCCCCACGGGGCGTCCCTATCCCTCCGTGGACCAGGCAGGACCGGAGGGACTCGGGTGTAGCCGCCGCTGTGTGGGGGTGGACAGTGCAGTGTACCCTCAGACCCCCACGGGGCGTCCCTATCCCTCCGCGGCCCAAGCAGGACCGGAGGGACTCGGGTGTAGCCGCCGCTATATGGGGGTGGACAGTGCAATGTACCCTCAGTCCCCCACGGGGCGTCCCTATCCCTCTGCGGCCCAGGCAGGACCGGAGGGACTCGGGTGTAGCCACCGCTGTGTGAAGGTCGACAGTGCATTGTACCCTCAGACCCCCACGGGGCGTCCCTATCCCTCTGCGGCCCAGGCAGGACCGGAGGGACTCGGGTGTAGCCGCCGCTGTGTGGGGGTGGACAGTGCAGTGTACCCTCAGACCCCCACGGGGCGTCCCTATCCCTCCGCGGCCCAGGCAGGACCGGAGGGACTCGGGTGTAACCGCCGCTGTGTGGGGGTGGACGGTGCAGTGTACCCTCAGACCCCCACGGGGCGTCCCTATCCCTCCGCAGCCCAGGCAGGACCGGAGGGACTCGGGTGTAGCCGCCGCTGTGTGGGGGTGGACAGTGCAGTGTACCCTCAGGCCCCCACGGGGCGTCCCTATCCCTCCGCGGCCCAGGCAGGACCGGAGGGACTCGGGTGTAACCGCCGCTGTGTGGGGGTGGACAGTGCAGTGTACCCTCAGTCCCCCACGGGGCGTCCCTATCCCTCCGTGGACCAGGCAGGACCGGAGGGACTCGGGTGTAACCGCCGCCGTGTGGGGGTGGACAGTGCAGTGTACCCTCAGTCCCCCACGGGGCGTCCCTATCCCTCCGCGGCCCAGGCATGACCGGAGGGACTCGGGTGTAGCCGCCGCTGTGTGGGGGTGGACAGTGCAGTGTACCCTCAGTCCCCCACGGGGCGTCCCTATCCCTCCGTGGACCAGGCAGGACCGGAGGGACTCGGGTGTAGCCGCCGCTGTGTGGGGGTGGACAGTGCAGTGTACCCTCAGTCCCGCACGGGGCGTCCCTATCCCTCCGTGGACCAGGCAGGACCGGAGGGACTCGGGTGTAGCCGCCGCTATGTGGGGGTGGACAGTGCAGTGTACCCTCAGACCCCCACGGGGCGTCCCTATCCCTCCGCGGCCCAGGCAGGACCGGAGGGACTCGGGTGTAGCCGCCGCTGTGTGGGGGTGGACAGTGCAGTGTACCCTCAGACCCCCACGGGGCGTCCCTATCCCTCCGCGGCCCAAGCAGGACCGGAGGGACTCGGGTGTAGCCGCCGCTATATGGGGGTGGACAGTGCAATGTACCCTCAGTCCCCCAAGGGGCGTCCCTATCCCTCCGCGGCCCAGGCAGGACCGGAGGGACTCGGGTGTAGCCACCGCTGTGTGGGGGTCGACAGTGCAGTGTACCCTCAGACCCCCACGGGGCGTCCCTATCCCTCTGCGGCCCAGGCAGGACCGGAGGGACTCGGGTGTAGCCGCCGCTGTGTGGGGGTGGACAGTGCAGTGTACCCTCAGTCCCCCACGGGGCGTCCCTATCCCTCTGTGGACCAGGCAGGACCGGAGGGACTCGGGTGTAACCGCCGCTGTGTGGGGGTGGACAGTGCAGTGCACCCTCAGACCCCCACGGGGCGTCCCTATCCCTCCGCGGCCGAGGCAGGACCGGAGGGACTCAGGTGTAGCCGCCGCTGTGCGGGGGTGGACAGTGCAGTGTACCCTCAGACCCCCACGGGGCGTCCCTATCCCTCCGTGGACCACGCAGGACCGGAGGGACTCGGGTGTAGCCGCCGCTGTGTGGGGGTGGACAGTGCAGTGTACCCTCAGACCCCCACGGGGCGTCCCTATCCCTCCGCAGCCCAGGCAGGACCGGAGGGACTCGGGTGTAGCCGCCGCTGTGTGGGGGTGGACAGTGCAGTGTACCCTCAGTCCCCCACGGGGCGTCCCTATCCCTCCGCGGCCCAGGCAGGACCGGAGGGACTCGGGTGTAGCCGCCGCTGTGTGGGGGTGGACAGTGCAGTGTACCCTCAGACCCCCATGGGGCGTCCCTATCCCTCCGCGGCCAAGGCAGGACCGGAGGGACTCGGGTGTAGCCGCCGCTGTGTGGGGGTGGACAGTGCAGTGTACCCTCAGTCCCCCACGGGGCGTCCCTATCCCTCCGTGGACCAGGCAGGACCGGAGGGACTCGGGTGTAGCCGCCGCTATGTGGGGGTGGACAGTGCAGTGTACCCTCAGACCCCCACGGGGCGTCCCTATCCCTCCGCGGCCCAAGCAGGACCGGAGGGACTCGGGTGTAGCCGCCGCTGTGTGGGGGTCGACAGTGCAGTGTACCCTCAGACCCCCACGGGGCGTCCCTATCCCTCCGCGGCCAAGGCAGGACCGGAGGGACTCGGGTGTAGCCGCCGCTGTGTGGGGGTGGACAGTGCAGTGTACCCTCAGTCCCCCACGGGGCGTCCCTATCCCTCCGTGGACCAGGCAGGACCGGAGGGACTCGGGTGTAGCCGCCGCTATGTGGGGGTGGACAGTGCAGTGTACCCTCAGACCCCCACGGGGCGTCCCTATCCCTCCGCGACCCAGGCAGGACCGGAGGGACTCGGGTGTAGCCGCCGCTATATGGGGGTGGACAGTGCAATGTACCCTCAGTCCCCCACGGGGCGTCCCTATCCCTCTGCGGCCCAGGCAGGACCGGAGGGACTCGGGTGTAGCCGCCGCTGTGTGGGGGTCGACAGTGCAGTGTACCCTCAGACCCCCACGGGGCGTCCCTATCCCTCTGCGGCCCAAGCAAGACCGGAGGGACTCGGGTGTAGCCGCCGCTGTGTGGGGGTGGACAGTGCAGTGTACTCTCAGTCCCCCACGGGGCGTCCCTATCCCTCTGTGGACCAGGCAGGACCGGAGGGACTCGGGTGTAGCCGCCGCTGTGTGGGGGTGGACAGTGCAGTGTACCCTCAGACCCCCACGGGGCGTCCCTATCCCTCCGCGGCCCAGGCAGGACCGGAGGGACTCGGGTGTAGCCGCCGCTGTGCGGGGGTGGACAGTGCAATGTACCCTCAGACCCCCACGGGGCGTCCCTATCCCTCCGTGGACCACGCAGGACCGGAGGGACTCGGGTGTAGCCGCCGCTGTGTGGGGGTGGACAGTGCAGTGTACCCTCAGGCCCCCACGGGGCGTCCCTATCCCTCCGTGGACCAGGCAGGACCGGAGGGACTCGGGTGTAGCCGCCGCTATGTGGGGGTGGACAGTGCAGTGTACCCTCAGACCCCCACGGGGCGTCCCTATCCCTCCGCGGCCCAGGCAGGACCGGAGGGACTCGGGTGTAGCCGCCGCTGTGTGGGGGTGGACAGTGCAGTGTACCCTCAGTCCCCCACGGGGCGTCCCTATCCCTCCGTGGACCAGGCAGGACCGGAGGGACTCGGGTGTAGCCGCCGCTATGTGGGGGTGGACAGTGCAGTGTACCCTCAGACCCCCACGGGGCGTCCCTATCCCTCCGCGACCCAGGCAGGACCGGAGGGACTCGGGTGTAGCCGCCGCTATATGGGGGTGGACAGTGCAATGTACCCTCAGTCCCCCACGGGGCGTCCCTATCCCTCTGCGGCCCAGGCAGGACCGGAGGGACTCGGGTGTAGCCGCCGCTGTGTGGGGGTCGACAGTGCAGTGTACCCTCAGACCCCCACGGGGCGTCCCTATCCCTCTGCGGCCCAAGCAAGACCGGAGGGACTCGGGTGTAGCCGCCGCTGTGTGGGGGTGGACAGTGCAGTGTACCCTCAGTCCCCCACGGGGCGTCCCTATCCCTCTGTGGACCAGGCAGGACCGGAGGGACTCGGGTGTAGCCGCCGCTGTGTGGGGGTGGACAGTGCAGTGTACCCTCAGACCCCCACGGGGCGTCCCTATCCCTCCGCGGCCCAGGCAGGACCGGAGGGACTCGGGTGTAGCCACCGCTGTGCGGGGGTGGACAGTGCAGTGTACCCTCAGACCCCCACGGGGCGTCCCTATCCCTCCGTGGACCACGCAGGACCGGAGGGACTCGGGTGTAGCCGCCGCTGTGTGGGGGTGGACAGTGCAGTGTACCCTCAGGCCCCCACGGGGCGTCCCTATCCCTCCGCGGCCCAGGCAGGACCGGAGGGACTCGGGTGTAGCCGCCGCTGTGTGGGGGTGGACAGTGCAGTGTACCCTCAGACCCCCACGGGGCGTCCCTATCCCTCTGCGGCCCAGGCAGGACCGGAGGGACTCGGGTGTAACCGCCGCTGTGTGGGGGTGGACAGTGCAGTGTACCCTCAGTCCCCCACGGGGCGTCCCTATCCCTCCGCGGCCCAGGCAGGACCGGAGGGACTCGGGTGTAGCCACCGCTGTGCGGGGGTGGACAGTGCAGTGTACCCTCAGACCCCCACGGGGCGTCCCTATCCCTCCGTGGACCACGCAGGACCGGAGGGACTCGGGTGTAGCCGCCGCTGTGTGGGGGTGGACAGTGCAGTGTACCCTCAGGCCCCCACGGGGCGTCCCTATCCCTCCGCGGCCCAGGCAGGACCGGAGGGACTCGGGTGTAGCCGCCGCTGTGTGGGGGTGGACAGTGCAGTGTACCCTCAGACCCCCACGGGGCGTCCCTATCCCTCTGCGGCCCAGGCAGGACCGGAGGGCCTCGGGTGTAACCGCCGCCGTGTGGGGGTGGACAGTGCAGTGTACCCTCAGTCCCCCACGGGGCGTCCCTATCCCTCCGCGGCCCAGGCAGGACCGGAGGGACTCGGGTGTAGCCGCCGCTGTGTGGGGGTGGACAGTGCAGTGTACCCTCAGTCCCCCACGGGGCGTCCCTATCCCTCCGTGGACCAGGCAGGACCGGAGGGACTCGGGTGTAGCCGCCGCTATGTGGGGGTGGACAGTGCAGTGTACCCTCAGACCCCCACGGGGCGTCCCTATCCCTCCGCGGCCCAGGCAGGACCGGAGGGACTCGGGTGTAGCCGCCGCTGTGTGGGGGTGGACAGTGCAGTGTACCCTCAGTCCCCCACGGGGCGTCCCTATCCCTCCGTGGACCAGGCAGGACCGGAGGGACTCGGGTGTAACCGCCGCTATGTGGGGGTGGACAGTGCAGTGTACCCTCAGACCCCCACGGGGCGTCCCTATCCCTCCGCGGCCCAGGCAGGACCGGAGGGACTCGGGTGTAGCCGCCGCTGTGTGGGGGTGGACAGTGCAGTGTACCCTCAGACCCCCACGGGGCGTCCCTATCCCTCTGCGGCCCAAGCAGGACGGGAGGGACTCGGGTGTAGCCGCCGCTGTGTGGGGTGTCAGTGCAGTGTACCCTCAGTCCCCCACGGGGCGTCCCTATCCCTCTGCGGCCCAGGCAGGACCGGAGGGACTCGGGTGTAGCCGCTGCTGTGTGGGGGTGGACAGTGCAGTGTACCCTCAGACCCCCACGGGGCGTCCCTATCCCTCTGCGGCCCAGGCAGGACCGGAGGGACTCGGGTGTAGCCGCCGTTGTGTGGGGGTGGACAGTGCAGTGTACCCTCAGACCCCCACGGGGCATCCCTATCCCTCCGTGGCCCAGGCAGGACCGGAGGGACTCGGGTGTAGCCGCCGCTGTGCGGGGGTGGACAGTGCAGTGTACCCTCAGACCCCCACGGGGCGTCCCTATCCCTCCGCGGCCCAGGCAGGACCGGAGGGACTCGGGTGTAGCCGCCGCTGTGTGGGGGTGGACAGTGCAGTGTACCCTCAGACGCCCACGGGGCGTCCCTATCCCTCTGCGGCCCAAGCAGGACCGGAGGGACTCGGGTGTAGCCGCCGCTGTGTGGGGTGTCAGTGCAGTGTACCCTCAGTCCCCCACGGGGCGTCCCTATCCCTCTGCGGCCCAGGCAGGACCGGAGGGACTCGGGTGTAGCCGCTGCTGTGTGGGGGTGGACAGTGCAGTGTACCCTCAGACCCCCACGGGGCGTCCCTATCCCTCTGCGGCCCAGGCAGGACCGGAGGGACTCGGGTGTAGCCGCCGTTGTGTGGGGGTGGACAGTGCAGTGTACCCTCAGTCCCCCACGGGGCATCCCTATCCCTCCGTGGCCCAGGCAGGACCGGAGGGACTCGGGTGTAGCCGCCGCCGTGTGGGGGTGGACAGTGCAGTGTACCCTCAGACCCCCACGGGGCGTCCCTATCCCTCCGCGGCCCAGGCAGGACCGGAGGGACTCGGGTGTAGCCGCCGCTGTGTGGGGGTGGACCGTGCAGTGTACCCTCAGACCCCCACGGGGCGTCCCTATCCCTCCGCAGCCCAGGCAGGACCGGAGGGACTCGGGTGTAGCCGCCGCTATGTGGGGGTGGAAAGTGCAGTGTACCCTCAGACCCCCACGGGGCGTCCCTATCCCTCTGCGGCCCAGGCAGGACCGGAGGGACTCGGGTGTAGCCGCCGCTGTGTGGGGGTGGACAGTGCAGTGTACCCTGGGACCCCCACGGGGCGTCCCTATCCCTCCGCGGCCCAGGCAGGACCGGAGGGACTCGGGTGTAGCCGCCGCTATGTGGGGGTGGAAAGTGCAATGTACCCTCAGACCCTCACGGGGCGTCCCTATCCCTCTGCGGCCCAGGCAGGACCGGAGGGACTCAGGTGTAACCGCCGCTGTGTGGGGGTGGACAGTGCAGTGTACCCTGGGACCCCCACGGGGCGTCCCTATCCCTCCGCGGCCCAGGCAGGACCGGAGGGACTCGGGTGTAACCGCCGCTGTGTGGGGGTGGACAGTGCAGTGTACCCTCAGTCCCCCACGGGGCGTCCCTATCCCTCCGTGGACCAGGCAGGACCGGAGGGACTCGGGTGTAACCGCCGCCGTGTGGGGGTGGACAGTGCAGTGTACCCTCAGTCCCCCACGGGGCGTCCCTATCCCTCCGCGGCCCAGGCAGGACCGGAGGGACTCGGGTGTAGCCGCCGCTGTGTGGGGGTGGACAGTGCAGTGTACCCTCAGTCCCCCACGGGGCGTCCCTATCCCTCCGTGGACCAGGCAGGACCGGAGGGACTCGGGTGTAGCCGCCGCTATGTGGGGGTGGACAGTGCAGTGTACCCTCAGACCCCCACGGGGCGTCCCTATCCCTCCGCGGCCCAGGCAGGACCGGAGGGACTCGGGTGTAGCCGCCGCTGTGTGGGGGTGGACAGTGCAGTGTACCCTCAGTCCCCCACGGGGCGTCCCTATCCCTCCGTGGACCAGGCAGGACCGGAGGGACTCGGGTGTAACCGCCGCTATGTGGGGGTGGACAGTGCAGTGTACCCTCAGACCCCCACGGGGCGTCCCTATCCCTCCGCGGCCCAGGCAGGACCGGAGGGACTCGGTTGTAGCCGCCGCTGTGTGGGGGTGGACAGTGCAGTGTACCCTCAGACCCCCACGGGGCGTCCCTATCCCTCTGCGGCCCAAGCAGGACGGGAGGGACTCGGGTGTAGCCGCCGCTGTGTGGGGTGTCAGTGCAGTGTACCCTCAGTCCCCCACGGGGCGTCCCTATCCCTCTGCGGCCCAGGCAGGACCGGAGGGACTCGGGTGTAGCCGCTGCTGTGTGGGGGTGGACAGTGCAGTGTACCCTCAGACCCCCACGGGGCGTCCCTATCCCTCTGCGGCCCAGGCAGGACCGGAGGGACTCGGGTGTAGCCGCCGTTGTGTGGGGGTGGACAGTGCAGTGTACCCTCAGACCCCCACGGGGCATCCCTATCCCTCCGTGGCCCAGGCAGGACCGGAGGGACTCGGGTGTAGCCGCCGCTGTGCGGGGGTGGACAGTGCAGTGTACCCTCAGACCCCCACGGGGCGTCCCTATCCCTCCGCGGCCCAGGCAGGACCGGAGGGACTCGGGTGTAGCCGCCGCTGTGTGGGGGTGGACAGTGCAGTGTACCCTCAGACGCCCACGGGGCGTCCCTATCCCTCTGCGGCCCAAGCAGGACCGGAGGGACTCGGGTGTAGCCGCCGCTGTGTGGGGTGTCAGTGCAGTGTACCCTCAGTCCCCCACGGGGCGTCCCTATCCCTCTGCGGCCCAGGCAGGACCGGAGGGACTCGGGTGTAGCCGCTGCTGTGTGGGGGTGGACAGTGCAGTGTACCCTCAGACCCCCACGGGGCGTCCCTATCCCTCTGCGGCCCAGGCAGGACCGGAGGGACTCGGGTGTAGCCGCCGTTGTGTGGGGGTGGACAGTGCAGTGTACCCTCAGTCCCCCACGGGGCATCCCTATCCCTCCGTGGCCCAGGCAGGACCTGAGGGACTCGGGTGTAGCCGCCGCCGTGTGGGGGTGGACAGTGCAGTGTACCCTCAGACCCCCACGGGGCGTCCCTATCCCTCCGCGGCCCAGGCAGGACCGGAGGGACTCGGGTGTAGCCGCCGCTGTGTGGGGGTGGACCGTGCAGTGTACCCTCAGACCCCCACGGGGCGTCCCTATCCCTCCGCAGCCCAGGCAGGACCGGAGGGACTCGGGTGTAGCCGCCGCTATGTGGGGGTGGAAAGTGCAGTGTACCCTCAGACCCCCACGGGGCGTCCCTATCCCTCTGCGGCCCAGGCAGGACCGGAGGGACTCGGGTGTAGCCGCCGCTGTGTGGGGGTGGACAGTGCAGTGTACCCTGGGACCCCCACGGGGCGTCCCTATCCCTCCGCGGCCCAGGCAGGACCGGAGGGACTCGGGTGTAGCCGCCGCTATGTGGGGGTGGAAAGTGCAATGTACCCTCAGACCCTCACGGGGCGTCCCTATCCCTCTGCGGCCCAGGCAGGACCGGAGGGACTCAGGTGTAACCGCCGCTGTGTGGGGGTGGACAGTGCAGTGTACCGTGGGACCCCCACGGGGCGTCCCTATCCCTCCGCGGCCCAGGCAGGACCGGAGGGACTCGGGTGTAACCGCCGCTGTGTGGGGGTGGACAGTGCAGTGTACCCTCAGTCCCCCACGGGGCGTCCCTATCCCTCCGCGGCCCAGGCAAGACCAGAGGGACTCGGGTGTAGCCGCCGCTGTGTGGGGGTGGACAGTGCAGTGTACCCTGGGACCCCCACGGGGCGTCCCTATCCCTCCGCGGCCCAGGCAGGACCGGAGGGACTCGGGTGTAGCCGCCGCTGTGTGGGGTGACAGTGCAGTGTACCCTCAGTCCCCCACGGGGCGTCCCTATCCCTCTGCGGCCCAGGCAGCACCGGAGGGACTCAGGTGTAGCCACCGCTGTGTGGGGGTCGACAGTGCAGTGTACCCTCAGACCCCCACGGGGCGTCCCTATCCCTCTGCAGCCCGGGCAGGACCGGAGGGACTCGGGTGTAGCCGCCGCTGTGTGGGGGTGGACAGTGCAGTGTACCCTCAGTCCCCCACGGGGCGTCCCTATCCCTCCGTGGACCAGGCGGGACCGGAGGGCCTCGGGTGTAACCGCCGCTGTGTGGGGGTGGACAGTGCAGTGTACCCTCAGGCCCCCACGGGGCGTCCCTATCCCTCCGCGGCCCAGGCAGGACCGGAGGGACTCGGGTGTAGCCGCCGCTGTGTGGGGGTGGACAGTGCAGTGTACCCTCAGACCCCACGGGGCGTCCCTATCCCTCCGTGGACCAGGCAGGACCGGCGGGACTCGGGTGTAGCCGCCGCTGTGTGGGGGTGGACAGTGCAGTGTACCCTCAGACCCCCACGGGGCGTCCCTATCCCTCCGCGGCCCAGGCAGGACCGGAGGGACTCGGGTGTAGCCGCCGCTGTGTGGGGGTGGACAGTGCAGTGTAACCTCGGACCCCCACGGGGCGTCCCTATCCCTCCGCGGCCCAAGCAGGACCGGAGGGACTCGGGTGTAGCCGCCGCTATATGGGGGTGGACAGTGCAGTGTACCCTCAGTCCCCCACGGGGCGTCCCTATCCCTCTGCGGCCCAGGCAGGACCGGAGGGACTCCGGTGTAGCCGCCGCTGTGTGGGGGTGGACAGTGCAGTGTACCCTCAGTCCCCCACGGGGCGTCCCTATCCCTCTGCGGCCCAGGCAGGACCGGAGGGACTCGGGTGTAGCCGCCGCTATATGGGGGTGAACAGTGCAGTGTACCCTCAGTCCCCCACGGGGCACCCTATCCCTTTGCGGCCCAGGCAGGACCGGAGGGACTCGGGTGTAGCCACCGCTGTGTGGGGGTGGACAGTGCAGTGTACCCTCAGACCCCCACGGGGCGTCCCTATCCCTCCGCGGCCCAGGCAGGACCGGAGGGACTCGGGTGTAGCCGCCGCTGTGTGGGGGTGGACAGTGCAGTGTACCCTCAGACCCCCATGGGGCGTCACTATCCCTCCGCGGCCTAGGCAGGACCGGAGGGACTCGGGTGTAGCCGCCGCTGTGCGGGGGTGGACAGTGCAGTGTACCCTCAGACCCCACGGGGCGTCCCTATCCCTCCGTGGACCAGGCAGGACCGGAGGGACTCGGGTGTAGCCGCCGCTGTGTCGGGGTGGATAGTGCAGTGTACCCTGGGACCCCCACGGGGCGTCCCTATCCCTCCGCGGCCCAGGCAGGACCGGAGGGACTCGGGTGTAGCCACCGCTGTGTGGGGGTCGACAGTGCAGTGTACCCTCAGACCCCCACGGGGCGTCCCTATCCCTCCGCGGCCCAGGCAAGACCGGAGGGACTCGGGTGTAGCCGCCGCTATGTGGGGGTGGACAGTGCAGTGTACCCTCAGACCCCCACGGGGCGTCCCTATCCCTCCGCGGCCCAGGCAAGACCGGAGGGACTCGGGTGTAGCCGCCGCTGTGTGGGGGTGGACAGTGCAGTGTACCCTCAGTCCCCGACGGGGCGTCCCTATCCCTCCGCGGCCCAAGCAGGACCGGAGGGACTCGGGTGTAGCCGCCGCTGTGTGGGGGTGGACAGTGCAGTGTACCCTCGGACCCCCACGGGGCGTCCCTATCCCTCCGCGGCCCAGGCAAGACCGGAGGGACTCGGGTGTAGCCACCCCTGTGTGGGGGTGGACAGTGCAGTGTACCCTCAAACCCCCACGGGGCGTCCCTATCCCTCCGCGGCCCAGGCAGGACCGGAGGGACTCGGGTGTAGCCGCCGCTGTGTGGGGGTGGACAGTGCAGTGTACCCTCGGACCCCCACGGGGCGTCCCTATCCCTCCGCGGCCCAAGCAGGACCGGAGGGACTCGGGTGTAGCCGCCGCTATATGGGGGTGGACAGTGCAGTGTACCCTTAGTCCCCCACGGGGCGTCCCTATCCCTCTGCGGCCCAGGCAGGACCGGAGGGACTCGGGTGTAGCCACCGCTGTGTGGGGGTGGACAGTGCAGTGTACCCTCAGACCCCACGGGGCGTCCCTATCCCTCCGCGGCCCAGGCAGGACCGGAGGGACTCGGGTGTAGCCGCCGCTGTGTGGGGGTGGACAGTGCAGTGTACCCTCAGTCCCCCACGGGGCGTCCCTATCCCTCCGCGGCCCAGGCAGGACCGGAGGGACTCAGGTGTAGCCGCCGCTGTGTGGGGGTGGACAGTGCAGTGTACCCTCAGTCCCCCACGGGGCGTCCCTATCCCTCTGCGGCCCAGGCAGGACCGGAGGGACTCGGGTGTAGCCACCGCTGTGTGGGGGTGGACAGTGCAGTGTACCCTCAGACCCCCACGGGGCGTCCCTATCCCTCCGCGGCCCAGGCAGGACCGGAGGGACTCGGGTGTAGCCGCCGCTGTGTGGGGGTGGACAGTGCAGTGTACCCTCAGACCCCCACGGGGCGTCACTATCCCTCCGCGGCCTAGGCAGGACCGGAGGGACTCGGGTGTAGCCGCCGCTGTGCGGGGGTGGACAGTGCAGTGTACCCTCAGACCCCCACGGGGCGTCCCTATCCCTCCGTGGACCAGGCAGGACCGGAGGGACTCGGGTGTAGCCGCCGCTATGTGGGGGTGGACAGTGCAGTGTACCCTCAGACCCCCACGGGGCGTCCCTATCCCTCCGCGGCCCAGGCAGGACCGGAGGGACTCGGGTGTAGCCACCGCTGTGTGGGGGTGGACAGTGCAGTGTACCCTCAGACCCCCACGGGGCGTCCCTACCCCTCCGCGGCCCACGCAAGACCGGAGGGACTCGGGTGTAGCCGCCGCTATGTGGGGGTGGACAGTGCAGTGTACCCTCAAACCCCCCGGGGCGTCCCTATCCCTCTGCGGCCCAGGCAAGACCGGAGGGACTCGGGTGTAGCCGCCGCTGTGTGGGGGTGGACAGTGCAGTGTACCCTCAGTCCCCGACGGGGCGTCCCTATCCCTCCGCGGCCCAGGCAGGACCGGAGGGACTCGGGTGTAGCCGCCGCTGTGTGGGGGTGGACAGTGCAGTGTACCCTCAGTCCCCCACGGGGCGTCCCTATCCCTCCGTGGACTAGGCAGGACCGGAGGGACTCGGGTGTAGCCGCCGCTATATGGGGGTGGACAGTGCAGTGTACCCTCAGTCCCCCACGGGGCGTCCCTATCCCTCTGCGGCCCAGGCAGGACCGGAGGGACTCGGGTGTAGCCTCCGCTGTGTGGGGGTCGACAGTGCAGTGTACCCTCAGACCCCCACGGGGCGTCCCTATCCCTCCGCGGCCCAAGCAGGACCGGAGGGACTCGGGTGTAGCCGCCGCTATATGGGGGTGGACAGTGCAGTGTACCCTCAAACCCCCACGGGGCGTCCCTATCCCTCTGCGGCCCAGGCAGGACCGGAGGGACTCGGGTGTAGCCTCCGCTGTGTGGGGGTCGACAGTGCAGTGTACCCTCAGACCCCCACGGGGCGTCCCTATCCCTATGCGGCCCAGGCAGGACCGGAGGGACTCGGGTGTAGCCGCCGCTGTGTGGGGGTGGACAGTGCAGTGTACCCTCAGTCCCCCACGGGGCGTCCCTATCCCTCTGTGGACCAGGCAGGACCGGAGGGACTCGGGTGTAACCGCCGCTGTGTGGGGTTGGACAGTGCAGTGTACCCTCAGACCCCCACGGGGCGTCCCTATCCCTCCGCGGCCCAGGCAGGACCGGAGGGACTCGGGTGTAGCCGCCGCTGTGTGGGGGTGGACAGTGCAGTGTACCCTCAGACCCCCACGGGGCATCCCTATCCCTCCGCGGCCCAAGCAGGACCGGAGGGACTCGGGTGTAGCCTCCGCTGTGTGGGGGTCGACAGTGCAGTGTACCCTCAGACCCCCACGGGGCGTCCCTATCCCTATGCGGCCCAGGCAGGACCGGAGGGACTCGGGTGTAGCCGCCGCTGTGCGGGGGTGGACAGTGCAGTGTACCCTCAGACCCCCACGGGGCGTCCCTATCCCTCCGTGGACCAGGCAGGACCGGAGGGACTCGGGTGTAACCGCCGCCGTGTGGGGGTGGACAGTGCAGTGTACCCTCAGACCCCCACGGGGCGTCCCTATCCCTCCGCGGCCCACGCAAGACCGGAGGGACTCGGGTGTAGCCGCCGCTGTGCGGGGGTGGACAGTGCAACGTACCCTCAGACCCCCACGGGGCGTCCCTATCCCTCCGTGGACCAGGCAGGACCGGAGGGACTCGGGTGTAGCCGCCGCTGTGTGGGGGTGGACAGTGCAGGGTACCCTCAGACCCCCACGGGGCGTCCCTATCCCTCCGCAGCCCAGGCAGGGCCGGGGCCTCGGGTGTAGCCGCCGCTGTGTGGGGGTGGACAGTGCAGTGTACCCTCAGACCCCCACGGGGCGTCCCTATCCCTCCGCGGCCCAGGCAGGACCGGAGGGACTCGGGTGTAGCCGCCGCTGTGTGGGGGTGGACAGTGCAGTGTACCCTCAGACCCCCACGGGGCGTCCCTATCCCTCCGTGGACCAGGCAGGACCGGAGGGACTCGGGTGTAACCGCCGCTGTGTGGGGGTGGACAGTGCAGTGTACCCTCAGACCCCCACGGGGCGTCCCTATCCCTCCGCGGCCCAGGCAAGACCGGAGGGACTCGGGTGTAGCCGCCGCTATGTGGGGGTGGACAGTGCAGTGTACCCTCAGACCCCCACGGGGCGTCCCTATCCCTCCGCGGCCCAGGCAAGACCGGAGGGACTCGGGTGTAGCCGCCGCTGTGTGGGGGTGGACAGTGCAGTGTACCCTCAGTCCCCGACGGGGCGTCCCTATCCCTCCGCAGCCCAGGCAGGGCCGGGGCCTCGGGTGTAGCCGCCGCTGTGTGGGGGTGGACAGTGCAGTGTACCCTCAGACCCCCACGGGGCGTCCCTATCCCTCCGCGGCCCAGGCAGGACCGGAGGGACTCGGGTGTAGCCGCCGCTGTGTGGGGGTGGACAGTGCACTGTACCCTCAGACCCCCACGGGGCGTCCCTATCCCTCCGCGGCGTAGGCAGGACCGGAGGGACTCGGGTGTAGCCGCCGCTGTGTGGGGGTGGACAGTGCAGTGTACCCTCAGACCCCCACGGGGCGTCCCTATCCCTCCGCGGCCCAGGCAAGACCGGAGGGACTCGGGTGTAGCCGCCGCTATGTGGGGGTGGACAGTGCAGTGTACCCTCAGACCCCCACGGGGCGTCCCTATCCCTCCGCGGCCCAGGCAAGACCGGAGGGACTCGGGTGTAGCCGCCGCTGTGTGGGGGTGGACAGTGCAGTGTACCCTCAGTCCCCGACGGGGCGTCCCTATCCCTCCGCGGCCCAGGCAGGACCGGAGGGACTCGGGTGTAGCCGCCGCTGTGTGGGGGTGGACAGTGCAGTGTACCCTCAGTCCCCCACGGGGCGTCCCTATCCCTCTGTGGACCAGGCAGGACCGGAGGGACTCGGGTGTAACCGCCGCTGTGTGGGGGTGGACAGTGCAGTGTACCCTCAGACCCCCACGGGGCGTCCCTATCCCTCCGCGGCCCAGGCAGGACCGGAGGGACTCGGGTGTAGCCGCCGCTGTGTGGGGGTGGACAGTGCAGTGTACCCTCAGTCCCCCACGGGGCGTCCCTATCCCTCCGCGGCCCAGGCAAGACCGGAGGGACTCGGGTGTAGCCGCCGCTGTGTGGGGGTGGACAGTGCAGTGTACCCTCAGTCCCCGACGGGGCGTCCCTATCCCTCCGCGGCCCAAGCAGGACCGGAGGGACTCGGGTGTAGCCTCCGCTGTGTGGGGGTGGACAGTGCAGTGTACCCTCAGACCCCCACGGGGCGTCCCTATCCCTATGCGGCCCAGGCAGGACCGGAGGGACTCGGGTGTAGCCGCCGCTGTGCGGGGGTGGACAGTGCAGTGTACCCTCAGACCCCCACGGGGCGTCCCTATCCCTCCGTGGACCAGGCAGGACCGGAGGGACTCGGGTGTAACCGCCGCTGTGTGGGGGTGGACAGTGCAGTGTACCTCAGACCCCCACGGGGCGTCCCTATCCCTCCGCGGCCCACGCAAGACCGGAGGGACTCGGGTGTAGCCGCCGCTGTGTGGGGGTGGACAGTGCAGGGTACCCTCAGACCCCCACGGGGCGTCCCTATCCCTCCGCAGCCCAGGCAGGGCCGGGGCCTCGGGTGTAGCCGCCGCTGTGTGGGGGTGGACAGTGCAGTGTACCCTCAGACCCCCACGGGGCGTCCCTATCCCTCCGCGGCCCAGGCAGGACCGGAGGGACTCGGGTGTAGCCGCCGCTGTGTGGGGGTGGACAGTGCAGTGTACCCTCAGACCCCCACGGGGCGTCCCTATCCCTCCGCGGCCTAGGCAGGACCGGAGGGACTCGGGTGTAGCCGCCGCTGTGTGGGGGTGGACAGTGCAGTGTACCCTCAGACCCCCACGGGGCGTCCCTATCCCTCCGCGGCCCAGGCAAGACCGGAGGGACTCGGGTGTAGCCGCCGCTATGTGGGGGTGGACAGTGCAGTGTACCCTCAGACCCCCACGGGGCGTCCCTATCCCTCCGCGGCCCAGGCAAGACCGGAGGGACTCGGGTGTAGCCGCCGCTGTGTGGGGGTGGACAGTGCAGTGTACCCTCAGTCCCCGACGGGGCGTCCCTATCCCTCCGCGGCCCAGGCAGGACCGGAGGGACTCGGGTGTAGCCGCCGCTGTGTGGGGGTGGACAGTGCAGTGTACCCTCAGTCCCCGACGGGGCGTCCCTATCCCTCCGCAGCCCAGGCAGGGCCGGGGCCTCGGGTGTAGCCGCCGCTGTGTGGGGGTGGACAGTGCAGTGTACCCTCAGACCCCCACGGGGCGTCCCTATCCCTCCGCGGCCCAGGCAGGACCGGAGGGACTCGGGTGTAGCCGCCGCTGTGTGGGGGTGGACAGTGCACTGTACCCTCAGACCCCCACGGGGCGTCCCTATCCCTCCGCGGCGTAGGCAGGACCGGAGGGACTCGGGTGTAGCCGCCGCTGTGTGGGGGTGGACAGTGCAGTGTACCCTCAGACCCCCACGGGGCGTCCCTATCCCTCCGCGGCCCAGGCAAGACCGGAGGGACTCGGGTGTAGCCGCCGCTATGTGGGGGTGGACAGTGCAGTGTACCCTCAGACCCCCACGGGGCGTCCCTATCCCTCCGCGGCCCAGGCAAGACCGGAGGGACTCGGGTGTAGCCGCCGCTGTGTGGGGGTGGACAGTGCAGTGTACCCTCAGTCCCCGACGGGGCGTCCCTATCCCTCCGCGGCCCAGGCAGGACCGGAGGGACTCGGGTGTAGCCGCCGCTGTGTGGGGGTGGACAGTGCAGTGTACCCTCAGTCCCCCACGGGGCGTCCCTATCCCTCTGTGGACCAGGCAGGACCGGAGGGACTCGGGTGTAACCGCCGCTGTGTGGGGGTGGACAGTGCAGTGTACCCTCAGACCCCCACGGGGCGTCCCTATCCCTCCGCGGCCCAGGCAGGACCGGAGGGACTCGGGTGTAGCCGCCGCTGTGTGGGGGTGGACAGTGCAGTGTACCCTCAGACCCCCACGGGGCGTCCCTATCCCTCCGCGGCCCAAGCAGGACCGGAGGGACTCGGGTGTAGCCTCCGCTGTGTGGGGGTCGACAGTGCAGTGTACCCTCAGACCCCCACGGGGCGTCCCTATCCCTATGCGGCCCAGGCAGGACCGGAGGGACTCGGGTGTAGCCGCCGCTGTGCGGGGGTGGACAGTGCAGTGTACCCTCAGACCCCCACGGGGCGTCCCTATCCCTCCGTGGACCAGGCAGGACCGGAGGGACTCGGGTGTAACCGCCGCTGTGTGGGGGTGGACAGTGCAGTGTACCTCAGACCCCCACGGGGCGTCCCTATCCCTCCGCGGCCCACGCAAGACCGGAGGGACTCGGGTGTAGCCGCCGCTGTGTGGGGGTGGACAGTGCAGGGTACCCTCAGACCCCCACGGGGCGTCCCTATCCCTCCGCAGCCCAGGCAGGGCCGGGGCCTCGGGTGTAGCCGCCGCTGTGTGGGGGTGGACAGTGCAGTGTACCCTCAGACCCCCACGGGGCGTCCCTATCCCTCCGCGGCCCAGGCAGGACCGGAGGGACTCGGGTGTAGCCGCCGCTGTGTGGGGGTGGACAGTGCAGTGTACCCTCAGACCCCCACGGGGCGTCCCTATCCCTCCGCGGCCTAGGCAGGACCGGAGGGACTCGGGTGTAGCCGCCGCTGTGTGGGGGTGGACAGTGCAGTGTACCCTCAGACCCCCACGGGGCGTCCCTATCCCTCCGCGGCCCAGGCAAGACCGGAGGGACTCGGGTGTAGCCGCCGCTATGTGGGGGTGGACAGTGCAGTGTACCCTCAGACCCCCACGGGGCGTCCCTATCCCTCCGCGGCCCAGGCAAGACCGGAGGGACTCGGGTGTAGCCGCCGCTGTGTGGGGGTGGACAGTGCAGTGTACCCTCAGTCCCCGACGGGGCGTCCCTATCCCTCCGCGGCCCAGGCAGGACCGGAGGGACTCGGGTGTAGCCGCCGCTGTGTGGGGGTGGACAGTGCAGTGTACCCTCAGTCCCCCACGGGGCGTCCCTATCCCTCCGTGGACCAGGCAGGACCGGAGGGACTCGGGTGTAGCCGCCGCTATATGGGGGTGGACAGTGCAGTGTACCCTCAGTCCCCCACGGGGCGTCCCTATCCCTCTGCGGCCCAGGCAGGACCGGAGGGACTCGGGTGTAGCCTCCGCTGTGTGGGGGTCGACAGTGCAGTGTACCCTCAGACCCCCACGGGGCGTCCCTATCCCTATGCGGCCCAGGCAGGACCGGAGGGACTCGGGTGTAGCCGCCGCTGTGTGGGGGTGGACAGTGCAGTGTACCCTCAGTCCCCCACGGGGCGTCCCTATCCCTCCGTGGACCAGGCAGGACCGGAGGGACTCGGGTGTAACCGCCGCTGTGTGGGGGTGGACAGTGCAGTGTACCCTCAGACCCCCACGGGGCGTCCCTATCCCTCCGCGGCCCAGGCAGGACCGGAGGGACTCGGGTGTAGCCGCCGCTGTGTGGGGGTGGACAGTGCAGTGTACCCTCAGACCCCCACGGGGCGTCCCTATCCCTTCGCGGCCCAAGCAGGACCGGAGGGACTCGGGTGTAGCCGCCGCTATATGGGGGTGGACAGTGCAGTGTACCCTCAGTCCCCGACGGGGCGTCCCTATCCCTCCGCGGCCCAGGCAGGACCGGAGGGACTCGGGTGTAGCCGCCGCTGTGTGGGGGTGGACAGTGCAGTGTACCCTCAGTCCCCCACGGGGCGTCCCTATCCCTCCGTGGACCAGGCAGGACCGGAGGGACTCGGGTGTAGCCGCCGCTATATGGGGGTGGACAGTGCAGTGTACCCTCAGTCCCCCACGGGGCGTCCCTATCCCTCTGCGGCCCAGGCAGGACCGGAGGGACTCGGGTGTAGCCTCCGCTGTGTGGGGGTCGACAGTGCAGTGTACCCTCAGACCCCCACGGGGCGTCCCTATCCCTATGCGGCCCAGGCAGGACCGGAGGGACTCGGGTGTAGCCGCCGCTGTGTGGGGGTGGACAGTGCAGTGTACCCTCAGTCCCCCACGGGGCGTCCCTATCCCTCCGTGGACCAGGCAGGACCGGAGGGACTCGGGTGTAACCGCCGCTGTGTGGGGGTGGACAGTGCAGTGTACCCTCAGACCCCCACGGGGCGTCCCTATCCCTCCGCGGCCCAGGCAGGACCGGAGGGACTCGGGTGTAGCCGCCGCTGTGTGGGGGTGGACAGTGCAGTGTACCCTCAGACCCCCACGGGGCGTCCCTATCCCTCCGCGGCCCAAGCAGGACCGGAGGGACTGGGGTGTAGCCGCCGCTATATGGGGGTGGACAGTGCAGTGTACCCTCAGTGCCCCACGGGGCGTCCCTATCCCTCTGCGGCCCAGGCAGGACCGGAGGGACTCGGGTGTAGCCTCCGCTGTGTGGGGGTCGACAGTGCAGTGTACCCTCAGACCCCCACGGGGCGTCCCTATCCCTATGCGGCCCAGGCAGGACCGGAGGGACTCGGGTGTAGCCGCCGCTGTGCGGGGGTGGACAGTGCAGTGTACCCTCAGACCCCCACGGGGCGTCCCTATCCCTCCGTGGACCAGGCAGGACCGGAGGGACTCGGGTGTAACCGCCGCTGTGTGGGGGTCGACAGTGCAGTGTACCCTCAGACCCCCACGGGGCGTCCCTATCCCTCCGCGGCCCAGGCAGGACCGGAGGGAATCGGGTGTAGCCGCCGCTGTGTGGGGGTGGACAGTGCAGTGTACCCTCAGACCCCCACGGGGCGTCCCTATCCCTCCGCGGCCTAGGCAGGACCGGAGGGACTCGGGTGTAGCCGCCGCTGTGTGGGGGTGGACAGTGCAGTGTACCCTCAGACCCCCACGGGGCGTCCCTATCCCTCCGCGGCCCAGGCAAGACCGGAGGGACTCGGGTGTAGCCGCCGCTATGTGGGGGTGGACAGTGCAGTGTACCCTCAGACCCCCACGGGGCGTCCCTATCCCTCCGCGGCCCAGGCAAGACCGGAGGGACTCGGGTGTAGCCGCCGCTGTGTGGGGGTGGACAGTGCAGTGTACCCTCAGTCCCCGACGGGGCGTCCCTATCCCTCCGCGGCCCAGGCAGGACCGGAGGGACTCGGGTGTAGCCGCCGCTGTGTGGGGGTGGACAGTGCAGTGTACCCTCAGTCCCCCACGGGGCGTCCCTATCCCTCCGTGGACCAGGCAGGACCGGAGGGACTCGGGTGTAGCCGCCGCTATATGGGGGTGGACAGTGCAGTGTACCCTCAGTCCCCCACGGGGCGTCCCTATCCCTCTGCGGCCCAGGCAGGACCGGAGGGACTCGGGTGTAGCCTCCGCTGTGTGGGGGTCGACAGTGCAGTGTACCCTCAGACCCCCACGGGGCGTCCCTATCCCTATGCGGCCCAGGCAGGACCGGAGGGACTCGGGTGTAGCCGCCGCTGTGTGGGGGTGGACAGTGCAGTGTACCCTCAGTCCCCCACGGGGCGTCCCTATCCCTCCGTGGACCAGGCAGGACCGGAGGGACTCGGGTGTAACCGCCGCTGTGTGGGGGTGGACAGTGCAGTGTACCCTCAGACCCCCACGGGGCGTCCCTATCCCTCCGCGGCCCAGGCAGGACCGGAGGGACTCGGGTGTAGCCGCCGCTGTGTGGGGGTGGACAGTGCAGTGTACCCTCAGACCCCCACGGGGCGTCCCTATCCCTTCGCGGCCCAAGCAGGACCGGAGGGACTCGGGTGTAGCCGCCGCTATATGGGGGTGGACAGTGCAGTGTACCCTCAGTCCCCGACGGGGCGTCCCTATCCCTCCGCGGCCCAGGCAGGACCGGAGGGACTCGGGTGTAGCCGCCGCTGTGTGGGGGTGGACAGTGCAGTGTACCCTCAGTCCCCCACGGGGCGTCCCTATCCCTCCGTGGACCAGGCAGGACCGGAGGGACTCGGGTGTAGCCGCCGCTATATGGGGGTGGACAGTGCAGTGTACCGTCAGTCCCCCACGGGGCGTCCCTATCCCTCTGCGGCCCAGGCAGGACCGGAGGGACTCGGGTGTAGCCTCCGCTGTGTGGGGGTCGACAGTGCAGTGTACCCTCAGACCCCCACGGGGCGTCCCTATCCCTATGCGGCCCAGGCAGGACCGGAGGGACTCGGGTGTAGCCGCCGCTGTGTGGGGGTGGACAGTGCAGTGTACCCTCAGTCCCCCACGGGGCGTCCCTATCCCTCCGTGGACCAGGCAGGACCGGAGGGACTCGGGTGTAACCGCCGCTGTGTGGGGGTGGACAGTGCAGTGTACCCTCAGACCCCCACGGGGCGTCCCTATCCCTCCGCGGCCCAGGCAGGACCGGAGGGACTCGGGTGTAGCCGCCGCTGTGTGGGGGTGGACAGTGCAGTGTACCCTCAGACCCCCACGGGGCGTCCCTATCCCTCCGCGGCCCAAGCAGGACCGGAGGGACTGGGGTGTAGCCGCCGCTATATGGGGGTGGACAGTGCAGTGTACCCTCAGTGCCCCACGGGGCGTCCCTATCCCTCTGCGGCCCAGGCAGGACCGGAGGGACTCGGGTGTAGCCTCCGCTGTGTGGGGGTCGACAGTGCAGTGTACCCTCAGACCCCCACGGGGCGTCCCTATCCCTATGCGGCCCAGGCAGGACCGGAGGGACTCGGGTGTAGCCGCCGCTGTGCGGGGGTGGACAGTGCAGTGTACCCTCAGACCCCCACGGGGCGTCCCTATCCCTCCGTGGACCAGGCAGGACCGGAGGGACTCGGGTGTAACCGCCGCTGTGTGGGGGTCGACAGTGCAGTGTACCCTCAGACCCCCACGGGGCGTCCCTATCCCTCCGCGGCCCAGGCAGGACCGGAGGGAATCGGGTGTCGCCGCCGCTGTGCGGGGGTGGACAGTGCAGTGTACCCTCAGACCCCCACGGGGCGTCCCTATCCCTCCGTGGACCAGGCAGGACCGGAGGGACTCGGGTGTAGCCGCCGCTGTGTGGGGGTGGACAGTGCAGGGTACCCTCAGACCCCCACGGGGCGTCCCTATCCCTCCGCAGCCCAGGCAGGACCGGAGGGACTCGGGTGTAGCCGCCGCTGTGTGGGGGTGGACAGTGTAGTGTACCCTCAGGCCCCCACGGGGCGTCCCTATCCCTCCGCGGCCCAGGCAGGACCGGAGGGACTCGGGTGTAGCCGCCGCTATGTGGGGGTGGACAGTGCAGTGTACCCTCAGTCCCCCACGGGGCGTCCCTATCCCTCCGTGGACCAGGCAGGACCGGCGGGACTCGGGTGTAGCCGCCGCCGTGTGGGGGTGGACAGTGCAGTGTACCCTCAGACCCCCACGGGGCGTCCCTATCCCTCCGCGGCCCAGGCAGGACCGGAGGGACTCGGGTGTAGCCGCCGCTATATGGGGGTGGACAGTGCAGTGTACCCTCAGACCCCCACGGGGCGTCCCTATCCCTCCGCGGCCCAAGCAGGACCGGAGGGACTCGGGTGTAGCCGCCGCTATATGGGGGTGGACAGTGCAGTGTACCCTCAGTCCCCCACGGGGCGTCCCTATCCCTCTGCGGCCCAGGCACGACCGGAGGGACTCGGGTGTAGCCACCGCTGTGTGGGGGTGGACAGTGCAGTGTACCCTCAGACCCCCACGGGGCGTCCCTATCCCTCCGCGGCCCAGGCAGGACCGGAGGGACTCGGGTGTGGCCGCCGCTGTGTGGGGGTGGACATGCAGTGTACCCTCAGTCCCCCACGGGGCGTCCCTATCCCTCCGCGGCCCAGGCAGGACCGGAGGGACTCGGGTGTAACCGCCGCTGTGTGGGGGTGGACAGTGCAGTGTACCCTCAGACCTCCACGGGGCGTCCCTATCCCTCAGCGGCCCAGGCAGGACCGGAGGGACTCGGGTGTAGCCGCCGTTGTGGGGGGGTGGACAGTGCAGTGTACCCTCAGACCCCCACGGGGCGTCCCTATCCCTCTGCGGCCCAGGCAGGACCGGAGGGACTCGGGTGTAACCGCCGCTGTGTGGGGGTGGACAGTGCAGTGTACCCTCAGTCCCCCACGGGGCGTCCCTATCCCTCCGTGGACCAGGCAGGACCGGAGGGACTAGGGTGTAGCCGCCGCTGTGTGGGGGTGGACAGTGCAGTGTACCCTCAGTCCCCCACGGGGCGTCCCTATCCCTCCGCGGCCCAGGCAGGACCGGAGGGACTCGGGTGTAGCCGCCGCTGTGTGGGGGTGGACAGTGCAGTGTACCCTCAGACCCCCACGGGGCGTCCCTATCCCTCTGCGGCCCAAGCAGGACCGGAGGGACTCGGGTGTAGCCGCCGCTGTGTGGGGTGTCAGTGCAGTGTACCCTCAGTCCCCCACGGGGCGTCCCTATCCCTCTGCGGCCCAGGCAGGACCGGAGGGACTCGGGTGTAGCCGCTGCTGTGTGGGGGTGGACAGTGCAGTGTACCCTCAGTCCCCCACGGGGCGTCCCTATCCCTCTGCGGCCGAGGCAGGACCGGAGGGACTCGGGTGTAGCCGCCGTTGTGTGGGGGTGGACAGTGCAGTGTACCCTCAGTCCCCCACGGGGCATCCCTATGCCTCCGTGGCCCAGGCAGGATCGGAGGGACTCGGGTGTAGCCGCCGCCGTGTGGGGGTGGACAGTGCAGTGTACCCTCAGACCCCCACGGGGCGTCCCTATCCCTCCGCGGCCCAAACAGGACCGGAGGGACTCGGGTGTAGCCGCCGCTGTGTGGGGGTGGACGGTGCAGTGTACCCTCAGACCCCCACGGGGCGTCCCTATCCCTCTGCAGCCCAGGCAGGACCGGAGGGACTCGGGTGTAGCCGCCGATGTGTGGGGGTGGACAGTGCAGTGTACCCTCAGACCCCCACGGGGCGTCCCTATCCCTCCGCGGCCCAGGCAGGACTGGAGGGACTCGGGTGTAGCCGCCGCTATGTGGGGGTGGACAGTGCAGTGGACCCTCAGACCCCCGCGGGGCGTCCCTATCCCTCTGCGGCCCAGGCAGGACCGGAGGGACTAGGGTGTAGCCGTCGCTGTGTGGGGGTGGACAGTGCAGTGTACCCTCAGTCCCCCACGGGGCGTCCCTATCCCTACGCGGCCCAGGCACGACCGGAGGGACTCGGGTTTAGCCGCCACTGTGTGGGGGTGGATAGGGCACTGTACCCTCAGACCCCTACGGGGCGTCCCTATCCCTCCGCGGCCCAGGCACGACCGGAGGGACTCGGGTGTAACCGCCGCTGTGTGGGGGTGGACAGCGCAGTGTACCCTCAGTCCCCCACGGGGCGTCCCTATCCCTCTGTGGACCAGGCAGGACCGGAGGGACTCGGGTGTAGCCGCCGCTGTGTGGGGGTGGACAGGGCAGTGTACCCTCAGACCCCCACGGGGCGTCCCTATCCCTCCGCGGCCCAGGCAGGACCGGAGGGACTCGGGTGTAGCCGCCGCTGTGTGGGGGTGGACAGTGCAGTGTACCCCCAGACCCCCACGGGGCGTCCCTATCCCTCTGCGGCCCAAGCAGGACCAGAGGGACTCGGGTGTAGCCGCCGCTGTGTGGGGGTGGACAGTGCAGTGTACCCTCAGTCCCCCACGGGGCGTCCCTATCCCTCTGCGGCCGAGGCAGGACCGGAGGGACTCGGGTGTAGCCGCCGTTGTGTGGGGGTGGACAGTGCAGTGTACCCTCAGTCCCCCACGGGGCATCCCTATCCCTCCGCGGCGCAGGCTGGACTGGAGGGACTCGGGTGTAGCCGCCGCTATGTGGGGGTGGACAGTGCAGTGTACCCTCAGACCCCCACGGGGCGTCCCTATCCCTCCGCGGCCCAGGCACGACCGGAGGGACTCGGGTGTAGCCGCCGCTGTGTGGGGGTGGACAGTGCAGTGTACCCTCAGTCCCCCACGGGGCGTCCCTATCCCTCCGCGGCCCCGGCAGGACCGGAGGGACTCGGGTGTAGCCGCCGCTATGTGGGGGTGGACAGTGCAGTGTACCCTCAGACCCCCACGGGGCGTCCCTATCCCTCCGCGGCCCAGGCAGGACCGGAGGGACTCGGGTGTAGCCGCCGCTGTGTGGGGGTGGATAGGGCACTGTACCCTCAGACCCCCACGGGGCGTCCCTATCCCTCTGCGGCGCAGGCAGGACCGGAGGGACTAGGGTGTAGCCGTCGCTGTGTGGGGGTGGACAGTGCAGTGTACCCTCAGTCCCCCACGGGGCGTCCCTATCCCTCCGCGGCCCAGGCACGACCGGAGGGACTCGGGTGTAGCCGCCGCTGTGTGGGGGTGGACAGGGCACTGTACCCTCAGACCCCCACGGGGCGTCCCTATCCCTCCGCGGCCCAGGCACGACCGGAGGGACTCGGGTGTAGCCGCCGCTGTGTGGGGGTGGACAGTGCAGTGTACCCTCAGTCCCCCACGGGGCGTCCCTATCCCTCCGCGGCCCAGGCAGGACCGGAGGGACTCGGGTGTAGCCGCCGCTATGTGGGGGTGGACAGTGCAGTGTACCCTCGGACCCCCACGGGGCGTCCCTATCCCTCCGCGGCCCAGGCAGGACCGGAGGGACTCGGGTGTAGCCGCCGCTGTGTGGGGGTGGATAGGGCACTGTACCCTCAGACCCCCACGGGGCGTCCCTATCCCTCCGCGGCCCAGGCACGACCGGAGGGACTCGGGTGTAGCCGCCGCTGTGTGGGGGTGGACAGTGCAGTGTACCCTCAGTCCCCCACGGGGCGTCCCTATCCCTCCGCGGCCCAGGCAGGACTGGAGGGACTCGGGTGTAGCCGCCGCTATGTGGGGGTGGACAGTGCAGCGTACCCTCAGACCCCCACGGGGCGTCCCTATCCCTCCGCGGCCCAGGCAGGACCGGAGGGACTCGGGTGTAGCCGCCGCTGTGTGGGGGTGGACAGTGCAGTGTACCCTCAGACCCCCACGGGGCGTCCCTATCCCTCCGCGGCGCAGGCAGGACCGGAGGGACTCGGGTGTAGCCGCCGCTATGTGGGGGTGGACAGTGCAGTGTACCCTCAGACCCCCACGGGGCGTCCCTATCCCTCTGCGGCCCAGGCAGGACCGGAGGGACTCGGGTGTAGCCGCCGCTGTGTGGGGGTGGAAAGTGCAGTGTACCCTCCGACCCCCACGGGGCGTCCCTATCCCTCCGCGGCCCAAGCACGACCGGAGGGACTCGGGTGTAGCCGCCGCTGTGTGTGGGTGGACAGTGCAGTGTACCCTGAGACCCCCACGGGGCGTCCCTATCCCTCCGCGGCCCAGGCAGTACCGGAGGGACTCGGGTGTAGCCGCCGCTATGTGGGGGTGGACAGTGCAGTGTACCCTCAGACCCCCACGGGGCGTCCCTATCCCTCCGCGGCCCAGGCGGGACCGGAGGGACTCGGGTGTAGCCGCCGCTGTGTGGGGGTGGACAGTGCAGTGTACCCTCAGACCCCCACGGGGCGTCCCTATCCCTCTGCGGCCCAGGCAGGACCGGAGGGACTCGGGTGTAGCCGCCGCTATGTGGGGGTGGACAGTGCAGTGTACCCTCAGACCCCCACGGGGCGTCCCTATCCCTCCGCGGCCGGCAAGACCGGAGGGACTCGGGTGTAGCCGCTGCTGTGTGGGGGTGGGACAGTGCAGTGTACCCTCAGACCCCCACGGGGCGTCCCTATCCCTCCGCGGCCTAGGCAGGACCGGAGGGACTCGGGTGTAGCCGCCGCTGTGTGGGGGTGGACAGTGCAGTGTACCCTGAGACCCCCACGGGGCGTCCCTATCCCTCCGCGGCCTAGGCAGGACCGGAGGGACTCGGGTGTAGCCGCCGCTGTGTGGGGGTGGACAGTGCAGTGTACCCTGAGACCCCCACGGGGCGTCCCTATCCCTCCGCGGCCCAGGCAAGACCGGAGGGACTCGGGTGTAGCCGCTGCTGTGTGGGGGTGGGACAGTGCAGTGTACCCTGAGACCCCCACGGGGCGTCCCTATCCCTCCGCGGCCTAGGCAGGACCGGAGGGACTCGGGTGTAGCCGCCGCTGTGTGGGGGTGGACAGTGCAGTGTACCCTGAGACCCCCACGGGGCGTCCCTATCCCTCCGCGGCCCAGGCAGGACCGGAGGGACTCGGGTGTAGCCGCCGCTATGTGGGGGTGGACAGTGCAGTGTACCCTCAGACCCCCACGGGGCGTCCCTATCCCTCCGCGGCCGGCAGGACCGGAGGGACTCGGGTGTAGCCGCTGCTGTGTGGGGGTGGGACAGTGCAGTGTACCCTCAGTCCCCCACGGGGCGTCCCTATCCCTCCGCGGCCTAGGCAGGACCGGAGGGACTCGGGTGTAGCCTCCGCTGTGTGGGGGTGGACAGTGCAGTGTACCCTGAGACCCCCACGGGGCGTCCCTATCCCTCCGCGGCCCAGGCAGGACCGGAGGGACTCGGGTGTAGCCGCTGCTGTGTGGGGGTGGACAATGCAGTGTACCCTCAGTCCCCCGCGGGGCGTCCCTATCCCTCCGCGGCCCAGGCAGGACCGGAGGGACTAGGGTGTAGCCGCCGCTGTGTGGGGGTGGACAGTGCAGTGTACCCTCAGTCCCCCACGGGGCGTCCCTATCCCTCCGCGGCCCAGGCAGGACCGGAGGGACTCGGGTGTAGCCGCCGCTATGTGGGGGTGGACAGTGCAGTGTACCCTCAGTCCCCCACGGGGCGTCCCTATCCCTCCGCGGCCCACGCGGGAGCGGAGGGACTCGGGTGTAGCCGCCGCTGTGTGGGGTCGGATGGCGCAGTGTACCCTCAGTCCCCCACGGGGCGTCCCTATCCCTCCGCGGCCCAGGCAGGACCGGAGGGACTAGGTTGTAGCCCCCGCTATGTGGGGGTGGACAGTGCAGTGTACCCTCAGTCCCCCACGGGGCGTCCCTATCCCTCCGCGGCCCAGGCAGGACCGGAGGGACTCGGGTGTAGCCGCCGCTATGTGGGGGTGGACAGTGCAGTGTACCCTCAGACCCCCACGGGGCGTCCCTATCCCTCCGCGGCCCAGGCAGGACCGGAGGGACTCGGGTGTAGCCGCCGCTGTGTGGGGGTGGATAGGGCACTGTACCCTCAGACCCCAACGCGGCGTCCCTATCCCTCCGCGGCCCAGGCACGACCGGAGGGACTCGGGTGTAGCCGCCGCTGTGTGGGGGTGGACAGTGCAGTGTACCCTCAGTCCCCCACGGGGCGTCCCTATCCCTCCGCGGCCCAGGCAGGACCGGAGGGACTCGGGTGTAGCCGCCGCTATGTGGGGGTGGACAGTGCAGTGTACCCTCAGACCCCCACGGGGCGTCCCTATCCCTCCGCGGAGGCAGGACCGGAGGGACTCGGGTGTAGCCGCCGCTGTGTGGGGGTGGACAGTGCAGTGTACCCTCAGACCCCAACGGGGCGTCCCTATCCCTCCGCGGCCCAAGCAGGACCGGAGGGACTCGGGTGTAGCCGCCGCTATGTGGGGGTGGACAGTGCAGTCTACCCTCAGACCCCCACGGGGCGTCCCTATCCCTCTGCGGCCCAGGCAGGACCGGAGGGACTCGGGTGTAGCCGCGGCTGTGTGGGGGTGGAAAGTGCAGTGTACCCTCAGACCCCCACGGGGCGTCCCTATCCCTCCGCGGCCCAAGCACGACCAGAGGGACTCGGGTGTAGCCGCCGCTGTGTGGGGGTGGACAGTGCAGTGTATCCTGAGACCCCCACGGGGCGTCCCTATCCCTCCGCGGCCCAGGCAGGACCGGAGGGACTCTGGTGTAGCCGCCGCTATGTGGGGGTGGACAGTGCAGTGTACCCTCAGACCCCCACGGGGCGTCCCTATCCCTCCGCGGCCCAAGCAGGACCGGAGGGACTCGGGTGTAGCCGCCGCTGTGTGTGGGTGGACAGTGCAGTGTACCCTCAGTCCCCCACGGGGCGTCCCTATCCCTCCGCGGCCCAGGCGGGACCGGAGGGACTCGGGTGTAGCCGCCGCTATGTGGGGGTGGACAATGCAGTGTACCCTCAGACCCCCACGGGGCGTCCCTATCCCTCCGCGGCCGGCAGGACCGGAGGGACTCGGGTGTAGCCGCCGCTGTGTGTGGGTGGACAGTGCAGTGTACCCTCAGTCCCCCACGGGGCGTCCCTATCCCTCCGCGGCCCAGGCGGGACCGGAGGGACTCGGGTGTAGCCGCCGCTGTGTGGGGGTGGGACAGTGCAGTGTACCCTCAGTCCCCCACGGGGCGTCCCTATCCCTCCGCGGCCTAGGCAGGACCGGAGGGACTCGGGTGTAGCCGCCGTTGTGTGGGGGTGGACAGTGCAGTGTACCCTGAGACCCCCACGGGGCGTCCCCATCCCTCCGCGGCCCAGGCAGGACCGGAGGGACTCGGGTGTAGCCGCTGCTGTGTGGGGGTGGACAATGCAGTGTACCCTGAGTCCCCCACGGGGCGTCCCTATCCCTCCGCGGCCCAGGCAGGACCGGAGGGACTAGGGTGTAGCCGCCGCTGTGTGGCGGTGGACAGTGCAGTGTACCCTCAGTCCCCCACGGGGCGTCCCTATCCCTCCGCGGCCCAGGCAGGACCGGAGGGACTCGGGTGTAGCCGCCGTTGTGTGGGGGTGGACAGTGCAGTGTACCCTCAGTCCCCCACGGGGCGTCCCTATCCCTCCGTGGACCAGGCAGGACCGGCGGGACTCGGGTGTAGCCGCCGCCGTGTGGGGGTGGACAGTGCAGTGTACCCTCAGACCCCCACGGGGCGTCCCTATCCCTCCGCGGCCCAGGCAGGACCGGAGGGACTCGGGTGTAGCCGCCGCTATATGGGGGTGGACAGTGCAGTGTACCCTCAGACCCCCACGGGGCGTCCCTATCCCTCCGCGGCCCAAGCAGGACCGGAGGGACTCGGGTGTAGCCGCCGCTATATGGGGGTGGACAGTGCAGTGTACCCTCAGTCCCCCACGGGGCGTCCCTATCCCTCTGCGGCCCAGGCACGACCGGAGGGACTCGGGTGTAGCCACCGCTGTGTGGGGGTGGACAGTGCAGTGTACCCTCAGACCCCCACGGGGCGTCCCTATCCCTCCGCGGCCCAGGCAGGACCGGAGGGACTCGGGTGTGGCCGCCGCTGTGTGGGGGTGGACATGCAGTGTACCCTCAGTCCCCCACGGGGCGTCCCTATCCCTCCGCGGCCCAGGCAGGACCGGAGGGACTCGGGTGTAACCGCCGCTGTGTGGGGGTGGACAGTGCAGTGTACCCTCAGACCCCCACGGGGCGTCCCTATCCCTCAGCGGCCCAGGCAGGACCGGAGGGACTCGGGTGTAGCCGCCGTTGTGGGGGGGTGGACAGTGCAGTGTACCCTCAGACCCCCACGGGGCGTCCCTATCCCTCTGCGGCCCAGGCAGGACCGGAGGGACTCGGGTGTAACCGCCACTGTGTGGGGGTGGACAGTGCAGTGTACCCTCAGTCCCCCACGGGGCGTCCCTATCCCTCCGTGGACCAGGCAGGACCGGAGGGACTAGGGTGTAGCCGCCGCTGTGTGGGGGTGGACAGTGCAGTGTACCCTCAGTCCCCCACGGGGCGTCCCTATCCCTCCGCGGCCCAGGCAGGACCGGAGGGACTCGGGTGTAGCCGCCGCTGTGTGGGGGTGGACAGTGCAGTGTACCCTCAGACCCCCACGGGGCGTCCCTATCCCTCTGCGGCCCAAGCAGGACCGGAGGGACTCGGGTGTAGCCGCCGCTGTGTGGGGCGTCAGGGCAGTGTACCCTCAGTCCCCCACGGGGCGTCCCTATCCCTCTGCGGCCCAGGCAGGACAGGAGGGACTCGGGTGTAGCCGCTGCTGTGTGGGGGTGGACAGTGCAGTGTACCCTCAGTCCCCCACGGGGCGTCCCTATCCCTCTGCGGCCGAGGCAGGACCGGAGGGACTCGGGTGTAGCCGCCGTTGTGTGGGGGTGGACAGTGCAGTGTACCCTCAGTCCCCCACGGGGCATCCCTATGCCTCCGTGGCCCAGGCAGGATCGGAGGGACTCGGGTGTAGCCGCCGCCGTGTGGGGGTGGACAGTGCAGTGTACCCTCAGACCCCCACGGGGCGTCCCTATCCCTCCGCGGCCCAAACAGGACCGGAGGGACTCGGGTGTAGCCGCCGCTGTGTGGGGGTGGACGGTGCAGTGTACCCTCAGACCCCCACGGGGCGTCCCTATCCCTCTGCAGCCCAGGCAGGACCGGAGGGACTCGGGTGTAGCCGCCGATGTGTGGGGGTGGACAGTGCAGTGTACCCTCAGACCCCCACGGGGCGTCCCTATCCCTCCGCGGCCCAGGCAGGACTGGAGGGACTCGGGTGTAGCCGCCGCTATGTGGGGGTGGACAGTGCAGTGGACCCTCAGACCCCCGCGGGGCGTCCCTATCCCTCTGCGGCGCAGGCAGGACCGGAGGGACTAGGGTGTAGCCGTCGCTATGTGGGGGTGGACAGTGCAATGTACCCTCAATCCCCCACGGGCGTCCCTATCCCTACGCGGCCCAGGCACGACCGGAGGGACTCGGGTTTAGCCGCCACTGTGTGGGGGTGGATAGGGCACTGTACCCTCAGACCCCTACGGGGCGTCCCTATCCCTCCGCGGCCCAGGCACGACCGGAGGGACTCGGGTGTAACCGCCGCTGTGTGGGGGTGGACAGTGCAGTGTACCCTCAGTCCCCCACGGGGCGTCCCTATCCCTCCGTGGACCAGGCAGGACCGGAGGGACTCGGGTGTAGCCGCCGCTGTGTGGGGGTGGACAGGGCAGTGTACCCTCAGACCCCCACGGGGCGTCCCTATCCCTCCGCAGCCCAGGCAGGACCGGAGGGACTCGGGTGTAGCCGCCGCTGTGTGGGGGTGGACAGTGCAGTGTACCCCCAGACCCCCACGGGGCGTCCCTATCCCTCTGCGGCCCAAGCAGGACCAGAGGGACTCGGGTGTAGCCGCCGCTGTGTGGGGGTGGACAGTGCAGTGTACCCTCAGTCCCCCACGGGGCGTCCCTATCCCTCTGCGGCCGAGGCAGGACCGGAGGGACTCGGGTGTAGCCGCCGTTGTGTGGGGGTGGACAGTGCAGTGTACCCTCAGTCCCCCACGGGGCATCCCTATCCCTCCGCGGCCCAGGCTGGACTGGAGGGACTCGGGTGTAGCCGCCGCTATGTGGGGGTGGACAGTGCAGTGTACCCTCAGACCCCCACGGGGCGTCCCTATCCCTCCGCGGCCCAGGCACGACCGGAGGGACTCGGGTGTAGCCGCCGCTGTGTGGGGGTGGACAGTGCAGTGTACCCTCAGTCCCCCACGGGGCGTCCCTATCCCTCCGCGGCCTAGGCAGGACCGGAGGGACTCGGGTGTAGCCGCCGCTATGTGGGGGTGGACAGTGCAGTGTACCCTCAGACCCCCACGGGGCGTCCCTATCCCTCCGCGGCCCAGGCAGGACCGGAGGGACTCGGGTGTAGCCGCCGCTGTGTGGGGGTGGATAGGGCACTGTACCCTCAGACCCCCACGGGGCGTCCCTATCCCTCCGCGGCCCAGGCACGACCGGAGGGACTCGGGTGTAGCCGCCGCTGTGTGGGGGTGGACAGTGCAGTGTACCCTCAGTCCCCCACGGGGCGTCCCTATCCCTCCGCGGCCCAGGCAGGACCGGAGGGACTCGGGTGTAGCCGCCGCTATGTGGGGGTGGACAGTGCAGTGTACCCTCAGACCCCCACGGGGCGTCCCTATCCCTCCGCGGCCCAGGCAGGACCGGAGGGACTCGGGTGTAGCCGCCGCTGTGTGGGGGTGGATAGGGCACTGTACCCTCAGACCCCCACGGGGCGTCCCTATCCCTCCGCGGCCCAGGCACGACCGGAGGGACTCGGGTGTAGCCGCCGCTGTGTGGGGGTGGACAGTGCAGTGTACCCTCAGTCCCCCACGGGGCGTCCCTATCCCTCCGCGGCCCAGGCAGGACTGGAGGGACTCGGGTGTAGCCGCCGCTATGTGGGGGTGGACAGTGCAGTGTACCCTCAGACCCCCACGGGGCGTCCCTATCCCTCCGCGGCCCAGGCAGGACCGGAGGGACTCGGGTGTAGCCGCCGCTGTGTGGGGGTGGACAGTGCAGTGTACCCTCAGACCCCCACGGGGCGTCCCTATCCCTCCGCGGCGCAGGCAGGACCGGAGGGACTCGGGTGTAGCCGCCGCTATGTGGGGGTGGACAGTGCAGTGTACCCTCAGACCCCCACGGGGCGTCCCTATCCCTCTGCGGCCCAGGCAGGACCGGAGGGACTCGGGTGTAGCCGCCGCTGTGTGGGGGTGGAAAGTGCAGTGTACCCTCCGACCCCCACGGGGCGTCCCTATCCCTCCGCGGCCCAAGCACGACCGGAGGGACTCGGGTGTAGCCGCCGCTGTGTGTGGGTGGACAGTGCAGTGTACCCTGAGACCCCCACGGGGCGTCCCTATCCCTCCGCGGCCCAGGCAGGACCGGAGGGACTCGGGTGTAGCCGCCGCTATGTGGGGGTGGACAGTGCAGTGTACCCTCAGACCCCCACGGGGCGTCCCTATCCCTCCGCGGCCCAGGCGGGACCGGAGGGACTCGGGTGTAGCCGCCGCTGTGTGGGGGTGGACAGTGCAGTGTACCCTCAGACCCCCACGGGGCGTCCCTATCCCTCTGCGGCCCAGGCAGGACCGGAGGGACTCGGGTGTAGCCGCCGCTATGTGGGGGTGGACAGTGCAGTGTACCCTCAGACCCCCACGGGGCGTCCCTATCCCTCCGCGGCCGGCAAGACCGGAGGGACTCGGGTGTAGCCGCTGCTGTGTGGGGGTGGGACAGTGCAGTGTACCCTCAGTCCCCCACGGGGCGTCCCTATCCCTCCGCGGCCTAGGCAGGACCGGAGGGACTCGGGTGTAGCCGCCGCTGTGTGGGGGTGGACAGTGCAGTGTACCCTGAGACCCCCACGGGGCGTCCCTATCCCTCCGCGGCCAAGGCAGGACCGGAGGGACTCGGGTGTAGCCGCCGCTATGTGGGGGTGGACAGTGCAGTGTACCCTCAGACCCCCACGGGGCGTCCCTATCCCTCCGCGGCCGGCAGGACCGGAGGGACTCGGGTGTAGCCGCTGCTGTGTGGGGGTGGGACAGTGCAGTGTACCCTCAGTCCCCCACGGGGCGTCCCTATCCCTCCGCGGCCTAGGCAGGACCGGAGGGACTCGGGTGTAGCCTCCGCTGTGTGGGGGTGGACAGTGCAGTGTACCCTGAGACCCCCACGGGGCGTCCCTATCCCTCCGCGGCCCAGGCAGGACCGGAGGGACTCGGGTGTAGCCGCTGCTGTGTGGGGGTGGACAATGCAGTGTACCCTCAGTCCCCCGCGGGGCGTCCCTATCCCTCCGCGGCCCAGGCAGGACCGGAGGGACTAGGGTGTAGCCGCCGCTGTGTGGGGGTGGACAGTGCAGTGTACCCTCAGTCCCCCACGGGGCGTCCCTATCCCTCCGCGGCCCAGGCAGGACCGGAGGGACTCGGGTGTAGCCGCCGCTATGTGGGGGTGGACAGTGCAGTGTACCCTCAGTCCCCCACGGGGCGTCCCTATCCCTCCGCGGCCCACGCGGGAGCGGAGGGACTCGGGTGTAGCCGCCGCTGTGTGGGGTCGGATGGCGCAGTGTACCCTCAGTCCCCCACGGGGCGTCCCTATCCCTCCGCGGCCCAGGCAGGACCGGAGGGACTCGGGTGTAGCCGCCGCTGTGTGGGGGTGGATAGGGCACTGTACCCTCAGACCCCCACGCGGCGTCCCTATCCCTCCGCGGCCCAGGCACGACCGGAGGGACTCGGGTGTAGCCGCCGCTGTGTGGGGGTGGACAGTGCAGTGTACCCTCAGTCCCCCACGGGGCGTCCCTATCCCTCCGCGGCCCAGGCAGGACCGGAGGGACTCGGGTGTAGCCGCCGCTATGTGGGGGTGGACAGTGCAGTGTACCCTCAGACCCCCACGGGGCGTCCCTATCCCTCCGCGGAGGCAGGACCGGAGGGACTCGGGTGTAGCCGCCGCTGTGTGGGGGTGGACACTGCAGTGTACCCTCAGACCCCAACGGGGCGTCCCTATCCCTCCGCGGCCCAAGCAGGACCGGAGGGACTCGGGTGTAGCCGCCGCTATGTGGGGGTGGACAGTGCAGTGTACCCTCAGACCCCCACGGGGCGTCCCTATCCCTCTGCGGCCCAGGCAGGACCGGAGGGACTCGGGTGTAGCCGCGGCTGTGTGGGGGTGGAAAGTGCAGTGTACCCTCAGACCCCCACGGGGCGTCCCTATCCCTCCGCGGCCCAAGCACGACCGGAGGGACTCGGGTGTAGCCGCCGCTGTGTGGGGGTGGACAGTGCAGTGTACCCTGAGACCCCCACGGGGCGTCCCTATCCCTCCGCGGCCCAGGCAGGACCGGAGGGACTCTGGTGTAGCCGCCGCTATGTGGGGGTGGACACTGCAGTGTACCCTCAGACCCCCACGGGGCGTCCCTATCCCTCCGCGGCCCAAGCAGGACCGGAGGGACTCGGGTGTAGCCGCCGCTGTGTGTGGGTGGACAGTGCAGTGTACCCTCAGACCCCCACGGGGCGTCCCTATCCCTCCGCGGCCCAGGCGGGACCGGAGGGACTCGGGTGTAGCCGCCGCTGTGTGGGGGTGGACAGTGCAGTGTACCCTCAGTCCCCCACGGGGCGTCCCTATCCCTCTGCGGCCCAGGCAGGACCGGAGGGACTCGGGTGTAGCCGCCGCTATGTGGGGGTGGACAATGCAGTGTACCCTCAGACCCCCACGGGGCGTCCCTATCCCTCCGCGGCCGGCAGGACCGGAGGGGCTCGGGTGTAGCCGCTGCTGTGTGGGGGTGGGACAGTGCAGTGTACCCTCAGTCCCCCACGGGGCGTCCCTATCCCTCCGCGGCCTAGGCAGGACCGGAGGGACTCGGGTGTAGCCGCCGCTGTGTGGGGGTGGACAGTGCAGTGTACCCTGAGACCCCCACGGGGCGTCCCCATCCCTCCGCGGCCCAGGCAGGACCGGAGGGACTCGGGTGTAGCCGCTGCTGTGTGGGGGTGGACAATGCAGTGTACCCTGAGTCCCCCACGGGGCGTCCCTATCCCTCCGCGGCCCAGGCAGGACCGGAGGGACTAGGGTGTAGCCGCCGCTGTGTGGGGGTGGACAGTGCAGTGTACCCTCAGTCCCCCACGGGGCGTCCCTATCCCTCCGCGGCCCAGGCAGGACCGGAGGGACTCGGGTGTAGCCGCCGCTGTGTGGGGGTGGACAGTGCAGTGTACCCTCAGACCCCCACGGGGCGTCCCTATCCCTCCGCGGCCCACGCGGGACCGGAGGGACTCGGGTGTAGCCGCCGCTGTGTGGGGTCGGATGGCGCAGTGTACCCTCAGTCCCCCACGGGGCGTCCCTATCCCTCCGCGGCCCAGGCAGGACCGGAGGGACTAGGTTGTAGCCCCCGCTATGTGGGGGTGGACAGTGCAGTGTACCCTCAGTCCCCCACGGGGCGTCCCTATCCCTCCGCAGCCCAGGCAGGACCGGAGGGACTCGGGTGTAGCCGCTGCTGTGTGGGGGTGGACAGTGCAGTGTACCCTCAGACCCCCACGGGGCGTCCCTATCCCTCCGCGGCCCAGGCAGGACCGGAGGGACTAGGGTGTAGCCGCCGCTATGTGGGGGTGGACAGTGCAGTGTACCCTCAGTCCCCCACGGGGCGTCCCTATCCCTCCGCGGCCCAGGCAAGACCGGAGGGACTCGGGTGTAGCCGCCCTATGTGGGGGTGGACAGTGCAGTGTACCCTCAGACCCCCACGGGGCGTCCCTATCCCTCTGCGGCCCAGGCAGGACCGGAGGGACCCGGGTGTAGCCGCCGCCGTGTGGGGGTGGACAGTGCACTGTACCCTCAGACCCCCACGGGGCGTCCATATCCCTCTGCGGCCCAGGCAGGACCGGAGGGACTCGGGTGTAGCTGCCGCTGTGTGGGGGTGGATGGCGCAGTGTACCCTCAGTCCCCCACGGGGCGTCCCTATCCCTCCGCGGCCCAGGCAGGACCGGAGGGACTAGGTTGTAGCCGCCGCTGTGTGGGGGTGGACAGTGCAGTGTACCCTCAGTCCCCCACGGGGCGTCCCTATCCCTCCGTGGCCCAGGCAGGACCGGAGGGACTCGTGTGTAGCCGCTGCTGTGTGAGGGTGGACAGTGCAATGTACCCTCAGACCCCCACGGGGCGTCCCTATCCCTCCGCGGCCCAGGCATGACCGGAGGGACTCGGGTGTAGCCGCCGCTATGTGGGGGTGGATGGCGCAGTGTACCCTCAGTCCCCCACGGGGCGTCCCTATCCCTCCGCGGCCCAGGCAGGACCGGAGGGACTAGGGTGTAGCCGCCGCTATGTGGGGGTGGACAGTGCAGTGTACCCTAAGTCCCCCACGGGGCGTCGCTATCCCTCCGCGGCCCAGGCAGGACCGGAGGGACTCGGGTGTAGCCGCTGCTGTGTGGGGGTGGACAATGCAGTGTACCCTCAGTCCCCCACGGGGCGTCCCTATCCCTCCGCGGCCCAGGCACGACCGGAGGGACTAGGGTGTAGCCGCCGCTATGTGGGGGTGGACAGTGCAGTGTACCCTCAGTCCCCCACGGGGCGTCCCTATCCCTCCGCGACCCAGGCAGGACCGGAGGGACTCGGGTGTAGCCGCCGCTGTGTGGGGGTGGATGGCGCAGTGTACCCTCAGTCCCCCACGGGGCGTCCCTATCCCTCTGCGGCCCAGGCAGGACCGGAGGGACTAGGTTGTAGCCCCCGCTATGTGGGGGTGGACAGTGCAGTGTACCCTCAGTCCCCCACGGGGCGTCCCTATCCCTCCGCGGCCCAGGCAGGACCGGAGGGACTCGGGTGTAGCCGCCGCTGTGTGGGGGTGGATGGCGCAGTGTACCCTCAGTCCCCCACGGGGCGTCCCTATCCCTCTGCGGCCCAGGCAGGACCGGAGGGACTAGGTTGTAGCCCCCGCTATGTGGGGGTGGACAGTGCAGTGTACCCTCAGTCCCCCACGGGGCGTCCCTATCCCTCTGCGGCCCAGGCAGGACCGGAGGGACTCGGGTGTAGCCGCCGCTGTGTGGGGGTGGACAGTGCAGTGTACCCTCAGACCCCCACGGGGCGTCCCTATCCCTCCGCGGCCCACGCGGGACCGGAGGGACTCGGGTGTAGCCGCCGCTGTGTGGGGTCGGATGGCGCAGTGTACCCTCAGTCCCCCACGGGGCGTCCCTATCCCTCCGCGGCCCAGGCAGGACCGGAGGGACTAGGTTGTAGCCCCCGCTATGTGGGGGTGGACAGTGCAGTGTACCCTCAGTCCCCCACGGGGCGTCCCTATCCCTCCGCAGCCCAGGCAGGACCGGAGGGACTCGGGTGTAGCCGCTGCTGTGTGGGGGTGGACAGTGCAGTGTACCCTCAGACCCCCACGGGGCGTCCCTATCCCTCCGCGGCCCAGGCAGGACCGGAGGGACTAGGGGGTAGCCGCCGCTATGTGGGGGTGGACAGTGCAGTGTACCCTCAGTCCCCCACGGGGCGTCCCTATCCCTCCGCGGCCCAGGCAAGACTGGAGGGACTCGGGAGTAGCCGCCTTATGTGGGGGTGGACAGTGCAGTGTACCCTCAGACCCCCACGGGGCGTCCCTATCCCTCTGCGGCCCAGGCAGGACCGGAGGGACTCGGGTGTAGCCGCCGCTGTGTGGGGGTGGACAGTGCACTGTACCCTCAGACTCCCACGGGGCGTGCCTATCCCTCCGCGGCCCAGGCAGGACCGGAGGGACTCGGGTGTAGCCGCCGCTGTGTGGGGGTGGACAGTGCAGTGTACCCTTAGACCCCCACGGGGCGTCCCTATCCCTCCGCGGCCCAGGCGGGACCCGAGGGACTCGGGTGTAGCCGCCGCTGTGTGGGGGTGGATGGCGCAGTGTACCCTCAGTCCCCCACGGGGCGTCCCTATCCCTCCGCGGCCCAGGCAAGACCGGAGGGACTAGGGTGTAGCCGCCACTTTGTGGGGGTGGACAGTGCAGTGTACCCTCAGTCCCCCACGGGGCGTCCCTATCCCTCCGCGGCCCAGGCAGGACCGGAGGGACTCGGGTGTAGCCACCACTGTGTGGGGGTGGACAGTGCAGTGTACCCTCAGTCCCCCACGGGGCGTCCCTATCCCTCCGCGGCCCAGGCAGGACCGGAGGGACTCGGGTGTAGCCGCCGCTGTGTGGGGGTGGATGGCGCAGTGTACCCTCAGTCCCCCACGGGGCGTCCCTATCCCTCTGCGGCTCAGGCAGGACCGGAGGGACTAGGTTGTAGCCGCCGCTATGTGGGGGTGGACAGTGCAGTGTACCCTCAGTCCCCCACGGGGCGTCCCTATCCCTCCGCGGCCCAGGCAGGACCGGAGGGACTCGGGTGTAGCCTCTGCTGTGTGGGGGTGGACAGTGCAGTGTACCCTCAGACCCCCACGGGGCGTCCCTATCCCTCCGCGGCCCAGGCAGGACCGGAGGGACTAGGGTGTAGCCGCCGCTATATGGGGGTGGACAGTGCAGTGTACCCTCAGTCCCCCACGGGGCGTCCCTATCCCTCCGCGGCCCAGGCAGGACCGGAGGGACTCGGGTGTAGCCGCCACTGTGTGGGGGTGGACAGTGCAGTGTACCCTCAGACCCCCACGGGGCGTCCCTATCCCTCCGCGGCCCAGGCAGGACCGGAGGGACTAGGGTGTAGCCGCCGCTATGTGGGGGTGGACACTGCAGTGTACCCTCAGTCCCCCACGGGGCGTCCCTATCCCTCCGCGGCCCAGGCAGGACCGGAGGGACCCGGGTGTAGCCGCCGCCGTGTGGGGGTGGACAGTGCAGTGTACCCTCAGACCCCCACGGGGCGTCCATATCCCTCTGCGGCCCAGGCAGGACCGGAGGGACTCGGGTGTAGCCGCCGCTGTGTGGGGGTGGATGGCGCAGTGTACCCTCAGTCCCCCACGGGGCAGCCCTATCCCTCCGCGGCCCAGGCAGCACCGGAGGGACTAGGTTGTAGCCGCCGCTGTGTGGGGGTGGACGGTGCAGTGTACCCTCAGTCCCCCACGGGGCGTCCCTATCCCTCCGTGGCCCAGGCAGGACCGGAGGGACTCGTGTGTAGCCGCTGCTGTGTGAGGGTGGACAGTGCAATGTACCCTCAGACCCCCACGGGGCGTCCCTATCCCTCCGCGGCCCACGCGGGAGCGGAGGGACTCGGGTGTAGCCGCCGCTGTGTGGGGGTGGATGGCGCAGTGTACCCTCAGTCCCCCACGGGGCGTCCCTATCCCTCTGCGGCTCAGGCAGGACCGGAGGGACTAGGTTGTAGCCGCCGCTATGTGGGGGTGGACAGTGCAGTGTACCCTCAGTCCCCCACGGGGCGTCGCTATCCCTCCGCGGCCCAGGCAGGACCGGAGGGACTCGGGTGTAGCCGCTGCTGTGTGGGGGTGGACAATGCAGTGTACCCTCAGTCCCCCACGGGGCGTCCCTATCCCTCCGCGGCCCAGGCAGGACCGGAGGGACTAGGGTGTAGCCGCCGCTATATGGGGGTGGACAGTGCAGTGTACCCTCAGTCCCCCACGGGGCGTCCCTATCCCTCCGCGACCCAGGCAGGACCGGAGGGACTCGGGTGTAGCCGCCGCTGTGTGGGGGTGGACAGTGCAGTGTACCCTCAGACCCTCACGGGGCGTCCCTATCCCTCCGCGGCCCAGGCAGGACCGGAGGGACTCGGGTGTAGCCGCCGCTGTGTGGGGGTGGATGGCGCAGTGTACCCTCAGTCCCCCACGGGGCGTCCCTATCCCTCTGCGGCCCAGGCAGGACCGGAGGGACTAGGTTGTAGCCCCCGCTATGTGGGGGTGGACAGTGCAGTGTACCCTCAGTCCCCCACGGGGCGTCCCTATCCCTCCGCAGCCCAGGCAGGACCGGAGGGAGTCGGGTGTAGCCGCTGCTGTGTGGGGGTGGACAGTGCAGTGTACCCTCAGACCCCCACGGGGCGTCCCTATCCCTCCGCGGCCCAGGCATGACCGGAGGGACTAGGGTGTAGCCGCCGCTATGTGGGGGTGGACAGTGCAGTGTACCCTCAGTCCCCCACGGGGCGTCCCTATCCCTCCGCGGCCCAGGCAAGACCGGAGGGACTCGGGTGTAGCCGCCGCTATGTGGGGGTGGACAGTGCAGTGTGCCCTCAGACCCCCAGGGGGCGTCCCTATCCGTCTGCGGCCCAGGCAGGACCGGAGGGACTCGGGTGTAGCCGCCGCTGTGTGGGGGTGGACAGTGCAGTGTACCCTCAGACTCCCACGGGGCGTCCCTATCCCTCCGCGGCCCAGGCAGGACCGGAGGGACTCGGGTGTAGCCGCCGCTGTGTGGGGGTGGACAGTGCAGTGTACCCTCAGACCCCCACGGGGCGTCCCTATCCCTCCGCGGCCCAGGCAGGACCGGAGGGACTCGGGTGTAGCCGCCGCTGTGTGGGGGTGGATGGCGCAGTGTACCCTCAGTCCCCCACGGGGCGTCCCTATCCCTCTGCGGCCCAGGCAGGACCGGAGGGACTAGGTTGTAGCCGCCGCTATGTGGGGGTGGACAATGCAGTGTACCCTCAGTCCCCCACGGGGCGTCCCTATCCCTCCGCGGCCCAGGCAGGACCGGAGGGACTCGGGTGTAGCCGCTGCTGTGTGGGGGTGGATGGTGCAGTGTACCCTCAGACCCCCACGGGGCGTCCCTATCCCTCCGCGGCCCAGGCAGGACCGGAGGGACTCGGGTGTAGCCGCCGCTGTGTGGGGGTGGATGGCGCAGTGTACCCTCAGTCCCCCACGGGGCGTCCCTATCCCTCCGCGGCCCAGGCAGGACCGGAGGGACTAGGTTGTAGCCGCCGTTGTGTGGGGGTGGACAGTGCAGTGTACCCTCAGTCCCCCACGGGGCGTCCCTATCCCTCCGCGGCCCAGGCAGGACCGGAGGGACTCGGGTGTAGCCGCTGCTGTGTGAGGGTGGACAGTGCAATGTACCCTCAGACCCCCACGGGGCGTCCCTATCCCTCCGCGGCCCAGGCATGACCGGAGGGACTCAGGTGTAGCCGCCGCTATGTGGGGGTGGATGGCGCAGTGTACCCTCAGTCCCCCACGGGGCGTCCCTATCCCTCCGCGGCCCGTGCAGGACCGGAGGGACTAGGGTGTAGCCGCCGCTATGTGGGGGTGGACAGTGCAGTGTACCCTCAGTCCCCCACGGGGCGTCGCTATCCCTCCGCGGCCCAGGCAGGACCGGAGGGACTCGGGTGTAGCCGCTGCTGTGTGGGGGTGGACAATGCAGTGTACCCTCAGTCCCCCACGGGGCGTCCCTATCCCTCCGCGGCCCAGGCAAGACCGGAGGGACTAGGGTGTAGCCGCCGCTATGTGGGGGTGGACAGTGCAGTGTACCCTCGGTCCCCCACGGGGCGTCCCTATCCCTCCGCGACCCAGGCAGGACCGGAGGGACTCGGGTGTAGCCGCCGCTGAGTGGGGGTGGACAGTGCAGTGTACCCTCAGACATCCACGGGGCGTCCCTATCCCTCCGCGGCCCAGGCAGGACCGGAGGGACTCGGGTGTAGCCGCCGCTGTGTGGGGGTGGATGGCGCAGTGTACCCTCAGTCCCCCACGGGGCGTCCCTATCCCTCTGCGGCCCAGGCAGGACCGGAGGGACTCGGGTGTAGCCGCCGCTGTGTGGGGGTAGACAGTGCAGTGTACCCTCAGACCCCCACGGGGCGTCCCTATCCCTCCGCGGCCCACGCGGGACCGGAGGGACTCGGGTGTAGCCGCCGCTGTGTGGGGTCGGATGGCGCAGTGTACCCTCAGTCCCCCACGGGGCGTCCCTATCCCTCCGCGGCCCAAGCAGGACCGGAGGGACTAGGTTGTAGCCCCCGCTATGTGGGGGTGGACAGTGCAGTGTACCCTCAGTCCCCCACGGGGCGTCCCTATCCCTCCGCAGCCCAGGCGGGACCGGAGGGACTCGGGTGTAGCCGCTGCTGTGTGGGGGTGGACAGTGCAGTGTACCCTCAGACCCCCACGGGGCGTCCCTATCCCTCCGCGGCCCAGGCAGGACCGGAGGGACTAGGGTGTAGCCGCCGCTATGTGGGGGTGGACAGTGCAGTGTACCCTCAGTCCCCCACGGGGCGTCCCTATCCCTCCGCGGCCCAGGCAAGTCCGGAGGGACTCGGGTGTAGCCGCCCTATGTGGGGGTGGACAGTGCAGTGTACCCTCAGACCCCCACGGGGCGTCCCTATCCCTCTGCGGCCCAGGCAGGACCGGAGGGACTCGGGTGTAGCCGCCGCTGTGTGGGGGTGGACAGTGCACTGTACCCTCAGACTCCCACGGGGCGTCCCTATCCCTCCGCGGCCCAGGCAGGACCGGAGGGACTCGGGTGTAGCCGCCGCTGTGTGGAGGTGGACAGTGCAGTGTACCCTCAGACCCCCATGGGGCGTCCCTATCCCTCCGCGGCCCAGGCGGGACCCGAGGGACTCGGGTGTAGCCGCCGCTGTGTGGGGGTGGACAGTGCAGTGTACCCTCAGTCCCCCACGGGGCGTCCCTATCCCTCCGCCGCCCAGGCAGGACCGGAGGGACTAGGGTGTAGCCGCCGCTATGTGGGGGTGGACAGTGCAGTGTACCCTCAGTCCCCCACGGGGCGTCCCTATCCCTCCGCGGCCCAGGCAGGACCGGAGGGACTTGGGTGTAGCCGCCGCGGTGTGGGGGTGGACAGTGCAGTGTACCCTCAGACCCCCACGGGGCGTCCCTATCCCTCCGCGGCCCAGGCAGGACCGGAGGGACTCGGGTGTAGCCGCCGCTGTGTGGGGGTGGATGGCGCAGTGTACCCTCAGTCCCCCACGGGGCGTCCCTATCCCTCTGCGGCTCAGGCAGGACCGGAGGGACTAGGTTGTAGCCGCCGCTATGTGGGGGTGGACAGTGCAGTGTACCCTCAGTCCCCCACGGGGCGTCCCTATCCCTCCGCGGCCCAGGCAGGACCGGAGGGACTCGGGTGTAGCCTCTGCTGTGTGGGGGTGGACAGTGCAGTGTACCCTCAGACCCCCACGGGGCGTCCCTATCCCTCCGCGGCCCAGGCAGGACCGGAGGGACTAGGGTGTAGCCGCCGCTATATGGGGGTGGACAGTGCAGTGTACCCTCAGTCCCCCACGGGGCGTCCCTATCCCTCCGCGGCCCAGGCAGGACCGGAGGGACTCGGGTGTAGCCGCCACTGTGTGGGGGTGGACAGTGCAGTGTACCCTCAGACCCCCACGGGGCGTCCCTATCCCTCCGCGGCCCAGGCAGGACCGGAGGGACTAGGGTGTAGCCGCCGCTATGTGGGGGTGGACAGTGCAGTGTACCCTCAGTCCCCCACGGGGCGTCCCTATCCCTCCACGGCCCAGGCAGGACCGGAGGGACCCGGGTGTAGCCGCCGCCGTGTGGGGGTGGACAGTGCAGTGTACCCTCAGACCCCCACGGGGCGTCCATATCCCTCTGCGGCCCAGGCAGGACCGGAGGGACTCGGGTGTAGCCGCCGCTGTGTGGGGGTGGATGGCGCAGTGTACCCTCAGTCCCCCACGGGGCGTCCCTATCCCTCCGCGGCCCAGGCAGGACTGGAGGGACTAGGTTGTAGCCGCCGCTGTGTGGGGGTGGACAGTGCAGTGTACCCTCAGTCCCCCACGGGGCGTCCCTATCCCTCCGTGGCCCAGGCAGGACCGGAGGGACTCGTGTGTAGCCGCTGCTGTGTGAGGGTGGACAGTGCAATGTACCCTCAGACCCCCACGGGGCGTCCCTATCCCTCCGCGGCCCAGGCATGACCGGAGGGACTCGGGTGTAGCCGCCGCTATGTGGGGGTGGATGGCGCAGTGTACCCTCAGTCCCCCACGGGGCGTCCCTATCCCTCCGCGGCCCAGGCAGGACCAGAACTCGGGTGTAGCCGCTACGGTGTGGGGGTGGACAATGCAGTGTACCCTCAGTCCCCCACGGGGCGTCCCTATCCCTCCGCGGCCCAGGCGAGACCGGAGGGACTAGGGTGTAGCCGCCGCTATATGGGGGTGGACAGTGCAGTGTACCCTCAGTCCCCCACGGGGCGTCCCTATCCCTCCGCGACCCAGGCAGGACCGGAGGGACTCGGGTGTAGCCGCCGCTGTGTGGGGGTGGACAGTGCAGTGTACCCTCAGACCCCCACGGGGCGTCCCTATCCCTCCGTGGCCCAGGCAGGACCGGAGGGACTCGTGTGTAGCCGCTGCTGTGTGAGGGTGGACAGTGCAATGTACCCTCAGACCCCCACGGGGCGTCCCTATCCCTCCGCGGCCCAGGCAGGACCGGAGGGACTAGGGTGTAGCCGCCGCTATGTGGGGGTGGACAGTGCAGTGTACCCTCAGTCCCCCACGGGGCGTCGCTATCCCTCCGCGGCCCAGGCAGGACCGGAGTGACTCGGGTGTAGCCGCTGCGGTGTGGGGGTGGACAATGCAGTGTACCCTCAGTCCCCCACGGGGCGTCCCTATCCCTCCGCGGCCCAGGCAGGACCGGAGGGACTAGGGTGTAGCCGCCGCTATATGGGGGTGGACAGTGCAGTGTACCCTCAGACCCCCACGGGGCGTCCCTATCCCTCCGCGACCCAGGCAGGACCGGAGGGACTCGGGTGTAGCCGCCGCTGTGTGGGGGTGGACAGTGCAGTGTACCCTCAGACCCCCACGGGGCGTCCCTATCCCTCCGCGGCCCAGGCAGGACCGGAGGGACTCGGGTGTAGCCGCCGCTGTGTGGGGGTGGATGGCGCAGTGTACCCTCAGTCCCCCACGGGGCGTCCCTATCCCTCTGCGGCCCAGGCAGGACCGGAGGGACTAGGTTGTAGCCCCCGCTATGTGGGGGTGGACAGTGCAGTGTACCCTCAGTCCCCCACGGGGCACCCTATCCCTCCGCAGCCCAGGCAGGACCGGAGGGACTCGGGTGTAGCCGCTGCTGTGTGGGGGTGGACAGTGCAGTGTACCCTCAGACCCCCACGGGGCATCCCTATCCCTCTGCGGCCGAGGCATGAGCGGAGGGACTCGGGTGTAGCCGCCGCTGTGTGGGGGTGGATGGCGTAGTGTACCCTCAGTCCCCCACGGGGCGTCCCTATCCCTCCGCGGCCCAGGCATGACCGGAGGGACTAGGGTGTAGCCGCCGCTATGTGGGGGTGGACAGTGCAGTGTACCCTCAGTCCCCCACGGGGCGTCCCTATCCCTCCGCGGCCCAGGCAAGACCGGAGGGACTCGGGTGTAGCCGCCGCTATGTGGGGGTGGACAGTGCAGTGTACCCTCAGTCCCCCACGGGGCGTCCCTATCCCTCCGCGGCCCAGGCAGGACCGGAGGGACTCGGGTGTAGCCGCCGCTGTGTGGGGGTGGACAGTGCAGTGTACCCTCAGACTCCCACGGGGCGTCCCTATCCCTCCGCGGCCCAGGCAGGACCGGAGGGACTCGGGTGTAGCCGCCGCTGTGTGGGGGTGGACAGTGCAGTGTACCCTCAGACCCCCACGGGGCGTCCCTATCCCTCCGCGGCCCAGGCAGGACCGGAGGGACTCGGGTGTAGCCGCTGCTGTGTGGGGGTGGATGGCGCAGTGTACCTTCAGTCCCCCACGGGGCGTCCCTATCCCTCCGCGGCCCAGGCAGGACCGGAGGGACTAGGTTGTAGCCGCCGCTATGTGGGGGTGGACAATGCAGTGTACCCTCAGTCCCCCACGGGGCGTCCCTATCCCTCCGCGGCCCAGGCAGGACCGGAGGGACTCGGGTGTAGCCGCTGCTGTGTGGGGGTGGACAGTGCAGTGTACCCTCAGACCCCCACGGGGCGTCCCTATCCCTCCGCGGCCCAGGCAGGACCGGAGGGACTCGGGTGTAGCCGCCGCTGTGTGGGGGTGGATGGCGCAGTGTACCCTCAGTCCCCCACGGGGCGTCCCTATCCCTCCGCGGCCCAGGCAGGACCGGAGGGACTAGGTTGTAGCCGCCGCTGTGTGGGGGTGGACAGTGCAGTGTACCCTCAGTCCCCCACGGGGCGTCCCTATCCCTCCGCGGCCCAGGCAGGACCGGAGGGACTCGGGTGTAGCCGCTGCTGTGTGAGGGTGGACAGTGCAATGTACCCTCAAACCCCCACGGGGCGTCCCTATCCCTCCGCGGCCCAGGCATGACCGGAGGGACTCGGGTGTAGCCGCCGCTATGTGGGGGTGGATGGCGCAGTGTACCCTCAGTCCCCCACGGGGCGTCCCTATCCCTCCGCGGCCCAGGCGGGACCGGAGGGACTAGGGTGTAGCCGCCGCTATGTGGGGGTGGACAGTGCAGTGTACCCTCAGTCCCCCACGGGGCGTCGCTATCCCTCCGCGGCCCAGGCAGGACCGGAGGGACTCGGGTGTAGCCGCTGCTGTGTGGGGGTGGACAATGCAGTGTACCCTCAGTCCCCCACGGGGCGTCCCTATCCCTCCGCGGCCCAGGCAGGACCGGAGGGACTAGGGTGTAGCCGCCGCTATGTGGGGGTGGACAGTGCAGTGTACCCGCAGTCCCCCACGGGGCGTCCCTATCCCTCCGCGACCCAGGCAGGACCGGAGGGACTCGGGTGTAGCCTCCGCTGTGTGGGGGTGGATGGCGCAGTGTACCCTCAGTCCCCCACGGGGCGTCCCTATCCCTCTGCGGCCCAGGCAGGACCGGAGGGACTAGGTTGTAGCCCCCGCTATGTGGGGGTGGACAGTGCAGTGTACCCTCAGTCCCCCACGGGGCACCCTATCCCTCCGCAGCCCAGGCAGGACCGGAGGGACTCGGGTGTAGCCGCTGCTGTGTGGGGGTGGACAGTGCAGTGTACCCTCAGACCCCCACGGGGCATCCCTATCCCTCTGCGGCCGAGGCATGACCGGAGGGACTCGGGTGTAGCCGCCGCTGTGTGGGGGTGGATGGCGCAGTGTACCCTCAGTCCCCCACGGGGCGTCCCTATCCCTCCGCGGCCCAGGCATGACCGGAGGGACTAGGGTGTAGCCGCCGCTATGTGGGGGTGGACAGTGCAGTGTACCCTCAGTCCCCCACGGGGCGTCCCTATCCCTCCGCGGCCCAGGCAAGACCGGAGGGACTCGGGTGTAGCCGCCGCTATGTGGGGGTGGACAGTGCAATGTGCCCTCAGACCCCCAGGGGGCGTCCCTATCCCTCTGCGGCCCAGGCAGGACCGGAGGGACTCGGGTGTAGCCGCCGCTGTGTGGGGGTGGACAGTGCAGTGTACCCTCAGACTCCCACGGGGCGTCCCTATCCCTCCGCGGCCCAGGCAGGACCGGAGGGACTCGGGTGTAGCCGCCGCTGTGTGGGGGTGGACAGTGCAGTGTACCCTCAGACCCCCACGGGGCGTCCCTATCCCTCCGCGGCCCAGGCAGGACCGGAGGGACTCGGGTGTAGCCGCCGCTGTGTGGGGGTGGATGGCGCAGTGTACCCTCAGTCCCCCACGGGGCGTCCCTATCCCTCCGCGGCCCAGGCAGGACCGGAGGGACTAGGTTGTAGCCGCCGCTATGTGGGGGTGGACAATGCAGTGTACCCTCAGTCCCCCACGGGGCGTCCCTATCCCTCCGCGGCCCAGGCAGGACCGGAGGGACTCGGGTGTAGCCGCTGCTGTGTGGGGGTGGACAGTGCAGTGTACCCTCAGACCCCCACGGGGCGTCCCTATCCCTCCGCGGCCGAGGCAGGACCGGAGGGACTAGGGTGTAGCCGCCGCTATATGGGGGTGGACAGTGCAGTGTACCCTCAGTCCCCCACGGGGCGTCCCTATCCCTCCGCGGCCCGTTAAGGACCGGAGGGACTCGGGTGTAGCCGCCACTGTGTGGGGGTGGACAGTGCAGTGTACCCTCAGACCCCCACGGGGCGTCCCTATCCCTCCACGGCCCAGGCAGGACCGGAGGGACTAGGGTGTAGCCGCCGCTATGTGGGGGTGGACAGTGCAGTGTACCCTCAGACCCCCACGGGGCGTCCCTATCCCTCCGCGGCCCAGGCAGGACCGGAGGGACTCGGGTGTAGCCGCTGCTGTGTGGGGGTGGACAGTGCAATGTACCCTCAGACCCCCACGGGGCGTCCCTATCCCTTCGCGGCCCAGGCATGACCGGAGGGACTCGGGTGTAGCCGCCGCTATGTGGGGGTGGATGGCGCAGTGTACCCTCAGTCCCCCACGGGGCGTCCCTATCCCTCCGCGGCCCAGGCAGGACCGGAGGGACTAGGGTGTAGCCGCCGCTATGTGGGGGTGGACAGTGCAGTGTACCCTCAGTCCCCCGCGGGGCGTCCCTATCCCTCCGCGGCCCAGGCGGGACCGGAGGGACTCGGGTGTAGCCGCCGCTATGTGGGGGTGGATGGCGCAGTGTACCCTCAGACCCCCACGGGGCGTCCCTATCCCTCCGCGGCCCAGGCAGGACCGGAGGGACTCGGGTGTAGCCGCCACTGTGTGCGGGTGGACAGTGCAGTGTACCCTCAGTCCCCCACGGGGCGTCCCTATCCCTCCGCGGCCCAGGCAGGACCGGAGGGACTCGGGTGTAGCCGCCACTGTGTGGGGGTGGACAGTGCAGTGTACCCTCAGACCCCCACGGGGCGTCCCTATCCCTCCGCGGCCCAGGCAGGACCGGAGGGACTCGGGTGTAGCCGCCGCTGTGTGGGGGTGGACAGTGCAGTGTACCCTCAGTCCCCCACGGGGCGTCCCTATCCCTCCGCGGCCCAGGCAGGACCGGAGGGACTCGGGTGTAGCCGCCGCTGTGTGGGGGTGGACAGTGCAGTGTACCCTCAGTCCCCCACGGGGCGTCCCTATCCCTCCGCGGCCCAGGCAGGACTGGAGGGACTCGGGTGTAGCCGCCGCTGTGTGGGGGTGGACAGTGCAGTGTACCCTCAGACCCCCACGGGGCGTCCCTATCCCTCCGCGGCCCAGGCAAGACCGGAGGGACTCGGGTGTAACCGCCGCTATGTGGGGGTGGACACTGCAGTGTACCCTCAGACCCCCACGGGGCGTCCCTATCCCTCCGTGGCCCAGGCAGGACCGGAGGGACTCGGGTGTAGCCGCCGCTGTGTGGGGGTGGACAGTGCAGTGTACCCTCAGACCCCCACGGGGCGTCCCTATCCCTCTGCGGCCCAGGCAGGACCGGAGGGACTCGGGTGTAACCGCCGCTATGTGGGGGTGGACAGTGCAGTGTACCCTCAAACCCCCACGGGGCGTCCCTATCCCTCCGCGGCCCAGGCAGGACCGGAGGGACTCGGGTGTAGCCGCCACTGTGTGGGGGTGGACAGTGCACTGTACCCTCAGACCCCCACGGGGCATCCCTATCCCTCCGTGGCCCAGGCAGGACCGGAGGGACTCGGGTGTAGCCGCCGCTGTGTGCGGGTGGACAGTGCAGTGTACCCTCAGACCCCCACGGGGCGTCCCCATCCCTCCGCGGCCCAGGCAGGACCGGAGGGACTCGGGTGTAGCCGCCACTGTGTGGGGGTGGACAGTGCACTGTACCCTCAGACCCCCACGGGGCATCCCTATCCCTCCGTGGCCCAGGCAGGACCGGAGGGACTCGGGTGTAACCGCCGCTATGTGGGGGTGGACAGTGCAGTGTACCCTCAGACCCCCACGGGGCGTCCCTATCCCTCCGTGGCCCAGGCAGGACCGGAGGGACTCGGGTGTAGCCGCCGCTGTGTGGGGGTGGACAGTGCAGTGTACCCTCAGACCCCCACGGGGCGTCCCTATCCCTCTGCGGCCCAGGCAGGACCGGAGGGACTCGGGTGTAACCGCCGCTATGTGGGGGTGGACAGTGCAGTGTACCCTCAAACCCCCACGGGGCGTCCCTATCCCTCCGCGGCCCAGGCAGGACCGGAGGGACTCGGGTGTAGCCGCCGCTGTGTGGGGGTGGACAGTGCACTGTACCCTCAGACCCCCACGGGGCATCCCTATCCCTCCGTGGCCCAGGCAAGACTGGAGGGACTCGGGTGTAGCCGCCGCTGTGTGCGGGTGGACAGTGCACTGTACCCTCAGACCCCCACGGGGCGTCCCTATCCCTCCGCGGCCCAGGCAGGACCGGAGGGACTCGGGTGTAGCCGCCACTGTGTGGGGGTGGACAGTGCAGTGTACCCTCAGACCCCCACGGGGCGTCCCTATCCCTCCGCGGCCCAGGCAGGACCGGAGGGACTCGGGTGTAGCCGCCGCTGTGTGGGGGTGGACAGTGCAGTGTACCCTCAGTCCCCCACGGGGCGTCCCTATCCCTCCGCGGCCTAGGCACGACTGGAGGGACTCGGGTGTAGCCGCCGCTGTGTGGGGGTGGACAGTGCAGTGTACCCTCAGACCCCCACGGGGCGTCCCTATCCCTCCGCGGCCCAGGCAAGACCGGAGGGACTCGGGTGTAACCGCCGCTATGTGGGGGTGGACAGTGCAGTGTACCCTCAGACCCCCACGGGGCGTCCCTATCCCTCCGTGGCCCAGGCAGGACCGGAGGGACTCGGGTGTAGCCGCCGCTGTGTGGGGGTGGACAGTGCAGTGTACCCTCAGACCCCCACGGGGCGTCCCTATCCCTCTGCGGCCCAGGCAGGACCGGAGGGACTCGGGTGCAACCGCCGCTATGTGGGGGTGGACAGTGCAGTGTACCCTCAAACCCCCACGGGGCGTCCCTATCCCTCCGCGGCCCAGGCAGGACCGGAGGGACTCGGGTGTAGCCGCCGCTGTGTGGGGGTGGACAGTGCAGTGTACCCTCACATCCCCACGGGGCGTCCCTATCCCTCCGCGGCCCAGGCAGGACCGGAGGGACTCGGGTGTAGCCGCCGCTGTGTGGGGGTGGACAGTGCAGTGTACCCTCAGTCCCCCACGGGGCGTCCCTATCCCTCTGCGGCCCAGGCAGGACCGGAGGGACTCGGGTGTAGCCGCCGCTATGTGGGGGTGGTCAGTGCAGTGTACCCTTAGACCCCCACGGGGCGTCCCCATCCCTCCGCGGCCCAGGCAGGACCGGAGGGACTCGGGTGTAGCCGCCGCTATGTGGCGGTGGACAGTGCAGTGTACCCTCAGACCCCCACGGGGCGTCCCTATCCCTCCGCGGCCCAGGCAGGACCGGAGGGACTCGGGTGTAGCCGCCGCTGTGTGGGGGTGGACAGTGCAGTGTACCCTCAGTCCCCCACGGGGCGTCCCTATCCCTTTGCGGCCCAGGCAGGACCGGAGGGACTCGGGTGTAGCCGCTGCTATGTGGGGGTGGACAGTGCAGTGTACCCTCACACCCCCACGGGGCGTCCCTATCCCTCCGCGGCCCAGGCAGGACCGGAGGGACTCGGGTGTAGCCGCCGCTGTGTGGGGGTGGACAGTGCAGTGTACCCTCAGACCCCCACGGGGTGTCCCTATCCCTCCGTGGCCCAGGCAGGACCGGAGGGACTCGGGTGTAACCGCCGCTGTGTGGGGGTGGACAGTGCAGTGTACGCTGAGACCCCCACGGGGCGTCCCTATCCCTCCGCGGCCCAGGCAGGACCGGAGGGACTCGGGTGTAGCCGCCGCTGTGTGGGGGTGGACAGTGCAGTGTACCCTCAAACCCCCACGGGGCGTCCCTATCCCTCCGCGGCCCAGGCAGGCTCGGAGGGACTCGGGTGTAGCCGCCGCTGTGTGGGGGTGGACAGTGAGGTGTACGCTCAAACCCCCACGGGGCGTCCCTATCCCTCCGCGGCCCAGGCAAGACCGGAGGGACTCGGGTGTAGCCGCCACTGTGTGGGGGTGGACAGTGCAGTGTACCCTCAGACCCCCACGGGGCGTCCCTATCCCTCAGCGGCCCAGGCAGGACCGGAGGGACTCGGGTGTCGCCGCCGCTGTGTGGGGGTGGACAGTGCAGTGTACCCTCAGTCCCCCACGGGGCGTCCCTATCCCTCCGCGGCCCAGGCGGGACCGGAGGGACTCGGGTGTAGCCGCCGCTATGTGGGGGTGGACAGTGCAGTGTACCCTCAAACCCCCACGGGGCGTCCCGATCCCTCCGCGGCCCAGGTAGGACCGGAGGGACTCGGGTGTAGCCGCCGCTGTGTGGGGGTGGACAGTGCAGTGTACCCTGAGACCCCCACGGGGCGTCCCTATCCCTCCGTGGCCTAGGCAGGACCGGAGGGACTCGGGTGTAACCGCCGCTGTGTGGGGGTGGACAGTGCAGTGTACCCTGAGACCCCCACGGGGCGTCCCTATCCCTCCGCGGCCCAGGCAGGACCGGAGGGACTCGGGTGTAGCCGCCGCTATGTGGGGGTGGACAGTGCAGTGTACCCTCACACCCCCACGGGGCGTCCCTATCCCTCCGCGGCCCAGGCAGGACCGGAGGGACTCGGGTGTAGCCGCCGCTGTGTGGGGCTGGACAGTGCAGTGTACCCTCAAACCCCCACGGGGCGTCCCTATCCCTCAGCGGCCCAGGCAGGACCGGAGGGACTCGGGTGTAGCCGCCACTGTGTGGGGGTGGACAGTGCAGTGTACCCTCAGACCCCCATGGGGCATCCCTATCCCTCCGCGGCCCAGGCAGGACCGGAGGGACTCGGGTGTGGCCGCCGCTGTGTGGGGGTGGACAGTGCAGTGTACCCTCAGACCCCCACGGGGCGTCCCTATCCCTCCGCGGCACAGGCGGGACCGGAGGGACTCGGGTGTAGCCGCCGCTGTGTGGGGGTGGACAGTGCAGTGTACCCTCAGACCCCCACGGGGCGTCCCTATCCTTCCGCGGCCCAGGCAGGACCGGAGGGACTCGGGTGTAGCCGCCGCTGTGTGGGGGTGGACAGTGCAGTGTACCCGCAGACCCCCACGGGGCGTCCCTATGCCTCTGCGGCCCAAGCAGGACCGGAGGGACTCGGGTGTAGCCGCCGCTGTGTGGGGGTGGACAGTGCAGTGTACCCTCAGTCCCCCACGGGGCGTCCCTATCCCTCTGCGGCCCAGGCAGGACCGGAGGGACTCGGGTGTAGCCGCCGCTGTGTGGGGGTGGTCAGTGCAGTGTACCCTGAGACCCCCACAGGGCGTCCCTATCCCTCCGCGGCCCAGGCAGGACCGGAGGGACTCGGGTGTAGCCGCCGCTGTGTGGGGGTGGACAGTGCAGCGTACCCTCAGACCCCCACGGGGCGTCCCTATCCCTCCGTGGCACAGGCAGGACCGGAGGGACTCGGGTGTAACCGCCGCTGTGTGGGGGTGGACAGTGCAGTGTACCCTGAGACCCCTACGGGGCGTCCCTATCCCTCCGCGGCCCAGGCAGGACCGGAGGGACTCGGGTGTAGCCGCCGCTGTGTGGGGGTGGACAGTGCAGTGTACCCTCAGTCCCCCACGGGGCGTCCCTATCCCTCCGCGGCCCAGGCAGGACCGGAGGGACTCGGGTGTAGCCGCCGCTGTGTGGGGCTGGACAGTGTAGTGTACCCTCAGACCCCCACGGGGCGTCCCTATCCCTCTGCGGCCCAGGCAGGACCGGAGGGACTCGGGTGTAGCCGCCGCTGTGTGGGGGTGGACAGTGCAGTGTACCCTCAGTCCCCCACGGGGCGTCCCTATCCCTTTGCGGCCCAGGCAGGACCGGAGGGACTCGGGTGTAGCCGCCGCTGTGTGGGGGTGGACAGTGCAGTGTACCCTCAAACCCCCACGGGGCGTCCCTATCCCTCCGCGGCCCAGGCATGACCGGAGGGACTCGAGTGTAGCCGCTGCTGTGTGGGGGTGGACAGTGCAGTGTACCCTCAGACCCCCACGGGGCGTCCGTGTCCCTCCGTGGCCCAGGCAGGACCGGAGGGACTCGGGTGTAACCGCCGCTGTGTGGGGGTGGACAGTGCAGTGTACCCTCAAACCCCCACGGGGCGTCCCTATCCCTCCGCGGCCCAGGCAGGACCGGAGGGACTAGGGTGTAGCCGCCGCTGTGTGGGGGTGGACAGTGCAGTGTACCCTTAAATCCCCACGTGGCGTCCCTATCCCTCCGCGGCCCAGGCAGGACCACAGGGACTCGGGTGTAGCCGCCACTGTGTGGGGGTGGACAGTGCAGTGTACCCTCAGACCCCCACGGGGCGTCCCTATCCCTCCGCGGCCCAGGCAGAACCGGAGGGACTCGGGTGTAGCCGCCGCTGTGTGGGGGTGGACAGTGCAGTGTACCCTCAGACCCCCACGGGGCGTCCCTATCCCTCCGCGGCCCAGGCAGGACCGGAGGGACTCGGGTGTAGCCGCCGCTATGTGGGGGTGGACAGTGCAGTGTACCCTCAGACCCCCACGGGGCGTCCCTATCCCTCCGCGGCCCAGGCAGGACCGGAGGGACTCGGGTGTAGCCGCCGCTGTGTGGGGGTGGACAGTGCAGTGTACCCTCAAACCCCCACGGGGCGTCCCTATCCCTCCGCGGCCCAGGCAGGACCGGAGGGACTCGGGTGTAGCCGCCACTGTGTGGGGGTGGACAGTGCAATGTACCCTCAGACCCCCATGGGGCATCCCTATCCCTCCGCGGCCCAGGCAGGACCGGAGGGACTCGGGTGTAGCCGCCGCTATGTGGGGGTGGACAGTGCAGTGTACCCTCAGACCCCCACGGGGCGTCCCTATCCCTCCGCGGCCCAGGCACGACCGGAGGGACTCGGGTGTAGCCGCCGCTGTGTGGGGGTGGACAGTGCAGTGTACCCTCAGACCCCAACGGGGCGTCCCTATCCCTCCGCGGCCCAGGCAGGACCGGAGGGACTCGGGTGTAGCCGCCGCTGTGTGGGGGTGGACAGTGCAGCGTACCCTCAGACCCCCACGGGGCGTCCCTATCCCTCCGCGGCCTAGGCAGGACCGGAGGGACTCGGGTGTAGCCACCGCTATGTGGGGTTGGATGGCGCAGTGTACCCTTAGTCCCCCACGGGGCGTCCCTATCCCTCCGCGGCTCAGGCAGGACCGGAGGGACTCGGGTGTAGCCGCCGCTGTGTGGGGGTGGACAGTGCAGTGTACCCTGAGACCCCCACGGGGCGTCCCTATCCCTCCGCGGCCCAGGCAGGACCGGAGGGACTCGAGTGTAGCCGCCGCTGGGTGGGGGTGGACAGTGCAGCGTACCCTCAGACCCCCACGGGGCGTCCCTATCCCTCCGCGGCCTAGGCAGGACCGGAGGGACTCGGTTGTAACCGCCGCTGTGTGGGGTTGGATGGCGCAGTGTACCCTTAGTCCCCCACGGGGCGTCCCTATCCCTCTGCGGCCCAGGCAGGACCGGAGGGACTAGGGTGTAGCCGCCGCTGTGTGGGGGTGGATGGCGCAGTGTACCCTCAGACCCCCTCGGGGCGTCCCTATCCATCCGCGGCCCGGACGGGACCGAGGGACTCGGGTGTAACCGCCGCTATATGGGGGTGGATGGCGCAGTGTACCCTTACTCCCCCACGGGGCGTCCCTATCCCTCCGCGGCCCAGGCAGGACCGGAGGGACTCGGGTCCAGCCGCCGCTGTGTGGGGGTGGACAGTGCGATGTACCCTCAGTCCCCCACGGGGCGTCCCTATCCCTCCGCGGCCCAGGCAGGACCGGAGGGACTCGGGTGTAGCCGCCACTGTGTGGGGGTGGACAGTGCAGTGTACCCTCAGACCCCCACGGGGCGTCCCTATCCCTCCGCGGCCCACGCGGGACCGGAGGGACTCGGCTGTAACCGCCGCTGTGTGGGGGTGGATGGCGCAGTGTACCCTTAGTCCCCCACGGGGCGGGCCTATCCCTCCGCGGCCCAGGCAGGACCGGAGGGACTCGGGTGTAGCCGCCGCTGTGTGGGGGTGGACAGTGCAGTGTACCCTCAGTCCCCCACGGGGCGTCCCTATCCCTTTGCGGCCCAGGCAGGACCGGAGGGACTCGGGTGTAGCCGCCGCTATGTGGGGGTGGACAGTGCAGTGTACCCTTAGACCCCCACAGGGCGTCCCTATCCCTCCGCGGCCCAGGCGGGACCGGAGGGACTCGGGTGTAACGGCCGCTGTGTGGGGGTGGATGGCGCAGTGTACCCTTAGTCGCCCACGGGGCGTCCCTATCCCTCCGCGGCCCAGGCAGGACCGGAGGGACTCGGGTGTAGCCGCCGCTGTGTGGGGGTGGACAGTGCAGTGTACCCTCAGTCCCCCACGGGGCGTGCCTATCCCTCTGCGGCCCAGGCAGGACCGGAGGGACTCGGGTGTAGCCGCCGCTATGTGAAGGTGGACAGTGCAGTGTACCCTCAGACCCCCACGGGGCGTCCCTATCCCTCCGCGGCCGGCAGGACCGGAGGGACGGGGGTGTAGCCGCCGCTATGTGGGGTTGGACAGTGCAGTGTACCCTCAGTCCCCCACGGGGCGTCCCTATCCCTCCGCGGCCCAGGCGGGACCTGAGGGACTCGGGTGTAGCCGCCGCTATGTGGGGGTGGACAGTGCAGTGTACCCTCAGTCCCCCACGGGGCGTCCCTATCCCTCCGCGGCCCACGCAGGACCGCAGGGACTCGGGTGTAGCCGCCGCTGTGTGGGGGTGGACAGTGCAGTGTACCCTCAGACCCCCACGGGGCGTCCCTATCCCTCCGCGGCCCAGGCATGACCGGAGGGACTCGGGTGTAGCCGCCGTTGTATGGGGGTGGATGGCGCAGTGTACCCTCAGTCCCCCAGGGGGCATCCCTATCCCTCCGCGGCCCAGGCAGGACCGGAGGGACTAGGGTGTAGCCGCCGCTGTGTGGGGGTGGACAGTGCAGTGTACCCTCAGACCCCCACGTGGCGTCCCTATCCCTCCGCGGCCCAGGCAGGACCGGAGGGACTCGGGTGTAACCGCCGCTGTGTGGGGGTGGACAGTGCAGTGTACCCTCAGTCCCCCACGGGGCGTCCCTATCCCTCCGCGGCCCAAGCATGACCGGAGGGACTCGGGTGTAACCGCCGCTGTATGGGGGTGGATGGCGCAGTGTACCCTCAGTCCCCCACGGGGCGTCCCTATCCCTCCGCGGCCCAGGCAGGACCGGAGGGACTAGGGTGTAGCCGCCGCTATGTGGGGGTGGACAGTGCAGTGTACCCTCAGACCCCCACGGGGCGTCCCTATCCCTCTGCGGCCGGGGCAGGACCGGAGGGACTTGGGTGTAGCCGCCGCTATGTGAGGGCGGACAGTGCAGTGTAACCTCAGACCCCCACGGGGCGTCCCTATCCCTCCGCGGCCCAGGCAGGACCGGAGGGACTCGGGTGTAGCCGCCGCTATGTGGGGGTGGACAGTGCAGTGTACCCTCAGACCCCCACGGGGCGTCCCTATCCCTCCGCAGCCCAGGCATGACCGGAGGGACTCGGGTGTAACCGCCGCTGTGTGGGGGTGGATGGCGTAGTGTACCCTTAGTCCCCCACGGGGCGTCGCTATCCCTCCGCGGCCCAGGCATGACCGGAGGGACTCGGGTGTAGCCGCCGTTGTGTGGGGGTGGACAGTGCAGTGTACCCTTAGTCCCCCACGGGGCGTCCCTATCCCTCCGCGGCCCAGGCAGGACCGGAGGGACTAGGGTGTAGCCGCCGCTGTGTGGGGGTGGACAGTGCAGTGTACTCTCAGATCCCCACGGGGCGTCCCTATCCCTCTGCGGCCCAGGCAGGATCGGAGGGACTCGGGTGTAGCCGCCGCTATGTGGGGGTGGACAGTGCAGTGTACTCTCACACCCCCACGGGGCGTCCCTATCCCTCCGCGGCCCAGGCAGGACCGGAGGGACTCAGGTGTAACCGCCGCTGTGTGGGGCCGGATGGCGCAGTGTACCCTTAGTCCCCCACGGGGCGTCCCTATCCCTCCGCGGCCCAGGCATGACCGGAGGGACTCAGGTGTAGCCGCCGTTGTGTGGGGGTGGACAGTGCAGCGTACCCTTAGTCCCCCACGGGGCGTCCCTATCCCTCCGCGGCCCAGGCAGGACCGGAGGGACTAGGGTGTAACCGCCGCTGTGTGGGGGTGGACAGTGCAGTGTACCCTCACACCCCCACGGGGCGTCCCTATCCCTCCGCGGCCAAGGCAGGACCGGAGGGACTCGGGTGTAGCCGCCGCTGTGTGGGGGTGGACAGTGCAGTGTACCCTCAGACCCCCACGGGGCATCCCTATCCCTCCAGGGCCCAGGCAGTACCGGAGGGACTCGGGTGTAGCCGCCGCTGTGTGGGGGTGGACAGTGCAGTGTACCCTCAGACCCCCACGGGGCATCCCTATCCCTCCGCGGCCCAGGCAGGACCGGAGGGACTCGGGTGTAGCCGCCGCTGTGTGGGGGTGGACAGTGCAGTGTACCCTGAGACCCCCACGGGGCGTCCCTATCCAGGGCTGTCCTTAACGCAAAAAAAAAAAATCCCGTCCGGTACGGGGTAATTTCAAAAGAGCCCGCGGACAGTGCATGTCTTCACCCCGGTGTTCCCAATTGTTCAACCATGAGTCCCTAGCCCCAAATTGGTCTCGGCACATAACCATATGATCCTTGCCCCACATGTGTTGCATGACCCTACCTCACACCCTGCACAATTCAACATGAAGAAGAGCAATACTTTTTTTGAATCAAATATAGTGATGCAGCGTTCGACCACCCGAATGTTCCATCGCCGGTGGCACAGCTGGAAACAAACTCCCTACTGCTGGTACAACCTGTGGAAGTGCACCCTGACACGCTCCATAAGCTCACCCTTCCCCACTCTCACACTCAAACCATGCTTCCTACAAATGGCCTGAAACTCAACCTTAGTCCACTCATGCAACCTCCCCCTCTCCATTGCACTCAACACCGCCTTATCCACATCATACCGAAACACCAACTGCGTGCCAGGGTTAGAAGAGGTGGAGGGGACAGTTGAGGGGTTAGGAAGGTCAGAAGAGGAGCTACTGGCAACTGCATCTGCCTGCTCCATATCCTCGTCCTCATTGTCTTCGTCCTCACCCTCCAACTCAACCCCATACACATCGCCAATGTCGGCGTCACGTGTCGCCCTCTTGGGGACAACCCACAAATCTCGAATGTCCAACGGAACCTCCGCCTCAACATCCTCTTCCAAAGAAACTGCCAAATCCTTGAAAGCCGCAAACCCAAGCAAACCACCATCTTCCACCTCAACTGCATGCCCTTGCTTCCGTTTGCGCGGGCGGAAAGGGGCCTTCCGAAGGTCCTCAAAAACCTCAAAGGGCCCCCAATCCTCTGGTGCCTCCCCATTGTCACCTTACCCACAGCGTCTCACACATGCGCTCCGTGGTTTGGCCAAAGTCCGTAGCCGTCACGTAGCTAAAAACTCTCTCACACGAACACGAGCTTGCCTCAAACCAATCCTCCAGGTTAGCACTGCCATCCCACTCAGCTCGCTTGAATCGTGCTTGTACGTCCTCAATCAAACTACGAAGAAACTTCATCCGGCTACCCTTGATGACGCTACTCCCTACGTCAACACCCAACGATTCCTCCCACCCCCCTGGAATGACATGACGCATGGTGTGCAACAGCTGTGTGCACATCACGTTCATCAAACCCTGGACGGCGGCGACCCGTGCCCCCCTGGTCGCTTGAACTTTCTTGCTTGTGGTACAAACCACAGCAAAAACATCGCAAAAAAAGGCTGCCGTCAACTTGAAGAGGGGGTGTGAAAGTGCATCGAACAAGCCCTGGGCCTTATCCCTCCGCCCCAGGTCAGCCTCATGACTAATGTACTCGGGCAAGTGTTCCACAACAGCAGGCAAATTCTCTAGCACAATATCAAGCTCGTGGAACATTGCTTCCACCCAACGCACACCAGTGCGGCGGGAGAAACAAAACTTCCCCCGCTTGCGCCACAACTCCCGCATGCGCTTCGAGCTGGTCCTGTAGAAGCAGGCCAGGAAGGACACCAGATCATCCAGTGCATCGTACCACAGCTTGACCTTTCCCTTTGCAGTGCTGATCGCTCGCATCAGGCAATGTGCCGCATCCTTCACCCGGGGATCGGGGAGCCCCACCGCTTCAGAGCGGGGGGCAAAATCAGAAGTGGCCCACAAGTGGGCAAATTGGCTACCTCACCCCTGCCGTATCGGGGAGCCCCACCGCTTCAGAGCGGGGGACAAAATCAGAAGTGGCCCACAAGTGGGCAAATTGGCTACCTCACCCCTGCCGTATCGGGGAGCCCCACCGCTTCAGAGCGGGGGGCAAAATCAGAAGTGGCCCACAAGTGGGCAAATTGGCTACCTCACCCCTGCCGTATCAGGGAGCCCCACCGCCTCAGAGCGGGGGGCAAAATCAGAAGTGGCCCACAAGTGGGCAAATTGGCTACCTCACCCCTGCCGTATCGAGAGCCCCACCGCTTGAGAGCGGGTGGCAAAATCAGAAGTGGCCCACAAGTGGGCAAATTGGCTACCTCACCCCTGCCGTATCGGGGAGCCCCACCGCCTCAGAGCGGGGGGCAAAATCAGAAGTGGCCCACAAGTGGGCAAATTGGCTACCTCACCCCTGCCGTATCGGAGAGCCCCACCGCCTCAGAGCGGGGGGCAAACTCAGAAGTGGCCCACAAGTGGGCAAATTGGCTACCTCACCCCTGCCGTATCGGGGAGCCCCACCGCTTCAGAGCGGGGGGCAAAATCAGAAGTGGCCCACAAGTGGGCAAATTGGCTACCTCACCCCTGCCGTATCGGGGAGCCCCACCGCTTCAGAGCGGGGGGCAAAATCAGAAGTGGCCCACAAGTGGGCAAATTGGCTACCTCACCCCTGCCGTATCGGGGAGCCCCACTGCCTCAGAGCGGGGGGCAAAATCAGAAGAGGCCCACAAGTGGGCAAATTGGCTACCTCACCCCTGCCGTATCGGGGAGCCCCACCGCCTCAGGGCGGGGGGCAAAATCAGAAGTGGCCCACAAGTGGGCAAATTGGCTACCTCACCCCTGCCGTATCGGGGAGCCCCACCGCTTCAGAGCGGGGGGCAAAATCAGAAGTGGCCCACAAGTGGGCAAATTGGCTACCTCACCCCTGCCGTATCGGGGAGCCCCACCGCTTCAGAGCGGGGGGCAAAATCAGAAGTGGCCCACAAGTGGGCAAATTGGCTACCTCACCCCTGCCGTATCGGGGAGCCCCACCGCTTCAGAGCGGGGGGCAAAATCAGAAGTGGCCCACAAGTGGGCAAATTGGCTACCTCACCCCTGCCGTATCGGGGAGCCCCACCGCCTCAGAGCGGGGGGCAAAATCAGAAGTGGCCCACAAGTGGGCAAATTGGCTACCTGACCCCTGCCGTATCGGGGAGCCCCACCGCCTCAGAGCGGGGGGCAAAATCAGAAGTGGCCCACAAGTGGGCAAATTGGCTACCTCACCCCTGCCGTATCGGGGGCCCCACCGCCTCAGAGCGGGGGGCAAAATCAGAAGTGGCCCACAAGTGGGCAAATTGGCTACCTCACCCCTGCCGTATCGGGGAGCCCCACCGCCTCAGAGCGGGGGGCAAAATCAGAAGTGGCCCACAAGTGGGCAAATTGGCTACCTCACCCCTGCCGTATCGGGGAGCCCCACCGCCTCAGAGCGGGGGGCAAAATCAGAAGTGGCCCACAAGTGGGCAAATTGGCTACCTGACCCCTGCCGTATCAGGGAGCCCCACCGCTTCAGAGCGGGGGGCAAAATCAAAAGTGGCCCACAAGTGGGCAAATTGGCTACCTCACCCCTGCCGTATCAGGGAGCCCCACGGCTTCAGAGCGGGGGGCAAAATCAGAAGTGGCCCACAAGTGGGCAAATTGGCTACCTCACCCCTGCCGTATCGGGGAGCCCCACCGCTTCAGAGCGGGGGGCAAAATCAAAAGTGGCCCACAAGTGGGCAAATTGGCTACCTCACCCCTGCCGTATCAGGGAGCCCCACGGCTTCAGAGCGGGGGGCAAAATCAAAAGTGGCCCACAAGTGGGCAAATTGGCTACCTCACCCCTGCCGTATCGGGGAGCCCCACCGCCTCAGAGCGGGGGGCAAAATCAGAAGTGGCCCACAAGTGGGCAAATTGGCTACCTCACCCCTGCCGTATCGGGGAGCCCCACCGCTTCAGAGCGGGGGGCAAAATCAGAAGTGGCCCACAAGTGGGCTAATTGGCTACCTCACCCCTGCCGTATCGGGGAGCCCCACCGCCTCAGAGCGGGGGGCAAAATCAGAAGTGGCCCACAAGTGGGCAAATTGGCTACCTCACCCCTGCCGTATCGAGAGCCCCACCGCTTGAGAGCGGGGGGCAAAATCAGAAGTGGCCCACAAGTGGGCAAATTGGCTACCTCACCCCTGCCGTATCGGGGAGCCCCACCGCCTCAGGGCGGGGGGCAAAATCAGAAGTGGCCCACAAGTGGGCAAATTGGCTACCTCACCCCTGCCGTATCGGAGAGCCCCACCGCCTCAGAGCGGGGGGCAAAATCAGAAGTGGCCCACAAGTGGGCAAATTGGCTACCTCACCCCTGCCGTATCGGGGAGCCCCACCGCCTCAGGGCGGGGGGCAAAATCAGAAGTGGCCCACAAGTGGGCAAATTGGCTACCTCACCCCTGCCGTATCGGGGAGCCCCACCGCTTCAGAGCGGGGGGCAAAATCAGAAGTGGCCCACAAGTGGGCAAATTGGCTACCTCACCCCTGCCGTATCGGGGAGCCCCACCGCTTCAGAGCGGGGGGCAAAATCAGAAGTGGCCCACAAGTGGGCAAATTGGCTACCTCACCCCTGCCGTATCGGGGAGCCCCACCGCCTCAGAGCGGGGGGCAAAATCAGAAGTGGCCCACAAGTGGGCAAATTGGCTACCTCACCCCTGCCGTATCGGGGAGCCCCACCGCTTCAGAGCGGGGGGCAAATTCAGAAGTGGCCCACAAGTGGGCAAATTGGCTACCTCACCCCTGCCGTATCGGGGAGCCCCACCGCTTCAGAGCGGGGGGCAAAATCAGAAGTGGCCCACAAGTGGGCTAATTGGCTACCTCACCCCTGCCGTATCGGGGAGCCCCACCGCCTCAGAGCGGGGGGCAAAATCAGAAGTGGCCCACAAGTGGGCAAATTGGCTACCTCACCCCTGCCGTATCGAGAGCCCCACCGCTTGAGAGCGGGGGGCAAAATCAGAAGTGGCCCACAAGTGGGCAAATTGGCTACCTCACCCCTGCCGTATCGGGGAGCCCCACCGCCTCAGGGCGGGGGGCAAAATCAGAAGTGGCCCACAAGTGGGCAAATTGGCTACCTCACCCCTGCCGTATCGGAGAGCCCCACCGCCTCAGAGCGGGGGGCAAAATCAGAAGTGGCCCACAAGTGGGCAAATTGGCTACCTCACCCCTGCCGTATCGGGGAGCCCCACCGCCTCAGGGCGGGGGGCAAAATCAGAAGTGGCCCACAAGTGGGCAAATTGGCTACCTCACCCCTGCCGTATCGGGGAGCCCCACCGCTTCAGAGCGGGGGGCAAAATCAGAAGTGGCCCACAAGTGGGCAAATTGGCTACCTCACCCCTGCCGTATCGGGGAGCCCCACCGCTTCAGAGCGGGGGGCAAAATCAGAAGTGGCCCACAAGTGGGCAAATTGGCTACCTCACCCCTGCCGTATCGGGGAGCCCCACCGCCTCAGAGCGGGGGGCAAAATCAGAAGTGGCCCACAAGTGGGCAAATTGGCTACCTCACCCCTGCCGTATCGGGGAGCCCCACCGCTTCAGAGCGGGGGGCAAATTCAGAAGTGGCCCACAAGTGGGCAAATTGGCTACCTCACCCCTGCCGTATCGGGGAGCCCCACGGCTTCAGAGCGGGGGGCAAAATCAGAAGTGGCCCACAAGTGGGCAAATTGGCTACCTCACCCCTGCCGTATCGGGGAGCCCCACCGCCTCAGGGCGGGGGGCAAAATCAGAAGTGGCCCACAAGTGGGCAAATTGGCTACCTCACCCCTGCCGTATCGGGGAGCCCCACCGCTTCAGAGCGGGGGGCAAAATCAGAAGTGGCCCACAAGTGGGCAAATTGGCTACCTCACCCCTGCCGTATCGGGGAGCCCCACCGCTTCAGAGCGGGGGGCAAAATCAGAAGTGGCCCACAAGTGGGCAAATTGGCTACCTCACCCCTGCCGTATCGGGGAGCCCCACCGCTTCAGAGCGGGGGGCAAAATCAGAAGTGGCCCACAAGTGGGCAAATTGGCTACCTCACCCCTGCCGTATCGGGGAGCCCCACTGCCTCAGAGCGGGGGGCAAAATCAGAAGTGGCCCACAAGTGGGCAAATTGGCTACCTGACCCCTGCCGTATCGGGGAGCCCCACCGCCTCAGAGCGGGGGGCAAAATCAGAAGTGGCCCACAAGTGGGCAAATTGGCTACCTCACCCCTGCCGTATCGGGGGCCCCACCGCCTCAGAGCGGGGGGCAAAATCAGAAGTGGCCCACAAGTGGGCAAATTGGCTACCTCACCCCTGCCGTATCGGGGAGCCCCACCGCCTCAGAGCGGGGGGCAAAATCAGAAGTGGCCCACAAGTGGGCAAATTGGCTACCTCACCCCTGCCGTATCGGGGAGCCCCACCGCCTCAGAGCGGGGGGCAAAATCAGAAGTGGCCCACAAGTGGGCAAATTGGCTACCTCACCCCTGCCGTATCGGGGAGCCCCACCGCTTCAGAGCGGGGGGCAAAATCAAAAGTGGCCCACAAGTGGGCAAATTGGCTACCTCACCCCTGCCGTATCAGGGAGCCCCACGGCTTCAGAGCGGGGGGCAAAATCAGAAGTGGCCCACAAGTGGGCAAATTGGCTACCTCACCCCTGCCGTATCGGGGAGCCCCACCGCTTCAGAGCGGGGGGCAAAATCAAAAGTGGCCCACAAGTGGGCAAATTGGCTACCTCACCCCTGCCGTATCAGGGAGCCCCACGGCTTCAGAGCGGGGGGCAAAATCAAAAGTGGCCCACAAGTGGGCAAATTGGCTACCTCACCCCTGCCGTATCGGGGAGCCCCACCGCCTCAGAGCGGGGGGCAAAATCAGAAGTGGCCCACAAGTGGGCAAATTGGCTACCTCACCCCTGCCGTATCGGGGAGCCCCACCGCTTCAGAGCGGGGGGCAAAATCAGAAGTGGCCCACAAGTGGGCTAATTGGCTACCTCACCCCTGCCGTATCGGGGAGCCCCACCGCCTCAGAGCGGGGGGCAAAATCAGAAGTGGCCCACAAGTGGGCAAATTGGCTACCTCACCCCTGCCGTATCGAGAGCCCCACCGCTTGAGAGCGGGGGGCAAAATCAGAAGTGGCCCACAAGTGGGCAAATTGGCTACCTCACCCCTGCCGTATCGGGGAGCCCCACCGCCTCAGAGCGGGGGGCAAAATCAGAAGTGGCCCACAAGTGGGCAAATTGGCTACCTCACCCCTGCCGTATCGGAGAGCCCCACCGCCTCAGAGCGGGGGGCAAAATCAGAAGTGGCCCACAAGTGGGCAAATTGGCTACCTCACCCCTGCCGTATCGGGGAGCCCCACCGCTTCAGAGCGGGGGGCAAAATCAGAAGTGGCCCACAAGTGGGCAAATTGGCTACCTCACCCCTGCCGTATCGGGGAGCCCCACCGCTTCAGAGCGGGGGGCAAAATCAGAAGTGGCCCACAAGTGGGCAAATTGGCTACCTCACCCCTGCCGTATCGGGGAGCCCCACCGCTTCAGAGCGGGGGGCAAAATCAGAAGTGGCCCACAAGTGGGCAAATTGGCTACCTCACCCCTGCCGTATCGGGGAGCCCCACCGCCTCAGAGCGGGGGGCAAAATCAGAAGTGGCCCACAAGTGGGCAAATTGGCTACCTGACCCCTGCCGTATCGGGGAGCCCCACCGCCTCAGAGCGGGGGGCAAAATCAGAAGTGGCCCACAAGTGGGCAAATTGGCTACCTCACCCCTGCCGTATCGGGGGCCCCACCGCTTGAGAGCGGGGGGCAAAATCAGAAGTGGCCCACAAGTGGGCAAATTGGCTACCTCACCCCTGCCGTATCGGGGAGCCCCACCGCCTCAGAGCGGGGGGCAAAATCAGAAGTGGCCCACAAGTGGGCAAATTGGCTACCTCACCCCTGCCGTATCGGGGAGCCCCACCGCCTCAGAGCGGGGGGCAAAATCAGAAGTGGCCCACAAGTGGGCAAATTGGCTACCTGACCCCTGCCGTATCAGGGAGCCCCACCGCTTCAGAGCGGGGGGCAAAATTAAAAGTGGCCCACAAGTGGGCAAATTGGCTACCTCACCCCTGCCGTATCAGGGAGCCCCACGGCTTCAGAGCGGGGGGCAAAATCAGAAGTGGCCCACAAGTGGGCAAATTGGCTACCTCACCCCTGCCGTATCGGGGAGCCCCACCGCTTCAGAGCGGGGGGCAAAATCAAAAGTGGCCCACAAGTGGGCAAATTGGCTACCTCACCCCTGCCGTATCAGGGAGCCCCACGGCTTCAGAGCGGGGGGCAAAATCAAAAGTGGCCCACAAGTGGGCAAATTGGCTACCTCACCCCTGCCGTATCGGGGAGCCCCACCGCCTCAGAGCGGGGGGCAAAATCAGAAGTGGCCCACAAGTGGGCAAATTGGCTACCTCACCCCTGCCGTATCGGGGAGCCCCACCGCTTCAGAGCGGGGGGCAAAATCAGAAGTGGCCCACAAGTGGGCTAATTGGCTACCTCACCCCTGCCGTATCGGGGAGCCCCACCGCCTCAGAGCGGGGGGCAAAATCAGAAGTGGCCCACAAGTGGGCAAATTGGCTACCTCACCCCTGCCGTATCGAGAGCCCCACCGCTTGAGAGCGGGGGGCAAAATCAGAAGTGGCCCACAAGTGGGCAAATTGGCTACCTCACCCCTGCCGTATCGGGGAGCCCCACCGCCTCAGAGCGGGGGGCAAAATCAGAAGTGGCCCACAAGTGGGCAAATTGGCTACCTCACCCCTGCCGTATCGGAGAGCCCCACCGCCTCAGAGCGGGGGGCAAAATCAGAAGTGGCCCACAAGTGGGCAAATTGGCTACCTCACCCCTGCCGTATCGGGGAGCCCCACCGCTTCAGAGCGGGGGGCAAAATCAGAAGTGGCCCACAAGTGGGCAAATTGGCTACCTCACCCCTGCCGTATCGGGGAGCCCCACCGCTTCAGAGCGGGGGGCAAAATCAGAAGTGGCCCACAAGTGGGCAAATTGGCTACCTCACCCCTGCCGTATCGGGGAGCCCCACCGCTTCAGAGCGGGGGGCAAAATCAGAAGTGGCCCACAAGTGGGCAAATTGGCTACCTCACCCCTGCCGTATCGGGGAGCCCCACCGCCTCAGAGCGGGGGGCAAAATCAGAAGTGGCCCACAAGTGGGCAAATTGGCTACCTCACCCCTGCCGTATCGGGGAGCCCCACCGCTTCAGAGCGGGGGGCAAATTCAGAAGTGGCCCACAAGTGGGCAAATTGGCTACCTCACCCCTGCCGTATCGGGGAGCCCCACGGCTTCAGAGCGGGGGGCAAAATCAGAAGTGGCCCACAAGTGGGCAAATTGGCTACCTCACCCCTGCCGTATCGGGGAGCCCCACCGCCTCAGAGCGGGGGGCAAAATCAGAAGTGGCCCACAAGTGGGCAAATTGGCTACCTCACCCCTGCCGTATCGGGGAGCCCCACCGCTTCAGAGCGGGGGGCAAAATCAGAAGTGGCCCACAAGTGGGCAAATTGGCTACCTCACCCCTGCCGTATCGGGGAGCCCCACCGCCTCAGAGCGGGGGGCAAAATCAGAAGTGGTGCCTAAAAGAGGGCGGCGGGGGGGGTAGACATGGCCCGCGTTCGGCCGGGGGAAAAAGGCCTCTAGGGGCTGTCCTTAAGGGCTGTCCTTAACAAAAAAGAAAAAAAATCTCGTCCCTTAAGGACAGCCCGGTCCCTATCCCTCCGCGGCCCAGGAAGGACCGGAGGGACTCGGGTGTAGCCGCCGCTATGTGGGGGTGGACAGTGCAGTGTACTCTCAGACCCCCACGGGGCGTCCCTATCCCTCCGCGGCCGAGGCAGGACCGGAGGGACTCGGGTGTAGCCGCCGCTGTGTGGGGGTGGACAGTGCAGTGTACCCTCAGTCCCCCACGGGGCGTCCCTATCCCTCTGCGGCCCAGGCAGGACCGGAGGGACTAGGGTGTAGCCGCCGCTATATGGGGGTGGACAGTGCAGTGTACCCTCAGACCCCCACGGGGCGTCCCTATCCCTCCGCGGCCCAGGCAGGACCGGAGGGACTCGGGTGTAGCCGCCGCTGTGTGGGGGTGGACAATGCAGTGTACTCTCAGACCCCCACGGGGCGTCCCTATCCCTCCGCGGCCCTGGCACGACCGGAGGGACCCGGGTGTAGCCGCCGCTGTGTGGGGGTGGACAGTGCAGTGTACCCTCAGACCCCCACGGGGCGTCCCTATCCCTTTGCGGGCTAGGCAGGACCGGAGGGACTCGGGTGTAGCCGCCGCTATGTGGGGGTGGACAATGCAGTGTACCCTCAGACCCCCATGGGGCGTCCCTATCCCTCCGCGGCCCAGGCAGGACCGGAGGGACTCGGGTGTAGCCGCCGCTGTGTGGGGGTGGACAGTGCAATGTACCCTCAGTCCCCCACGGGGCGCCCCTATCCCTCCGCGGCCCAGAGAGGACCGGAGGGACTGAGGTGGAACCGCCGCTATTTGGGGGTGGATGGTGCAGTGTACCCTCAGTCCCCCACGGGGCGTCCCTATCGCTCCGCGGCCCAGGCAGAACCGGAGGGACCCGGGTGTAGCCGCCGCTGTGTGGGGGTGGACAGTGCAGTGTACCCTCAGACCCCCACGGGGCGTCCCTATCCCTTTGCGGGCTAGGCAGGACCGGAGGGACTCGGGTGTAGCCGCCGCTATGTGGGGGTGGACAGTGCAGTGTACCCTCAAACCCCCACGGGGCGTCCCTATCGCTCCGCGGCCCAGGCGGGACTGGAGGGACTCGGGTGTAGCCGCCGCTATGTGGGGGTGGACAGTGCAGTGTACCCTCAGACCCCCACGGGGCGTCCCTATCCCTCCGCGGCCTAGGCAGGACCGGAGGGACTCGGGTGTAGCCGCCGCTATGTGGGGGTGGACAGTGCAGTGTACCCTCAAACCCCCACGGGGCGTCCCTATCCCTCCGCGGCCCAGGCGGGACTGGAGGGACTCGGGTGTAGCCGCCGCTATGTGGGGGTGGACAGTGCAGTGTACCCACAGACCCCCACGGGGCGTCCCCATCCCTCCGCGGCCCAGGCGGGACTGGAGGGACTCGGGTGTAGCCGCCGCTATGTGGGGGTGCAGAGTGCAGTGTACCCTCACACCCCCACGGGGCATCCCTATCCCTCCGCGGCCCAGGCATGACCGGAGGGACTCGGGTGTAGCCGCCGCTGTGTGGGGGTGGACAGTGCAGTGTACCCTCAGACCCCCACTGGGTGTCCCTATCCCTCCGCGGCCCAGGCAGGCAGGACCGGAGGGACTCAGGTGTAGCCGCCGTTATGTGGGGGTGGACAGTGCAGTGTACCCTCAAACCCCCACGGGGCATCCCTATCCCTCCGCGGCCCAGGCAGGACCGGAGGGACTCGGGTGTAACCGCAGCTGTGTGGGGATGGACAGTGCAGTGTACCCTCAGTCCCCCACGGGGCGTCCCTATCCCTCCGCGGCCCAGGCAGGACCGGAGGGACTCGGGTGTAGCCGCCGCTGTGTGGGGGTGGACAGTGCAGTGTACCCTCAGTCCCCCACGGGGCGTCCCTATCCCTCCGCGGCCCAGGCAGAATCGGAGGGACTCGGGTGTAGCCGCCGCTGTGTGGGGGTGGACAGTGCAGTGTACCCTCAGACCCCCACGGGGCGTCCCTATCCCTCCGCGGCCTAGGCGGGACCGGAGGGACTCGGGTGTAGCCGCCGCTATGTGGGGGTGGACAGTGCAGTGTACCCTCAAACCCCCACGGGGCGTCCCTATCCCTCCGCGGCCCAGGCGGGACTGGAGGGACTCGGGTGTAGCCGCCGCTATGTGGGGGTGGACAGTGCAGTGTACCCACAGACCCCCACGGGGCGTCCCTATCCCTCCGCGGCCCAGGCAGGACCGGAGGGACTCGGGTGTAGCCGCCACTGTGTGGGGGTGGACAGTGCAGTGTACCCTCACACCCCCACGGGGCATCCCTATCCCTCCGCGGCCCAGGCATGACCGGAGGGACTCGGGTGTAGCCGCCGGTGTGTGGGGGTGGACAGTGCAGTGTACCCTCAGACCCCCACTGGGTGTCCCTATCCCTCCGCGGCCCAGGTAGGTAGGACCGGAGGGACTGAGGTGTAGCCGCCGCTATGTGGGGGTGGACAGTGCAGTGTACCCTCAGTCCCCCACGGGGCGTCCATATCCCTGCGCGGCCCAGGCAGGACCGGAGGGACTCGGGTGTAACCGCCGCTATATGGGGGTGGACAGTGTAGTGTACCCTCAGACCCCCACGGGGCGTCCCTATCCCTCCGCGGCCCAGGCAGGACCGGAGGGACTCGGGTGTAGCCGCCGCTGTGTGGGGGTGGACAGTGCAGTGTACCCTCAGACCCCCAGGGGGCGTCCCTATCCCTCCAGGGCCGAGAGAGGACCGGAGGGACACGGGTGTAGCCGCCGCTATGTGGGGGTGGATGGTGCAGTGTACCCTCAGACCCCCACGGGGCGTCCCTATCCCTCTGCGGCCCAGGCAGGACCGGAGGAATTCGGGTGTAGCCGCCGCTACGTGGGGGTGGACAGTGCAGTGTACCCTGAGACCCCCACGGGGCGTCCCTATCCCTCCGCGGCCCAGGCAGGACCGGAGGGACTCGGGTGTAGCCGCCGCTATGCAGGGGTGGACAGTGCAGTGTACCCTCAGACCCCCATGGGGCGTCCCTATCCCTCTGCGGCCCAAGCAGGACCGGAGGGACTCGGGTGTAGCCGCCGCTGTGTGGGGGTGGACAGTGCAGTGTACCCTCAGACCCCCACGGGGCGTCCCTATCCCTCCGCGGCCCAGGCAGGACCGGAGGGACTCGGGTGTAACCGCCGCTGTGTGGGGATGGACAGTGCAGTGTACCCTCACACCCCCACGGGGCATCCCTATCCCTCTGCGTCCCAGGCATGACAGGAGGGACTCGGTTGTAACCGGCGCTGTGGGGGGATGGGCGGCGCATTGTACTCTCAGACCCCCACGGGGCGGTCCTATCCCTCCGCGGCCCAGGCAAGACCGGAGGGACTCGGCTGGAACCGCCGTTGTGTGGGGGTTGGCAGTGATGAGTACCCTCAGACCCCCACGGGGCGTCCCTATCCCTCCGCGGCCAAGGCAGGCAGGACCGGGGGGACTCGGGTGGGGTGTAGCCGCCGTTGTGTGGGGATGGGCGGCGCAGTGTACTCTCAGTCCCCCACGGGGCGTCCCTATCCGTCCGCGGCCCAGGCAGGACCGGAGGGACTTGGGTGTAGCTGCCGCTGTGTGGGGGTGGACAGTGCAGTGTTCCCTCAGACCCACATGGGGCGTCCCTATCCCTCCGCGGCCCGGGGAGGACCGGAGGGACTCGGGTGTAACCGCCGCTGTGTGGGGGTGGACAGTGCAGTGTACCCTCAGACCCACACGGGGCGTCCCTATCCCTCCGCGGCCCAGGCAGGACCGGAGGGACTCGGGTGTAACCGCCGCTGTGTGGGGGTTGGCGGTGATGTGTACCCTCAAACCCCCACTGGGTGTCCCTATCCCTCCGCGGGCCAGGCAGGCAGGACCGGAGGGACTCGGGTGTAGCCGCCGCTGTGTGGGGGTGGACAGTGCCGTGTACCCTCAGACCCCCACGGGGCGTCCTTATCCCTCTGCGGCCCAGGCAGGACCGGAGGGACTCGGGTGTAGCCGCCGCTGTGTGGGGGGATGGGCACCGCAGTGTACCCTCAGACCCCCACGGGGCGTCCCTATCCCTCCGCGGCACGGGCAGGGCCGGAGGGACTCGGGTGTAGCCGCCGCTGTGTGGGGGTGCGCGGCGCAGTGTACCCTCAATCCCCCACGGGGCGTCCCTATCCCCCGCGGCCCAGGCAAGTCCGGGGGGACTCGGGTGCCTCTGCCGCTGCGGGGGATGTGAGGGCATGGTGCATACCTTGTTCCCCATTCAGTCAAACCCTTCCCCACAGGGCCCGGTAGGGCCGGAGGGGTGGGGGCGCGGTTTCCACGGGGGGGCCCTCTCCCTGTGCAGTGGCCTGTGGCCAGTGGACACCCCGTGTTGTGGGGCCCCGGGCTGGGTCCTCCGGTCCGAAGACCGTACTAACGCCTCGCGCCACGAGATGACCACGGGGATGCCCTCTGCTATACCCATCTCCTTCGGCAGGTTGCTGAGGCCTCTCAACACCCCCCATTGTGGGGCCCCGGGCTGGGTCATCCGGTCTGAAGATCGTACTGACGCCTCGCGCCACGAGCTGACCACGGGGATGCCCTCTACTGTACCCGGCTCTCTGGGCTGAGTGCTGTGGTCTCTCCACACCCCCTATTGTGGGGCCCCGGGGTAGGTCATCCGGTCCGAAGACCGTACTAACGCCTCGCGCCAGGAGCTGTCCACGGGGATGCTCTCTGTTGGATCCTGTTCCCTCGGCAGAGTCCTAGGGCCTACAGACACCCCCTGTTGTGGGGCCCCGGGCTGGGTCATCTGGTCAAAAGACCGTACTAACGCCGCGCTCCACGAGCTGTCCACGGGGGTGTCCTCTGCCGTCCCGCGTCTCCTAGCAGCAGCAGGCGCAGTAGGCAAGAAGTACCGGAGGTCATAACCCCGGGGTAGCAGTAGCAGGGAATCAACGTGAGTCCTCTTAACCAAAACAACCCCAAATCCCGCCGGGGCTTAACTCCCGAACGCTACGGTATTTGGGGCCCCCTTGGGCCTTATAAGCCCGCGAAGTGTACTGAGGCGTGGCTACCAGCACTTCAAGTCTGGCCTGCCATACCAATTGCTGGGCTCGCCTCAGCACGGCCGGTCGGGTCCGGCTCTGGGGGACGCACACGAAACTGGCCTTGGGGGTGGCCACTTACCCGTGAAGCATTATTTACGGCAGTAAGCACTATTTATTACGTTAGTTACTCAGCGCAATTTTTACCCCGCAGACATGCCCTTCCAGTGGTGCGCTCACCTTTGGGGCCGCCGTTGGGGAGTCCGGGGCTTTTACCCGGACCTCCGGCCCTCCCTGGCTGTTGACCGGAGGCGTACATTATACAATACTGTGGTTCTGTGTTTATACAACTTACTTTACTTGAGACATACACATCACATAGGTCAATGGGGCTCCTGGGAGGGTTGGCACCCTCCTTGGTTCAAGAAAGGGTAAACCACCGCATCGTAAAAAAAAATTCCAAAAATTTTTCCGGCAATCCAGATACGCGGACCGGGGGGCCTCCCCTTCTGTCAAGTCTTTCCTGGCACTGGGAGGGGGTGGCCCCCCTCCACGGTATCAACTCGGGGGGCTTCCCCGTAGTTCAAAGCGTGCAGACGCCCCCACGGGGCCATCGTGAATGGTACAGGGACAGGGGGGCCTCCCCTTATTTCAATGTTGTACCGCACGTCGAGCTCCACCCTGCCGGGGCGGAGCGTCTGGGATTTGGGGGCCGCCCCTTATTTCAGCATCTCCAAGGCACGGTTCCCCATCACGCACGGGCAAGGGAGCAAGGATGAGGGGCCTCCCCTTGTTTCATAGCTCTTCCTGGGGAGCCAAACATCGAGGCTGCAGGCAAGTGCCATTACCCCGGCACAGTGAGCACCGTAGCGGCAGGCGCCGGCCCTTACCTCCGCCCCCATGTTGTCTCCCCTGTACCCCATGGCCTTCCATCTTTGGGCCCAGTCCACCCGCCGGGTGCACCTGGGCGCGTGGTTGTGAGGCCTAATGTCACCGGTGTCCCGCATTGCATCGCAGGGCAGGACCGGTAGCCCCCCGTGACATCAGTTCCCTGGCCGAAGGCCATTGTGTGTAGCCCCAGGCCCGGACGGGCGTTGGACAGGATGCGATCCCCACCCATGATATACATGTGCAGAATACAATGTGCCATGGGTTGGGGTAGAGGGATGCACACGAGCCCTGGAGAGGGCTGGGTTACAGGGGAACCCGGGTACTCTCGCATACCGCCACCCCCTGGTGGAGCCCGCCCTGTGCCATCGGGGCTGTCCCACGGTGGCCGGCGAGGGGTGGGGCGCGCGATCCTGGGATCTGGCCGCCGCGGCTGGGCCAGGTCACCCCCCAAATTGCGTGTTAGCCCAGGGGACCCCCCGCCGGTTTCACCCCCACACCACGGTGAGGTCACACGCCCTTGGGCGGCAGTGGGGGTGGCTGTACATAGGGGTGGGGGACTACACACAGGATTCAAGAGTGGTCTTTCCTTTTGAATAATTCTGATGTAATGCACAGCCCGACACAAAGCAAAAGCCTTTGTACCGACACAAAACGAGAGATCCAAGATGTACCATTATGATTCAAAGATCCAAAGACCCCTCCTCTGCGTACATTCCTCCTTCTAGGCATCTCTACTGTGCCACCCCCCCACAGGTCACAAATCGAAACAACCACGGTGACACCGGTGTGGGGGTTACTTTTTTGAAAAGATGTAACTTTTTTGGTTTTCAAGCACTTATTTTTGAAAGTTCTTAGAAGAAACTTTGGGAAACTGTTACTTTTAGTTTTTTACTACTACCCCCCCCCCTTGCGAGAACAACACTAAAGTTCCAAAATTTGACGGAAACAACACCTCCCGTTGTTCTGACAAGGGGGTGTATTCATAAAGAGCAAAGTAGGACACGGTTCCAAAAGTTGCGGAAACAACACCTACTGTTGTTCTGACAAGGGCGTTGTTCTCGCAGGGGGGGGGGGGGTACTTACTTTTTTCTCAAAAACGTAAGAAAAGGCGCCACACCATAGTTGACAAATTATTGTTTTCATCAAAGCATCAAATTGCCCGTTTGCAAAATTGGCAAATACACAGTTTGTTGTAACTAAGGTGGTTAGGGGTCAATGAGATCGCGATTCTGACGTTGTGCATGGTCCTGCTTACGGGAACCTAAGGATGCGCTAGATTTCAAAAATTGGAAATTGATTCATCGTGCAACCATGAGGTGTGGAGCCATGTTAACGCAAGGTTCTGCATTTGGTTGCCAATAACATGAATGTGTTTGGTGGTAAAGACAAACACCTGCGTCAGCTCTTTCAAAGCACTAATGGGGAGCAACACAAGGCAACAAAACCCGCATGGCCAAGCCGCAACTGCATCAAATTCTTTTCTCTTCTGTAAAGTACGTTCACGCTACAACAGCTGGGTATAACATTCGAGATGGGGTGGCTATGGTTGGTCAAACCGACGGACCACTTGGGATGCGACCGCATGCAGCATCGCAAAGAAAGGAAATGGATGCGCAACCACTGCAGCCTCAGGGACAAGTTTGGAACCCCTACCGCCGCAGGAAAATGGGAAATTGCCTTGTGACCCCTGCCATCTCGAGGGCGCACAGCATGCCTATTAGTCGAACTGACCGACCGACCGGTGTGAGGTTGCTATGTCACCCCTACCGGGAGACGTGAAATCGCCGTGCAACCCCTGCCCTCTCATGGGGACACACAAGGCTATTAATTGAACGCACCGACCGCCCGGTATGTGATGGCTACGTCAGCTTTGCCAAGCAGGCACACAACAAGGCTGTGTCCTTATTGCACCCATTTTCAGTGCCAAAAACGGCCCATTTTCAAGGCTTCGCGGGCACTTTTGATGGGTGCCCTAATTAATGTATGCCGATCTGTTTGTCGCAAAACTAGAAGTGGGTGTCCCTCCCCCACCCCTCTAAAGGTTGCACTGGACCTACCAATTGACTACGAGCCTGCCGGCATCGCATTTCAGCATTCCCTTCCGTAATTGGTTATGAGTGTCTATTTTGGCTGATTTTTAGATATATGTGGGTCTGCATTATGTTGTGGTATCAACCCAATTGGCACTGATCTTAGGAGGGGAGTGCAATAATTCACAATAGCGAACAAGAAAAAAGACATGCACACCCGAGAATCCCCTGACATTACCCCTCTTGTCTCCACCTCCCCAGTCGCTTGTGTTGACATCACTGCCCCCCATTGCTAACCAATGTGTGTCCTCTACACCTCCTCCTCCTCAGCATAGCAAAGCACAACTGCACATAATGCGTCGCTGTCGGTAAATGTTCTTCTGTATCGTAGACTCTTTGTGATGCCTTAGGTAGAGTTCAGGTTAGGGTACTGCACAGAGTCAGATTGCACCGCCAGGAGCTTATCTTGCTGACTGATGATATACACAGATTGTATCCCCAAACCCCCAATCCTACCCTTTCCCCCCCTTGCAAACTCCCGGGTTAGCGCGCGACGGTCTCCCGGGTGGGGGGGGGAGACGGTCGCCAAGTGACGGTCTCCCGGGGGGGGGGGGAGATTGCAAGGGTATTTCAAGGCAAACTGTGGTACCCTCCACCAATGCAAGCAAAGAGAACATGTGTGAAGTGACTTTCGCATTGATGCGGTGCCAATGTGTTTCATCCAACACTAATGTTATTAAGGATCCAAAGGAACGGTGAAGAACTTCTGGGTACGAGAATAACACACTTTGAACTGTTGCACATGCTCGGTTTGCATGACAGGCACGGCCATGCGTAAAGCAGATGGAACACAAACCAGCACAATACATGTTCACTAGAAAAACATGGAAGTGACGGTCTCCCGGGTGGGGGGGGGAGATTGCAAGGGGGGGGAGTTTGCAAGGGGGGGTTAGGGTACTGACAAGTAGCTTAAAAGTCTACACGGGGATAGAGGGAAGAGGAGAGGAGGTGTGAGAGCTGATGCTGGGAGAGCCACTCAGCGCCTCAGTGATGGGGGGCCGAGGGGCTCCTCCTCAGCATAGCAAAGCGCAACTGCACATAATATGTCGCTGTCGGTAATATTCTTCTAGAACGCTGACTATTTCTGATGCCTATGGGGTTCTGCCTGCCATGCGTGAGTACCATGGACGCCGTCATCAAGATCAGCGGATGGACACAACGAGGAAAGCAGGGAGGCCTTCAGAGTGCACACTTGCTCCAGCAAGTGAGAAAGGGTCGGGAGGAGGCAGCGCGTATGCATGAAAGAGCCAAAAGAAGAGTAGTGAGTGCAGGTCAGACTCCCAAGCGGTGACTTTCAAAGGATCCAGTTCCGGGCATCCCAACTCCCCTGGTTCCGCTGCACCCCCGAAGGAACGCTGGGCAATTTCACGTGTGCACAAACGGCAGGCAGTACAAAGCGCAGAAAGAAATGTGGCTCGTCAGTGGCCTACAAGAGCATAGGTACCTTTCTGTCACAAGAGTGAGACACGAAGATGCCCGTGGGTAGTCCACTGAGCAGACAAAAGCAGAGGGGCAGTGCAGCGGTACGTGGCAACCACCGCCATGCTACTGCTCCCGGATCCAACTGTCAACTGCACCCCCCAAACGCGACATGGGAGAAAGCCGGAGAGGAAGGGGTTTTTGGTGACCAGTCTGTGACCGCTCGGGGTACAACCTTTGCCTTGCTTACCTGGCCACCCATTAAGACCTGCTGATCCGGATGGTCCCAAGGCCCGTCACTTCCTTGGCAACTTCAGCAGAGCAAATGGATCCGGTTTACCGGTACCTCAGTGTCATGGTTGTGGCAGGCAAGTGGTCCTTAGTACCGCACAGACCAAGCATTGACCAGGCTAAAACCCCAAGAAAACCCCAGGGCAGGATACCAACCCTCGTAGTTGAGCCCTGCATCATAGCACTGCCTAGTGTTCATACTGATATGCCCCGCGTCAATGGGGAGCTCCGCATCAGCGTGCACCAGCCGGCGTGTCAGCAAGGCCATGGCGAGCGCCGGCGGCAGGCGGCCCGGGTCGTCCAGGGGGTCATTGATGTCCCCACCCAGGATGTGCGGGGCGTTCCCCAGGCGCGCGGCGTACTCCAACACCCGACCAAAGAACGCCGCATTGTCCACTGGGGGGAGGTCACAAACAATTGGTGAATCGTAAACCCGCCTCGGACTGCACCAAAAAACCCCTGCATTAGTTTGACTGCCAAAAGGGTGAGAACCTAAATTGGGACCGCTCAAGGGCACAGAGCACACCGGTCTTGTACCAACCCCCCGAATTGTACAAAAAAAGCCCCAAGATTGTACCCCCAAACCCCCAATTGTACCCCCCCCCCCCCGCCCCTCGGGATTTTTTTCGGGAGATCGGCCACAGTAGACCAACCAGCTCAAAAGTCTACAGACGGATAGAGGGAAGAGGAGAGGAGGTGTGAGAGCTAATGCTGGGAGAGCCACTCAGCGCCTCGGTGATGGGGGGCTGAGGGGCTCGATAGGTGCAGCTCTACTACCTGCCAGTCTCGGTGCAGCGCTCCAGCGTGTGACTCAGCAAGAGCATCGTTGGTCCAGTGGCTCTGCAAGTGCTGTGCAATGTGAAGATCATATAGCGCTGCTGCTGCTGCCAATAATGATGACCACAAGGGCCCTTCCGAACCAAAAACATGTATCAAGCAAATTCCAGGGCCATGCAACCCAAAGGACATCGTCAAAGACAATGTTCCTGTTTGCTGAGGGGCAACTGGGGAGGCGGAGGGCATCACCACCCAGTCTATTACAGAGGCCAAGCTAGCAACCACCCGAAGGCGAAACTATGAAAGGCTTTTTTTTGCTAAGGCCTCCCCGGGAACAAAGGCAAATTGGCCCAAAATCGTGATGTTTGGTACTTGGCGCTTGGGAGAAACGGCTTGAGTTGGGTCATGTGGCAAGGGAAGTATGACAAGTTTCCTCGGTGGTGTCGTGTGGATGGGCGATCCCAGGGCCTGACTCCGCCTCACTTGGTACGTTGAACCCAAACGGTGCCCAGGAGTCCAGCGGCCAGGAGCGGAAGTCCAGCGGCCAGGAGTCCTACCCTCCATGAGATCCTGTGGAGCAGCACACGGTCCTCGTACCCAAAGGACTCAGTGCCAGGCACGACGACGTTGGTACCCATCTTGGTGGACAAGTCAGTGATTTTAGTAGCCATCGTACCCATGTTGGTGGACAAGTAAGTGATTTTAGTATCCATCGTGGTGGACAAGTCAGTGATTTTAGTATCCATGGTATCCATCTTGGTGGACAACCCATCGATTTTCTTGTCCAACTGAGCGCACTTCTCATCAATGTAGGCCTTGCCATTGTCAACTACCGAGGCGGCACCGCCCTTCAGGTTTGACGGGTTCCGAGCCTGTGCGACTCTTCCAGGGGACAGGGAGCCGCTTCGATTCTTGAGAGGGGACAATGCCTCCTGCTGTCTCCTCTGCTTCTCCAGCTCCGTCTGGCGAGCGACTGCCTGCCCTTCTTCCTGGAGTAGCTTCTGCTCCACCTCCAGTTGCTGCTGCGGCTCCGATTTCTGCTGCGGTTCTTCTGATGGAACAGGCTCAGCGTCCGTTGTCTGGATCGTGGGGAGAGGAATTGGGTCCTCACGGATTGGGGAGGGAAGTGACATTATTCAAAGGTAAAGCCCTGTGCAACACCGCATTGCTCAGCAATACATGACACCGCGCCGCACCGCCCAGAACCACACCAGGGCAAACCACACGGCACCATATAGCACTGCACGTGCGGCATTCCTCCGCACTGCACCGCACAGAAAACAACACTGCACCGCTGCCCACTGCCCACTGCCCCGTGCAGTATGGCAGGGTGCCTGCTAGAAGACCACAGGCCCCTGCCCCTGCAGTGCGACAGAGGGTCAGCAGAAGCCAGCCGGCCCGGGGGGTGTGAGGACCAGGGTGAGGGGGTGTCGCTGATCTAATGTTTCATGGTAAACCCAAAAACTCAGCATTGATTGCTTAACATGAACAAATCAAACATTGGTGATGGAAACTAGCTGGCCGCGTGTGTTAAGAGACCATCATCTTCATGGTTTGAAAATTTACAAAAATGCATTTTTATCCTTTTTTCCTAAATCTATCCATGAACGGGCAGTAGTTGAAGAGCACACACCATATTCTTCTTTTGGTTTGTGGTAAGACATTATTAAATTCAGCTTTCAATGTTGGGCAATGTTGCATTTTCCATGCTTTGAAAATGCAATTGAAACTTCAAATCAGCATACCTCATAGTACATTTTTTTTTAGTTTTCCTTTGTTGGTAGTACATTATTGTGCCCCCCTCAGACCTGTTATTTAAGCCCCTTAATCATTCACCTATTAGTTAGTACTCCCCTTTTGGACCTCGAAGGGTGCCATGCAACGTACGTAAGCCGTGAGCCCACAGGCGCGCTGCGCTGTCGGCACAGGCGCGCTGCGGTGTTAGCACAGGTACGCTGCAGTACAGGCACAGGCGCGGTGCGGTGTCAGCATAGGTACGCTGCGTTGTCGGCAGAGGCGCCGTGCGGTGTCGGCACAGCTACGCTGCGGTGTCGGCACAAAGGCCACATCATCTTTCACAAGGGCTGACAAAAAAACAAGCAGGTAGGGGAGGGGCTGTGTGGGAGAATCCTATGTGGGGGAAATGCACACCCACCCTGCAAACCCATGCAAGCATGCAATCCCCTGATTTTTTTTCGTGGGGATAATGCTTACCACCTATACACCCTTGTGTGAATTGCCCCCTCTCATTTTACGGCGCCAACGCCGTAAACATACCGTCGTGGCGAACAGAGTGCGGGCGGGGCTGGGTGCTGCCTGGCCTTTGGTGAGGTAAGGTGCGTGGCTGGGCGGCGTGAGTGGAGGGGGGCTGGCGGTGTTGGGGATGCCGGCCTGCAGCAGGGCGAAGGTGGGGGCTATGGCCCAGGAATGCTCGCCAGCCTGCTCGATCTGATGCAGCAGCTCACTGGTGCGGACCGGCAGGACCGTAGAGAAAGACTTCTTTGTTTGGTCCAACCGACCTGTCACGTGGCCGTAATACGTTAAGACCATTGTCCATCCTTGATGGCCAATTGGAGGAGTAAAGCCAAAGGTTTGGGCATCCTCAGGCAAGATTAGAAATCGACAGACCAAATGGGACAAAGTGACAGACCACGTTAGGAATTTGAGTAGTTTGAACTAGGTTTTTGAATTTTATCGAATTCTCTATCTTTTGGCAAGAATAGACCGGCATTCTAAAAGAACGACAGAAATTGCCGCCATCGCCGCTGCGGGCGACAGTTTACTTCAGTTGCCATCTAGTGGAAGACTTTTGCTTCATTAATTCTGAAAAAAATACAAATGATTTTCAGGATTTGACCCGTGGATGTTCAACTATTGACCTGAACCTACGGCTGAATCTCGGTCACCAAAGATTCATAAGGTTGAGACAATGGAGATGGATGGTAAGAATCAGGTGTTCACAAAATGGCACAGCAGTCATCAGCATTCCCGAAATACCATTCCCAGCCCCAAATCACAGGAAAAACTCCGCCTTCACAGACAACCAGAAAAAAGAACCACCACATTCCACCATTTCAAAAGTTGAGGAAACAACACTTCGTGTTGTTCTGACAAGAGCGTTGTTCTCGCAAGGGGGGACCACTTGTGGACTGGATTGATAGCAACTTTTTCTGCCTGTTTCACATGTGGTGTGCATACGGGCCACTTACGATACTGTAGATGATGGGAGCCCGAAAGATCCCTGTTGCTTCCTCTACATCATTCAGGAGGTTCGAGTTCATCCTGCGGTTTTGCTCGGGTTCTGCTTAGCTGCTAGCCCAGCCCCGTCCACTTCTGTTGGTGACAATAATGGCAGAGAATCTCCAATGTCAATGACAGGACAGGGGGTTGGGGGAACAGTGCCTCAGCGGCTTTGAAAGCCTGTAGCATGCTTTGCATGCCTTGCCCACCTGTTGCTCTGGGTCCCCTGCTTGGGCCAAGTTTTCGCACTGCGTGCACGCTGCAGTGAAACTCCCCCGGGGCCACCTCTGTATAACACGGCACAGCAGCAAAGCAAACAGGATACAGACTGAACCACTGCCAACTTGGTACTTTGTTGTACCTATGAACATCTCAGTTAGCGTTGCAATGAACAGCTATGCAGTGGCATGCAACCACCACACATGTTCAAGTGGCAATTGCCACACTCTGATATATCACCCGGACGGTGGCCAGACAACTGGCAACAAAAACCGTTGTCATTTTCGTCCTCTTCCTCGGTAGCCTCGTCCTGTGCCCACACAGACTCAGGCACATGAGGCCACGGTCCATAGGGCTGATACTTGGTCTGTCTGCGGATACAAAATTGAGTCAGATGCAGCAAAACACGTACATGTCCATGCAACTGCTCAGCAGAGCCTGTCCACACATTTCGGACAATCTTCCAATGCCACAAGCGAGCAAAGAGGTGCTCCACCCTTGCACGATAAAAGCCATGCACATCATTATATTCTTGTTAGGCTTCCGTCAAAGTCTTCTGCCCGATATAAGGTACAGCACTGTGTAGGCGACCCTTGTAAGCGCCATCGTGGTTACCCATTTCATACGCAAAGAATTGTCCGTGCGTTCGCGAAGGACCACGTTGATCCCAAGTTCCCGGCATAAGATCACATATCCATACTATATTCCCAAGGTTGTCAACAGCCACCGTTATCTTATAAACATGGCCTGCGTACTTGGGATTGAACAGCACATCGGACAAACATCCACCCACCGAGCATATGGGCATGCTATCGGTGCAGTGGGTTACGAAATAAGGAAAATGGGGATTATGATTGTACGGAGACAATCTTTCATCCCACCACATCTCATCCACCACTGCATTCAAGAGTGTGCGAACACGTGCAATGTTTCGCATAAACACATCATCCGAACAATCGGAACGAGACATATAGGCGCATGGGAAAGAATGGGAAAGAGATCCCGAGCGTTGGCGTGAACGGGGCGCATCTGTTGAAGGCGAGCGACAGTGACGGCACGGAGATGGAGAGGACTGCGAGCGTGGGCGTGAACGAGACGCGTCCGTTGAAGGCGAGCGACGTGGCGGAGATGCGTTCCCTACCACGTACTCACCAAGGTCCGCGGGAAGTGACATGTGTATTCTAAGAAGCGGAGAGCAAGACACTGAAGTTCCATAGCAGAATCCCTGGAGTTGTATCACCACATACAAGGACCAGGGTGTCCGTTTCACAACTCAACCGATAGCACACAACACTCGTAGCAAACATAACGGAGATTGTCGTGGTTTCTTCAATAGCACCGGACGGCCGAACGAACGTGCATTGGTGACTCCCTATCCCCAGTGATCAGTGGCGCAACGCGTTTCTGCCTCACGTTGCAAGAACGAAGCGCAAATCAATCAATATGGCTACATCACCCCTGCCACCTCGGGGTCCCCATGGTGGGGAGAAATCAATATGGCTACATCACCCCTGCCTTCTCGGGGTCCCCATAGTGGGGAGAGATCAATATGGCTACATCACCCCTGCCTTCTCGGGGTCCCCATGGTGGGGAGAAGACGATTTGCGCTCCAAACTTTTGACGGCGATCAGATACCACATATGCCTGTTACCAGCATTATGGCTAGCGGTCATTTGACGGTACTTTGCCTTTACCTTTCCCATGGATTTCGCTATGGTAATGAGTCACCAAGCCGCAAGCGGTTTGGACGGCGTTTCTGCCTCACGTCGCAAGAACGAAGCGCAAATCAATCAATATGGCTACATCACCCCTGCCTTTTCGGGGTCCCCATGGTGGAGAAATCAATATGCCTACATCACCCCTGCCTTCTCGGGGTCCCCATGGTGGGGAGAAATCAATTTGGCAACATCACCCCTGCCTTCTCGGGGTCCCCATAGTGGGGAGAAATCAATTTGGCAACATCACCCCTGCCTTCTCGGGGTCCCCATGGTGGAGAAATCAATATGGCTACATCACGTGCCAATTGCCAATTGCCCCACCGCAGGTGGCTTTTCATGCAACTAGTTCATGCCATGGGGGGCTCTGCAGTTCAGTTCTAGACACCAACCCCCGCGGCATGGGCGGGGGGGGGGGGAGGGGGGTAGGGGGGCAGTCGAAATTTTTCTCCATTTTGGGGGCATTTTTGAATTCCCCATTTCATTCTGAGCATTTTGAATATACAGAAGTGGGGCTGAATTTTGGTTTCACCCGTCACAACAAATGAAAAACAGTACCATATTCCAACAGATGTACCTATGAATCAGCAAAGGCTTCCCGGCCAGCAGAAGAAGACATGTGGCACGGCGTTCCCTAACTCATTGTGAGCATTTTGAATGTAAACACGTGGGGTGAAATCAAGTGTTTTGCAAATTTTCCCGGCTCAAAAAAATTGCTAGTTCTAACCAGGTGCTGACTAGTATGGGTTGGGGGGTCCAAAGGGGGGTGGGCCATGAGGCAACGGATACTGGGTTCGCATACGCCCCCATGTCACAGGTGCATGGTCATCACCACTCAGTTCAGTGTTTTGCCTTGTTGCACCCAAAGGGGGGTGGGGGTGCGGCAGGGTTGGTGTCAAGCCTCAAAGGTAAGCGCCCCCCATGATTCATGCATTTGGTAGTTCTGTGGGAATTGTCCTGGCACCTCTTGATGCCAGTGATTTCTCTCCCTCCTTGGCCCTGCATGCAGACTACGGTAGGTTCGTCGGCCAGTGCACTTGGCAGCCTGTCTGGCACTTAATCCGGCTCAGGGTTCCCCTATATCAAGGGGCGTGTTGCGCATCTCTCTACGCCTGTGCCGTACGTGTGCTGGCCTATCGCTCTCTATGCTGTCGTCTGACACGTGCACTGCCACCTGTCTCTTGATTCCCCTACCCCGAGTCTGTTTTCGTCTGGTGCTGCCCTATGGCATGTCCCTGACACGCCTCGGTCTGTGCACCTACTATATTGCGTGTGTGTGTGTGTGTGATCTGTACTTTTAGAGGTGGATCCTTGTGCAGCGTTGGGCTGGACGCCTCATTTGGCTCAGGTCTGCTGAGGCCTCTTTGTGACGTTGTTTCCCTCCCTTCTGCGGAATCAGAACCTCTGTATTTTGCTGGCTAGGTATCCAGAGTGTTTGCTCTCCCGTGCCTCGTCACGAAAAGCGGGCGGGCGACATCCTCGGCCACGGTCTCCTCCAGCCCCCGTGGAACTGGGGCTGGTGGGGACGGAGGGGGGGGTGTTTTCGGCCTCCTGCGTTTGGGGGCTGGAGGGGTGGGGAGTTGGTGTGGGGACCTCAGCAGACCCGTAGAGATACGTGCAGGCCCTTGCAGGCGTGGTCGTTTGTTGGGCAGTTTTGCATGTGCAGCAAGTGGGCGCTTCCGGCGCGCAGGCACTGGGGTGCACACTTTATGGTGTCCCCGCTGACAGCAGTGGCACACTCCCCTTTGCTTGAGTGTGCACCCCGGGCACGGTGGCAGGCCATGCAGTGGGCACAGTTGCAGTTGCGGTCTGCGTGCTATGTGGTCATCAGCGTGATGTCCCAGCGCACAGCATGCTTCAGCTGTGCGCCGAAGTCTCTTGCAGGTCGTGCATGCGTCAGCAGAGTGCTGGGCACACTTTGACGGGTCAGCCGATGGTGCCGGTGGTGGCGCCCTGTGTGTGTTTGCGCGCCTGCGTGTCCCGGTGTAGGGGCGCTGTGGTAGCTTCCCATCCCCTATCACAGGGAAGAAATCAGGTGCAAAGGAGGAGCAGCCCCCCCCCCCCCTTTGGCAAAAGTGGTTTGCTCCGAGGACGGAGCCAGCCCCAACTGCAGATTCCCCTGGAGTGCACGCTGTAGTCGATGCTCCTCCACTTCCTGCGTTGTTCTGCGTGGCCTATGTGTGTACGGGCGCAGTTTGTGTATTCTGTTGAGACCAACCTTGGTGGCCCACGTGGCAATGCTCCGGAAAACGAGGAGCACATTTTTTGGCAGTGTTCAGCCTGGAGTACGGTGCGGGACACCCACCTGCCGGGCATCAGGACGGCGGCAGCACAGATCACAGGCCTTCCCCTCATGGACCAGTGGCCCCCATGTTTACGACTTTGTGGATTAGCCCCAGAGTTAGACACAGACAGCGTCAAGTCAGGGACAGCGCTCGCATTCATGACATGCGCTCACAGTATGCCGCTAACTGCTGAACGTGCATGTTCATGGCACTGCGGCAGGTGAAATAGGGGCGGCGGTTCAGGCCGCAGAGTGCCGGCCCCCCCAAAGGAACCAAAGAGCTGCAGCGTGTGACCACACGCGCTGGATGCAAATGGCCTTTGGTGACCAGGCGCTGCGCATTTGCCATTGCCAGTCGTAAGACCCGGCCTCTCTCTTGCAGTGAAAGGGTGGTGCCCTTAAATTTTGCCTGTGGAGCGTGTGGGAGGGTGCGTTGCGCAAATTCCTCAAAGTCCAGTGCGAGTTCCAAGAACGTCACTGTGCCTGGTTCAGGGGCCCAGTGCAGTTCCCTCAGCCAGCATAGCAGGTCCGCCAAAAAGGGCATTTCCCACTGCCATTCCACCTTCTTAGGGGTACGCAAAAGAAGTAACCCTTTGTCTTCCGGTCTGGGGAGGGGTCCCACCAGTTGGTGGTACGGGTATTGCCGAAGCTGCTGTGAGAGGCTCGACCCCATGAAAAGCATGGGGGATTGTGTGTCACGTAACTTGCGGGCCTGCAAAACGGCTACTAACATATTGTGCAGAGCTCCACGTTGATAGGCCCGGAGGGCTGTCCAGGTTGCTCCTGATAGGATGCCCCGCAGGATAGAGCGCTGTAACTCTGTGGCAAATGACGCTATGCTGGGCTGGACGAGGCGCCGGCATGTGGTGTAATGAGCCCCCGCGAAAAGGCGGGGACGCCTCTGAACTAGGCTGTCCAGCATTTGCGAGCGCAGCTGTTCACGCACCTCGTGCTTGATAGTGTTTTTATCCCCGTATAGGAGGAGGGGTTCCTGGCGCCTGTGTGTGTGTGTGTGTGTGCCAAGGCAACAATTCCAATCATGCTCAAACTGCGAGGTTCAACAATCCTACAGACCTAGCACTACTACAAATCATGAGTTCATTGTCCAGCCCTGCAAGGGGGGCCGCCCTGACGGGCTCGTGGCTCCATATTGACATATTGACATGTGTGTGTGTGTGTGTGTGTGTGTGTGATCTGTACTTTGAGAGGTGGATCCTTGTGCAGCGCTGGGTAGGACGTCCCATTTGGCTCAGGTGTGTTGAGGCCTCTGTGGAACGTTAGACCCCCCCCTTCTGCGGAATCACAACATCTGTAGTTGGCTGGCTAAGTATCCAGTGTGTTTGCTCTCCCATGCCTCGTCAGAAAAAGCGGGCGGGCGACGTCCTCGGCTACGGCTTCCTCCAGCCCCTGTGGGACAGGCACTGGGGGAGACCGCGGTGGTGGTGTTTTAGGCCTCCTGCGCTTGGGGGCCGGAGGGGTGACGGGTTGGTGTGGGGACCTCAGCAGACCCGGTGGGTGCCGTGTGGGCCTTTGCAGGCATGGTTTTTTGTGGGGCCGGGGCGATAGTGTGGAAAGGGCACGCTTCGGGTGCGGTGGCACTGGGGTGCACACTTTGTGGTGTCCCCTTTGGCAGCAGTGGCGCACCCCTCTCTGTTTGAGGGTACATTTGGGGCATGGAGGCAAGTTATGCAACGGGCATAGTTGCAGTTGGGCTCTCCGAGCTACGTGCTCGTCTGCGTGGTGGCCCAGCAGCACTCTTCGGCTGTTCGCCGTAGTCGCTTGCACGTCATACACGCCAAGGCCAAGTGTGCAGAGCATTGTGTCTTGCCAGACAGTGGCATGGGCTGTGGCGCTCTGTGCGAGGTGGTGTGTCTGCGCATGCCCGTGTAGGGGCGTTGTGGGAGCTTGCTATCCCCAATGATCGGAAAGAAGTCTGCCCCGAATGAAGAGCTGGACCCTCCCCCTTTGGTGGGCACCACTTGTTCTGACGATGGTGCTAACCCGGTCTGCAGGTTGCCATGCAGTGCACGATGCAGTCTGTGCTCTTCCACTTCCTGTGCCGACCTGCGCGGTCTGTATGCGTACGCGCGTGGTGCTTGTGTTCTGAGTATGCCAACTTTAGCGGTCCATGCGTGCTCAGAGTATTCTGCCAGTTTCAGGATGTGTGTGTGCAGCGCTGCCCTGCATGCAAAATAAAGGCGGCGGTTCAGGCCGCACAGTGCCGGTCCCCACAGGGGAACCAATGAGTTACAGCGTGTAACAATGCGTGCGGGGTGCAGTTGGCCCTTGGTGACGAGCTGCTGTGCACTGGTATGGGCAGCCTCAGCAGCCTGCCCTTCTCTTGTAGGGAGAGAGTCGTGCCCATGAATTTTGCCTGTGGTGCGTGTGGCAGGGTGCGCTGTGCGAACTCCTCAAAATCCGGCGCTAGTTCTAGAAAAGTCACTGTGCCCGGTTCTTGCGACCAGGTCAGCGCTCTGTGTGTGCGTGTGTGTGTGTGTGTGTGTGACGCCCAATCGTTGAACAAACTCGAAGCGTTCGCTATGATACACCACGTCTAAAGCTCTATTTGCACTGCAGCGCATTGCAGCAATGTTTTGATGATCCGCTTGCACCCCAACACTATCCTTGAACCCAACCTTGACTCTAACGCCCACCCCAATCCTCAGCCTACTCCTAAACCGACCCACAAACCTTACCCTTGACCCTAACCCTAGCCCTAACCCTAACCCTAACCCTAACCCTAGCCCTAACCCTAGCTTGCCGCTAGCCCTAGCTCTCACCCGAGGCTTGGCTTAGAGTGAGTGTTGGGGTCCAAAATGGAGAGCAATGATGCCCCCCCCCCCCAACCCACCACCCCAAACCGCCCCACCTGGACCCCCCCCCCAGCCGACCCCCCCCCATCGCCCCTCCCTGAACCCCCCCCTCCAATGCCCCCCCCCCCCCCCCCCCCCCCCCCCCCCCCCGGGGGGCCTTCGGCCCACTTCTACTGGGGGGGGGGGGTCGCGTCTAAAAGCGAGGAGACGTCCCCCCCGTGGTGTCTGCGTTCCTCCGACTCTACTGACTCCACATATGTAATGCTTGGTCTAGTGACCACTCCCTTTTGCTTATCGGTCATCAAAAATCTGAAACACATGTGAGAACTCTGAAAGAGGTTCCCACCTTACCAACAGAGATGTGAAGTGAATACAGATTGTGAAAAATGCTTCTAGTGTGGCCATGCCTCCCTTCCTGTAAGTGTTGCGTAGGGTCCACTGTGCCGCCAGTGCCGACCACTATGCAATCCCCTGTGGCGTCCCGAAGGAATGTGTCACCGGTATTGCTCCACATTCGTACCGGTGACCTTGAACCTGCAGAGGCTCCCAATCTTTTTTTAATACTGCAAAAGCAACTTTGTGAAACAGACAACTTCACAATGCATGGTCTAGTGTTTCCACTAATCCACACAATGGGCAGGAGGAGTTTTGTGTCCACGAACTCCGTTCAGCTACTCGCAGTTTGCACAAGCAGAGCACAAGAAAACTGCACAGGACTTGGGATGGCAGTACTGAAGTATCACCAAGGCTGGAATACCGGCGGTTGTATGGACGGGTGCGCTGCGGACCACTCCGCTGGATGCGGGACCCCACTCTGATACAGACCCTGACCCTATACCCTGGTCCACACGCTGCAGCACGGTTAGATCCCCCACTCTACCCGAGGGAATCGGTTTCAAAAGGGACAGGAAAGGGCAGGTGCTCTCAGGGGGTCAGCCGGTCAGTGGGTGGGTGGGCGGGCAAAGACAGGAAAACTGCCTAAACATTGGAGACGCAAACAAAAGTTGAGACAAGGCACAACTAGTGTTTGCACAAGCAGAGCACAAGAAAACTGCACAGGACTTGGGTATTCATTCTCCGCTGTACCCAGTTCCCACACCACAGGTCCCACATCCGGTCCAAGCCCCAGAGGAATGTGAACTGAGGTAGTAATCAAGCAAAAGGCAAAGCAACAGAAGCAACCCCCCCCCCCCCACGACAACCAGGGGACCCGCCACCGTGCACTGCTGACCCGCATCTTCCCGAGACACGGCGCCGCGCTCAATGGCAGAGGCCAGAGGCTGAAGTGGAGGGAGGTCAGGAGTCGTGTCTTGCACCGGGCCCAAATCAGCAACGCCACCCCCGGCGGACCCCTCCAGCGGCCGCGCCGCCCGGACAGTCACCACAGTGGACAGACACAGGTGGTCACGGCGGTCTTCGTGCCCCACGAACAGATAAGGCGGGTAAATCGCACCAACCGGCCGTCAGCCCCAGCCGGACGCGGAGTGAGGTCGGCCCAAAAAGGTATCCGCCATATCCAGGTATCCACCACAGGGTCCACAACCTAAGCCCGGCGGTCTCCTCCAGCGGCCACGCCGCCCCGGACAGCCACCACAGCGGGCAGATACAGGCGATCACGACGGTCGCCTTGCCCCGCGGACAAAGAGGCGGGCTAATCGCACCAACCGGCCGTCAGCCCCAGCCGGATGCGGAGTGGTGCTGGCCCAAAAAGGTGAATAAATAAAGCAACCAGCGGCCGTGCCGCCAACCATGTAAAAAGACAACACAGCAGGCGCACCCAGCGGCCACGCCGCCGGAGCCAACCTCTGCAGAGGGCAGATACAGGCGAGCACGACTGTCGCTGAGTCTCACTAACGGTAAAAGGCGGCCAGTCCCAGCACCCGGCCTTCAGCTCGAGCGGAATGCGGACCTACGCGGCCCAAAAATACAAACCCAAATCAGCACCCAGCGGCCAAGCCGTCAGGGACACCCACTGCACCGGGCAGGCACAGACGACGACAACAGTCGTCAGACCTCACGGGTTGAAGAGGCGGGCAATTTGCAACACCAGCCCATACCGGGCCTGGATCCATATATAGGGTACAGCAACCCTGCGTCCCCGGTTCCAGTCCGTTAGGGAGGCCACAGCGACTCCCCCCGGCAGCCTTACCTCCCAGACCTGGCAGCAGGCATGCCGCCCTGGGGGTTTGACGCTGCGGCCGCCGGGGGTCGTGCGGCGGTGCGGCGTGCCTCCCGCGCGCGCGGCCACGTCCGGGACCGCCCATTCCAAAAATCCCTCACTGTCGTCAGGGAGGGGGCACTGGGGGCACAGGCGCACCCCGTTGCCGAGCAGCACCCGGCGGACGGGCAGGCGCGCCAACCTGCCGCAAAGGCGGGTGCGGAGCACGCTGCTCCACCTCGCCGCCCGGCGCTGCTGGGCGTCCGCGGAACGCTGGTGCCGTTGTCCGCCATGGCGACCCTTTCGGTGGGCTCCACGGGAACCCCGTCGCTTGTGGGCGCCACGCGAGCCCCGACGCTTGGTCATAGGTGCGGAAAGCAAAAGAAAAAGGTTGCTACATGGAGGGCGCATGCTCTGCCGCCGCTGCTCTGCTGGGGGGGGGGGTGGGGGGGGGGGCTAGCATCCCCGGAGACACACCACCCCCCTCACCCGAGCCTCGCCCAGATTCTCCAGCAATGCATCCCACGTGCACCAAGCCTCGACTTCCGCTCTGGCCTGCGAGCCTCCGAACACTGACGTCACCCTGGACATAGGGTCTCCCGGCTGAAGCGCCGAGGGCACCCACACGAGGCGGAGCACGATCCCCGATACCCACAGGATTCTAGCCAACGACCGAAGGACCGTTTGGTGGTGGGTCAGGTGGCTAGTCGCGCGCAGCCTGAGGACCTGAGCAATGGCTGCCTCACTGTCGCTACAGACCGTAACAGATCGGTGTCCCGTCCTGACTGCAAACCTGACAGCCCACGCCACTCCCCTCAGTTCCGTGGTTTGCTGGCTGGCGAAGCGAGCAGGAGGTGTCACATGCGTACGCACACCCACTCCCGGCACAAGCGCCCCAACCCTCCAGCACCCCGCATCGCGCGCTCCATCGACACAGATGACGACGCCCCCGCACCACAGAGATGATCGCGAAAGCCTATCCTCAGTCCCAAACTTGAGGGTCCTCAATTGCCGCCAGGCCTCCCCGCCCGGCGCCTGCCAGGGCTCGGCCGCCAACGCCACCAATGTTGCGAGGCTGCCCAGCATTTTCAGGGGGAAGCCCTGGGCCGGCTGTTTGACCCCCCCCACCGTCCTACCCCAGCGCAACCAGCAGTAGGCGCCCGCCGCGAAAGGGCCACCCAATCCCCTCGGACGCACATGCCAATTCAGCAAACCCAGGAAGCTTTGGAGGTGCCGGTCGTTGCCTGCGCCAACCGCCAGTCTCAGCCATCCCGCCCACAACTGGAGCAGTGCTTGTTCATGGCTCCTGATCCGCCTGGCCTGCAAGTCGGGCTCCTTCCCCAGGAATGACGCCACAGGCACCGGGTCCAGGACACTCTTAGGGCTTATGAGGAAACCAGCCTCGATCAGGGCACGCACTGCCACTCGCCCCGCCTCCCTGAGCACCTCCCTATCAGTGAAGACGAGCAAAAAGTCATCGAGGTAGTGCACAAGGAGTATCTCGGGGGGCAGTACCCCCTGGAGAATGCGTGCCAAACTCGTTTGGCACAGATAGGGGCTGTATTTCCAGCCAAACGGTAGGCGCGACAGCGCCACAGGCGGAGCCCCGGGGGCGGGCCGGAAGCGAAAAACCTGGCGCGCACCCTGGGGCAAGCAAAAGCTCCAGAACGCATTTTTGAGGTCAATGTGGAGGCCGTAGAGGTCCACATCAGGCGGGAATGCCGACAAGGACCTAGCCAAATCCTCCCAGGAATCCAATCTAAAAGTGGGGGGCTTGCCCCCGTCACTCTTGTTGATCTTGACGCAACTCAAGATCAAGGAGACCTTCTCGGATGATTTGGGGATGACGAAGGGGTAACACGTGGGCGGGGGGGGGGGGTCAGCCGGCTCCTCGTAGACCCCCGCCCCCCTCAACGCCTGCACTATCCTCTGGACCTGCTGCGATACCCATCTGGTTGCCCCTCGGACCACCCTATCCCCGTCCTGCCACTCTTGCTCGACGTCAAAATCCTGGAGCCCTCCGTGGTAGAAGGGCGGTACGACAGCGTCCCACAGATCGTCCGGTAGCTGGTGGGAGCCTACCGGTCCCAATCCCCGGTCCAAAATGGCATCCTCGACCCCCCCCATGAACCGCGGAATGGGGGAGGTGTTGATATGGAGGCATGCCTCCCAGGCGTCCGGGTGGAGCTTGCGCAAGGCGCCCAGGAGAGCGGGTAAAGCCCCTTGCAAGCGGAAATCCTCGGTTGTATCGAATACTCTATTCAACCACAAATCCACCCTCTTCGCAACCATCCACAAGCCACAACGTTCCCGCTCGGCTATCCCGTGAAAATGGGGGGTGATCGTCTGCATGAACTCCAGGAAGAGGGGGGGCTGTTCCTGCACCCTCCCACCCCTGTCGGGACCCTTACAGAGGGGGGGGGGGGCGACGCCACTGGGCCCGCCCTCCCCCAAGCCTTGGCCTTGAGACGCTCAGCTGCAGCCACGAAGGCACCCTCCACCGGGCCTTGCGCCTCCGGCGTCCGGACACGCCCGCCCTGCCCGAGCCTGATGCGCTTGGGCTGCGGCGTTCCGATCTGCTGGGCCAAGCGAGGTCCCCCAGCTTGACGGCGTGCGGGGGCTCGGGATCGCACGGCCTGCGTACCATCCAGGACCACCTTAGCGCGACGCGGCCCCGCGTATGTGCGGTAGACACGGCCCACCACTCCAGCTTTCGAGCCCGCTGCGGGTCCTCCTATGACTGGGCCAACGGCTGCCCTGGAGGACCACGGCTTACGCTCCCGTCCAACGAACCTGGCAATTCCGGCCTGTCGACGCCCGGGGGAGCCCCTGGCGCTGCCGACTGCGAATTCGCCAGAGGGCTCGCTTCCGGAATCCTCGCTGTTGTCGTCGGTGTCCACGTCGGAATCGACATTGATGGGCCCGGCTGCCGTCCCCGGCCCGCACGCCCCCCCCCCCACGGCCACCAAAGGCCCCACCACCGTGCACAGCTGACCCGCATCTTCCCGAGACACGGCGCCGCGCTCAATGGCAGAGGCCAAAGGAGGAAGTGGAGGGGGGGTAGGAGCTGTGTCAGGCCCCAGGCCCACCTCAGCAGAGCCGTCCCCTGGGGATTCCTCCAGCTCGGCCGCGGTTTGGTCTCCGTCGCCTCCTCCCCCAAGCGTGCCGCTCGCAGTGGATTCCAGCTTCTTACCCCGCGGAAGTCTCGGCTTGCGCTTGGTCGGGGTGTTGAGGGCGCCCGCAATACTGGGGAACATCGGGGATCCCCACAGGGCCAGGACGCCCACGCGTTCCGGAGTCGGCAAAGGTCCCCGGTCACGGGACCATGCGGGCAGCACCGTAGGGGCAACGACTCCCGGGTCTGACCGATTGGTGCCGTATTGCATCGCCACGGCCGTGCTTTGCCATCTGCCCCACCATTTGTAGTAGGCGAGGTCTGGCTTACGGGCCCAAGTCGCTGCGGCGCCTCCCCTGCGCAGGGCGTGCCACCTGGCCCGGAAGTGGGCGGTGCTCGCCAGGGCGTCGGCCATGCCTGCCTCCAACCCCGCTTCCCCTGACTGCCAGATGAGCATGTCTGAGGACCGGCCCAGCGAAACCATGTGGCCATGAAGCCACGCCCGGACGCTGTCCGCATACCTGTACAGGGGGCGGGTGGTGTACCCCTGCTCCCCTGTCTTGGAGTTCCAAAACTGGACAAAGCCTGGCATAGCCAGGTCAGTAACCCTCATGCCAGCTGCTTCGCCCACCCGCAGGTAGCATACCCAGCTGATGATGGCCAATGCGCTGAACACTGCTCCGTGTCTGGAGTCTCTGGCCTTTTCGACCAGCTGGACCAAGCCTGCTGGGGACAGATAGGGCTGAGAGCCCGAGGATGCGGCTCCCGCCGCGATCCGTTTGTGCAAGGTGGTGATTGTTGGGGGCAGCCACTGGAGGTCCTCCACGGCTCTGACCGCGGAGGTAATACCCCGCAGGGCTGACGCTGTAGCGCCGGCTTGCGCCCGCTCCGCCAGGAGGCCTGCCAGTGCTGCGGCTGTATCAGGCGGGCCCGTGCGGTCCGCGTAAGCCGCCAAGGCCCGGAGTCGGGACGCGTACTGCGAGCGGGTTCTCGGTCTCCAGGACTGCATGGCACTTTCCTCCGGTGAGCAGGGGTCGTCTGACCGAGCTGCTGTCTCCCACCGGCGGGCGAGCGCCCGCAGCTCTGCCGCCGTGTCCGCAACGCCGGAGCCCGGGGCGGCCGGTCCGGGCTCCAGTTGGTCCTGTCAGGACCAGTGTGGGCATCTAAAGTGCCAGTGGCATTCGTCGGGGGAGCCCCGCTGCGCGCACCCCTGGCACCCCCCGCTCGGCGGCGAGTCCACAGGGACCCACTCGCCCTGCCTCGACTGCCATTGCAGTACTCCTCCCACCTCCCTAAATTTCACGCTCCGCCACGTGAACGCCGATCCTTGTTCCTTCCATGCCTCCTCCAGCGTGGTGTACTGGTTGGACTCGGAGCTGGTTTTTCCGTGCGTCCCTGCATACCTTCGGGCATACGCCGCCTGGGACTGGGACACGCAGTCCCAGACCCTCCACGCCAGCTGCTCTCCTGGGTCGATTGCGGCCTCCGTCGCCTGGCCGCCAAACTCACTTGGTCGGGGGATCTCCCCCACCTCACCAGCTCTAAGGCGCACGTATGCCTTGATGTTGGACAGCATGAGTCTCATCCACTGTGCCAACTGGAGCTTCTCGAGGGCTCGGTTTACTTCTGGTACGCTCAGTGGGGGCAGGCGGGGCCCCTCCTTCACTGCCACTCGGGCGAGTTGCTCTCTGAGTTCTTGAATTTCTTTGGCTTGCGCCGCCAGCCGCTCCTCGGCTGACTCGTGCTGGTTCTGGCTAGGTTGCTCAACCCCGTCCATGGGTTAACAAAAACAAAGCCAGGAAAACTGCCTAAACATCGGAGACGCAAACAAAAGTTGAGACGAGGCACAACTAGTGTTTTCTCCATAGTGCGTGATGCACAAAATCATGTAGCGAGGGAAAATTTTTTTGCCCTCCAAAACAATCCCCAAATCCTCGGGGACTGGCAAGATTCAGTGTGCGGGTTCGCAGCCAGGCGCGCTAGCGAATCAAACTTCCCCCAGGCAGCCAGCCATACCGATGGCCTCGATCAATACGAGGGGGGCACCTTCAGGAAACTGTCCAGTACATTCCTGTAAACCTGTCTCCATGTAGGACCCACCTTGGACAGTAAGTCCTCTCTGGGCTTTCCCTGGACGAACATGTGTTTGACCTGTGTCACCCCTTGGCGTATCAGCGCTGGGTAGTAGTAAGTCAGCTGTGGGGGGAACAATGGTCGGTACTGATAGACTGAATGTCCCCGCCATAGACACTTTCAGCCATTCGTCCAGATGTTCACAATCCTAATAGAACACTCAGCGTGTCCCCTTCTTGGTTGGGGTGCTCCACTATCTATGTACATCTCCTGCGGATATGTACATTTATCGGTAATACTGGCGCTGAACAGTAGGCACTGCGAACCTGCAATCAATTGTGCTGGGCCAGTGGACCCTTCCATATAAGCGACGCCCTAAGAAAACGGGCTGTATATGAACCATACGCTCCCAAGTCTCAGGTGCGAAGCACTCATTCGGCCTTCCATTGACTCGAGGCAATTTAGTTTCAGGGCTGTGGGGGGGGGGGGGGGGTCAGGGTGTCCCTGTCCTCTCTTGAAGGCCAAGGCCCCAGATTGCCGGTGCTTGCCGGTGACGCTTGGGCCGCTTAACTGAGCCCCCCCCCCCCCCCCCCTCCCGGGGTGCACAGCCCCGCCGCCCTCACTCTGCCCTGTGTCCCAAGTGGTGACAGCAAGGGGGGGTGTCCTGTGTGGCGCCTGGCGCAGCAGTGCTGCACCCCCTGCCCACTGCCGCGCATGTTGAGCATTGTCTGTGGTTGTGTGCAACGCAGAGCCACAACCGCGGGAGCCGCGGCCGCGTTTCCGGGCGCCAGGCCTTGGGCACCGCTAGGGTGGTGTGAAGAGCACGGCCTCTCCCCCTGGCACAAGTATTGCTGCGCCTTCATTGGGTTCCTCCACTCTGTACTGCACGCCTCTGCGCACCCCTTCCAGCAAGATTGGTCCTGCATGAAATCGCTGGCATACGCCCTGGCTGCTTTCTTTGCCCATCCTTTGCCCGGTCATCGCTCCCGTTGCTGCGTGTTGTCGTTCTGCACGTCGGCCGTTTTTCATTGGGTGTGTCTCCGCTTCTGTGTGTGTGTGTGTGTGTGTGTGTGTGTGTGTGTGTGTGTGTGTGTGTGTGTGTGTGTGTGTGTGTGTGTGTGTGTGTGTGTGTGTGTGTGTGTGTGTGTGCCAAGGTATCAATTCAATCATGCTCAAACTGCGAGGTTCAACAATCCTAAATCCTACCACTACTGCAAACCATGAGTTCAGTGTTCTGCGCTGCAGGGGGGCTGACCTGAGAACAGAATCTCCATATGTACAGCCGCTGCTAACGCACCATGGCTCCTGCCCTATGAACCAACCATCCAAGAGGCACCAAGACACACATTCCTAGGTGTGCCCTACCGCTCCCCAGATCCCATCCCCATGCATCCCTTGGACAGGGGGGGGGGGGCAGCAGAGAGGCAGAAACGCTGCAACAAACAAACCACATCAGGTGTGTGCGTGTGTATATATGGGGATCTCGGTTGCAGTAAACACTCCCACCATTGGAAGAGGGTGATGGCGAGGTGTGCCAAGTAATTGTGTTGGTTGATACTTTTGACCATGTGTACTTTTTTCAAAACATTGTCAGCTCACATGTGCTGTGACATCACTATGATGGTCCTCCCGGACACCGGGGAAAGTGGGGATGCATGGTACACCTGTGCTATCCCAACAGCTAGTGGAGGACCCATAAGAACCAGCCAAGGTATCAAGGTGGTACCCTAGCCTTGTGCTTCACGCGGACTGGTCACAATTCTTGTTGTTGTTGCTGACCAAGGTATCAACACAACACTTCTGCACGGGAGTCATGCATACTACAGGGCACGATATGTAGCATATAGCAGTCCTCCATGAGAAGAGCAATGACTGAATGGGGCCCCAAGGGGGTTGCCCACTTTGCCACGTGCATGAACATCGACAACTAATATATGTATGTTCAGCCCAACTGACTTTTGCCCAACTGAAATTGGCCAAAGCGACTTCATGCACATCTTTTCTCCGGGAAGAGGAAAGCAGTGACTAACTGCACCCCTTTGTAGAAAAGCATAATACATTAGCCAAAGGGAATGTTTGCCCGGCGCGCGCCCGGCGCGCTACTTTGTAATAAGTTTCTTATCTATAGCCCCAAGTTTAGCCTCATCTTGGGAAGTCCCCCAAGTAGACCGCACTGGACTGCAAACCTTCTCTGCAAGGCACCTTGTATAAGCCGAAGTATGAGAATTCAACAACATAAAATGCCAATCCCACCACTTCCAACCACCACCATTGCCATCGTCATAAACTGGGTGCAAAGGATGGGCCAAATTCTTAGACACAGCGAGAAGGTACTCCAAATTGTTGGATGAGGTGGGGGCAAAAACAGGCACGAGTGGGGAATGGTCAAAGGAAATATGCCCGTGCGTGCCGGGCGCGCGCTCGCGCGCTAACGCCTCCACTGCAGTGCACTCCACTGCTGACTGCAGTTGCACAAAATCATGCCAATTTGCTGGTCTGCGTGCACATGATCTCAATATAATGCTGAAAGGACTCAAATACGGTTTGCCAATCTTGCGACTCTGCAAACTCTCAAACGGTAGCACAGACCCAGCACGCATGAACGTGCCCGACAGCTGCTCGACATGCAACCCAGTGTCAATGACATGGCCAGCACCGTCGTGAAAAGCAGCGTGGGGGGAGCACGCATGTGTGCCCACGGAAAATGTACCTACTTACTTCACTCCTGGTACACAAAGTGCAAGGCACCAGCTGCTGCATGAGGGTCAACAAGGGCTGCCACAGGTTGTGAGAGGTGCAGGAGTACTCGTGGTTTTCACCAATGGATGCTTGAGATCATCAAGAAGGCCGAGGGGGATGGGCAGCATGGCTGTGCTTCGGAAGCAGTGGTCACCGGTCAGGACTGGCTACGAAATGGAAATCCCAACCAGTAAGGCCACAGCAAGGGACTCAGGTGAAGGATGCATAGGCTGGGGTGGAGCCCAAGGCAGAGTCCCCCGTGGCTTTGCACATGCCCTCGTCTGCAAGTCAGAAGCCTCCACACCTCAATGAGTGCGGGTGCATACGCATCAGGGCTTGGCAGCTGCGAAATGGAATGGCCTGTCATGCATGTGCGGCGTGCACAGCACGCAGGTCAAGTGTCAATGATAGATCCCTCAAAAGCATCCTGGTTCTCATGTCCTGAGCCCCCCCAGCCCTCTGGGTCCAAAAAGGTCCGTGCACATTGGACTTCACCAACCTGCTGCCCCAAATACAATCACAAAGAGATCACTAAAAAACACGGGTGCAGGGTTTTTTCACCCGGTGTTAATGAGGTGTTTCTCATCAACACCGGCGGAAACAAAATCACGCACAACAAGGAGCGTTCCAGGGTCGGTGGCATCGTTGCCTTGTTGATGCCCATGGAGTGTCCTGTGGGGGGATGGGGCATGTGAGGCGTAGTCAGAAAGCCCCAAAGACACGGGAATCTGGAACACCCTGCGTCTGCATGCTGCACCGGGCTGACCTGCAAGCCCAAGGCAGAGTCTTGCTGCATACGCCCGTTTACTGTGGCATTGCAGCTCTCATGCCACAGCTACAGTAAACCTGAGCTCACATTGCAGCTCACGAATTCGCATCCATGGCACCGTCCTTGGTATGCCGTTGCCTCATGTTTGGGAAGCCCCTGGGGCTGTCAGCGATGTCTACTCGTACGCTGGAGGAGGGACGCCGCACAACTGCAGCATCGCTTGGTGGTCGAGAGAAGCCTCCAGCGGTGATCCTGGTAAATGCACGGGCTGAAGTGCGTGGATGTCACGGACGTGTCAGAGACTGATCGATCTGGGTCCTGGCCATTGGGCTTGGAAATCCCCACTGACAATTGCTTGACGAACTGCGTAAACCGAGAGCTGGAGCCATCTGGCCTGGCACGCCCGAAAGAGGCAACTCTGCCCAATGCCCCAGTCGGATGGGGGCTTTCGCTAGCGGGCTGCTGGTAGTCCCGGCGGTGGAGCCGCCTGTGGGGGCTGAGGCTGTCAGGCCGGGAGATGGGCGAACAAAACGTGTGAGCCTGGGATTCGTGGATGGGGCTGAGCCAGACGTTGCCGAGGCAATCCTCCCCTGAAACGCAGCGGGCCACCGCCGCGCTGTGGGCGGGCCGGGCAGCGGGATACCGGTGCACGGGGCTGTCTGGCCCGGGTCCGTCGCGGGCGCCCCATGGGCCGGCGTCGCGGGTTGCGTCTGATGTCTCCCGCACAGGGCTGTCCTGTTCGGGCCGTCCGCGTGGGCTGGAGGGGCGGGCGGCACGGCTCTCTTGCCGCGGCGGTGCCGGCGCCCGGGAAAGCCGCAGGCGGCAGGGGTCGGCGGTGGAGACCAGCGGTGGGCACCCGGCCTCGGCCGCGGCCTGGCAGACCGATCGGAAGAGGCCGGGCAGGGACAGGTCGCGCGCGCTGGCGAGCGGACGGAGCGATGACGCGCCGCGGCGGCTGGACGGGCTGTGCACCCCAGAGCTCGCGAGGGTGTTGGGGCGCGACATGCCGTCGCGGGACGGGCTGTGCGCCCCGGAGCTCGCCAGGGGGTTGCTGTGCTGCCGCGACGTGCCCTCGCGGCGGGGCGGGCTGTGCATCCCGGAGCTTGCCAGGGTGTTGGGCCGCGACATCCCGTCTTGACTGGACGGGCCGCGCGCGCGCGGCGCCCCGCGCGTGCTGTGCGTCCCGGCGCTCGCCAGGATGTTGGGCCGCGCGAGCGCCGCGTCGTAGCTGTCGCGCCGGGACAGGTCCGACACGTTGTCGGAGAGGTCGTACACATCCTTCGGGGGCGAGGACTGGACCAGCCCGAGGGCGTGGGGCTTGAACGCCTCTTCTGCCCTGTGCCAGGCGCGACGGTAGAAGTAGTGCCCCGCGACCAGCAGCGGCACCCAGAAGAGGCCGCCCCCGAGGGCCCCTCCCACGGCCACGAGCCATCAGTCGCTGGCGCCGTCCTCGCAGGCCGGCGCAGGCTCGCAGTGGCAGAGGGCGTCGCCCGGCGCCGGGGCCTCGGGGGTTGGGGTGGCCGTGGGGATCGCGGAGTGAAGCACGAAAGAGGAGGTCCTGGGAGAAGTGAGGCCCATGCGCCAGCACTCGTCCACTGTCACTGTGCCTCCATCGCTGGTCAGCGGCACGCCTTCGCTGGAGTCGTCAGGGTACCGCATGACCCCCAGCTCCCACATGTCCATCGCGCAGTCGGGCCCCTGCTCCACCGCGAATTCCACGGGCCCCTCCGCGACCCTCTGCCCCGCGGCGTCGAACCGGAAGACGGAGACCGCGAGGGTTGCGGGGCCGCGGGCCGCTGGGAGCGCCAGCGCGCGACCCAGGTCCGCCCCCGCCGTCGCGACGTGCGAGAGGACGACGAGGCCGTGCTCCACCCCCGGGCCCCAGTCGCGCAGCTCGAAGACGTGCGTCTGCCCGGGGGCCGCGACCCACTCGACGCGGGGCAGGGGCCCCGACGGGCGGTGGTAGACGCCGATGGCGTGTTTGGAGGCGTTCAGGTAGATGACGTACGTCCCGCTCAGCTCCCCTGGACTCACTGGCTCTAGCGACATCCCCATCGAATCAAAGTACGCGAAAATGGCATCGTCGACCGAAGTCACCATCGCGTTGCCGTACTTTGGGGCGGCGGTTGTGATCGTGGAGGTTGCGGTGTCGGAGGCACTGGACAGCCCTGATGACGTTGCGATGGGGGTCGGCCTCGGGCTTGGGGTCGCCGATGGGCTGCTGGTGACAGTGGGGAGCACCGTGGCAGTGGGGAGCATCGTCGATGACCCTGACGGCGTTGCCGTGGGCACTGGGCTCGGACTTGCGGTTCCGGATGGGCTGCTGGTGGCGCTGGGCGTGGGAGTCCGAGTGTGGATTGCTGTCGGCGATCCTGACGGGCTTGTCGTGGGTGTTGGGATCGGGCTGGAGGTTGGTGATGGGCTGTTCGTGATGCGGCTTGTGGCGGTTGGACTGGGAGTTGCAATGGGCGTTCCCGACGGCGTTGCCGTGTGCATTCGGCTCGGGCTTGCGGTTGCTGATGGGCTGCTCGTGACGCTGCCCGAGACGCTTGCCGAGTGCGTGGGGCTCGAGGTTGCAGTCGCCGATGGGCCGCAAGTGACGGTGGGCATTGGAGTTGGAGTGGCTGTGTCCGATCCCGATGGCGTTGCCGTGCGCACTGGGCTCGGGCTTAGGGTTGCTGATGGGCTGCCGGTGACGGTGGTCGTGGGGACTGCGGTGGGAGTTGCCGTGGGGGATCCTGATGGGCTTGCCGTAGGCGTAGGGCTCGGGCTGGACGTTAGTGATGGGCTGTTTGTGATGGTGGAAGTTTCACTGGGAGTTGCAGTGGGTGATCCTGACGGGCTTGTCGTGGCCTTCGGGCTTGGGCTGGAGGTTGGTGATGGGCTGTTTGTGATGGTGGAAGTTTCACTGGGAGTTGCAGTTGTCGTAGCCGTCGGGCTTAGGCTGGAGGTTGGTGATGGGCTGTTCGTGATGGTGGAAGTTTCACTGGGAGTTGCAGTGGGTGATCCTGACGGGCTTGTCGTAGCCGTCGGGCTTAGGCTGGAGGTTGGTGATGGGCTGTTCGTGATGGTGGAAGTTTCACTGGGAGTTGCAGTGGGTGATCCTGACGGGCTTGGCGTAGGCGTAGGGCTGGGGCTGGAGGTTGGTGATGGGCTGTTTGTGATGGTGGAAGTTTCACTGGGAGTTGCAGTGGGTGATCCTGACAGGCTTGTCGTAGGCGTAGGGCTCGGGCTGGAGTTTGGTGATGGGCTGTTCGTGATGGTGGAAGTTTCACTGCGAGTTGCAGTGGGTGATCCTGACAGGCTTGTCGTAGCCGTCGGGCTTAGGCTGGAGGTTGGTGATGGGCTGTTTGTGATGGTGGAAGTTTCACTGGGAGTTGCAGTGGGTGATCCTGACGGGCTTGTCGTAGCCGTCGGGCTTAGGCTGGAGGTTGGTGATGGGCTGTTCGTGATGGTGGAAGTTTCACTGGGAGTTGCAGTGGGTGATCCTGATGGGCTTGTCGTAGCCGTCGGGCTTAGGCTGGAGGTTGGTGATGGGCTGTTTGTGATGGTGGAAGTTTCACTGCGAGTTGCATCGGGTGATCCTGACAGGCTTGTCGTAGGCGTAGGGCTCGGGCTGGAGGTTGGTGATGGGCTGTTCGTGATGGTGGAAGTTTCACTGGGAGTTGCAGTAGGTGATCCTGATAGGCTTGTCGTAGGCGTAGGGCTCGGGCTGGAGGTTGGTGATGGGCTGTTCGTGATGGTGGAAGTTTCACTGGGAGTTGCAGTGGGTGATCCCGATGGGCTTGTCGTAGCCGTCGGGCTCGGGCTGGAGGTTGGTGATGGGCTGTTCGTGATGGTGGAAGTTTCACTGGGAGTTGCATCGGGTGATCCTGACGGGCTTGTCGTGGCCGTCGGGGTCGGGCTGGAGTTTGGTGATGGGCTGTTTGTGATGGTGGAAGTTTCACTGCGAGTTGCAGTGGGTGATCCTGACGGGCTTGTCGTAGCTGTCGGGCTTAGGCTGGAGGTTGGTGATGGGCTGTTCGTGATGGTGGAAGTTTCACTGGGAGTTGCAGTGGGTGATCTTGACAGGCTTGTCGTAGGCGTAGGGCTCGGGCTGGAGGTTGGTGATGGGCTGTTCGTGATGGTGGAAGTTTCACTGGGAGTTGCAGTGGGTGATCCTGACGGGCTTGTCGTGGGTGTTGGGTTCGGGCTGGAGGTTGGTGATGGGCTGTTCGTGATGGTGGAAGTTTCACTGGGAGTTGCAGTGGGTGATCCTGACGGGCTTGTCGTAGCTGTCGGGCTGGGGCTGGAGGTTGGTGATGGGCTGTTCGTGATGGTGGAAGTTTCACTGCGAGTTGCAGTGGGTGATCCTGACGGGCTTGTCGTGGCCGTCGGGCTTAGACTGGAGGTTGGTGATGGGCTGTTCGTGATGGTGGAAGTTTCACTGGGAGTTGCAGTGGGTGATCCTGACAGGCTTGTCGTAGCTGTCGGGCTGGGGCTGGAGGTTGGTGATGGGCTGTTCGTGATGGCGGAAGTTTCACTGGGAGTTGCAGTGGGTGATCCTGACAGGCTTGTCGTAGCTGTTGGGCTGGGGCTGGAGGTTGGTGATGGGCTGTTCGTGATGGTGGAAGTTTCACTGGGAGTTGCAGTGGGTGATCCTGACGAGCTTGTCGTAGCTGTCGGGCTGGGGCTGGAGGTTGGTGATGGGCTGTTCGTGATGGCGGAAGTTTCACTGGGAGTTGCAGTGGGTGATCCTGATGGGCTTGTCGTGGCCGTCGGGCTTAGGCTGGAGGTTGGTGATGGGCTGTTTGTGATGGTGGAAGTTTCACTGGGAGTTGCAGTGGGTGATCCTGGCAGGCTTGTCGTAGCTGTCGGGCTGGGGCTGGAGGTTGGTGATGGGCTGTTCGTGATGGTGGAAGTTTCACTGGGAGTTGCAGTGGGTGATCCTGACGGGCTTGTCGTAGCTGTCGGGCTGGGGCTGGAGGTTGGTGATGGGCTGTTCGTGATGGTGGAAGTTTCACTGCGAGTTGCAGTGGGTGATCCTGACGGGCTTGTCGTGGCCGTCAGGCTTGGGCTGGAGGTTGGTGATGGGCTGCTGGTGACGCTGCTTGTGGCGGTTGGACTGGAAGTTGCAATGGGCGTTCCGGAGCAGAGAGCTGCCGAATGCTCGTAACCGAGCGTAATGGCACTGGCACTGCAATCGGCCAATGTGAGCTGCACCGGCGCATAGCGGTTCTCAGTAGTGCCGTCCCCCAACTGTCCAACACGATTCCGACCCCACGTCCACACCGCCCCGTCGGAGCAGAGCGCTGCAGAATGGTCGAATCCAAGCGACACGCTACTGACATGGCTGCATCCGGGCAAAACGACCCGCCCTGGCGTGGTCCATCTGTACCACCCTTCCATGCAGTACTCACAGTCCTCCCCATAGCCCAGGCGTCCATACCAATTGGAACCCCACGTCCATAACGTCCCATCAGAGAGGACCGCGGCAGAGTGGTATACACCGAGTGAAATATCAATCGCACTGTTGGGGAGTGGGATCTGCACTGGTGTGTAGCGGATGGTGAAACTTCCGTCGCCCAACTGCGCAACACGATTGTCACCCCATCCCCATACCGTCCCATCCGTGCAGAGCGCTGCAGAAGTGCTCATATGCGAGAGCACAATACGAGTCACGTAGCTGCACCCGCTGCTCAATACGGTCCCGTCCTTCAAGACAACATCGCCCAATGCGAGCTCCACTGGCGTGTGGTGGTCGTCAGTAGTGCCGTCGCCCAGCTGCCCATACTCATTCCAGCCCCAAGTCCATACCGCCGTTGCATCTGCATCGCACAGCGCTGCAAAATGCCCCCAACCAAGCGCAACGGAAGTCACATGGCTGCACCCGCCCAATGTGATCTGCACTGGCGTGTGGTGTTCGACGGTAGAGCCGTCGCCCAACTGCCCATACGAATTCCAGCCCCACGTCCATAACGTCCCATCGACACACGACGCTCAAGAATGAGAGCGACCAAGCGCAAAGTCGGTCACTTGTGGGCAGTTGGACAATGTGATCTTCATCGGCGTGTAGCGGTCAGCAGTTGTGCCGTCGCCCAACTGCCCGTTATCGTTGCAACCCCACATCCATAACGTCCCGTCGGAGCAGAGCGCTGCAGAATGGTAGCCACCGTGCTCAACTTTCGTCACGTTGCTGCTGCACCTCGCAAATGTGATCCAGTCCGGCGCAGACGTGTAGACGACACCAGCGTCCCCATTGCCCAGCTGCCCATCCGAATTCTGCCCCCACGTCGCTACCGTCCCACCTCTAGCGCCTGCAGCACCGGAGCAGAGAGCTGCCGAATGCTCGTAACCGAGCGTAATGGCACTGGCACTGCAATCGGCCAATGTGAGCTGCACCGGCGCATAGCGGTTCTCAGTAGTGCCGTCCCCCAACTGTCCAACATGATTCCGACCCCACGTCCACACCGCCCCGTCGGAGCAGAGCGCTGCAGAATGGTCGAATCCAAGCGACACGCTACTGACATGGCTGCATCCGGGCAAAACGACCTGCCCTGGCGTGGTCCATCTGTACCACCCTTCCATGCAGTACTCACAGTCCTCCCCATAGCCCAGGCGTCCATACCAATTGGAACCCCACGTCCATAACGTCCCATCAGAGAGGACCGCGGCAGAGTGGTATACACCGAGTGAAATATCAATCGCACTGTTGGGGAGTGGGATCTGCACTGGTGTGTAGCGGATGGTGAAACTTTCGTCGCCCAACTGCGCAACACGATTGTCACCCCATCCCCATACCGTCCCATCCGTGCAGAGCGCCGCAGAAGTGCTCATATGCGAGAGCACAATACGAGTCACGTAGCTGCACCCACTGCTCAATACGGTCCCGTCCTCCGCGACAACGTCGCCCAATGCGGGCTCCACTGGTGTGTGGTGGTCGTCAGTAGTGCCGTCGCCCAGCTGCCCATACTCATTCCAGCCCCACGTCCATACCACCCCATCGCAGAGCGGTGCAGAATGCCCCCAACCAAGCGCAACGGAAGTCACATGGCTGCACCCGCCCAATGTGATCTGCACTGGCGTGTGGTGTTCGACGGTAGAGCCGTCGCCCAACTGCCCATACGAATTCCAGCCCCACGTCCACAACGTCCCATCGACACACACCGCTCCAGAATGAGAGCGACCAAGCGCAAAGTCGGTCACTTGTGGGCACTTGGACAATGTGATCTTCATCGGCGTCTAGCGGTCAGCAGTTGTGCCGTCGCCCAACTGCCCGTTATCGTTGCAACCCCACATCCATAACGTCCCGTCGGAGCAGAGCGCTGCAGAATGGTAGCCACCGTGCTCAACTTTAGACACCTTGCCGTCACATAGCCAATTGACCAAAGTAATCAAATCCGGTGTGGACGTGTGGAGAACATCGGGGTCAGTATTGCCCAGCTGCCCATCCGAATTTTGACCCCACGTCCCGATCGGGTCACTTGCGACACCGAGAGTGTGTGCAACACCCAGAGCGTGGAAGAGGAGTAGGAACAATAGATGCCACATTGTGACCAAAAAATAGACACTCAGAAAGTGAGATTTGTACAGAAAATGAGATGTGTGCATGGTTGCCTTTTAGGTACCCTCCCCCCCCCCTTGCAAAGTCCCGGGGTAGCGCGCGACGGTCTCCCGGGTGGGGGGGGGAGACGGTCACCAAGTGACGGTGTCCCGGGGGGGGGGGGGGATTGCAAGGGTATCTCAAGGCAAACTGTGGTACCCTCCACTGACGCAAGCAAAGAGAACACGTGTGAAGCGACTTTCGCGTTGATGCGGTGCCAATGTGTGGCACCAAAGCAGATGGGCAACACAAACCAGCACAATTCATGTTAACTAGAAAAACATGGAAGTGACGGTGTCCCGGGGGGGGGGGGGACTTTGCAAGGGGGGGGACTTTGCAAGGGGGGGGGAGGGGGGGGGATCCTCCACACACAAATGGGTGGGCTGAGTTTGGGGAGTGGTGCGTGTAAGAGAGAAGGAGAGGGAGGGAGAAAAAGAGGGAGAGGAGAGGTCTGCACAGGTAACAGCCAAGGAAAATATCATTAGTAGGTGAGACTGGGAATCCCATGCCACTGCCGGCATTCACACACAGTCATTTCCATGACAGTGAAGTTTGGAGGGTGCTCACCGCTGCCCCCAGCAGCTTTGCTGCCCCTCCACTTCCCAACTCCACCCCTGTCCTTGCCCTCCACCTCCACCTCCACCTCCCTTCCCCCTTGCCCTATATCTCCATACCCGGAAGGGGAGGGGGGGTGTTGTAACCCCCCCCCCCCCCTTCGGGATGACCGTCAGTTCCCCCCACCCCCCCAGAACCGATTCTGTCAGCGCCCCATCGCCCCCCCCAACCGTTTCACAACCGCCAGCACTGCCACTAGTGACTTGGAAAATGTAACACAAGGCCAAGCGTTCCAGATCACCAAATGCTACCCATTCGTAGGTGCGCAGCATATGCAGGCATTTTGTCAGTTATTTTTGGGGTGCTCCACTTGTGCAAGGTGTCAATTGCAGCGGAGCGTAGGTCACAGCGCATCCTCATTCCTAGTTGGCTGGCCAAATCGAGGTTTTGAAGGCTCCCCTAGCCCCTCAGGCTGGGATTGTTGCCACCATGGTCTTTGACCATTGCACCGCTTCCACCCAAGATGCGTTCACACAAAATTACGTTACACTACATGCTTTTGGCATGCAAAGCTAGCAACTCATTCAGCGAACCACAACCCTTTGCGTACTTTCTCTCTGTGCCTCGCCTCAACCTATATGCCCAATGGCGCTTGATCTTCCCATTCCGCCGTTTGCCCTCTCCATCACTTACATGGCTGGGTATGTCATGCAGCAACCACTGCCAAGCCTCCAAGACTCGGTTAGAGAAGCGACGTAGGGCCGCTGATTCTTGCGAGGGCCGCTGATTCTTGCGAAGACAGGGTATCTGTCCCCGAGACATAGTGTTCCATTGAGGGGCACCGTTGACATGAGCGGACCCCTCTTGTGCTGCTGTGAGGCGGATAGTTTTCTCTCGGCTGGGGGAAGGGGTCTATTATTGGAGGCGCTTGCCATCCATGGTATGAGGTGTGTCGGTGTGGAAATACGAGGGCCAAAATTGCCCACTGGGGGCTGGTATGCTAGGGCACAATACGGGATTCCCTGATCTAGGGTCTCAAGTAACACTTCCCGGCCTCTTTAATTGTTTGAAGGGTCCAGTTGCTTTTTCCTCGCAACCCTTGTTTTTCTCGGGATGAAGTGTAGTTGCATGGATAATCGTTTGTATGCCGCGGTGATGTCCTCACGTGTTGGACCCCCAACCAGTCATGCAGATTCTGGCTTGGGTCCTCAAGGTATTGGTTTGCGGGGATAGTGGCCTTTGCAGATGCTGCACGCTGGGCGCCTTGGGTGTAGCCCCATTAGCATGCCGGTGGCTGGGAATACAATTGGCGTTCATACTTCATAGTTGTGGCAGTATAGCTGGGTATGGAGGCAACCCCTTTTAGTGCTTCGACTTCCCCGTGTATGTTGGCCCGCTTCTAGTGTCCACCGGTGTTGTGCTTGTGGTCCACTATTTGGGCGTGATGATCATGGTGTTTTGCCGACGTGAGGTTGGTCAGTTTCTCTACACAAAGTACACACATCATTAAAGCATTCGTCATCATTGAAATATGAGAAGTCCTCATGCAGATTGTCCCACTACAACACTTTGAATTCCCCCCAATGCTTGCCTACGTGGCATGTCAACCGGGCTGCCTTATGCAACACTACACATACCCTAGACACTGCCCTTGTTGTTTGGGCCATCATATCACAGGCCCATGAAGCTCCCCATTGAACTACCTTCAAAGTTCCCCATATTGTTCCCCAAGAAAAATGGGAAACTAGGAAGGAAAGGGAAAATGGGGGGAAATGGGAGAAAACGGGGGGAAAGAGGGGGGGGGGGGGGGGGCAATAGGGGAAGATGGAGGAAAGTTGTGGTGCGCAACCAGCGTCCGGGTGTGAGTAGCGTTGGTAGATGCCCGGGGAGCCGACTATCCACTCAACCATCAGTGGGGGTGTTATCCCCCCTACAAAGGACTCATTGTCGCCGGCCTTTGAGAAGCAAGACATGAAGCAATTCAACCACTCCTTTGCATCCACATTTCAGTCCACATTGTAGTCAACACAAATGCTACCACTACTGCAAGATACCATTTGTAGTGTAGCATGACAGCACCTTGGGGGGTCTCAAATTTCATGTTGTGCTGTTGCTCATCTCTCCCCCACTAGGGTGATGAGAAAAACACAAGAAGTAGCAGGGATAGCCAAGACACGCCGAGCAACAGCATACAATAGGGGGAGAGTCACTGACACACCCTCCCACCAATCAAGAATCTTGAAATGGGGTGTTCAGCGGTTGTAGGGAGCTTCCACAAAATGTCCCACTCAGCCTCATTGCGCCAGTGCACTCTCCCTTGCCAAAAATTTCGGAGTACACATCAATACTTGTGCCCATACCTTCCGCAGCTTGGAGCACGGGATGTTGTCTTAGATCAAGAACTGGCTATGTAAGCAAACGGCAGACATTTGACTATTTATCAAGCTTATTCAATGCAACAGTTCATGCCACATTGAATACCTAACGATATGGTGCCCGTTGTTTCTCACTCAAAGCCGCGAGGACCCGGTCAACCACAGCACCATGGGGGAATGTTTGCCCGGCGCGCTACCTTTCTATTAACTATCCCGACTTCAGCCCGAGATTTACCCTCTGATGGAGAAGGCCCCCCAAATAGACCATGATGGACTGCGCACCTTCCCTGCAAAAGACGTTGCAAAATAACGCAATATCTGTGAATTCAGCAACTCCAACTGTCATCTGTATTGTACTTAACAAACAACATTGGTCCCACAAGTGTGGGTGTCAATACATTCAGTACAACAGTGCTCCTTACACTCATCACAAACTGCATGGTGGAGCGCTTCTGGCAACACAACACACACACTTCTGCCTCATCCTCTGCCTCATCTTGTGTGCCACAACCGAGCAAATAGCTGCTCAATGCGTGCCCTATACCACCCGTGCACGTCATTATAACATTGTTGGCGGGCTGTCAAAGTGCCATTCTTTCTTCCAATGAATGGCACAATGACATGAATCCGGCCCGTATAAGCACCATCATGGCCCCCAACTTCGAAATCAAAGAAATCACCTCGGGTACGAGAAGGTCCATACCCATGTCAAAAATCGAAACATCTGCTGATGTCCCGGGGGCCAAGGGGCAAATCCACATAATGTTGCCCAACATATCAACGGCAACATTCCACCGGTGGGGCACGGGTCACAAAAGATGCCCGGCGCGCGCCCGGCGCACTAACGTTCACCCCATACGTTGTCTTGCAGTTTGCAACTTCACAAGTTTTTTTTTTGCTCAGACCAAGATGAGCTGGCATAGTCTGCTCACTTTGCACTACTCGAGGTAACCCCTCGGGATCAAGGTTCAGAGCTGTCCAGTGCCACGATGATCCCACAAATGACTAGTGCCACGATGATCCCACAAATGACTATGGTAGCAGATCTGATATGCTGTAACTTCACAAGTTCATTGTACACTCCATGCATTTGTGGATGGATTGCTGCTCGACTCCCTGCAATCACGGACCACAGGTGTCTTCACCTAGGGGGTTGGACTCACTGTCCTCACCCCCCCACCCCGGGGCGCCCCGTCATTGACAGCCAAACACGTGTCATTTGTGCCACCAATGCTTCTGTCCGCACTTAGAACATGCCCTCGTGGGGGGGAGGGGGTTACTGCCATCAACCCAATCTCTACCTTGGCTATAGAAATGACGACGACTATTGATCATTCAGGATTCAGGGCCACCGTCTCCTTTTGCAACCCCATGGCTCATCCCAACAAAAGACCTTGCCAAAACCACAATCCAACTCATACTGGTTGAACTATCCAACGATGATGATGTCTCCGATGAGTCTCACAAGCTGCTGCTTGAACTATCAATGGAGGCATCCGCCGGGGGGGTCAATCTCCCAGCCTCGTCTGTTTCCATAGCCTAGGGGGCACCATCTGCATCCTCCAACTTTGGGCCCTGAGAAGGGGTCAGACCTTTTCCCACATTCGCACAGCTGGTTACTCCGCTCTAACCCTCAGGCTTCCATCAACAAGGGGTCCAAAGGAACTTCCGGAGGGACGTCAATTGCGGTAATTGACGGGGATGGTGGTGGAGACTCGAGACTTGGGATACCAAAGGAGATGGAGTCCATGGGGCATCAACAGTTGACAACCCGCACACCACCTGGATCATACTCCAACTCCACATGCCCACTATGCAAAAGGCCAACCACCTGTGTAAAACACCCCATCTCCAATGCTCCACTCCATAACAAATAGCAAAAGAGGTCGGAGGACACGAGGGGCAAAAACTCATGCTCTCCAACAGCGGCAAGCAGCAGACACGCTAACTGCATCACCATGTACCCAGCTCAGCTGCCTGTTTCCCAGGGGGAATGTTTGCCCGGCGCGCGCCCGGCGCGCTACCTTTCTATTAACTATTCCGACTTCAGCCCGAGATTTACCCTCTGATGGAGAAGGCCCCCCAAATAGACCATGATGGACTGCGCACCTTCCCTACAAAGCACATTGCATAATTAGACAATAGCTGTGAATTCAACAACTCCAAATGTCATTTGTATTGTACTAAACAAACGGTACTTTGCCTTCACCTTTCGCATAGATTTCGCTGTGGTAATGAGTCCCCAAGCCGCAAGCAGTTTCGACGGCGTTTCTGCCTCACGTCACAAAAACGAAGCGCAAACTCAGTATTCGCTACATCACCCCTGCCTTCTCAGGGTCCCCATGGTGGGGAGAAATCAATATGGCTACATTACCCCTGCTTTCTTGGGGTCCCCATGGTGGGGAGAAATCAACCTAGTAAGGAGTGGATGTGGTGGAAACGAGCAAAAAATGGAAGAAAATTGGTGAAACTGGGTGAGAATCCAAATATACCATATCCCGAATGTGAAAGAAGCATCAAAATACCCGTTGTCAAACAACAATAATGCCCATAGTATCACAAAGTATGGGGTTCTAGGATGGCTAGCCGTCCAAATAGTTGCACTGCGCACGCACTGCGCTTAGTGCACCCCCTAAAAGGTCACCGGTGGGGCACGGGTCAAAAAAGATGCCCGGCGCGTGCCCGGCGCACTAATGTTCCCCCCCCCAATATACATAGATGCACCTGGTAGCTCTGAAACGCATCAGACTGGGGAACTAGGGGACAATAGGTGAGAGAAACGGGCCAGTCCATATCTACAACCGGAAAGGGGCCGGTCCATGTCCCCAACCAGAAAGGGGCAAGTCCATGAGGAGAAATCATCCCAAATTGCCCCATTCCATCCAGCCACGCACTCCCGCACACACACGGGGTAGAATCCACCCCGACAACAGGGGTAGGAATCAGAAGTAGCCCAAAAAGTTGCCCTGCACGCACCCTGCGCACTAACGCTCCAAGTGTCTAGAAAGGTCTCCCTGTCTGGGGGTACCCGATGAAATTTGACAGCCCAGTCCTGCCTGCCCACAGTACCAGACCCTGTGGGGTCAACAGCGAAGATTTAACAGACAGGAATTGACTGGAGACAGACCTGTCGCCTGGTATGTGATTTGCCAACGGCACCATTGCATGAGGCTGTTGTCCGGACAGATATGGAATATGTTGTCGCCCGCATGCAGGTCAACAAAGTGCTCCACACATGCACGTCCTACTATGCATATGCGGCAATGTTCGGCAGTTCCACAGATAATTCAGATCAATGGGGGAGTCTTTGCACTGCGCGCGCACTGCGCGCGCACTGCGCGCTACTTTTAGATTATGTTCTCCCCGGAGAGCCCCCAAGCACACCCCTTGGAAATGCCCTTAGAATTAAGTGACCCAAACTGCAAGTTGCAATTGATTTTATAATGAAAACTGGCATCAGTCTGGCCTCAAGGATAGTCCCAAGCACTTCATGTGCACACTTTGACATGCAATGGAGTTGGTTAGGAATCTGGGGCAACTAGGTTGGGCCAGACACAGGATATGGCTTGGCCAGCATGGCCAAGCAACTGAATTCAGAATCAGTTAAAAGGTAGGCCCACAATAAGTAGGTAAAACAATTGAGTATAGGGGTGCTGAGGTGGGAGACCACTAGGCTTAACCTACAAGGCCCAAGGCCCACCCCTGCATTCTCCGGGGTCCCCAACAAAGGGAACAAAATCAGAAGTCAAAGTCTACGCTAGGGGTCACCATGATGCCCCTAGGGGCCCCTAGTATCTCAAAGTATGGGTCTCTAGTACGGCCTGACGCCCAAATAGTTGCACTGCGCGCGCACTGCGCTTGAGGCGCCCCCAATGACAAACATCTGCCTATATACAGTCTGGCGCTGGTGTTCGCCTATTTAACCTCACCGGGCCGTTTTGTCGGCCAAGACCTCCAACCTGAATCGAACAGTACATGGGGAATGAGGACCGTCGGACAACAGGCAAGCTTGCAGAATGCTGGCACTCGTCTGGCCAACTTGCCATTACTCCCTTCGGCTGTCGTGGGACGAACGGGTTAGGTTTTGGGGGTGTCGGCGGGATGGTATGTCGAAGCCATTTGTCTTATACATATGTTGTCGGGGAGCGATGCGCTTCAGGGCAACGGGTTCTAAGGGGGTGTTTCAAAGTGGCTCGGAAGTGGATGCCGGCGGTTGCAAAAAGGGGTTGGGAGGTAATTTCTGTGAGGTACAAACCAGTTGGAGGGCCGCTGGGGGCGCTGGCTAGTTGGAGACAAGCGGTTTGTAGAGCCGACTGTTACCTCAAAGGAGGGGGGGGGGGGGGGGCTTGAGACCCAATTAAGGTGAGCCCAGCAAAGGTGTTGATAAAGGGTGGGTGGGGGACCAAACCCCTTCCCCCTTTTAGGTGCAAACCTGCTGGCGGGGAGGGCAATCGCGAGCAGCTGGTGCACTGAGTGCAGAATGGGTGACTGTGGTAGCACCCAGCAGAGGTGTGCAACCATGCAACCAGCCAAAGTGAAAGGGGTATGCAACAAGTTGGCGGGCGGGGGGCTGCTATAAAGGCTAAGTGAGACGAAGGGGGCGGGGGGGCATCTGCATCACGCGCGAGCACTATGTGCACATTTTCAACCCTTTCACCGGAAAGCAGCCCCATATTTCCGCGCTGCATGAAAGGAGCACCACATGCAGAGGCACAAACGGCAAAACAGAGGCACAGCTCTCCACTATTGAACTTGCAATCGCTGTACTGCCGAGGGTCCGTCACACTCAAGTCCCGCGCTGCAGGGGCATCGCTTCTGCTGGGCTTCTCCATCCTCCAGCACGATACGGTTAGACGAGGGGTGGCATGCGGGTTCTGCCAAGGGCTCCGCCTCACTTCCAGGTTTCGGTTTTTTTTGGGTTCAGACTAAGATGAGCTGGCGTAGCTTCCGGGTTTCGGTTTTTTGTGATGATGGGAACCCAAAGCTGTCTAGAGAGGCACAGGGCGGACAGTGCCAAGGGTCAGCAAACCCCCATCATTGCACACAAAGTTTTCCGTCTTTGCTGGCGCGCCTGCAGGCAATGTGGAGTGGAACTAGCGACCTCCCCACCTACCCGCTGATGGCCCGGGCTTTGCTTCGTCTTTCTGGGAGGGCAAGTCCATTGGCAGACCAAGATGCTGCCGTGTCAATTTCATCATTGTCATCAGCCGCAAATGCCTCTTGTACATGTGCAGACACATCCTGCCACAGGCAGATGGAGGGTACTCCTGGGGGGAAATGGATGTAAATGCAAAGCACTGGGACCCTGGCTGTTCTTTTTGCAAAAGTGCAAAAATAACAGAAAGCCAGACTCCGGTATCCGTGGACCTCAGCACCACGCTGGCAGGTCTGCTGTCGGTTGTAGCGCAAGCGGCGCCGGTTGACCATCAACTGCCGTTGGTCAAACATCCTGCCACCAAGGCTGCAGACCACTGGAAACCACCCCGCCACTCACCCTTGGCATTACACTTGCTGTACACTGGACCCCACCCCATTGGAAAAGCACGGAAAGGCCCAGGGGAATCCCCAGCCAAGCGGGGCTCCCACGCTCAGACAGGCCATGCTTCCACGCAACCGTGCTACTGGCACGCAGCAGCCATCGACAGAGTCCGCCCGTCCAGGCGATGGGGCTGCCTGGATGCCAAGTGGAGGTGGGCTTTCCACAGTGCTCGGAAAAAAAATTGTGTCCCTGGAGGAAACCTCTGCTAATGCCCATTTGCAGAACATCTGGCCACAAGGCACAACGCTTGTGCGAGGGGCGGGGGCGGGAGAGACGGCAATGGTCGGTTCTGTTAGTTATATATATATATATAATTAGGTCGGTCAGTTATGGACGAAATTGTTCCAACAGGCGGCGCTGAAGGGACTCGAACGGCCATCTTCAGCAACCCTTTGGCCTGCGAGGTTGGCTGCCTAAAGCTCTTGCCGTTCATTCGTGATTGGGTTGCGTGTCAGCACTGGGCAGCGTGATCCTGGAACCCCGTACTAATCTGTAGCATACACGTCTGGGAGCAGTGACATGTTCTACTGAGATGAAAATTCAAAGACAGGCAGCAAGATGAAAACATGGAAAGCAATAGATATCTGATACGTGTAAGCGATTTAATAAAGACATGTTAAGTGTTATGTGTGCTGAAACCATTGCTGAAACCTAGCAGCCCAGGAGACAGTGGAGACTGTGTCAGAGCCACCAGAGTCCAGCTCATCCCCAGAACATCTATGGTAGGTTCTAGCATAAACTCAAGGTTCACGGAGTGGCCGCCCTGGCAGAACTCTGGGTGAGACGACGGGCCAATCAATTTGCTGCGGGACACCCAAAGGAGTGGGTGTCTGTGGTGAGTTTCCAGGACATTTATGCGGCGGCGATGGGGTGCATGACACAATGGCTTGGTGTGTGGTTGAAAGGGTACAGTGGATGGGAGTGGAGGCCAACCGTTGTCTCTACACCGGATCTGTTCTGTCACAGAACGGCACAAAGCAAAGGCGGCCGGTGGACAAGACAAGGACAGCCCTCCCGAGCAGGACAAAGCAAAGGTGACCGGTGGCATGGACACCAACCAGACACGGACAGGTGTCCTGCGTGTCCCGGGTGTGCTGCCCCCATGTGGCGACCCCCGGACCTTCATACCCCACGATGAGTGTATGTGGGGTGCGTTTGAGCACCAGGAGTTGATACAATATGAAGCATTGAGACCCCCACCCCCACCCCCACCCCCACCCCCACCCACCACCTTCAAGGGCCCGTGACAGTGACAAGTCCCCACCCCCTGCGTCCTGCCCTGTGACCCGGACCAACTCTTCACATGCATGCCCCAGCCCCTCTTTCCTACTCATGGTCGCAAGTTGCGTGACTGACCACATAGACAGTGCTCACCAGACGGCACTCGAGATGGCCCTCGGAATGCGGGACTGACCACACAGACAGTGCTCACCACACGGCACTCGAGATGGCTCTCGGAATCAGAATCGGATGTCCAATTGTACGACTGTCCCATGGAAGAACGTCATGGTGGCAGAGCGCTCCTAGCAGAGTGCTGCCAAGATGGCGTGTGGAACGGCACACAATATATCCCGAACATTGTGAGGGAGACTGCGGTATAAAAGCGCACAAAATTGTGTGACACGTTCCGCACACGGTGCCGACACATATACCAGGCAGTACTCGAGGTGTGGATCACAGGTGAGGTGCCGGAGTCATGGTTGCAAGGAAGGATAACCTTGCTGTACAAGCATGGGGACCCCTCACATGCTGCAAACTACCGGCCCGTCTTCAAAATATTGCTGGAGCCTTTGCAATTTTGACCATTTGAGGCCATTTCCTTTGGGGGGGGGGGGGGGGGGCGCTGGGGTGTGCGGGTACGGCTCAATCGGAGTGGGGCGAATTGGCTGCAGTTAGTTCGAAGTGAGTTAGTTGGGTGCAAAGTTAGTTCGAAGTGATCGATGGTGGTACAGCACAGGGTACCGACCCTGGCCTGTCATTCCCTTTGAGGTACGCGCGACCTGCCGACCCACACATGACCTAAATCCCGGCACCCAGTCCGCTTGTTCCAGCGGCCCCGAGCATGCCGCGGGGGCTAACGCTCCCCAATGGGCTCAGCGGGCTCAGCGGGCAGCACGGGCCCGTGCGCAGGGCCGGCGCCTGCGGCCCGTGCACGGGGGCCAGGCGCACACCCGCTGCGCAGGGGGCGGGCGGGGGCCGCTCCTCCGCGTCCTCGCCCTCGCAGAAACTGGCGCCGCTCTGGTTCGCCCCCACGCCACCCCCCGCCCACGACCACGACAGGCTCTGTTGGCTGGTGTAGCTGAGGTTCATGGGATCCACTGCGGAGTCGAAGGACCCGTCGCTCGCAAGGGGCATCGCCACAGGCGTGTGGGGCAGTCCCGGGAGGGGGGCAGTCGGCTTGCCTTTGGAGCAGGGGCTGCCGGGGCTCAGGAGCCGGGTCTGCCGCGGCGACAGCGGGTGCCATGTGCGTGCGGCGTTCACGTCCACGGGGGACAGGCTCCGCAGACTGCCCTCCGCCGGGGGGCCGGCGCGGTGTCTTGGCTCGGGCTCGGGCCCGGGGCCGTGCGGGCTGCGCAGCCGGAGCTGGGGTCCCCGGGACCCTGGCTTCCGGGCGCGGAGGTCGCGGGAGCTCAGAGGGTGCCGCTCGTGGTATGTCAGGTCCACCGAGTCCAACGTCGCGGCACGCGGCGCCAGAGCGAACATGGGGGCGGGCTCCAGGTGCTGCCCCGAGTGCCCACAAACGTCCAACGGGGTCTTGTCAGGGGCGTCCTTGTCCCTGGGCCCGCGTGCAGTGGAGCTGGAGCGGCTGCGGGACCTGTGCCGGGGGGAGTCCGTGGAGGAGTGGGAGCGGCTGCGGGGGCTCCGTGGCGGAGACTCGGATGCTGAGTGTGAGCCACTGCTGGACCGGTCCTGGGGCGAGCGGGGGGGGCTGCGGGATGGGCACCGCGGTGACTCCGCGGAGGACCGGGAGCGGCTCGAAGAGTCCGCTGGTGACCGGGAGCGGCTCGCGAGCCGCGGGGACTCGCCGGAGGAGCGGCTGTGGCTGCGGGACGGGCGGAGGGGGTACACGGCGGAGGTTTGGGAGAGCCGCGTGCTCGGGCGCCCGGCGCTCGTCGGGGAGCAGGTGCCCTCGGGGGACTCAGACTGGGGGTTCAGGGCCTCCGAGGCCTGCGGATCCGTGGGGCTCACGGAGTTCAAGGCGGACGGGGGCCGGATGAACGCACAGAACTCCGGCACGGCGTCGCCTGGCTCCTCCGCGTCCTCAATGTCATCGCACAGCAGGTCCTCGTCCGGCGGCGCGTGCGGGTGCGGGGCCGGCGCTGGTGCTGGGGCCGCCTCGGCGCGCCAGCGCATGGGTGGGACCAGGGGCCGCTTCCGGCTCAGGCCCGCCTGCTCCAGCCACTGGGGCGCCGTGCACAGCCCCGTGCCCTTGAACGCGAGGGCGAAGGTGGACAGGAACGTGCCCGTGTCGGGGCGGACGCCGGTGCTCGCGACATGCTCGAGGTCTGCGAGCCGCACGCTCCCGCCGGGTGTGAAGTGGAACTGCGGCTGTTGGAGGAGGAGGATGAACAGCTTCGCGTTAGCGACGGCGCGCTTCTGAAAGTCGGCGGTGCCAAGTGTCAGGGGGTGCAGCTGTGCGGCCGCGTCCCGCTCCCGGCGCGCGCGTGCAACCTGCTTCCGCCAGAGCCGGAGGTGGTGCGAGTGCTGCCCCTTGAGTGTCCAGTAGAGCTGCCACACGACGCTCTCCTTGATGGCCGGGGCCACACGGCACGCGGTGTAAGACGTCGCCAGCGTGTGGGTCTTGTCGGCGTGCTGCACTCCGCTCCGCTGCATGGCCTGGCGCAGGTGGTGGCGCTTCTTGTCCTCCATGGTCTGCCAGTACCATAGCATGGCCTCCAGGGCGCGCGCGCGCTCCTGCGAGGCCCTGACCCGCCAGTTCACAAAGCGCGCGCGCAGGTTGATCAACATGTTGAGGCGCAGGCGGAGGAGAACCCAGATCCAGTTCTGTCGCAGCCACTGCAGCATTCCTTTGACCGTGTCCACAACCATCACAATGTCCAGTTTGGAGTCTACCGGGGCCTTGAGGCCCACAACTGGCACCCACAGCCCGTTGAAGTGCCGCCGCTGCATATCGCTCTCGTTGGGCTGCGTGCTTGGGCGCCAGGACGGCCCCTCGTAAAGCGCGTTCCACTCTGCGATCCGGCCAAAGCGGGGGATGTAGGAGTCGCAGAGCCCGGGGGGGCCCGTGGTGGAGTCGGGTGTTGGGGGGAGCGACATTGCACCACGTGAGGCGCCAGGAGCAGGTCTGGAGAGAAGCAGAGAGGGATGGGGCATGGGGGGTATTTCAATTCAGGTCTGGACTGCGGTGTGAGCCGACCGGGGGGGGGGGCAAGGGGACTTCGGATTCGGAGGCCTTGTTCAGGAATGAATTCCTTTCTTTTTTTTGGCTGACTCAAAGTGTTCAAGTTTGAGTGCTCAAGACAGTTCTTGGAAGCTTGGGCATCCCACACGTATGATACACTGAATACCCCAATTCTCTCCCACCGAAAACGGAAACTTCTTTGCGCGCCGCGCCGTGCGCGTTTTGCAAAAATCAGTTCCGGCCACGTGGCCAGCCAGGTACCAATTTGGCACCATTTGGGTGTATAGAACACCCCAGCTAGACCCATAATTTCCAAAATACCTTTTCCTCCATTTTTAGGCAAGCTGAATCCACCCATATTCGCTCCTGGCGAAATTGGAGAGTGTGGAATCGAGTGTTGAAAAAAATCACTTCCGGCCAGTTGGCCACTGGCCCCCAAGGTAACAAACAATCCGTAGTGTGCTTAAAGGAACCTTGGAAATGTTGATGGGAGAAATGTGCATCTCCGCTCCTCCCGAGCTCCTCCCCGCTCCTCCCTAGGTCCTCCCGGTTTCCACTGGGTACTTGCAAGAGGTGCGAACCGTCTCTCGAGAGGGCATGCGTTGACACGGGCGCCGGGTACAAGCAAACGGTTCAACAACAGGAGGAGGATACGGATTCTGTACCTGCGCACGCAACAAAAATCAAATCTTCTAGTTGGACTAGCTGAGGTTCTGCTCGACGCCGTCCGGCAGGCGTGAGATCTCACAAAAGGCACAACAGACACAGCAAATCCAACGAAAAGAAAACACGGCTACCGCATTTCTGAGCAGTGTGGACATTAGAGCTGGAGAGCTGGAGCTCGGACAGGCCTCACCTTATTACCGTGTATGAGCGCTGCACTCATGCATCACAAAACTGTGGTAGGTCACTGAAGCGTATGGCATGTGATCCTTGGGGAGCTAGGGAGGAGCGGGGAGGAGCTAGGGAGGAGCGATGCACGTGCACACAAAATACTACCAACTAGCCTGTGGTTCCAGTTGGATAGGAATTCCCCGGGCGTGGTATTGGTTTTGCAGGACTGCTGATCCAACTTTTTCTGCTTGCTTTCTAGGTCCCGCCTTTCGACCCTGCACTTGGCTGAAAATGCAGCATTTCGGACTTTTGGGAATTTTGCTAAGAGGGTACGCAGGGCTGGTTGCCTGTTGGTCAAGAACGAAACCTAGGCCCAAGGCCCTACCTCAGGGCATCACCTGGGTATTTATCCTATTTGCTACACAAAGGTCAACACTGCTGCGGATCCAACCAAAATGCAACGTAGAACGTGGACTAGAAAAAAAATCGACTGAAAATTGACCCAAGAAATGTAGCCAGCCAGGGGGACAGAGCCGGCGATAATCTGAGAATCTTCGGTCCGTTCGGTCCCCAACAGTGCTGGGCAGACTGAGTCAAAATCGCCCAACTGTGACGGAGACTTGACTGAGTCAAACAATCGATGACTCGTGACTGACTGGAGTCAGTCACCGGCGATCGTGACTCGTGACTGAGTCATGACTCAGTCAGCCCAAAAATGTGGCTGCGGCCGGAATTGAACCGGCGAAAGAGGACTAATGTTACGAACACAGCCCAGAACCAACTCCGCTACTTGTCGCTGTCCATTCTACAGAAAAAAACGCATAAAAATGATATGTAGTTTTTTCGACAGTTTTTGTACAGCTAAATTGGCATTAAAATTGCTGTAGCATAGGTTCGATCCCTCCTGGGGTCAGTGCTGGAGCGATCGCCAGCGCGCCATGGTATAGGTTGGTTGGTTGGTTGGTGGCCCGGGGCGACTCCGGGAGCTGGGATGTGGGGCCTGAGCGACCCCTGCACACCAGATCAGTGCTTGGACCGGCCCTGTTGACCCATCGCATCATAAGGCACAGAACACTCCGCAGGATGCACCGAGCTGGGTCCCCACACCCAACAGAACATGAGGCGCTGAGCTGTGAGCTACGCAAGACATGCAATGGCATCAAAACTGTGCAATACGAGACACGCAGTGGCATCAAAATGAGCAGAATCCATGGAGCTGACCGACCATTATGCTGTGCGCAGGGGCTGGAACGCCGCGCGCTCTAAGGAATTTACTGTTGTGTCCCCGGCGTACACCGTCACCCCTGGCGTGCTGTTGAAGCGTATGGTGCCAACGGTGGGACCGCAAAGTCCCATGCCGCGCGCACCGTCCAGCCCAACCCCCCTCGCACATCCTCCCACGCCGGGTGCTGTACCCCCCAGGCATCGCAGCACGCACAGATCACCATGGCCCGCCCGTGAGGAGGCGGCATTCGCACTCCTGGCACACACTCTTGGAGACGCAGCACTGCAGGTCGTAACGAAATCGCTGCGATGTGTGGAACGGGTCAGACGGCACATGAACCAACGCCCAGGGCACGCGCACACACACTGCTCGCGGGTCATACCGCACATACCACGCTGCTACCAGTGACACCACCTCTTCTGGGGGGCGAAGCAAAAACGCATCTGCCTGCGGAGGGGCCTGAAAACCCACCGGCAGGGCCATGATGCGCAGCACCGCACGACAGCAACTCTGCAGGATCACAGACGAAACCAGCGGCCGGGCACGAGGAGAACAGCGCACCAGGCCAGACCAAGAGAATTCGACGTCGCTGGTCCCCTCCTGAGACTCGTGACACGACACCGACACCGAGTAAGAAAAAGTCACTGCCATGTCTTTCTTGGAGGGCTTGATCCAGGCTAAGCCCCCCTTAAAACCCTTTGTTGATGCTAAGACAAACTTAAGTGTTTTTATCTCTCTTTTGTTGCCTAAAGTACACTTTCTCAAAGTAACTAGGATTGTGACCCTAGCCCCCCCATGAAGTTCACCCCTACCACTCAACTGAGCGGAGGTACCTTCCTTCATGGAGGACATACCAAAATAAATCAGGCTTTTCATGCTTGTTGGCCTTGGAGGTTAAGCCTAAGTGGTCTCCCACCCCAAGACCCCTATACTCAATTGTTTCTACCACTTATTGTGGTCCTACTTTGTAACTGTTTCTGAATTCAGTTGCTTGGCCAAGTCATTTTCTGTGTGGTCCTGACATCTATGCCCCTCAGTCCTAACCAGCACCATTACACCCAAAAGAGTGCACATGAAGTGCCTAATGCAACCTCTGAGGCAAGAGTCTGACCAATTTTAATATAAAACCTTTTGTATTATTCATTTGTGATTGAATCTATGTGCATAAACCTGCTTTGTCTATCTGCAGCCCTTCTGTGTTACACTGGATTCCAAAACCAATCATTGATTCGATCCACATTCAGTCCTTGCTCTACTTGCTGCTTTGGTTTGGGGTTTTCAACTACAAAACCTGCAGGAATACATCAAAATATCTAGGGCATAATTCAAGGACATCTTTCTGGTAGCAGAGACAGTCCCTTGTGACCTTTTGAACCGACCCTGAGAAGAAGTGCAGAACAAAAGCTCAACAACAAGTTCACCATGTCCACGCCAAGTGTCAGGACCTGGCCTATCCGAACTGTCCAAGTGCAAGTGGGCAGCATGGCCCACCCAATGAGTGAACCACCTCACCGAGCTCCACATCATCTCAGTGGCGCATCTGGGTCCCAAGGAGATCCAGAACGCAGAAGGGCGGAAGAGAATAAAGGCCTTACCACCGAGGCCTTAGCAGCACACGGTGGAGACAGCTTCAGTCACCTCCACAGATGTGTGGCTGCTTCAGTATCAAGATCCAATTGTCCAGCTTCATCCTCAACTGCCATTGAAGGACCTGAGGAGTATGAGAAGCTGAAGATGAAGATGGATGAGTACATCATGCATGAGGAGTACTATAAATCCATCCGTGGGGAAGATGGAGAGGAGCCATTGGCTGTACATGGATCCAGACCACGTACAGATCTAGGGTCCTACGCACACTCTGGTCCTCCGTCCACTGCATCCCTGCCAAGACGACCAAGACCTGAGTATCCAACCCCAAGGGCTCCCGAAGTGGGCCCAACACGAGTCGAAGAACAACAACATCCAAGGCCAACCTACTGGTGCCCTGGATCAAACGGCCGAGCTGCTGGCCAAATTTCTGTCTGGATCAGAAGATCCAGATGTGACGGCCTTATCGGAGGCCATTAAGGCTAAACTGGGTATTGCAGAACCCTTACCCAAGCCTGAGTTGCTCTCTCTCTCTCCAGGGCTGAGTACCCTGGCCGAAGATCTCAAGAGATCGAGGGTCTCAAGGCTGTTGCCTAAGGTTACCTGCCCCAGCCCCTTTCACCCCCATGCCAGGACTGTGCCTATGGCGGATCTACAGGACGTGCCTGTCACAGAGAGTGAGAGAAGAGGGCTGTCAGCCCTGGCACCTCTTGCCGGCGTGTCGCCTTCAGGCCTAACTCCGGGGGGTGGGAAGACGGGCAGACCAATTGCCCAGGCGAACATCCAGCTGGAACTGCCGGAGTTCGACCCCAAAAATCTGCCTGAATGGGCAGAAGAATTTGCAGAGTTCCTTTTGTTGACTGGCCAATCCCATGTGGATGTGGCCACCAAATGTTCACTGCTAAAACGCTCATGTAAAAAGAAATTTTTGCAAAAACAGGTCAAACAGATTGTGAAAACCTGTTCTACTTGGGCGGAGGTACTCCTGAGGTTAGAGAAAACATTCCCAGTCTATGAGACTGACCTCAGCGTACGCACACAGATCGAGGAGCTACCTATGCTCCCGGAGTTTCCATCCGCTGCGCGAATTTCTGAGTATGTGTGCGATTTGGAGTACTTATTTTCGAGGATGAACGTGGGCTCCTACGGAGCCACTGAGCCCCACCTGTGGCTCATGAGTAAGATCCCCCAGCGTACGTGGGATGATTGCCGCTCCACCTCTGAGAGGAAGAGCAGGACCCACTCGTACGATACACTGGTGGATCTCTTGATTGAGCTAGCTCTTGAGAGAGAGAACGACTCCCACATGGAGAAGTTCCTCAAGAAGCATTTGGGACGAGGTGGTACCCCTACCCCCGAACGTGGCGAAGGGAAGGGGCATAAAAATCCCACAAACACCAACCAGGGAGGTGGTAAAGGGAGGGGCATCCTACGTGCCATGAACGAGGTTCCTACTGATGCAGGCACACCCCCCCTGTTTTACTGCCGACCTGTCAATGACAAGGGGGGACCTTGTCATGCCTCTGACTGCGATCTCCGCAGTGGCTGTATGCTGCAGATGAAATGTCAGCAGCACACCAAAGATGGGAAACAGGTTACCCATCAGGACCACTTCAGGTGTACCATCACCTGTGGTTACTGTGGCAAACGTCGTCACTATGAGGACGAATGCCACATCAAGAAACGCGAGAGTGACAAACTCAAGCGTCAGGAAGCGGAGCGCCAGAAGACCCAGACGCCCGCCAGAAATCCCCCGAATGGGGATAAAGGTAAAGGAGGTGGCAAGGGGGGTGGCAAGACTGGACTCCCTAACCCCCAGAGGCGCTCATCGGCGCCCGTTGCAACACCTACTCCTGCTGCTACACCCGCTCCTGCCGCAGGTGTCCCCCAGAAGCGCCCCCAAGGGGATAACGCTACCCCTGAGGGGAATAATTCTAAGAAGAGGCGCTTGGCCTGGATGGCCAAGTCCCTCATGGCTGCAGGGGTGGATGTGAAATTCCCTGATGAGGAATAGGGGGGCGGCTCCGAAGAGGAGGACTTGGTTTTCTGGATCCTCGTGAAAATCGGGGATCAGGTTTTTCGAGCAGTGCTTGATACCGGTGCAACACTTTCAATAGTGGCCCGGCGCCTGCTTAAAACTTTCAGGAAAACTAAGACCGTGGCCATAAGAGTAGGGGATGGGCGTACCATCCATTCCTTGGGGGGGGTCGATGTGACCATATGTCTGGGCGACGAAACCGTGACCCAACACTGCAGAGTTTTGGACACTGACGCCTTTGACATCGTCATTGGCACCGACTTTCTAAGAAGAAACCCCCAGGTAAAAATGCTGTCCCTACAGCGTCCTTACTCTTTGCACTGCGACTTTGGCAGTGGGCTATTCTCCGTTCCTTTGGAGCTGTCAGGACGAAAAGAGTCTGGGCTGCGCTACGCAGCCAAGACGAATTATCGTACTGAAAACTACCAACTGGCCCGTCATGTTCTCGAAAATGGACTGGCGGCCCTTCAGGTAAACCTGGATGAGATCCAGGTGGAATTGTTTGGGAGCCAACAACAGCACATCATGCAGTTGTACTGCTCGAAACAAATGAACAATGCTTTCCGTTTCTTCTGGAAAGCAATGGGCCTAGCGTATGCTAACCCTCCCTTCTCCTTGCTCGCGAAGGTTCTAACCAAGATCGCTTATGAGGGAGGAAGGGTTGTTATGTGCACCCCTGACTGGGGTTGCTCTGGTGAACATGCTTACTGGCGCCGTATGCTTGACCGAATGACCGTGGGAAGAGTGCAACTCCCCGACGGCCCCATCTATGTGCCTGAGGACTCAGACACAGCTATGCAGGCCCCTGAGTGGGCCAGTTTCCTGTCCATCATCGATGGATCTCTCAATCCTGTACCCCTGTGTGACCTGGACCAGGTGCTACTAAAAGAGGTCATGGCCGAAAATCGTGGCCTGACCCTTTATGATCTCAAAAATCGATCTCCTGAGCACCTATCTGCCACACTTACAGGGTGTGAGTCTCCTGATGACTATCTGGAACCTGCAGCTGTAAAAGAGGATGCTGACGACCAACTGTCTGAGATCGCCAGCACTATTCCCTCTGTTGATCCCAGCTGTGTTGACCTAAAACATAGTGCTTTCCTGGCCCAGCTGTTGCTAGAGGAGGTAGATCTAGAGTCAACCTCTGAACCCGCTTCCCCTGTTGGGAAACCAGTGCTACACATGCAGCCTGTGCACACAGGTGAACCCATGGCCCGGAGTGCTGATGCTCTGGCACGGCCTGCTGCTAATAACATGCCATTGTCTGAGCATGACACACAAGAAGTCCGACGGCTGTTGTACCTGAAGGCCGAACGTATTGAGCGCCAAGAGCGGCTGCAATACCTCAGACAGACCTGGAAATACTCCATCTGGTCTGAGGAGGACGATGAGTCCTATACGCTGCCTGATCCTGAGATACCTCTAGTGTATTCTCTACACTATGGGCAGCAATGTCCCCCTGAGTGGGACGATGGTACTGTACCTGCCGAAACTGCTGATCGGCATAAAAAGAAAGAACATGGAAAAAGCAACCTCCATGCTGAGGAGGATTTCCTTCAGAAAGTCGAGAGTCTTAACCTTGACCCCCGCCAGAAGAAACTGCTTATAACCTATGAGGAGGTGTTCGGCGCCTTGCCGCCTCCCCTTTCGTGTAAAAAACTGGTCCAGATGGACCTGAAATTGAAACCAGAATTTGAAAAGACGCGAGTGAGGCGTCGTCCCTATCCCGCTCCACAGGAACAGGTGGAAGAAATGGAGCGCCAGATCCAAGAATGCATTGATGCTGGCCTCGTTGAAGAGTATAAACACGGGGACTATCCCCATCACTGCAGTCCCTGTTTCCTTGTTGCTAAACCAGGGTCGACTGCCCTACGTCTTGTTGTAGACTATGGTGAGGTCAACAAGAAAACCCAGAACCACTCAGGGAGTATTCCTAACATGGAAAACACCCTGGAGCGTACTGCCAAATGCAGGTATAAGACCAAAATGGACAAACGCTCTGGTTTCTGGCAGGTTGACCTAACCGCTGCAGCTCAGGAGCTGCTTGCCTTTATAACCCCTAAGGGTCGTGTCTTCAAGTGGAAGGTTATGCCTTTCGGGGTGGCTAATGCCCCAGCGCTCTTCCAGGAGCTTATGAACAAAATTTTGTACATACTGAGGCGCAGACCTCTAGTACAAGAGTTGATTTCTCGGGGTGCAGAAATGGAGGCTCACATCGACGACGTGAGTTTGGGTACTAATACCAAAGAGGACCATGTCCTTCTCCTCCGTGAATTTTTCACTGTCTGTCAAGAAAACCATCTCCGAATCAAACTCGAAAAATGTGAGTTTATGAAAGAGGAGATGGAGTATTTGGGTTTCGACGTGGGGTATGGCTGGTGGAAACCAGCCGCGTCTAAGATGCAGCCCCTACAGGACATGCAGATTCGCGATGACCCTAAGAAGGGTCTACACGATGTGAGGAGTTTTGTGGGCGCCTGTAATTTCTATCGGCGTCACATCCACAATTTTACTTACTCCTCTGCACCCCTCACTGACCTGATCAAGAAAACTACTCCCTGGAGGTGGACCTCCAGAGAGGAAGAGTGTTTCCAGGAGTTGAAGAAGAAGATTGCCTCCTCCAACTGCCTGGGAGTGCCCCGCCCTGAGGGCGAGATAGTCCTGATCACTGATGCCAGTGATGTAGGGGGGGGAGGTACGATCTACCAATGGCAGGAGCTTAACCCCGCTGAACTAACCCACTGCCATTATCGTACTACTGGACTGAACCGTGATGGTTCGTTGAAACATGACTATCCTACCAGTGAGTGGCGACTGGTGCCACTGGGACACTGGAATTGGAAATGGAACCAAGCGCGTTCCAACTACAGCACCTATGACTTGGAACTCCTGGCCGGTATGTTGGTGCTATCGTCACAATCCCGACTCCTGGGATCTAACCCTATTGTCTGGCTGTGTGACCAGGAACCTGTGAAGTCTTTTCAGAAGGGCCCACCACCGGAAAAAGCAAAGCTAAAACGGTGGTGGACTTACCTGAGCCAGTTCAGGCTGACAGTGCATCATATCCCCGGGATTAAGAATGAACTGTCTGACTATATATCGCGCAACAACTTCGATGCGCTTATTGGTGAGAGCTCTGAGGCGCTCGCCAAAGAGGCTTTCCAGCGTATGGATGTCCAGCTTGACCTGTCCATGCGCACTGCTGGAATCCTGGAGGGTTGGAGTCTAACCGACTATCAGTCAGAGTATGAAGAAATTCTCCAAACCCTCAGCACTGATCTCGAACCCCGTGTCATTGACGGGCACCAGTGGTATAAAAACAATCAGTACCTCTTCTACGAGGACCGAATTGTGGTGCCCGAGGCACGACTGGATGGGTGCCTACAGTGGTCCCATCTCAGTTCTGGTCACACTGGCGCTAATCGCTCAGTGGACTTCTTCCGTGAGTGTTTCTACTCTAGTCTACCCCTGACTGAACTGAGGTCGCGTATGCAGACCATTGTGGATGCTTGTGGCTGTCATGCCAGCAAGCAGAGCGACAGTAGGGATAGGGGTCTGATCTCCAGCTTACCCATACCCTATTGTGCTAACTCTCTTCTCTACGTGGATTACATCCACGGCCTGCCACGCTTTGGCGGCTATGATAGTTGACTCGTGGTCACCTGTGGTCTATCTCGCTTCACCCGTGTGTTCCCTTGCAATAAGAAAATCACAGGTGAGCAGACTGTAAAAATGTTGGTCGAACAATGGTTCGAACCCTATGGAGCACCTAAACAGGTGCACTCTGATGAAGATGTACGCATCCGCAGTGACACTGGGTGGTACAAACGAGTGCTAAATGCCCTCAACGTGGAGGTAACCACAGGTGTGCCCTATACTCACACGTCTAACCCTCTCTGTGAGAGACAGAACCGTGTGGTGGAGCACAACTTAAGAATCCTGATGAAACAGGAGCGCACCAAGGACTGGGTACGCCTAGTGCCCTGGGCAGTCCTGTCCATGAACTCACAGCGGAGCTCTTCTACGGGTTTCACCCCCCACGAGCTGTTCCATGGAGGACGACCTGCATGGTTCTTCAAAACCCCCTTTCCTGAGGACTTCAAGAGCCCTGTGGGAGATTGGCTAGAACACAAGCAGTCTCTGGCTAACCAGGCTGGTACTAACGTGAGGCACATTCGTGACCGTGAACAGAGCCGACGGAACCGCCTACGGCGACCTGCCAGCTTCAAGGTTGGTGACCTTGTTTTGGTACACCATTCACGCCTACCTTCCTGGCCACGTAACTGCCTACAGGACCCTTACTTTGGACCCTATCGTATCATCAGGATAGATGGATCCAGGATCCATGTCAGGTGCAGTCCACGTCTAGGTGGTGAACTGCTGTGTGCACCTAAGCAGTTGAGGCACTATCACTCCCCTGACGACTTGTCTTGGGATGAGTGGCGCCTCAGCGACAGTGAGGTCGAGCGTATAGACCTAGAGAACGCTGCCAGTCCAGAGGAGGCAGACGAACTCGAAGAGATGACTGCCGATGAGATGGCAGTCGATGGTTACTACGTTGTTGCAGGTATTGCTCGCCACGAGTATAAACAGGGCTGGAAATTCCTTACCCTGTGGGATGGCTATGGGTTGTCTGAGGCGACCTGGGAACCTATGTCAGCCTTCATACAACCAGATGGGAGTATCAACCCCATCTTCCGCACTTACCTCGTTGAGAACAACGAGGGGCAGCTCCTAACCCGTGCTGAGACTATGTCCCAGCGTAAGAAGCGAAACTAATTGCCCTGTGTCAGTCTACTGACAGGTGCAGTGAGCACTCTTCTGCAGACGTGCCTGTGTATGGGTGTAAGAGCAGTTGTCACAGTTGCCCCGCATTGCATCGCAGGACAGGACCGTTAGCCCCCCGTGGCAACCACTCCCTGGCCGAAGGCCATTGGTTTCTCACAGACTACTGCTTACTGAGCACTGCGCTGACCCTGTCTGTGCCCTGCAGACCCATGCCTATGGTTCCCAGCGTGAGCCAGGTGGCCGCTTATCAAGATTGCAGCCACCCAGCGAGTGTATGCCTTGTTGACCATGTGTTGCATGGGTACTGCCCTAATGTAATGACCTTGGTGAGCCAACGAAGAACGGTGGCTTACTACACCAGGGGGGAATGACAAGCAAGGTGTTATGAGACAAGGTGTGTCTTCCCTCCTTGGGGACAAGCGGGCCCACAGTTAGGACCCCTGACTGGTCCAGACCCATGGGGTTCTACCCTTCCTTACAGGGTTTACCATACCCCTAAGTGTGCTACGTATGTCTGTATGTGTCTCACTTCCCTCCCCAGCGTGGCTCCAGGGGAGTGCGTTAGCTTTTGGCCTGTAGCAAAAATGGGCGTTTTGTATGCCCTTAGCACACTTGGCCACCCCTCCCCTCTTAGTAGGTAGGGCTTTTGCCGTCTTACCCCAAGGATAGGCGCCAGCACAGAAATTGGGCGCCATAGGAGTGGTAATAGTACCTGATTAGGACCTTCGGTCCGACGTCAGCGAAGCCCGGTCTCCGGGAGCCACGCTGGGGAGGGAAGTGAGACACATACAGACATACGTAGCACACTTAGGGGTATGGTAAACCCTGTAAGGAAGGGTAGAACCCCATGGGTCTGGACCAGTCAGGGGTCCTAACTGTGGGCTCGCTTGTCCCCAAGGAGGGAAGACACACCTTGTCTCATAACACCTTGCTTGTCATTCCCCCCTGGTGTAGTAAGCCACCGTTCTTCGTTGGCTCACCAAGGTCATTACATTAGGGCAGTACCCATGCAACACATGGTCAACAAGGCATACACTCGCTGGGTGGCTGCAATCTTGATAAGCGGCCACCTGGCTCACGCTGGGAACCATAGGCATGGGTCTGCAGGGCACAGACAGGGTCAGCGCAGTGCTCAGTAAGCAGTAGTCTGTGAGAAACCAATGGCCTTCGGCCAGGGAGTGGTTGCCACGGGGGGCTAACGGTCCTGTCCTGCGATGCAATGCGGGGCAACTGTGACAACTGCTCTTACACCCATACACAGGCACGTCTGCAGAAGAGTGCTCACTGCACCTGTCAGTAGACTGACACAGGGCAATTAGTTTCGCTTCTTACGCTGGGACATAGTCTCAGCACGGGTTAGGAGCTGCCCCTCGTTGTTCTCAACGAGGTAAGTGCGGAAGATGGGGTTGATACTCCCATCTGGTTGTATGAAGGCTGACATAGGTTCCCAGGTCGCCTCAGACAACCCATAGCCATCCCACAGGGTAAGGAATTTCCAGCCCTGTTTATACTCGTGGCGAGCAATACCTGCAACAACGTAGTAACCATCGACTGCCATCTCATCGGCAGTCATCTCTTCGAGTTCGTCTGCCTCCTCTGGACTGGCAGCGTTCTCTAGGTCTATACGTTCAATCTCACTGTCGCTGAGGCGCCACTCATCCCAAGACAAGTCGTCAGGGGAGTGCTAGTGCCTCAACTGCTTAGGTGCACACAGCAGTTCACCACCTAGACGTGGACTGCACCTGACATGGATCCTGGATCCATCTATCCTGATGATACGATAGGGTCCAAAGTAAGGGTCCTGTAGGCAGTTACGTGGCCAGGAAGGTAGGCGTGAATGGTGTACCAAAACAAGGTCACCAACCTTGAAGCTGGCAGGTCGCCGTAGGCGGTTCCGTCGGCTCTGTTCACGGTCACGAATGTGCCTCACGTTAGTACCAGCCTGGTTAGCCAGAGACTGCTTGTGTTCTAGCCAATCTCCCACAGGGCTCTTGAAGTCCTCAGGAAAGGGGGTTTTGAAGAGCCATGCAGGTCGTCCTCCATGGAACAGCTCGTGGGGGGTGAAACCCGTAGAAGAGCTCCGCTGTGAGTTCATGGACAGGACTGCCCAGGGCACTAGGCGTACCCAGTCCTTGGTGCGCTCCTGTTTCATCAGGATTCTTAAGTTTTGCTCCACCACACGGTTCTGTCTCTCACAGAGAGGGTTAGACGTGTGAGTATAGGGCACACCTGTGGTTACCTCCACGTTGAGGGCATTTAGCACTCGTTTGTACCACCCAGTGTCACTGCGGATGCGTACATCTTCATCAGAGTGCACCTGTTTAGGTGCTCCATAGGGTTCGAACCATTGTTCGACCAACATTTTTACAGTCTGCTCACCTGTGATTTTCTTATTGCAAGGGAACACACGGGTGAAGCGAGATAGACCACAGGTGACCACGAGTCAACTATCATAGCCGCCAAAGCGTGGCAGGCCGTGGATGTAATCCACGTAGAGAAGAGAGTTAGCACAATAGGGTATGGGTAAGCTGGAGATCAGACCCCGGCTTTTGGAAAAGAAGGTATGAGCCGTAGTTTTTAAAGTTTTAAATGAAAATTTTGCACAGTTGCATCAAAGTTTTTATAAACTTCAGAGTCAAGCATTCAAATTCAGCCCACACCACAGAACAGTTCAACAACCCATCTCTCAGGTATGTCTGTGTCACCTCACACTCACGCATTGCGTTCGTGTTGGTAGTTTCGTCAAAACGTTAGGGTTGTCAACGCTGTGCTCGTTGGGGGGTCGGGTGCTCTTCTCTCGTGCTCTGCACAGGTCAAAGCAGGAATGAAAGGTATGTGATGCGAATGGAGCGCGCAGCGCGCACGTAGGGTTAGAATATGCGCTGTGCTCGCAATGCATGTGCCTAATCGAGGCATCCACACGCTGTGACGCTTTACCTGTATCCGAAATTCACCCTTGTTTTCTTCTCCGCCGGTAGGTACAGAAAGCGTTTGTTCGTGTGCGGCCGTGGCGTTAAAGTTGAGTTGCTTAAAACGCTTAGGTTTGTTTTGTGTTCGTTTCAATTCGGCATTCACACGATGCATGGTGAGTAAGGTAGGTTAGCCCAGGAGGAGCTCACCTCCTGGTTGAGTCAGTGGTTCAGCCTCCCTTCCCTGCGTGCACATGATGCAGTGAAGGGTAGGCCACGCGAATTGCGCACGGTAAACCTTGTTTAGGTTACCCAGAGGCTCCTCGGTACGTTCTTTAAGAGAACCCGAGGAGTTTCTTAAAGCTTGCTTGCTTGACAGGGGTAGCTGATCCGTCAGCGTGTTTGCGAACAGTGTATTATAGGTCACACTGAGAAGGGTATAATACCTGGAGTGTGGCTTGGTTCCTCCGTCGCAAACACCCCTTCATTTGCCTCTGTTGTACAGGTGGGAGAGGTTAAGGGTGATTGGTGCACGCAGCAGCTGCCTTCGGCGGCTACCATTTTTCTGCCCCAGCAAAACAGGGGCGCTGATCACAAATCAAATCACTGTGCCTCAGCCAGTACTGGCAAGGGCAGTTCGACCTCAACGACATCTGCGCTGTGCACGCAACGAGAGCACCATTTCCCTCCAAGCCCTAGCAGGGGAAACGCGTTGTGGTGTCCCCTGTTAGGCCACAGCTGCTTAGGAGCGCTGTGTTCTCTTGTCTTCTTCACAGGAGGGCCATTAGGGCCTGAGTGAACTTTGACTGCAGCACCCAGTAGCGTGTGTAGGGGTTAGGGTCAGCAGGCCTGGCAGGAGGTGAGTGCAAGTGATTAGTGCTCACCCTGCCTTCGAAGGCCGGTGCTGGCGTTAGTGAGTGTAGTGTAGTGGTGTCTCCTGTCCCGCGTGCTTTTCCTCGTGGGCGTTCCCACGAGGAAAAGCACGCGGGACAGGAGACACCACTACACTACACTCACTAACGCCAGCACCGGCCTTCGAAGGCAGGGTGAGCACTAATCACTTGCACTCACCTCCTGCCAGGCCTGCTGACCCTAACCCCTACACACGCTACTGGGTGCTGCAGTCAAAGTTCACTCAGGCCCTAATGGCCCTCCTGTGAAGAAGACAAGAGAACACAGCGCTCCTAAGCAGCTGTGGCCTAACAGGGGACACCACAACGCGTTTCCCCTGCTAGGGCTTGGAGGGAAATGGTGCTCTCGTTGCGTGCACAGCGCAGATGTCGTTGAGGTCGAACTGCCCTTGCCAGTACTGGCTGAGGCACAGTGATTTGATTTGTGATCAGCGCCCCTGTTTTGCTGGGGCAGAAAAATGGTAGCCGCCGAAGGCAGCTGCTGCGTGCACCAATCACCCTTAACCTCTCCCACCTGTACAACAGAGGCAAATGAAGGGGTGTTTGCGACGGAGGAACCAAGCCACACTCCAGGTATTATACCCTTCTCAGTGTGACCTATAATACACTGTTCGCAAACACGCTGACGGATCAGCTACCCCTGTCAAGCAAGCAAGCTTTAAGAAACTCCTCGGGTTCTCTTAAAGAACGTACCGAGGAGCCTCTGGGTAACCTAAACAAGGTTTACCGTGCGCAATTCGCGTGGCCTACCCTTTACTGCATCATGTGCACGCAGGGAAGGGAGGCTGAACCACTGACTCAACCAGGAGGTGAGCTCCTCCTGGGCTAACCTACCTTACTCACCATGCATCGTGTGAATGCCGAATTGAAACGAACACAAAACAAACCTAAGCGTTTTAAGCAACTCAACTTTAACGCCACGGCCGCACACGAACAAACGCTTTCTGTACCTACCTGCGGAGAAGAAAACAAGGGTGAATTTCGGATACAGGTAAAGCGTCACAGCGTGTGGATGCCTCGATTAGGCACATGCATCGCGAGCACAGCGCATATTCTAACCCTACGTGCGCGCTGCGCGCTCCATTCGCATCACATACCTTTCATTCCTGCTTTGACCTGTGCAGAGCACGAGAGAAGAGCACCCGACCCCCCAACGAGCACAGCGTTGACAACCCTAACGTTTTGACGAAACTACCAACACGAACGCAATGCGTGAGTGTGAGGTGACACAGACATACCTGAGAGATGGGTTGTTGAACTGTTCTGTGGTGTGGGCTGAATTTGAATGCTTGACTCTGAAGTTTATAAAAACTTTGATGCAACTGTGCAAAATTTTCATTTAAAACTTTAAAAACTACGGCTCATACCTTCTTTTCCAAAAGCCGTTTACGCTTGCGCAACCCTTTTCTTGGAGTCCGCTTCCTTTGCGCTTGTCTGCGACTTTTAGTTATGTGTAAAAATGACGATTTCCCGCGTGGTTTCGTCGATTTTTAACGATTTCACTTGCTAAATCGCAACCCCTTCCGCTAAACCGCAGGAATCACTCCCTGCTGGTTCCATTTTCTATTTTTTCCAGCTCCTGGGGGTTTGTGTCCTCCATTGGGAGTATTGCTCCGCCCTGGCCCTTGGTCAGGACGTATACTGAAACGCTGTTTATACGGCGATAGCCGTCCGCATTAGAGCGTTCGACTGTACCCTAGTGGGCAAGCACATGTGCTCTAGGGAGGGAGTCCTGGGTTCAATTCCCACTGCCCCCAAACTTTTTCCAAAAGTTTTCGTCGCACGCCGGCGACTTTTGAGGAATGCCCCATCGAAGGGACATCATTCACGGTACATTACACTTTTTTTCAACGGTACCCACAGTGTGATAGGCTTCTATGAAGTGATGAGGATGTTTTTGGTAAGTTTAATGCATTTTTTTGAGGTAATTTTGGGAATATTTGAGCCTTTTTCCTTGGTCCTACTAGCCTCATGAACTAGTACTCCAGGGGGGAGTAAGAAAAAGTCACTGCCATGTCTTTCTTGGAGGGCTTGATCCAGGCTAAGCCCCCCTTAAAACCCTTTGTTGATGCTAAGACAAACTTAAGTGTTTTTATCTCTCTTTTGTTGCCTCAAGTACACTTTCTCAAATAACTAGGGTTGTGACCCTAGCCCCCCCATGAAGTTCACCCCTACCACTCAACTGAGCGGAGGTACCTTCCTTCATGGAGGACATACCAAAATAAATCAGGCTTTTCATGCTTGTTGGCCTTGGAGGTTAAGCCTAAGTGGTCTCCCACCCCAAGACCCCTATACTCAATTGTTTCTACCACTTATTGTGGTCCTACTTTGTAACTGTTTCTGAATTCAGTTGCTTGGCCAAGTCATTTTCTCTGTGGTCCTGACATCTATGCCCCTCAGTCCTAACCAGCACCATTACACCCAAAAGAGTGCACACGAAGTGCCTAATGCAACCTCTGAGGCAAGAGTCTGACCAATTTTCATTTAAAACCTTTTGTATTATTCATTTGTGATTGAATCTATGTGCATAAACCTGCTTTGTCTATCTGCAGCCCTTCTGTGTTACGCTGGATTCCAAAACCAATCATTGATTCGATCCACATTCAGTCCTTGCTCTACTTGCTGCTTTGGTTTGGGGTTTTCAACTACAAAACCTGCAGGAATACATCAAAAGACCTAGGGCATAATTCAAGGACATCTTTCTCACCGTCAATGTTACCCCCGAGGGACACTGCAGGGTGGCTGACACGTCCCAAGCGTCCACAAGACGGGCTGTCATATGCCATCGCAGTGTGTCCAGCACAGAAACCCGGGCATGACACATGCGCACGTACAGAGCAGGGCAACGCACGAAGTGACCCCCCACGGCCCCTCCGGCGTAGCCACAGAACCGGCAATGTGGTAGCACAGCAAAGGGGAGTGGCTGTGACGGGACTAGCCTGAGGTACGCTGCCATACGGTGAGATTGCAGGGTTACCCCCGCGTCATGGAGTACCTGCGACCACACCGCCATGCACCAACCGCGACTGCGCAGGCTCGTCCCCACCGGAGACGCCTTGCCGCACACCCGGTCGTAAAGAGCATCACTTGGACTTCAGCGGCAGCGATCTTGCCAGAACCTTGGTGAAGTCCACCGGTGTAAGGGCGTGCAACCACTGCTGAAGGTCCAGTACGGGCACTAGGTCTGAAACTTCCGCCTGATACAACAACCTGTTGTACGGCGCCCACGTGGACCATTCGCGCCTCAGCCAATCCGCCATCGTGTACCAGGTGTTGACTACCACCTGAGGCAGGGCCTGTTGCAAGGTGGCTAGGGAAGTCGGCGGCAACAAGTCAAAGAACATAGGTACCCAGAGGGACATAGATGCCAGTAGCTGGCCATCATGACGGGGCACCCGGCAGACGTCGCGTTTGAGGGCCAGTACGCGGCATGTCATGACCCTGCCCACACTGACTACTGGATATACGCCTTTGACGTCTACCGCTAGGGCCTTTTCAGGATCAGAGAGCGTGGTGTAATCAACCGGCGTCATGACTGTAGCGGGAGTGTGCACAAAATACTGCGAACGGCAATGCCTGAACGTGAATTGCGCCCCGTCACCAGGCGAGTGGGTGCACCTAGCATGACTGACATAGCCCATGCTGACAGATTAGCCCCGACCCGACACCGCATAGCAACCAAGGCATGTCCCGCGCGTGGAATCCCAGTGCTCCCAGATCCGCCAAATATCTAGACCACCCATGAGCAGCGACCGGCGCACAATATCCTGAAGCCCCTATAACCACGAGCGCCCTCAGCACCAGGGTACACGGAGCATACTGAGGAGGTAGCGACGGCCCGTGCAAGGAGCCCAGACGCCACAACTGGGGAGAGGGCACCATGCAAGATAGGCATCGCTGCCTTACCTGTTACAGCATCGATATTGAGGCAACGACCCGTGCATGGAGTCCTGATGTCCACAGACCGCTGACCGAGCACCCTTGAGCAGCAATCCGCACACAGTGTCCTGACATCCCCTGATCAACGAATGCACAGAGCACCAAGTAGCAACGACCCGTGCAAGGAGTCCAGATGCTGTCCACAAAGCCGTTGCGACAGCCCGTGCACGGAGCTCAGACGCCTGAAGTCACTGTACTCTGCATGTACGATGGGGGTCTGCTGCATTGCATAGTGGGTGAAATTGGGCGCGTGGACAAAACATAGCACACGACCACACTCACGTGGTGGCGTTCGCATACCCCATGCCGGGACATGCACCAATACTGCTTTGAGACCTGGGACAAGGCCATCGCAACCAAGAACGCGCAGAGCGCCGAACATCATGGATTCATGTACTATCGTTGTGGTCCACGAACGCCCAGGTATTGCATGTGGTGCACCATACTGGGATAGCGACAGCCCGTACACGGAGCTCAGACGCCATAAGCCATTGTACCCTTCATGTATGAGAGGGGTCCGCTGCATTGCATAGCGGGCGAACATGGGCATGTTGACGAAAACCAAGCGCATGACCACAGCAACATCCTCGCAGACCCTTATGTCGGGACATGCACCGATACTGTTTTGAGACTTGAGACATGGCCATCGTGAGCCAACGGACTGGTACATGGAGAGCAAGGGGTGCACAATGCAGGGATAGCGACAGCCCGTGCATGGAGCTCAGACGCCAAAAATCACCGGACTCCTCATGCATAACAGGGGTCCACTACACGGTAAATCAGGTGAGAGCGGATATGTGCCAGCAAACCGATCACAGCGCACTGGAAACGAGTGCATTAATGTGTTGTACGTACGAGCGCCAAGCAATGGTTTTTTGCAAAACCTCACGAAGCTGTATACGCCTCACAAGGCCATCGCAACCATGAACGCGCAGAGCACCGACAAGCAACGATTCATGTACGATTGTTGTGGTCCACGAACGCCCAGGTATTGCATGTGGTGCACCATACTGGGATAGCGGTAGCCCGTACACGGAGCTCAGACGCCATAAGCCACTGTACTCTTCATGTATGAGAGGGGCCCGCTGCATTGCATAACGGGCTAACATGGGCATGATGACGAAACAATGCACATGACCACAGCAACGTCCTCGCATACCCTTATGTCGGGACAAGCACCGATACTGTTTTGAGACTTGAGACAAGGCCATCGTGAGCCAACGGACTGGTACACGGAGAACCTAGACGCCTCCAGTATCATGAACGCGCGGAGCACCGAAAAGCATCGATCCATGCATGATGCTTGAGGTCCACGATCGTCATGGCAAAGCAATGGGTGCACAATGCAGGGATAGCGACAGCCCGTGCACGGAGCTCAAACGCCAAAAAATCACCGGACTCCTCATGCATGAAGTAAGAAAAAGTGCTTTTCCAATGCTTTGAGGCATACTCTAGTTGTATTAGAGATGCACTGAGCACCAAAAGTGGTGATAACACATTTTGACCTATGGAACCAAACACCCGATCAGGATATGGAGTGGACCCCTTAATCCCCTTTCAATGTGAGGCAAATCATCTTTTCCTGGGTTGACTGAGTACTGACATATCCAGGGCAGAGCCTATGAATTTATCTATGTTTTTCCATGAATTCTTAGCTGTCCTAGTGGTATGCACCCTAGGGGGCTGGGTACCTCTTTTTGAGAGGTCCTGGGTTCAATTCCCGGTCAGCCTAGCTAAGTAGGAAGATCCCATGTGACATAGCAGTGACCTCATCGCCACATGCCCTGCCACCTCAGCACATATGGGACCCAAAACAAAGAGTGCACATCTCCTGAGATGGCACTATGGAGATAGAGTGACCATGGGGCAGTTTTCCAACTCTTTTCCAAAACATTTCAGCTATCTTTGTGAATATGCAATCCGATTTGACCTGAGTTGCAGTTTCTGTGAATATCCTTTCATCTTTCACCGTTTACACTGCAGCCCTTCATGCTTTGATCCTGATTCTCTTCTCCTTGCATACCTCTGGCTTGGGCTATCCTGGATTGACTGTATTTCAGCAAACGAAAGCTTTTCATCTCCAAAAACAAGCAGCAGGAAACCCTACACCAGCAGCAAGCAGCAGGAGAGGCAAAAACACAGTGTTGAAACCACTATAAACCTTTCTGGTAGCAAGAGGCAGACTGTCTCTGCGCACCGGCAGCAACCCCGCGCCGTACATCCAGTGCGCCGAGCAGTCACATATAAGCAGAAGGGCGAACGAAGATGGATACAAGGAAAGAGGACGCCGACGTGAAGACAGCGCCTGAGGCACCGGCAAGGCCAGCACCTGGTGAACCTGGACCTGGACCTCGCGCTGTACCTTCGGAGCCCTTACATGGGCTAGTGGAAGTGGCTGAGGACTCGTTGGATGGACTCCAGACGGCCTTCAGGGCCCTCTCAGTCGAGGAGGTGGTCACTCAGCCTGTGAAGAGGAAGGGAGAGAGCGAGAAGGATGCTGGAGACGAAGCAGACGAAGGAGAGGAACAAGGGCAAGACCTGACGAATGACCCTACCTTCGAAGGCGCACCAAGCGCTTCTGGCCTCCACACATCACCCTCTCCTATAACCACCACACTCCCAATTCCAGACCCGGCCGCTTCAACATCCACTCCCATAACCAACCCGCCTATGGCAGAGGGCACAGGCTTTACTGGCATTCCTCCCTACCCCGCCTATGGTATGGGCCCACCTACCACTGCGCTCCCTGAGGCAACTACTGCCAGTGAGCCGGTGGCTTCCAGCTCTGCGCCGCGATGGTATGCAGCTGAATATCCCCATCCACTACCCGCTACTGGAACCTATGTGGATGTTCCTGGGTATGCACCTGGGTATGCAACCTTGCGTGGGTTGAGGAGAGGACCTGAGTCTCTTGGAGGCAGGAGTAGAGGATCGGGGAGATCCTCCAACAGGTCCCTCACGCGGTCGGAGATCAACGAGGTGCTCCGAGGAGCCACTTCAAAAATCGTGGGCGACCTCACTCAAGAGATCCGAGAGAAACTGGAGCCCCTGATGATACTGCCCCAAGCGTCACCTACCACGGTGGGAATGTCACGCCACCGAGTACAGGCCAACCACCTGGCGGCAGGGTTGACAAACACCCTGGGGAGCCTGAGGAGTCGACCGATGCCGACCCCTGCAGCGATACCGAGAAGTCCTTTCGTACCGAGAACGGCCCAGCCGCCCTACAGCCACGTGACGAACTCTACGAGGGCCGAGCTAGACCGGCTGGGGCTGACAGCCTTGAGGGCAATGGTGGACGTTGAGCCTTATGGCTCTAGGCGGAGACCCCTCCGATGATGAGCCGCCGTCGATGACTTCTGCTTCGCCCTCAGAGGACGATGACCCGGAGGACCCAGAGGACCCAAGGGGGAAGAAGAAGAAGAAGAAGAAGAAGAAGACCCGACGCCCTGAGGGACGCAGGTCTCAGGAGGCGAAGGCTATAGCTACCTCCAAGATCGTGGTGAACCTGCCTGAGTTCACAGGCAAGGACCTCAGCGAGGTCGCTGAGAATTTTGGCGGGTTTCTCCGATTGACCGGCCAAACCCACGCTAGTGGGCGAGTCAAGTGCGATCTGCTCCTGCAGTGCTGCAAGACCAAGTACCTGGAGAAGCAGGTCAGACAGATCGTGACTAACTCCGCCACCTTTGCCGATGTGTTGGTTGCCCTGGAGAGGCAGTACCCGACCTACGAAACCGACCTCTCCATCAGGGCCGAGATCCAGAACCTGCCCGTGCTGCCCAACAACCCCAAACCTGGCAGGGTCTCTGAGCTGTTGGCTGACCTGGATCACTGGGCTGGACGACTGACGCCCGGTTCCTACAGCAGCGACGACCTGCTGTTCTGGTTGGTGGCCAAGCTCCCTCGAGAGCTATGGGACGAGTGCCGTTCGACGGCGGAGCGCAAGGCTAGATCCCTCCGCTACGTGGATCTATGCGTGCTACTCCTGGAGCTGGCGCTGGAGAAGGAGAGCGACCAGCACTTGAACAACTACCGTCCTGGTGGTGGAGGTTCTGGAGGCCATGGCAAAGGGTACCAAGGGTCCCGACCTGGGCAGGGGACTACCCCCAAACACGCCCACGCCCGTATCATGGAGAACGTTAAGGAGCTATTCTGGTGTGATGCCAGGGACGAGCAGGGCCACCTGCAGCACGCCCCTGACTCCGAGCAGCGAGACTGCTTCGTAGTCCAGGGGAAGCACCAGGAGAAGAACACTGGCGCCAAAGCGAAGCTGCCGGATCATTACAGGTGCACCATCACGTGTGCATTCTGCGGGAAGCGGAAGCACTACGAGGATGAGTGCTACCATAAGCAACGCCTATCGGCGAAGCTTAAGGGTGAAGATCCTGGCAAAGGCTCAGGCAAAGGTGGAGGCAAAGGCAAAGGCAACGACTCCGGCAAGGGCAAGTTGAAAGGACGTGGTCAAGGGCAAGACAAGGGTCAAGGTGGACGAGGAGGAGTGAAGTGGACCCACAATCCTAAGCACCACAGGTTAAAAAGGTTTTGACAGATCTACACATTGATGTCATTTTACTGGCATGCATGTCATTTGCTGATGCATGATGATCATGATTTGGATGGTCACTGATGCATGATGATCATGATTTGGATGGTCATTTATACTGATTTTGTATCATTGCAACCCTGTGTCTCTAAGGCTATTGGAGTCGCTTTTACTACTATTTAACACAGTTTCGTGCTATGCGCCCCTCTTTGAGTGGGAGCCTTTGTGGGCTATTGGCGCTATTCATTCTTTTGCTCTTGGTAGGAAATACCCATGGTGGTCACATGTGCACAACACAAGTAACAAGCAAAGGGCAATAGAGAAAGCAAACCAGCAAAGCGTGTAAAGTAAACGAAGTGAATGGGAAACTGCGAGTGTAAATAAGTCAGTGGTTTGTCACATACTCTGTGTTTGTACAGCCTCAGTGTGATACAATGAATGAGTCCAAGGTGCAGTGCTTTCTAAGGGGTGCTGGTTAGAGCCTAAATCTTGGTGGTAGCAGAGCGAACGATTCTGAAGGTGTCAACTATACAAAGGCGCCTGATTCTGTCTGTGTCTGTCTGTTCTGTCAGTTCTGTGAACAGTTCTGCCTGTTTGAATCTGAACTGTGACGAGTGACATGGATCCCCCAACCACAACTGAGGCGAAAGAAAAAGACACCCCTACAACAACCTCCACAGATGAGTCCCTTGAGACCACCTCAGAGTCTGTGAAAGAATACAGGCGAGAGTTAAAGGAAGTCCTTGAATCTAAACCCTCATCCTCAGAAAACCCTACGTCTAAAAGTCTCAACCCTGATCCAGAGGTAAAGGTGCGAGATGTGTCGGGTCCCAGCGCAGAGACAGAAGTGCGCGAAAACGCTCGTGAACACGAACCCATGCGCGAAGACGCTCGAGGTGAAAGGCACGAAAGCGTCGACAGGGACGACGCCAAGCACGAAGACGGCAGCGTAGGTGAACCGGAGGAATGGAAGCAAGCAGTTGACTTTGCGAAGGAACTAGCGAGCGAGGGTAAGCTAGAGTGGTTTAGGACCATGATGGCCAGGATTGAGTCAGGGAGAGTGGACGAGAGGAAGGATGAGGATAGGGAGTCGAGAACAACAGTGTCCGAGAGGTCAAAGGGGAAGAAGCATGACATAGGTGAGTTCAAGTTTGGAAAACCAGGACCACCTTCCTCACCTCCCACTTCCTCGACAAGTTCTCACACTTCTCGTTCGACAAAGACAAAAAGGTCGACAACCAGTAAAGGTGCGTCGGCGGCGTCCACGACATCGAAGCTGAGCCGTGCGACGGAAATCCAAGACTCTTTGTCGAAGATGTTGGAGGAACGGAAGAAAATCTTCCGACGTTTAGACGAGTTGGAGGAGTCTGGGAAAAGTCGCATCGAAAGTGACCTGAACACTTCTGCGCTCTCCAAGGTAACAGGACTCCACCTGTTAGACGAACATCAAAAAGGCATTTCACCCTTCCTTCCGAGGATCAAGGAGTCGTACCTGCCGGACGAGTTTGCTGTGAGAATCAAGGTGGGTAGCTTGCAGGAGGCGCGCGACAAGCATGGGTTAACGGCGCTTGCACTGCTCGCCGTTTCACCTTCCAAGGTCGATGACAGCGACCTCGACGACAGCAAAGATTTAGGGAGTGGTACGAAGGGCACAGCGAAAGGAAAGCTGGAGATACCTCTACCTGTGTTCACTGGGAAGCGCCTCGACCTGTACGCGCGTGACTTCGTGAGGTACCTGCGAATGACAGGGCAGAAAGCTGCAGATGAGATGACCCGCGCCGACCTGATCGTGACAGGCTGCAAGAACGAATGGCTTCGAGGAGTGGTAGACGACATCTTAACCACGTCGGAATCATGGGTACACTTTCTGAAACAAGTGGAGTCTTGAAGTCTGCCTTCCCTCACTTCGAGACAAATGCATCCATTCGCGGAGCCTTGGAGAAAGTACAGAAACTTAAAGAACTCCCAACTCCTGCCGATGTTCGTCAACTGCTGCAGAAGCTCAAAAGCCTTATGACCCAGTTGAAGATTCCTATGTCCGAGACCGAGAAACTCCTTTTGCTGACCCGAAAGATTCAGAAGAAGACTTGGACCGAATGTCGGTCGACCGTGGAAAGGAAGGCGAAGACGCACACCTATCAAGACTTGGCTGACTTGCTGGAGGAACTCACCCTCGAACGAATATCAGACCAACATGTCGAAGGTGAACGCGAAGCTCAACTCAATTTCCTGAAAGGAGGGAACAAGAACAAAAACCAAAACCAAGAACCGCCTCCCGAAGCTGGTCAAGACGAAGAAATCCAAGACTTATACTGGTCAGAAGGACAAAAAGGCAACGGAGGCAAAGGCAAAGGAAAAGGACGTGGGAAAGGTAGCGGTCGTGGAGGCGGTCGCGGAGAGTAGGTATGGCAACCGCCTCAATTCCATTCCATCGTGTGATGCGAGTACTGTGGAAAAAAGAACCATGCTCATGACCAATGCTGGACGAAAGAAAGGGACGAGAGGAAAGCCCGCGCTGCAGCCAAGAAACAAGGAGAAGATCCTGGCAAAGGGAAAGGCAAAGGCGACGAAAAAGGCAAAGGCGACGGAAAGGGCAAAGGCAACGGAGAGAAAGGTGGCAAAGGAGAATCCGGCAAAGGACAACCAAGCCAAACCACACCGCCACCCAACGCGATTCCCTTGCCTGAAGCCGCTGAAGGAGAAGAAAGACCAAGCAATCGAAAGAGAAGGACGTTCCTCAAGCTTCAAGAGAACCTTACCAACATGGCCAAATTCTGTGGACTTGCGTTGACGATGGACGCAAAGCCACTCCCTCCGCAAGACAAGTAGGGAGGCGGCTCTTTGGGGAAGGGCTACCTGTTGCCAGTCGAAGTAACCGAAGCATCTGCGATTGAAAGTTTTATTGATACGGGGGCTACGAGCAGTATAATGGCGGCGAAACACGTACCTGAGGGAGAAATTGAGTACGCGCCGAGCGTAGGTATTCGTATTGGCGACGGGAGAATATGCCTGACCGAAGGAAAGTACAAAGGGACGGTGATTCTGGGGAGAAGGAGATTACCGAAAAATTTTTTAGTCCTCGAGACGGACTCGTTCGACGCAGTGCTCGGTGAGGACTTCTTCGAGGAGAACCCGGAGATTCGTTACCTGGGCCTTCAGTCACCGAGACATCTCCTCGTACGGACAGACGACGGAGAGTGGGGGAAGGTGCACCTCGAAGAGACCGCGGAGATTGTCGAAGGAGTAAAGGTCTTGACGGACATCAGCTTTGACCTGGACACGGAAGTTAAGGTCAAAGGACTGCTGCGTTTGGAGAAAGAAATGCTACTAACCCTGGAGACCTACACCTTAGCGACGGAGATGAAGCTACACGCGTACGAGGAGTTGAACATCGAAGGTGATCCCTGCGGTGACAATTTTATCGAACTCTTCGCTAATCACGTTAACGCGGACAGCGAACTCTACTGTTGGAGACAAGGCAACAGCGCCTGGTGGTACGATTGGCGAGACTTGGGGAGATGGAAGTACCTGTACGCCAACCCACCGTTCTCCCAAATGGAGAAAGTCTTGACGAAAGTCGCGTTGGAAGGTGCACGAGTAATCCTTGTGGTACCTGAAGAAGGGAAATGGATGAAGAAAGCGTGGAGAGAATTACTGACCAAGCTGACAATAACCCAAGTACGACTACCCGATGTTCCTATGTACAAAGTTGACTATGGGGTGGAGCTACTGCCCGCTCTCAAGTGGCGAACGAATTTATGTCTTGTTGACGGATCGCTCAACCCGGTGGCGCGAGAGGACTTGAACCCCGAAGTTGTCGAGAAGATCACGAAGAACAACCAAGGATGGGGAAGAAAGCACATGTTACAACACTTCCCTGACCTGAAGGAATCGCAACAAGACCGAAAACGCGAAGACATGAAGGTGACCATCAAAGAACTACCTAAAGAAAACCGAGAACTCCCGGCGGAAGAGAAAAGTGAACTCTCAGAAGAAGTGCACGACAGCGATGGGCTGTCGGAAGCTCCCAGTATAAGCACCATCACACCTGTGACTGAAGGGAGCTACCCAACTTCGATGGAGTACGAGGACATGTTCAACGACGTTCTTTTGGCTTGTGAAAACGAAGAATTGCTGCTCCGACGAACCATCGAGGAGAACCTACAGCCGAAGAGCGAATGGCATGGATTCCAGTACGGGTTCGAAACAAAGAAGCGAAAGACGAATCTAGCCAAGCCGACAGAGTCGTGGCCCATGTCAAAGCAGGATCGAGAAGAAGTGAAGGCCCTACTCTGGACGCGCATCGATCAGATTCAGAAAGAGGAGTTGAAAGACCTCTGGAAGTCTAAGGTTTACTTGCCCGATCACGATGATGGAGCGGCAGACGAGTACTCGGAGGTCTTGAACTACACCGATCTGTCTGACCTATTGGAAGAGTACAGGAAACTACGGACTACTATGCCGATGAGGAACTCAACACAGGTGGCACGAAGACATGAAAGAAGAACAAGCGCCAGAGGAATAAAGAACGTACCAAAAGATGTGAACGTGCTTTTGGGTTGACAGAAGTCGGGATACCCGAAGAAGTGAAACCGGACGGTCTCCACAACCAAAAGAAGGATGAGTTCGGGCGAAGCAACCTGCAAGCGAGCGAGGACTTCATGAGCAAAGGTTTGATGTGGTTTGAGGTTTGATTTTGCGGGTACTAGACGCTTTTCGGCCCCGGGGGGCCACCTGGTCGGGCCAGGTGATATCCTCCCCACCGGGTCCTAGTGGGGGGCCCTCCAAGACGCACCTCCTGCCTGGTGGCGGAGTCCCCCGGGCTCACAGAGCTCGGAGCCCCATCCTTCCCCGGCGTCCCCGTTTCGCCACTCCCCGGTCAGTGCATCAATTCGCAGCCGTGGCCGCGGGCGCTTACCCACTGCGTCGCCCCCCTAATGCGTGGTCGCCCGGGGCACCGGCGCCGCCGGGCCCGTGCTACTGGCTTGTCGCCAGTGGGACCCCCTTGGGCTGGCGCGGAGGCTGCCTAGCCTAGGGGTTGGGGCGTGGCGCTGTGCGCCACTACTGCCTTGGCGGGTGCAGTGTCCCGTCTGTGTGTGCGCGGCGCTCGCGGCCGGTTCGGGGGGGTTCGGGCCGGTACCTGGTGTTGTGTCTCTCCTTCTTCCCCCTTCCCGCCCCGCGTATCCCGCGTTGCGTGTGGCGGGCCGTCCCCTCCGGGTGTCCCTTATCCTCGCTCGCTGGTACGCCATTCCATGTGGTCTGTGCGTTCCGCGCGCTCGGTCCGGTTGCCCTTCTGGTGGTCCCCGCGTGTCCTTTTCGTGTGTGTGCGCTCGCGCTCTCGCGGTGTCCGCTCCCCGCTGGGTGGTGTGGCGCGCGCATCTCGCGTGGTCCCGGCACTGGGCGCTGGTAGGGCCGTTCCATGTGGTCCGTGCCCCTCCGCGTGTCCTGCCCCGGTCCCGTGCTCCCTCTGGCGTGCTTGGGGGGGGGCGGTCCGGTCCCGGTTCCCCCCTACTTGGCTTGGGGTTGCGGGGGCGGCGGCTGGGCGTCCCCGGGGGGGTGCCTTCGTCCGTCGCGTGGGGCGTTCTGGGTCTTGCGTTCCTCTTCCCTCCTCTGCCCGTCCACTAGGTGGGCTGTCGGGGTCTGCGTTGCGGGCGTGCGGTTGTGGGGGCCCCGCTCTGTTCTTGCGGGGGGGGAGAGAGGTGTCGTCTTGGTGTCCAGGCGCCGGCCCGCCGGATTCTCATGACGAGCCTGATGCGCACGGAGCTTCGCCCTGCGGGATGCGTGGGGGGGTTGGGGTGACCGTGGCTGGAGTGGTGCTCCAATGTCCCGGTTCATGGCCGAGCAGAGCAGCCCTACCGCGGGCTTACTCTTAGCACAGGGGGAGGGGGTTGCGGGCGCGTTTGTTCTGTGACCCGGGTGCCGGTGTATCTCTGAAGGCAGCCGCCCCGGAGGTAGCGCACCAGGCGCGCGCCGCGAAGGAGCTGGTTCGAACCCCGGGATCGGTGGTCTCCCACCGATCCCTTCGAATACCGGGCGAGGCCTCCCATCGACCTGTTTGAGTACAGGTGACGGTGCGCACTGCTGCAGGGGTGGGTGGCTCCCATGTCGTTTGTTTTTCTTGGGTGGGGGGTAAAACGAACGAGACCTCCACACAGTCCACCGGTATCGGTGGTGGCGCGAGTTGCTGGAGGGGGGGGTGGTTCCCACGTCGCCAACTAGAGAGCTCTACGTGCAGGGATCCCAGGAGCACCTACGCCCGGGATCGAACCCCCGCACTGGACGATTGAAGACCGACGCTCTCACTACTGGGCCGCGGGAGTCTCTTACGCCACTGAGGGGTGTCGTCGGCTATGAATCCAGTTCTGAGGGTGGGGCTGTGCGCTGTGAAGCGTGTTGCGCGTGCCGGGAGGCCCCAGTCCACGCGCACGGGGTCGGGACAGGGGGGGAGGGGGCTGGGTGGGGTGCGTTGGATCGCCGACTGACGTGCACAGGGGTAAGAGGCGGGCAGTAGCACCACCGGGTCGCCGACTGATTGTAGGGCGGGGGGTCGCTCTGCCTCTTTCCGTCCCTCTGCCTTCCCTGGGCAGGCAACAAAGCGGGCGTCACTGGCGGTTCGCTGTCCATGGGGGGCGTGGCCCCCCATACCACTCCGGTTCGTGTTCACCCAGCCTCTCCGGGTACGATCTGTGCGGCGTCCCGGTGCGCAGGCGTGGGCCCGCTTGTTCTTCGCGGCCCCCTTGTGGGCCGGCGGCCGGAGCGGGGGGGCGGGTCACACTCCGGCTGCCCTCTCGGGTGGGGGGGGCCCATCCCCCTTGCCTCGGGGGGGGTGTCGCGCTGCGGCCTCCCCGCTCTCGTTCCGGGCGGCGGCCTGCGGTACCCCTTTCTGGCTCTCCCCTCCGGCGCGCGCGTGCGGTCGGGGCTGAAGTGCCGCCCCGGGGCGGGGGGGGGGGTGAGGGGCGGCCCGTGGACCGCTCCCCTGGGGGCCCCGGCTGACCTGCAAACCCCCCCTCTGTCCCCTCGGAGTGGGCTGTGGTCACGGGAGGGTCATGCGGGGCGCGGCCTCCTTCGTGTTCCGTTGTGCGCGTTGCTCCGGCACGCCGGTGTGGGTTCGTGGGGGCAGGTCCAGCCGCCGTTGCCCTTACCGTGTCGCCGTTCCTCCTGTGGGTGGGGGCGCCCCCCCGGCCCTGGGGGGGCGGAGGGCCGCGCCTGTGGCTCCCCAGCTGGGGTGGGTGCGGGGGGGGGGGCGCCACCCCGCTCGCTCTCGGGCCTGTGTGGGAGGGGGGGGGGGGGGGAGTGGGGGGGGTCCTTCGGTCCCCTGGCGATGCCCCCTGTCGGCCAAAAAAAAGGGGGGGGGGGGAGGGCGGCTTGGCGGTCCCGGCCCCGGGGGCCAGCCATCGGCCAGGGGGGTCGCGCCCTTCCCCCGCCCCCCTCTACCGAGAGCCGGATCCTCACGCAGTCCCTCCCTGGGGCCCCTCATCTCCCGGCCGTTGCCGCGCGGCGCTGGCCGGCCGGGGGTGGCCGTGAGGGTCAGCGGTCAGTGGTTAGCGGGTTGCGGGGCCGCTTTCCCTGGGTAGGCAACAAAGCGGGCGTCCCTTGGTGTCGTGCTGTCCATGGGGGGCGTGGCCACCCATACCATTCCGGTTCGCGCCCACCCGGCTTCTCTGGGCACGATCTGCGCGGCGTCCCGGTGCGCAGGCGTGGGCCCACTTGCTCTTCGCGGCCCCCATTGGAGCCGGCGGCTGGGGCGTGGGGGCGGGTCACACTCCGGCTCCCCTCTCGGGCGGGGGGGTCCGTCCCTTCTGCCTCGGGGGGTGGGGGCCGGGGCCCCTGCGGCTGGCGGGCCGGTGGGGGGGCGGGGGGGGGGGGGGGGTGTCGCGCCGCGGCCTCCCTGCTCTCGTTGCAGGCGGCGGCCAGTGGTACTCCTTCCTGGCTCTCTCCGTGTCGCCGGTGCGCTCCCTTCCGGCGCGCGCTTGCGGTCGGGGCTGAAGTGCCGCCCCGGGGTGGGGGGGGTGAGGGGCGGCCCGTGGGCCGCCCCCCTGGGGGCCCCATCTGACTTGATACCCTCCCTCTGTCACCTCGGAGCGGGCTGTGGTTACGGGAGGGTCATGTGGGGCGCGGCCTCCTCCCTGCTCCGTCGTGCGCGTTGCTCCGGCACGCCGGTGTGGGTTCGCGGGAGAGGCCCAGCCGCCGTTGCCCGCATTGCGCCGCCGTTCCCCCTGAGGGGGGGGCGCCCCCCCGGCCCTGGGGGGGCGGAGGGCCGCGCCTGTGGCTCCCCTGCTGTGGTGGGTGCGGGGGGGGGGGGGGGGTGGGGGGGCCGCCTCCTCGCCCGCCCCCGGGTCTGTGCGGGGGGGGGGGGGTGGGTTGGGGGGGGCCCTTTGGCCCTCTGACGATGCCTCTCGCCGGCCGTGGGGGGGGGGGCGGGGGCGGCATGGCGGCCCTGGTCCCGGGGGCCAGCCATCGGCCAGGGGGTCGCGCCCTTCACCCGCCCCCCCTATCGAGAGCTGGATGCCCGCGCAGGCCCTCGCCGGGGCCCTCACCTCCCCGGCCGTTGCCGCGCGGCGCCGGCCGGCCGGGGGTGGCCGTGGGGGTTAGCGGTCAGTGGTTAGCAGGTTGCGGGGCAGCCGGTTCCTCCCCGCGCTTGTCGCCCCCGCACTCCCTCCCGCGGGAGGCGGCGCGCCCCCGCACGTCGTGCCATACCGTGGGGGGGGCGTGGGTCAGGGGGCCCATCCCCCCCCCCAACCCTCCCGTACCCGCTGTCTGGGCCTTCACTTGCGCCGCCGCTTGTGTGGGGGCTGGGGCTGCGGCGGTGGCGGGTTGTGCCGGCGGTAGCGCCAGTGGGCGAGGGCGCTACGCAAAGCCCGGGGGAGCCAGTTGTTGGCGTCCGCATCCGTGATGCGGAGCACCGCTCCCCCCTCCAGGAAGGCCGGCCACGTCGGCTCCCTGTCGGGCCACGCCGCCCGTATCACTGACTTGAGGACCCTCTCGTGGTCCTCTGGGGCCGCCCAACCCCCCGGGGCTGCCTCTCGGTTTCCTCCGTCCCTCCGGAGGAGCACGGCATCGAAGGGCCGGTTCCGCGACCTCCTGGAGGTCCCCTGGTTGGCCCAGCACAACCACCCGTACACTTCCCCCACCAGGGGGAGGGTCTCCCCCCCCAGCGGGTCCGGGACTGCGCCCCAGTCCACGTCCCACGGCCGGCTCTCCTCCGCCCCCCGTGCCGGCCCCCCTCGCTGCTCCTGCACCTGCGGCGCCGATGCCACGCCCTGTCCCCCCTCCGCCGAGGCCATCCGCGCCGGCTCCGCCCTCGGCGCGGGGGGGGCTTGCTGGTGCTGGTGTCGTGGGGGTTGGGGGGGGACGAGCTCGCCGGCGTCAGGGTCGATGTTGTAGAGGTGGTGGTGGTGGTGGTGGTGGTGGTGGTAGGTGTGGTGTGCCGGCATCTGTTGGCTGCCGGGGGGGATGCACCTCACCGGCTGCACGTCCGGCTGCGGGGGCGCTCCGCCCTCTGCCCCCCTCCCCTCGCCCCGCCCCCCCCCCTGGGCTCCCATGCCCCGTCCCTCCTGTCCCTTGGGGCCCTTGCCCTTGCCCTTGCCCTTGCCCTTGGGCCCCTTTCCGGTCCCGTGCCCGTGTCGCGGGTCCCGCCTCTCGTCCCCCACGCCCCGGCCCGCTCGCTCTCCCATCCCCCCTTGTCCTGCCCCCTGCGCCTGGGTACCCTTCCCGCGCCCCTGAGCACCCTTCCCGTGCCCTGGCCCCTCCCCGACCCCCTGCCCGTGTCGCGGGTCCCGCCTCTCGTCCACCACGCCCCGGCCCGCTCGCTCTCCCACCTCCCCTCGCTCCGCCCCCTGCACCTGGGCTCCCTGCCCGCGCCCCTGCGCGCCCTTCCCGTGCCCTGACCCCTCCCCTGCCCCCTGCCTGTCACGCCGTCCGCCGCTCCCCTCCCCCTCGCCGCTGCGCCCTTCCTGGACCACTCGCCGGGCGTCCCGCTGCCTTTGCGGTTGCGGCAGCGTGACGCCCGGCGGCGAGCGCTCGCGCGTCGGGGGGCGGACGTGCCGCTCCCGCCCCGGGGGGAAGGGCTTGGGGGGGTACGGCTTGGGGGGGCTGGTGTGGGTGTGGGCGGGGTTGGCGTGGGCGCGGTACTTCGCGCTCTCCCTGCCCACTGCTGCTGCTGCGGCGGCCGCCGGCGAGGCGTCCGCGGCCCGTGCGGGGTTCTTCCCCCGCTTGCGCGGCGTGCCAGGGGCCGCAGCCCCTCTCGCGCCCTCCGCACTCTCCTTCGCTGCCGCGGCGGCCGCCGACGAGGCGCCCGTGGCCGCGGTCGCAGACCCTCGCACACCCTCCTCGGTCTTCTCTGCTGCCGCGGCGGCCGCCGGCGAGGCGCCCACGGCCCGTGCGGGGTCCGTCGCAACCCCTCTTGCGCCCTGCTTGCTCTCCTGCGCGGCTGCGGCAGCCCTCGGCGACGCGTCCGGCTCCTGCGCCGGGGCTGCCCCCCTTGCCGGCGGCGTGCCGGGGGCCGCGGCCGGGGCCGCGGCGTGGCTCGCCGCGGTCTCCGCCTCCTGCGCGTCAGGGCGGGGCGGGGCGGCGGGGCTGGCCGCTTGGGCGGCGGGGGCGGCCATCTCGGCTGGCCCAGGTTCCCGGGCCGGCGGCGGCGGCCCGACCACCGCCGCCTCCGCCAGCCTCCGCTCCTCGCGCTCCGCGAGGGTCTCCCCCGTCCACTCTGGGGAGGAGACGGGGGAGCGGGAGCGGGACCGGCGGTGGTGGCGGTCGTCCCGCCCGAGGGACCCATCGGAGTCTGCCATCACTGTTACTCTGGTAGGCATGCGTGGTGGCAGGCGCGCCCTTCCCACTACCTCCTGGTGCATCAGTGCCGTGCCGTGGGCAGTGCCGTGTGGTGCTCTGCGGGGGGGGGGGGGGAGGGGGTGGGGGGCCGGCTGTGGCGTCAGCCCCGCACGGCCGGGGGTCCGCGGCCATCCACCGGCATTGGGAGGGGAGGCGGGGGAGCCACGCGGCCCACGCGTCGCGCCACAGCTCCCAGTCTGGGGCGGGGCTCAGGGCCCTGGGCCCCCGGGGGTCGTCGAGCGGTGTCGGGGGCAGCCGCACCAGGTGGACCCCCGTAACGGCGGTGACCTCCTGTGTGCGCAGGAAGGTGTGTACTCCGTCCCGCGCCGCGGGCGCCGGGAGGGGGGGGCGGGGTACGGGTGTGGCCCCATAGAGGTGGGTGGGGGTGATCCCCAGGATCCGCCCCGGGCCCCCGCGGGTCGCGACGACGAGGAGGAGGAGGGGGGTGCCAGGGCACTCTTGCCAGAGGACCTGCCCCCTGTGGTGGGCACCCCTGGTCCTGGAGAGGGGGGGGGACAGGTCTGGATTAGCCCAGCCGCGGGGCGCGTGCGTCGCCGGTGGGAGGGCGGGGCACCAAGTGGGCTCCCTGGGGAACGCCTTGTAGACGACGGCGTACGGGGGGGTAGGCCCGGTGCCGTCATACACCGGGTTGGTCGGCCGGGGGCGGGCGGACGCCTCGTCCGCGCCTTCCACGAACACCGTGACCTCGCTCACCTCCAGGTCCTCGTCCGGCGGGTGTAGAAGGTGGAGCGCCGCATCCAGCTCGGACACTCCCCCCGGGTACGTGGCCCGTGCCTGGTTCAGGTACGGGGCCGCGTCCCCGGGGTAGCGCGTCCTGAGGGCGTGCAGCAGGGCTGGGGCGCTACTGCGGAGGGACATGGCAGACCCCGCTCCCGTCAGCCGGAGGGTGTCCCCCATGGACAGGGGCCGGCCCGACCGATTGGACTCGCGCCACTCCATCCAGTGCCCGTAGAGGGCCGCTTCCGGGCTGATGAGCCCCGGCCGGACGGCGTTCACGATCCGGTGCATTGCCGGGAGCAGCGTAGGGGCCCCCGCTCCGTTCAGGGCGCGGACGGCCGGGAGGGCGGTCCCGTTGAAGAAGGCCCTCGCACTGCCCTCCAGGTCGCACCGTGCGGCAGCGTGCGCTGCTTTTGCCTCCGCCACCGCGTCCGCCACCAGGCCCCGGACGGCCGCCTCCTGCGCTCTGCGGCGGGCCCTGGTGTGCCCCGGCCCATCACCCCGTCGGCGTGGCATGGTGCTGCGGGCTCTGCAAAGGGCGGCGGCGGGTGGGGGTTAGGGGGCGAACACGTGTGACAGGTGCGCAACAGATGTGGGGTCCCGCAGGTGCACGTGGATCCACAGAAGGGCAGCGCCCGCGGGGCCCGCCTGTTCGTGCGAGGGGGTGTGTGCCCCCTCGATGCGCCGGCCCAAGGCCTCCTCCTCTGTGCGCCTGCGCGGACCTGCGGGAGGTTCGGGCCAGGGGCACGCGGCTACCTGGGTGCACCGCTCGCACCTGTTGGCGCCTGTCGCTGCTGCGGAGGACACCGTGTCACACTCTCCGCAGAGTCGGCAGGTGTGTGGGAGGTGGGAGGGCGGCGACCAAGGGTCGAGATGGTGGAGCCAGAGGTCGTCCCACCTCTGTCGGAGGGGGTCCCGGATCTCCAGCAAGCGGGCGCGGACGCGGCGCCGGTAGTCCTTGCCAAGCGTCTTCCGCTGGACCTCCTGCCACGTGTCGCCGGGGAGGATCCCGTGGTCGTGGAAGGCGGCGATGAGGTCGTCCCACGCCGGGCGGGGGTGCCCCTGGGGGGGGCTCGCCATGTACACGTGGCGCCCGGTGAGGTGGGGCGTCAGCGCGTCCCATTGGCACCCGTTCGCGGTGTCTCTGTGGAGGAGGGCCAGCAGGGTGCCGTCCGCGACCGCCTCCCACCCCACTCGCAGCCCTTCGCAGCCGTCCAGCTCCTGGCGCAGCGCGGCTGCGATACCGGTGGGGAGCATGAGGAGTAAGGGCCCCTGGGTGTCGCCCAGCCGGGACAGGGCGTCGTCGTATACCGGCCCCCCCGCTTTGAAGTGCGCCACGGTGAGTTGGGTGGCCCCGTCCTCTGGGGGGTGCCACCGGACGGTGGCCGCAGCGTGTCCCCACGTGCATATCTCCGTGGCCCGGAGCACGTTGGCGGTGTGAAGGACGATGCAGGGCGGGACGGGCGTCCTGACGAGTGAGGATACGTCCCCAGTGCATCCTGTTTGCGGCCCCGGGGCCGCCTGCAGCCATTCCCCCGTCGCCGCGTCCCACGGGTGGTCAGGTCCCGCCCCGCGGACCATGGTGGGTCTCGGCCTGGTGTCCGGCCCCCACCCCCGGAGCGGGACGGCGGCGTATCGCTGCGCAGGGGTCTCCGGGGCGCGCGTGGCGGCGCACCACCGGCCCCACTCCCGCGCCCACTCCTCCCCCACGATGCGCGCCTCCCATGCGGTCATGGAGCCGCGCCCGATGATCCATGGTGGGAAAAGGGCGTCTTGCAGGTGCCTCGAGAACCCCCCCGGCAGGTCCTGATATGGGTGGGGGCTCTCTTGGAGTGGGCACTCCAGAGTGCCATTCACAACACGGAGGGAGGCTACGAAGTCCTTGTCAGGGCGCGGGGGAGGGGGAGGGTGGTCGCCCTCCGCCGCAGTGAGCCACCGGTGCGCCCGGGCCGCCGCGCTTAGGGGGTCGTGGAGGAGTTGCTCCAGCCGGTGGTTGCGAAGCTCCCACGCGAAGTCCCCCAGCCGGAGCATGTGGTGGAGGAAGTCGTCCACCGAGGTCCCTCCCGGCGGGTCGTATCGGGTTATGGCGCGGAGCTGCGCCTCCGCGTCCTCGGGCACCAGTCCGGAGCAGAACACCTCCGTCCACGTGGCGCCTGCGGAGCGCCACGAGGCCACCCACAGGGCCTTGTCCCCAGGTGGGAGGTGGCGGGCCGCCTCGTGTACCGCCTGGCGGTAGTGGGGCCAGAGGAGCCGCGAGTGGGTGCAGCCCACGTGCATGTGCACCGGGGTCTCTTCCGGGCCGCCGCAGAAAAGGCACGGTTGCGGGACGATGGCGACGCCGGAGAGCCGCTCCTTCCGGACGCGGAGCCTGCGCTGCACCGGCGTGTGGCCGTCTCGGGCCCGCAGCGCCCGGCGGTTGGTGGCCGCCGCGGTGAGGTCCCGGGCGTGGACGTAGGCCGTGGCGTGGGCCGCGCCCAGAGGTGTGTGTCCCCGGTGCGTCAGCGCATGGTCCGTCTGCGCCCGTTGCGCGACCTCGCCGAGCACCCGCATCGTGGGGGGCCGTAGATCGAGATGGCCGTCACGGCCGGCGACGATGAGTTGGGCGTGGCCAGGGTCCGGGGGCGTGTTCTGCAAGACGGTGTCCTGGGACGCCGCCCAGTCCGCCTTGTGCAGTAGGGCGTCACTGTGGTGCGAGGTGGCTCGGATGTACCAGAACGGGTGCCCGGCGTGTTGCCCCCGCGCGCACAGGCCGTCCCGGAGCCACCTCAGGGGCATCTGGTTGACCACCTTCGCTGCGCCCGCGGGGACCCCCGTGGTTCGCTCGCGATCTGCGTGCCGCAGGAGGTGGAGGATGACTTCGGCGTCCACCGTGTGGACCCATGGTCTGTGTGCACCGTAATGTAGGGGGAGGGAGGCGGCCACCCCCTCTCCGTCCGGCACCGTGCCCGAGATGGCCACCGCCCACGTGCGGGTGAGGTCGGCGGCGAGAGCGACGCTGGTGGCGTGTTTGCAGGGTCCGCCCCCGGACGCGTCAGAGGAGGTGTGTCCCCAGGCCTCCGGGATCCAGTAGTATCCGGTGGGGCTGAGCCACCCCGCGTTGAGGTCGGTGGAGTGCCACCGGACGTCGGGGTGGCTGTGGGTCAGTTGGTCCACGCTCAGCGCCCTGGTGTCGCCTGGGCTGATCGCCGGGTGGTCGTGCAGCCGGATCTCCGCTCCGGCGACCGTGCTTGCCCAGGACCGTAGCGCCGTCACATGTTCCTTGAGCCACGCCGGGCCCCCGCGCTGGTGTACCACCAAGTGTCCTGTGTCCTCCGGACGGTCCTCCAGCGCGTGCACCGCCATGTGTGGGTCGTGCGGCACCCCCGTAGCCACCAGTAGGGCGGTGCCACGGGGGAGCCCACGGGGTTCGGGCTGGCCTGCCCCCACTTGCACTATCACCCACTCGGCCCGGAGCTGCGCTTGTCCCGCCGCTTGGGTGCATTGGTCGTCTGTGGTCACCAGCCACAACGGCGTCGGCGCGTGGGGCCGGGGGCGTAAGGGCTCTGGCCACGCCACGTCCGCGTTGGGCTCTTGGTGCTCGCTTTCCGCGAGTACGTCGCAGAGGATGTACATGAGGGCCGCTGGCGGGTGGTACGCCGCCCCCCGCGTGGGGGGGGACAGGCCGTCCCGGCGGCGGTAGCCCCCGACGTGGAGGTGCAGGCCGTCTGGGGTCACCCGTGGGCCAGTGTGGGCGTCCTGCTTAGCCCTTCGTGGGGTGGACGAGTCTCAGGCGGGGGTCCCGTGTGCCGGTGGTGTGGAAGAGGTGGGTCAGGGCATCGCGCCACCCGGGGTGGTTGGTGGGCCCTTGCTCATGGCGGCAATAATGGAGGTGTTCATCGGCGCATTGGTTGAGGCACTCCCGCACCGCCGTCGGCCACGGATCGTCGTTGTCAGGGAAGGGGTGGCGTGGCCCGTGGTGCCCATGCCACGGCGTTGCGTGTGGCACCGTCCGGCGGCACGTGTCGCGGTGCCGCAGCTTGGCGGTGCGCAGCGTGACGATTTTGCCCGGCGGGGACTGTAGTTGGACATGAGCCGCCCTGGGGCACGCGATGGGGTTGTACATCCCCACTCCCAGGGCGGCCAGGGCCCGGGGTATGCGGTGGATCCAGTCGCCCCCCGCCAGAGTTGCGAACTCCGGGACGGGGTAGTGCACCTCGGGGCATATTCCGTGCGCGCCGGCTATCTCCCAGAACATCTTGGTGACCTCCGCGCGCACGGATGTTGCGCGGTGGTGGACAAGTGTACCCACGAGGGCCACCGCTGCCTGCTGGCACCGCGTGGGCACCCGTGTGAGCCCCAGGGTCCGGTCATCCTGCAGGCTGTCCCGCGAGGCGTCGAAGGCGTACCGTGCCCTGTCCTTCGCGACCTGGACCGTGATGTGGTCCAGGTGGCGTGCAGTGTCGGAGTCGTCGGCGATGAAAGGGGCGACGTACTGCGTCACCCCTCCGAGGATCGCCAGGATGACGTCCTGCACCACTTTCGGTGGCGCGAGGGTGTTAAGGCACCAGTGGTGCACTGCCGCCAGGAGTAGCCGGTGCTTGCGCTGCAGGGAGAACTCCCCGTCCGGCTGCAGCTGGAGTCCCAGGTAGGGGACGGAGTCCGCCGCTGGTACCCAGTACCACGGGTTTTCCAGGTGGGGGCAGAGGCGCAGCTGCAGGCCCGGGACCCCCTCCGTGGTGGCCATGGCGCACTTGCGGGGGTTGAGCTCCATGCCCATCATCCCCAGGTACGCGGCCACCGCCTCCACGCCCTCGACGAAGTGCTGCAGCGTGTGGGCCACCACAAGCAGGTCGTCGATATAGGCCTGGATGAGGCCGTGCTCGGCCCCTCCCGGCGGGCGCAGGCGGTGCCCCTGTGCCCTGAGCAGGGGCTCCAGGAGGAGCGCGTACAGCAGGGGGCTCTCGGGGTTGCCCTGCCGGACGCCGCGTAGCATGTAGATGTAAGTGCGGCTAGCCCCATCTGCTCAGATTTTCAGACATTCTGCCCAGATTGGCTACATTTTGGTCATTTTCTTTGCTTCGGCGGAATCGCCGCCTCGCAGCTCAGTCTCAGGATATTTCCTATATATTTCTGATATGCCGGATTTGATTCCGCGGTCCATTCCCCGTAAATCCGCCGCGTTCCGCTATTTTAGCTGGAATTGCCATTTGCCGCTGACGCGCGCTCGCGGGCCAGATCGGCCAAACATTTTTACATAATTGGATTATTTAAATCTTTTCAGACAGTTCTGGACACTCAGATGTATTTAGAATAATCCGCGTCAATTTTCTTCATAGACTGGGATTTTCTGCCGGACCACAATCAGCATGGACCTTGCTTCAGTTGTTGCTGCTCTCGCCTCCGTTGGTGTTCGAGTATCCGGTTCTACCCCCAATAACAACATCCAGGGAGACTCCTCGCGTGCCTGCCCCACTGGTCTTGCCGGCCCCGAGCCCTCCGGCACCCTCAACGACCCAGGGCAGCACTTTCATGGTAGCAGAGGCTACCTGAATGTTGTTCCTTTGGTGTCCCAACCACAGTTAGCTCCCCAGTACGGCCCCGTAGACTCCGCCACCTCCGGAGACGTAACGATTACGCTGCCGTGGTGCTGTGCGAACGAGGCCTTGAGAGGAATGCCTTGCGCAAGCCCAAATTGCCCAAGAAGGGCACAAATCAGCAGCTGTGGAGGCCCAGATTACCATCAAGATCCCAGTCGAAATTGGCCATCAAGTAGCTGGAATCTCCCAGCCTACGCCGATGGCAACGCTCCGGTGGAGCTTACGGACCTGGCAGGTACCAATACTCCCTACCAATGTCCACATTTTGAGACCATCGACGCCGACATTGACGACATTGAGATGGGTGGTCCAGGTGAGGTACCTACCTATAATCGACCAGCCTCATGGGCACAATGGGACGACCATTTGTCTTCAGAAGTGACCCGGAACCTTGAGGCGCTTGAGGCCCTTTGTCTATTAGCCACGTCTAAGCTGATAGGACAAGAAAGAATCGCCTCTGATTTTTTATTCGAATATTTTTTCCTTCTTCAAGAAGAAATTAATACCAGGATGTGGTGGCGTTCTCAAGAAGATGACTCTTTTGCCATTTTTTTGCAAATCTGGGAGGCAAGCCCTTTTCCGAAGGAGAAGACCAAGGCACCTGTTGCCGGACCCTCCGCCCCTCATCCCTCTGTTTCCGTCCGCGACGATCTAGCCGCCGCGGTTGAGGAAGGAATTTTAGAGGCAGCTAGGCAGGCAAGCCTGGAAATTAGGGCTGAAGGAGCTCCCCAAGTGGACTCCTGGCTGCGAACCACTGAGATTAGCGGTCCGACAGCCTGCTCAGGCCCTTCAGGACACGGTATGTACTGTCCTGCCGACTGCTCTTGCAGATTACAGCGAGATACTGAGCTCCAATTGCTCAAAGATCAAATGCAACTCATCATTCAGACGCTGGGAATTAAAGATCTTTTCAAGACACACATGCCGTCTGAGGGCGCATCATCGGTGGAACAAACAACAGAACCGTCGGAGGAGGCGACAGAAATTTTTTCGATTGCTCCTTCGGTGGACTCTAAGACCACCGATGCAAGGATCAGCAGGACTAAGCTAAAGGAAAGGGTTACAATCTCTCGATCTCAGAGTAGGTCGGCGAAGGCTAGGACTGAGGCTCAGAATGCCAAGCGAACTGCCTCCCGTACTGCCCTTCCTGCTGTTGATTCCAATGCAATAGCCCAGATGTTGCTCGCCCAGACCCTCGCCGGAGCTGGTGTGGCTAATGATGCCGCCAAGGTGTCTGCCATTACGGCCGGTGTTGGGCTGGATTCACTCCTAAATCCTACTTCATTGCGACTTCGTCAGGTTGCCAAGCAACCGAAGTATAATGGGAACCCCAGACGTTGGCCTCAGTTCCAACGGGAATTTAAACTGTGGGTTAAGACTCAAAAACTCCAAGATGATCAGTTCCTGATGGCCCTCTTGGACTGCCTTGAGGGAGCGCCGGCCAATACTTGGCTCAGGACCTGGAGTGATCGTGAGGATTCAAGTTCCCCCCTTACCTTTGATGAGGTGTGGGAACAGTTGGAGGTACGTGGATCCCGGCTGCCAGAGGACCATTACCACCAGATGTTGAAGAATTTTCCTTCATTCTCGCGATTAATCTTGCACGAAGTGCAAGACAAGAGACAGCGCTTCTGCAATCTCGTAGAAGAATCTGAACATTCAGGCGAAAAATTTTCTAGTGCCGAGCTGAAAAATCTGATTTTTGACAAGATCCCCTCAGAAACTGCCGCCACCCTTCGGAACAGACAGTCCGAAGAGAAGGTCAAGACCTGGTGGGCGGAGGTCGATGGCTTCGATGCCTCGGCCAACAGGTTCACCGTCAGGGAAGCACTTCAAAAGTGTTCCCCCACGTCGTTTACCAAGGTGAAATTCACTGAAAACACGTGGAAAATCAAGTTTAATGAACACGAGGATCGGGACTTGTTTGTCCAAGTCCTCAACAGGGGAGTAAGCTATCATGGCAATCGCCTGAAGGCCAGGAACTGGGTGTTTTCGTTCACCCCGCAGGAACTGTGGGAAGGAGTTGAGCGGCTCGCTGACGCCGCCAATCAAAATTTCCATGAGGGTCTTGGGGGAAACAAGAATACCCAGCAAAACACCCAAAATGGGGCCCAAAAGGGCAACAAAAAGGTGAATGACACCCGGAATGTTCAGGATCCTTGTAGCATCTGCCTTCTTTTAGGTTCTACGAACCGAGCTAAGACGCATTCTATTGGTAATCACCGATGGTCTGCTTACGATCACAAGGTGATTGGTGAAAATGTCAGTAATTCGCAGAATTCAGACAGGAATGACAGACAGGTGCATGGTGCAAAGGGGGGAAAGGGTAATCCGACCCCCTCCGGTGGAAACAAAAATACTGGAGGCCCTGGCGGGTCCCAAGGCAAAGGAAATCGGACTCCATCCGGCTCCGGTGGGCAGCCGAACGGCCGGACAAGTCCCAATGGCAACGCCGGAGGCGGAAATCGAGATCCAGGCCAAACCCCTCAATCCGGTACAAACAAAGGAAATGCTCCAGGATCACAGGGTAAAGGTAAGGGAAATCCTTCAGGAACCCCTTTCTCTGGTAAGGGCAGAGGGCGTGGCGACGGTGGTGGCCCATCATCCGGCGGCCGTGGCCGTGGACGCGGAAAGGGCAATCATCGTGTGGATCAGGTCTCAGGTGCAGATCAGGTGTCCGATGCGGATCGAGATTACGTTGAAAATGCCTTGAATCCAGCAGATGATCCGTTCCAAGACGAGTGGGTCGACGAATCAGGCTGTGTTCACAATGTTAACGCAGCCGCTGGAGGTCAGAACGCCTAGGGGAGCCACGAAAATCGCCCCTCCCCAGGCGATTTCAGGCATGATCCCCAGATTCCTGATCGACCATTACTTGATGTAGGGTCGCTTGTCTCCTCTCCCCTGGATCCGGCAGCGGATCCTTCTGTTGTAGTGGACGAGGTTGGTGTACAGTCCAAGCACAGGGCCCGTCAGTTCGTCACAAAGCTGTGGGTCTCTGATTGCAAGGGCAATTTCCACCTCGCCACTTGTTTGTGTGACAATGGATCAGAGGTAAATCTCCAATCCAATTCTTTCTTACCCGACGACTGCGTGTTTGAATCGCCTCATCCTGTTACCCTCGAGGGAGTTTCTGGACATTCTCTCGCAGGTGGGCAACGCGGTTGTTATATATCAACCCATTTGGTCGCTCAAGACCTTTGGGAAGAGCAAAATGTGGAAGAAGTTGTCCTTAAGGATGATTACTTCTATCGTGCCGACATAAAGTATGACCTTTATTTGGGCCATCCTTGGCTTCGCAAGTACAGGGTAGCGCCCGTAGGTCATCGTCGTTGTTTTGTGCTGGAGTCAGGTCCCTTGGAGCGTCCTGAATTTCGTTTTTTGCACGCAGGGTTTAAAAGTGCAGAAGAATTTTTGAAGCAAAAGGTGACACCAAAATTTGGTGAAGATGTCACCATTGCAGAGGTGAATGGGAGTGCCGATTACTCCCAAGAGTTCGAATGTCTTCGTAGGGACTCCCAGCCACGACGCCCTTCGCGCTGGCACTCTTCATCCTACAGAGTTGTCGACAAATGGCGCGATGCAATTTGTGAATATTTTCATGAACATCATTCCTTTTGGCCACAGTATGATGCCTTTGCTAACCGTATGAACAAGCGCTTTGACAAGCACTTTAGCGACGCTTGGACCCATAAATGGGACAAGAAGTTGTGGATTAATCCTCCGTTTCACTTAATCCAGCAGGTCATCCACAAAATCAAGCAAGATAAAACCCAGGCAATTTTAGTTGTGCCCTTGTGGGACGACAAGCCTTGGTTTCAGGAATTACAAGACATTTGTGTAGATTACATCGAACTTCCCAGGAAGATTAAGCTGTATGCCAAGGACGACACAGGTCCCCTGCCACAGCGGTCCTGGAGTTCGCTTGCATTCCTGGTGGATGGAAAGCTTTCTGACTCTAATTCTGCTGATTCTGGTACTGATTCTTGTGTTGGGTCTGAATCTGAGGTTGAGCGTGGTACTGATGATGAATCTATTTTTTCTGATTTTTGTCCGTCAGATACCCAAGGTGATCCAACGTCCAATGGATCCGCCTCGTCTCCCTCTTCCCCAATACGATCGACATCGAAAAGAATCTTCAGTGCACGGGCGAAGAAAAATTCCAAATCGCGCCGCAAATTCGGAGTTTTTTATGAAAAACCCCCTGTGGAAGTTTTCATGGATCCTTTCGAGGAGCTGGATCACGAAGAGAATCTCTGGGATTTCGACACAAGACCCACCTATCTTCAAGAGGCAGTTGATACGGACCTGTTTAGGGACATCCGTAAGAAGATTCTTCCTGCCAAAGCCGAAGAAGTCGCTAAAGTTTTTTCGACAGTAATTCCTGGCGATCAGGTGGACACTGAATTGTGTTCCAAGTCAAGAGAAAAGATTTTTGAGGAACGGAAGGACACAACCCTTTCAGGGAAGTTGATCAAAGACCCCCCTGTCCCTGGGCAGTTCGGTGAAGCCTTCATCGAGCTTCGTGAAGGGTACAAGGCAAAAAAACAGCGCCCTTATGAAAATCATGGACACAAACATGAGATACTCAGAAAAATCATCGAGAGAAATCTCAGGGAATTTGGTTGGCTTGAGGGTTGTATGACCAGCGAATGGTGCTGTGCACCCTTCACAGTCCCGAAGCCACCGCCTGCAGACCAGAACACCATTGATGGTTGGCGAATGGTTGTTGATTTTCGCAATCTCAACGCCGAAACCAAGGCGGATTCACACCCCCTGCCCCTCATTGAGGAGGAAATCGCCAAGAGGGCAAGAGGTCGTTTGTTTTCTGTGCTGGATCTCCGTCACGGCTTTCACCAAATGCCGTTGAGGAAGGACAGCCGACCTCTCACCTGTATGTGCACGCCATGTGGCCCAGTCCAATGGACGGTCATGCCCATGGGCCTGAAGAATGCCCCCTCGTTTTTTCAAGAAATGATGGAGGATGTGCTTTTTTCAGCTCATCCTGAGCTTCGTGCCTTCGTGAGCGTGTACATAGATGACATAATCATCGCGACGGAAGGGGAGGGACTGACCGAAGCCGAGCTGGTGGCCCTACATGAGAAGCAGCTGAACCAAGTTTTGGATATTCTTGACGCCAATCAGCTGATTTGTGGGCCAAAGAAGGGAAAATTATTTTTAAAATCAGTCGAATTTTGTGGTTCTCTCCTAGAGAATGGCACCCGACGACCCAGTCCAGGGAAGCTCGCCGCTATTCAGAAGTGGAAGCGCCCTGAGACGATCACGGAGTTGAGAGGATTCCTGGGTTGTTGCAATTTTTACCACACTTTTGTGCCGAATTATGCCAAATTTGCTGCCCCCCTTACTGAATTATTGAAGGTAGGGAGTAGGGAATGCAAAGAGATTTAGCCAAGCGCGGGTAAACGGCGGGAGTAACTATGACTCTCTTAAGGTAGCCAAATGCCTCGTCGACTGATTATTGACGCGCATGAATGGATCAACAAGATTTTTGCTGTCCCTAGATGCTGGCTGGTGAACCAACCGCCAAGGGAACGGGCTGTGGTGGCGTTCTCAAGAAGATGACTCTTTTGCCATTTTTTTGCAAGTCTGGGAGGCAAGCCCTTTTCCGAAGGAGAAGACCAAGGCACCTGTTGCCGGACCCTCCGCCCCTCATCCCTCTGTTTCCATCCGCGACGATCTAGCCGCCGCGGTTGAGGAAGGAATTTTAGAGGCAGCTAGGCAGGCAAGCCTGGAAATTAGGGCTGAAGGAGCTCCCCAAGTGGACTCCTGGCTGCGAACCACTGAGATTAGCGGTCCGACAGCCTGCTCAGGCCCTTCAGGACACGGTATGTACTGTCCTGCCGACTGCTCTTGCAGATTACAGCGAGATACTGAGCTCCAATTGCTCAAAGATCAAATGCAACTCATCATTCAGACGCTGGGAATTAAAGATCTTTTCAAGACACACATGCGGTCTGAGGGCGCATCATCGGTGGAACAAACAACAGAACCGTCGGAGGAGGCGACAGAAATTTTTTCGATTGCTCCTTCGGTGGACTCTAAGACCACCGATGCAAGGATCAGCAGGACTAAGCTAAAGGAAAGGGTTACAATCTCTCGATCTCAGAGTAGGTCGGCGAAGGCTAGGACTGAGGCTCAGAATGCCAAGCGAACTGCCTCCCGTACTGCCCTTCCTGCTGTTGATTCCAATGCAATAGCCCAGATGTTGCTCGCCCAGACCCTCGCCGGAGCTGGTGTGGCTAATGATGCCGCCAAGGTGTCTGCCATTACGGCCGGTGTTGGGCTGGATTCACTCCTAAATCCTACTTCATTGCGACTTCGTCAGGTTGCCAAGCAACCGAAGTATAATGGGAACCCCAGACGTTGGCCTCAGTTCCAACGGGAATTTAAACTGTGGGTTAAGACTCAAAAACTCCAAGATGATCAGTTCCTGATGGCCCTCTTGGACTGCCTTGAGGGAGCGCCGGCCAATACTTGGCTCAGGACCTGGAGTGATCGTGAGGATTCAAGTTCCCCCCTTACCTTTGATGAGGTGTGGGAACAGTTGGAGGTACGTGGATCCCGGCTGCCAGAGGACCATTACCACCAGATGTTGAAGAATTTTCCTTCATTCTCGCGATTAATCTTGCACGAAGTGCAAGACAAGAGACAGCGCTTCTGCAATCTCGTAGAAGAATCTGAACATTCAGGCGAAAAATTTTCTAGTGCCGAGCTGAAAAATCTGATTTTTGACAAGATCCCCTCAGAAACTGCCGCCACCCTTCGGAACAGACAGTCCGAAGAAAAGGTCAAGACCTGGTGGGCGGAGGTCGATGGCTTCGATGCCTCGGCCAACAGGTTCACCGTCAGGGAAGCACTTCAAAAGTGTTCCCCCACGTCGTTTACCAAGGTGAAATTCACTGAAAACACGTGGAAAATCAAGTTTAATGAACACGAGGATCGGGACTTGTTTGTCCAAGTCCTCAACAGGGGAGTAAGCTATCATGGCAATCGCCTGAAGGCCAGGAACTGGGTGTTTTCGTTCACCTCGCAGGAACTGTGGGAAGGAGTTGAGCGGCTCGCTGACGCCGCCAATCAAAATTTCCATGAGGGTCTTGGGGGAAACAAGAATACCCAGCAAAACACCCAAAATGGGGCCCAAAAGGGCAACAAAAAGGTGAATGACACCCGGAATGTTCAGGATCCTTGTAGCATCTGCCTTCTTTTAGGTTCTACGAACCGAGCTAAGACGCATTCTACTGGTAATCACCGATGGTCTGCTTACGATCACAAGGTGATTGGTGAAAATGTCAGTAATTCGCAGAATTCAGACAGGAATGACAGACAGGTGCATGGTGCAAAGGGGGGAAAGGGTAATCCGACCCCCTCCGGTGGAAACAAAAATACTGGAGGCCCTGGCGGGTCCCAAGGCAAAGGAAATCGGACTCCATCCGGCTCCGGTGGGCAGCCGAACGGCCAGACAAGTCCCAATGGCAACGCCGGAGGCGGAAATCGAAATCCAGGCCAAACCCCTCAATCCGGTACAAACAAAGGAAATGCTCCAGGATCACAGGGTAAAGGTAAGGGAAATCCTTCAGGAACCCCTTTCTCTGGTAAGGGCAGAGGGCGTGGCGACGGTGGTGGCCCATCATCCGGCGGCCGTGGCCGTGGACGCGGAAAGGGCAATCATCGTGTGGATCAGGTCTCAGGTGCAGATCAGGTGTCCGATGCGGATCGAGATTACGTTGAAAATGCCTTGAATCCAGCAGATGATCCGTTCCAAGACGAGTGGGTCGACGAATCAGGCTGTGTTCACAATGTTAACGCAGCCGCTGGAGGTCAGAACGCCTAGGGGAGCCACGAAAATCGCCCCTCCCCAGGCGATTTCAGGCATGATCCCCAGATTCCTGATCGACCATTACTTGATGTAGGGTCGCTTGTCTCCTCTCCCCTGGATCCGGCAGCGGATCCTTCTGTTGTAGTGGACGAGGTTGGTGTACAGTCCAAGCACAGGGCCCGTCAGTTCGTCACAAAGCTGTGGGTCTCTGATTGCAAGGGCAATTTCCACCTCGCCACTTGTTTGTGTGACAATGGATCAGAGGTAAATCTCCAATCCAATTCTTTCTTACCCGACGACTGCGTGTTTGAATCGCCTCATCCTGTTACCCTCGAGGGAGTTTCTGGACATTCTCTCGCAGGTGGGCAACGCGGTTGTTATATATCAACCCATTTGGTCGCTCAAGACCTTTGGGAAGAGCAAAATGTGGAAGAAGTTGTCCTTAAGGATGATTACTTCTATCGTGCCGACATAAAGTATGACCTTTATTTGGGCCATCCTTGGCTTCGCAAGAACAGGGTAGCGCCCGTAGGTCATCGTCGTTGTTTTGTGCTGGAGTCAGGTCCCTTGGAGCGTCCTGAATTTCGTTTTTTGCACGCAGGGTTTAAAAGTGCAGAAGAATTTTTGAAGCAAAAGGTGACACCAAAATTTGGTGAAGATGTCACCATTGCAGAGGTGAATGGGAGTGCCGATTACTCCCAAGAGTTAGAATGTCTTCGTAGGGACTCCCAGCCACGACGCCCTTCGCGCTGGCACTCTTCATCCTACAGAGTTGTCGACAAATGGCGCGATGCAATTTGTGAATATTTTCATGAACATCATTCCTTTTGGCCACAGTATGATGCCTTTGCTAACCGTATGAACAAGCGCTTTGACAAGCACTTTAGCGACGCTTGGACCCATAAATGGGACAAGAAGTTGTGGATTAATCCTCCGTTTCACTTAATCCAGCAGGTCATCCACAAAATCAAGCAAGATAAAACCCAGGCAATTTTAGTTGTGCCCTTGTGGGACGACAAGCCTTGGTTTCAGGAATTACAAGACATTTGTGTAGATTACATCGAACTTCCCAGGAAGATTAAGCTGTATGCCAGGGACGACACAGGTCCCCTGCCACAGCGGTCCTGGAGTTCGCTTGCATTCCTGGTGGATGGAAAGCTTTCTGACTCTAATTCTGCTGATTCTGGTACTGATTCTTGTGTTGGGTCTGAATCTGAGGTTGAGCGTGGTACTGATGATGAATCTATTTTTTCTGATTTTTGTCCGTCAGATACCCAAGGTGATCCAACGTCCAATGGATCTGCCTCGTCTCCCTCTTCCCCAATACGATCGACATCGAAAAGAATCTTCAGTGCACGGGCGAAGAAAAATTCCAAATCGCGCCGCAAATTCGGAGTTTTTTATGAAAAACCCCCTGTGGAAGTTTTCATGGATCCTTTCGAGGAGCTGGATCACGAAGAGAATCTCTGGGATTTCGACACAAGACCCACCTATCTTCAAGAGGCAGTTGATACGGACCTGTTTAGGGACATCCGTAAGAAGATTCTTCCTGCCAAAGCCGAAGAAGTCGCTAAAGTTTTTTCGACAGTAATTCCTGGCGATCAGGTGGACACTGAATTGTGTTCCAAGTCAAGAGAAAAGATTTTTGAGGAACGGAAGGACACAACCCTTTCAGGGAAGTTGATCAAAGACCCCCCTGTCCCTGGGCAGTTCGGTGAAGCCTTCATCGAGCTTCGTGAAGGGTACAAGGCAAAAAAACAGCGCCCTTATGAAAATCATGGACACAAACATGAGATACTCAGAAAAATCATCGAGAGAAATCTCAGGGAATTTGGTTGGCTTGAGGGTTGTATGACCAGCGAATGGTGCTGTGCACCCTTCACAGTCCCGAAGCCACCGCCTGCAGACCAGAACACCATTGATGGTTGGCGAATGGTTGTTGATTTTCGCAATCTCAACGCCGAAACCAAGGCGGATTCACACCCCCTGCCCCTCATTGAGGAGGAAATCGCCAAGAGGGCAAGAGGTCGTTTGTTTTCTGTGCTGGATCTCCGTCACGGCTTTCACCAAATGCCGTTGAGGAAGGACAGCCGACCTCTCACCTGTATGTGCACGCCATGTGGCCCAGTCCAATGGACGGTCATGCCCATGGGCCTGAAGAATGCCCCCTCGTTTTTTCAAGAAATGATGGAGGATGTGCTTTTTTCAGCTCATCCTGAGCTTCGTGCCTTCGTGAGCGTGTACATAGATGACATAATCATCGCGACGGAAGGGGAGGGACTGACCGAAGCCGAGCTGGTGGCCCTACATGAGAAGCAGCTGAACCAAGTTTTGGATATTCTTGACGCCAATCAGCTGATTTGTGGGCCAAAGAAGGGAAAATTATTTTTAAAATCAGTCGAATTTTGTGGTTCTCTCCTAGAGAATGGCACCCGACGACCCAGTCCAGGGAAGCTCGCCGCTATTCAGAAGTGGAAGCGCCCTGAGACGATCACGGAGTTGAGAGGATTCCTGGGTTGTTGCAATTTTTACCACACTTTTGTGCCGAATTATGCCAAATTTGCTGCCCCCCTTACTGAATTATTGAAGGTAGGGAGTAGGGAATGCAAAGAGATTTAGCCAAGCGCGGGTAAACGGCGGGAGTAACTATGACTCTCTTAAGGTAGCCAAATGCCTCGTCGACTGATTATTGATGCGCATGAATGGATCAACAAGATTTTTGCTGTCCCTAGATGCTGGCTGGTGAACCAACCGCCAAGGGAACGGGCTGTGGTGGCGTTCTCAAGAAGATGACTCTTTTGCCATTTTTTTGCAAGTCTGGGAGGCAAGCCCTTTTCCGAAGGAGAAGACCAAGGCACCTGTTGCCGGACCCTCCGCCCCTCATCCCTCTGTTTCCATCCGCGACGATCTAGCCGCCGCGGTTGAGGAAGGAATTTTAGAGGCAGCTAGGCAGGCAAGCCTGGAAATTAGGGCTGAAGGAGCTCCCCAAGTGGACTCCTGGCTGCGAACCACTGAGATTAGCGGTCCGACAGCCTGCTCAGGCCCTTCAGGACACGGTATGTACTGTCCTGCCGACTGCTCTTGCAGATTACAGCGAGATACTGAGCTCCAATTGCTCAAAGATCAAATGCAACTCATCATTCAGACGCTGGGAATTAAAGATCTTTTCAAGACACACATGCGGTCTGAGGGCGCATCATCGGTGGAACAAACAACAGAACCGTCGGAGGAGGCGACAGAAATTTTTTCGATTGCTCCTTCGGTGGACTCTAAGACCACCGATGCAAGGATCAGCAGGACTAAGCTAAAGGAAAGGGTTACAATCTCTCGATCTCAGAGTAGGTCGGCGAAGGCTAGGACTGAGGCTCAGAATGCCAAGCGAACTGCCTCCCGTACTGCCCTTCCTGCTGTTGATTCCAATGCAATAGCCCAGATGTTGCTCGCCCAGACCCTCGCCGGAGCTGGTGTGGCTAATGATGCCGCCAAGGTGTCTGCCATTACGGCCGGTGTTGGGCTGGATTCACTCCTAAATCCTACTTCATTGCGACTTCGTCAGGTTGCCAAGCAACCGAAGTATAATGGGAACCCCAGACGTTGGCCTCAGTTCCAACGGGAATTTAAACTGTGGGTTAAGACTCAAAAACTCCAAGATGATCAGTTCCTGATGGCCCTCTTGGACTGCCTTGAGGGAGCGCCGGCCAATACTTGGCTCAGGACCTGGAGTGATCGTGAGGATTCAAGTTCCCCCCTTACCTTTGATGAGGTGTGGGAACAGTTGGAGGTACGTGGATCCCGGCTGCCAGAGGACCATTACCACCAGATGTTGAAGAATTTTCCTTCATTCTCGCGATTAATCTTGCACGAAGTGCACGACAAGGGACAGCGCTTCTGCAATCTCGTAGAAGAATCTGAACATTCAGGCGAAAAATTTTCTAGTGCCGAGCTGAAAAATCTGATTTTTGACAAGATCCCCTCAGAAACTGCCGCCACCCTTCGGAACAGACAGTCCGAAGAAAAGGTCAAGACCTGGTGGGCGGAGGTCGATGGCTTCGATGCCTCGGCCAACAGGTTCACCGTCAGGGAAGCACTTCAAAAGTGTTCCCCCACGTCGTTTACCAAGGTGAAATTCACTGAAAACACGTGGAAAATCAAGTTTAATGAACACGAGGATCGGGACTTGTTTGTCCAAGTCCTCAACAGGGGAGTAAGCTATCATGGCAATCGCCTGAAGGCCAGGAACTGGGTGTTTTCGTTCACCCCGCAGGAACTGTGGGAAGGAGTTGAGCGGCTCGCTGACGCCGCCAATCAAAATTTCCATGAGGGTCTTGGGGGAAACAAGAATACCCAGCAAAACACCCAAAATGGGGCCCAAAAGGGCAACAAAAAGGTGAATGACACCCGGAATGTTCAGGATCCTTGTAGCATCTGCCTTCTTTTAGGTTCTACGAACCGAGCTAAGACGCATTCTACTGGTAATCACCGATGGTCTGCTTACGATCACAAGGTGATGGGTGAAAATGTCAGTAATTCGCAGAATTCAGACAGGAATGACAGACAGGTGCATGGTGCAAAGGGGGGAAAGGGTAATCCGACCCCCTCCGGTGGAAACAAAAATACTGGAGGCCCTGGCGGGTCCCAAGGCAAAGGAAATCGGACTCCATCCGGCTCCGGTGGGCAGCCGAACGGCCAGACAAGTCCCAATGGCAACGCCGGAGGCGGAAATCGAAATCCAGGCCAAACCCCTCAATCCGGTACAAACAAAGGAAATGCTCCAGGATCACAGGGTAAAGGTAAGGGAAATCCTTCAGGAACCCCTTTCTCTGGTAAGGGCAGAGGGCGTGGCGACGGTGGTGGCCCATCATCCGGCGGCCGTGGCCGTGGACGCGGAAAGGGCAATCATCGTGTGGATCAGGTCTCAGGTGCAGATCAGGTGTCCGATGCGGATCGAGATTACGTTGAAAATGCCTTGAATCCAGCAGATGATCCGTTCCAAGACGAGTGGGTCGACGAATCAGGCTGTGTTCACAATGTTAACGCAGCCGCTGGAGGTCAGAACGCCTAGGGGAGCCACGAAAATCGCCCCTCCCCAGGCGATTTCAGGCATGATCCCCAGATTCCTGATCGACCATTACTTGATGTAGGGTCGCTTGTCTCCTCTCCCCTGGATCCGGCAGCGGATCCTTCTGTTGTAGTGGACGAGGTTGGTGTACAGTCCAAGCACAGGGCCCGTCAGTTCGTCACAAAGCTGTGGGTCTCTGATTGCAAGGGCAATTTCCACCTCGCCACTTGTTTGTGTGACAATGGATCAGAGGTAAATCTCCAATCCAATTCTTTCTTACCCGACGACTGCGTGTTTGAATCGCCTCATCCTGTTACCCTCGAGGGAGTTTCTGGACATTCTCTCGCAGGTGGGCAACGCGGTTGTTATATATCGACCCATTTGGTCGCTCAAGACCTTTGGGAAGAGCAAAATGTGGAAGAAGTTGTCCTTAAGGATGATTACTTCTATCGTGCCGACATAAAGTATGACCTTTATTTGGGCCATCCTTGGCTTCGCAAGAACAGGGTAGCGCCCGTAGGTCATCATCGTTGTTTTTTGCTGGAGTCAGGTCCCTTGGAGCGTCCTGAATTTCGTTTTTTGCACGCAGGGTTTAAAAGTGCAGAAGAATTTTTGAAGCAAAAGGTGACACCAAAATTTGGTGAAGATGTCACCATTGCAGAGGTGAATGGGAGTGCCGATTACTCCCAAGAGTTAGAATGTCTTCGTAGGGACTCCCAGCCACGACGCCCTTCGCGCTGGCACTCTTCATCCTACAGAGTTGTCGACAAATGGCGCGATGCAATTTGTGAATATTTTCATGAACATCATTCCTTTTGGCCACAGTATGATGCCTTTGCTAACCGTATGAACAAGCGCTTTGACAAGCACTTTAGCGACGCTTGGACCCATAAATGGGACAAGAAGTTGTGGATTAATCCTCCGTTTCACTTAATCCAGTAGGTCATCCACAAAATCAAGCAAGATAAAACCCAGGCAATTTTAGTTGTGCCCTTGTGGGACGACAAGCCTTGGTTTCAGGAATTACAAGACATTTGTGTAGATTACATCGAACTTCCCAGGAAGATTAAGCTGTATGCCAGGGACGACACAGGTCCCCTGCCACAGCGGTCCTGGAGTTCGCTTGCATTCCTGGTGGACGGAAAGCTTTCTGACTCTAATTCTGCTGATTCTGGTACTGATTCTTGTGTTGGGTCTGAATCTGAGGTTGAGCGTGGTACTGATGATGAATCTATTTTTTCTGATTTTTGTCCGTCAGATACCCAAGGTGATCCAACGTCCAATGGATCCGCCTCGTCTCCCTCTTCCCCAATACGATCGACATCGAAAAGAATCTTCAGTGCACGGGCGAAGAAAAATTCCAAATCGCGCCGCAAATTCAGAGTTTTTTATGAAAAACCCCCTGTGGAAGTTTTCATGGATCCTTTCGAGGAGCTGGATCACGAAGAGAATCTCTGGGATTTCGACACAAGACCCACCTATCTTCAAGAGGCAGTTGATACGGACCTGTTTAGGGACATCCGTAAGAAGATTCTTCCTGCCAAAGCCGAAGAAGTCGCTAAAGTTTTTTCGACAGTAATTCCTGGCGATCAGGTGGACACTGAATTGTGTTCCAAGTCAAGAGAAAAGATTTTTGAGGAACGGAAGGACACAACCCTTTCAGGGAAGTTGATGAAAGACCCCCCTGTCCGTGGGCAGTTCGGTGAAGCCTTCATCGAGCTTCGTGAAGGGTACAAGGCAAAAAAACAGCGCCCTTATGAAAATCATGGACACAAACATGAGATACTCAGAAAAATCATCGAGAGAAATCTCAGGGAATTTGGTTGGCTTGAGGGTTGTATGACCAGCGAATGGTGCTGTGCACCCTTCACAGTCCCGAAGCCACCGCCTGCAGACCAGAACACCATTGATGGTTGGCGAATGGTTGTTGATTTTCGCAATCTCAACGCCGAAACCAAGGAGGATTCACACCCCCTGCCCCTCATTGAGGAGGAAATCGCCAAGAGGGCAGAAGGTCGTTTGTTTTCTGTGCTGGATCTCCGTCACGGCTTTCACCAAATGCCGTTGAGGAAGGACAGCCGACCCCTCACCTGTATGTGCACGCCATGTGGCCCAGTCCAATGGACGGTCATGCCCATGGGCCTGAAGAATGCCCCCTCGTTTTTTCAAAGAATGATGGAGGATGTGCTTTTTTCAGCTCATCCTGAGCTTCGTGCCTTCGTGAGCGTGTACATAGATGACATAATCATCGCGACGGAAGGGGAGGGACTGACCGAAGCCGAGCTGGTGGCCCTACATGAGAAGCAGCTGAACCAAGTTTTGGATATTCCTGACGCCAATCAGCTGATTTGTGGGCCAAAGAAGGGAAAATTATTTTTAAAATCAGTCGAATTTTGTGGTTCTCTCCTAGAGAATGGCACCCGACGACCCAGTCCAGGGAAGCTCGTCGCTATTCAGAAGTGGAAGCGCCCTGAGACGATCACGGAGTTGAGAGGATTCCTGGGTTGTTGCAATTTTTACCACACTTTTGTGCCGAATTATGCCAAATTTGCTGCCCCCCTTACTGAATTATTGAAGGTAGGGAGAGATGCAGGCAAGGCAGGTTCAAAGGTTCGTGTCAAGTGGACTGACGAGTGCGAGGAGGCCTTCCATCACTTGAAGGCGGCCCTCTGCGAAGTCGCCACGTTGCATGTGCCCCAATTTGACCGACCCTTCTACATTAGAACCGACGCTTCTAGGTACGCGATCGGAGCTGTTCTTGAACAGGTTGATGAAGCCACCGGCGATCATTACCCTCTTGCATTTTGGTCTCGGAAGCTAGCCCCACGCCAAATGCAATGGCCGCCGCGTGAGCAAGAAACATATGCCATCATCTGTGCTTTAAAAAAGTACCAATCGTGGGTTGGCACCAATCGAGTCGAGGTCCTGACGGATCATCGATCTCTGGAGTATTGGGCCACTGAACACATTGGAACTGTCGCGAGCCCAGCTGGTCGACGGGCCAGATGGCACGAATTTCTCTCTCTGTTTGACCTCCATGTGTCGTATTTGCCTGGAAAACACAACACGGTAGCGGATGCTCTGAGCCGATGGGCTTACCCCGCCTCAGAGGGGCTGCAAAGTACCAACATCCATGGTACGGAGCAGGACCGCCATGTCATCATCGAATGGGATCAGGAAGAAAAGAAACTCATTCGACGTGCATGCATGCAGTGCGCTGTTAAACAGCACGCATTGCCGTGTCACGACATCACGGCCATCTCAGATCCGGCGCATGCTCATGAGATCTGCACCAAAACACTGAAAGTCGTGGAAAAAGTCACCGATCCCTCCTCAGGGAGTGTGAAACGGTTTGATTATACCCGACGAGTAAGTAGATTTCGGTTGATCCAGGGCATTAAGCGTCGAGATCCGGCCAAAACTCCACTCCTGCCTAAAGATTCCCTTATCATCCGTGACTGGACGTCTGATTACCTGCAGGATCCCATGTTTAAAGAGGTCTTTGGAAATCTCAAATCCAAAGATGCTCACAGGGATGGGATTTTTTCTGAGTACTCGTTGGATGGGGTGAAGCTGTGGATGGAGGGTAAATTGTGTGTGCCAGACGCCCTAGCCTCCCGAGTGTTAAACTGGTGGCACAAATGGGAGTCCCCCCACGCACATGGCCGTCGACTGTGGTCGATGATTAAGCATAGGTTGTTTGGATCGAGGCTCTACACTCATTGCATGAAAGTAGCCGCCGGATGTGCCCAATGTGCTGTCTCGACGCCCCCCAGCGCGAAGAAGCACGGCCATCTGAGGCCTCATCCTATTCCGGAGCGCCTCTTCAACAGAGTCACCAGTGATTTCTTCTATCTCGGTGAGCTCGATGACGAAGAGTGCCATTGGACGAATAAAAAAGTCAATGGTGTGCTCCTTATTCAGTGCCGTCATTCCGGCTACATTCAAGTGTTGCCTTGCAACATTGAGTCGATGACTGGCAAGGCTGCCGCCAAATGGTGCGCGCAGACCTGGATGGGAGGCTGGGACGTCCCATCCGAGGTGGTGACGGATTCAGGCAAAGAGTACACCTCCGAATGGTGGAGAGAATTATGTGCTCGCCTTGGAATCCACCACCTCCGATGTGAAATCCACTCGCATCGAGCGCTGCCTGGCGAAAGAGCCGGCCGCTCAATAATAAATATGCTTCGTAAGGAGCTCGCGAGTGAAAAGGATTTCCATTGGATGGAAGTTCTCTTCGCATTGCTTCGCCGTTACCACAACACGCCTTTGTATCATGGCCTTTCTCCAAATGAAATTGTCTTTGGACGAAAGAAGTGTTGGTGGAACATGCCGTTGAATAATCCTCGCCCCTGTAAAGATGCTTCGCTGTTTTTGGACGAAGTCCAACGAGCAGATAAAACTGTGTCGAAATTAATCGAGAAGCATCAAGCTGACTGGCTTTGGGTTCAAAATCAAGGTCGAAAAAACCCCCACAATTTTGAAGTCGATGATCGAGTTTGGCTTCGAAAATCCGAAACCTCCCTGGACGGAGATGACAAGCTTCTTCCCTTGTGGGAGGGGCCATTCGCTGTTACAGCGCGTCTTGGTGAGAACAGGTGGAGGATTCGTGTGGATGTCAGCAGGGAAATTGACGTTTCGGGCGATCGCCTCAAGAGAGAGATCCCCTCCCCCAAGGATCGGGTTAAACCCCTTTTTTGGACTTCGAAATTTTTGTCCGATCGGGTCATCGAAGGAGGGAAGTACGAACTCAAGAGGATTGTTGAAGCAAGACGTGACGCCAAGGGCGAATGGGAATTTCTGTGTGAGTGGAGGGGCTTTGATTCCAGTCACAACAACTGGGAACCAGCCCAATCTTTTGTCCATGGATACACCAAGGGGTTCATCGACTTCCTGAAGAAGCACCCCGAAATTGGTGTACTCCTGACAGACTGTCTGTCGAAACCAGACAGACAAGTGGAGAGCAACGGAAAACGACCTGTGGTGAATCGAGATCCAGCCTTTTACGGCCCTCAGCAGCCACATTCCAGGGCTGATCCGTCGATCCCCCCTCCTGCGGTCAGGCCAGCCCAGGAGCCAAATGAGGACCAAGCTTCAAGTTCGGCCGCTGATTTGCAGCGCCCAAGCCGTACGAGGGCCAGGCCAGACAGGTTGGTGGTCACATGTATTCGTGCTTGGCCGAATTGAGAAAGCCATCCTACCACATTCTGCTCAATCCACTGTTCATTCTTTCTGTTTATGTCATGATGTGGAGAACTGCGAATGTTTGATAATTTGACGTCAATCAATCAATTTTTCTTTGGTCTCCGTTCGGTAGCGTATCGAAAGTCGAAAACCGAAAGCCACGGAGTGTGCTGCCGTGTTCAGAAAAAACCAAACTCAGGCTTAATTCAGGCAGATTCGGGGTAATCTTGTCTCTGTTGGTCTGTGCATCTTTGGAATTTGGCTACTCGTGCAGATGGAAGCAAATGTACATAATCAAAACGCTGGCCAGCGACAGTCGCCCCTTTCAGCGACATTCACCCCTACAGGCACCCCCTGTAGTACTGGCTGCACCAGATGCGACGCCAGGAACTCAGATCTTACCTTCATTTGCCGTGATGCGAAAGCCAAAGTCCAGATTCAGATCCAGGATCCTCAAATTTACCTTGAATTTCTCAGGTTTGTCCATCATTCTGCCACTGTTGTACGAAACCCAGACGTCAATTGTTCAGACAATCTTCATCTAGGAGCTCTAGGGACTTCTAAAAGCAACCTCTGAAGTCCGTAAGCTTCGTTGTATTTTTGGCACACGCCAATGTGAGCTCAATCCGACCTGAAACTGTCGAAATTGGTGAATCCAAGTGTCTTGTGGGACTCAATCCAAAGATTGGCCTTGTCCAAGTCGATTGACACCGCCGCCACTGTAAATTCGGTGTCTCTCAGTTATATACTGTCAGTAAAGCGCCTTCAGCGAACCTTCGGCGCGTTACATGCCAAGGATCCAGGGCTATCATGTCCCATCATGATGCATCACCACATGATCCACATTTTGATGGAATCTGTTGGATGCTCGCGAACCAACGTGCCGGAAAGCACAATTGAGCTGAATAAACGACAATATATATTAACTTTAGTCTAAACGAAGGTGTTGGTAGTTTTAGTTTTAGACATTCCGCTTCATTTCACCTTCATCTCAGGGAATTTGCTGATTTTAGGACAATTCAGATTGATTTCCTTGTCACCTCTTCTCATTCCTCGAAGATCTGTCGACGGCTTTGCCTAACTTCGTTGACGCTTATGATCTTCTGTGCAATTAGGGTCTGTAGACTACATTTGTATTTGTTTTTCCTCTCTGTGATTGTTTAATCTCCTTCATCTCTGCCCAAATTCATTCTCATTTTGCTGAATCTTGTGATCATCCACCAGATGCGCCAATTCTGAGCCACATGCTGTACTTTTCAGAACGAGAAAAGCGGGATTAACACGATGTAGAGTTCGGCGAGGACACCGTAGCGTGCCCGCGACAGCGAAACTGTGCCAGAGCGCTGAGATGTCACTCCATTTCTTGATCCCCCCACTCAATCCACCAATAATCTACCTCATTCTCAACCAATGCATGGTTTGGTATCGATTCTCCATACGTTTACATGCTTTTTAGCCCTTAACCTAATGTTTTACTGCACGGAGGACTGTTCGTCACTTCTCATTCTGTCTCATTTCAGGTTCATCCAGCTTGATTCAGTGCTAATTCAGCCCAAATCAGGTCAGATCAAGCAGATTTCGCCCCATCGAGGCTACATTTCTATTTTTTTTCTGGGACTTACCCGCACTACGTTCTTCGTTGACGTAGCGACACACCCCAGTGTGTTTTTGGAGGGGGAGTGTAAGTGCGGCTAGCCCCATCTGCTCAGATTTTCAGACATTCTGCCCAGATTGGCTACATTTTGGTCATTTTCTTTGCTTCGGCGGAATCGCCGCCTCGCAGCTCAGTCTCAGGATATTTCCTATATATTTCTGATATGCCAGATTTGATTCCGCGGTCCATTCCCCGTAAATCCGCCGCGTTCCGCTATTTTAGCTGGAATTGCCATTTGCCGCTGACGCGCGCTCGCGGGCCAGATCGGCCAAACATTTTTACATAATTGGATTATTTAAATCTTTTCAGACAGTTTTGGACACTCAGATCTATTTAGAATAATCCGCGTCAATTTTCTTCATAGACTGGGATTTTCTGCCGGACCACAGTCAGCATGGACCTTGCTTCAGTTGTTGCTGCTCTCGCCTCCGTTGGTGTTCGAGTATCCGGTTCTACCCCCAATAACAACATCCAGGGAGACTCCTCGCGTGCCTGCCCCACTGGTCTTGCCGGCCCCGAGCCCTCCGGCACCCTCAACGACCCAGGGCAGCACTTTCAGTAGACGGGCTGCGTTAGCCCGTGTGCTGTGACGATGCGCAGCCTGGCGCACGTGTGGAGGAAGAGCAGGAGGTCAATGACGTCCGGCGGCACGGAGAGGTGGCGCAGGATGAGGTGGAGGGCGCCGTGTGGGGCGGTGTCGAAGGCCTTGCGGGCGTCGAAGGAGAAGACGTAGTTGGGCCTTCCCCGCTGGAGCTGCCGCTGCGCCATGAACAGCGGGGGGCCTGTGTTGGAGCCAGGGAGGGCCCCCTGCTGCCAGTCGCTGACCACCCCGTGCCGTGTGAGCACCTCCGTGATGCGCTGGGTGAGGGGGCCCGTGAGCAGCTTCATGTCCAGCTGGCCCAGGGCTATGGGCCTGTAGTCGTCCAGTCTGGCGAGCCCGGTACCTTGGGGCTGAGCCAGATGTGCGCGTCCCTCCAGTGCATCGGTGGCGGGGCGCCGCGGAGGATGGCCCGGTAGGAGTGGACCAGGAGCCACTGGACGGGTGCCGGGAGGGCCTTGATGAAGCGGGCCTCCACGTGGTTAGGACCCGGGGTCTTGCCATCGGCCTTGTCCAGGGCGGACTTCAGGTCCTGCATGGAGTACTGCTGGACCTGTGTCCAGGCTCCCTCAGGGACCCGGGGGACGTGGCGGCCGAGGACCGCCTGGAAACCCGGGAGGTCCACCGGGCGTTTGTCATACAGTTCTCGCCAGAAGGCGCGAACTGCGAACATCACGTCGTGGGCCTCCGTGAGGAGCGTTTGGGTGTTGGGAACCCGCACGTTCCAGAGGCCTGACGGGCCTGGGGCCTCTACCTCTATGGCTCCCCGCACGGCTTTCCATCGCTGGGCGATGTCGGGGGCGTGGCGGCGCCAGAAGTCCTTGATGGCGCGCTTGCGGTCTGCCGCCAGGAGGGCGCGGAGCTGGCGAATGTCCTCCTCGAGGGCGGCTGCTTGCCTCTCCAGCTCCTCCTGCAGCTGGCCTTGCGTCGTCGGGCGGAACCCGGGCGACACACTCTGCAGTTCCTCCGTGAGCCGGAGCGCCGCCTCGGACGGGATGCCATGCCTGGCCGTGTCCGCCTGGTACGCTGCCGGGGCGCGCGCTGCCAGGGTGTCATAGCGGAGGACCGCTGCCTGGAGCTGCTCTCCGCTCTCCGGGAGGTCCCCCTCCGCCGGGTCCGTTCCCGCCGGAGACGGCTGCCGGCGTCCCACCACGCGCGCCAGGGCGTCATGCGTCGCGTGGAGGTGTTCGAACACCTTGTCCACCGCAGCCGCTGGCATGGACCCGTAGTCGTGCTGCTCTGCGGGGCCCAGCCAGGGCGCAAGGGAGGGTTCATCCTGCGCGGCGGTGACCGCCGCCCACAGGCAGTGTTGGACGGGCGCGGCCTCGGCGTCGTACGGGAGGAGGCGGCCTTCCGTGTGGCTGTAAGGGGTTGGGCATCGCCGCGCGTCCCGCTGCGCTGAGGAGGCCCGGCAGGGCCAGGCGGACCGGGAGGTGGTCCGAGCCGACCACCTGGGGGTGTGCCATGCCGCGAGCCCAGACGCTCTCCCGCAGGGACCACGGCAGGAGGGGCTCGTTGACCAGGAAAGTGTCCACCCTGTGCTGGGACGGGTGGAGCGTGGGGGTCATGTCCTCCTCGCCGCCTGCCGCGGCTCTTCGGAAGCCGCAGGCTTCCCAGCCCGCTCGGAAATGCTCCGTGGCCGGGTTGGCGGGGACATCCATGTAGATGTTGGTGTCACCGGCGATGACCACCGGGTGCCTCCCGCCGAGGCTGCGTGCCGTGGCATACATTTGTATGTCGGCCCAGAACAGCGCCCGTCCTGCCCACGGGGAGCAACCTGCTTGCGGTCCGTGGACGTTGATGAGGGTGAGGCCTCCCCCGTCCGTGCGGATCTCCAGGGCCGCGGCTTTCCCGGGGACAATTTCCGTGAAGCTGAGCACCTCGTGCTCCGCCACGTACTTGCTGCTGACCGCGGTGAGGAGGCCCCCCCCTCTCGAGGTGGAGGTGGCCCCCGTCTCCGCCAGCCGGCTGCTGAAGTAGGCGGTGTACCCCTTGTCCCGGAGCGCCGCGGCCACGTGCATCTCCTGCGCCCTGGTGGCGATCCCCGTTTCCTGGAGCATGATGGCAAAGCCCCCCTCCTGGGGCAGCATGCCGGTGATGAGGTGCTCCTTGTCAGTGCAGGCCGCCGACCCCCGGCGCCGCCGGAGTGTGTCCCGGAGGGACCGGTCTGGCGGCACGAGGCCGTTGCGCAGGTTCCACGAGAGGAGCCACAGGGCGTCGCCCGTCGTGTCCTCCTGGAGTCAGCTATCCCGCGTCGGCATCGCCGCCGGGTTCGCTGGTGCCGCCAGGGCATCTGGGTGCGCCGCATCCGCTGAGCCCGTTCCCAGCGGGGCCCACAGGGGGGCCCGGGGGACCGGGGGAGTCAGGGGGGCCAGGGGGGCCAGCCCCGCGGGGATGGACATGGACCCTGGTGGGGCCGCACCGCCGGCCCCCGGGGCCGCTCCGGGTGCCTCCTCACCTCCATCTGCGTGGTCGGCTGCCTGGGGCGGGGGGCGCCGGGTGTACAGGGCGTGCCACGGGGACCTCCGTGCTCTCCCCTGCAGGATGTTGGCGGCCGCCTCCTTGCCGTCCGCCGGGGCCGCAGCGTGCACCGCGTGCCACGCCAGGTGTTCCAGCATTGCCCCGCTGGTGTAGTACTTGTCCGCACACAGGGGGCGTTTCGTCGGCTCCGTGGCCCCTCGCGCCGGGGGGAGCTGCACTGACTTCCGAATGGCGCCCTCCGCCGCTGGTTCGAAGGGCAGGTCGGCCAGCGGCACCGTGTGTGGTGCCAGCGTGCGGCCCGGGGCCGCCGCATCGAGGGCTCGCGTCGCGGGCGCGGGCCCGAGGCCTCGGGCGGCATCGCGCTGCGCGTCTGCTTGCAGCCACGTTTGCCAGTGCGTGGAGCCGATTTGGCGGTCGGGTTTGCTCCTCCACCGCAGGTCGTGGAAGGCCTGTAGCCAGTGGTACACCGTGGTCGGGACCGCCAGCTGGAGCTCCAGGTCGGCGGGGTGCGCCGCTGCCGGCCACACTCCCGGCCTCGCCGCCCGGGCGTTGTCCTTTAGCCTGACCTGGAGCAGGAGGGCGTGGTGTTCGCCCTCCCGCAGCGCCTTGATGATCATGCGTGTGCAGTCTGCCACGCGGATCACGGCTTCGGGCCCCGGCAGGCGTTCAGGGTCGCAGACGACGATGTGCGCGTCCGCCGGGCTGAACATGCAGACCACCCACTGTGGGTTCTGCTGCCCCCGGTGGGCCACCGCCAGGGTAGCCGCTGGGCGGGCGTGCGTGATGGGCCCCGCGTGGAGGTCCGGGACATCCGTGGCCCTGATGGCGTCTCCCTGCCACGCGGCCCGTAGATGCTCCTCCTGGTCGGGGCTCCACACCAGTGTGGGGGGGTTGACCCACCCCGGTTCCTGCCTCTTGTTGGGGGCGCTGACAGTGTGTAGCAGGACCGCCAGCGGCCAGGGGTCCGCCGACATATAGTAGGCCTGGGTGGGCCCCTGTCGCCAGTCGACGTGGGACAGGGGCGGGAAAGCCCCCTGCCTGGCGGTGCTGTGCCAGACCGTCCATCGGCCTCCGGCCAGGATGTGCGACCGGTACCCTCCGGCGTGGCCGTGTACGATGGCTTGGTAGCCTGCCGTCTGCAGTACCAGTGCCTCCCCCTGCTTAGGCCCGGGCGGGGGTGCGCCATCGCCCGCACCCCAGACGCGGGTGCGCCCGCGGAGTGTGGCATGCCACGGGTCTGGTGCATCGCGTTGGGGCCCTTGTATGCATCCCGCAATTTGCGCCGGGCCGTGGTGGTGGACGAAGCTCTCCCCGCCGTCTGCTAGCAAAGCCGCCGCGACGACGTATAGTTGCTCCGCCGTGAGGGGTGCTGTCGGCTCGTGCGTCGCGGCCGGTCGTCGGGGCCGCGTGTCGCGGCAGGGGACGTGGGGCAGCAGCTGCGCCGGCCACGCCGCCACTGGACCCATGGTGACGGCCGCGACCGCGGACGCCAGCGCCGTGCGGTCCGTGGGTCTGTACTGCCGGAGTCCCGTGGTATCTCGGGTGAGGTGCCTGCAGGCTGCCATCCAGGCCACCGCTCCGCAGTTCGTGCAGTCCGGTTCGGCACCGCTCGCATCGTCGCCTCCCCACTGCTGTACCGTGGTGGCGGTGTCGAGCGGGGGGCCCCGCTGTAGCGCCTCCGGGCCCTGCCCCGGCGGGAGGGCGGGCGGGATTGGCTGCGGGTAGTTTTGCGCGCCCCGGCGTTCCGGGTGCGTGTGGTACGGGTTCTGCCGGCGGTGTTCCGGGGCTGCCCGTGGCTGGAAGAGGAGCTGGTGCAGGTACCAGTGGCCCTCCGCGGTGGACGGATTGCGGAGCGTTAGCCACTGTTCCACCACGCCTCCTGGGTGCGCGGCCTCGACGCGGCGCTGCAACCCCAGGCGGCCTAGGCGGCTGGACGTGCCCGCGGGTGGGATGTGTGCTTGCGGGTAGAGCACCCGCAGCGGCTCCAGCGCCAGGTCCAGCACTTCGTCGTTGAGCTGCTTCGTGAGGGCCGACGCCCTGTGTAGGGCGTGGAGGACCCCGGGTGTGGGGGCCGTGAGCTGTTCGAGCACCGGTCCCGGCGGGTACCGCGTACCCGGGTTCGTCAGCCACTCCCTGGTGTGGCTCAGTACGGCTTTCCACACGTCCCTTGTAAAGGCGTGCTGGGGGGCCAATGAGGGGACCATCCGTAGGAGGCGGTGGCACGCCGGCGGCGATCGCATGGGCTGTGGGGCGGCCGCCGTGATCCACCTGCACGCCGTGCCGGGCACGATCGCCCCCCATTCCACGGTCCCCATGCCCTCGGCATGAATCAGCGCCTGGCCTTGGACCATGGGGAAATAGGGGCTCGAGCGCCCCTTCCCTTCCTTCCACCGTACCCAGGCGGCCCCCGCCTGCAGGCTGCGGAGCAGGGCCACGCCGGGGAGGGGCGGCTGCGGGAAAGCCCCCTTGACGGCCTGGGTGGCGTGGGCCAAGGTGCCCATTGGTAAGTACCACAACGGGAGGGTCCAGGGGCCCGGCAGTGGTTGCGCCACGCCTGCGTCCCATCGCCACTCGGAGTCTGGCGGGGCGGCCGGGACCGTGCCCGTCTGCAGGAAGTGGCGCGCCTGCTTGTCGGGGTGCCGTTGGAGGGTTGTCGCGAGGCTGAGCCCCTCTGCCGCTGGTGCCACCGGGAGGCCGCCCCGGGGCCTGCGCCAGGGGTATTCCTGGTCGGCCGGCCAGGCGTGGAGGTCCCGGGCGATGTCCTCCGCGGTCCCTGTGGGGGCGTCCTCTGGTGCCAGGTGCCACATGACGGCGAGCACCGCCCATGTGGAAAAGGGCCACGCCCGCGGGGGGGTGTACACCTGGATGGTCCACTGTGGGCACGCCTGCCGCACGCGGGACACGTGGAGCACCCCTCGGACCATGTCCGCCGCCAGGACCAGCACCATTCCCGAGGGATCCACAATGATCCCCTCTGCGGGTCCACCGTGGCGGCCCCGGGTGTGATGGGCCACTGCCGCCTGTCCCGCGTGGGTGACGCGGTCGACGGCCTCCTGGATGTTCACGCTGCCGCGCGCGGTCTCATCCAGGATCCAGCCCTGCGTCACCCCGTAGCGTAGGGCGGCGCGTGCGGCCGCGGGTTTCACCTCGGGCAACGCTCCGTCGTCGGCATCGGGCTGGGGGTGCTGTTTGGGGCACCAGCCTTCGCCGGTGCAATGGCCCCGTTTCCACGCGGGGCAGATCGCGGGTACGCTGCTCGCCGGCGGCGCAAGTTCCGCGGGCGCGCCCCCCGTGGGGGGCTCCGGCAATGCCTCCAGGTCGGAGTCTGTGCCCGTGTCCCCTTGTGGGGGGTCTCCTTCGCCGTCTCTGAGTCCCAGCGCCCTGATGACCTCGTGTGCTTCGTCCAGCGTCGGAGATCGGGGGCGTGTCTTGCGTGGTGCCGCGGGTTCCGCCATTGCTATGTCGCTGTGTCTAAGAGCAGGGGGCGGGGTGCGGATGTCCCGTGGCTGGTGCGTTGGTGCGTTGGTGCGTTGCTCGGTGTGGGGGCGGTGGATGGGCATCCCCGGGGGGGCGCCTTCCAGTGTTGCGAGGGGCGTCCGGTGTTAGGCGCTGTCCCTCTCCCGGTCGCCCGTCCTCCGGAGCGGGCAGCCAGGGTTCCGCGACCCGCGTGTCCCGGGTGCGGTCGATGCGGACGTGCGGACCCAGCACCGGCTCCACAGCGTGCGCCCTTGCGGGCCGGCGTTGCTCGCTGTGGGGGTAGCGGAAGGGCGTCCCCAGGGGGAGTGCCTTCCACCGTTGTGAGGGGCGCCTGGTGTCAGGCGCTGTCCCTCCCCCGGCCGCTCGTCCTCCGGAGCGTGCAGCCAGGGTTCCGCGACTCGTGTTTCCCGGGTGCGGTCGATGCGGGCGTGGACCCAGCACCGGCCCCACAGCGTGTGCCCTTGCGGGCCGGCGTTGCTCGCTGGCGGGGTGGCGGGAGGGCGTCCCCGGGGGGGTGCCTTCCACCGTTGTGAGGGGCGCCTGGTGTCAGGCGCTGTCCCTTCCCCGGCCGCTCGTCCTCCGGAGCGTGCAGCCAGGGTTCCGCGACCCGTGTGTCCCGGGTGCGGTCGATGCGGGCATGTGGACGCAGCACCGGCCCCACAGCGTGCGCCCTTGCGGGCCGGCGTTGCTCGCTGTGGGGGTGGCGGAAGGGCGTCCCCGGGGGGGTGCCTTCCACCGTTGTGAGGGGCGCCTGGTGTCAGGCGCTGTCCCTCCCCCGGCCGCGCTTGTCCTTCGTAGCGTGCAGCCAGGGTTCCGCGACCCGAGTGTCCCGGGCGCGGTCGATGCGGGCGTGTGGACCCAGCACCGGTCCCACGGCGTGCGCCCTTGCGGGCCGGCGTTGTTCGCTGTGGGGGTGGCGGAAGGGCGTCCCCGGGGGGGGCTGCCTTCCACCGTTGTGAGGGGCGCCTGGTGTCAGGCACTGTCCCTCCCTCGGCCGCTCGTCCTCCGGAGCGTGCAGCCAGGGTTCCGCGACCCGCGTGTCCCGGGCGCGGTCGATGCGGGCGTGTGGACCCAGCACCGGCCCCACAGCGTGCGCCCTTGCGGGCCGACGCTGCTCGCTGTGGGGGTGGCGGAAGGGCGTCCCCGGGGGGGGTGCCTTCCACCGTTGTGAGGGGCGCCTGGTGTTAGGCGCTGTCCCTCCCCCGGCTGCTCGTCCTCCGGAGCGTGCAGCCAGGGTTCCGCGACCCGCGTGTCCCGGGCGCGGTCGGTGCGGGCGTGTGGACCCAGCACCGGCCCCACAGCGTGCGCCCTTGCGGGCCGGCGTTGCTCGCTGTGGGGGTCGCGGAGGGGCGCCCCCGGGGGGGGTGCCTACCACCGTTGTGAGGGGCGCCTGGCGTCAGGCGCTGTCCCTCCCCCGGCCGCTCGTCCTTTGGAGCGTGCAGCCGGGGTGCCGCGACCCGTGTGTCCCGGGTGCGGTCGATGCGTACGTGTGGACCCAGCACCGGCCCCGCAGCGTGCGCCCTTGCGGGCCGGCGTTGCTCGCTGTGGGGGTGGCGGAAGGGCGTCCCCGGGGGGGGTGCCTTCCACCGTTGTGAGGGGCGCCTGGTGTCAGGCGCTGTCCCTTCCCCGGCCGCTCGTCCTCCGGAGCGTGCAGCCAGGGTTCCGCGACCCGTGTTTCCCGGGTGCGGTCGGTGCGGGCGTGTGGACCCAGACCCGGCCCCACAGCGTGCGCCCTTGCGGGCCGGCGTTGCTCGCTGTGGGGGTGGCGGAAGGGCGTCTCCGGGGGGGGGTGCCTTCTACCGTTGTGAGGGGCGCCTGGTGTCAGGCGCTGTCCCTCCCCCGGCCGCCCGTCCTCCGGAGCGTGCAGCCAGGGTTCCGCGACTCGTCTGTCCCGGGTGCGGTCGATGCGGGCGTGTGGACCCAGCATAGGCCCCACAGCGTGCGCCCTTGCGGGCTGGCGTTGCTCGCTGTGGGGGTGGCGGAAGGGCGTCCCCGGGGGGGGTGCCTTCCACCGTTGTGAGGGGCGCCTGGTGTCAGGCGCTGTCCCTCCCCCGGCCGCTCGTCCTCTCGAGCGTGCAGCCAGGGTTCCGCGACCCGCGTGTCCCGGGCGCGGTTGATGTGGGCGTGTGGACCCAGCACCAGCCCCACAGCGTGCGCCCTTGCGGGCCGGCGTTGCTCGCTGTGGGGTTGGCGGAAGGGCGTCCCCGGGGGGGGTGCCTTCCACCGTTGTGAGGGGCGCCTGGTGTCAGGCGCTGTCCCTCCCCCGGCCGCTCGTCCTCCGGAGCGTGCAGCTAGGGTTCCGCGACCTGCGTGTCCCGGGTGCGGTCGATGCGGGCGTGTGGACCCAGCACCGGCCCCACAGCGTGCGCCCTTGCGGGCTGGCGTTGCTCGCTATGGGGGTGGCGGAAGGGCGTCCCCGGGGGGGGTGCCTTCCACCGTTGTGAGGGGCGCCTGGTGTCAGGCGCTGTCCCTCCCCCGGCTGCTCGTCCTCCGGAGCGCGAAGCCAGGGTTCCGCGACCCGTGTGTCCCGGGTGCGGTCGATGCGGGCGTGTGGACCCAGCACCGGCCCCACAGCGTGCGCCCTTGCGGGCCGGCGTTGCTCGCTGTGGGGTTGGCGGAAGGGCGTCCCCGGGGGGGGTGCCTTCCACCGTTGTGAGGGGCGCCTGGTGTCAGGCGCTGTCCCTCTCCCGGCTGCTCGTCCTCCGGAGCGCGCAGCCAGGGTTCCGCGACCCGTGTGTCCCGGGTGCGGTCGATGCGGGCGTGTGGACCCAGCACCGGCCCCACAGCGTGCGCCCTTGCGGGCCGGCGTTGCTCGCTGTGGGGGTGGCGGAAGGGCGTCCCCGGGGGGGTGCCTTCCACCGTTGTGAGGGGCGCCTGGTGTCAGGCGCTGCCCCTCCCCCGGCCGCTCGTCCTCCGGAGCGTGCAGCCAGGGTTCCGCGACCCGTGTGCCCCGGGTGCGGTCGATGCGGGCGTGTGGACCCAGCACCGGCCCCACAGCGTGCGCCCTTGCGGGCCGGCGTTGCTCGCTGTGGGGGTGGCGGAAGGGCGTCCCCGGGGGGGGCTGCCTTCCACCGTTGTGAGGGGCGCTTGGTGCCAGGCGCTGTCCCTCCCCCGGCCGCCCGTCCTCCGGAGCGTGCAGCCAGGGTTCCGCGACCCGCGTGTCCCGGGTGCGGTCGGTGTGGGCGTGGGGGCCCAGCACCGGCCCCACAGCGTGCGCCCTTGCGGGCCGGCGTTGCTCGCTGTGGGGGTGGCGGAAGGGCGTCCCCGGGGGGGGTGCCTTCCACCGTTGTGAGGGGCGCTTGGTGCCAGGCGCTGTCCCTCCCCCGGCCGCCCGTCCTCCGGAGCGTGCAGCCAGGGTTCCGCGACCCGCGTGTCCCGGGTGCGGTCGGTGTGGGCGTGGGGGCCCAGCACCGGCCCCACAGCGTGCGCCCTTGCGGGCCGGCGTTGCTCGCTGTGGGGGTGGCGGAAGGGCGTCCCCGGGGGGGGTGCCTTCCACCATGGTGAGGGGCGCTTGGGGTCAGGCGCTGTCCCTCTCCCGTCTGCCCGCCCACTGCCGGGTCGGTTGCCGGGGTTCGTTGGGTGTGTGCGGTGTGTGTGGTGTCTGTGCCGTGCGTGTCGTGGTGCGTGGTGCTGCTTCTTCCTTGGTCCTCCGGTGCTCCCCTCTCCGGTGTCTCAGTGCGGTGTTGTGCTCGCCGTGTGCCCGCCGTGTCCCCTCTTCTGTGTGCGCCCCTTGCTCGTTCGCTGGCTACCCCTTGTTCCTTTCGCGGCTTCGTTGCTCTTTACCCTTTCCTCTACTCCTCTCCCTGGCATGCACTTTTTCCCTGCCTCCGCTTTGTTGCGTGTCTCTGTCTTTTTCCTTGTCGGCCCGGGCTTCCTCTTTTGAACCTGCGTAGGGAGAGAAGGGTGTGTAAACAAGCGTGCGGCGGCGGCGGTTTTGTCGCGACACGGCACCTCGAGCTGGCTGGTACGTCATGCGACATGCGTGTGCGACCGGCTTGCGCGTAGGTTTATCGCCCCACTTGCTCCCGTCTTGTCTCCACCCCCCTTTGGTCGCTACCTTTTCTCGTCGCCCGTTCCGCACGCGCGGCGTGACATGCAACATACCTGCTTCTTTCCCCACTACCTTAACGTGTCCTAGTCCTCCCGCCTTGCCGGGCGTTCGCGTATGTGTGACGACGGCACGACGCAATACTTGCCTAAGCGTCTAAGACAACCCTACTTTAACGCCCGGACGACGCAGACACGAGCATACGCTTCTCCTCGGGACCTGTGAGGGGAAGAGAACATGGGTGCGTGCACGTGTGTTTGTTGGGACCCGGCACTCGCCGGCGCTATGCTATTTGTGTGTTTGCTCCCCGTGTCCCCCTCCCTGGCTATTTGTGTGTTCTAACCCACGCAACTCCGCGGTTGGCGACGTGGCACGACATGGTAACATACTTGCGTTCTTGGTGGCGGTGTGTGGCTTGTCTACTATTCGTTTGCATGCGGCGGCATACCTTTTGTTCCCTTTCGCTCCCTTTCGCCTCCTACATAAGCGGGCGTGCGGGTGGGCGGTGGGCACGTCTCGGTTACGTAGCGTAGCGTGGCAACATACTTGGACCCCAGTAGTCACGTGTGTATGCTTGGTTTTTTTTTTTTTTTTCTTTTTTTTGTGTTGTGCTTTACCTCGGTGGTCTTTTTGTTCCTCCCCGTTTGTCCCTTCATACCATGTTGCTCGTCCGTGGCGGTGATGGCCTTGCGGCGTTCCGGGCATGCGCGTGCGGGCATACCTTTCTTTCCCTATGTGAGCGGGGGTGAGCATAGGCATTCTTTCGGTGCCACCTCTTGTTGGTTTTCCCTGCCGGTGCGGTTTTCGTTGCGCTTTTCGTGGCGGCGCACTTTGGCGTTGCTTGACTCGTTACTTGTTTCGCGCTTGTTACGGCGTTATGCACACAACATATGGCACACAACATACTTGCTTTCTGGCGGCCGGTGGCGTTGTTGTTGCTTGTGTGTATTTTTCATGCACGACATTCAACATACTTGGGTACATGCGGCCTCTTGTTCTTTTTGTTGTGATCCCCTTCGCGTTTATTTCCTACATCAGCGGGCTTGCATTGCTTGGTCGTGTACTTGTGGTATATCTCCACCGTGGTGCGGTTCGTTACCTATTTATTCTCCTTGTCTACCTCTTTCCGCTTTGTGCTTGTTTCGTTGGTTTCTAGCGGTGCGCGGCACATAACATACTTGCTTGTCGGCGGCGGGTGGCGTTGTTGTTGTCTATGTGTGGGTTGTTTTGGGGCGCGCACAAGTCCCTAGCGCCTAGGGCACGCACTTTGCTAGGTGGTTTGGGGCAAGCAACGCTCAGCTTCTTCGCCGTCGCGACTCTATTGTTCGTCTTTTTCGGTGAGTGTCCTATATTTTGCGACCTCGCCAAACAGCGGCGTAAAATTGTTGGGGGGGTTTCTGAGGTCGGAAAAGACGATTTTTCGCTTTATTTCTGCTGGCGGTGCGTCTTTTTCTCGTTATTTTATTTTTCTTCTGCTGCGATCGCGCGACCCCTTCATGAGGAAAGTTAGAGAACACGACGAGCGCGTGTGGAACATCTTACACAAGTACCAAGAGGTGTTCGGACCATTGCCATCACCTGGAACCTGTAAAAAGCTGGTACAGCTTGACTTGGAGCTGAAAGAAGAGCACGCCAAGGATCGAATAAGGTCGGAGCCTTATCTGTGTTCCAAAGCTGACATGGACGAGATCATGCGGCAAGTTTTGGAGTGCGTGCAGGCGGGGCTGATCGAGGAATACAAGGAGGGAGACTACCCCAAGCATTGTTCCCCTTGTTTCCTAGTGGCGAAGCCAGGGTCAGAAAGATGTCCTTGAATTATGCCCTAGATATTTTGATGTAGTCCTGCAGGTTTTGTAGTTGAAAACCCCAACCAAAGCAGCAAGTAGAGCAAGGACAGGATGTGGATCGAATCAATGATTGGTTTTGGAATCCAGTGTAACACAGAAGGGCTGCAGATAGACAAAGCAGGTATATACACATAGATTCAATCACAAATGGTTAATACAAAAGATTTTAAATGAAAATTGGTCTGACTCTTGCCTCAGAGGTTGCATTAGGCACTTCGTGTGCACTCTTTTGGATGAAATGGTGCTGGTTAGGACTGAGGGGCATAGATGTCAGGACCACACAGAAAATGACTTGGCCAAGCAACTGAATTCAGAAACAGTTACAAAGTAGGACCACAATAAGTGGTAGAAACAACTGAGTATAGGGGTCTTGGGGTGGGAGACCACTAGGCTTAACCTCCAAGGCCAACAAGCATGAAATGCCTGTTTTATTTTGGTATGTCCTCCATGAAGGAAGGTACCTCCGCTCAGTTGAGTGGTAGGGGTGAACTTCATGGGGGGGGCTAGGGTCACAATCCTAGTTACTTTGAGAAAGTGTACTTTAAGCAACTAAAGAGAGATAAAAACACTTAAGTTTGTCTTAGCATCAACAAAGGGTTTTAAGGGGGGCTTAGCCTGGATCAAGCCCTCCAAGAAAGACATGGCAGTGACGTTTTCTCACTTCCCTCTGGAGTACTAGTTGATCCAGCTAGTAGGACCACGTAAAAAGGCTCAAATATTCCCAAAATTACCTCAAAAAAATGCATTAAACTTACCAAAAACATCCTCATCACTGTATAGAAGCCTATCACACTGTAGGTACCCTTGAAAAAAAGTGTAATGTACCGTGAATGATGTCCCTTCGATGGGGCATTCCTCAAAAGTCGCCGGCGTGCGACGAAAACTTTTGGAAAAAGTGTGGGGGTAGTGGGAATTGAACCCAGGACTCCCTCCCTAGAGCACATGTGCTTGACCACTAGGGTACAGTCGAACGCTCTAATGCGGACGGCTATCGCTGTATAAACAGCGTTTTAGTATACGTCCTGACCAAGGGCCAGGGCGGAGCAATACTCCCAATGGAGGACACAAACCCCCAGGAGCTGGAAAAAATAGAAAATGGAACCAGCAGGGATTGATTCCTGCGGTTCAGCGGAAGGGGTTGCGATTTAGCAAGTGAAATAGTTAAAAATCGACGAAACCACGCGGGAACTCGTCATTTTTACACAGAACTGAAAGTCGCAGACAAGCGCAAAGGAAGCGGACTCCAAGAAAAGGGTTGCGCAAGCGTAAACGGCTTTTGGAAAAGAAGGTATGAGCCGTAGTTTTTAAAGTTTTAAAGAAAATTTTTGCACAGTTGCATCAAAATTTTTATAAATTTCAGAGTCAAGTAATCAAATTCAGCCCACACCACAGAGCAGGTCAACAACCCATCTCTCAGGTATGTCAGTGTCACCTCACACTCACGCATTGCGTTCGTGTTGGTTGTTTCGTCAAAACGTTAGGGTTGTCAACGCTGTGCTCGTTGGGGGGTCGGGCGTTCTTCTCTCGTGCTCTGCACAGGTAAAAACAGGAATGAAAGGTATGTGATGCAAATGGAGCGCGCAGCGCGCACGTAGGGTTAGAATATGCGCTGTGCTCGCGATGCATGTGCCTAATCGAGGCATCCACACGCTGTGACGCTTTACCTGTATCCCAAATTCACCCTTGTTTTCTTCTTCACAGGTAAGTACAGAAAGCGTTTGTTCGTGTGCGGCCGTGGCGTTAAAGTAGGGTTGCTTAAAACGCTTAGGCTTGTTTTGTGTTCGTTTCAATTCGGCATTCACACGATGCATGGTGAGTAAGGTAGGTTAGCCCAGGAGGAGCTCACCTCCTGGTTGAGTCTGTGGTTCAGCCTCCCTTCCCTGCGTGCACATGATGCATTAAAGGGTAGGCCGCGCGAATTGCGCATGGTAAACCTTGTTTAGGTTACCCAGAGGCTCCTCGGTACGTTCTTTAAGAGAACCCGAGGAGTTTCTTAAAGCTTGCTTGCTTGACAGGGGTAGCTGAATCTTCAGCGTGTTTGCGGACAGTGTATTATAGGTCACACTTGGAACCGTATAATACGGGGAGTGTGGCTTGGTTCCTCCGCCGCAAACGCCCCTTCATTTGCCTCTGTTGTACAGGTGGGAGAGGTTAAGGGTGATTGGTGCACGCAGCAGCTGCCCTCGGCGGCTATCCATTTTTCTGCCCCAGCAAAACAGGGGCGCTGATCACAAATCAAATCACTGTGCCTCAGCCAGTACTGGCGAGGGCAGTTCGACTTCAACGACATCTGCGCTGTGCACGCAACGAGAGCACCCCTTCCCTCGAAGCCCTAGCAGGGGAAACGCGTTGTGGCGTCCCCTGTTAGGCCACAGCTGCTTAGGAGCGCTGTGTTCTCTTGTCCTCTTCACAGGAGGGCCATTAGGGCCTGAGTGAACTTTGACAGCAGCGCCCAGTAGCGTGTGTAGGGGTTAGGGTCAGCAGGCCTGGCAGGAGGTGAGTGCAAGTGATGAGTGCTCACTCTGCCTTCGAAGGCCGGTGCTGGCGTTAGTGAGTGTAGTGTAGTGGTGTCTCCTGTCCCGCGTGCTTTTCCTCGTGGGCAGGGGAGTGCGTTAGCTTTTGGCCTGTAGCAAAAATGGGCGTTTTGTATGCCTTTGGCACACTTGGCCACCCCTCCCCTCTTAGTAGGTAGGGCTTTTGCCGTCTTACCCCAAGGATAGGCGCCAGCACAGAAATTGGGCGCCATAGGAGCGGTAATAGTACCTGATTAGGACCTTCGGTCGGACGTCAGCGAAGCCCGGTCTCCGGGAGCCACGCTGGGGAGAGAAGTGAGACACATACGGACATACGTAGCACACTTAGGGGTATGGTAAACCCTGTAAGGAAGGGTAGAACCGCATGGGTCTGGACCAGTCAGGGGTCCTAACTGTGGGCTCGCTTGTCCCCAAGGAGGGAAGACACACCTTGCCTCATAACACCTTGCTTGTCATTCCCCCCTGGTGTAGTAAGCCACCGTTCTTCGTTGGCTCTCCAAGGTCATTACATTAGGGCAATACCCATGCACCACATGGTCAACGAGGCACACACTGGCTGGGTGGCTGCAATCATGATAAGCGGCCATCTGGCTCACGCTGGAAACCATAGGCATGGGTCTGCAGGGCACAGACAGGGTCAGTGCAGTGCTCAGTAAGCAGTAGTCTGTGAAAACACCAATGGCCTTCGGCCAGGGAGTGGTTGTCACGGGGGGCTAACGGTCCTGTCCTGCGATGCAATGCGGGGCAACTGTGACAACTGCTCTTACACCCATACTCAGGCACGTCTGCAGAAGAGTGCTCACTGCACCTGTCAGTAGACTGACACAGGGAAATTAGTTTCGCTTCTTACGCTGGGACATAGTCTCAGCACGGGTTGGGAGCTGCCCCTCGTTGTTCTCAACGAGGTAAGTGCGGAAGATGGGGTTGATACTCCCATCTGGTTGTATGAAGGCTGACATAGGTTCCCAGGTCGCCTCAGACAACCCATAGCCATCCCACAGGGTAAGAAATTTCCAGCCCTGTTTATACTCGTGGCGAGCAATACCTGCAACCACGTAGTAACCATCGACTGCCATCTCATCGGCAGTCATCTCTTCGAGTTCGTCTGCCTCCTCTGGACTGGCAGCGTTCTCTAGGTCTATACGTTCAATCTCACTGTTGCTGAGGCGCCACTCATCCCAAGAGGAGTCGTCAGGGGAGTGATAGTGCCTCAACTGCTTAGGTGCACACAGCAGTTCACCACCTAGACGTGGGCTGCACCTGACATGGATCCTGGATCCATCTATCCTGATGATACGATAGGGTCCAAAGTAAGGGTCCTGTAGGCAGTTACGTGGCCAGGAGGGTAGGGGTGAATGGTGTACCAAAACAAGGTCACCAACCTTGAAGCTGGCAGGTCGCCGTAGGCGGTTCCGTCGGCTCTGTTCACGGTCACGAATGTGCCTCAGGTTAGTACCAGCCTGGTTAGCCAGAGACTGCTTGTGTTCCAGCCAATCTCCCACAGGGCTCTTGAAGTCCTCAGAAAAGGGGGTTTTGAAGAACCAAGCAGGTCGTCCTCCATGGAACAGTTCGTGGGGGGTGAAACCCGTAGAAGAGCTCCGCTGTGAGTTCATGGACAGAGCTGCCCAGGGCACTAGGGTTACCCAGTCCTTGGTGCGCTCCTGTTTCATCAGGATTCTTAAGTTTTGCTCCACCACACGGTTCTGTCTCTCACAGAGAGGGTTAGACGTGTGAGTATAATGGCACACCTGTGGTTACCTCCACGTTGAGGGCATTTAGCACTCGTTTGTACCACCCAGTGTCACTGCGGATGCGTACATCTTCATCAGAGTGCACTTGCTTAGGTGCTCCATAGGGTTCGAACCATTGTTCGACCAACATTTTTACAGTCTGCTCACCTGTGATTTTCTTATTGCAAGGGAACACACGGGTGAAGCGAGATAGACCACAGGTGACCACGAGGCAACTATCATAGCCGCCAAAGCGTGGTAGGCCGTGGATGTAATCCACGTAGAGAAGAGAGTTAGCACAATAGGGTATGGGTAAGCTGGAGATCAGGCCCCTATCCCTACTGTCGCTCTGCTTGCTGGCATGACTGCCACAAGCATTCACAATGGTCTGCATACGCGACCTCAGTTCAGTCAGGGTTAGACTAGAGTCGAAACACTCACGGAAGAAGTCCACTGAGCGATTAGCGCCAGTGTGACCAGAACTGAGATGGGACCACTGTAGGCACCCATCCAGTCGTGCCTCAGGCACCACAATTCGGTCCTCGTAGAAGAGGTACTGATTGTTTTTATACCACTGGTGCCCGTCAATGACACGGGGTTCGAGACCAGTGCTGAGGGTTTGGAGAATTTCTTCATACTCTGACTGATAGTCGGTTAGACTCCAACCCTCCAGGATTCCAGCAGTGCGCATGGACAGGTCAAGCTGGACATCCATACGCTGGAAAGCCTCTTTGGCGAGCGCCTCAGAGCTCTCACCAATAAGCGCATCGAAGTTGTTGCGCGATATATAGTCAGACAGTTCATTCTTAATCCCGGGGATATGATGCACTGTCAGCCTGAACTGGCTCAGGTAAGTCCACCACCGTTTTAGCTTTGCTTTTTCCGGTGGTGGGCCCTTCTGAAAAGACTTCACAGGCTCCTGGTCACACAGCCAGACAATAGGGTTAGATCCCAGTAGTCGGGATTGTGACGATAGCACCAACATACCGGCCAGGAGTTCCTGGTCATAGGTGCTGTAGTTGGAACGCGCTTGGTTCCATTTCCAATTCCAGTGTCCCAGTGGTACCAGCCGCCACTCACTGGTAGGATAGTCATATTTCAACGAACCATCACGGTTCAGTCCAGTAGTACGATAATGGCAGTGGGTTAGTTCAGGGGGGTTAAGCTCCTGCCATTGGTAGATCGTACCTCCCCCCCCTACATCACTGGCATCAGTGATCAGGACTATCTCGCCCTCAGGGCGGGGCACTCCCAGGCAGTTGGAGGAGGCAATCTTCTTCTTCACCTCCTGGAAACACTCTTCCTCTCTGGAGGTCCACCTCCAGGGAGTAGTTTTCTTGATCAGGTCAGTGAGGGGTGCAGAGGAGTAAGTAAAATTGTGGATGTGACGCCGATAGAAATTACAGGCGCCCACAAAACTCCTCACATCGTGTAGACCCTTCTTAGGGTCATCGCGAATCTGCATGTCCTGTAGGGGCTGCATCTTAGACGCGGCTGGTTTCCACCAGCCATACCCCACGTCGAAACCCAAATACTCCATCTCCTCTTTCATAAACTCACATTTTTCCAGTTTGATTCGGAGATGGTTTTCTTGACAGACAGTGAAAAATTCACGGAGGAGAAGGACATGGTCCTCTTTGGTATTAGTACCCAAACTCACGTCATCGATGTGAGCCTCCATTTCTGCACCCCGAGAAATCAACTCTTGTACTAGAGGCCTGCGCCTCAGTATGTACAAAATTTTGTTCATAAGCTCCTGGAAGAGCGCTGGGGCATTAGCCACCCCGAAAGGCATAACCTTCCACTTGAAAACACGACCCTTAGGGGTTATAAAGGCCAACAGCTCCTGAGCTGCGGCGGTTAGGTCCACCTGCCAGAAACCAGAGCGTTTGTCCATTTTGGTCTTATACCTGCATTTGGCAATACGCCCCAGGGTGTTTTCCATGTTAGGAATACTCCCTGAGTGTTCTGGGTTTTCTTGTTGACCTCACCATAGTCTACAACAAGACGTAGAGCAGTCGACCCTGGTTTAGCAACAAGGAAACAAGGGCTGCAGTGATGGGGATAGTCCCCATGTTTATACTCTTCAACGAGGCCAGCATCAATGCATTCTTGGATCTGGCGCTCGATTTCTTCAACCTGTTCCTGTGGAGCGGGATAGGGACGACGCCTCACTCGCGTCTTTTCAAATTCTGGTTTCAATTTCAGGTCCATCTGCACCAGTTTTTTACAAGAAAGGGGAGGCGGCAAGGCGCCGAACACCTCCTCATAGGTTATCAGCAGTTTCTTCAGGCGGGGGTCAAGGTTAAGACTCTCGAGTTTCTGAAGGAAATCCTCCTCAGCATGGAGGTTGCTTGTTCCATGTTCTTTCTTTTTATGCCGATCAGCAGTTTCGGCAGGCACAGTACCATCGTCCCACTCAGGGGGACGTTGCTGCGCATAGTGTAGAGAATACACTAGAGGTATCTCAGGATCAGGCAGCGTATAGGACTCATCGTCCTCCTCAGACCAGATGGGGTCTTTCCAGGTCTGTCTGAGGTATTGCAGCCGCTCTTGGCGTTCAATACCTTCGGCCTTCAGGTACAACAGCCGCCGGAGTTCTTGAGTGTCATGCTCAGACAATGGCATGTTATTCGCAGCAGGCCGTGCCAGAGCATCAGCACTCCGGGCCACGGGTTCACCTGTGTGCATAGGCTGCATGTGTAGCACTGGCTTCCCAACAGGGGAAGCGGGTTCAGAGGTTGACTCTAGATCTACCTCCTCTAGCAACAGCTGGGCTAGGAAAGCACTATGTTTTAGGTCAACACAGCTGGGATCAACAGAGGGAATAGTGCTGGCGATCTCAGACAGTTGGTCGTCAGCATCCTCTTTTACAGCTGCAGGTTCCAGATAGTCATCAGGAGACTCACACCCTGTAAGTGTGGCAGATAGGTGCTCAGGAGATCGATTTTTGAGATCATAAGGGGTCAGCCCACGATTTTCGGCCATGACCTCTTTTAGTAGCACCTGGTCTAGGTCACACAGGGGTACAGGATTGAGAGATCCATCGACGATGGACAGAAAACTGGCCCACTCAGGGGCCTGCATAGCTGTGTCTGAGTCCTCAGGCACATAGATGGGGCCGTCGGGGAGTTGCACTCTTCCCACGGTCATTCGGTCTAGCATACGGCGCCAGTAAGCATGTTCACCAGAGCAACCCCAGTCAGGGGTGCACATAACAACCCTTCCTCCCTCATAAGCGATCTTGGTTAGAACCTTCGCGAGCAGGGAGAAGGGAGGGTTAGCATACGCTAGGCCCATTGCTTTCCAGAAGAAACGGAAAGCATTGTTCAGTTGTTTCGAGCAGTACAACTGCATGATGTGCTGTTGTTGGCTCGCAAACAATTCCACCTGGATCTCATCCAGGTTTACCTGAAGGGCCGCCAGTCCATTTTCAAGAACGTGACGGGCCAGTTGGTAGTTTTCAGTACGATAGTTCGTCTTGGCAGCGTAGCGCAGCCCAGACTCTTTTTGTCCTGACAGCTCCAAAGGAACGGAGAATAGCCCATTGCCAAAGTCGCAGTGCAAAGAATAGGGACGCTGTAGGGACAGCATTTTTACCTGGGGGTTTCTTCGTAGAACGTCAGTGCCAATGACGATGTCAAAGGCGTCAGTGTCCAAAACTCTGCAGTGTTGGGTCACGGTTTCGTCGCCCAGACATATGGTCACATCCACCCCCCCCAAGGAATGGATGGTACGCCCATCCCCTACTCTTATGGCCACGGTCTTAGTTTTCCTGAACGTTTTAAGCAGGCGCTGGGCCACTATGGAAAGTGTTGCACCGGTATCAAGCACCGCTCGAAAAACCTGATCCCCGATTTTCACGAGGATCCAGAAAACCAAGTCCTCCTCTTCGGAGCCGCCCCCCTATTCCTCATCAGGGAATTTCACATCCACCCCTGCAGCCATGAGGGACTTGGCCATCCAGGCCAAGCGCCTCTTCTTAGAATTATTCCCCTCAGGGGTAGCGTTATCCCCTTGGGGGCGTTTCTTGGGGTCAACTGTGGGAGCGGGTGTAGCAGCAGGAGTGGGTGTAGCAACGGGCGCTGATGAGCGCCTCTGGGGGTTAGGGGGTCCAGTTTTGCCACCCCCTTTGCCACCTCTTTTACCACCTCTATCCCCGTTCGCGGGATTTCTGGCGGGCGTCTGGGTCTTCTGGCGCTCCGCCTCCTGACGCTTGAGTTTTTCACTCTCGCGTTTCTTGATGTGGCATTCGTCCTCATAGTGACGACGTTTGCCACAGTAACCACAGGTGATGGTACACCTGAAATGGTCCTGATGGGTCACCTGTTTCCCATCTTTGGTGTGCTGCTGACGTTTCATCTGCAGCATACAGCCACTGCGGAGATCGCAGTCAGAGGCATGACAAGGTCCCCCCTTGTCATTGACAGGTCGGCAGTAAAACAGGGGGGGTGTGCCTGCATCAGGTTGAACCTCGTTCATGGCACGTAGGTTGCCCCTCCCTTTACCACCTCCCTGGTTGGTGTTAGTGGGATTTTTATGCCCCTTCCCTTCGCCACGTTCGGGGGTAGGGGTACCACCTCGTCCCAAATGCTTCTTGAGGAACTTCTCCATGTGGGAGTCATTCTCTCTCTCAAGAGCTAGCTCAATCAAGAGATCCACCAGTTCATCGTACGAGTGGGTCCTGCTCTTCCTCTCAGAGGTGGAGCGGCAATCATCCCACGTACGCTGCAGCACCGGGGGATCTTACTCATGAGCCACAGGTGGGGCTCAGTGGCTCCGTAGGAGCCCGCATTCATCCTCGAAAACAAGTACTCCAAGTCGCACACATACTCAGAAATTCGCGCAGCGGATGGAAACTCAGGGAGCATAGGTAGCTCCTCGATCTGTGTGCGTACGCTGAGGTCAGTCTCATAGACTGGGAATGTTTTCTCCAACCTCAGGAGTACCTCTGCCCAGGTAGAACAGGTTTTCACAATCTGTTTAACCTGTTTTTGCAAAAACTTCTTTTTGCAAGAGCGTTTTAGCAGTGAACATTTGGTGGCCACATCCACATGGGATTGGCCAGTCAACAAAAGGAACTCTGCAAATTCTTCTGCCCGTTCGGGCAGATTTTTGGGGTCGAACTCCGGCAGTTCCAGCTGGATGTTCGCCTGGGCGATTGGTCTGCCCGTCTTCCCACCCCCCGGAGTTAGGCCTGAAGGCGCCACGCCGGCAAGAGGTGCCAGGGCTGACAGGCCTCTTCTCTCGATCTCTGTGACAGGCACGTCCTGTAGATCAGCCATAGGCACTGTCCTGGCACGGGGGTGAAAGGGGGTGGGGCAGGTAACCTTAGGCAACAGCCTTGAGACCCTTGATCTCTTGAGATCTTCGGCCAGGGTACTCAGTCCTGGAGAGAGAGAGGGCAACTCAGGCTTGGGTAAGGGTTCTGCAATACCCAGTTTAGCCTTAATGGCCTCCGATAGGGCCGTCACATCTGGATCTTCTGATCCAGACAGGAGTTTGGCCAACAGCTCGGCCGTATGATCCAGGGCACCATAGGTTGGCCTTGGATGATGTTGTTCTTCGACTCGTGTCGGGCCCACTTCGGGAGCCCTTGGGGTTGGACAACATGGTCTTGGATACTCAGGTCTTAGTCGTCTCGGCAGGGATGCAGTGGACGGAGGACCAGAGTGTACGTAGGACCCTAGGTCTGTACGTGGTATGGATCCATGTACAGCCAATGGCTCCTCTCCATCTTCCCCACGAATGGATTTGTAGTACTCCTGATGTAGGATGTACTCATCCATCTTCTTCTTCAGCTCCTCATACTCCTCAGGTCCTTCAATGTGAGTTGAGGATGAAGCTGGACAATTGGATCTTGATACTGAAGCAGCCACACGTCTGTGGAGGTGACTGAAGCTGTCTCCACCGTGTGCTGCTAAGGCCTCGGTTGTAAGGCCTTTATTCTCTTCCGCCCTTCTGCGTTGTGGATCTCCTCGGGACCCAGATGCGCCACTGAGATGATGTGGAGCTCGGTAAGCTGGTTCACTCATTGGGTGGGCCATGCTGCCCATTTGCACTTGGACAGTTCGGATGGGCCAGGTCCTGACACTTGGCGTGGACATGGTGAACTTGTTGTTGAGCTTTTGTGCTGCACTTCTTCTCAGGGTCGGTTCAAAAGGCCACAAGGGACTGTCTCTGCTACCGGAAGGATGTCCTTGAATTATGCCCTAGATATTTTGATGTAGTCCTGCAGGTTTTGTAGTTGAAAACCCCAACCAAAGCAGCAAGTAGAGCAAGGACAGGATGTGGATCGAATCAATGATTGGTTTTGGAATCCAGTGTAACACAGAAGGGCTGCAGATAGACAAAGCAGGTATATACACATAGATTCAATCACAAATGGTTAATACAAAAGATTTTAAATGAAAATTGGTCTGACTCTTGCCTCAGAGGTTGCATTAGGCACTTCGTGTGCACTCTTTTGGGTGAAATGGTGCTTGTTAGGACTGAGGGGCATAGATGTCAGGACCACACAGAAAGTGAGTTGGCCAAGCAACTGAATTCAGAAACAGTTACAAAGTAGGACCACAATAAGTGGTAGAAACAACTGAGTATAGGGGTCTTGGGGTGGGAGACCACTAGGCTTAACCTCCAAGGCCAACAAGCATGAAATGCCTGTTTTATTTTGGTATGTCCTCCATGAAGGAAGGTACCTCCGCTCAGTTGAGTGGTAGGGGTGAACTTCATGGGGGGGGCTAGGGTCACAACCCTAGTTACTTTGAGAAAGTGTACTTTAAGCAACTAAAGAGAGATAAAAACACTTAAGTTTGTCTTAGCATCAACAAAGGGTTTTAAGGGGGGCTTAGCCTGGATCAAGCCCTCCAAGAAAGACATGGCAGTGACTTTTTCTTACTGGGTCTACGGCGAAGAGGTTAGTCGTGGACTACCAAAAGCTCAACCGCAAGATCAAGCAGCACGGTGGGTCCCTGCCGTTTATGGAGAACACGGTGGAAAACGCAGCGGACTGCAAGTTCAAGACGAAGATGGACAAGAGGTCAGGGTTTTGGCAAGTGGACCTGACGGAGCGCGCAAAGGACATGATGGCTTTCATCACTACACAAGGCCGTATTTTCAAGTGGCGAGTGATGCCTTTTGGCATTAGCAACGCCCCAGCCTTGTTCCAGGAGATGATGTCTCAAGTCCTGTGCCTCGTCGAGAGAAGACCAGCCGTTCAAGAGCTACTCACAAGAGGTGCCGTGTTGGAGGCGCACATTGACGACGTGCTGCTAGGGACCAACTCGGTCGAAGACCATTTAGTACTCTTGAGCGAGTTTTTCGAAGTCTGTCAAGAGCAACACTTGAGGATAAAGCTGGAGAAGTGCGAGTTCCTCCGGAGTGAAATGGAGTATCTGGGGTTTACGATTGGACCGGGATGGTGGAAGCCAACGGATTCAAAGTTGCGACCATTGCTCGACTTTGACCTGTCTGAAGTCAATGGAAAAGCCGAAAGTGTCAAGAAAATACCCCAGTTCGTGGGGTCGTGTAACTTTTACCGAAGACACCTGAAGAACTTCACCTTCAGTAGTGCACCCTTGACCGACGTCATCAAGAACGAGACCAAGTGGCAATGGACAGAGAAAGAGCAAGCAGCACTGGAGGAAATGAAAGGAAAACTCAAGAACTGCCTGATCTTAGGCGTACCTCGGCCAGTTGGTGAGATGTTGCTGGTCACGGACGCGTCCGATGTTGGAGGCGGAGGTACACTCTTCCAATGGCAACGCCTGAACAGGGAATTGTGCCAAGAAGTGCACCAAAAGCTCAGAACGCTGGGCGTAAACAGAGACGGAACGCTACGACACGGGTACAATGAAGACGAGTGGCGTTTGGTCCCGCTAGGCCACTGGAACTGGAAGTGAAATGACGCCCGGAAGAACTACCCAACCTACGAGCAGGAGATCATGAGCGGAGTCCTGTTGCTGGCAAGCCAGACTCGCATCGTGGGATCAAACGCTGTTACGTGGCTGTGTGATCAGGAACCGGCACAAGCATTCCTACATAAGCCTCCACCCGAACAAAAGAGGATCAGGAGATGGTGGACCTTTTTAACACAACTTCGATTGGCGACCTTCCACATTCCTGGCGTGAAGAACGAGTTATGCGACTACCTTTCACGAGGTTCTTTCAACGACTTGCTGGGACGAGACACCGAAGAACTCGCGGAGGAGGCTTTCGCTAAGATGGACGTGCAGTTGGACCTCTTCGCAAAGGCTACACCCTCGAAATCTACAGAATGGAAGGTCACAGACCTGTTGCCCGAGTATCCCATCCTGAAAACGTTGAAGGAGGGACGAAGCTTCGTAGATGACGGAGGAGTCCAATGGGCACGTACGGCGAGTCACCTGTACAGAGAAGAAGTGATATGTGTACCGTCAACACACGTGAAGTCGATGGGGCGATGGGCACACAAGACGAACGGACATCCTGGAGTGGAACGAACACGTTGGTTTTTCAAGAAGCATTTCTACACAACCCTGAGCCAAGAGCGACTGAACGAAGTCTTAAGGGAAGTTTGCACGGAATGCTCATGCTCGAAGGCCAAGCAAAGCACAAGTGCTGATCAAGGTTTAACAGCTCACTTACCAATACCGAGAATGGTGAACAGTGTTCTGTACCTGGACTTCACGGAGATGCCCAATTATTCAGGGCATGACTTCGCCTTGCTTGTGACCTGTGGATTGAGCAGGTACACACGTGTGTTTCCGCTCACGAAGAGATGCGATGGAGAAACTGTCTTGAAAGAGCTGTTCGAAGGTTGGATACAAGCCTACGGGATGCCGAAACGGATACACAGTGACAGAGACATCAGATTTACCTCAAACACTGGCTGGTACACCGGAGTCCTCAAGAACATGGGCGCCGAGGTCGACTTTGGGACGCCGAACTATAAGAGGAAGAACACGCAGTGCGAGAGGAAGATCAAAGCGTTCAAGGCGATTACAAGAATACTACTTGCCGAAGAAAGTAGCCGCAACTGGATTAAGCTGGTGCCTGTAGCCGTTTACATGATGAACAATCAAATCTCAAGTCGGACTGGATACGCTCCCACCGAATTGTTTTTGGGACGTCCGGGTTTCTTTTACGAGTTCCCTACCGCAGACGATTGCAACGTGAAGGTGAAAGGATGGCTTGAAGAGCAAAGAACCATGCCGGAGAAGGCACAAGAGCTGCTGACCAGAGTGCGTAATCGAGAACACCGTCGACAAAACAGAGGGAAATCACACGCCGAGTACAGAGAGGGAGACCTGGTACTCGTTCATCATACTCGTTTTCCTCGATGGCCACGAAACGACTTGGATCTGCCGTACTTCGGACCATACCTGGTGACAGAAGTTGGACCCAGCACTGTCAAGGTTAAGGCGAGCGCAAGCATGGGAGGGTTCGTAGATGTGGGTTACAACCAACTGAAAAGGTACACCGCGGTGGAAGATGACGACCTGGAAGCATGGGAAGAACTGGCGATCGAAGCGGAGAGGTCGAAGATGGCGGCTGACGAGGATGAAAACGAAGGTGGCGTGCAAGAAGAAGACGGGGTACAGCAGCTTCCTGAAATGGACGACGAAGAAGAGAAAGAGAAGGACTGCTACACAGTGGACTCGATCCTGCAGCACAAGTACAAGCACGGGTGGCGATTTCTCACACGATGGGCTGAATACGAAGTTAGCGACAGCACGTGGGAACCTATCAGCGCATTCGTGTTAGACAACGGTAATTTGACATACCAGTTTGTCTCTTACTGTCGGCTGCACGATCTCAGTGGGATCCTGGAAACGGCAAGGAAGATGGCTCAAAGGAAGTCGGAACGAGCGCTACGTCGCGAAGAGAAAAGGGAAGAGGCACGGAAACGAGTAGACGATGAGCAAGAGCCAGAGGCAGTACCAAGAAGGAGCAAAAGATTGCGAGCAAACTGACCTCCGTATAGGTGCATCCAGGTGAGGTACAAGTTGGAGAAGAAGTGGTCGTAGGCGGCGAGGAAGACGGAGAGCAGCGTGGCGGCGACGGCGGCGGTGGCTGCGCGCTGGTGCTCAGGGCCGATGCCCTCCACTTCCAGGATCACCTCCACGTCCTCAACCTCCAAGAGGAGTTCCTGCTGGGGGAGAGCGGGAGGGCCATGGCGAGGAGGGATTACCCACTCCTCGGGCACAGGAACACTGGGGCCCGGAGGGTCCGAGGTCCACACCCAGTGGACCGCAGCAGGGGTGAGCCAGGGGGCGCGCCGCATGGAGCGGCGGGGCACGCCTGGAAGCGCGGCACCTCCTGATCCGAACCACAGGGCAGGAGTTGCAGTTGGAGTCTGCAAGATCCAGGCCCCATGGAACGGAACCCACGTCGGCGTGGTCAACCCAGCAGGCCGTCCGTGCTCATACGCCGTGTTGACGTACGACGGCAGCGACGGAGGCGGGTTGCTGGGGAGACGTGGGGTTTGAGGGGCGACTGGCACAGGCACTGCAAGAGCAGCAGCTGGCGCAGTCGCCGGAGGAGAGGCCCAACGGCGGGGCACACTCTTCGTTTTTTTAACCATACTGTTGACAAGAAAAAGAAAAAAAAAAGGGACGAAAAGACCGACTTATGCAAGCTGAAAGGAGTGGTCTGCAAAATTGGAACAAGTCCGGCCGATATCTGAAGCGCGCACGTGCGCTTTATCTGTGACCAGGAGGGAAAGCAAGAAGACCCAAAAAGAGTGCCTGACTTGAAACTCTGCTGTTTGTTGACTGTTTAACCACAGACTGTTTGTTTGCAATAGTCCAGAGAGAGTTAGGAATAGGTGGAGTGTGACTGACTGTACACTGCTGACTGAAAACACTGTTGCGCCTGAGTGTAGTAGATACTGGAAGGGTAGTTGGTTTTGAGACCCTAAGGTTATGTTTGTATGGAACTGCCCCGCAATGGGGTCGGTACCCCAGCAGATCTGTGCGTTCGTCAACCTGCACAATCACTATATCAGACGGATGCAAAATCGTCGACGCGCTGGGCCAAAATGAAGTAAATCGAACTTGGAGTCGACTGAACGAATGGCCGAAGCATCAAAGAAGGCCTATGAAGACTGAAGTCAATGGGGGACTATGACAACTGCGAAGCCTCCAGGAAGATGAGTACTGCAGACTGAGGCCCTTCGAAAAGATGCGAGCTGCGTGAAGAACGACAACCGTCCTGTGTCGCCCCCAACGCGCGAATTGGAGGATGAGCAAGGAGTACAACAAGAACCAGCCGAAGTGCAGAAGAGAATGAGGACAGCGACAACGCGTCTGAAAGGTAGGTAGGGTAGGTAGGTAGGTGCACTCGGTCGTGGAGAGGCGCCCCATGGTTCCCCCTGGCGTCGCCCCTGTGACGAACAGGAAGAGGCTTCGCGCGTGAAGAGGGGAGGCGGCTTACTTCCCGCTAGACCTGACTGTTGGCCCCCAACAAAGCGGCCCCGGGCTACGCCGGGAGGGCTGATCGCCGCCAGCGTGACATGCTTGTCTCGCCGGGAGGGTGTGCCCCCGTGCTTGCGCACGTCCCCTCCTTTGGGCGGAACCCTAGGGGTTCACCGGACTTCCTGGCGTATCCCGTTCCCAAGGCGTGCATGCACGTTCTTGGTACTAGGGTTCCGAGGCGCTTGGGTGTCGCACGCTCCACCTCGAGTCCCAAAGCAGCGCAGGCCTTAGGATGCAGCCTTACCCCCGGGCTCCGGATCTCGTTTGGCCGGGTCACCTGCATGGCACGGGCTGCCTCAGTGCCCGGGCTGTGGGCACTGGGTTTCCTACTGTTGTGTGGCGTTTGTGTTTGGGTCCGGTTGGCGGTTGGGTGCGGGTTTTGTTAACCCCGCCAGTCCTGGCTGGGGTCTTGGGTGGGTGTGTTTGGGCACGGTTTGTGGTGTTGTCCCTCTAGTGTCGGCTGTTTGTGCTGTTCGTGGTTGGGCTTCGGTTTCGGCCTGCTTTTGGGACGTGTGTTGTTTCGTGGGCGCCCCGCTTGCCCCCCGCCGTTTCCGGTTCCGGCGCGCGGTGTGGGCGTGTGTGCTGGGCCCGGGTCTCCCCTGTGCCCAGCCCTTCTTGGCTGGGTTGTCGGGGTGTGTTTTTTTTTTTGCGCTTTGGCTTTTTCTTTTCTTTTTTTTTTTTTCCGGGCCTTGTGGTCCCTGTCCCTCCATCCCCTTTCTTTCGGGCTGGGCTGGTGGCTCTCTTTTTGTTTTTTTATTTTTATTTTTTTTTTCCGTGTCCCTTTTCCCCGTGGTCCGCTGTTACTGGCTTGGTGTTGCCGGTTTTGGGTGGGTGGTCCCCCTGTGCCTCTGTGGGGGTCCCTTTTTTTTTTTTTTTTCCGTTGCCTTCTGGGGGGGGGCTTGGCCGCCTGTGGTGGTGTTGGCGGGCGGTTTGGCGGCTGTGGGCTGTTTTCGTGCCTTTTTTGCCTTCCCCCCTCCTTTTTTTTTTTTGGGGGGGGGGGCTTGCCTGTTCCTCCCTCTGCCTTTCTCTGGGCTGGCGCACGCACTGGCCTGCATTCAGTGTTGTCTTCCGGGCTGCTGTCTTCAGTTGCGTTCTGTGTGGCCACGTTCCGGCCCCATGGGTCGGGTGGGCTTTGTACACGGTGGGCTCGGCGCCCCTTCTTGCTGGGTTGGGTCCTGGCTCTGCCGGCTGGGCGGCTGCGCCAGGCGGCTGCTTGTGGTTTTGGGTTAGGGGGCTGGGGTTTTTCGTGTCCTTACCCCTCTGCGGTGCCGGCTGTAATCTTCTGGGTGGTCCGTCACCGTTCTCGCCTGGCGCGCTGTGGCCCCGTGTGTGGCCTGCGGTGCTGGTGTGTGGCGTGGTGGCGCGGCGCCTTCCCGGGTGTGCGGTGGCTGGCTTCGGTTAGTCCCTCAGGTTAGGGTCAGTTGTGTCGTGCTGTGCCGCTCTGTGCCGCGTCGCGTCGCGTCGTGCTGTGGTGCGTTGCTCTGTGGCGCGCTGTGGTGCGGTGTGCCGTGGTCTCGCGTGGTGCCGTCTGAAAGGAAATCGAGTACAACGCGTAGCTGTGGACCTCAAGCAGGGCAGCGTCGAAGCCTTGAAGAGCGACAGCGACCAGGTGGGAGTCTGAAGGATCGTAGGAGTGCGGAGTCGTCAACAGCGACAAGATCGGCGCCAATCACGACACCGCTGCGTAGATGAGCCACGAAGACGCGACGAATTACGCCCACGTGGTTTTCGACGAGGGGAAAGTGAAGTGGACCCACCATCCTAAGCACCACAGGTTAAAAAGTTTTTGACAGATCGACACATTGATGTCATTTTACTGGCATGCATGTCATTTGCTGATGCATGATGATCATGATTTGGATGGTCACTGATGCATGATGATCATGATTTGGATGGTCATTTATACTGATTTTGTATCATTGCAACCCTGTGTCTCTAAGGCTATTGGCGTCGCTTTTACTACTATTTAACACAGTTTCGTGCTATGCGCCCCTCTTTGAGTGGGAGCCTTTGTGGGCTATTGGCGCTATTCATTCTTTTGCTCTTGGTAGGAAATACCCATGGTGGTCACATGTGCACAACACAAATAACAAGCAAAGGGCGATTGAGAAAGCAAACCAGCAAAGCGTGTAAAGTAAACGAAGTGAATGGGAAACTGCGAGTGTAAATAAGTCAGTGGTTTGTCACATACTCTGTGTTTGTACAGCCTCAGTGTGATACAATGAATGAGTCCAAGGTGCAGTGCTTTCTAAGGGGTGCTGGTTAGAGCCTAAATCTTAGTGGAGGAGGCGCTAACGGCCAGCCAGACAAGGACAACAAGAACAAGGACAAGAACGGAGGCAACCCCAACCCTAATCCAGGGGGGAACTCCGAGCCCTCGGGAGGGCAGTCTGGTCCTACCACACGCTCAAAAACGCAGGCCCAGCAAGAACAAGGAGCCAAGCGTGAGCATGAAGGTGGTGATGACGGCAACGCTAAGAAGAGGAGCCGTTTCATGAGGATGGCCCGCAAATTGCGGAACAAGGGGTTCGAGGTGACCTGTCCCGCGGAGTTCCTACGGGGACGCTCTGGTGGCACCCAAGACCTGGTGTTTTGGGTACGTATCCGACTAGGGGGACGCGAATACCTGGGGGTATTGGATACTGGCGCCACAATATCTATAGTGGCCAAGAAAATTTTACCTTGTGGGAGCCTGAAGAACACCATGACCACCGCTGCTATACGTATGGGGGATGGACATGTGGTGCACAGCTGCGGGGACTGTGAAGTGGAGGTACCTATGGGCTCCCGGACTATCGCCCATCGGTTCTATGTGATGGACACTGAGGCCTTCGACTTTGTACTGGGGACTGACTTCTTCGTACAGCACTCCCAGATACAATCCCTGACGCTGCAAGCGCCCTACCTCCTCTACGTGGACCACGGCAGTGGCAGAGAGTCTGTGCCACTGGAGCAGTCGGAACATACCTCGAGTTACCTGAGGCTATCGAAGGAGGAGCCCTCGAACATGATGGCGGCCTCCAAAACTGAGGACTATCAACTATGGGGGGAAGTCCTAGACCAAGGTCTGAAGGAGTTGGGTTACTCTCGAGAAGACCTGAGTGTGGGGTTGTTCGCCAGCGACAAGCAGCATGTACTGGACCTTTACTGCAGCAAGGGGAAGAACTGCAGCTACAAATTTTACTGGCCCTCTTTCGGGATGGCCTACGGGAACCCCAGGTTCAGTGAACTGGGGAAGGTGCTGACCAAGGTGGCCTTGGAACGTTCCCGTATGGTCCTGTGTTTCCCCGATTGGGGAGCCCATGGGGGCAACGAGTACTGGCGAAACCTCCTGGACAGGCTGACTATCAGCTCTGTTCGTTTGCCTGATGAGGCCATCTACGTGCCTCTGGGACGCAAGACGCCTATTGGGAAGCCCGGATGGGGGAGTATGCTCAGCGTGGTGGACGGAAGTCTTACCTCCATCCCCTGGGAGGATCTGGACCCGACTCTGGTCCAGGCTATACAACGAGAAAGCGACGGACTCGCCTTGGGTGACTTGAAGGATCGCCTACGACCTCAAAATGCTGTTGAGACTACACCCGGACGAGATCAGTACGTCGTGACTGACACCAACGCCCCCAACTCTCCCTGCCATGTATCTGTTCCTGATGGAGTCTCTGAGTGTGGATTATCTGAGCTACCTAGCTCTATCCACTCAGACGACGAAACTGAGCACGACGCCTTCTTCGTGCAGACCTGTGTGGAGGAAGTGGAGAACGCCGAGTACGTCACCCCACTGAAACCCCTACTCTCCATGAGGGTGGAAGACCCCGTGGACGAGGAGCTGGACCGTCGATCCAGGCTCAGGGAGTATGTGGATTCCAAGAGGAAGTTCGTGGCGAAAAAGCTATGCTACGCGAAGCCTACCCGCAGCTCATGGCCACTGAAGCAAGGACGTATGGGAGACCTATCCCAATTGAAGGAGGACCTCGAACAGAAGATCACCACCTGGCAAAGGGAGGTAGATCTTAAGCTCATGAAGAGCGTGTGGGGCGCCCATGTGAGGACCCCAGAGGAGGACGATCTCTCCGAGGAATGTGTATGTGAACCCCCTCGAGCGTGCCTATGTTGCCATCGTCCACCGGAGATGGTTGAACAAGACCTTCTATATGCCTACCAAGGGCTGAAGGACACTACCACGGGCGAAGAGTCGGTGGAGGACCACCTCCCGACGTCTATTACTCAGGGGGCAAGCAACTTACACTCTGACGAGGACATGGAGGACAAGATCAAGGTATTGGACCCGCGGGTACAGAAGCTTATAAGGACCTATCTGGAGGTGTTTGGAGAACTACCCCCTCCAGCCTCATGGGACAAGCTGGTACAGATGGACCTCAAGCTGAAACCCGAGTTCGTTGGTCACAAGATCCGGAGGAGACCCTATCCAGCTCCTAAAGAGCAGGCCGACGAGATGAAGCGACAGATACAAGAATGTATCGACGCTGGCCTAGTCCTGGAGTACAAGAACAGGACTACCCCCTACACTGCAGCCCCTGTTTCCTGTTGGCCAAACCTGGGTCTACAGCCAAACGGCTGGTAGTAGACTACGGAGAGCTGAACAAGAAAACGCTGAACCACTCAGGGTCCATTCCCAATATGGAGTCTACCCTGGAGAAGATAGCCTCCTGTCGCTACAAGACCAAAATGGACAAGAGGAGCGGATTCTGGCAAGTGGACCTGACGCTCAACGCACAGGAACTACTGGCCTTCATCACCCCTCAGGGGAGGGTGTTCAAGTGGAAGGTCATGCCGTTTGGCGTAGCTAACGCACCCGCTCTATTCCAAGAGCTGATGAACAAGATCTTGTCCATCCTACGAAGGAGACCTAAGGTGCAGGAGCTCATATCCCGTAGTGCCCAGATGGAGGCTCACATCGACGATGTATGCCTCGGGACCAATACCCAGGAGGATCATCTAATCCTCTTGGGTGAGTGCTTTGCGGTCTGCCACGAGAACCACACACGACTCAAGCTGGAGAAGTGTGAGTTCATGCAGGAGACCATGCAGTACCTGGGGTTTGATGTTGGCTATGGATGGTGGACCCCAGCGGTCTCTAAGGCCAAACCCCTGATGGATGCCAAGGTACGACACGAAGACCCCAAGAAAGGACTTCATGATGTACGCAGTTTCATTGGGGCGTGTAACTTCTATCGCCGCCACATCAAAAACTTCACCTACACCAGCGCAGTTCTGACGGACTTGATCAAGAAGAGTACTACTTGGCGCTGGGGCCCACAAGAGCAACAAGCGTTTGACGAGCTCAAAGACAAGGTAGCCAACGCTAAGTGCTTGGGCGTGCCTAGGGCACAAGGGGAGATTATCCTGGTGACCGACGCCAGCAATGTGGGCGGTGGTGGAACGTTGTTCCAATGGCAAGCACTAGAGAAGGAGGAGTTCGACTCGGCCATTTCCCAATGGGGGACGGAAGGTCTCAACCGAGATGGAACCCTCAAGCACAGCTACCCGGACGACAAGTGGGTCCTAGTACCTCTGGGCCACTGGAACTGGAAGTGGAACCAGGCCAGGGGGAACTACTCCACCTATGAGCAGGAACTGCTCGCGGGTATGCTGGTGCTATCCTCACAAGCACGACTGTTGGGGAGTAACCCTGTGGTCCGGCTGTGCGACCAAGAACCGGTCCGCAGTTTCCAGAAGGGCCCCCCACCTGAGAAGGCCAAGTTACGGCGCTGGTGGACCTACCTCAGTCAACTACGGCTGACGGTACACCATATCCAGGGAGTGAAGAACGAGTGTGCCGACTACATCAGCCGCAACAACTTCGACGCCCTGATTGGTGCCAGGTCTGAAGCGCTGGCTAAGGAGGCGTTCAGCCGTATGGACGTCCACTTGGACCTCAACATGACGATGATACGCCCCCTGGATGGACTCCAACAATCAGAGTACCTGAAGGAGTTTGGGGATATCTACAAGCGCCTGGAGAAACGCCTAGAACCCCTCCTGGTCAACCAAGACCAGTGGAAGAGGGACAAGAGCTACCTCTGGCACGAGGACCGCATTGTGGTGCCTAGTGACAGAGTCCCAGCGCTGCTGAAGTGGACCCATGAGTCCAGCGGTCATGTGGGTGCTGACCGTACCCTGAGGCTGTTCAAGCAGTGGTTCCACACTACGTGGACTGACGAACAACTGCGGAAAACCCTCCAGCCTATCGTGGACAAGTGCCCGTGCAGGTCCTGTAAACCAGGGGATATCAGGGACAGAGGTCTCTAGTCGACCCTGCCCATCCCTCACTGTGCTAACAGTGTTCTCTACGTGGACTACACGGAGATGCCGAAGTTCGGGGGCTATGACTTCGCCCTCGTGGTAACCTGTGGGTTGACCAGGTTTACCAGGGTGTTCCCATGTACCAAGCACATTACCGGGGAGGAGACTATCAAGATACTCCTGGAGGAGTGGTTTTGTGTCTATGGGGCGCCCAAGGAGATCAACTCCGATGAGGACGTACGAGTACGCTCAGATACCGGTTGGTACAAGAGGGTCCTGAGATCCCTCAATGTCCTGTAATTCAACCCAACTTGGTCTTGGCTGAGGTCTATTCCTTGACCCTTGTTCCCAGGGACACTGAAGCACAGGCACTGATCCAAATACTCCAAAGCATTTTAGATCACTAGACGTGATCTACAAACATGCCTGTGCAAAACACAGCAAACTGTCCTAATCATGCCGAAAAATATCTACAACACTCAGAATACTATAAAACCTCGAAAAATTATAAAATCTGTAGATTTTACTTAAGTTTTCTTCATGTCAAGAATTTAAATCTACGACAATAATCGCGATGCGCGGCTGCCATCTGGCATTTTCCTTCCGCAAATTTAGCGGGCCATTCAGCAGCCCACATTATAATAAAAATGCATAATCTACAATAAATTTGGAAACGAAATAGATAAGAGTATCTTCTACATTTGTGGACTCATTACACTCCCCCACCAAGCTCAAACTCAGGGTCCAGAGCTGAGTTTGTTGCTGAAAAAAATATGAATAATGGGGGCAAATGGGTAAGATACACCCAAAGCTAATCTGAGCTTTTTCAGCATAACCGTATACTTTACCTGTGACACGGTATTTACTACAACCACTATGTACAAAACAAAAACTTCTGCCACATCCCAGTGCCCTGAAATGGAAACCCACCAGGTGTCAGGGGCTCTTTGTTTTAATGTACAAAAAAAAATCCGTGCTCAGGGGTTGGGGAAAAGCCTGCAGCAAAAGGCTATAAAAACCCCATTCCCTTTCTGGGAGGTTTGGTAACACACTCCCACCAAAACCTGTATATAATGAAAAAAAAATCCTGCATATCTTTCTGAGCTTACTTGTAACTTGCAGTCATTTCTCATTATATAAAAACCAGCTCCAACAGCCCTAGTCAGTGCAAAAACCCAGCCAGAGTTTCGAAATGATTTTCAAAACCCAACCGCAATTTTTGCCTAGGGAGCCCGGCCCAGAGTACCCTGCCTAGGGGAGACCCCAAAAGGACAGAGACACACAGGCGCAAGGCACAGAGCATGGGCACAAAAATATCGTACAAACAGATTCTGTTGTGCCGACTGGGTTCGCACCATCCTGGTGCCGTGCACAGTACTTTACAGAGTGCAGGTGCAGTGCACTGCGTGCAGTGCACAGTACTTGTGCAGCATTGAACAAACGAACAAAAAAGAAAAAAGAACACATCAGAGCAAAAAATATTCAATTCTTCACGACTCCTCCACATGTCATCCAGTATCAACCTCCTTGCAACGTCATCTCTTCACCATACCACGCACGCTTACACATACCTCGCACTCACCAAGCAAAGTGCTCACACCCAGACACCAGAACTGAGGAACACCCTGCAAATTCAAATGCCAAACCCTTTCCCAAAAAATAAAATGTAAAGTACAACTCTGCCAGCAGAGCAGAGGTTCCCACTGACCCACCTGCTCTCTGCCCTACCACCGGGCCTGACGTCTCACGCACTGGCGTACCTGCTGACCTGGAGGGGGGAGGGGGCGTAGTTTGCGTCCCATACCCCAACCCCACTTATAAAAGTATCATGAAGGCTTGCCATGCCCCCCACTACATGTCCTCGGACCACCCAAAAATCTGCAGCAGGTAAAGAGTATAAAAAAATATCCCCAGGGGTTGTCGAAGTTTTTCAAGAAAAGGTTTTTTGGCTCTGGATCTCCCAAGGGGGCTGCTGCACTGAAGGGGGGGGTACCTCAAAGGCGAATTGGCCTCCCCTCAACCCATCTCCATCCCCCAACCCATCTCATGCAGCCCCTTCCAGCAAAAAAAAAGGCAGAAAAAATCTGGAGAAAAATTACCTGGAAAGACCTGTGAGTGACAAAGAGGCACGTGCAAAGCCGTGTCACAAACAGAATAAGTATAGGCGCCCACACAGGGCCCAAACAAGGCCAACAGGCCCACAGCCCACAACGAAGGGCTCGCAAAGCAAAACAGGGCATATCCAAGCCCACAGACAAAACAAAAACAAACCTGAACCTCCATACACTACCACAAACAACTTCGCATACTTTTTGATTATCCTACGACGCGCATTGTCATACCCAAATTTCACATTCTACTCATTTAGTCCACATTCAGCCATATCTGCAAAAATATCACAACAGCCACCAAAATCTAGCAAACCAACCATGAAGTTAGCAGGCTAACCACAAGAACGCCCGCCTTACCAACAGGCAAACAAACGCCGCACCGCCAAGAAAGCGAACATGTCCCATAACGCCGCACCGCCAAACCCACACAGAATCGTTTGCCCTCAGTCAAGCGCACAGTCGCCAAATCCACGTTCCACGTGCCCCTTGGCCTGCCTGCGCGCAACCGCAGCAGCAGACCGCTTACCACGTTTGCCTTTCGTGCGCTTTACCACTCCAGCACCGGCGGCCACCTTCAAGGCCCCGAAGGCCTCGTCCTCCTTACACAAAAGAACCACTCGTGCGTCTTCTTCGGCCACATCCACAAACTCACTCAAACGCCCATACAGAATTCCTCGCGCTGACAGCCATTTCCAGTCTTCACGTGCGATCGCCGCGTCCACGTGTTGGTCACTGAACGCCAGCGAGCTGCTCCAACCAAGTCGATCTTTGCCAGCAAGCACCTGCACCCGTGCTTCATTCTTCAGCGCCACAAAAGAATCCACCAAGTCCATCTCCGGCAGAGAATAACCAGTCGAATAACCCAAAGCCCGCAGCGCTTCCCATGTCAGAAATTCAATATCACAGCGAAAACCCAACTTCTCGTATCGACGCTTCAAGCAGACGAACATCTCTGTAAGCAAACCTTCGAACAAGCGCTGTTCAAGCACATAAAGACCCTTCCGGTGTTCACATTCAACAGCTTTGGTCGTCGCAAGCGTCGTGCAACCACTCTCTTCATACACCCAACAGCCATAGCAGACATTGTAGGCGCGCGGCAACGCGCTCAGAGACACACTGGGACAGACCTTCAGTGAACTCACCAAGTCCTTGAACTCCGGCATCCAGCCCACTCCACGAGCGCGATCCGCCAGACCCAACTGCAGCAGCTTTGCCTGCAGCCACGGAACCTCCGATGAGGGTTGGTTGTCTCCGCCTTCCTGTAGAGAGCACACCGCAGATGTCAGGTCACCACCGCGCAACGCGCAAAGGAACGTGTCCTCCTTCATGCTCAGGCGGAGTGTCCCGCTCGCTGACACTAGGACTGCTCTGCGCCGGCTTTCAGTTAGGGCTAAGTCCACGCAGCCCTGTAGCCACGTAAGTCCAGGTAGCCCGTTACGGTTCGGCTATGCCGAGATGCACGTCAGTGCCATCACTGTCCTTGGGGAGGTCGTTGCGACGCAGGTTTGTAGATTGTAATTCAACCCAACTTGGTCTTGGCTGAGGTCTATTCCTTGACCCTTGTTCCCAGGGGCACTGAAGCACAGGCACTGATCCAAATACTCCAAAACATTTTAGATCACTAGACGTGATCTACAAACATGCCTGTGCAAAACACAGCAAACTGTCCTAAACATGCCGAAAAATATCTACAACACTCAGAATACTATAAAACCTAGAAAAATTATGAAATCTGTAGATTTTACTTAAGTTTTCTTCATGTCAAGAATTTAAATCTACGACAATAATCGCGATGTGCGGCTGCCATCTGGCATTTTCCTTCCGCAAATTTAGCGGGCCATTCAGCAGCCCACATTATAATAAAAATGCATAATCTACAATAAATTTGGAAACGAAATAGATAAGAGTATCTTCTACATTTGTGGACCCATTACATGTCCACGTGTCTACGGGGATTCCCTACTCGCACACGAGCAACCCCCTATGTGAGCGACAGATCCGTGTCCTGAAGGAGAATGTACGGATATGGTGCAAAACTGAACGCACCAGAGACTGGGTGAGACTACTCCCCGTCATATCCTTGATGATGAACTCCCAAGAGAGTTCTGCTACTGGCTACTCGCCCCATGAGCTATTCCTAGGGCGCCCGGCATGGTTCCTACATGCCCCCTATCCAGAGGACACCCATTCTTCTGTGGGTGAATGGGTCCAAGAGCAACAAGCGAAGGTGGACAAGGCCAAGGCAATGCTCCAAAGAGTGAGGGAGCGTCAGTGGAACAAGAAGAACAAGCACCGAGTACCGGCCACCTACCAAGAGGGGGAATGGGTGCTGGTGCACCACAGTCGACTACCCGCCTGGCCACGCTCTACCAGCGATGACCCATACTTCGGGCCGTACAAGATTCTATCATTGGATGGACACCGTATCACCGTGCGGTGTTCTCCCCGTCTAGGGGGGACCCTGGTGTGCGCTGCTCAACACCTGAAGCGCTACTATGATCCTGAAGACCTCTGTGGGGAGGAGTGGGAGCTGAACGACGAGGAAATCGCCGCTCTGGACCTACAAGGGGCTGCCAGCCCTATGGAAGTTGAGGGTGAACTCCCCGACATGAACGCCGAGGAGATGGCTAAGGAGGGCTTCTACCTGGTGAAGTCTGTCCTACGCCACCGCTATCGCCAGGGTTGGCGCTTCCTCACCCTCTGGGAAGGGTTCGGAGTCGAAGAGGCCACCTGGGAGCCCTCCTCTGTGTTTGTTCTACCTGAGGGACGCCTAAACTCAGTTCCGGTTGACTACTTGTCCCAGAACAACCTTGGTGAGTTGCTGAGGCTCGCTGAGACGCTTGCCTCCAAGACTAAAGCTAGGGAATGAACCTTACCCTTACCTGCCAAAGCGTATGTGTGAGTGTGCTATTCCTAAGGTCCTGAGAGCAAGCCGCAGAAGTGGTGTCCTAATTATACCCAAGTCTGCACGCTTGCTAAACCTGGAGGGCTGGCTTATTGATGCCACGGGGTACGCCCCGGGTCTCCCCTCCCCTAAGCGCCCAATTTCTGTGCTGGCGCAAAACCTTTGTGGAATACCCAGCGTACAAATCCAGGTATTGTTTTCCCTACCTATCTGTCTACTACAGGGAGGGGTGGCCAAAAGCTATGAAGGCATGAAAACGCCGTTTTGCTAAGTCGCCAAAACACTGACCTAACCACTGCCACAGCCCACCAACTCTGCTAAAATTGCAGGAAACGGGTGGGACAGTGACACACGCACTACAGGTCCTACACACCCTACAGTGGCACCATCCTGGTGGGCGAGCACTGCTGCAACTGGCTCAAGCCCCCACTCAGGACTACCACGCCTACACGCACACTCTACTGGGTGTTGTTGAAGAACATGTCGTGGGTCCTAGCGACCCTCCTGTGAAGAAGACAAGAGAACACAGCGCTGCTAAGCAACTGTGGCCTAACAGGGGACGCCACAACGCGTTTCCCCTGCTAGGGCTTGGAGGGAAGAGGTGCTCTTTTTGCGTGCACGGCGCAGATGTTGATAGAGTGGGACTCCCTGCTCTGCCACAGGCAGAGGGGAGTTATTTGTTTGTGTGATCTGCGCCCTTGTTTAGCAGGGCATGAAAAAAATGGTATGCTGCTGCACCAATCACCCTACCTGCCCACCTGTAAAGCAGAGGCAAATGAAGGGGTGTTTGCGGCGGAGGAACCAAGCCACACTCCACGTATTATACGCTTCTCAGTGTGACCTATAATACACTGTCCGCAAACACGCTGAAGGATCAGCTCCCCTGTCAAGCAAGCAAGCGTTAAGGGACTCCTCAGGTTCCCTTAAAGAACGTACCGAGGAGCCCCTGGGTAGCCTAAACAAGGTTTACCGTGCGCACTTCGCGTGGCCTACCCGTTAATGCGTGTGTGAATGCGCGAGCATGCACAAGTGTTGAGCAAACCTGCCCATCTTAACCGCAATCACGAACTCCACCAGGGGGTGGCCCCACCTGGGCGTACCTACCTTACCTACCGCTGGAGAGTGAAGCAAGGTGAGGAGAAAAACGGGGCGCAAGCGAAGAACGTCGCTATGCACTTGTGTGTATGTCTAATCACCCTGATCTGACCTCTAATCATCTGGAATCTTTCTAATCAATCCCTCTATCGCGTCCTATCGTTGTTAGCGCTGCTACAAGACTCGTTCACGGAGACACGAGACGAGCAATGTGTATGCGGCAAACGAGACGAGCATACCTGTAGTTTATACCTGATTCATTGAAGTCTTTTCGTTGATTTTCGAATTCTTGGATTTTTGATTCTTCTATTAGTGTGGGTGGAATCTGTATGTTTATTTATTCATGTGTGTCTCGTCATTTTCAAGACTACGTGAGACATACGTTTATAATTCCATTATTTCTGCATTTTCCGGCGCTTCGCTAGGAGCCGCTCCTGCGCGCCGCCTTTTTATGCGTAGGAATTTCTTGATTTAAAAAATCTAGAGATGACTATAATTTTTATAAAAATGTGCTTCTGATGCACAATTGGATTCTGCTCAGGTGTGTTGTATTAGAAAAATTGTAGGCCGTCATTTGACGGATTTTGGTGTCGTCGCTTCGCTTTTGCGTGGATTCGTCCATAATTCTCCCATTCCTGCCTCTGCAGATACCCACGCGCAGCCTCGCTGAGTAGGCCGTGTTCGGGCCGAAACGCAGCAGCCTGGAGAGACTGAGCAGAACCCAAGACCCCACCAAGGGGCAATTTAATTTTTTTACGACTCCCTTCGCCCTAAGACAGGTCACAGGTCGCCGGCAGGTTTACGAGAACCCATGCGAGTGTGTATATTGTGTCTTGCGCTGGGTTTGTGTCGCGCTGCGTCTTGGAGGGAGGGATGCACATGCACATGTTTTGGCATGCTCCCAAACTAACCCAACCAAGCCACAGGAGCCCTGGCAGCGCCATGAGCGCTGAGTCTTCTGTAGGAAATGTTACAAACAGAGCAGCAAAAGAGCGTCAGCCACGGTGAGTGCCCATTTTTCTGTTTGAGGGAAACTATAGGTATTTTAAAGTAGATGTGGAAACCAAGGAAAGGCCAAGAAAAAATCCCTTTTTCCTAAAATGCGACAGTGGTGGCCCCCACAGCACAAGGGGGGAGTAAGAAAAAGTGCTTTTCCAATGCTTTGAGGCATACTCTAGTTGTATTAGAGATGCACTGAGCATCCAGGCATTTCTATCTTAGTATTGGTCCCACCAAAAGTGGTGATAACACATTTTGACCTATGGAACCAAACACCCAATCAGGATATGGAGTGGACCCCTTAATCCCCTTTCAATGTGAGACAAATCATCTTTTCCTGAGTTGACTGAGTACTGACATATCCAGGGCAGAGCCTATGAATTTATCTATGTTTTTCCATGAATTCTTAGCTGTCCTAGTGGTATGCACCCTAGGGGGCTGGGCACCTCTTTTTGAGAGGTCCTGGGTTCAATTCCTGGTCAGCCTAGCTAAGTAGGAAGATCCCATGTGACATGGCAGTGACCTCATCGCCACATGCCCTGCCACCTCAGCACATATGGGACCCAAAACAAAGAGTGCACATCTCCTGAGATGGCATTATGGAGATAGAGTGACCATGGGGCAGTTTTCCAACTCTTTTTGAAAGCATTTCAGCTATCTTTGTGAATATGTAATCCGATTTGACCTGAGTTGCAGTTTCTGTGAATATCCTTTCATCTTTCACTGTTTACACTGCAGCCCTTCATGCTTTGATCCTGATTCTCTTCTCCTTGCATACCTCTGGCTTGGGCTATCCTGGATTGACTGTATTTCAGCAAACAAAAGCTTTTCATCTCCAAAAAAAAGCAGCAGGAAACCCTACACCAGCAGCAAGCAGCAGGAGAGGCAAAAACACAGTGTTGAAACCACTATAAACTTTTCTCATGACAGGGGTCCACTACACGGTAAATCAAGTGAGAGCGGATATGTACCAGCAAACCGATCACAGCGCACTGGAACTGAGTGCATTAATGTGTAGTACGTACGAGCGCCAAGCATTGGTTTTTTTGCAAAATCTCACGAAGCTGTATACGCCTCACTGGTGATGTTACTTGTGTGACATCTACAACGCAGCACACTGACACTGAAGCGGCAACGATGTCCATCTAACCGTCCGTGTTATACCTAACGTTATCACTAACATGAAACACATCGTAAAGCAAACACGAATGCGAACGCGTGTCACATCATGACATCAACATCGGTACCTCATACTGACGCGTTCCCGTGGGGGACCGGCCACGGGACGCTGCGGGTGACACGCACAGGTGAGCAGGCAGGCAAAGCACTACGCTCACAAGGGCATCATTACGCTCGTGTCATGTGACAAAGCGTTTCAGAATCCTTGCCACTCTGAAATGAGGGAACGAAAGTATGTACAGTAACACATCAGGATATGTACACATGGGGTTAAGACTGGACTGGGGTAAGGGAATAACAGAACAATAGACACTCTATCCCAACTCGTATCCCAATCCCAGGTCCGACCCTCTCAGTGCCTGGTGGGGGCGGGGGCTCAAACACAACCCATGCCCTGCTCAGTCCGGACCCTGAAACCCTGCCAATAGGGGGGGTGTCCCGCCCAGCCACAGGCGAGTTCCTGGGAACCAAGGCTCTCCAAGACCAACCAACAGTGGGTCCCTATGCTCGCTTAACGACAGGTCCCAACTCCCCCCTGAGCCGGAGATATGGCCCCGCCATTATCCCCTAGGAGTTGGTAGCTGAAAATGGGCTGTTTCAGCCCAAACTGAAATTAGCTCAAAAATCTCCAAAATTGACCCCTCGTCCGGACCCGCCAGAGGTAGGGACGAGGCAACTGACCCTATGCCCTTCGCATACGAACTCCCTGGAGCCCTCACCCAACCTGGTTCCCTCTGAGGTCCCGGCATCAGGGCACCACGGGTTCGTCAAGTGGGGTCATAATTGCCAAAATGGCAAAATCGGCCGTCTCGGGCGACCGTCCAGGGTAGGAAATGTTGGCGATATGGACGCGCCAAGCCTTGATTCACAACCCTTGATATCTCCTTTGGTCCCATGCCCTGGATTGCTTGCTGTCACGCTGGCTGCTTACTGTTCACCGAGGGGATGACCACACGGACGGGGCAGAAAGCAACATGCGGTGCAAAGGGGGGGATCGTGGATCGCACCAAAAGTTGAATAACTCCGGATGAGCCGGAGGAGCAAATACGAAACTCAATGGCATTCAACCCTTGGTCATATGCTACAATATGCGCACTTCCTTTCTGGCTAGACCCCGTGCCCCATGGAGATATGGTAATTCCAATATGGCACACAATGGCAAAAACAGCGAAATTTGGCCCAAATGGCCCGCACTCATGATTCCATATCTCCATGGCCACGGCGAGGATCCTTTCAACCAAGGATGCTATAGACACATGGGACTTAGGTCCCAATATATGCCACTTGCCAACCCTCATGGTCGCCTCTAGCTATTTTCCCCCTTGGAGGGAAAATGACACACAAATGGGGCAGAATGGCAATATACCCCAAATTGGGTGACTCACAACTCTCCCATTGAGAGGAGAGGCCACATGGGGAAACACCCCATTCGATGCGGGTTTGTGTGCCCTCTCCCAATTGCCCTTACCCTTGGTCAAGTGGCGCACGCAACCTCGGGGGTGAAATCAGGGGGAGAAGGAGTTTGTGGCCATTTTGGGCAAAACGGCCAAAATTCACCCAAAAGTGGTCCCTCCAAATATCGTATCTCCGTATCACGAGAGAAAGGAGCCTCGGGCTTTTGCATGGATGCAAACCGAAGCTTTGCTTCCCTTTTGCAACAAGGGTTCAGGTTCAAAGCACAATGAAAGCATTTTTAACACCTCAATCCTTGAAGCACACTATTTATGGGAAAAAGTGCATATATCGGCGATATTGGCATGAACATATCTTTGGGTCATTGAGGAACGAAAATATGAGCAAACACTTTTGGAGTAGGCCCATAGTAGGTGCTTTCAAACATGCACAGCATGGTTAGATTGTCTCCGCCCACTCGTGTCAATAGTGCTTGCATATGAGCGCGTGTGCAAAGAGGCAGTATGGCACGCGTGCTCACAAGGCGAAATTATATAAAATAGAAGACAGGGTTGTACAAATCAACCAAGCCGTCCACGATGTCCTTCGTGGTCTCTACTTTACATATTGCCTTGGTTCGAGGCTCAACTCCCCAAAGGCTTCGAGTACGCGCCTCGGGGGTTTGGCCTTTTTGGCCTAATTTTCGACCAAAACTTGCCCTTTTTCGAAAATAGAGTTTTGGTACGCATTGAATTGCGTGGAGCATTCGTTGAGTTGGCTCGAAAATCAAAAATGGCCTGGGGCTTTTGGTATTGTGAGCATTGTGTTCGGTTATTAACGTTCATGCTCACAAGGCCACAAAGTTAGCGTTTGCGCACGCAAACGACTTGGGTTTGCGAGACCCATAGGCTGCCTAAAACACCGCCATTGCCCGCTTCCCTATACAAGATGATATGCCCGCGTGAAAGGGGCATGGATGAAAGACATAGGGGGGAGATGTAGGGTTCCGTCCGAACTCATGGTCCTTGAGAAGCATGAGTTCGCACCATCGACGGAAAGCCTTGCGCGCTGATTTTCTCGAAAACGTAACGGCGAAAATTCTGGTGAACGCACCAGATGAAAGTACATTAAATACCCTCTAGATTCAGCCCTTAAGTTCTCATAGAACCTCACAGGTACTTGAGAAAAGTCAATCACAAAACTCGCCACGGAGAAGCGACGAAGGCGCGCGAACAGGCGACATCAGGCGGCGATTTCACGACAATTAGAAATCGCGGTAGAAATCGGGTATTTCACCGATTTCCGCCCGAAAATCGCCTAAGACAATAAAATTACGGTAATTCTACATCGATTTATTGGTTAGAAATCGGATTCCAGATTTCGCGGGTTAGAGAACAGGGATAGCCGGTGTCAACGGCTTCCGCACGGGTGTGACGGCTCGCAGGCCTCCGGGCCATGGGCCATAACGGGTGTGACGGCTCACAGGCCTCCGGGCCATGGGCCATAGGTTCTGGGTACCGCTTCACCCCCCTCCTTAGAGCAAACCCTGGGGGGGGCTCGATAACACCCAAGCATGGCAGCGGGTACCCAGGACCATCCCCTGAAGGGGGGGGGGTGTCACATCCTCACTGCAGGCTGATTTGCAGGTTAGGCTGCCCAAATCCCACAGTAAGACAGGTACGGTGCTGTAGCTGTTAGTAACTGCAAGTATAGTATCAGGTATCAAGTTCCGGGTCCTGGCGGCGATTGTTCGGCATCCAAAGGACCCGTTAACCCATACCAGGCGCACCGGGTGCCGGCTGCTACGGTCACCACCACAGTGGCAGTGGCATACACGGCCAACATAGGCGTCACACGACGACCGAGGTGGTCCCACAGGCCGAGAGCGACCACAAAGATCCATCAGGCTACCCCAAGCTTCCCAAGGCCCGCCGGCTGGGGGAGAGTCCCCACGGGTCCTTCCTCGGGCGCACCATGTCCATATCCATACGACGCGAGTCCAGAGTGGTACAGCCGAACGAGCTCCTCCTTAAGGGGTCGGGCATCAAGGACGTCTTTTCCCTCGCCCTATTACCACGAAGGCCATACATGAGGGAGTCCTCATGCAGTGTGGGCGGAGGCGTCGACTCCTCAAACCACCAGTTTCCCAGGCAGACTGACCGAGGTCAGGAGCACCGGAGGCCGCCACCCGACTGCAAGTGCGTCTGCGAATCGGTAGGCTCACACTGGGACTGACAGTGGCGGACCGCTGGGAGTGTAGTCAGGCAACTGGGCTTCCCGCCTGGCGCCATCAGGATCTCCACATCACAGCGAATAGGGCACACGGTATCACGGGCACTCAAACAGAAGAATCTGTACTTAGGTACTGGTCCAAGCTGGACCCTATGTAAGAACATGTAAACGGCGACTCAGGGCGCCTTCGTAGTCGATTCGCATCCCGTCGGGGGGGGAAAAACAGTCCACACTTCAGTGATGGGCTGACATACAGATGCACGTATCTTGGGGAACAGAAAAACAAGCAATGAGCGGGGTAATAGGCGCGTAAACACACTCTGGATAGAGCGCCAAACCACGCCCTGGTTAGGATAAGGCATGTGCAGGAGGGTGGACAGGAAAACGCCTGAGTTCAGGCCATATATAGTCAGCTGACACACGTCGACGGGTCTGGATCCCGCAAGTGCCATGGAACCAGACCACACACCAAAAATCGCAATGCCGATGACAGCGGCATCCGTTGCGCAACGTCGTATGGGCTTCAAGGCCCCAAGAGCTCAGAAAATATGAAGGTCAGTCGCCCTACCTGGTTTCCCAAGGATTCAGCAGGGAGGGGAGTGACAAATAGAAGAAGAGAGGGGCCATCCTCCTCTGGATTCAGCAGGGGGGGGTATATGCCCACTCTGATGGCAGGCCACCGGAAGATGGAAGAGAGCAAGCAAGTTAGGGACGATCCGTCGACCAAACAAGCGCTCAAAATGCATCAGGGGAGAGCTCAGGGCGCTGATTAGGCACCCCTGGCTGCAATCGCCCGGGTGAGTGCTGCCAAGTCCGAGACATGGATCTTGGTCTTGTGCTTGCGGATGTACTCCATGAAGGGAGTATTAACCCGCGGCACGAACGAGGAGACGGGTTCCCAGGTGTCCTGGGACGGCCCATAGCCTCGCCAACGAACCTTGAACTCAAGGCCTCCGGGTGCCGAGGCTTTCGGACGCTGAGCCAGGATCTTCTCGACTGTGTAGTCGTCCTGCTCAGCATAGTCGTCGTCCGAATCAGCCTCATGTGCGGCGTAGCTCAGGGACACATGTTGGCCACGGAGGTCGGGTTCCCGCACACGGAGTTGACTCTCGTGGCGCTCCCGGAACTGTCCGTGACCCACCTTGATGCGGTAGGTGTCCTCACCAATCCTGCGGACCACCTCGCCGGGTGTGAACCAGGTTTTGGTGCGGTGGGTGCCCATAGGGCGGGGTCTGATCACCCACACCGGGTCTCCCACCCTGAACTTCTGCGCTGTCGAGCTTGGGGCGGACTTCGGACGCTCAGCATGCTCCTTCTCGAGCTGCTGGCGGATGTCCCGCGCCGTTTGCTCTTGCCGGGCAAGGATTCTTTGGCGTCCATGGCCATACCATCACCAGACAAGGGAAGTCCCCGACCCAGGGGGTCCCTGCCGAACAGAATCTGGAGAGGGGACAAACCACCCGGCGTGGGGGTGTCATGATGGGCCTTCACAGCAGGCCACATCTCCTCAAACCAGTTCCGACGTGGATTGGTGATGTGAATCTTGCGCAGCTTCTCGAACAGCTGCCGTCCAGCCACTTCAGCTCGGCCGTTAGACCGGCTGAGATAGGCGACGCTCTTGGCGTGACGTATTCCCATGAGGGAACACATGGCCTTGAACCAGCCACCAGTAAACTGGGGCCCTCGGTCACTGCAAATGGTGCGGGGGATGTCAACAACGGTCAGCCAATGACGAATCATCATGACTGCCACTTCCTTGGCAAGCAACCCCTTTTTGCGTGCCGGAACGGCTACAACGTAGCCACTGTGGCGATCCACACAAAGAACCACACAGTCAAAGGTCTCCTTGCCTATGTGCACTTCGGGCATGGAGAAGACGTCCATGGCCACGCTCTCCATGGGCTGGTCAGGAATCGGGGTCCATTGGGCTTCCCCCTTGACGTTCCGGTTATCAGGATTGCAGGCCTGACAGACCGAGCACCCCTTCCTGACTTTCTTGATGGCGGTGTAGAGAACGATAAGGTCGATCTCAAACCGGCGCTGCATGTCGAGGGCTTGCTTCTTGACCCCTGGGTGCAGCATGTGGTGGTGCCAAGCTTCACAAAGCTCGAGCACTCGGGACTCCGGTACTAGCAGCTTACCATTCCGGTAGAGCTTGCCATCTTCCTCAGTCAGCCCCTTTGGCCACTTCTGCCCGTCATCAGGGTCGGTCACAGCTCTATATTCGGCCGCAAAGGCCTCAGACTTGGCGTAGTCGTCGGTCCAGTCGTCCTGGAGGCAAGACTCCGGGAAGAGGTGCTTGTCGGACTCAGCTCCATCAGGGGCGAGTACTCTGACCGCTCTGCCCATCCTCATTCCGAGGGGGGCATCCGCAGCCATGACGACGAAGCATTTCACACCCTCCTCCTCCATCAGGCGCTCCATTTCAATGATCCTCTTGGCTTCAGCGGTCTCAGCCTCATCGCCATGGGCAGAGATGTCCGTCATGCCCTTGCTGGCGGGATAGGCCCACCTGCTGAGACAGTCCGCCACGGTGTTATCCTTTCCAGGAATATACACAACCGTGAGATCGAACTTGGCCAAGGTCTCATGCCATCTTGCCCGTCGGGAGGCGGGACCAGAGGGGGTGTCCACGTGCTCCTTGTGCCACGACTGCAGACTCTGATGGTTGGCGCAGACGGTGACGGGATGGGGGGCTATGTACCCAGCCCATTTCCTGAGAGCCATGACGATGGCATACGCCTCCTTTTCTCGGGGCGTCCACGTCCGTCTCTGGCCTTCCGCCAGGACTCGGCTCCAGAAGGCCACGGGCACGTGCCTCCTGTCGTCAAGCACTTGCTCCAACACAGCGCCTACGGCGTAGTCGGAAGCGTCGGTGCGCAGGACGAACCCTCCGTCGGGATCCACGAGGTGCAGACCCACTGCGGATAGCAGCGCCTGCTTCATCCCCTCAAAGGCACGGTTGGAATCAGCAGTGAGATTGAGCCCCATAGAGTATATATTTTGAACTCAGAGTGTACTTTATTTGAACTCAGAGCAGATTCAGATCAATCATCATCATTCATCATCATCATCATTCATCATGCATCATGTGTCATGTGTCATGCATCATGTGTCATGACATGCTGGCGCCCTAGCATGTGTTTTTCACATTCCAACCCAAAACTTCACTTTCGCTCAGAACTAACACAACCACAACCCCACTCTTATGGGTTCCTAAGAAGGTTATACTATTCATTTTTCATTACTCTTTGAATTTGGATGATCACATTTTTTGACATCATGGATTGTCATGCATGTCATGCATGATCGACTCATTTTGTGAGTGATACCACACATACTACCTTCGAAGGAGTCTAAGGCCCCTAAGGGACCTCTATTTACTCTACAACCCTTTTCCATGGTTGTCCCTACTATTACATGTATTTTAATGCCTATTTGGTGGGTCCCAAGCATGTTTCATGTATTGGGGGATCCCAAGAATATACCTAGGCCTAAGCCAAGCCCCAAACACAAGAGGAGAGAAGAGAGATAGATAGAGGAGAGGCGCCTGGCGACGACACCAGGGAGCACGTGGTGCTTCCTAGGTAAGTCCTAACTAGGTGTATTTTACTACAAGAGGCATATTTGTATGGTGAGAGTGGAAGAGAGGTAAGGAGTGAACATGAGTGTAAATAATGATTGTGTTTCATAGTCCCTTTTTTTTGCTATGGACTAAGCTGGAAGACTACAATACTATGAGCCCATTACTTTGCTGTTGTTGAGGAGGGTGCCAAATCTAACTGGTAGCAGAGAAAACCTGCTCTGCCTAAATCCAGTATCCCTTGGATTTAATTTCGATTCAATTCCAGCCTGGAAATTTAGTAAGGGACGGAGAAGAATTCCTGAACTCAGAAAATCGAGTCTGAAAAATTGAGATGGACCCTGTGAGAACTCGAAGCAGCCTAGAAGCTACGGGCGCTTCTGAAAACGACGTGCAAATCATGATACCGGTCTCCGATGAGGAACTAGTCGCGCCTACCATGGCCGGGTTTGGAACCCCAGAAGTACCTCTGGACGGATCTCGATTCGAAGCCTATCACTTTCCTTGGCCTACATGTCCTGAGTATACTGAAGCTGTAGCTCCACGCCCAGTGCCTTCAGCGAATAACATGACGACAGCTGAGCTAGCGAATGCTATGGAGGTCCTATCGTTGCTCAACCAGAGTGGTCGGTTGCAACAAATGGTTCAACAAGTCGAACACCATGAAGGTTCATTCACTAATGCCCCACAGACTCATGAGTCGGGGACCACATCGTCTTCGACTAATCCTTTCCAATCTGTGCCATGGCGTTCTAAAGTGACTTACGCCACTATGCCTCAACCCCCTATCCGTGGAGAACCTATTGTTCATGGAGTGCCTACCGGAGTTCCTGAGCCTAAGTTTTTCTCTGAGCCTCAAGCTCCCAAAAGGACTCATGTTTTCGAAGCCTCTCCTTCTTCGGAAGAGAGCACTATCCTTTTGTCGACCTTGCAACAACTCAAGGATCGTCTTGAAAACTTAGAAAATAGGACTAGTGCTAACTTAACCACTAACCCTTGTGTACCTTACCACCCCTCGCCTCTAACCCGAGTGTGCACCGGGCTTGCCGGTGTGCCTCCTGGAGTCAAGTCGCCCTTTGTACCCCGTACCAAAGCACCCAAACCCGTGGCGTGCTTTACCACTACCTACGAAGTATACACCCTCGACCAAGCCCTTGCCCTAGGACTCGGTCCACTAGCGCCTATGGCGCTACTCCCCGACCCCACACAACCGGTGCCACATACCGGTAGAGGAACCAAAGCTTTTTTCAAACCCCAAACCGAAACCAAACTACCCGAGTTTTCGGGTAGAGACCTCGACGTGTACGCCGAAGATTTTTTGAGGTTCTTGAGGTCGACGGGACAAGAAGACCTCAACGAAAGAGCCAAGGCGGACCTTGTTATCAACGGTTGTGATAACAAGGACGTAAAAGAAGTGGTTTCGGGGGCACTCAAGAAAAGTGACTCTTGGGTAAGGTTCCTTATTACGCTCGAAAAGCTCTACCCTACTTACGTTACCGACCTAGAGCGTATTCAAGAGATAGAGCGTATCCCTCGGTTGAAGGAATACCCTACAACCGCGGACATAGCCCAATACGTCCAAAAGTTTACTACGCTTACGGACCAATTGGCTACGTCCTACTACGACGACTCCAAAGCCCTCCTACACCTCCTACCTCGTGTTCTGCCCAAAACCATGGACGAAATACGTGCTACTCCCGGGAGGTTGTCTAGAATACACACTTTCAACTCTCTCGTTGACCTCCTCTACGAGTTGGCCCTCCAAAGGAAGTCTGACGCTACTTTGAAAAACTTGCACTCGATGGCTCAACTCAAGTGGCTAGACGGCAACACCAACGCCGACTCCAACGCCCCTATGAACCAAGAAGAGGCCTTTGCCCACTCGCTATGTGAGGAGTGCTTTGTGTCGTTTCAACAAGCACGAGGACAAGCAAACGGCAACCGTGGTGGTGGCGGTCGTGGCCGTGGAAAAGGTGGACGAGGCAAAGGACAAGGCCAAGGGCAGTGGTATTGGCGAAGGGAAATCGAGGAGGACAACTCCACCGCGCCCAAGTTCTTCGCCACCGTGTTTTGCCGCAATTGTGGGACAAAACACAACGTAAGAGACAAGGCGTGGCAGGACAGCCTTGACGCGAGGAAAGAAGAGCAAAAGCAAACGAAGAAAGGTCAAGGCAAAGGGGGAAAGGACCAAGCGAAAGGAGGAGAAAAAGGAAGTGCAGGAAAAGCGAACGGAGGAAAGGCGAATGAAGGAAAAGGAGGCAAAGGAAAAGACGACGACAAAGGAAAGCCTCAAGAGAAGAAACGCTTGGAAGAGTTGACGGAAGGAGAGCGAGAAAAGAAGCGAAAAAGAGTTCTCAAGCTGGAAAGGCAAGCTAAGAACCTCAAGGACTTTCTTGCGGGTCAAACGCCGGGGGAAGCCTAGGTGGACACGGAGACGACGCACCGAGGTATTGCTACCTATTGAGGGTCGCTATCAATGGTGTATGGGTGGACGCATACCTTGATACCGGCGCTACAATCTCCCTAGTCTCCTCTAGGTTCGTCAACTACGAGGACCTAGTTCCCAAAAATATTTGTGGGGTAAAAACGGGAAAAGGGGGAGTCACTCTCACCGAAGGCGAGATAGAAGGAGAAGTACAAGTGGGGGACCGAAAGGTACTTCAAAAGTTTCAAGCGTTCGACACCGACGCCTTTGAAGCCGTATTGGGGACGGACTTCTTTGCGCAAAACGAGTGGATAAAATATTTATCCCTTCAAGAGCCCACTCACTTGTTGGTGGTGAACGAAGAGCAAGAATGGGAAGCAATACCCCTCAAGGAGACAAAGTGTCCAAGACCTACGCTCAAGACTCTCAAGAGTTTTCCGTTGGCACTCAATAGCGAGGTGAAGCAAGAGAGTATCCTCGCTACCTTGAGCCTACACCGAACGGAGAACTACACTCCAGACTCCGCCGCCAAGCGTGACGCCTTTCGAGAACTTGGCCTTAACCCGAACACGTGTAACGGCGACTTTGTCGAACTCTTTGCGTCCAAAGAGAACGCCGACGCGGAGTACTTTTGTACTCCCAAAACCAACAACACGTGGTGGTATGACTGGGGAAAGTTGGGAGCTTGGAAGATGCTCTACGCCAACCCCCCTTTCTCAAAAATAATCCACACGTTGGTAAAAGTTTATGTGGACCAAGGTACGGTCGCGTTGGTTATTCCCGAAGGGAAGAAGTGGGAAGGAAAAGAAAAGCTATGGGGGCCTATACTCGAAAAGTTGACGGTGACAAAGTTGCTCTTACCTGACGTTCCTCTTTACCGACTTAACCCAAAAGAAGAGGTTTTGCCAAAGCCCCGTTGGCGAACGGCTATGTACCTAGTCTCGGGGAAGAACGTGTCCTCTAACCCCATGGAAAACGTGTCTGAGGAGATAAAGAAGTTCGTGCTAAAGCACCACCGTGGGTACGGAAAAGAAAAAATTATGAAAAGGTTTCCGGACGTGGACGAGAGCAAGGAAGAGTACAAGTTCGAGACGCCTAAGTTTCAAGTCGAAGAAGTGGTTCAAGAAAGTCCGAAAGAGGCAAAAGAAGGTCAAGAAGAGAGCAAAGAAACCTCCGACGAAGGCGGAAGTATATCCGAAGCTCCTTCGGAGTCGACTATACCCTTTTCGAACGACTCCTACACCACTATGGACTACGACGACTTCCTCGCCAACCTGTTCTTGGAAGAAGTAGAACCTCTAGAGGCTCCTTCGACCCCTTCCGAAACTCCTAACCCCGAAAAACTTCTTTCACACGTTTCCGTCCCACTAGAATCGATGACGAGCGAAGGAGACGAACGTGAACTCCGTCTCCTACACGCCCGCCCGAGTAAAAATTCGTTCCCTTCTTCAAAAGAAGATTTGGAAGAAACTCGTCTCCTTCTACTAAATCCATTTGACAGACTCCAAAAACTGGAGCTAAAAGAAAAATGGAAAAGCATGGTCTACCTAGACGAGTACGACGGAGAAGATGGGACGTATTTCGATGTCGGCGAAGAATTGGTCATGCTTCACGAACTACACGAAGCATTGGAACAAGAAATTGAAGGAGAAGAAGAAAAGAAAGAAGAAACAAAAGATCAATTACGCCGGAAAGACATCAAGAGACTAAGAAAGAAAGTCAAAGAAAAGAAGAAAATTGATCACCAGGAGAATCAGATGATTTTGGACCCCGAACAAGTCCTAGCCCTCAAGAAATTGACGGAGCAAGATGAAAAATCTAAGAAACAAGAATTAGGTGCGTCCAATCACACGCATCTGAAGACCTCAAGATTTCGCTCGACAAAATGGATGTTGATGAGAGGATCAAGAAAATCATCCTGCATTTCTCTGACTTTTTTGGTCCGTTACCTCCACCCGGATCGGTGAAGAAAATCGTGACCATGGACCTAGAACTAAGAGAAGATTTTCTCAAAGATCGAGTTCGATGTCGACCGTACCCAGCATCAAAAGATGACATGGCTGAGATTACTCGCCAAATCAAAGAATGCGTGGAGGCCGGTTTGGTTCACGAGTACAAAAAGACGGACTATCCTAAGCATTGCATTCCATGCTTCCTGGTAGCTAAACCAGGGAGCACTGCAAAAAGATTGGTTGTCGACTACAAAAAGGTCAACCAGAAAATACAACTGCACAGCGGTTCGCTGCCCCTGATGGAGAACACCGTGGAAACCGCTGCTGGATGCAGATACAAAACTAAAATGGACAAGCGGTCCGGTTTCTGGCAAATTGACCTAACGGAGCGTGCCCAAGATCTAACGGCATTCATCGCTCCGGATGGACGGGTCTACAAATGGCGGGTAATGCCATTTGGTATTGCTAACGCCCCGGCGTTGTTCTAGGAGCTGATGAATCAAATCATCGCCCTGTGTAAACGACGACCGGCCGTCCAAGAGCTCCTACAGCGTGGTGCTGTCCTGGAGGCTCACATCGACGATGTCATCCTAGGGACGAACACCATCGATGACCATCTCCTACTACTCCGAGAATTCTACACCGTCTGTCAAGAAAATCACCTCCGCATCAAGCTGGAGAAATGCGAATTTCTCAAGACGGAAACAGACTACCTCGGATTCCACATCGGAGATGGATGGTGGAAACCGCAGGATCAAAAGATGAAGCCCCTGATGGACTTCGACCTAACGGATTCTATGTCTAAAGCTGAAGGAGTTCAGAAAATCCGACAATTCATCGGATCCTGTAATTTTTACAGGCGGCATCTCCGAAATTTCACGGAAGCCAGCGCACCACTAACGGATCTCATCAAGAAGGAGACTCCGTGGCGCTGGGGACCTATTGAAAAGCAAGCAATCGAGGATGTCAAGAAGAAAATCCGAGAATGCCTAGTACTTGGAGTACCCCAACGCTACGGCGAGATGATTCTAATCACGGATGCCAGTAACGTTGGAGGAGGAGGGACATTATTACAGTGGCAAAAGCTAACTACGGTTGAATGTAAAGACATTGATTATCGCCTAAGAGTTCAAGGTGTCACAAGAGAAGGATTCATGAAATCTGACTATGACTCCCAAGAATGGCGCCTAGTTCCACTTGGCCACTGGAATTGGAAGTGGAATGCAGCCCGCTCACACTATCACACCTACGAGCAGGAGCTGTTAGCTGGAGTTCTAGTGTTGGCTAGTCAACACAGGATCCTGGGTGCCAATCCCATCACGTGGCTATGTGATCAGGATTCCCTGAAGTACTTTATGGAAAGACCACCGCCAGATGGAAAACGTCTACGACGATGGTGGGTCTACCTGAGCCAACTACGACTCGCTACATTCCACATCCGGGGAATTAAAAACGAACTCTGTGATTATCTATCACGGAATTGTTTTGATTCCCTGGTGGGGGCAGACACCGAGATGATGGCCCAAGAAGCTTTCGCCAAGATGGATCAACATCTCGATCTCTTTACGAGGAAAGAAAAACTCATGTCCTGGAGTATGAAAGACCTGACGGCCGATTACTCGGACATCTTGGACCAGTTGACGATTGGAAGCTCAAAGATCCTGGATGGAGTACAATGGTCCTGCACGTCAACTCACCTATACAGGGAAGACCTCATTTGTGTCCCCAAAGACTACGAAGAAACTATGTTGGAATGGGCACACAAAACGGATGGTCACCCTGGGGTGGAGAGAACTCTTTGGTTCTTCCCGAAGTATTTCTTCGCTAAGAGTAGCGATGCATCTCTCAAGAAGATTTCATCTAAGATCATCGCTGAGTGTCCCTGCACTAAGGCTAAAGCTAACACTGCAGCGGATCGTGGTGAGGTAAGGAATCTCCCCATTCCGAACCAAATGAACTCCATCCTCTACGTGGATTTTATGGAGTTACCTAAATTCGCTGGCCATGACTTCGCCCCCCTGGTGACGGATGGACTCAGTGGCTACAGCCGAGTGTTTCCCCTTACTAAGAAGGTAGATGGTGAAGGAGTATTGAAAGAGATTTTTGAAGGATGGGTACAAGGCTACGGATTACCCAAGATTATCCACAGCGATCAAGACATCCGGTTTACCAGCCCTACTGGTTGGTACCGAAGCGTCATGAGAGCTATGGGTACGGAAGTCCAGTTCGGAACTCCTTACCTACGAACAAAAAATCCTCTGTGCAAACGCCAAATTGGCTGTTTCAAAACAGTCATGAGGATTCTGATGCTGGCCAAGAAGAGCCGAAACTGGCTAAAACTAGTCCCATATGCTATCTACTTGATGAATAATCAAGTGAGTAGCAGGACTGGTTTCACCCCTACGGAACTGTTCCTAGGGAGGCCAGATTTCAACTTCGAATTCCCCTGCGCGAGCGAAGGAAATCCTAAAGTTGATGACTGGCTCACCGAGCAAAAACGGATCGCTGATCTATGCCGATCACTACTGGAAAAGAAAAGAAGTAAGGAGAATCGTACCAAGAACCGCAAAAGAAAAGAAGCTATCTACCAAATTGGTGCCTGGGTTCTGGTACATCACACAAGATTCAAGGCATGGCCTCGTAACACGCTGGACAGCCCTTACTTCGGACCATTTCTGGTCACGGATGTAGCTGAAGGATCCGTGTGGATCAAAACTCATCCTAAGTACGGAGGTCTGGTTGAAGTGGGTTACCCACAGCTTAAGCACTATGACGTGCTAGACGACCTCTACGACTGGGAGGAAGATCTACAAGAAAGCCTGGAAGCTGCAGCCGAAGATTTGGCCGCGGATCCTATGGATGAAGATGAAGAACTGCCGCCTAAGGAGGATGACGGTTCACTACGGATGCCCGAAAGGGACATCTCTCTCTCTAGACCTACTGTACCTACAGCTACGGCCGTAGAGGCTAGACCCAAAAGAATAACCGCTAGTGAACCCATTACGTTTACTGAATCAGAGATGAAAAAGCAAGACTACTACTTTGTTGAAAGAATCCTTCGCCACACCTACAAACGTGGTTGGAGATTCTATACAAAGTGGTCTGGCTATTCTATCTCTGACTGTACCTGGGAGCCAGTGACGGCTTTCATACTCGATGACGGTAACGTCAACGAGGTTTCTGCTGATTACTGCAAATCTCAGGATTTGCGTGACATTCTGCAGTCAGCCCAAAATCAGGCCCGCAAGCGTGCTGGGAGGTGAGACTACTCCCTCCTGTTTCATAGCACCTGTGAAAACGGTGCATCTATGGTCCTTAGGCCCTGTTTCACTGAGCAGTGAGTTCACACTCACTAGCCTGGGAGTTGTCGTGGATTTCCAAGGGAACTCCGAGGCTGGGGGACAGGTTTCACCAATCTAGGGAGGGAGAGAGATGAGCGGTGTGTAACTGGCGCGCGTGTGAGTGTCAACAGCCCCAACTGAAGTGTGTTGCCTAGGAGAGAAGTGAAACACTACTGCTAAGCAAGCCGATTCTTACGGGTGGTGAACACCTGGTTCCATTTTGGAACAGTCAAGCATCCACCACAGGAGGGGCAGGGTTGGTGTTCCCCAGGGATGGGACCTCCCCCAGGAACTGGGTGGGCTGCAGGACGAGCAGAGTTTGCAAGGGCTGCCCAACCACGACCAGGGCTACCCCCTTGGCTGCAAACCTCCCCGCCTTGGGCACCCACCGTCAAAGACGCTAACGCCTGATCCTACACAGCAAGACACCCTGATCCTACAACTTCCCACACACACGCCCACGCCAAGGCAAGTCAAGTTGTAGCTAACACCAAGCATCCCTGAACAAACAGTGAACGCTTTGGGTGCATCTCGCCTCCGGTCCGATGACACCCGTGCAAGTGTGGACACGGAACCGAAGCTCAACGTGATCCGTGCAGAGTGAGTGAATGGCGCGCAAAAGTGTGTTGTGTTGAGTATGTGTGTGCAGTGCTGTGCGTGGATGTGCGGTGCAGGGCGAGCATGTGTGTGAATCTACCACAGGGTCTCTACCTTGGGGCTACCCAAAAGAAAAAGAGAGAGGGTCACACACGGGGAGACCAGGAAAAAACCGTCAGGGATCAGAATGGGAGTGGGAACAAGGGCCAGCGTACGCTGACCAACGCGAACGCCCTTGCCCATTCCAATCCCCTGCCTTCCCAGTCTCCCACACGCTGAACTTAACGCTCTACAAAGGAGTAGCCCTTTGCAGGAGCGCCCCTTGCTAACGCCTCCAACCCACATCCCACTCTCCACTCCACACTCCTCCCACACTCAGAGAACTCAAACCGCGCAACTTGCAAGTCGCGAATCTCACCCCAGAGTTTCATTGGTTAGTTTGAGTTCCCACGGTCCTACACTCTCTAACACACGCTGCATGTGTGAGCGGCACGGTGAGACATATGAGTGTTTTAGGTGCCTGCACGTGAGCATATGCATGCACTGAACGATTCACCAGGCATTCCGCCACAAAACCAGACAGAGGACACTGACGCATATAGCGGCGCCTCCGCTATGCATGCGTGCTGTCCTACAGAGCGAGCAAGGAAGGTTCTCCCTACCTCCCGAACCTTGAATGTTTCCCTTATGAAGGTTTTACCCTCTATCCTACTTGGATACGGAGTTTGTACGTGTGCACGACGCGGCGTACGCTGCTATTTTGCATGTGTGACGGCCTGTTTCCCTCCTGAATCCTGCCTGAATGCCAGCCCAAGCCAGACCTTGCGAGGCACCAAGAGCGTGCAAAAGACGGCAAAGCAAGGTAAAAACACGCTACGCGTGTTGTGCAAGCTCTAACCAACACGTATGTTTCATTTCTGTTGTGCTATGTGTGGCTGATGTTCAAACTCGCCTATTAAACGCACAGTGGTGAATTGATGCGCGCAAAGCGTACAGTTACCCTATGGCTGTACCGGGGTTGGTACCATACAGTACGTGTACCGTTCGGTATCGATACCATACAGTACTCGGGTGTCCTGTATGGTATCGCCTAGCCCCAATGAAGACCCACTAGGCACCACTAAATGTCCGCTGAATCCTTGGTTTTACGATATATTTGAGCTGATTCCAACAACCAAACTTTTGTCCCAAAAACACCAGAAAATTTCAACAAATATTTGTTACCACAGACCTGCTTTTAAATGTTTCTCAAAACACCCTGCAAATGATTCACACCTTAAATTGTTTGCTTCCCTTTTATGCACTACCCTGCCTGCAGTTCAGCCAAAAAGACAATGTTTCTTAAAACACCGTGCAAATGACTTTTCAGCTCTACCCTGTCTTGCCCTGCAACTCAGACACAAAGAATACTTTAACGTCGACTTTACTGCACACTGTCTTCTTCCTGGTCCAGCGCTAAGCGTGGGCCTTGAAAGAGGGGTCCCAGGATTCAACAGAGCTAAACAAAGGCAAGGCTACACATCAGGATATCAATACACACATGCATGCCACGCCTCAGGGTTGATGGAGGCACAGAGGCCAAAGTCAAATTTACAGATCCACTCATTGCATGTGAATGACAGGCACACGCACGTGACACACACTGAAAACAAGACTTCTGGCGAATACAACTTGAGGCAGACGACGCTTACTTACCTTGGCGCTTGGGCGCAGCGCGGAGGTCGCCCCAGGCAGTGCTGCGTCGCCCTGACTTCACGCGTCGCCCTGACTTCACGCGCCGTGCGCGCAGTGCTGCTTCGCTCTGATTCTACGCTCAGTGCTGCTTCGCCTTGACTTCACGCGCAGTGCTGCTTCGCCTTGACTTTACGCGCAGTGCTGCTTCGCCTTGAAGTCCCGTGCAGTGCGCCCTGATTCTATGCCCATTGCTGAGGCTTGCACGTTGGTGGACGCATCACTGGAGCATGAGGCTTGCGCTTGCACAGGGAGAGGGGCTGAGGCCCGAACATACACGCCGCTCGTCAGTAGGCAGTCCGATAGTCGTTGTGCACGGCTTTGAACGCGTTCTGCACGAGCACGTCCTCACATGGCCCATCTAAAAGGAGGGATTTAAAACCTTGCGAGCAGTGTTTTTCAGCGTACACGGCACCGCTGCTGCAAACTCATGCACCGCTGAATGCGCATTTACAACGCGGTCACAACAATACTAGTATTAGCAGAATTCGTTCTTATGTTCCCAAAACTGCGACATTACGATTCAAGACTAAAAGTGGTGCCGTAATGCATAACAATGCTAATTACCAACATCGGTAGTAAACTTTCGATCCAGCAGCGTGTTTTTCGCAATATTTCAATTCATCTGGCAATTTTCCGTCTAGCGTGCGCGCGTGCTGCAATGCGGTGCCTGTCTGCGGTACCATCTCAATACCGCACACGTGCTGTGCGGTATTAATACCAGACGGTACGCGTTCGCGGACGGTACGCGTTCATGAACGCCGTACGGTACCAACCCTGGGCTGTACTGTGAACCCTCCCCGCGCAAAAATTTTTGCCTGTCTGTAAGCCTCACTTTAGAAAATCGCGTTTTTCGCTGCTCGTTGTTTTCCAAATTCTTTGTTTTACAAAACTGCGCTTTTTGCAGCTTCAGAAGCGCTTTTTTACAAAAGTTCAAAAGTTTTTGGACTTTGGAGGCTTCGCCCCCAGTCCCGCACGGCGGACGCGCGCAGTTACGGGAGTCGCCAGAACTCCCAGCGCTACACTTTGCGCTTTTCAGGTGTCCAAATACTTTTTCAAGTTTTGGTTCCTGGCGAGTTAGAAGCTCAGCTACGGTTCATTTTGAAGTTCCTTCAAGCGTTATTCATTGCCGATTTCAAATTGATTTCAAAAATCGGTATCTGCATTTGTTATGTAAGGCTTCCCTAAGGATTCCTACGCCTTGTCCATGCTTTCTATATCACTTTGTGCACAATCTTTCTGGAACTTCTGGTATTTGCATTTTTAGCTCCAAACTAATCACCTATTGTGCTGTGGTAAGAGTGGTATAGTAAGAAAGGTAACTCACACGTATGCTTTCCGAAGTCATTCCACTCATTCTTTACTGTGGTACTGAGGTGCAGTGATCATACTTGGTATTGAAGGTTGTCCAGTTCTGGACTGAATAGTAAATGCTAAGAGATTTCACAGGGCTGCATATGATTATGGCCACAATATCATTTTTCAGCCTATTTTTCTGAGTATTTACTCCTGAATTCCAGGGCTTCAGTCGGGGGGGGGGGTGAGATTGAGCCCCATGGAGTATATATTTTGAACTCAGAGTGTACTTTATTTGAACTCAGAGCAGATTCAGATCAATCATCATCATTCATCATCATCATCATTCATCATGCATCATGTGTCATGTGTCATGCATCATGTGTCATGACATGCTGGCGCCCTAGCATGTGTTTTTCACATTCCAACCCAAAACTTCACTTTCGCTCAGAACTAACACAACCACAACCCCACTCTTATGGGTTCCTAAGAAGGTTATACTATTCATTTTTCATAACTCTTTGAATTTGGATGATCACATTTTTTGACATCATGGATTGTCATGCATGTCATGCATGATCGACTCATTTTGTGAGTGATACCACACATACTACCTTCGAAGGAGTCTAAGGCCCCTAAGGGACCTCTATTTACTCTACAACCCTTTTCCACGGTTGTCCCTACTACTACATGTATTTTAATGCCTATTTGGTGGGTCCCAAGCATGTTTCATGTATTGGGAGATCCCAAGAATATACCTAGGCCTAAGCCAAGCCCCAAACACAAGGTGAGAGAAGAGAGATAGATAGAGGAGAGGCGCCTGGCGACGACACCAGGGAGCACGTGGTGCTTCCTACGTAAGTCCTAACTAGGTGTATTTTACTACAAGAGGCATATTTGTATGGTGAGAGTGGAAGAGAGGTAAGGAGTGAACATGAGTGTAAATAATGATTGTGTTTCATAGTCCCTTTTTTTTGCTATGGACTAAGCTGGAAGACTACAATACTATGAGCCCATTACTTTTCCTGTTGTTGAGGAGGGTGCCAAATCTAACTTCAGCATCCCAGACCAGAGCCTTCTTGGACCCCTTCTTGGTCTCCTCTCGGTTGCCCTTGAGCATGGTCGTCATGGGGGCTGCATACTCGGCATACATTTTGATATACCCCGAGTAGTAGTTGCAGAACCCCAGATACGCCCGTAGCTCAGAGACCGTCTTGGGCTTTTCCCAGTGCTCAATCGCAGCCACCTTGCCAGGTATGGGCTTTCGCTGCCCGTTCCCGACTACGTGGCCAGCGAAGACCACCTCGCTTACCGCAATGGTGGCCTTGTTACTGCTGCCCGTGAGTTTGTGCCGAACCAACAGGTCCAGCACTCGAGTGACGTCCCTCTCATGTGCCTCCAGGAGCTCCTCGTAGCTCATATTGGGGTCCCCGGACGCGATGATGACGTCGTCCACGAAGGGGTCCGCACAGTCACGCACCGGCTCAAGCAGGTTCTCCAGCATCCGCTGAAAAGCTGCATTGCCGTTTGTGACGCCCATGGGCATCACCTTCCACTGGAGAGGTCCAAGTTGAGTGCTCATGGCTGTGCAGGCACGGGACTCCTCGGCGAGAGGCATCTGATGATAACCATGTTTCAGGTCAATCACCGTGAAGATCCTCCGCCGGTGTTGTTTTTGCAGCATATCCTCAATGAGGGGCAGCGTATAGCTGTCGTGCTGCGATTGGGCGTTTAGGCCGCGGTAGTCGACCACGAGCCGCCACTCACCGGGCACCTTCTTGGGGACGACGAAGCATGGAGAGGCCCACTCGGAGTGGCACGGCAGGAGCCAGCCTCTCTCGATGAAGTCACGGAGGATCTTCTCCATGGCTTCCTTCCTCTCGCCCCTCAGGGCGAACTCCCGGTGTCGATACACACGGGGGTCCTGCTTCAGTCGTATCTTGGCCTCGCCATACGGTCCACGCACCGGTGGGGGAAACACAGGCTCTCCGCTGAAGAAGGTATCCCCATACTTCTGCTTCAGCCTGGCCCTCAATGCCTGGATCTTGGGGCAATCATCGGACTCCGCCTTGGCTGTTCCGGGCACTTGAACCACGGAGCTTACTAGAGGGGTAGCGACCCCGCTCGACTTCGGCTCAGGTGGTCTTCCCAGGTGGCCCAAAGGGCCATCTCTGGTCTTGCCTCGGAATACATCGCCGTAGGTGGGTGGGTTACCGCCAGGCGGCTCGTCCTGGCTGGACAAGTGGCCCAGCACCCTCTGTACGAAGGTGTTCCCATCATAGGAACCGGAGACGATTGAATCCACTTCCCACCAGGCTTTGGCCTGGCCTTTGCCGTCACGCTGGTTTCCCCAGTCGTGAAAGGGCTGATCCATATACCCCTGAACCAGATCCAGCTCCTCTTCAGTGAGGGGGTCTTCCGATTCTCCGATGTCAACAGGGGGAACCGCAAAGCATTGCCTCCAAGGCTCCGCTACGATGCGGTTGACACACACGAAGTCCGTGGTGTCGGCCTGTTCAAGGCCCCCATCCACATAGTGGAATTCCGTTGGCCATCTCTGGGGTGGCATGGGCTGTCCCTTAGCGTCCTGATAGACACTATCTCCAGCCGGTAGGACGACCTTGTTTAAGGTCATGTTGGTCAATGAGGCTACCCAATGTCGGGTACTTTCCCCCTCGGTGCATCCCATAGGAACAACCAGCACTGCCTTGGAGCGGTCCTTGCGAATCTTCGCTATCGCTCTTGGAATGTCCCAACGGGGGCAATGGATCCACATCAATCCCTGATGCGGACCCCAGTGCTTCTTCCACGCGGAGTCCTGTGCGCTCCAGTACTTCTCACAAACCCGCAGATGGGCGGAGGTTCCTGAAGAGAACGCATCCAGGGCCAGATCCGAAGCTCCGAGGTCCGCGACAACTCGTCTCGCCACTTCCGGCATTACGCTGTACTCCTGGTTTGCAGGACCAGTTGGCTCAGTGTCCAGTGCGGCCACTTCGAGCTGATTGCGTTCCGGGTGGATCCATTGGCATTCCACATGGTGCTCAGGTGACGAAAGCCACGAGAGCTGGTCGTCCTGGTACAGGGTCATGGAGGCCTGGGCAGGGAGGACGCCGGAGTCCGTCTCCATCATGAAGTCGTACCCAACGATCATGTCCCAGTCCATCTCGGCCTCGTAGAAGCGACCATGCAGGACGATTTCCTTGCCGAGGTCCGGGCGGCTCAGCTCACGGTGGTTCACGAACTGCAGCCCAATGGCCGCTTCCTTCGTGCCTCCCACCATGTACTGGCCGTTCGCCACCTTCAGCCTGACAGGTTTCAGACTGTCGGTCAGACACTCTGGTGGAAGTAGGCCAGCCTTGACCAAGCTGACCTGAGCTCCTGTGTCGACCAACACGTCGAAAACCTTTTCCACTTCTTCGCATAAGGCACGGATCTTAAGGTGCAACTGCCGCTCACGCCCAACTCGGCGCACGGCGTGCAGGCTCAGGATCTCCGGCGGTTCCAGAAGCTCGACAAGCGACTGGTGCAGGTCGTGGACAATGGGCTCAGGCTGCCCATCTGCAGCATCTAGCTGTTGCATACCTTCCAAATGAATTGTTGGATAGGGGGGGGGGAGACGTGCAAAGTGTAGTTGTTTGTGAAGTCCCGCCCCCCCGCCTTGTTGGGCTTGGACCTCTTAAGCGTGTTGCGTAACGATTCCCAGGTAATGTCAGGGAGGAGGCCGTGTTTTGTGGGTTCGGGGCAGGCGGGGGAGTGTGCGAGTAGGCGATCCACTAGAGTGTTCGGCGGTGCGTATTCGAGGCTGCCCCCCAGGGTGAGGAGTGTAGAAGAGAAAATAGAGCCCACTTCTTTGGGGGTGGAGGCGAGCTGTGTGGTGCCCGGGCGCTTCAGCGTTATTTCACCTCGTTCCACGGGGTTGAGCGCCTCGTTGATGGTGCGTTTGATCCTAGTTTTCCTCACTAGGCACCGATGGATTTTGGTGGTGGCGGCCTTGTTCACTTTGGTTTCCCACTCCTTGACGAGTTTGTTGAGCGTGTCCATGGAAGCGGGGTAGTTGGGATGGCTGGGGGGGGGCAGGGTTTGCAGGGACTCTTTGATTTTCTTTACCAGAGCCGAGGAGGTAGGGCGTGACGGCGTGGTGATACTGTGGTAGCTGGTCGCCACTTCCTCCAGCACGACTTCTGTGAAAAGCTCGATGTCCGCTGGGTGCCGGACCGGGCCTTCCGCCCGCGGCAGTCCCCTTGTGCTTATCGCTTCCCGACCGGGATGGTTCGGCGCTTCCCACGTCACCATCCTGCGACCGCCCTAGCTGGGGCCCTTGGCTGCAGGGGGTCCGCTAGGGGGCGTCGGTCGTGGAAGTAGGGGTTTTCTTCTCCGCATCAACCTCGTTGACGCCCTTCTTCCTTCCCCCTCTAGTCTTCTTGTCCTTGTCCTTGTTCTGGTCGTTCTGGTTGTTCTCCTTGTTCTTGTTGTCCGCCTGGGGACCCAGTTCCTCTTGATCTCCTGGATCTCCTTGGCCAACTCGGTCCCCTGCGACAACAGCTTGGAGAGCTCGTCCCTGTCCACCTCCACTTTGGCCTCCCGGATACCCGCAGGTGCACGCTTCTTCGACCCGTGCACCTTCTTGTAGGCCTCCGTGTCGGCCTGGTCGATGGGGCATGTTCGGTGGTCATGGTTGAAGCCGTTCTTCCTCCCATAACACACGAAACAGCCCTGAGGGTGAGCTCGTATGAACTCTCCAAAGGACAGCGGAGGGTCGCCAATGCGGCGAGGGTCCCTCTTCTCCTTCTTCCTCCAACCCTGCTGCAGGGGCTTCCAGTTTCCCGGTTTTTTCCCCGCGCTCAGGTTGTTGGCCACGAAGGCACAAACGGCCACCTCGGCGGGCTCATCGTCGTCGTCATCGTCGACAAGAGTCTCATCGCCGTCGGCTCCCGCTGGGTCCATGGCAGCTGCCCCGCCATGTCCCTCGCCAACGTAGTTGACGTCGCGGTCGCCGGGCCTCAACCCGCGGGTGTGGTGGAGGTTCCGGTACTCCTTGAGCACCTCCTCTCCAACCCAATCCAGGATCTCGTCGCAGCTCATCCGCGCCGGGATGGCCTGCAGACGGATGGTCTGGCCGCTCACGTCACACTCGTCAAGGCGCCACATCGCGGTCTTCTCGCGATCGCCCGAGACGGTGATGAGGAGAGCGTTCCGCAGGGAGTGCCGTTCGACATCCCGGGTCACGTTCCTCCTCGCCCAAGCCACCACGTTCGAATGATATTCCTTGGGGAGCATCATCTTGACCGTGTGGTTGGACTTGGCCCGCATGGCTTCCTCCTTGGTGACCCTCTTGATCCATGCTTCCGGCAGCATGGAGAGCAGGCGAGCCTGCTCGTCACCCTCGTTCCAATCCTCCACGTTGCGGCGGAAGAGGGTGTAATGCCCTCGGAAGTCTCGCCAGTCCCGTAGGCGAATCTCCCGTCCATCATGCTGAAGCCTGATGGACTTCCACCGCTTGGCAGCCACCTGCGGAGCGTCCACCCGCTCCTGCTCGTTGAGCCACTTCTTGGCTTCCTTGCGGGTCTTGATTTTCCCCTCCTTGGTCGCCACGAAGTATAGCTCTCCGAGCACTTCCGGCAGGCGGTACCTGAACCGTCTGAAGACATATTTCTCCGCCTCTGCGGGATGCATGTCCTCAGTAACGGTTACCCCCCAATCGTCCAGCTTCTCCAAGAAGCGGTCCAGGTTGAGGGGGTTGCCGTCGTACATGGGGGGCTTGATGTCCTTCAAGTCCTCCCACACGGCGGCATCTGCGGCCTTAGAGACCATGAACGCCGGCCGCGAGGTCTACTGAGGTTCCCATCGGCCTCTCCCACGGATTCCCACGGCCGCCACGTCCATCTCCTCCATGGAATCCCTGTGGCTACGCCGCGGTTCCTCCATGTGCGCTGAACCCAGATGTTCACGCCGTACTCCTTCCATGTATGCCTCCTCATCACGGCGCCGGCGGCTGCGTTCAGCGGCCTCCCGTCGTACACCACGCGGCGGGCTGATGTCGAACTCCTCCAGGTCCAGATCCAGGTCCTCACCCGCGCCGACTTCCCACTCCACGTCTCCTCCGGGGACCTCATTCCTGAGTCCACCATAACGCCCGCCAGCCATTGGGATTGGCTCCTGGGCTGGTGCCGGGCGTCGGGGGCGTACAGGCGTCCGCGGTGGAGCACGGCGGTTGTGGTAGTCCGAACTGAGCCACTCATCGCGCCAATTCTCACTGCCACTGCCGGGCGGCACGCGCTCGTTGCGGCAGCCCGCGCTGTGGTGAGAGGAAGCGGTGAGAGAGGGGGCACTGGCGCTGGGGCGACTCCTGGGGGCTCTGCCGGGGGCGTGGGGTCTGCCTGGACCTGGTCCGGGTCCCCAGCCGTCGTCCGACGAGCCAGACTCCAGGGGTGGGTGGTCGCTGCCGACGCTCCCACGGGCTTCCAGCGCGTCCAGCCTCTGCTGCAGGCCGTTGATGACCTTGTTCAGCGACTTGGTCTCGCCCCTGGCGATGTCCAGCTCTCTCTGCGCGCGCGCGGGGACCCTGGCGATGCGAGTCATCTCGCCCTTGCCCGTGTCTACCTCGCGCTGGAGGAACTGGACCCTCCTGCGGAGGTAGACAATCCACCGCCAGGTGGTATCCGGGTCGCCGTTCCCTGGTGGGTCGTCGGGGTCCCCAGGGGGTCCTCCAGGAGGGCCTCCGCCGGGTCCGCCCGGTCCAGGGGGTCCTGCCCCGCCCGGTGGTCCGCCTCCAGGGGGTCCACTTGGTGGGCGTCCTCCAGGAGGTCCTAATGGTCCTCCGCCAGGGGGTCCCGGTGGGTCTCCCCCGGGTCGCCTCGGTGGGTCCAAAATGGGCGCTTCTTCGTGATGCCGAAGTCCATGTCGCCCCACCTGGGCGTCTCGGTCTTGGAAGACTCCGAGCTCCGGTAGGGAGGAGGGAGATCCTCATCCTCACCTTCCGGTTCCATGGGGACGTCTCCGCCTCCTCCGCCCGTCCAAGCCACCACTTGGCGATGGCGGCGGCCTCGTTCATCCCCGTCGCTGGCGGTGAAGAAGGGGTCACTGTCGTGGGGGTGTCCGCCCGCTGGCCTCCGTGGCCTCTCGGGGGTCTTCCCCTTACCCTTCCTCCGTCGGTGGGCGGTGGGGCCACTGCTCCCACTGCTGCCCGTGTCGGCCTCGTCCAGCGTCATCTTGGAGGAGGCGTCCCCTTCGAAAAGCTTTCGAAGGGTCTCCACTCGTGATCCTCCCGGGGGAGTCTCGCGGCGGAGTTTGGCCTCTGCCTCCTCCATTGCGGCGGCTGTGGCTGCGGCAGCTCGCGCTTCGGCTTCCTCCCGGGCACGAGCCGCTTCGGCTTCCCGGGCCTGCTGCAGCCGAGCCTTGTCCGCTTCCAACGCCGCCAGCTCCGCCTCCGTCTTGGCCCTCTCCTCAGCGACCTTCCGTCGCGCGGCCTCGATGGCGTCCTTCTTGGCGGCGTCCGCCTGGGCCTTGGCCGTCGCTTCGGCGTGGGCCCTTTCCTCCGCCTCCTTCTTTGCCCTCTCTTGGGCAAGCGCCTCTTCCAGCGCCTTCACCTCGGCCTCCTTGCAGGCAATGGCCTCCTGCGTCAGGCGGGCTTCCTCGTCGGCTGCCGCCAGCTCACCGTTGACCTGGGCAGTCGCTGCCCCATGGGCGGCTACGGCCGTGAGTCCGGCCGCAATGGCCGCCACTGTAACAGGGCCAGTGCCCTAGCCCCTTGGGTTCTCTTGGTCTTGGTGTTTGGGGACCATTTCCGTTGATCTCCGCCTGCTGTTTCGGAAAAACCTTGCTGATTTTGTGAAAACCTTGCTGATTTTGTCCAAAAATCCTGCAAGCAACACCTGAACCCCGTCAGTGGCATGCACGCTCAACATGTTTCATGTCGTCTTTTGCATCCTTCTGTCGGAGGTTCATCCATACCCATTGTACGAATAATTCATAGACCCTTGCCGGGCCTAACCACTGGCGCATGCCTGCAGACACGTAACATACAAAGAACAGGGCATGCACCTGGCCCTTTCGTGAACGATCTACTCTACAACATTCGAGCATCGTCTTTATAAATGCGGGCATTCGCAATAATTATAACTACAGCGTTCAAAAGGCTTTTTATACTATAAATCCGTGAATTTCCTAAACTCTGTAGTCAATGCTGACGGTCACATCGCTGATCTGGCGACCGCGTCTCGCGCTTTGTAGCGCGCTCTGTCTCCCAGCGCTCCAGCGCTCCAGCGCGCTCTGTCGCGGACAATAATAAAATACAAAATATGCAAAAGCATATATAAAAGGTAGACAGAAAAAATAGAAATATTAAACACGGCGCTGACCATTACGAGGTCTGTGCCGAAGACGGTCGTGGGGCAGCCGGACCGGCTTCACCCCCCTTCTGAGAAGTGAACCGACGGTTTTGGAACCGGCCGTTCACGCACATCCACTCCATCTTTCCGCACCGTACCTTCGAGTGCAACTGCCACTTTCGGCTCTCGCGGCATGCAACTGTAGCACGGATGGTCACGGTCAGGCCTCCATACGTCGCTTCTACGTCGCTTCGGCAGCCGGCACGCGTGGACGCCCCTTCCTCACGTCGGAGTACTCGCTCCCCAGGTTTGACGAAATCCCTGTGGCGTGGGACGTTGTGCTTGGTCTGTATGGCTTCCGAAGACTTTGCTGGCGACGGCTGTCTTCTACCAACGCTTCCTCAACGGACACTTCGTTGGCTTCGACATCGGCAGGCACATGTGGTACAGATCCAGACCACATATTTTGCAGTGGCCCGCTGCATTGCGAGTATGCCGCTGGTCCTCCGGGATCTCAGGCATTTGAACAATAGGTGCCCACAGCGGCACCGTCATGGATAGTCGCTGCATGGCGTATGCTGCATCATCAACGGACTCCGAGCTCGTCGATCCTGCTTCACTCGCCGCGCGAAACTCCATGGACTCCCTTGGACTGGTTTCGAAGAGCTCCTGCAGCGTTGCTTCATCCAAATCCGTCCACCAGGGATCTCCTTCGGCTGCGCTGTCGCCGGACTGGTGTTCGTACTCCACATGGCTTCGATTGCCGTCGCTCCGCGCCTCCTCAGTGGTTGCGGCGCTGCTAGACTCCCACTCGGTACGCGATGACGGACTCGTTGCACGCGAATCTGAGCTGCGCAGTGGAGAATGAAAGTCACCGTCGTCCTCTGACATGCGGTGTGGCCTGGGCAAGGTGGGTGCAGGACCTGCCATTCCCTGACGAGGTCAGTCGGTCGGTCGGCCGGTCTCTTGGTCGATCGGTCGGTCGGTCGGTCCGTTGGCGCATCGGTCCATTGGTCCGTGGGCGTCGGTCCATTGGTCCGTCCGTCTCTCCGTCCGTCCGTCCTTACCGTCCGTCCGTCCGTCCGTCCGTCCGTCCATCCGGCCGTACTCCATCTGTCAGTCGGGCCGTCCTGTAGAACCAGATATGAATTATTCTGTAACAGGGCCAGTGCCCTAGCCCCTTGGGTTCTCTTGGTCTTGGTGTTTGGGGACCATTTCCGTTGATCTCCGCCTGCTGTTTCGGAAAAACCTTGCTGATTTTGTCAAAACCTTGCTGATTTTGTCCAAAAATCCTGCAAGCAACACCTGAACCCCGTCAGTGGCATGCACGCTCAACATTTTTCATGTCGTCTTTTGCATCCTTCTGTAGGAGGTTCATCCATACCCATTGTACGAATAATTCATAGACCCTTGCCGGGCCTCACCACTGGCGCATGCCTGCAGACACGTAACATACAAAGAACAGGGCATGCACCTGGCCCTTTCGTGAACGATCTACTCTACAACATTCGAGCATCCTCTTTATAAATGCGGGCATTCGCAATAATTATAACTACAGCGTTCAAAAGGCTTTTTATACTATAAATCCATGAATTTCCTAAACTCTGTAGTGAAAGCTGACGGTCACATCGCTGATCTGGCGACCGCGTCTCGCGCTTTGTAGCGCGCTCTGTCTCCCAGCGCTCCAGCGCTCCAGCGCGCTCTGTCGCAAACAATAATAAAATACAAAATATGCAAAAGCATATATAAAAGGTAGACAGAAAAAATAGAAATATTAAACACGTCGCTGACCATTACGAGGTCTGTGCCGAAGACGGTCGTGGGGCAGCCGGACCGGCTTCACCACCGTCTGGGCGTGAATGGCCATCCCATGCGCCCACTCTGCAGCCTCCTCATGGGCGATGCCGGAGGCGCCCTCCATGGCAGCGTCCTGCTGCATGGCCCGTTGCCGGGCAACCCGAAGGTTGCAGGGCACCCCACAGGCGCGCTCACAGGCGCGCGCCACGTCCCTTTGGACGGGAGCGACGCGGCTGCTGGAGCTGGCCTGGTCGGTCGGCATCCTCCCGCGTTGGGCCGACTCCACGTCGCTGCTGGGGCCTGACTTCTTCAGGAGCAGCGGACGGGGCTTGGACTTGGTCTGCTTGGCGACTTGGAAGTAGTCGCCAACGGTGGTGGAGCCGGGGTGGTGACCGCCATTGGCCCGTTGGGGACTGGGGGCTGGGGTTCCGCCCTTGGCGCCTTGGGCGGCTTCGGCGGCCAGGGACTCCTGGTACTCCCGCCACTTCCGGTCCCGCTTCTTGTCCCCGGCGGACCGCTTCTCCTTCCCCGGAGACGCGCTGCTGCTGCCCTGCAGCCTGCGCTCGCTTCCCGGTTCCGGGAAGTTCTTCTCGATCATGTCCCACATGGAGACGTTGATCGAGGCGCCCGACGGGTACTCGTTGGGCTTCTCGTCCTCCTCAATCCCGTCGGGGCGCAGCCCTTCGCCGGGCCTGTCCGGCCGGGTCCAAGTCCTCCAGCGCCTCTGCTGGAAGCGGAAGGCAAACCCTTCTGCCCGCAGCCAGTCCTCCACGGCCTGCAGGCGGTCGGGGGCCATGTCCGTGCGGAGCTCGAAGCTCCCGGGCATGCCGCCTTTGCACTGGGGGTGGCTGTGGCGGTAGTGCTGGTCCCAAACCAACCCACGCAGTAGGTGCGCTGCATGGGGGTGGGGCCGCGGCCACGTCTTACCCGCTTCTTGCCAGTTTACCATGGCAGCGGGGGGGTGTACTTGGTCATGAGGTCCTTGGTATGCACTCGTTCCACTCAACGAACTGGTCCTGGTGGTGTTTGTTGAGGCGGGTGCTGCAGCACTGGACTGGGAGTGCGGCTGGTGCTGGTCAGCCGGTGGTTGTGGAGGTGGTTGACGCGACTGGGTGTGCGGCCTTGCTGGTCGGCCGATAGGACTTGCTGATGAGGGAGTCCTGGTCTGTCCACCTCCTTCACGGTCGCGGCGCGGTCAGGGCGATGCTCTAGACGGCGCTGCGGGCTCCGTGACGGACTCGGCGCTGTCGCTGGGCGGCGCTACGAGTCGCTGCGCTGCGCTGCGAGCTGCGAGCTGCGAGCTGCTGCGCCGCGCTGCTCGGGATTGGTGGCCCCGAGTGGCACGCGAGGGATGGGTAACCCCGCGGCGGTGAAACGCTTTTGACGCGTTCCCGTGGGGGGCCGGCCACGGGACGCTGCGGGTGACACGCACAGGTGAGCAGGCAGGCAAAGCACTACGCTCACAAGGGCATCATTACGCTCGTGTCATGTGACAAAGCGTTTCAGAATCCTTGCCACTCTGAAATGAGGGAACGAAAGTATGTACAGCAACACATCAGGATATGTACACATGGGGTTAAGACTGGACTGGGGTAAGGGCATAACAGGACAATAGACACTCTATCCCAACTCGTATCCCAATCCTAGGTCCGACCCTCTCAGTGGCTGGTGGGGGCGGGGGCTCAAACACAACCCATGCCCTGCTCAGTCCGGACCCTGAAACCCTGCCAATAGGAAGGGTGTCCCGCCCAGCCGCAGGCGAGTTCCTGGGAACCAAGGCTCTCCAAGACCAACCAACAGTGGGTCCCCATGCTCGCCTAACGGCAGATCCCAACTCCTCTCTGAGCTGGAGATATGGCCCCGCCATTATCCCCTAGGAGTTGGTAGCTGAAAATGGGCTGTTTCAGTCCAAACTGAAATTAGCTCAAAAATCTCCAAAATTGACCCCTCGTCTGGACCCGCCAGAGGTAGGGACGAGGCAACTGACCCTATGCCCTTCGCATACGAACTCCCTGAAGCCCTCACCCAACCTGGTTCCCTCTGAGGTCCCGGCATCAGGGCACCACGGGTTCGTTAAGTGGGGTCATAATTGCGAAAATGGCAAAATCGGCCGTCTCGGGCGACAGTCCAGGGTAGGAAATCTTGGTGATATTCACGCGCCAAGCCTTGATTCACAACCCTTGATATCCCCTTTGGTCCCATGCCCTGGGTTATTGCTTGCTGTCACGCTGGCTGCTTACTGTTCACCGAGGGGATGACCACACGGACGGGGCAGAAAGCAACATGCGGTGCAAAGGGGGGGATCGTGGATCGCACCAAAAGTTGAATAACTCCGGATGAGCCGGAGGAGCAAATACGAAACTCAATGGCATTCAACCCTTGGTCATATGCTACAATATTCGCCCTTCCTTCCTGGCTAGACCCCGTGCCCCATGGAGATATGGTAATTCCAATATGGCACACAATGGCAAAAATAGCGAAATTTGGCCCAAATGGCCCGCACTCATGATTCCATATCTCCATGGCCACGGCGAGGATCCTTTCAACCAAGGATGCTATAGACACATGGGACTTAGGTCCCAATATATGCCACTTGCCAACCCTCATGGTCGCCTCTAGCTATTTTCCCCCTTGGAGGGAAAATGACACACAAATGGGGCAGAATGGCAACATACCCCGAATTGGGTGACTCACAACTCTCCCATTGAGAGGAGAGGCCACATGGGGAAACACCCCATTCGATGCGGGTTTGTGTGCCCTCTCCCAATTGCCCTTACCCTTGGTCAAGTGGCGCACGCAACCTCGGGGGTGAAATCAGGGGGAGAAGGAGTTTGTGGCCATTTTGGGCAAAACGGCCAAAATTCACCCAAAAGTGGTCCCTCCAAATATCGTATCTCCGTATCACGAGAGAAAGGAGCCTCGGGCTTTTGCATGGATGCAAACCGAAGCTTTGCTTCCCTTTTGCAACAAGGGTTGAGGTTCAAAGCACAATGAAAGCATTTTTAACACCAATCCTTGGTCCTTGATCCTTGAATCCTTGAAGCACACTATTTATGGGAAAAAGTGCATATATCGGCGATATTGGCATGAACATATCTTTGGGTCATTGAGGAACGAAAATATGAGCAAACACTTTTGGAGTAGGCCCATAGTAGGTGCTTTCAATCATGCACACCATGGTTACATTGTCTCCGCCCACTCGTGTCAGTAGTACTTGCATATGAGCGCGTGTGCAAAGAGGCAATATGGCACGCGTGCTCACAAGGCGAAATTATATAAAATAGAAGACAAGGTTGTACAAATCAACCAAGCCGTGCACGATGTCCTTCGTGGTCTCTACTTTACATTTTGCCTTGGTTCAAGGCTCAACTTTCCATAGGCTTCGAGTACGCACCTCGGGGGTTGGGCCTTTTTGGCCTAATTTTCGACCAAAACTTGCCCTTTTTCGAAAATAGAGTTTTGGTACGCATTGAATTGCGTGGAGCCATCGTTGAGTTGGCTCGAAAATCAAAAATGGCCTAGGGCTTTTGGTCTTGTGATCATTGTGTTCGGTTATTAACGTTCATGCTCACAAGGCCACAAAGTTAGCGTTTGCGCACGCAAACGACTTGGGTTTGCGAGACCCATAGGCTGCCTAAAACACCGCCATTGCCCGCTTCCCTATACAAGATGATATGCCCGCGTGAAAGGGGCATGGATGAAAGACATAGGGGGGAGATGTAGGGTTCCGTCCGAACTCATGGTCCTTGAGAAGCATGAGTTCGCACCATCGACGGAAAGCCTTGCGCGCTGATTATCTCGAAAACGTAACGGCGAAAAATTCTGGTGAACGCACCAGATGAAAGTACATTAAATACCCTCTAGATTCAGCCCTTAAGTTCTCATAGAACCTCACAGGTACTTGAGAAAAGTCAATCACAAAACTCGCCACGGAGAAGCAACAAAGGCGCGCGAACAGGCGACATCAGGCGGCGATTTCACGACAATTAGAAATCGCGGTAGAAATCGGGTATTTCACCGATTTCCGCCCGAAAATCGCCTAAGACAATAAAATTACGGTAATTCTACATCGATTTATCGGTTAGAAATTGGATTCCAGATTTCGCGGGTTAGAGAACAGGGATAGCCGGTGTCAACGGCTTCCGCACGGGTGTGACGGCTCGCAGGCCTCCGGGCCATGGGCCATAACGGGTGTGACAGCTCACAGGCCTCCGGGCCATGGGCCATAGGTTCTGGGTACCGCTTCAATACTAGATCAAGGTCGTCATGAAGTGTATGCTCAGGTTCCTCAGAGCAAGGCTGAGTGTAGTGTTGCGACTGCGCCAACCGACGTGTGCCTATTTGTTCCATTGTTGTCAAAAATAAAGCAATGCAATAATTATGAACCCAAGGTGAAAAATTTTTCAGTGTAGTCCAACGCACCATGTGTTTCACTTCAATCTCTAACGTAACTCCGAATTCATCTACCACACGGCACACAAGAAATTGCCATGCGCCTCTCGGCATGTACTACTTCTGAAAACCGCCAAAATGAGTGGAGGGTAAGCAGCGAAGCGTGACTGGAATTGAAATTCGTTCACGTTCTACGTTCACAATCAGTGACAGATAAGTTCACCTGATGAAAGGCGTGCTTCACGACACCCCCAGCATTTTTCCTTGCAAACGTGTGTGAAAAGAGGTAACACGTGCGATGATTGCAATGTGTATTGCTCAAGAAACTATCCACATATGTATGACTCCGAATTGTATTGCTCAAGAAACTATCCACATATGTATGACTCCGAATATGGACCAAACCGGAGTGAAGTGACATCGGCTCGTGGGATGATGGATATGCGACTCTAAAAGCAAGTAACACGCAAGGAGCAGTACCTGTCTTCATAAACCATGATCATAACTTGAATTTGGTGCTCATTCACCATACCATTCGTACAAGCTAAGTGAGCTCGCAAGCACACATATTTGACATGGACCCATTGGCGTCTGGCGATACTCTTATCCACCACATAGCACACAAAATTGTAAGGCACTTCTTTACAAGCACGACTCAGAGTGGCTTGCGCTTGAAACAATAACAAATTGATTCATACAACGAACCAATGGAGACTAATGTTGGGTGTCGGTTGGCCTAATTAGTGAATGAACAACTCACGAATGGACGAATCGTTGACGCACATATGATAGCGTATCATGTCATCGTGTCATCATGCAACTAGTCACAACAACATGTGTCTAAAATGCGAAACGAACAAATTCAATACGACCTTTCTTTTTGGGCTCCAAACACATGGTGTCGATACTACCAAACCCTGCTCAACACTTTCAAAACATTACTTCATGTGGGTGGCGATTTATGTATGGCTCCCATGTACACATATTGCACCGTACACAGCTACATGAGCGAAATATTGGAATTTGTTTAAGCACGTACAAATCGAAGAGACAATGACATTGTGTCATCATTACCATGGCACACAACACAACACTAGAATAAAACAACCAATGAGTAAACGTGCAGTCATAGTTGTAACATTCCTATATCTTCACAACACTACTGCTCACCCTCTTGTGATACGACCGTTTCCTGCATGGTGGTATGGTGCGTTTTGTGACTATACTCGGTCCAATAGATGACAATAAGCAAGCAGAGAACTAGAAAAGTCGTATTTTGTGGTCGAACGATTGCGGTGAGGTGGAGATGCAAGATACGCACTTTGCGACTTTGTTAATTAGCAGTACACGAAGCACAACGCAAAAATCCTCTTCAGTGATGCATCATAACACAGGCTGCAGTACAACAAATGTGAGCAAATGTTCGATTGAATTGAAGAATGCTGCAAGAAGAATTCACCGGTCTCAAGGGCTCTACACTTCACGCAATCTACAAAACCTGACCAATTGGAATAGGTTCCCACACCATAGGTGATCCCTTATTCCGGGAGAGACCTGGGCTGCAGGACAGGCTTGTAAATGGACGTGAAGGCAAACTCAAATTAGCAGAGATGTCTCATCTACATGCAGTTAATTATTCTGTGCATTCTGGAATTCAAATCAGAGGAGGGCAAACAGAAACGCGAAAAAGGGGGATCCCATGAAAAGATAATAACGTCACAGGGTATATACTGCAATCCAATTTCAAAGAAAGATGTGGTGAACTTGCAACCAGGACGATGACGAAAAATCTCCTGAGGGTGCATGTGGCTGCCGACTTGGGGTTGGGGACCGAACGGACGGGAATGGCCATGGTATAGATCGCAGAGGGAATCGAACCGCCGATCCCTGACTCCTAAGGGCCTATTCAGTCACAGTCACCGCGCGGCACGGTGACTTGACTGAGTCAACTGCGGCGGCGTGACTCGTGGCTTGACTTGACTGAGTCAAAAAATGGGGATGGTTAAGCAGATATGACCTCTTAAGCTGATCGGTCAGATCGGCTGAGCACGGTGACGGTATGCAGACTGCGGCCCTAGCAGACTGCGAAAGACTGCGCATGAACAGGCGACATGCGCATTTACGACAACCGAAAAAACGACTGCAACGGATCTGCTGCAACTGATCTTCTGCTAAAAGGCGACAAGGATGTTTTGAACCGTTCAAAAGCCCAAATTTATGAAATAGTTGCATTATTTTATCGCCAACTCCGTCCTACTCATTTTCAACTCCCCCCTGCTCATTTTCAACTCCCTCCAAGTGAAAATCCACTCCCTCCTGCTCATTTTCAACTCCCCCCTGCTCAATTTAAACTCCCTCCTACTCATTTTCAACTCCCGCCTGCTCATTTTTAACTCCCTCCTACTCATTTTCAACTCCCTCCTAGTCATTTTCAACTCCCCCCTGCTCATTTTCAACTCCCTCCAAGTGAAAATCCACTCCCTCCTACTCAATTTCAACTCCCTCCTACTCATTTTCAACTCCCTCCTGCTCAATTTCAACTCCCTCCTACTCATTTTCAACTCCCTCCTGCTCATTTTCAACTCCCTCCTACTCATTTTCAACTCCCTCCTACTCATTTTCAACTCCCCCCTGCTCATTTTCAACTGCCTCCAAGTGAAAATACACTCCCTCCTACTCATTTTCAACTCCCTCCTACTCATTTTCAACTCCCCCCTGCTCAATTTCAACTCCCTCCTACTCAATTTCAACTCCCCCCTACTCATTTTCAACTCCCTCCAAGTGAAAATCCACTCCCTCCTACTCAATTTCAACTCCCTCCTACTCAATTTCAACTCCCTCTTGCTCATTTTCAACTCCCTCAAAGTGAAAATCCACTCCCTCCTACTCAATTTCAACTCCCTCCTACTCAATTTCAACTCCCCCCTACTCATTTTCAACTCCATGCAAGTGAAAATCCACTCCCTCCTACTCAACTTCAACTCCCTCCTACTCATTTTCAACTCCCTTAAAGTGAAAATCCACTCCTCCTACTCAGTTTCAACTCCCTCCTAGTCAATTTCAACTCCCCCCTACTCATTTTCAACTCCCTCCAAGTGAAAATCCACTCCCTCCTACTCAATTTCAACTCCCTCCTACTCATTTTCAACTCCCTCCTGCTCTTTTTCAACTCCCTCCAAGTGAAAATCCACTCCCTCCTACTCAATTTTGACTCCCTCCTATTCATTTTCGACTCCCTCCTACTCAATTTCAACTCCCTCCTACTCAATTTCAATGGACCTCAGACCTCAGCAGTGGCAAACCCAACCTCACACAGGCAAACCCTGAAGGCATGGAACATAAACTCAGACATGAAATTTGAAATGTCCTTAGTTCTTCGACACTTGAGCCCGCCACTCCAAAAGCTGCTTACACTGATGCAACTCAGCTGGCGAAAGTTGTTCCCCACATGCAGTCCGAGCATACAACTGAGCCAAGTGAGTATCAACCTGCTCAGCCGAGTCAACCATATTGTGAATGTGTGCATGCAAATGATCATTATACGCGGCCTGCTGCGCACTCAGGCCCCCAGGAGCCTGATTCACGGTGGTTAGGCCATCTGAAAGCTCAAGGGCAGCATTCAGCTCTTCCTTCAGCGGCGGACCGCTACCCCTACCCCGACCCCTAACTCTTCCCTTTGTAGCACCCTTTGGACCATCCCCTCGCTTAGCGGCCTTCCTGACAGTTGGCTGCACGGTTTGCTTGGCGGCCACCGGCGGGGGAACAGGTCGTGGTGCTTGTGCACCTGCCACATGGACCTGTGTGGAGGAGGCTCGCATGTCCACAAATTGGTTCAGTAGCCTCTCCTCTTCTTCAAGAAAGGCCCCTGCATCCTGTCCCTGGTCGGAAAGATGAGTTGCCACTCGATCCACATTAGTTATATATTGACGCATCCGGGACTGCAGGTTCCCAAGGGAGCGGACAATCTGCTCGCGTTTCGTTCTGGCTGGCAAATCAGCCCACGAGGAGATGTCGGTCAATATAATGTCATCGTATGTAGCATGGATTGCCACCGGTACCTGCACTGTGGGTAGGGGGAGGTGTTGGCTGATGCATTTGGCACTGACAAGGACCTGAGTTGCAGTCTGAAATTGTTTTAAAATAAAAATTGGATTGAACAACCCAAGATGGAAGCCGACTGAAGATGACCGATGATGCAAAACAGCAAAATAGTGACGACATGGATGCCCGACTCGGACAGCAAGTCCACAACTACACCAAAACTTCGTATAGGCACCATCCTCAGCCAATGGCTCGAACAGACAAAGATAATGTGGATAGTTCATGTAACGCGAAGTGCAGCTGGATTCACTTCGCTTTACCTCATAAACTATATTTTTGCCTTGGATTTGGTGCACACGATTGGAGATCGCACAGAATCTCGGTAGGTCTACCAACTCCGTCTCAAGTGAATTGTGACACTGTCGATCATAGTTCCATAAGGGTGCCGCCCTGTTGGCAACTATATATTGGGCCTCCCTGGACACGTCATACTCATACACGAGGTACGCAGTTGAAGGAAGCATTCATCTGCTGGAGCATTCTATCAAACGCCCAGCTTGTCACCTTGCCTGAAACGAACTTGACATAGAATGGGAAGGCTAAAAACTTCCTGTCGCCCGTGCCGCAACAATGTAGAAAACAGAAACAGAGAAAACAAGGCCTATTTCAATTTTTAACGCCATAAATCCTAGTTTTATAACAGAAACAATGTTACGGCATAAAATTCCACGCGAAATGCATCATTCCGAACAGCGCATCCAGCAGTCGCTGGAAATTCTAAACACCGTCGCAGCTTCAAATCTACAGATAACAAATGCAATCACAGAGATCATCCGTAACGCTTCCGGAGCCCCTCTGTTAGCACAACCTGTCCCTCAAGAACCCACTTTAAACATCTCTCGCTCTCTCACAGACCACTACAAAACGCAGTCCGCCAAGGCAGACGACGCACCAGCGGAGTCACCGACAAGCACTGCTAAGGTCTCCCCACCCACACCTGTTCCTTCAAGCCAGGTAACAACAGCAACATGTTTTGAATCACCATTTCCACAGAGTAAACACCCGCCGCCACCTGTCACTTCTCCTGCTGAAAATTTATTCTCGCCGACCTCACCCATTAAAAAAACACCACCACCGCCCGCTACGCAGTACAACAACACAGCGCCATCACGCCGTTTATCCTATAATCAACCATCATCCACTCTCCCAGGGCCAGACGAGGAAAACTCCGAGTCGCCCACATGGCGGTCACCGCCGACAAGCCAGAGGCCAGACAAGGTGAATACCGAGTCGCCCAATTCCCAAAGACCTGATGAGAGCAACTCCGAACCGCTATCCTGCAGTTCTGCCGACCTGCCGGACCTACAATCTGGCTCCTCAAGCGACGATGGTTCAGTTCAAAACGAAAAAGACGACAATCCTTTCACTATTCTCCGAGTAATTCCGTCCCCAGAAAAAGCCACGACCTTCCAGTTTCGCTCAAAATGTCAAAGGAAAAAGAAGAACCGGAAATCTAAGAAGGCTACGAGCAAGCAGCTAACTACGTCAAACGACTCCTCACTGTCAAGGCAGCTGTTCGGTGATCAAGACTGCGTCCTGCTCGACGAGGCAACTGCAAGGAACACCCTGTACCAAGCGTGCGCATCTGAACTCGCCGCCTTGCAAAAAGAAGCCCTTATTTCGGTTTTGGAAATTGAGGAATCGGCGCTCCGAACCACAATTCATGAACAGAGCTCTCCCGTTGTTCAACTCATAAGCGGAGAACAACTACTACGCGAAGCCATCCTGTCTGACGCCAAACGCTTTATAGCCAATGCACACGCACAAACGTATCTCAATCACCATCGAGAAGTGCTGCAAAAGTCCTCGACCGCGTATGCCCAGCTGTTACTGTTGCAATTTGAGGAATTTGAGGATACCTGCAGAAAGCAAATTCGCCACGACCACGAAACCAGCTTCTACAAATCATTTGGACCCAACAACATCAGCACGAACCGGAGAGTTCTCGGATTCACCATCAAATCAAATCAAAAAGACCAGCCTTTCAGCGCAGCTTGGCGCAAGATGGCCTTACTTAACACCAATGGTCAGCCGCTGTACGACCCATTCAAGCACACGGAGGCGACACAGACCAACTTTTTGAGAACCCAGGGAATGCTGCCAGGGCCCTCCATCACACACTACCCAGCCAAGGTCAAATCAAGCCGCTCATGGTATGACATCACGGAGCAAGACCCGCCAGAAGCTGACTTCGCTGACGACTCCCCAATCACGGCCGTCCGCACGAAGACACAGCTCGCCCTACCGTCCATCGATCTTCAAACCCCATGGTCCCAAGACACCACCTTCGAAGAGTCAATTATAGCATGGACGACGACGTGGGGAGAAAATGTTAAACGTAACATATTCGAAGTCCAGCAAATGGTTGAAATTGCTGACTTATTTGCAGACTCTTTGCATAAGAATTTTTTTCAGCATTTAAGTGACCTGCTCCACTTCTTCATGGATTGTGATATCCAGAAATGGCATGCCATAATTTCCTTCATACCCGAAAACACTTGCACATGCTCCAGCTGCTCTGACACTCCAGACCTCAGGTGATCCCCAGGCAATACTTTTACTGTATACAGTATACTCTCATATGATTTCAGCAGTTTACTGTGTGTCTGCTTTGCTGTCAGGAGGCCGGTAGACAAGGAGACAAGCAAATCAGAGTCCCGACACGACCCACAAGGTGACAAGGCGACGACGAGAGCAAGTCCTGAGTCCTGGAAACTCTGCACACAGCTTTATGGCATCACACAAAGTAACACACCACAGGTCTAACATCTATCATCCGTACTTCAAAACTTTTTTTTTATGGAAGAAAACCAAAGCAGCCAACTACATTTTACTTGATTTTGCGTAAAACAGTCTCGTTCCGATAAATTTCCACGTGTCGAAAATTAACCTCCCAGTTCGTTCCATTTACCACGACCTATATCTCCCTTTGTTCATATAACAATGAGCGGCATTGCTTAGTTTACTGAGCGGTACGTCTCTCCCACACCACCTGCAGCTTCTTGAACCCAATTGAGAATAAAAGCCCGCTGTGAAAGCTTACACAGCCCCTAGCACCCCGGGGATTGAGGGGATGCACAGTGCAAAAAGAATGGGAAGGCTTGGTTAGCTATTTGGTGATTGGCGTGCCGGTGATTCACCATTTCAGTATATTCAAGTTTATAGCCCTCCTTGGAGAGCAAGTGCAAAACAGATAAAAAAATGCGGTAGTAACCTTTTCTTGCAGTTAGGTGGCGCTTTGTGCGGCAATTCAAAGACTCAGCCCTCTGTGTAGACTTGCAGCCGAAGGTAAAAACTTCTACCTGCCATGCAACACACCAACGGTCAAGACGATGTAGGGGGGATCTGACACCAAGGTAGTCCTTGACAGTTTTCCAGCGGGGGTCCTCCAGAATTGTGCGCCAGAGAATATCAGCAGCGTCCTTATCTTGGCACTCCTGAACCTGTCGGATGGCGCTCTCAAGAGCAGTGAAATCGTGTTGCTCGAGGGAGTTTCGGCAGTTTTCGGTAAGATTTTTGTAAATGTGAAAAAGGCAGAGGAAGTGAGCAGTTCGCCCCGGGGGGGAAACCCTGGGAACGGACCCCAAGAGGGCGTATGCAGCATCACTGAACAAAACCCGGGGTGCACAACCGGTTGCCTTTATCCACTCCTGCCAGAGCCACTCATAATCCTCTGCATTTTCACTGCTTGGCATGCAGCCCTGAGCCAGGAGAAGGGTTTGGTCATGTTCGTTGATACCGCAAAACAGGGCCAATGCCTCGCCGTACCGATTCGATTTGTACGTGTTATCTTCAAAAATGACTTGTGCATATTTTCTGGCGTTTTTTACTTGCTCTGGCGTCATAAAAAACCATCTTCGTACAACACCAGTGACTGGGTCAGGGGCTTCATGATTGAAATACCAGGCAGGATCTGCCTGTTTGAGCATTTTCAGGTGGTTAATCAAACGTGCAAGATCATTTGGGCCCATCTTGCGTTCGATGGACTTGAAAAATTTCTGATGTGCTGGGTTGAAAACCCTTTGATTGCTGGGTACGCGTCCTCGCTATATTTCTTCCTCAAATTTACAACAATTTGCTCCGGCATTTCACGGCGCTCATACGCCCGCTCAAGGTCGTGCCAGAGCTCATTAGGGAGGGCTGATTTGTCCAGTGGGGCGGCCTCCTCCTCGTCAGGCCACCAATGGTCAGAGTGGTCCCAATTACACTCGGTTAGCTTCCACAGGCCCGTGCCAGGATCATGGGTTAGCGTTGCACCATATGGACACAAATCAGACTTCGTGAGAGGCCGGGGCTGCTTTTCTGGGCGTGCTCTACTGGTCTCCTTTAGGGGCCCGTGTTGTTTTAGGCGTCCCCAAATGCGACAACCAATACGTGCCCGATTACTCCCCCCTGCAGACTTGCTGGTAACGCTGTTATGTATTGCCAACTCCCCCCGAATCTTATTCAGGTATGCAACAGCTTCGGTGTGGGACCGGAAGGTGCAGCCAACCTCCTCTCCAGGTAGGGTGGAGTGCTCGGAGGGACAATGGGCTCGATCAATACGTGGGGGGCACCTTCAGGAAACTGTCCAGTACATTCCTGTAAACCTGTCTCCATGTAGGACCCACCTTGGACAGTAAGTCCTCTCTGGGCTTTCCCTGGACGAACATGTGTCTGACCTGTGTCACCCCTTGGCGTATCAGCGCTGGGCAGTAGTAAGTCAGCTTTGGGGGGAACAATGGTCGGTACTGATAGACTGAATGTCCCCGCCATTGACACTTTCAGCCATTAGTCCCGATGTTCACAATCCTAATAGAACACTCAGCGTGTCCCCTTCTTGGTTGGGGTGCTCCACTATCTATGTACATCTCCTGCTGATATGTACATTTATCAGTAATACTGGCGCTGAACAGTAGGCACTGCGAACCTGCAATCAATTGTGCTGGGCCAGTGGACCCTTCCATATAAGCGACGCCCTAAGAAAACAGGCTGTATATGAACCATACGCTCCCAAGTCTCAGGTGCGAAGCATGGCACTCATTCGGCCTTCCACTGACTTGAGGCAATTTAGTTTCAGAGCTGTGGGGGGGGGGGTCAGGGTGTCCCCGTCCTCTCTTGAAGGCCTAGGCCCCGGACTGCCGGTGCTTGCCGGTGACGCTTGGGCCGCTTAACTGAGCCCCCCCCCCCCTCCCGGGGTGCACAGCCCCGCCGCCCTCACTCTGCCCTGTGTCCCAAGTGGTGACAGCAGGGGGGGGGGGGGTCCTGTGTGGCGCCTGGCGCAGCAGTGCCGCACCCCCTGCCTACTGACTCGCATGTTGAGCATTGTCTGCGGTTGTGTGCAACGCAGAGCCACAGCCGCGGGAGCCGCGACCGAGCTTCCGGGCGCCTGGCCTTGGGCACCGCTAGGGTGATGTGAAGAGCACTGGCGCGTTCCCGTGGGGGGCCTGGCCACGGGATGCTGCGGCGGACACGCACAGTCAAGCAGGCATGCAAAGCATTGCGCTCACAAGGGCATCCTCATGCTTGTGTCATGTGACAAAGCGTTTCAGGATCCTTGCCACTCTGAAACAAGGGAACAAAAGTATGTCCAGCAACACATCAGGATATGTACACATGGGGTTAAGACTGGACTGGAGTAAGGGCATCACAAGACAATTGACACTCAATCCCAACTCATATCCCAATCCCAGGTCCGCCCCTCTCAGTGGCTGGCAGGGGCGGGGGCTCAAACACAACCCATGCCCTGCTCAGTCCGGACCCTGAAACCCTGCCAATAGGGGAGGGTGTCCCGCCTAGCCACAGGCGAGTTACTGGGAACGAAGGCTCTCCAAGGCCAACTGACAGTGGCTCCCCATGCTCCCTCAACGGCAGGTCCCAACTCCTCTCTGAGCCGGAGATAAGGCCCCGCCATTATCCCCTAGGAGTTGGTAGCTGAAAATGGGCTGTTTCAGCCCAAACTGATGTTAGCTCGAAAAACTCCATAGTCGACCCCTCGTCCGGACCTGCCAGAGGTAGGGACGAGGCAACTGACCCTATGCCCCTCAAGTAGGAACTCCCTGGACCCTTCACCGAACCTGGTTCCCTCTGAGGTCCCGGCATCAAGGCTCCACGCGTTCGTCAAGTGGGGTCATGATGCCAAAATCACCAAAATTGGCATCATTCCCACGGGCAAGGCCAATGACTCACAGGATAGGAGGCCAGACCTAGGACCTATATCTGAGATCACGACTTGGAATTAGGTCCGGGCTCCTCATGGGCAGAGAGATATGGGGCCGCCAATTGGCCACACGGGGGGGTGAAATTGGGGTCCCAAAAGGGGGTCATTCTGGCTGCTCAAAATGAGCCAAAATCGGGGGTGTCCCCCATGGTATATCTCCACGCCGGCTTGGAGATCGGATCCGCCATTCCATGTGCGATCCACTTCGAGTTTAGCAGAGACTCACATGTACTTGGCTCTCAAAGATCTCCATGGCCCTCGGCGTGATGATGACCCGAACTGGGTCCACAAATGCCAAAATGGCAAAATCGGCCGTCTCGGGCGACCATCCAGGGTAGGAAACCTTGGCGATTTTGACGCGCCAAGCCTTGATTCACAACCCTCAATATCCTCTCTGGTCCCATGCCCTGGGTTATGGCTTGCTGCCACGCTGGCTGCTTGCTGTTCATCAAGGGGATGAACACGCGGATGGGGCAGAAAGCAGCATGCGGTGCAAAGGGGGGGATCATGGATCGCACCAAAAGTTAAATAACTCCGGATGGGCATGAGGAGCAAACACGAAACTCAAGGGTGTTCAAACCTTGGTTATATGCTAAAAAAATTGCCATTCCCTTCTGGCTAGGTTCCTTGCCCCATGGAGATATGGTAGTTTTAATTTGGCATACAATGGCAAAAACAGCGAAATTTGGCCAAAATGGCCCGCACTCATGATTCCATATCTCCCTGGCCACAGCGAGGATCCTTCCAACCACAGATGCTAGAGACACATGGGACTCAGGTCCCGATATATGCCACTTGCCAACCCTCATGGTCGCCTCTAGCTATTTTCCCCATTGGAGGGAAAATGACACACAAATGGGGCAGAATGGCAACATACCCCCAATTGGGTGATTCACAACTCTCCCTTCATGAGGAGAGGCCACATGGGGAAACACCCCATTCAATGTGGGTTTATGTGCCCTCTCCGAATCGCCCTTACCCTTGGTCAAGTGGCCCACACAACCTCGGCGGTGAAATCAGGGGGAGACGGGGTTTTCCGCCAATACTGCCAAAAAGAGGGTTAGTCGTCCCAAAAGTGTTTACTCCAAAAATTGTATCTCCGGTTCCCAAGGGAGATGGACTTTAGGCTTTTGCATGGAAGCAATCAAGAGCGTTAAGTCCCTTTTTCAACATTGGTTCGGGTCCGAAGCGGAAGAAAATCATTTTTAACACTTCGGCCCTTGGAGCACACAAAAGGTAGGAAATAGTGCATATATCGGCGATATTGGCATGTACATATTTTTGGGACATTGAGGAGCAAAAATATGAGTAAACATTTTTGAAGTAGGCCCATAGTAGGTGCCTTTAAATGTGCACACTATGGTTAGATTATCCCCGCCCACTAGTGTCATTAGTGCTTGCATGTGAGCGCGTGTGCAAAGAGGCAGTATGGCACGCGTGCTCACAAGGCGACATTATATAAAATAGAAGACAAGGTTGCAAAAATCAATCAAGCCGTCCACGATGTCCTTCGTGGTCTCTACTTTACATATTGCCTTGGTTCAAGGCTCAACTCCCCACAGGCTTCGAGTACGAGCCTCGGGGGATTGGCCATTTTGGCCTAATTTTCGACCAAAATTTGCCCTTTTTCAAAAATAGAGTTTTGGTACGCATTGAATTGCGTGAAGCCATCGTTGAGTTGGCTCGAAAATCAAAAATGGCCCAGGGCTTTTGGTCTTGTGAGCATTGTGTTAGGTTATTAACGTGCATGATCACAAGGCCACAAAGTTAGCGTTTGCGCACGCAAAAAACTTGGGTTTACAACACCCATATGCTGCCTAAAACATCCCTATTGCCCGCTTCCCTATACAAAGTGATATGCCCACGTGAAAGGGGCACGGATGAAAGGCATAGGGGGGGAATGTAGGGTTCCGTCCGAACTAATGGTCCTTGAGAACCATGAGTTCGAGCGATCGACGGAAAAGCTTGCGCGCTGATTTCCTCTCAGGCGAAAAATTCTGGTGAATACACCAGATGAAAGTACAAGAAAAATCCTCTAGATCCAGCATTTAAGTTCCCTTAGAACCTCAAAGGTACTCGAGAAAAGTGCATCACAAAACTCGCCACGGAGAAGCGACGAAGGTGCGCGAACAGGCGACAACAGGTGGCGATTTCAGGACAATCAGAAATCGCGGTAGGAATCGGGTATTTCACCGATTTCTAAATGAAAATCGACCAAGACAGTAAAAGTATGGTAATTCTACATCGATTTAATGGTTAGGGATCGGATTCCAGATCCCGCGGATTAGAGAACAGGGACAGCCTGTGTCAACGGCCGTGTGACGGCTCACAGGCCTCCGGGCCATGGGCCATGGGCTCTGGGTACCGCTTCACCCCCCTCCTTAGAGCAAACCCTGGGGGGGGCTCGATAACACCCAAGCATGGCAGCGGGTACCCAGGACCATTTCCTGAAGGGGGGGGGGGGTCACACTCCCACTTCAGGCCGATTCGCGGGTTAGGTCGCCCATCACAACCCCATGGTAAGATAGGTACGGTGCTGTAGTTGCTGGTAACCGCAAGTATAGTATCAAGTATCAAGTCCGGGGTCCTGGCGGCGATTGTTCGGCATCCAAAGGACCCGTTAACCCATACCAGGCGCACCGGGTGCCAGCTGCAACGGTCTCCACCACAGTGGCAGTGGCATACACGGCCAACATAGGCGTCACACGACGACCGAGGCGGTCCCACAGGTCGAAAGCGACCACAAAGATCCATCAGGCTACCCCAGGCTTCCCAAGGCCGCAGACTGGGGGAGAGTCCCCACGGGTCCTTCCTCGGGCGCACCATGTCCATATCCACGACGCGAGTCCAGAGTGGTAAGGCCAAACGAGTTCCTCCTTAAGGGATCGGGCATCAAGGCCGTCTTTTCCCTCGCCCCATTACCACGAAGGCCATGCATGAGGGAGTCCTCATGCAGTATGGGCGGAGGCGTCGACTCCTCAGACCACCAGTTTCCCAGGCAGACTGACCGAGGTCAGGACACCGGAGGTCGCCACCCGACTGCAAGTGCGTCTGCGAGTCGGTAGGCTCACACTGGGACTGACAGTGGCAGACCGCTGGGAGTGTAGTCAGGCAACTGGGCTTCCCGCCTGGCGCCATCAGGATCTCAGCACATCACAGCCACTAGGGCACACGGTATCACGGGCACTCAAACAGAAGAATCTGTACTTAGGTACCGGTCCAAGCTGGACCTCATGTAAGAGCATGTACACGGCGACTCAGGGCGCCTTGGTATTGGATTTAGTGATGGGCCATTAACACTCAACATACAGATGCACATATCCTGGAAAACAGAAAAATAAGCAATAAATGGGTAAACAGGCGTGTAAACACACTCTGGATAGAGCGCCAAACCACGCCCTGGTTAAGGATAAGGCATATGCAGGAGGGTGTACAGAAAAGCGCCTGAGTTCAGGCCATATATATTCTGCAGACACACGTAAACTGGTCTGGATCCCGCAAGTGCCATGGGACCAGACCACACACCCAAAAATCGCAATGCCGATGACAGCGGCATCCGTTGCGCAACGTCGTATGGGCTTCAAGGCCCTAAGAGCTCAGGAAATGTCAAGGTCAGTCGCCCTGCCTGGTTTCCCAAGGATTCGGCAGGCGGGGAGTGACGAATAGGAGTTGAAGAGAGGGGTCATCCTCCTCTGGATTCAGCAGGGGGGGGTATAGGGCCACTCAGATGGAATGTCACCGGAAGATGGAAGAGAGCAAGCAAGTGAGGGACGATCTGTCGACCAAACAAGTGCTCAGAATGCATCAGGGGAGAGCTCAGGGCGGTGATCAGGCGCCCCTGGCTGCAATCGCCCGGGTGAGTGCCGCCAAGTCCGAGACGTGGATCTTGGTCTTGTGCTTGCGGATGTAGTCCATGAAGGGGGTGTTACTCCGCGGCAGGAACGAGGAGACGGGTTCCCAGGTGTCGTGGGACGGCCCATAGCCTGGCCAACGAACCTTGAACTCCAGGCCTCCGGGTGCCGAGGCGTTCGGACGCTGGGCCAGGATCCTCTCGACGGTATAGTCGTCCTGCTCAGCATAGTCGTCGTCCGAATCAGCCTCATGTGCGGCGCAGTCCAGGGACACATGTTGGCCACGGAGGTCGGGTTCCCGCACACGGAGTTGACTCTCGTGGCGCTCCCGGAACTGTCCGTGACTCACCTTGATGCGGTAGGTGTGCTCACCAATCCTTCGGACCACCTCTCCGGGTGTGAACCAGGTTTTGGTGCGGTGGGTGCCCATAGGGCGGGGTCTGATCACCCACACCGGGTCTCCCGCCCTGAACTTTTGCGCTGTCGAGCTCGGGGCGGACTTCTGACGCTCAGCATGCTCTTTCGCGAGCTGCTGGCGGATATCCCGCGCCGTTGCCTCTTGCCGCGCAAAGAATTTCTTGGCGTCCATGGCCATACCATCACCCGACAAGGGAAGTCCCCGACCCAGGGGGTCCGTGCCGAACAAAATCTGGTGAGGGGACAAACCACCCGGAGTGGGGGTGTCATGATGGGCCTTCAGAGCGGGCCACATCTCCTCAAACCAGTTCCGACGTGGATTGGTGATGTGAATCTTGCGTAGCTTCTCGAACAGCTGTCTTTCAGCCACTTCAGCCCGGCCGTTAGACCTGCTGAGATAGGCGACGCTCTTGGCATGACGTATTCCCATGAGGGAACACATAGCCTTGAACCAGCCACCAGTAAACTGGGGCCCTCGGTCACTGCAAATGGTGCGGGGGATGTCAAAGACTCCAGCCAATGACGAATCATCATGACTGCCACTGCCTTGGCAAGCAACTCCTTTTTGCGTGCCGGAACGGCTACTACATAGCCGCTGTGGCGGTCCACACAAAGGACCACACAGTCAAAGGTCTCCTTGCCTATGTGAACTTCAGGCATGGAGAAGACGTCCATGGCCACGTTCTCCATGGGCTTTTTTGCACTGTGTGTCCCCGCGTTACCCCCGGGGCACTGGGGGGCCCCGTCTGTGGTAGCTTACAAGAGTAGATTAAGAGGAGTGTGATCAATCTATGTAAACTGAGTAAGTACATTTGATGTTGTTGCGCGGTGGGATCCGGGATCTGGTGTCAACCTGATCGGGCCGGATTGCCTGCACCAAGTTCTTTTGCGTTTCACCAAAGGAGCCTGAGGGGATCCTGGGGGATGTCCTTCCTCTGGGCTACTCGCTGTGTTTTTTCAGTGGCAAAAACCGCGGGAGCCATCAGGCTTCTTGCCGCATGCTTTTGGTACTGAGAAAACGCTGTCAGCTTTACCTTGGGGGAACGCTCAGCACACCTGAAAAATCCCGTTTCTTGGGAAAGCAGGAGCAAACAGGAGCGAAGAAAAAAAAATAAAAACACAATTAGATCAAAAGCATCCAGGAGCGTCATGTAATGGCAGATCAAATTATGTACACCGCAGACAAGGCTGGGTCGCACATGCGGCGCTTCTGCACAGGGGTCTGTTACCTTTTGTCACAGGGACTCACTGAAAGACGGAGCGGTATGGAATGGCAGATCAAATTATGAAGCCGCAGACAGGACTGGACTGTACAACTTTTCTGCACTGGCACCGAAAAACTGTGAGACTGTACTGTATCCCCTCCTAAGCAGTGACCCGAGGCAGGGCAGTTGCAAGGGGGCGGACACGGGAACCTGTGACGTGCCTGGAACTTCTGGATCCGACCAAGGAGCCAGGCTGGACACTGACACTGAGGTCACTGACACAGGGGAGGAAACTGACTTGAACCATACGCCTGGATGTTCATTCACATGCTTGCGCTGGTCGTAGAGCACAGGATTGATCGGACTCAATGAATGGACTCATCAGAATTGCAGTTGCTGCGTGGCTGTCTGGCCGCCCGAATGGGGACCTGAGATGCGCTTGGTACCACTAACGTCTTTTCCTGGCCCGACTTGTCTTCACATGTTGACAGGGTGGAGACCGAGCAGGGTGAAACGCCAGAACAAGGGGGGGGGGGGGGGCATATAGACAGTTCCGAATCCACTGGAGGCACAGGGGAGATCCTGGGACAGGGGCAGCGTTGTTCAATGCAGACAAGCGTTTACAGAAATCGGCTGCAGGCACTGTCTGTTATCAGGCGGTCACAGTGAAAAGCCCGTTGCCAGACCCAATGCGCAGACAGTGCAGTGGGCCGATAATTGACTGTGACGGCGAGTATAAGGTCTGGTTACTCTCCTGCAACAGTCAGGACATCGCGGCATATGTCAGCGGATGGAACGGTGACAGAGGTGAGCAACACACGGAAGGGAATTTCTGGTGTCCTGCAGATGATAACAGATGGAGGGGGCTGGGCAAATACAAACTGGTGTGAGCTGGAGACTTGAATCACATAAAGACAGCGTGATGGAGCCCTGGCATTCTCTGGACGATGAAAGAATGGCTTTCTTATATGGAGCTTCACATGTTGACAGTGCCCCGAAGATTGGACAGGGTGAAGTGTCTCATTATGGGGGGGGGGGGGACATGCAGGCAGTTGCTGATCTGGGTAGCTCTGGGATGGAGGATGGGGGGGACTGACAAGTCAGATCGCCGAGTGGGGGGGGGGGGGGGAGGCAGTTGTAAATCCACTGGAGGGACAGCGGGTGTTCTGGGACAGAGGCAGGGTTGCTCAATGCAGACAATCGGAAGTAGAGTACAATTGCTGGCTCTGACGGTCATCAGGCAGAATAGGCTGCTGTGGAATTCAATGTGCAGACAGTGCAGGTGGCCGTGGAAGCTACTGCAATTAAACCACAACGAAGTAAATCTCAAGAGTTCAGTGCATTTAAGGTTTGAGGTTTATGGCTTCACATGTTGACAGGATGGAGACCGAGCAGGATGAAACGCCAGAACAAGGGGGGGGGGGGGCATATAGACAGTTCCGAATCCACTGGAGGCACAGGGGAGATCCTGGGACAGGGGCAGGGTTGTTCAATCCAGACAAGCGTTTACAGAAATCGGCTGCAGGCACTGTCTGTTATCAGGCGGTCACAGTGAAAAGCCCGTTGCCAGACCCAATGCGCGGACAGTGCAGTTGGCCGATAATTGACTGTGACGGCGAGTTTAAAGTCTGGCTACTCCCCGGCAACAGTCAGGACATCACGGCATACGTCAGCGGATGGATCGGTGACAGAGGCGAGCAACACACGGAAGGGAACTTCTGGTGTCCTGCAGATGATAAGCAGATGGGGGGGGCTGGGCAATTAGAAACTGGTGTAAGCTGGAGATTTGAATCACAGAAAGACGTGATGGCGTGAAGGAGTCTTGGCGTTCTCTGGACGATGAAAGAATGGGTTTCTTACATGAAGCTTCACATGTCGAGAGTGACCCTAAGACTGGACCGGGTGAAGTGTCTCTTTGTAGGGGGGGGGGGGGGGGCATGCTGAACTGGGGCCTCATTGGGGTCTGTGGGTGGGGGGGTCTGGAAGCAGTGCACAGACACCACTGAGATTGGACGACGCTGACTTTGAACCAGTTGAAATCTACCATCTGCAGGGGCAGGCGCGAGGGCAGGAGTGGACTGTGGCTTTAGTGGGTACTGTGGGGGGGGGGGGTAAGGCAATTGTGCGATCTCTCCATGGGCTGGTCAGGCACCGGAGTCCATTGGGCTTCCCCCTTGACGTTCCGGTTGTCAGGATTGCAGGCCTGACAGACCGAGCAACCCTTTCTGACCTTCTTGATAGCATTGTAGAGACTGATCTGGTGGATTTCGAACCGGCGCTGCATATCCAGGGCTTGCTTCCTGACCCCTGGGTGCATCATGTGGTGGTGCCAAGCCTCACTTAGCTCGAGGACTCGGGACTCTGGGACCAGCAGCTTACCATTCCGGTAGAGCTTGCCATCCTCCTCAGTCAGCCCCTTTGGCCACTTCTGCCCGTCATCAGGGTCGGTCACAGCCCTATACTCGGCCTCAAAGGCCTCAGACCTGGCGTAGTTGTCGGGTGCAGTCGTCCTGGAGGCAAGATTCAGGGAAGAGGTGCTTGTCGGACTCGGCTCCTACAGGGGCGAGTACTCTGACCGCTCTGCCCATCCTCATTCCGAGGGGGGCATCCGCAGCCATGACGACGAAGCATTTAACACCCTCCTCCTCCATCAGGCGCTCCATTTCTATGATCCTCTTGGCCTCAGCGGTCTCAGCCTCATCGCCATGGGCGGAGACATCCGTCATGCCCTTGCTGGCGGGATAGGCCCACCTACTGAGACAGTCCACCACGGTGTTGTCCTTGCCAGGAACATACACAACCGTGAGGTCGAACGTGGCCAAGATCTCATGCCATCTTGCCCGTCGGGAGGCGGAACCGGAGGGGGTGTCCTCGTGCTCTTTGTGCCACGACTGCAGACTCTGATGGTCGGTGCAGACGGTGACGGGATGGAGGGCTATGTACCCAGCCCATTTCCTGAGAGCAATGACGATGGCATACGCCTCCTTTTCTCGGGGCGTCCACGTCCGTCTCTGGCCTTCCGCCAGGACTCGGCTCCAGAAAGCCACTGGCACGTGCCTCCCATCGTCAAGCACTTGTTCCAACACAGCGCCAATGGCGTAGTTGGAAGCGTCAGTGCGCAGGACGAACCCTCGGTCAGGATCCACGAGGTGCAGACCCACTGCGGATAGCAGCGCCTGCTTCATCCCCTCAAAGGCACGGTCGGATTCTGCATTCCAGACAAGAGCCTTCTTGGACCCCTTCTTGGTCTCCTCTCGGTTGCCCTTGAGCATGGTCGTCATGGGGGCTGCATACTCGGCATACATCTTGATATACCCCGAGTAGTAGTTGCAGAACCCCAAGTACGCCCGCAGCTCAGAGACCGTCTTGGGCTTTTCCCAGTGCTCAATTGCAGCCACCTTGCCGGGTATGGGCTTCCGCTGCCCGTTCCCAACTACGTGGCCAGCGAAGACCACCTCGCTTACCGCAATGGTGGCCTTGTCACTGCTGCCCGTGAGTTTGTGCCGAACCAGAAGGTCCAGCACTCTGGTGACGTCCCTCTCGTGTGCCTCCAGGAGCTCCTCATAGCTCATACTGGGGTCCCCGGACGCGATGATCACGTCGTCCACAAAGGGGTCCGCACAGAAGACGGCGACGCAGATTCGACTCTCAACGACGCTGATCCTTCTGACGCTGATCAATCTCGCTACGCCCAGGGTCCAGCAACGCCCAACATCGAAGCTAGCGCCCAACACCCAGCGCCAAGCGCCCAGCGCTCATCGTCAACGTGTGACTATGGTGATTCTTCAATCGACGGCGAAGCAAAATCGTTTCTCAGCGACGCTGATCCTTCTGACGCTGATCAATCTCGCAACGCCCAGGGTCAAACGCCCAGCGCTCAGCGCCCGCCGCCCACACGCGATGGTGGACAAGCTCTGAACGATCACAGTGCAAAACGTGCAATTCGCCAAACGTCAGCCAAGCCCACTCTCCCATTGCCTTCACTTACAACGCGTACAACGATGGGGAAATCCAACAAGAAAGATGCATCCAACGCTGACGAGCCCAATCTCGAGCAGTTACCCACAATTGGTGATTTTGACATTAAAAACCCAAAGATCTTGGACAAACTACAAGAAGTCCTCATGCACGAGGATACGCTATGTGTTGTAAAGGCTTGGTGCTCAGTAAGGAAAAGTAACAAATATATTCAAAGTGAAGCAGGTCAGTACCCTGCTGAGATGGCGAAAGCATTTACTTGTATTTTCTGGCGACATCACTCACTTTGACCTTTGGGCTTGCCTGCATGAGAGGGAGGGCTGGTATTTGCCTGGAGGGTAAGTTTGTCTCACGCACTGATTAGCTGGGTTCTTTTTCACTTTCTTTTTAACATTTGCACCACAAGTCATTCCCACCACGACCACACAGCAGGATTTTCTGAGCAGCAGGATTTTTGTTAACTGAGATTTTCAGGTCCCTGTAGCCAGCCACAATGTGGCCTCCTAGAATTTTTGCAAGCCTATGGTGCCATTAGGGCAGTGCATTGCACCTTCAACTTTCCAGGGCAGGAATTCAGACTCTCAGTGCATTCATCCAGCATTTCAGTGTTCATTTACTCTGTAAATTCGGGGAAATGGCGGATTAGCATGGGAGACACCTATGTCACTGCCACCCACCCAGCACTGAACTCAGTTTGTTGTTACACTTTGGGCGGGAAACCGCCATGCCAAAAAAAAAAAAAAAAGGGGGGGGTCCGCACAGTCACGCACCGGCTCAAGCAGGTTCTCCAGCATCCGCTGAAAAGCCGCATTGCCGTTGGTAACGCCCATGGGCATCACCTTCCACTGGAGGGGTCCAAGTGGGGTGCTCATTGCTGTGCAGGCACGGGACTCCTCGGCGAGAGGCATCTGATGATAACCATGTTTCAGGTCAATCACCGTGAAGATCCTCCGCCGGTGTTGCTTTTGCAGAATGTCCTCAATGAGGGGCAGTGTGTAGCTGTCATGCTGCGTTTGGGCGTTTAGGCCGCGGTAGTCGACCACGAGCCGCCACTCTCCGGCCACCTTCTTGGGGACGACAAAGCACGGGGAGGCCCATTCGGAGTGGCACGGCTCAAGCCAGCCTCTCTCGATGAATTCACGGAGGATTTTCTCCATGGCCTCCTTCCTCTCGCCCCTCAGGGCGAACTCCCGGTGGTGATACACACGGGGGTCCTGCTTCAGTCGTATCTTGGCCTCACCATACGGTCCACGCACCGGTGGGGGAAACACAGGCTTTCCGCTGAAGAAGGTCTCACCATACTCCTGCTTCAGCCTGGCCCTCAATGCCTGGATCTTGGGGCACTCATCCGATTCCGCTTTGGCCTTTCCGGGCACCTGGACCACCGAGCTTACTTGCGGGCTGTCGCCGCATGGTTTCGGCTCAGGTGGTCTCCCCAGGTGGCCCAAAGGGCCATCTCTGGTCTTGCCTCGGAACAAGTCACCGTAGGTGGGTGGGTTACCGCCCATGGGCTCATCCTGGCTGGACATGTGGTCCAGCACCCTCCTTACGAAGGTATCCCTATCATAGGAACCAGAGACGATGGAATCCACTTCCCACCAGGCCTTGTCCTGGCCCTTGCCCTCACGCTGGCTTCCCCAGTCGTGAAAGGGCTGATCCATATACCCCTGAACCAGGTCAAGCTCCTCTTCAGTGAGGAGGTCCTCCGGTTCTCCGATGTCAACAGGGGAAACCGCAAAGCATTGCCGCCACGGCTCCGCTATGATGCGGTTGACACACACGAAGTCCGTGGTGTCCGCCTGTTCAAGGCCCCCATCCACATAGTGGAATTCCGTTGGCCATCTCTGGGGTGGCATGGGCTGTCCCTTAGCGTCCTGATAGACACTCTCTCCAGCCGGTAGGACGACCTTGTTTAAGGCCATGTTGGTCAATGAGACCACCCAATCTCGGGTGCTTTCCTCCTTGGTGCATCCCATAGGAACAACCAGCACTGCCTTGGAGCGGTCCTTGCGAATATTCGCTACCGCCCTTGGAATGTCCCAACTGGGGCAATGGATCCACATCAAACCCTGATGCAGACCCCAGTGCTTCTTCCACGCGGAGTCCTGGGCGCTCCAGTACTTCTCACACACCCAAAGATGGGCGGAGGTTCCTGAAGAGAACGCATCCAGGGCCAGATCCGAAGCTCCCAGGTCCGCAACCACTCGGCTCGCCACTTCCGGCCTTACGCCGTACTCCTGGTTGGCTGGCCCAGCTGGCTCAGTCCCTAGCGCGGCTACTTCGAGCTGATTGCGTTCCGGGTGGATCCATTGGCATTCCACATGGTGCTCAGGTGACGAAAGCCACGAGAGCTGGTCGTCGTGATACAGGGTCATGGAGGCCTGGGTAGGGAGAACGCCGGAGTCCGTCTCCATCATGAAGTCGTACCCAACGATCATGTCCCAGTCCATCTCGGCCTCGTAGAAGCGACCTTGCAGGAGGATTTCCTTGCCGAGGTCCGGGGGGCTCAGCTCTGTAACGGCAGCAGTGACAGCACTCAATTATACACTGATGTGATCAGAATTCCAATGATTCTCAGATGTACATTAGTGCAGTAAATTTTCCGTTCTGTTTCATGTTTTCCGTTTGCCGCCAGATGTCGCCTGTGAGCGCGCGTCGAGTCGCATTTGTCTTTCGTGATTTCCCAATCGGATTTATTTAAATTATTTCGAATGATTTCACGTCGTGTCATTAGTTGCGATGAATGCGCATTGAGATTCTATGTCTGCTCCATTTTTGTAGACCGGGTTTTCGTACTCTTCATATCTCACCATGGAGTTCAAAGGACTTACAAGTGCTTCGCATATGTCGCTCCAAGAGGCTGGATATGGGTCTGAAGAGGGTCAGTTGGGTTCGGAGATATCAGGGGCAGTGTCGGGCGTTACGACCCCTGGGGCATCAAGGCTGCAGGCTTCGCAATCACAAGAAAGATCAACCACTATGCAGCGGTTACATGGTAGCAGAGGAAATCATGACTCTGCTTCTGGAATCTCCACGGATACTCTGAGATCTTCGAACTTTAGCGGGGCTATCACTTGTAGAGAGTCACTGCGTGTTCCCCCTGAGGTTACATTCGTAGCATCTCCCCAGCGAACTGAAGATCATCCGTCAGAGTGCCCTTACTGTGGCCAGAAACATTGGCCTGGTGTTCATACTTGTGCTGAGTGTTGCATGAACGCCCCACCCAACCTTAAACCCTGTCGAGAATCTCCCTCCTCAAGTGAATCTGGTTCCTCCTCTCACGCTTTGCCTGATCTGGAAGACAGCAGCAGCGAAGGAGAGCAGTCTGAAGCTGAAATTAGTGATGATTACTGGGAAAACCACTTTCAGCAGATCTTGAATGAGGAATTCCTGCACAGGCAGAATTGGCTGCTGGCTGAGGCGGGCTATCGTGGCCGCCTGAGGGACTGGTTCAGGGCGTCGTGCCAGTTCCTCAGGGACAGCGGCCGGTCGAGATTCGACGCCCAGCTGCAGGAGCAAGAGGACTGGGAGGAGCTGATGGACCAGTTCGACCACCAGGCCGCCGTGATGGTGCAGATGGCCATCATCGCCGAGGAGAGACGCCAGAATCTGCGTCAGCAGCCTGGTCCGTCAGGCGCCTGGAGTCGGAACGACGACGAGGTCGACGAAATGAGGTGTGATTCGACACATTCGCACCTCTCCAGGGAGCAACTGTCCAAGCTTCCCAGCTCCACCTCCAGTGTTGACACTTGGGTCGACGAGGTGAGAAGCAAAGGAAAGGGAACGAGATGCCCTTCCTGTGGCGAATGCGCCAAGGACTGCTCCTGTCGAAGGCAGATTTCGTCGCTGGAGAACAAGATGAAGGAGCTGAAGAACGCCGCCAAGTAGAAAAAGAGGGATGATGACAGCAAGTGGAAGGAGATGGAGCAGAAGCTGGAGAAGCTTACAAATCTGGTAGAAAATCTGAGCACTACTGGGCTCTCTGGACCAGCGCCTACAATGGCAAGCCACCCAGCACCTACCTCCTCAGCTGCACCCACATCCACGCCTTACGGCGTTCCACATTCTCCAGCACCCCCAGCTTTTACTGGCCACCATCCAGCTTTTACTGGAATTTCTGGTATCCCCCCTACTGGGATTACAAGTCCTATTGGGTTCAATCTGGGTACCGAAGGAGGAGAATCTTCGTCAGGGAAGTCTGTACTGTCCGTGGGTACTGTCGGAGATATTGATGGAGAAGCAAGGACCACCGTGAAGGAGCGATCAACGGCTTTGAAGACGAAGGACCGGCAGGCGAAAGAAAATGAAGCCAAGATCAAAGAAAAGCAGAAGAAATTGAAGGAGATGAGGCTGCATCAAGCACCGCAGACGCCGTTCGTGCAGCCTACTGTGGACCAGGCGTTGCTGGCGGCCGCTATTGCGCAGGCACAGGCCATGGGAGGCGCCGCAGTCAATCCAGTTTTCGTCAATCCGGTCGGCACGGCCACCAACTTCAACCTGAACCATTTGCTGAACCCTTTGCACATGAGGCTGAGAGGGTCAGTAATGAAGCAGCCGAAGTTCTCAGGACACCCAAATTACTGGGCGTCCTTCGAGAGGCAGTTCATGGTGTGGCTGCAGACGGAGAAGCTGGACAAGGAGCTCTGGATCCTTGGGCTGATGGACTGCTTGACGGGCAAGCTCCGAGAAAGCACATACAATCTGTATTGACGCGTTCCCGTGGGGGGCCGGCCACGGGACGCTGCGGAGACACGCACGGGTGAGCAGGCAGGCAATGCACTACGCTCACAAGGGCATCAATGCGCTCATGTCATGTGACAAAGCGTTTCAGAATCCTTGCCACTCTGCAAAGAGGGAACGAAAGTATGTACAGCAACACATCAGGATATGTACACATGGGGTTAAGACTGGACTGGGGTAAGGGCATCACAGGACCATAGACACTCAGTCCCAACTCATATCCCAATCCCAGGTCCGACCCTCTCAGTGGCTGATGGGGGCGGGGGCTCAAACACAACCCATGCCCTGCTCAGTCCGGACCCTGAAACCCTGCCAATGGGAGAGGTGTCCCGCCCAGCCACAGGCGAGTTCCTCGGAACCAAGGGGCTCCAAGGCCAATCGACAGTGGCTCCTTATGCTCCCTTAACGGCAGGTCCCAACTCCTCTCTGAGCCAGAGATATGGCCCCACCATTATCACCCAGGAGTTGGTAGCTGAAAATGGGCTGTTTCAGCCCAAACTGAAACTAACTCAAAAATTCCCAAAATTGACCCCTCGTCCGGACCCGCCAGAGGTAGGGACGAGGCAACTGACCCTATGCCCTTTGAGTACGAACTCCCTGGAGCCCTCACCCAACCTGGTTCCCTCTGAGGTCCCAGCATCAGGGCAACACGGATGAGTCAAGTGGGGTCATGATGCCAAAATCACCAAAATTGGCGTCATTCCCACGCGTGGCTCGCCCGGCCAAGGTAAGGCCAATGGTCCACAGGGTAGGAGGCAGGACCTAGGACTTATATCTGAGTGTACAACTTGAATTTAGGTCCGGGCTCCCTATGGGCTTAGAGAAATGGGGCCGCCAATTGACCACACGGAAGGGGGAAATTGGGGTCCCAAAATTGGGTCATTTTGGCTGCCTGAAATGAGCCAAAATTCGGTGTGCTCCCAATAGTATATCTCCACGCCGGCTTGGAGATCGGATCCGCCATTCCATACGTGATCCACCGGGAGTCCAACGAAGACTCCCATGCCCTTGGCTCTCAAAGATCTCTATGCCACTCGGCGTGGTGACGATCCCAATCGGGTCCACAAATGCAAAAATGGCAAAATTGCCCATACTCAATTTGGCCTAGCGCCTTGACGAAGGCGGCTCCGCTTCGCCCACGTAGTGTGTGGACCATGGGGACCATTACCCATAACACCCATGTCATATATGGTCCATTGGTCCATGCGTCCGGCGTGCACGAAGGTTAGAACATGGGGCACGGCGGGCAGCAAAAGTGGAAAAATGCTCAAAATGGCCAAAAATGCGCACACTCATGGTTGGGGCAAATGAGGCACATGCCCGACTCGGACCGGAGTGTGCCATAGGATTGGTATCAGGTCATATTGGTCCAACATATCTTTTGGGCGTCGCCCAACTCCTCCGATATTGGGAATGGCAGGGTCGCCAAGTGAGCCCATGATTTGGGATAGTCCCAAATCGCCAACATGGCGGCCACGGTATGTCAAGCCTAAGAGGAGTTATTCGCCGGGTCCAAGATATGTTGGGCACCGAAGTATGTACCCCCATATCATACTTGGGTCATGATTTCAATTGAGCGCAACGTTGAGATACACGGTCGCCACTTGACATCATGACGAGCCAAAAATGACAAAATTGGCACAATGACACACAAAAGTGCCTTGAAAGGTCTACAATTATATTATAATATCTCCGGCTTGGATCGTGCAATCACTTAATCCTTCTAAACACAATGACTTGACACCATTGACCTTCGATCCCACATATGTGCTCCACTTGGGGCGCCTTGAAAGGTTACGAGCGCTACTTCCCAAGTGGGCACATGAAAATATGGAAAATTGTAAAACACACACCTTGCTCCCAACGCATCGCTTCGGGATCACAACACAAGCTTCCCTTCACGAAGGTTAGGCTTGCAATTGACCGTAGGGAGTATGGAGAAGGGGCTTGCACAATATGAGGTCCATTGGCGGGCTTGGCTTGGAGCAATGGACCCGCCAAATGGGCACGCAACACAACACATGGCACATACCACATATTGCCCAAAAAGGTGGCTCCCACCACGATATGTCATGCCCCTCCAAGGGCATATCTTTGTGTCAATCGCTCATAGGAACTCAAGGAGAGTTCCTATGCAACACCAACACTTGCGCGCTACACTCGAAAGTTATCTTAACGCACGCAATATCATGGCCAATGAGTTGTAACGCAAACTCTACCCTCTTGACCATGATCCATTACACTAGCGCGCACGTGTGGAGACGCAAGGCATATAATGCTTCCTAAATTACGTCGGGAGTATTGTGAATACATCCCACGTTTTCTTATCGTCAATACTCGCAAGCAACACGAGATATGACCTTCACAAGTGGCCTCACGAATCAACTTTGTTTTGCCCATATCTTTAAGACAAATGGAGGGCAGGATAAAAGGGAAGTTGATTCGTGCATACGGAAGCACGTAGGTCCACTCGAAAGAGGTCAAATCAAGTGCGGGGATGTCGAAGTCGAAAATCCGATTTCGACATCCTGAAAAATTCGGATTAAGGTTGCGAGTATTAATTATGAAAATTGCGGAAGCATCCATGCAGTTCCTGGCGACTTTGGAGCCCTCGTGACGGATAGCGTTAAAATTTCCATTATAAACAGTTAAACTGGCGGTTACGGTAAAGTCGCGAACCAACCGCCAGCAGTCAAAACAGTGAGTATTGGAACGGAAGCATAAAAATTGACGGAAACAATATGAAAATAAAACCCTGTTGATTCGTGATATTATGATACACAAATCTCCGCTGGCGGTGCATCGGTTGCCGATGCGGGGCTTCACGGCACGGAACACGCCGTGCATGGGGTTAGTGGACCGGAGACCGGTTGTATGCCGTAACCTGGCCATGGGGTTCTGGGTACCGCTTCACCCCCCTCCTTAGAGCAAACCCTGGGGGGGCTCGATAACACCCACGCATGGCAGCGGGTACCCAGGACCACTCCCTGAAAGGGGGGGGGTTGTCACATCCTCACTTCAGTAAGTCACAGTAAGATAGGTATCCCACAGTGGGATAGGTACGCTGCTGTAACAGCTCGTAGCACATGTATAGTATCAAGTATCAAGTCCCGGGTCCTGGCGGCGATTGTTCGGCATCCAAAGGACCCGTTAACCCATACCAGGCGCACCGGGTGCCGGCTGCTACGGTCACCACCACAGTGGCAGTGGCATACACGGCCAACATAGGCGTCACACGACGGCCGAGGTGGCCCCACAAGTCGAGAGCGACCACAAAGATCCATCAGGCTACCCCAAGCTTCCCAAGGCCCGCCGACTGGGGAGAGTCTCCACGGGTCCTTCCTCGGGCGCACCATGTCCATATCCATACGACGCGAGTCCAGAGTGCCATAGTCGAACTCCTTACGAACCCCAAATCGTAAGGGAACTCCTCCTGAAGGGATCGGGCATCAAGGCCGTCTTTTCCCTCGCCCTACTGCCACGAAGGCCATAAATGAGGGAGTCCTCATGCAGTGTGGGCGGAGGCGTCGACTCCTCAAACCACCAGTTTCCCAGGCAGACTGACCGAGGTCAGGAGCACCGGAGGCCGCCATCCGAATGCAAGTGCGTCTGCAAATCGGTAGGCTCACACTGGGACTGACAGTGGCGGACCGCTGGGAGTGTAGTCAGGCAACTGGGCTTCCCGCCTGGCGCCATCAGGATCTCCACACATCACAGCGAATAGGGCAACACGGTATCACGGGCACTCAAACAGTAGAATCTGTAATCAAGTACTGGTCCAGGCTGGACCAGGCTGTAAGGATATGTACACGGCGACTCAAGGCGCCTCTGTATCCCGATTCGTGGTGAAAAACAGTCCATCCCTCAGCGATGGGCTGATGACACTTAACATACAGATGCACATATCCTGGAGGGCAGAAAAACAAGCAACAATTTGGGTAAATAGGCGTGTAAACACACTCAGAACAGAGTGCCAAACCACGCCACGGTCAGGATAAGGCAAATGCAGGGGGATGGACAGGATAACGCCTGAGTTCAGGCATATATAGTCTCGAGACACACGTCGACTGGTCTGGATTCCGCAAATGCCATGGAACCAGACCACACACCAAAAAATCGCAATGCCGATGACAGCGGCATCCGTTGCGCAACGTCGTATGGGCTTTAAGGCCCCAAGAGCTCAGAATTATGAAGGTCAGTCGCCCTACCTGGTTTCCCAAGGATTCAGCAGGGGGGGGAGTGACGAGTAGAAGAAGAGAGGGGCCATCCTCCTCTGGATTCAGCAGGGGGGGGTATATGGCCACCCTGTCACCGAAAGATGGAAGAGAGCAAGCAAGTAAGGGACGATTCGTCGGCCTCACAAGCGCTCACAACACATCAGGGGAGAGCTCAGGGCGCTGATCAGGCACCCCTGGCTGCAATCGCCCGGGTGAGTGCTGCCAAGTCCGAAACGTGGATCTTGGTCTTGTGTTTGCGGATGTACTCCATGAAGGGAGTATTGACCCGCGGCACGAATGAGGAGACGGGTTCCCAGGTGTCGTGGGACGGCCCATAGCCTCGCCAACGAACCTTGAACTCCAGACCTCCGGGTGCCGAGGCCTTCGGACGCTGAGCCAGGATCTTCTCGACAGTATAGTCGTCCTGCTCAGCATAGTCGTCGTCCGAATCGGCCTCATGTTTGGCGTAGTCCAGGGACACATGTCGGCCACGGAGGTCGGGTTCCCGCACACGGAGTTGACTCTCGTGGCGCTCCCGGAACTGTCCGTGACCCACCTTGATGCGGTAGGTGTCCTCACCAATCCTGCGGACCACCTCGCCGGGTGTGAACCAGGTTTTGGTGCGGTGGGTGCCCATGGGGCGGGGTCTGATCACCCACACCGGGTCTCCCACCCTGAACTTCTGCGCTGTCGAGCTCGGGGCGGACTTCTGACGCTCAGCATGCTCCTTCTCAAGCTGCTGGCGGATGTCCCGCGCCGTTTGCTCTTGCCGCGCGAAGAACTCCTTGGCATCCATAGCCATGCCATCACCAGACAAGGGAAGTCCCCTACCCAGGGGGTCCCTGCCGAAGAGAATCTGGTCAGGGGACAAACCGCCCGGAGTGGGGGTGTCATGATGGGCCTTCAGAGCAGGCCACATCTCCTTGAACCAGTTCCGACGTGGATTGGTGATGTGAATCTTGCGCAGCTTCTCGAACAGCTGCCGTCCAGCCACCTCAGCACGGCCGTTAGACCGGCTGAGATAGGCCACGCTCTTGGCATGACGTATCCCCATGAGGGAACACATAGCCTTGAACCAGCCACCAGTAAACTGGGGCCCTCGGTCACTGCAAATGGTGCGGGGGATGTCAAAGACGGTCAGCCAATGACGAATCATCATGACTGCCACTTCCTTGGCAAGCAACCCCTTTTTGCGTGCCGGAACGGCTACAACGTAGCCGCTGTGGCGGTCCACACAGAGAACCACACAGTCAAAGGTCTCCTTGCCAATGTGCACTTCGGGCATGGAGAAGACGTCCATGGCCACGCTCTCCATGGGCTGGTCAGGAACCGGGGTCCATTGGGGTTCCCCCTTGACGTTCCGGTTATCGGGATTGCAGGCCTGACAGACCGAACAACCCTTCCTGACCTTCTTGATGGCGGTGTAGAGAACGATATGGTCGATCTCAAACCGACGCTGCAAGTCAAGAGCTTGCTTCTTGACCCCTGGGTGCAGCATGTGGTGGTGCCAAGCTTCACACAGCTCGAGCACCCGGGACTCCGGGACTAGCAGCTTACCATTCCGGTAGAGCTTGCCATCTTCCTCGGTCAGCCCCTTTGGCCACTTCTGCCCGTCGTCAGGGTCGGTCACAGCCCTATACTCGGCCGCAAAGGCCTCAGACTTGGCGTAATCGTCGGTCCAGTCGTCCTGGAGGCAAGACTCTGGAAAGAGGTGCTTGTCGGACTCAGTTCCCACAGGGGGTGCCGGACCAGGCCTTCCGCCCGCGGCACCCACAGGGGCGAGTACACTGACCGTTCTGCTCACCCTCGAAGCGAGGGGGGCATCTGCGGCCATGACGACGAAGCATTTGGCACCCTCCTCCTCCATCAGGCGCTCCATTTCAATGATCCTCTTGGCTTCAGCGGTCTCAGCCTCATCGCCATGGGCAGAGATATCCTGCATGCCCTTGCTGGCGGGATAGGCCCACCTACTGAGACAGTCCGCCACGGTGTTATCCTTTCCAGGAATGTAAACAACCGTAAGGTCGAACTTGGCCAAGGTCTCGTGCCATCTTGCCCGTCGGGAGGCGGGACCTGAGGGGGTGTCCACGTGCTCCTTGTGCCACGACTGCAGACTCTGATGGTCGGTGCAGACGGTGACGGGATGGAGGGCTATATACCCAGCCCATTTCCTGAGAGCCATGACGATGGCATACGCCTCCTTTTCACGGGGCGTCCACGTCCGTCTCTGGTATTCCGCCAGGACTCGGCTCCAGAAGGCCACGGGCACGTGCCTCCCGTCGTCAAGCACTTGCTCCAACACAGCGCCAATGGCGTAGTCGGAAGCGTCGGTGCGCAGGACGAACCCTCGGTCGGGATCCACGAGGTGCAGACCCACTGCGGATAGCAGCGCCTGCTTCATCCCCTCAAAGGCACGGTCAGACTCTTCAGTCCAGACCAAAGCCTTCTTGGACCCCTTCTTGGTCTCCTCTCGGTTGCCCTTGAGCATGGTCGTCATGGGGGCTGCATACTCAGCATACATTTTGATATACCCCGAGTAGTAGTTGCAGAACCCCAGATACGCCCGTAGCTCAGAGACCGTTTTGGGCTTTTCCCAGTGCTCGATCGCAGCCACCTTGCCAGGTATGGGCTTTCGCTGCCCGTTCCCGACTACGTGGCCAGCGAAGACCACCTCGCTTACCGCAATGGTGGCCTTGTCACTGCTGCCCGTGAGTTTGTGCCGAACCAGAAGGTCCAGCACCCGAGTGACGTCCCTCTCGTGTGCCTCCAGGAGCTCCTCGTAGCTCATGCTGGGGTCCCCGGACGCGATGATCACGTCGTCCACGAAGGGGTCCGCACAGTCGCGCACCGGCTCAAGCAGGTTCTCCAGCATCCGCTGAAAAGCCGCATTGCCGTTGGTAACGCCCATGGGCATCACCTTCCACTGGAGAGGTCCAAGTGGGGTGCTCATGGCTGTGCAGGCACGGGACTCCTCGGCGAGAGGCATCTGATGATAACCATGTTTCAGGTCAATCACCGTGAAGATCCTCCGCCGGTGTTGCTTTTGCAGCATGTCCTCAATGAGGGGCAGCGTATAGCTGTCGTGCTGCGTTTGGGCGTTCAGGCCGCGGTAGTCGACCACGAGCCGCCACTCACCGGCAACCTTCTTGGGGACGACGAAGCAGGGAGAGGCCCACTCGGAGTGGCACGGCTCAAGCCAGCCTCTCTGGATGAAGTCACGGAGGATCTTCTCCATGGCCTCTTTCCTCTCGCCCCTCAGGGCAAACTCCCGGTGACGATACACACGGGGGTCCTGCTTCAGTCGTATCTTGGCCTCGCCATACGGTCCACGCACCGGTGGGGGGAACACAGGTTTTCCGCTGAAGAAGGTCTCGCCATACTTCTGCTTCAGCCTGGCCCTCAACGCCTGGATCTTGGGGCAGTCATCGGACTCCGCCTTGGCTTTTCCGGGCACTTGAACCACGGAGCTTACTTGAGGGGTAGCGACCCCGCTCGCTTTCGGCTCAGGCGGTCTTCCCAGGTGGCCCAAAGGGCCATCTCTGGTCTTGCCTCGGAATAGATCGCCGTAGGTGGGTGGGTTACCCCTGATTGGTTCGTCCTGGCTGGACAGGTGGTCCAGTACCCTCCTTACGAAGGTATCTCCATCATAGGAACCAGAGACGATCGAGTCCACTTCCCACCAGGCTTTGTCCTGGCCTTTGCCCTCACGCTGGTTTCCCCAGTCGTGAAAGGGCTGATCCATATACCCCTGAACCAGATCCCACTCCTCTTCAGTGAGGGGGTCTTCGGAGTCCGATTCTTCGATGTCAACAGGGGGAACCGCAAAGCATTGCCTCCAAGGTTCTGCTATGATACGGTTGACACACACGAAGTCCGTGGTGTCGCCCTGATCAAGGCCCCCATCCACATAGTGGAATTCCGTTGGCCATCTCTGGGGTGGCATGGGCTGTCCCTTAGCGTCCTGATAGACACTCTCTCCAGCCGGTAGGACGACCTTGTTCAAGGTCATGTTGGTCAATGAGGCTACCCAATGTCGGGTACTTTCCTCCTCGGTGCATCCCATAGGAACAACCAGCACTGCCTTGGAGCGGTCCTTGCGAATCTTCGCTATCGCTCTTGGAATGTCCCAACGGGGGCAATGGATCCACATCAATCCCTGATGCGGACCCCAGTGCTTCTTCCACGCGGAGTCCTGGGCGCTCCAGTACTTCTCACATACCCGCAGATGGGCGGAGGTTCCTGAAGAGAACGCATCCAGGGCCAGATCCGACGCTCCCAGGTCCGCGACCACTCGGTACGCCACTTCCGGCCTTACGCCGTACTCCTGGTTCGCTGGCCCAGTAGGCTCAGTGTCCAGCGCGGCCACTTCGAGCTGATTGCGCTCGGGGTGGATCCATTGGCATTCCACATGGTGCTCAGGTGACGAAAGCCACGAGAGCTGGTCGTCCTGGTACAGGGTCATGGAGGCCTGGGCCGGGAGGACGCCGGAGTCCGTCTCCATCATGAAGTCGTACCCGACGATCATGTCCCAGTCCATCTCGGCCTCGTAGAAGCTACCGTGCAGGAGGATTTCCTTGCCGAGGTCTGGGCGGCTCAGCTCACGATGGTTCACGAACTGCAGCCCAATGGCCGCTTCCTTCGTGCCTCCCACCATGTACTGGCCGTTCGCCACCTTCAGCCTGACAGGCTTCCGACTGTCGGTCAGACACTCTGGTGGAAGTAGGCCAGCCTTGACCAAGCTGACTTGAGCTCCCGTGTCGACCAACACGTCGAAAACCTTTTCCACTTCCCCGCATAGGGCACGGACCTTAAGATGCAACTGCCGCTCGCGACCGACACGGCGCACGGCGTGCAAACTCAGGATCTCCGGCCGTTCCAGAAGCTCAACAAGCGACTGGTGCAGGTCGTGGACAATGGGCGGGCTGCCCATCTGCAGCATCCAGCTGCGGTCCGGGTGATCCTCCGATACTCTCGGATAGATCCTGTAGTACATCAAACACGTTCTTGGTCGCGAAGGACGGACGGGTGCAAGGGTTCGTGCCTTCACTTGCCCTCACCCCGCCTCCGCGACTGGGCGCCAGACCGGGCCTTCCGCCCGCGGCAGTCCCCTTGTGCTTATCGACTCCCGACTGGGATGGTTCGGCGCTTCCCACGTCACCATCCTGCGACCGCCCTAGCTGGGGCCCTTGGCTGCAGGGGCTCCGCTAGGGGGCGTCGATTGTGGAAGAGGGGGTGTTCTCCTCGGCCTCAACGTCGTTGACGCCCTTCTTTCTTCCCCCTTTACCTCCTCCTTTACCCTTCTTGTCCTTGTCCTTGTTCTGGTCATTCTGGTTGTTCTCCTTGTTCTTGTTGTCCGACCTGGGGACCCAGTTCCGCTTGATCTCCTGGATCTCCTTGGCCAACTCGGTCCCCACCGACGACATCAGCTTGGCCAGCTCGTCCTTGTCGACCTCCATTTTGGCTTCCCGGATACCCGCGGGCGCACGCTTCTTCGACCCGTGCACCTTCTTGCAAGCCTCCGTGTCGGCCTTGTGGACAGGGCATGTTCGGTGGTCATGGTTGAAGCCTTTCTTCCTCCCATAACACACGAAACAGCCCTGAGGGTGAGCTCGTATGAACTCCCCAAAGGACAGCGGAGGGTCGCCAATGCGGCGAGGATCCCTCTTCTCCTGCTTCCTCCAACCCTGCTGCAGGGGCTTCCAGTTTCCCGGCTTGCTCCCCGTGTTCAGGTTCTTGGCCACGAAGGCACAAACGGCCACTTCGGCGGGCTCATCGTCGTCGTCATCGTCGACCAGAGTCTCATCGCCGCCGGCTCCCGCTGGGTCCATGGCAGATTCCCCGCCAGGTCCCTCGCCAACGTAGTTGACGTCGCGGTCGCCGGGCCTCAACCCGCGGGTGTGGTGGAGGTTTCGGTACTCCTTGAGTACTTCCTCGCCAACCCACTCCAGGATCTCGTCGCAGCTCATCCGCGCCGGGATGGGCTGCAGACGGATGGTCTGGCCGCTCAACTCACAATCGTCAAGGCGCCACATCGCGGTCTTCTCGCGATCGCCCGAGACGGTGATGAGAAGAGCGTTCCGCAGGGAGTGCCGTTTGACATCCCGGGCCACGTTCTTCTTCGCCCAAGACACAACGTTCGTATGATACTCCTTGGGGAGCATCATCTTGACCGTGTGGTTGGACTTGGCCCTCTTGGATTCCTCCTTGGTGACCCTCTTGATCCATGCTTCCGGCAGCATGGAGAGCAGGCGAGCCTGCTCGTCACCCTCGTTCCAATCCTCCACATTGCGGCGGAAGAGGGTGTATTTCCCTCGGAAGTCACGCCAGTCCCGTAGGCGGATCTCCCGTCCATCATGCTCAAGCTTGATGGACTTCCAGCGCTTGGCAGCCACCTGCGGAGCGTCCACCCGCTCCTGCTCGTTGAGCCACTTCTTGGCGTCCTTGAGGGTCTTGATTTTCCCCTCCTTGGTCGCCACGAAGTATAGCTCGCCGAGCACTTCCGGCAGGCGGTACCTGAACCGTTTGAAGACATATCTCTCCGCATCCGCGGGAGGTAGGTCTTCAGTGACGGTCAGCCCCCAATCGTCCAGCTTCTCCAAGAAGCGGTCGAGGTTGAGGGGGTTGCCGTCGTACATGGGGGGCTTGATGTCCTTCAAGTCTTCCCACACGGCGGCGTCCGCGGCCTTAGAGACCATGAACGCCGGCCGCGAGGTCGACCGAGGTTCCCATCGGCCTCGCCCACGGACTCCCACGGCTGCCACATCCATCTCCTCCATGGAATCCCTGTGGCTACGCCGCGGTTCCTCCACGTACGCTGAACCAAAGTCTTCACGCCGTACTCTTTCCATGTACGCATCTTCATCACGGCGCCGGCGGCTGAGTTCAGCGGCCTCCCGTCGTACACCACGCGGCGGGCTGATGTCGAACTCTTCCAGGTCCAGGTCCAGGTCCAGGTCCTCACCTTCGCCGACATCCCACTCCACGTCTCCTCTGGGGACCTCGTCCCTGAGTCCACCATAACGTCCTCCAGCCGTTGGGATTGGCACCGGGCCAGGTGGTGGTCCAGGGGGTGGTGCGGGGCGCCGGGGGCGTACCGGTGTCCGCGGTGGAGCACGGCGGTTGCGGTACTCCGCGCTGAGCCACTCATCACGCCATTCCTCACCGCCACTGCCGGGCGGCACGCACTCGTTGCGGCGGCCCGCGCTGTGGTGAGAGGGGGCGGAGAGAGAGGGGGCACTGGCGCTGGGGCGACTCCTGGGGGCTCCGCCGGGGGCGTGGGGTCTGCCTGGACCTGGTCCGGGTCCCCAGCCGTCGTCCGACGAGCCAGACTCCAGGGGTGGGTGGTCGCTGCCGACTCTCCCACGGGCTTCCAGCGCATCCAGCCTCTCCTGCAGGCCGCTGACGACGTTGGTCAGCGACTTGGTCCCGGCCCTGGCGATGTCCAGGTCCTTCTGCGCGCGCGCGGCGACCCCGGAGATGCGAGCCATCTCGACCTTGCCCGTGTCTACCTCGCACTCGAGGGCAAAGACCCTCCTGCGGAGGTAGACAATCCACCGCCAGGTGGTATCCGGGTCGCCGTTCCCTGGTGGGTCGTCGGGGTCCCCAGGGGGTCCTCCAGGAGGGCCTCCGCCGGGTCCGCCCGGTCCAGGGGGTCCTCCCCCGCCCGGTGGTCCGCCTCCAGGGGGTCCACTTGGTGGGCGTCCTCCAGGGGGTCCTGATGGTCCTCCGCCAGGGGGTCCCGGTGGGTCTCCGCCGGGTCGCCTCGGTGGGTCCGAGGATGGGCGCTTCCTCGTGATGCCGAACTCCATGTCGTCATCCTCGTCCATGTCGCCCCACCTGGGCGTCTCGGTCACGGAGGACTCGGAGCTCCGGTAGGGAGGAGGGGGATCCTCATCCTCACCTTCCATGGGGACGTCTCCGCCACCTCCGCCCGTCCAAGCCGACACTTGGCGATGTCGACGGCCTCGTTCATCCCCGTCACTGGCGGTGAAGAAGGGGTCACTGTCGTGGGGGTGCCCACCCGCTGGCCTCCGCGGCCTCTCGGGGGTCTTCCCCTTGCCCTTCCTCCGTCGACGGGCGGTGGTGCTACCGCTCCCACTGCTGCCCGTGTCCGCCTCATCCAGCTTCATCCTGGAGGAGGCGTCCCCTTCGAAAAGCCTTCGAAGGGTCTCCACTCGCGATCCTCTCGGGGGAGTCTCGTGGCGGAGTTTGGCCTCTGCCTCCTCCATTGCGGCGGCGGTGGCTGCGGCAGCTCGCGCTTCGGCTTCTTCCCCAGCACGAGCCGCCTCGGCTTCCCGGGCCTGCAGCAGCTGCGCCTTCTGCGCCTGCAACGCCGCCAGCTCCGCCTCCGTCTTGGCCTTCTCCTCAGCGACCTTCCGTCGCGCGGCCTCGATGGCTTCCTTCTTGGCGGCGTCCTCCTGGGCCTTAGCCGTCGCTTCGGCGTGGGCCCTTTCCTCCGCCTCCTTCTTTGCCCTCCCTTGGGCAAGCGCCTCTTCCAGCGCCTTCACCTCGGCCTCCTTGCAGGCAATGGCCTCCTGCGTCAGGCGGGCTTCCTCGTCGGCTGCCGCCAACTCACCGTTGACCTGGGCAGTTGCTGCCCCATGGGCGGCTACGGCCGTGAGTCTGGCCGCGATGGCCGCCACGGTCTGGGTGTGGATGGCCATGCCATGCGCCCACTGCGCAGCCTCCTCCTGGGCGATGCCGGCGGCGCCCTCCACGGCAGCGCTGTACTGCCTGGCCCGTTGCCGGGCAACCCGACGGTTGCAGGGCACCCCACAGGCGCGCTCACAGGCGCGCGCCACGTCCCTTTCGGGAGCGACGCTGCTGCTGGAGCTGGCCTGGTCGGCCGGCGTCCTCCCGCGGTGGGCCGACTCGATGTCGCTGCTGGGGCCTGCTGAGGCCTGCCGGGCCTTCAGGAGCAGCGAACGGGGCTTGGCCTGGGTCTGCTTGGCGACTTGGATGTAGTCGCCAAGGGTGGTGGAGCCGGGGTGGTGTCCACCATTGGGCCGTTGGGGACTGGCGGCTGGGGTTCCGCCCTTGGCGCCTTGGGCGGCTTCGGCAGCCAGGGACTCCTGGTACTCCCGCCACCTCCGGTCCCTCTTCTTGTCCCCGGCGGACCGCTTCTCCGTCCCTGGAGACGCGCTGCTGCTGCCCTGCAGCCTGCGCTCGCTTCCCGGTTCCGGGAACTTCCTCTCGATCACGTCCCACAGGGAGACGTTGATCGAGGCGCCCGACGGGTAGGCGTTGGGGTCCTCGTCCTCCTCAATCCCGTCGGGGCGCAGCCCTTCGCCGGGCCTGTCCGGCCGGGTCCACGTCCTCCAGCGCTTGCGGCGGAAGCGGTACTCGTACCCTTCCGCCCGCAGCCACTCCTCCACTGCCCGCAGGCGGTCCTCCCCCATGTCCTCCCGGAGCTCGAAGCTCCCGGGCATGCCGCCTTCGCACTGGGGATTGCTGTAGCGGTATTGCTGGTCCCACAGCAATCCGCGCAGCAGGCGCGCCACATGGGGGTGGGGCTGCGGCCACCTCCTACCCGCTTCTTGCCAATTCACCATGGCAGCGGGGGCGTTGTTGGTCTTGAGGTCCTTGACGTGCACTTGTTCAACTCAACGAACTGGTTGTGGTTGTTGAGGAGGGTGCTGTAGCACTGGATTGGAAGTGCGGCTGGTGCTGGTCAGCCGGTGGTTGTGGAGGTGGTTGACGCGGCCTTGCTGGTCGGCCGATGGGACTCCGGGTCGGCCGATGGGGCTGATGCAGGAGTCCTGGTCTGTGCACCTCTTTCACGGCTGCTGCGCGGTCAGGGCGGTGCTCTGGACGGCGCTGCGGGCTCCGTGATGAACTCGGCGCTGTCGCTGAGTGGCGCTGCGAGCCGCTGCGCTGCGCTGCGAGACGCTGCGCTGCGCTGCGAGCTGCGAGCTGCGCCGCGCTGCTGCGACGCGCTGCTCGGGGTTGGTGGCCCCGAGTGGCACGCGAGGGTTGGGTAACCCCGCGGCGGTCAAACGCTTTTGACGCGTTCCCGTGGGGGGCCGGCCACAGGACGCTGCGGAGACACGCACGGGTGAGCAGGCAGGCAATGCACTACGCTCACAAGGGCATCAATGCGCTCATGTCATGTGACAAAGCGTTTCAGAATCCTTGCCACTCTGCAAAGAGGGAACGAAAGTATGTACAGCAACACATCAGGATATGTAAACATGGGGTTAAGACTGGACTGGGGTAAGGGCATCACAGGACCATAGACACTCAGTCCCAACTCATATCCCAATCCCAGGTCCAACCCTCTCAGTGGCTGATGGGGGCGGGGGCTCAAACACAACCCATGCCCTGCTCAGTCCGGACCCTGAAACCCTGCCAATGGGAGAGGTGTCCCGCCCAGCCACAGGCGAGTTCCTCGGAACCAAGGGGCTCCAAGGCCAATCGACAGTGGCTCCTTATGCTCCCTTAACGGCAGGTCCCAACTCCTCTCTGAGCCAGAGATATGGCCCCGCCATTATCACCCAGGAGTTGGTAGCTGAAAATGGGCTGTTTCAGCCCAAACTGAAACTAACTCAAAAATTCCCAAAATTGACCCCTCGTCCGGACCCGCCAGAGGTAGGGACGAGGCAACTGACCCTATGCCCTTCGAGTACGAACTCCCTGGAGCCCTCACCCAACCTGGTTCCCTCTGAGGTCCCGGCATCAGGGCAACACGGATGAGTCAAGTGGGGTCATGATGCCAAAATCACCAAAATTGGCGTCATTCCCACGCATGGCTCGCCCGGCCAAGGTAAGGCCAATGGCTCACAGGGTAGGAGGCAGGACCTAGGACTTATATCTGAGTGGGCAACTTGGATTTGGGTCCGGGTACCCTATGGGCTTAGAGAAATGGGGCCGCCAATTGACCACACGGAAGGGGGAAATTGGGGTCCCAAAATTGGGTCATTTTGGCTGCCTGAAATGAGCCAAAATTCGGTGTGCTCCCAATAGTATATCTCCACGCCGGCTTGGAGATCGGATCCGCCATTCCATACGTGATCCACCGGGAGTCCAACGAAGACTCCCATGCCCTTGGCTCTCAAAAATCTTCATGCCACTCGGCGTGGTGACGATCCCAATTGGGTCCAAAAATGCAAAAATGGCAAAATTGCCCATACTCAATTTGGCCTAGCGCCTTGACGAAGGCGGCTCCGCTTCGCCCACGTAGTGTGTGGACCATGGGGACCATTACCCATAACACCCATGTCATATATGGTCCATTGGTCCATGCGTCCGGCGTGCACGAAGGTTAGAACATGGGGCACGGCGGGCAGCAAAAGTGTAAAAATGCTCAAAATGGCCAAAAATGCACACACTCATGGTTGGGGCAAATGAGGCACATGCCCGACTCGGACCGGAGTGTGCCATAGGATTGGTATCAAGTCATATTGGTCCAACATATCTTTTGGGCGTCGCCCAACTCCTCCGATATTGGGAATGGCAGGGTCGCCAAGTGAGCCCATGATTTGGGATAGTTCCAAATCGCCAACATGGCGGCCACGGTATGTCAAGCCTAAGAGGAGTTATTCGCCGGGTCCAAGATATGTTGGGCACCGAAGTATGTACCCTCATATCATACTTGGGTCATGATGTCAATTGAGCGCAACGTTGAGATACACGGTCGCCACTTGACATCATGACGAGCCAAAAATGGCAAAATTGGCACAATGACACACAAAAGTGCCTTGAAAGGTCTACAATTATATTATAATATCTCCGGCTTGGATCGTGCAATCACTTAATCCTTCTAAACACAATGACTTGACACCATTGACCTTCGATCCCACATATGTGCTCCACTTGGGGCGCCTTGAAAGGTTACGAGCGCTACTTCCCAAGTGGGCACATGAAAATATGGAAAATTGTAAAACACACACCTTGCTCCCAACGCATCGCTTCGGGATCACCACACAAGCTTTCCTTCACGAAGGTTAGGCTTGCAATTGACCGTAGGGAGTATGGAGAAGGGGCTTGCACAATATGAGGTCCATTGGCGGGCTTGGCTTGGAGCAATGGACCCGCCAAATGGGCACGCAACACAACACATGGCACATACCACATATTGCCCAAAAAGGTGGCTCCCGCCACGATATGTCATGCCCCTCCAAGGGCATATCTTTGTGTCAATCGCTCATAGGAACTCAAGGAGAGTTCCTATGCAACACCAACACTTGCGCGCTACACTCGAAAGTTATCTTAACGCATGCAATATCATGGCCAATGACTTGTAACGCAAACTCTACCCTCTTGACCATGATCCATTACACTAGCGCGCACGTGTGGAGACGCAAGGCATATAATGCTTCCTAAATTACGTCGGGAGTATTGTGAATACATCCCACGTTTCCTTATCGTCAATACTCGCAAGCAACACGAGATATGACCTTCACAAGTGGCCTCACGAATCAACTTTGTTTTGCCCATATCTTTAAGACAAATGGAGGGCAGGATAAAAGGGAAGTTGATTCGTGCATACGGAAGCACGTAGGTCCACTCGAAAGAGGTCAAATCAAGTGCGGGGATGTCGAAGTCGAAAATCCGATTTCGACATCCTGAAAAATTCGGATTAAGGTTGCGAGTATTAATTATGAAAATTGCGGAAGCATCCATGCAGTTCCTGGCGACTTTGGAGCCTTCGTGACGGATAGCGTTAAAATTTCCATTATAAACAGTTAAACTGGCGGTTACGGTAAAGTCGCGAACCAACCGCCAGCAGTCAAAACAGTGAGTATTGGAACGGAAGCATAAAAATTGACGGAAACAATATGAAAATAAAACCCTGTTGATTCCTGATATTCTGATACACAAATCTCCGCTGGCGGTGCATCGGTTGCCGATGCGGGGCTTCACGGCACGGAACACGCCGTGCATGGGGTTAGTGGACCGGAGACCGGTTGTATGCCGTAACCTGGCCATGGGGTTCTGGGTACCGCTTCAGTATGTGGAGAGGCAAAATCAGGGGAATCCCCTGACGTATGAGGAGCTGTACCGCAGTCTGAAGAAGAAAGGCCTTCGACTCCCTGAAGATCATTATAGGAACCGTCTGGAGAACTTCAGGGCGATAAAGAAATTATTTCTGGAAGAGATCCAAATTGCAAGGCAAGATTGGGAGTTTTTGGTGCAAGAGGCAGAGAACTCCGGAGAAGGACTTTCTGATGGCGAAATGAAGAAGATCCTCCTGAGCAAGCTCACGCCGGAGACCAAGCAGAAGATCAGGGACTCTCAGGCGGACCAAAAAGTACTGGGCAATTGGGTTGAAGTCCGAGGATTACCAGAAACTGTGGGAAAAATGGCTGTTCGTGAGTTACTACACTCTATCAGTGCTACTGGATTGAAGGATATCACTATTCGTGAGGGCAGATGGAGAGTTGGTTTCCACGATTCTGAACAGTCGGAGTTTTTCTGCAGCATGGTGGATGGAAAAGTGAAGTATAAGGGAACAGTTTTGAAGGTACGACCGTGGATCTTCTCGTATGGAGTCGAGCAGATCTGGGACCAACTTGAAAAGTATGCAAACTTAGAACGCCAGAAGTCCCAGGATGCACATGGCTTCGGAGGCAAGGTCAACGCCGTTGGTGAGAAGGGATGCTCTGTATGCATTGCCCTTGGAAAAGAAGGTCGAGCGGCGACTCACACGACCGCAGATCACAGGTGGACGCCCTCAGATCTCAAAACAATTCAGTCCAAAATGGATGGAAAGGGAAATTCTCCCAAAAATCCCCAGCGGGATGGAGCACGAGATGCTGACCAGCATGGAAGGGGAAAGGGTAAAGGGCAGTCCAAAGGAAAGAACAGAGACTGGACACCAAAAGATTACTCGCAGCAAGGCGGAGATCCAAGCGACTCAAGATGGACCGATGCTGGTGGAAGAAATGGTGGAAAAAATGGCCAAAAAGGTGGAAATGGCAAGGGAAAGTCCGGGAATCAAGATGATTCCAAGGTGAATGGCAACCCCCTGTACGCGGAGACGCCAGCGAACAAGACCTTCGGCAACAACAAGGATACTGGAGGTCGAGGCAAGGGCGGATCCAACGAATCCAACCCCAATTCCAACACCTCCAACAACAAAGGCCAAGGAGGTAAGAAAGGTGGTAAGGGGAAATCATCTCGAGGTCGTGGACGTGGAAAAGGAGTGAATGCTGTCGAGGCAGGAGAAGAATGGGTTGACGAAGGACAAGTACAGGACGTACAGCCGCACGAAGAAGAAGAATGGCAATAGGGAAGCCAACTTGACCCAAATCCCAACACTGGGGTTGAGTGGCAGGAGGAAAAAGTCATCAGGGTAGTTGGGGCGGTGGATGGACGCTGCTGGGATCGACTGGCGCGGTCCTCCGGCCTCCTGTACCCTGCCTGGGTCCTCAGCGCTGTCCGGCGAGGCAAGCAGCGCCAGTTTGTCTGCTGGATCCAGGTCAGATCGACGGATGGTAAGGTTAAACTTGCCAGATGTCTGATCGACAATGGTTCAGAGGTGAACCTGGTGAGGAAAGGCTTTCTGCAGGAGGATGAGACGAAGATGTCCTCCACCCCTGTGCAGCTGGAGGGAGTCAGCAGACATCGCCTTGACGGTGGCGACAGAGAAGCAGAATTGGCGGTCAGATTGGTGAAACAATCAGTCTGGAGTGTGGAAGAGACGGTCACTGAGGAGTGGTTTGGTGGAAAATTCTATGAAGCCAGCATAAAGTATGATTTATTCCTGGGTCAACCCTGGCTTCACGCCCACCGTGTGGCGCCCATGGGACACAGGACATGCTTCCTCCAAGATCCGTCGACCACCGACCCGTCCGAACTGTATTATCTGCACCCATATACCAAGAGTATCCACAAATTCAAGGAGAGAAATAAGCTGCATTTTCAGCAAGATGGGCAGGAATGGAAAAGGAATCAAGAAGATTTCGACGAAGGAAAGGTGGATTCGTTGAACAGCAAGAAGTGGAAGTCAGTTTGCTATCGAGTAGTCGACAAATGGCGGGACATTCTGGTGGATTATTTCGAAAAGAACCACAATTTTCGTCCTGAAGTTGATGCTTTTGCAAACAAAAAGAATAAAAGATTTCCGAAGTTCTACGACGACGCCTGGAGTGAAGAGTGGTCTGAACCTCTTTGGATCAATCCGCCCTTCGACGTTTTTCCTCGTGTGGTGCAGAAGCTGAAGCAATCCGGCGCGAAGGCGATTTTAATTGTCCCCAATTGGCCTAGACAAGAGTGGTTCAAGGACATTATGGACATTTCTATCGACATTGTCGAGCTACCCCACAAGGGCGTGAAGCTGTATTGCGAAGACAATGGCAAGCCTTTGCCACAGCGTTCGTGGAGCACGTTGGCGTGCTTAGTTGACGGGAATCTGGGAGATTATTGGCAAGATGGCAGTGAAATGGGAACAGAAGAGGTCATTTCAAATTCCTCAAGAATCGACGAAATTGAGGTGGATGAAGACGATCGAGAGCGGAATGCCGACGTATCGTCGCGGAAGGAGGGAAGGACAATCGGCGTCCCTCAAGAGAACGCCTCCATCCATTACAATTCGTCCCCATCAGACAAAAATCAAGCCAAAAAAGTCAGGATTTCAAGCAAGAATGAAGACAAATCTCCAAGAGTCTCGCCTGAATTGACAGGAATGAAGCTGAATTCGTCCGACCATCCCTTCAAGACATTCGTGGACCCCTTTCATTGGTGGGATCCCACGGAGGAGCGAGCTCAGGTGAGCTTCATCCGCCAGCAATGCGACGAAGAGGTTTGGAATGAAGTGGCCAAGAATATGAGACCACGACCAACAATTCGCAAATTGGTGGACATAATGTCGGTGATTAAATGTGGGAATCAGGTCGACGGAGACAAGATATCTGCAAGAAGGGACGCAGTGTTCGAAGATTATCAAGATGACGTGCTGAGTGGGAAGTTGTGGAAAAACCCCCCAATTCGATGTGAAAATGGGGAAGCCAAGATTGACATAATCGAAGGCTCAAAGGTGCACAAACAACGTCCATTCTATCTCCACGGCACCAAAGCAGATGCCCTACGAAAGATTATTGAGCGCAATCTCTATGAGTTCGGTTGGTTGGAGGGCTGCATGAGTTCTGAGTGGTGTTCAGCACCATTTACTGTGCCAAAACCCCCACCTGCTGACCAATCCAGCATAGATGCTTGGCGTCTAGTGGTGGATTACAAAGCCCTGAACGCCGCCACAGTACCAGACGCGCATCCTCTTCCTCTAATCGAGAAGGAGATCGCCGCGAGAGCCAAAGGCAAGCTCTTTACTGTGTTGGATTTGCGCCATGGCTTTCATCAGATGCCCCTTCGAAAGGAGGATAGGCATTTGACGGCAATGTGCACGCCCTGTGGCACTGTCCAGTGGACTGTACTGCCGATGGGTCTGAAGAATGCACCGTCGATGTTCCAGAAGATGATGGAGACTATTTTATTTCAGAAGCACAAAGATCTGGATTTACAAGAATTCTGCTCCATCTACATTGACGACCTTCTGATTGCCACGCCGTTGGGAAGAAACTTTGATGAGTGCCTGAAGTTGCACGAAGAACAAGTTCGAAAAGTTCTCGAAGTCCTTCGACAAGAGAAGCTGGTGTGTGGACCCAAGAAGGGCAAGATGTTCCTCCAGAGTGTGGTATTTTGTGGCTCTGTCTTGGAAGATGGGACAAGAAGACCAGCCCCAGGAAAAATGGCTGCCCTGCATCTCTGGGAAAGGCCTAAAACCATCACGCAGCTTCGTGCCTTTTAGGCTGCTGCAATTACTACCACGAGTTCCTTCCTCTCTACGCCAAGTTCTCTGGTCCATTGACAGAGTTACTGAAGGTTGGCAAAATAGAAGGAAAGAAGGGATCCAAAGTCAAGCTCAAGTGGACGCCAGAATGTGAAGAGGCATTTACTGGTCTCAAGGAAGCACTGGCGAATGTGGTTACATTAAAGACTCCGTGGTTGGATGGAAGACCTTTTTATATTCGTACAGACGCCAGTCGTTACGCCATTGGTGCTACAATCGAACAAGTCGACGACGAAGGTCACCATCATCCTCTGGCTTTCTGATCTCGCAAGCTTACTACAAGACAGCGAAATTGGAGTCCAAGGGAACAAGAAGCCTACGCAATCCTTTGTGCCTTACGGCGCTATGAAGGGTGGATCTTGGGCCACCGCGTTGAGGTTCTGACTGACCACAAGTCACTGGAGAGCTGGAGGACAGAACATGTGGATACCCCTGGTGGACCAGCTGGGAGAAGAGGCCGTTGGCATGAAACTCTCAGCAGATTTGACCTCCATGTGTCTTACATTCCGGGTCGCTACAACACAGTGGCGGACGCCCTGAGTCGCTGGGCCTACCCAGCCTCAGAGGCTTACTCTGAAGTGAGTTTTCATGGGACAGCGACGGATAAAGCTGAAGTGATTGAGTTCGACAAGGAGGAACAAGCACTGATCAAGAAACATTGTCTCCAATGTTCGATTAAAAATCGGATGAAGGTGGATTTGGTCAGATGCAAGGAGATTACCAAGGCAGATCAGACTGCAGGAGTTAACTCTGACTCTGAGTCGTCGCTGCCACTCCTTAATGTGTTTCCGACGACAAGATCCAAAGCGAAATCCACGCTCCCCCCACAACAAAAGGACAAGGAAACTTCCTTCCTATATGTGGATTGGACGAAGATGTACAAGGAGGACAGGTTCTTTGGGTCTGTATACCACAAGTTGAAAGGGGACAAGCCTTACGACTCTGAAGAGACGTCTGATTTCAAAATCCAAGGCGACAAGTTATTTTGGCAAGGACGGATTTGTGTTCCTGATTGTCTGATTGACCAATATGTCAAACATTGGCATCGGAATGAGACAGCCCACACACATTCTCGTGTGCTGGAACAGGAGCTACGCCACAGAGTGTACACAAGGGACCTCAAGGGTGCCTGTGAACGAGTTGCCAAAGGATGCAAGCAATGTCAGGCGACCATCCCTAAGAATCAAAAGGCAGAAGGACTACTGAAGGGATTACCAATTCCAGAGAGGCTGTTCGACAAGGTGACGGCGGATGTCTTCGAGTTGTGGCAAATCCAAGAGGAATGTCTCTACACGAAGAAGCCTATCGATGGGGTTTTGTTGATTCAAGACCGCCACAGTGGCTACATCCAAGTCCTCCCTTGCAACACGAAGCATCTCACCTCTGAAATGGCTGCCAAGTGGACTGCAAGTCAGTGGATGGGTAACTGGGATGTGCCCTGTAAAATTCTGACGGACAGTGGGAAAGAGTTCATTGGGACTTGGTGGGAGAACATGTGTGCCCTATTGGGAGTTCATCACCTTCGTGCCCGAGTCTACGACCATCGAGCTCTCCCTGCTGAACGCGCTGGAAGGATTCTTATCTCCATTCTGAGAAAATTCCTGGCGACTGAAAAAGACTACAATTGGTTGGAGACAATTTACTGTGTCTTGAGAAGATATCATCGCACCAAGAATTACACTGGATTAAGTCCGAATGAGCTTGTTTTTGGTCGAGAGAAGATGGGTCCAGGACCAGTGATGCATCATCCAAGGCAGTGCTACGACGCCTCGCAATGGTTTGAGAGGATCAAGGATCTAGAGTCCAAGTGGATCCAAGCCAAAGTGGAAAGTCAAGCAGATTGGTTGAATTTCAAAAATAAATCAAGAACGCAAGGAAAACCCTTCGAGAAAGGCCAGCAAGTTTGGCTTCGTAAGTCAGACGAGACCCTGAAGGACGACAACAAATTGTTACCTTTGTGGGATGGTTCATTCCAAGTCAAAAGTCAACTAAGTGAGACTACATTCAACATTGAGATTGAGCCAGGCAGGCATCAAGAAGTACCTCGAGATCGTTTGAAGGCCGAAGTACCCTGCCCCAAAGGAAGGTTCAAGCCTCTCTATTGGACTTCGAAGTACCTGAGCGACAGGAAGATGGTCACCAGCAGTTTCGAGTTGGAGAAGATTCTTGAGTACAAGAAGAATGCTCGAGGCAAGTGGTACTTTCTGTGCAGATGGAAAGGATTCGGTCCAGAAGAAGACAAATGGGAGCCAGCTTCAAGTTTCATCCATGGGTATACGGATACTTTCATCAAGTTCCTGAAGAAACACCCTGAGATTGACAAAGAGCTCTCGCTGATCAAGGATTGTGTCACCAAGGAAGACTTACAAGCACAAGAAGAAGCTCCAATTGTGGCATCATCCATTTCAGACAAGATCTGATCATCATTTGAGTCGCCGAAACTTTCGAAGAGGTTTACGGTCGACATATACCCTTGGCATGGGGACACAACAGTCCAGACGCATCGTCTATGTGGTTCGACGAACAGATGATGGGACATTCTGGGGTCATCCTGGTCATTCCATCCATCATTCCCATCATGGTCATCATGTGAATCATGTGCTTCATCTCAGATGATTCCAATCCAAAGATCCGAAAGGCCATTATCTTCAACCACGACGACACTATCGCCTTTTGCTGTCGACTGGACCCCTCTACTCGCCTTGGGAAGGACTCGTTCGAGTTCGTGCTCATTACAGAGATTCTGGCACATGACTGAGTCTGATCCATTTCATGTGTTTGACGGATCTGCTCAGAATGTGAATACCATCAGCTCTTACATTGAGACAGTTGGTTTCTCTTCCAAACGACCACTGTCAAAGGGCTTATATAGACCAAGTGACGACGATGGTGTTCTTACTTGTGTCGACTTGCTGTTCATCTGTGGATTGTGTTGGAATCCCCCTCAGAATCAGCTCAATTTTGGCAAATTCCCAGTACCAAGCATTGGATGCTTATACATTCTGGGACTATAACGAGTCAATTACCCTTTCTGACTCATACTGGATTAAACATGAAGCCCTGGGAACAATACTGACAGTGTGGTGATACCCCACTGGGTTTTCTTGGTTATCATTACTTTAAATGGTTGGATTTCCATCATGGGATTCGTCATCATCATGAGGATTTGACCTGGATTGGCTATGAATGAGAACTGGATTTCCGTTCAACACTACACACAGTGTCTATCGACATTGAATTGGACCTATTTTGGCTTGCGGTGAGTTTTGCCACCCTGAATCCATGCGCGATTCACTGATTTTGGTCTCAATTCAGGCACATTTTGTACCATAATCTGGCATCTGGTCTCATGACTGCAAATGACACCAGCCAGTTTCACATGTCTTGGACTCCATGAAGGGATACCCTATTTGTTTGACGCTCTACGACATGGCGACGCTCGTTTTCTGTTTTCTGGCAGTGGGATGTCAGATCCTGATTTCATCATGGATCATGGATCATCATGTACATTCTTCACTCAGACTTTCAATTTTCGAATTTTCGAGCTTGAACGAAGCTTTTTCTGTGTGCCCTGAGGTACCTATACGTTTCATTCAAGTCGATGGCCATCGCGAAGCACAGATCTCAGCACAATTTTGCTCAATTCAGCTCAATTTCACACATTTTGACATAGATTTGTCAGTTTTTGGTCACTTTCGCCGTTTCGTTCAATTCACTTGACCCAGCCTGACATACTGGCGTATGTTTTCAGAGGCGGAGTGTAACGGCAGCAGTGACAGCACTCAATTATACACTGATGTGATCAGAATTCCAATGATTCTCAGATGTACATTAGTGCAGCAAATTTTCCGTTCTGTTTCATGTTTTCCGTTTGCCGCCAGATGTCGCCTGTGAGCGCGCGTCGAGTCGCATTTGTCTTTCGTGATTTCCCAATCGGATTTATTTAAATTATTTCGAATGATTTCACGTCGTGTCATTAGTTGCGATGAATGCGCATTGAGATTCTATGTCTTCTCAATTTTTGTAGACCGGGTTTTCGTACTCTTCATATCTCACCATGGAGTTCAAAGGACTTACAAGTGCTTCGCATATGTCGCTCCAAGAGGCTGGATATGGGTCTGAAGAGGGTCAGTTGGGTTCGGAGATATCAGGGGCAGTGTCGGGCGTTACGACCCCTGGGGCATCAAGGCTGCAGGCTTCGCAATCACAAGAAAGATCAACCACTATGCAGCGGTTACAAGCTCACGGTGGTTCACGAACTGCAGCCCAATGGCCGCTTCCCTCGTGCCTCCCACCATGTACTGGCCGTTCGCCACCTTCAGCCTGACAGGCCTCCGACTGTCTGTCAGGCACTCTGGCGGAAGTAGGCCAGCCTTGACCAGGCTGACCTGAGCTCCCGTGTCAACCAACACGTCGAAGACCTTCTCCACTTCCCCGCATAGGGCACGGACCTTAAGATGCAACTGCCGCTCACGCCCAACACGGCGCACGGCGTGCAAGCTCAGGATCTCCGGCCGTTCCAGAAGCTCAACAAGCGACTGGTGCAGGTCGTGGACAACGGGCTCAGGCTGCCCATCTGCAGCATCCAGCTGCGGTCCGGGTGATCCTCCCATACTCTCGGATAGATCTTGAAGCACATCAAGTACATTCTTGGTCGCGAAGGATGGACGGGTGCAAGGGTTCGTGCCTTCACTTGCCCTCACCCTGTCACTGCGACTGTCTTTCGTCTTGGGTGCCGGACCTGGCCTTCCGCCCGCGGCAATCCCTTTGTGCTCGTTGTCTCCCGACTGGGATGGTGTGGCGCTTCCCACGACACCATCCTGCGACCGCCCTAGCTGGGGCCCTTGGCTGCAGGGGCTCCGCTAAGGGGCGTCGCTTGTGGTAGCAGGGGTACTCTCCTCCGCATCAACCTCGTTGACACTCTTCTTCTTTCCTCCTTTCTTACCCTTCTTGTCCTTGTCCTTGTTCTTGTCATCCGACTTGGAAACCCAGGACTTCTTGATCTCCTGGATCTCCTTGGCCAACTCGGTCCCCACCGACATCAACTTGGAGAGCTCGTCCTTGGTGACCTCCACCTTGTTCTCCCAGATACCCGCAGGTGCACGCTTCTTCGACCCGTGCACCTTCTTGTAGGCCTCCGTGTCGGCCTTGTGGATGGGGCATGTCCGGTGGTCATGGTTGAACCCTTTGTTCCTCCCATAACACACGAAACAGCCCCGAGGGTGAGCTCGTATGAACTCCCCAAAGGACAGCGGAGGGTCGCCCATGCGGCGGGGCTCCTTCTTCTCCTTCTTCTTCCAACCCTTCTGCAGGGGCTTCCAGCTTCCCCGGTTGCTCCCCGTGTTCAGGTTGTTAGCCACGAAGGCACAAACGGCTGTCTCGGCAGGCTCATCGTCGTCGTCATCGTCGTCGAGAGCCTCATCGCCATCGGCTCCCGCTGGGTCCATGGCAGCTTCCCCGCCAGACCCCGCGCCAACGTAGTTGACGTCACGGTCGCCGGGCCTCAACCCGCGGGTGTGGTGGAGGTTCCGGTACTCCTTGAGTAATTCCTCTCCAGCCCACTCCAGGACCTCGTCGCAACTCATCCGCGCCGGGGTGGCCTGCAGACGGATGGTCTGGCCGCCCACGTCACACTCATCAAGGCGCCACATCGCGGTCTTCTCGCGATCGCCTGTGACGGTGATGAGGAGGGCGTTCCGCAGGGAGTGCCGTTTGACATCCCGGGTCACGTTCTTCTTTGTCCAAGCCACCACGTTCGTACGATACTCCTTGGAGAGCATCATCTTGACCGTGTGGTTGGACTTGGCCCTCTTGGCTTCCTCCTTGGTGACTCTCTTGATCCATGCTTCCGGCAGCATGGAGAGCAGGCGGGCCTGCTCGTCACCCTCATTCCAGTCCTCCACGTTGCGGCGGAAGAGGGTGTATTGCCCCCTGAAGTTCCGCCAGTCTCGTAGGCGGATCTCCCGACCATCATGCTGAAGCTTGATGGCCTTCCACCGCTTGGCGGCCACCTGCGGGGCGTCTACTGGTTCCTGCTCGTTGAGCCACTTCTTGGCTTCCTTGAGGGTCTTAATCTTCCCCTCCTTGGTCGCCACGAAGTATAGCTCTTGGAGCACTTCCGGCAGGCGGTACCTGAACCGTTTGAAGACATCTTTCTCCGCCTCTGCGGGATCCATGTCTTCAGTGACGGTCATCCCCCAATCGTCCAGCTTCTCCAAGAAGCGGTCGAGGTTGAGGGGGTTGCCATCGTACGCGGGGGGCTTGATGTCCTTCAGGTCTTCCCACACGGCGGCATCCGCGGCCTTGGAGACCATCAACGCCGGCCGCGAGGTCGACCGAGGTTCCCATCGGCGTCCCCCACGGACTCCCACGGCTGCCACTTCCATCTCCTCCGCGGCATCCATGTGGCTACGCCGCGGTTCTTCCATGTACGCCGAACCTGGATGTTCGCGCCCTACTTCTTCCATGTATACCTCCTCATCAGGGCGCCGGCGGCTGCGTTCAGCGGCCTCCCGTCGTACACCACGCGGCAGGGTAATGCCGAACTCCTCCAGGTCTTCCTCGCCTCCGCCGACATCCCCTTCCACGTCCCCTCCGGGGACCTCATCCCTGAGTCCACCATAACGCCCGCCAGCCATTGGGATTGGCTCCTGGGCTGGTGCATGGCGTCGGGGGCGTACCGGTGTCCGCGGTGGAGCACGGCGGTTGTGGTACTCCGCACTGAGCCACTCATCACGCCACTCCTCACCGCCACTGCCGGGCGGCACGCGCTCGCTACGGCGGCCCGCGCTGTGATGAGAGGGGGTGCTGAGAGAGGGGGCACTGGCGCTGGGGCGACTCCTGGGGGCTCCGCCGGGGGCGTGGGCTCTGCCTGGACCTGGTCCGCGTCCCCAGCCGTCGTCCGACGAGCCAGACTCCAGGGGTGGGTGGTCGCTACGAACGCTCCCACGGCCTTCCAGCTCGTCCAACCTCTGCTGCAGGCCGTTGATGACCTTGTTCAGCAGCCTGGTCCCGCCCCTGGCGATGTCCAGCTCCCTCTGGGCAGCGGTGGCGACCTTGGCGATCTTGACCATCGCCGTCTTGGCGATGTCCAGCTCCTTCTGTGCGCCCGCGGCGACCCCGGCGATGCGGATCATCTCGCCTTTGCCCGTGTCTACCTCACGCTCGAGGGTCTGCACCCTCCTGCGGAGGTAGACGATCCATCGCCAGGTGGCCTCCGGGTCAACATCTCCCGGTGGGCCGTCAGGGTCCCCAGGAAGTCGTCCAGGAGGGCCTCCGCCGGGTCCGCCCGGTCCAGGGGGTCCGCCCCCGCCCGGAGGTCCGCCTCCGGGGGGTCCACCTGGCGGGCGTTCTCCAGGGGGTCCTGATGGTCCTCCGCCAGGGGGTCCCGGTGGGCCTCCGCCGGGTCCCCTCGGTGGGTCCGAGGATGGGGGCTTCTCCGTGTAGCCGAAGTCCATGTCATCATCCTCGTCCATGTTTCCCCACCTAGCCATCTCGGTCTCGCACTCGGTGGATTCCGAGCTCCGGTAGGGAGGAGGGAGATCCTCACCCTCACCCTCCGGCTCCATGGGGACGTCTCCGCCTCCTCTGCCAGCCATTCCCCGGCGATGTCGGCGGTCTCGCCCGTCCCCATCGCTGGCGGTGAAGAAGGGGTCGGAGTCGTGGGGATGTCCGCCTGCGGGCCTCCGTGCCCTCTCGGGAGTCTTCCCCTTGCCCTTCCCTCGTCGGAGGGTAGCGGGGCCACTGTCCCCGCTGCTGCCTGTGTCGACCTCCTCCAAATCCAGCGTCATCTTGGAGGAGGCGTCTCCTTCGAAGAGCTTTCGAAGGGTCTCCACTCTGGATCCTCCCGGTGGTGTCCCGCGCTGGAGCTTGGCCTCCGCCTCCTCCATTGCGGCGGCCGTGGCTGCGGCAGCTCGCCTTTCGGCCTCCGCCGGGGTACGGGCAGCCTCGGCTTCCCGAGCCCGCTGCAGCCGAACACGAGCCTTCTCAGCTTCCAACGCTGCCAGCTCCGCCTCCGTCTTGGCCCTCTCCTCAGCGACCTTCCGTCGCGCGGCCTCGATGGCGTCCTTCCTGGCGGCGTCCGCTTTGGCCTTGGCTGTTGCTTCGGCGTGGGCCCTTTCCTCCGCCTCCTTCCTTGCCCTCTCCTGGGCAAGCGCCTCTTCCAACGCTTTCACCTCGGCCTCCTTGCGGGCAATGGCCTCCTGGGCCAGGCGGGCTTCCTCGGCGGCCGCCTCTTCCTGCGGGTTACCACCACCTCACTGCTGACCCGGGCAGTCCTTCCCTCTTGGGCGGCTGCAGCCGTGAGTCCGGCCGCAATGGCTGCCACGGTTGAGGCATGGAAGGCCATGCCTTAGGCGGCTCAAGTTGCACGGTCGAAATGCGCCCAAAACTGCCCCTCCACGGCACTGCGAAAAAATAGTCCTTTAGGGGGGGACGTAAAACGCAAGAACCTAAAATCCCGTGAAAAGCAAATAACTGGTCTTTTTTCCTTTATTTTCAACAAAACCGACTGCCCGGGAAAATGATTTATTTCCACTAAAATGAACTTCTTTTTTGGGAAAACCACGACTTTTTGTTTCCTCTACCATTTATGCTTTGCAATAAAAACACCCGTGAGCTTTCAATCTTTTGGAAAACCAGTTTTCGAAAACCATGTTGCACGCAGCACCACAAGAAGCCTTTTTTGGCACCCCTTCTTTGCATGAGGCCTCACGCAAACACCAACACAACAGCGCAATAAAATGCATCATAGAGAAAAATGTGCCGCACAAGGTGACAGCATAAAGGTCGTCGAAGAGGAATGCATAGCGCGAGCCCTCGCGCATAATATATCAGAACAAGCGAAGAAATTACTTTTTCTTCGGAACATTTTGCATCTTAGAACCCATAGCCTTAGCAACGGACGTGTTACCCTTAGGAGGTGGCTTTGCGGGCGCGCTTCTTGGTTGGGACTGACGGGCTGGCTGCTTGAATGGAGCTTGGGCCCCGGTTTCCTCGGACCTCGGCTTCGCTGCCACTTTCTTCCCCGCTTTGCCCTGGGAGACCTGCAATTCCTCCTCCTCTTCTTCCTCACTCTCCTCCTCTTGAACCCCATCGCTCTCGTCGGCTTCTGCACCGGTAACCGATTTCGCTGCCTGAGGCTTGGAGGCAGTCTTCTTCTTCTTGGGGGCTGGTTCCCCACCAGTAGACTTCCGCTTTGCAGGGGCCAGTGCTTCTGCAGCTTGACCTTTCTCAACAGTCTCTTCCTCCTTCGACGACAACGCCTCATAACCCACCTTGTCATCGCAAACCCATAGGGGAATACCACGGTTTGCCCAGTTGGCTTGCTGGTCCCAATCACCAGACGCGTGCAGTTTCGACTCTTGTGTCAATACATGGTTCAACTGAGTCTGCACTCTGTTGACCCAATCTGAGAGATTGTCGGAGGTAACACCAAGAAGGTACATGCGAGAATCCAGCTCGACGGACGCGATCTTGCACACCAGATCCGGCTGATGATCAATGAACACACACGCAGGCTTGAAGGTCTTATCCTGCTTCAGGTGAAAGAGGTGAGTGTCGAAATACCACATAGCCGTCGTTATCGGAAGGTGACCGCCAAATTCAACAGGATCCATCTCCTCTACTTGAGGAGGTCCAAACGTCAGATAATTCGGAATCTGCAATGCGGGAGAAGTTATTGCGCGAGGCCTCGCGCAAAGAGCGGACGTAATGAGGGAATTATACCTTTCTCGACCAGCTATCCGGTGACGCAATCAGCAACCAGGGAACCTCAAACGTTGTAAGATCCCCTGCAGGCTTCGGTTTGACTGGCCAACTGAAGATGGGAATAAGCAACATGTGGCCAATGCGCGGCGCGTTGAAATCATCGTTGAGACGCCTCTCTGTTTCTGTTTCCCGCACGTTGAACATGTTGTCAACAACAGTTTTGGAGCCGCAGATAAGGGTATCCGCACGCGCCATCTCTTCATACAGCCAGGCTGGGCACATCCTCTCAGGAGCAAGATGTTCAAATATGTCGCCGTTGATGATAATCAGGTTCTTGTCAATCTCCATGAACCGCTTCGGGGGTTCGTGGTTCAACGCTGCAATTCGGGTCGCCTTAACTGTGATAGTTTGACTTGACAATGATGAATCCTGCTGTTCCACTGTCTTGAAGTCACCAGTAACGCCAGCAGGTGGGGGGACCACACGGCTCTTGGTAGGCTCTTGACCCAGGAGTTTTTGGACGTTGAGGATTTTCAGGGGGGCGGGTTTGCCTTTCTCTGCCACCTGCCACAGTGGTGCGCGAATCATGGATTTCCATGCCGGCCATGGACCGCGACTTTTGCCTTCAGACTCACGCCAATAGCCCAATGTACCAAGAGTCACCTTCAGGGCAGGCCTTCCAAGTGCAGCAACCTCTTTGCGGGTCCGCATGTCTTTGGCTAAAGAACAGAAATGGAGAAAGTGCGGCGCACTGATGCAGAAATGGAACCCACGTCGCGTCGATGGTACACACCTTTCTCAGGCCGAACGTACTGGCCGCTAGGATGACCATGCGAGTAGCGCGGTGCGTCCTTGAGTAGCAACACAGCCAACGCTGTTGCGTTCAGGCTTTTGTCGTTCTTGTCAGGATTTGTGGTAAACTGTTTGTTGTACCAGTTGTCCATCCACAACACAACCCACTGTTGGTAAATTTTGTCCCATGTAGTCTGTAACCTGACTGCGGCCTTCTCCTTCAGCGAAGGTGCGCTGTATCGCGCCAGACCTGACCTTGCTAAAATGCGACGCTGCGCCCTACTTCCCTCTACCGCAACAACTGACTTTGGTTTTCCCTGGTATGGAACTGCGCGGTGGCGCATCAGCAAATAGAGGCGCCAGGCCTCCTCTATCAAAACACCAACCCATCTCTTCCCTTCTGCCGCAATCGCCCTTTCAACGCTGCAACGCGTCCGTTCATTTTTGCGCAGACGCAGAAAAAATACAAACAACAATCGCGCGCCCTCGTCCCACTGTTTTAGCCCTTCCCACAGTTCTTCTGCCGTGTGGTACGGCGGTTCCTCTGAGCAGACATCGCGGAAAACTCCGGATGCTGCGGCCACTGTCTTCTCAAGGTCCACCTCTTTTTGCAGGGGCATTGTTGCTGTAAAGAATAATTGCGTAACTGTATCTGCAAAAAAATCGCTGTTTGAAAAGCTTTCTTGATTTCAAACATCAACCTGTAACTCAGTTTTCGCGCCACCAATTATTCTGTGATTCGCTTGTCGCATGCACCATTTTCGGTTAACTGTAACTGTCTGGTGATCCCACATTTGACTAGTTAATCCTGATTGCCGTAGCCAGTTGCGGCGCGCTACCATCGCTGTTGGGCAGTGAAGCCAGCGGTGACCACAGTATGAAAACTAGAGATGCCGGCGGGACCTGTATGGGCGCCCATGCAGCAGCGCCGCATCAAGGGAATGCACATGCTGTGTAGTTGGTGGATCTGTTCCATTTTTGGTTTCTATGAGCGCTTATGAGATCCATTGCGCGAGGCCTCGCGCAATGATCACCCAAACTTTAATGTTTCTCATGCGCCGTTCCATGCGCGAGGCCTCGCGCTTGAAACTGCAGTTTGTTCCGGAACATTTATACTTTTCAAGATTCTTGGGTACACCATTGTTGCAGTTTATTCGTTAATAGATCCATCTCTATCACGCAATCCTGATAATGGTACTAAGTTACGTGTATAAATACGACAGGTTTGTATTTTTCGACAACCTGCCTAATATGTCGTGCTGTAGCACATTAATCTGACACAAATGAACGTCTTCGCGCGAGGCCTCGCGCAAAGAATAGTCACCAAACAATACTTTTCCCTGTCTCGCGCATGGGACACATCATTCTTATAGAAATATTTAATCTGCCATACTTGTTTTCCAGGCTTTTAAAATATCCAGCAAAACAACTATTTTTCGATGCCTTTGGAAACCTGTCGTTTTCCTACCTTTTCCTTCGTTTTTGACCATGCAACTTGAGCCGCCTAAGCATGCCTCTGCCCCAATCTGCAGCCTCCTCCTGGGCGATGCCGACGGCGCCCTCCACGGCAGCGTTCTGCTGCGTGGCCCGTTGCCGGGCAACCCGAAGGTTGCAGGGCACCCCACAGGCGCGCTCGCAGGCGCGGGCCACGTCCCTTTGGTCGGGAGCGACGCTGCTGCTGGAGCTGGCCTGGTTGGCCGGCATCCTCCCACGCTGGGCCGACTCAACGTCGCTGCTGGGGCCTGACTTCCTCAGGTGCAGCGGACGGGGCTTGGCCTTGAGTAAGAAAAAGTGCTTTTCCATTGCTTGAAGACATACTCTAGTTGTATTAGAGATGCACTGAACATCCATGCATTTTTATCTTAGTATTGGTCCAGCCAAAAGTGGTGATAACACATTTTGACCTATGGAACCAAACACCCAATCAGGATATGGAGTGGACCCCTTAATCCCCTTTCAATCAGAAGTAAAACATCTTTTCCTGAGTTGACTGAGCACTGACATACCTAAGGTAGAGCCTATGAATTTATCTATGTTTTTCCATGAATACTTATCTGCCCTAGTGGTATGCACCATAGGGGGTTAGGCACCTCTTTTTGAGAGGTCCTGGGTTCAATTCCTGGTCAGCCTAACTAAGTAGGAAGATCCCAACTGAGTAGGAAGATCCCATGTGACATGGCAGTGACCTCATCGCCACATACCATGCCACCTCAGCACATATGGGAGCCAAAACAAAGAGTGCACATCTCCTAAGATGGCACTATGGAGAGAGAGTGATCCTGAGGCAGTTTTCTAACTCTTTTCCCAAAACATTTCAGCTATCTCTGTGAATATGCATTCATTTGTATCCTGAGTTGCAGTTTCTGTGAATACCTAATCATCTTTCACTGTTTTCACTGCAGCCCTTCATGCTTTGATCCTGAATTACCTTCTCTTTGCATACTGTTGGCTTGGGCTATCCTGGATTGAGTTGGCTTTACTGTATTTCAACAAATAAAAGCTTTTCATCATCCCAAACCAGCAGCAGGACACCCTACAGCAACAACAAGCAGCAGGAGAAGCAAAAACACAGTGCTGAAAACACTATAAACTTTTCTGGTAGCAGAGGCAGCCTGTCTCTGTGCACCGGCAGCGACCCCGCGCCGTACAAGCAGTGCTCCGAGCAGGCAAACATAAGCAGAAGGGTGGATTAAGATGGATCCAGGAAGAGTGGACGCCGAGGTGAACACAGCGCCAGCGCCAGAGACACCGGCAAGGCCGGCGCCTGACGCTGTACCTTCGGTGGAGCCCTTACATGGGCCAATGGATACGGCGGAGGACTCCTTGGATGGCCTCCAGACGGCCTTTGGGGCCCTGTCGGTGAAGGAAATGGTCTCTCAGCCTCAGCCTGTGAAGAGGAAGAGAGGAAACGAGAGCGAGAAGGATGCTGGAGAAGGAGCAGACGAAGGAGAGGAGCAAGGGCAAGACCCGACGGATATCCCTACCTTCGAAGGCGCACCAAGCGCTTCTGGCCTCCAAGCATCACCCTCTCCCATAACCACCACACACCCAGCCGCCGCTACATCCACTTCCACAACCAACCAGCCTATGGCAGAGGGCACAGGCTTTACTGGCATGCCTCACTACCCCGCCTATGGCATGGGCCCACCTACCACTGCGCTCCTTGAGGCAACTACTGCCAGTGAGCCGGTGGCTTCCAGCTCTGCGCCGCGTTGGTATGCGGCTGACCATCCCCATCCACTCCACGCCACGGGAACCTACATGGAAGTTCCTGGGTATGCTCCTGGGTGTACACCTGGGTATGCACCCCTGAGTGGGTTGAGGAGAGGACCAGAGTCTCTGGGAGGCAGGAGTAGAGGATCGGGAAGATCCTCCAACAGGTCCCTGACGCGGTCGGAGATCAACGAGGTGCTCCAAGGAGCCACTTCGAAAATCGTGAGCGACCTCACGCAAGAGATCAGGGAGAAACTGCAGCCCCTGATGATCCCGTCCCATGCGTCACCTACGACAGTGGGGATGTCACCCCACCGAGTACAGGCTAACCACCTGGCGGCAGGGTTGACGAATACCCTGGGGAGCCTGAGGAGCCGACCGATGCCGACTCCTGCAGCAGTACCAAGAAGCCCATTCGTCCCGAGGACAGCCCAGCCGCCCTACAGTCATGTGACGAACTCGACGAGGGCCGAGCTGGACCAGCTGGGGCTGACAGCCCTAAGGGCTATGGTGGACGTGGAGCCTTATGGCTCCAGTGATCTAGGCGGAGACCCCTCCGATGATGGGCCGCCTTCGATGACTTCTTCTTCGCCATCGGATGACGAAGACCCTGAGGACCCCGAGGACTCCAAGGGTAAGAAGAAGAAGAAGAAGAAGAAGAAGACCCGACGCCCTGAAGGACGCCGAGCTCAGGAGGCGAAGGCTATTGCCACCTCCAAGATAGTGGTGAACCTGCCTGAATTCACAGGCAAGGACCTCAGCGAGTTCGCTGAGAACTTTGGCCGGTTCCTACGACTGACCGGCCAAACCCACGCGAGTGGGCGAGTGAAGTGCGACCTGCTCCTGCAGTGCTGCAAGACGAAGTACCTGGAGAAGCAGGTCAGGCAGATCGTCACCAACTCCGCCACCTTTGCCGACGTGTTGGTTGCCCTGGAGAGGCAGTACCCAACCTACGAGACCGACCTCTCCATCAGGGCCGAGATCCAGAACCTGCCCGTGCTGCCGAACAACCCCAAACCCGGCAGGGTCTCCGAGCTGTTGGCGGACCTGGACCACTGGGCTGGGCGACTGACGCCCGGTTCCTACAGCAGCGACGACCTGCTGTTTTGGTTGTGCTCCAAGCTCCCCCGTGAGCTATGGGACGAGTGCCGTCTGACGGCTGAGCGCAAGGCTAGATCCCTCCGCTACGAGGATCTATGCGTGCTGCTCCTGGAGATGGCGCTGGAGAAGGAGAGCGACCAACACCTGAACCACTACCGTCCTGGTGGTGGAGGTTCTGGAGGCAAAGGGTACCAAGGGTCCCGACCTGGGCAGGGGACTACCCCCAAACACGCCCACGCCCGCCTAATGGAGAACGTGAAGGAGCTATTCTGGTGTGATGCCAGAGATGAACAGGGCCACCTGCAGCATGCCTCCGACTGCGAGCAGCGAGACTGCTTTGTTGTCCAGGGGAAGCAGCAGGAAAAGATCACCGGCGCCAAGGTGAAGATGCCGGATCATTACCGCTGCACCATCACGTGTGCATTCTGCGGTAAGCGGAAGCACTATGAAGACGAGTGCTACCATAAGCAACGCCTATCGGCGAAGCTTAAGGGGGAAGATCCTGGCAAAAGCTCAGGCAAAGGTGGAGGCAAGGCCAAAGGCAACGACTCCGGCAAGGGCAAGTCGAAAGGACGTGGTCAAGGTGGTCAAGACAAGGGTCAAGGCGGACGAGGAGGAGGCGCTAATCGCCAGAACGACAACAAGAACAAGGACAAGAACGGAGGTAACCCCAACCCTAATCCAGGGGGGAACTCCGAGCCTTCTGGAGGGCAGTCTGGACCTACCACACGCTCACAGACGCAGGCCCAGCAAGAACAAGGAGCCAAGCGTGAGCATGAAGGTGGTGACGACGGCAACGCCAAGAAGAGAAGCCGTTTCATGAGGATGGCCCGCAAATTGCGGAACAAGGGGTTCGAGGTGACCTGTCCCGCGGAGTTCTGACGGGGACGCTCTGGTGGCACCCAAGACCTGGTGTTTTGGGTACGTATCCGACTAGGGGGACGTGAATACCTGGGGGTACTGGATACTGGAGCCACAATATCGATAGTGGCCAAGAAAATTTTACCTTGTGGGAGCCTGAAGAACACCATGACCACCACCGCTATACGGATGGGGGATGGACATGTGGTGCACAGCTGCGGGGACTGCGAAGTGGAGGTACCTATGGGCTTCAAGACTATCGCCCATCGGTTCTATGTGATGGACACTGATGCCTTCGACTTTGTACTGGGTACTGACTTCTTCGTGCAGCACTCCCAGATACAATCCCTGACGCTGCAAGCGCCCTACCTCCTGTACGTGGACCACGGCAGTGGCAGAGAGTCTGTGCCACTGGAGCAGTCGGAACATACCTCGAGTTACCTGAGACTATCGAAGGAGGAGCCCTCGAACATGATGGCGGCCTCCAAAACTGAGGACTATCAACTATTGGGGGAAGTCCTAGACCAAGGTCTGAAGGAGTTGGGTTACTCTCGAGAAGACCTAAGTGTGGAACTGCTCGCTAGCGACAAGCAGCATGTACTGGACCTATACTGCAGCAAGGGGAAGAACTGCAGCTACAAATTTTACTGGCCCTCTTTCGGGATGGCCTACGGGAACCCCAGATTCAGTGAACTGGGGAAGGTGCTGACCAAGGTGGCCTTGGAACGTTCCCGTATGGTCCTGTGTTCCCCCGATTGGGGAGCCCATGGGGGCAATGAGTACTGGCGAACCCTCCTTGACAAGCTGACTATCAGCTCTGTGCGGTTACCTGATGAGGCCATCTACGTGCCTCTGGGACGCAAGACGCCCATTGGGAAACCCGGATGGGGGAGTATGCTCAGCGTGGTGGACGGAAGTCTTACCACCATTCCCTGGGAAGACCTGGACCCTACTCTGGTCCAGGCTATACAACGAGAAAGCGATGGACTCGCCTTGGGTGACTTGAAGGATCGTCTACGACCTCAAGATGCTGTTGAAACTACACCCGGAGGAGATGAGTACGTCGTGACTGACACCAACGCCCCCAACTCTCCCTGTCATGTACCTGTTCCTGATGGAGTCTCTGAGTGTGGACTATCTGAGCTACCTAGCTCTATCCACTCAGACGACGAAACTGAGCACGACGCCTTCTTCGTGCAGACTGCGGTGGAAGAAGTGGAGAACGCCGAGTACGTCGCCCCACTAAAACCCCTACTCTCCATGAGGGTGGAAGACCCCGTGGATGAAGAGCTGGACCCTCGATCCAGGCTCAGGGAGTATGTGGATTCCAAGAGGAAGTTGGTGGCGAAAAAGCTATGCTACGCGAAACCTACCCGCAGCTCGTGGCCACTGAAGCAAGGACGTATGGGAGACCTATCCCAACTGAAGGAGGACCTCGAACAGAAGATCACCACCTGGCAAAGGGAGGTAGATCTCAAGCTCATGAAGAGCGTATGGGGTGCCCATGTGAGGACCCCAGATGAGGACGACCTCTCGGAGGAATGTGTATGTGAACCCCCTAAAGCGTGCCTATGTTGCCATCGTCCACCGGAGATGGTTGAGCAAGACCTTCTGTATGCCTACCAAGGGCTGAAGGATGCTACCGCGGGCGAAGAGTCGGTGGAGGACCACCTCCCGACTTCTATCCAAGGGGCAAGCAACTTGCACTCCGACGAGGATATGGAGGACAAGATCAAGGTACTGGACCCGCGGGTACAAAAGCTGATAAGGACCTATCTGGAGGTGTTCGGAGAACTACCCCCTCCAGCCTCATGCGACAAGCTGGTACAGATGGACCTCAAGCTGAAACCCGAGTTCGTGGGTCACAAGCTCCGGAGGAGACCCTATCCAGCTCCTAAAGAGCAGGCCGACGAGATTGAGCGACAGATACAAGAATGTATCGACGCTGGCCTAGTCCTGGAGTATAAGGATGGGGACTACCCCCTACACTGCAGCCCCTGTTTCCTGGTGGCTAAACCTGGGTCTACAGCCAAACGGCTGGTAGTGGACTATGGAGAGCTGAACAAGAAGACGCTGAACCACTCAGGGTCCATTCCCAATATGGAGTCTACCCTGGAGAAGATAGCCTCCTGTCGCTACAAGACCAAGATGGACAAGCGAAGTGGATTCTGGCAAGTGGACCTGACGCCCAACGCGCAGGAACTACTGGCCTTCATCACCCCTCAGGGGAGGGTATTCAAGTGGAAGGTCATGCCATTCGGCGTGGCTAACGCCCCCGCTCTGTTCCAAGAGCTGATGAACAAGATCTTGTCCATCCTACGAAGGAGACCTAAAGTGCAGGAGCTCATATCCCGTGGGGCCCAGATGGAGGCTCACATCGACGATGTATGCCTCGGGACCAATACCCAGGAGGATCACCTAATCCTCTTGGGTGAGTTCTTTGCGGTCTGCCAGGAGAACCACACACGACTCAAGCTGGAGAAGTGTGAGTTCATGCAGGAGACCATGCAGTACCTGGGGTTTGACGTTGGCTATGGGTGGTGGACCCCAGCGGCCTCTAAGGCCAAACCCCTGATGGATGCCAAGGTACGACACGAAGACCCCAAGAAAGGACTTCATGATGTACGCAGTTTCATTGGGGCGTGCAACTTCTATCGCCGCCACATCAAAAACTTCACCTACACCAGCGCGGTACTGACTGACTTGATCAAGAAGAGTACTACTTGGCGCTGGGGCCCACAAGAGCAACAAGCGTTTGACGAGCTCAAAGACAAGGTAGCCAACGCTAAGTGCTTGGGCGTGCCTAGGGCACAAGGGGAGATTATCCTGGTGACCGACGCCAGCAATGTGGGCGGTGGTGGAACGTTGTTCCAATGGCAAGCACTAGAGAAGGAGGAGTTCGACTCGGCCATTTCCCAATGGGGGACGGAAGGTCTCAACCGAGATGGAACCCTCAAGCACAGCTACCCTGATGACAAGTGGGTCCTAGTACCTCTGGGCCACTGGAACTGGAAGTGGAACCAGGCCAGGGGGAACTACTCCACCTGTGAGCAGGAACTGCTCGCGGGTATGCTGGTGCTATCCTCACAAGCACGACTGTTGGGGAGTAACCCTGTGGTCTGGCTATGCGACCAAGAACCGGTCCGCAGTTTCCAGAAGGGCCCCCCACCTGAGAAGGCCAAGCTACGTCGCTGGTGGACCTACCTCAGTCAACTACGGCTGACGGTACACCATATCCAGGGAGTGAAGAACGAGTGTGCCGACTACATCAGCCGCAACAACTTCGACGCCCTGATTGGTGCCCGGTCTGAAGCGCTGGCTAAGGAAGCGTTCAGCCGTATGGACGTACACCTGGACCTGAACATGACCATGATACGCCCCCTGGATGGACTCCAACAATCGGAGTACCTACAGGAGTTTGGGGATATCTACCGGCGCCTGGAGAAACGCCTTGAACCCCTCCTGGTCAACCAAGACCAGTGGAAGCGGGACAAGAGCTACCTCTGGCACGAGCACCGCATCGTGGTGCCTAGTGACCGAGTCCCAGCGCTGCTGAAGTGGACCCATGAGTCCAGTGGTCATGTGGGTGCTGACCGTACCCTGAGGCTGTTCAAGCAGTGGTTCCACACTACGTGGACTGACGACCAGCTGCGGAAGACGCTCCTGCCTATCGTGGACAAGTGCCCGTGCAGGTCCTGTAAACCAGGGGATATCAGGGACAGAGGTCTCTACTCGACCCTGCCCATCCCTCACTGTGCTAACAGTGTTCTATACGTGGACTACACGGAGATGCCGAAGTTCGGGGGCTATGACTTCGCCCTCGTGGTAACCTGTGGGTTGACCAGGTTTACCAGGGTGTTCCCATGTACCAAGCACATTACCGGAGAGGAGACTATCAAGATACTCCTGGAGGAGTGGTTTTGTGTCTATGGGGCGCCCAAGGAGATCAACTCCGATGAGGACGTACGAGTACGCTCAGATACTGGCTGGTACAAGAGGGTCCTGAGGTCCCTCAATGTCCAGGTGTCTACGGGGATTCCCTACTCTCACACGAGCAACCCCCTATGTGAGCGACAGATTCGTGTCCTGAAGGAGAACGTGGGGATATGGTGCAAAACTGAACGCACCAGAGACTGGGTGAGACTACTCCCCGTCATATCCTTGATGATGAACTCCCAAGAGAGTTCAGCTACTGGCTACTCGCCACATGAGCTATTCATGGGGCGCCCGGCATGGTTCCTACATGCCCCCTATCCAGAGGACACCCATTCTTCTGTGGGTGAATGGGTCCAAGAGCAACAAGCGAAGGTGGACAAGGCCAAGGCTATGCTCCAGAGAGTGAGGGAGCGTCAGTGGAACAAGAAGAACAAGCACCGTGTACCGGCCACCTACCAAGAAGGGGACTGGGTGCTGGTGCACCACAGTCGACTACCCGCCTGGCCACGCTCTACCAGCGATGACCCATACTTCGGGCCGTACAAGATCCTATCTGTGGATGGACACCGTATCACCGTGCGGTGTTCTCCCCGTCTAGGGGGGACCCTGGTGTGCGCCGCTCAACACCTGAAGCGCTACCATGATCCTGAAGACCTCTGTGGGGAGGAGTGGGAGCTGAACGACGAGGAAATCGCCGCTCTGGACCTACAAGGGGCTGCCAGCCCTATGGAAGTTGAAGGTGAACTCCCCGACATGAACGCCGAGGAGATGGCTAAGGAGGGCTTCTACCTGGTGAAGTCTGTCCTACGCCACCGCTATCGCCAGGGTTGGCGCTTCCTCACCCTCTGGGAAGGGTTTGGAGTCGAAGAGGCCACCTGGGAGCCCTTCTCTGCATTTGTTCTACCTGAGGGACGCCTAAACTCAGTTCTGGTTGACTACTTGTCCCAGAACAACCTTGGTGAGTTGTTGAGGCTCGCTGAGATGCTTGCCTCCAAGAATAAAGCTAGGGACTGAACCCTACCCTTACCTGCCAAAGCGTATGTGTGAGTGTGCTAGTCCTAAGGTCCTGAGAGCAAGCCGCAGAAGTGGTGTCCTAATTATACCCAAGTCTGCGCCCTTGCTGAACCTGGAGGGTTGGCTTATTGATGCCACGGGGTACGCCCCGGGTCTCCCCTCCCCTATGCGCCCAATTTCTGTGCTGGCGCAAAACCTTGGGGGAATACCCAGAGTGTTAATCCAGGTATTGTTTTCCCTACCTACCTGTCTACTACAGGGAGGGGTGGCCAAAAGCTATGAAGGCATGCAAAACGCCTGTTTGCTATGTGGCCAAAAACACTAACCTAACCCACTGTCACAGCCCACCAACCCAGCTAAAATTGCAGGAAAAGGGTGGGACACTGACACGCCCCCTACAGGTCCTACACACCCTACAGTGGCACCATCCTGGTGGGCGAGCGCTGGGCAACTGGCTCTAGCCCCCACGCAGGACTACCACTCCTACACGCACGCTCTACTTGGCGTTGCGAAGAAAAAGTTCTCGAGGGTCCTAGCGACCCACCTGTGAAATGACAAGAGAACACAGCGCTGCTAAGCAACTGTGGCCTCACAGGGGACGCCACAACGCGTTTCCCCTGCAAGGGCTTGGAGGGAAGGAGTGCTCTCGTGTGCAAGGCGCAGATGTCGATGAAGTCGGACTCCCTGCTCTGCCGCAGGCGGAGCGGAGTTACTTGTTTGTGTGATCTGCGCCCCTGTTTAGCAGGGCATAAAAAAATGCTGCTGCACCACTCACCCTACCTGCCCACCTGTAAAACAAAGGCAAATGAAAGGGCGTTTGCGGCGGAGGAACCAAGGCACACTCCAGGTATTATACCCTTCTCAGTGTGCCCTATAATACGCTGTCCGCAAACACGCTGCATGGAGCAGCTACCCTTATCAAGCAAGCAAGCGTTAAGGGACTCCTCAGGTTCTCTTAAAGAACGTACCGAGGAGCCCCTGGGTAGCCTAAACAAGGTTTACCGTGCGCACTTCGCGTGGCCTACCCTTTAATGCGTGTGTGCATGCACGACTATGCACAATCACGTGGGCAAACCTGCCCATCTCCACAACAATCTTGACTCCACCAGGGGGTGGCCCCGCCTGGGCGTACCTACCTTACCTACCGCTGGGAAGTGAAGCAAGGAGAAAAAACACAAGGGGCGCACGCGAAGAACGTTGCTATGCACTTGTGTGTATGACTAATCACCCTGATCTGACCGCTAATCATCTGCAATCTTTCTAATCAATCCCTCTACCGCTTCCTATCGTGGTTATCGTTGTTAACGCTGCTACACGACTCGGTCACGGAGACTCGAGACGAGCAATGTGTATGCGGCATGCAAGACGAGCATACCTGTAGTTTATACCTGATTCATTGAAGTCTTTTCAATTGATTTTCGAATTCTTGAATTTTTGAAACTTCTATTAGTGTGGGTGGAATCTGTATGTTTGTTTATTAATATGCGTCTCGTCATTTTCAAGACTACGTGATACATACGTTTATAATTCCATTATTTTTCCATTTTCCGGCGCTTCGCTAGGAGCCGCTCCTGCGCGCCGCCATTTTATGCGTATGAATTTCTGGACTTAAAAAATCCAGAGATGACTATAATTTCTATAAAAATGTGCCTTTGATGCACAATTGGATTCTGCTCAGGTGTGTCGTTTCAGAAAAATTCTGCGCCGTCATTTGACGGATTTTGGTGTCGTCGCTTCGTTTTTGCGTGGATTCGTCCATAATTTTCCCATTCCTGCCTCTGCAGATACCCACGCGCAGCCTCGCTGAGTAGGCCGTGTTCGGGCCGAAACGCAGGTGCCTGGAGAGACTGAGCAGAACCAAGACCCCACCAAGGGGCAAATTAATTTCTTTTCGACTCCCTACGCCCTAAGACAGGTCACAGGTCGCCAGCAGGTTTACGAGAACCCATGCGAGTGTGTATAATGTGTCTTGCGTTTGGGTTGTGTCGACGCTGCGTCTTGGAGGAAGGGATGTATATGCACATGTTTGGCATGCTCCCAATTTAACCCAACCAAGCCACAGGAGCCCCGGCAGCGCCAAGAGCGCTGAGTCTTCAGTAGGAAACTGTACAATCAGAGCAGCAAAAGGACGCCAGCCATGGTGAGCGCCCATTTTTCAGTGTGAGGGAAACTGTAGGTATTTTAAAGTAGATGTGGAAACCAAGGAAAGGCCAAGAAAAATTCCCTTTTTCCTAAAATGCGACAGTGGTGGCCACCACAGCACAAGGGGGGAGTAAGAAAAAGTGCTTTTCCATTGCTTTAGGACATACTCTAGTTGTATTAGAGATGCACTGAACATCCATGCATTTTTATCTTAGTATTGGTCCAGCCAAAAGTGGTGATAACACATTTTGACCTATGGAACCAAACACCCAATCAGGATATGGAGTGGACCCCTTAATCCCCTTTCAATCAGAAGTAAAACATCTTTTCCTGAGTTGACTGAGCACTGACATACCTAAGGTAGAGCCTATGAATTTATCTATGTTTTTCCATGAATACTTATCTGCCCTAGTGGTATGCACCATAGGGGGTTAGGCACCTCTTTTTGAGAGGTCCTGGGTTCAATTCCTGGTCAGCCTAACTAAGTAGGAAGATCCCAACTGAGTAGGAAGATCCCATGTGACATGGCAGTGACCTCATCGCCACATACCATGCCACCTCAGCACATATGGGAGCCAAAACAAAGAGTGCACATCTCCTAAGATGGCACTATGGAGAGAGAGTGATCCTGAGGCAGTTTTCTAACTCTTTTCCCAAAACATTTCAGCTATCTCTGTGAATATGCATTCATTTGTATCCTGAGTTGCAGTTTCTGTGAATACCTAATCATCTTTCACTGTTTTCACTGCAGCCCTTCATGCTTTGATCCTGAATTACCTTCTCTTTGCATACTGTTGGCTTGGGCTATCCTGGATTGAGTTGGCTTTACTGTATTTCAACAAATAAAAGCTTTTCATCATCCAAAACCAGCAGCAGGACACCCTACAGCAACAACAAGCAGCAGGAGAAGCAAAAACACAGTGCTGAAAACACTATAAACTTTTCTTGGCCTTCTTGGCGACCTCAATGAAGTCGCCAAGGGTGGTGTGGCCGGGTCGGTGACCGCCATTGGCCCGTTGGGGGCTGGGGGCTGGGGTTCCGCCCTTGGTCTCGTTCTCCGCGGATTGGGCGGCTTCGGCGGCCAGGGATTCCTGGTACTCCCGCCATTTCTTGTCCCGCTTCTTGTCCCCGGCGGATCGCTTCTCCTTCCCAGGGGACGCGCTGCTGTTGCTGCCCTGCAGCGTACGCTGGTTCCCCGGTTCTGGGAACTTCTTCTCGATGATGTCCCATATAGAGACGTTGATCGTGGCGCCCGACGGGTACTCGTTGGGGTTCTCGTCCTCATCCATCCCGTCGGGGCGCAGCCCTTCGCGGGGCCTGTCCGGGCGGGTCCAGACCCTCCAGCGCTTCTGGCGGAAGGGGTAGGCGTATCCTTCCACCTGCAGCCAGTCTTCCACTGCCTGCAGGCGGTCGGCGCCCATATCCTCGCGGAGCTCGAAGCTCCCGGGCATGCTGCCTTCGCACCGGGGGTTCCTGTGGCGGTAGTGCTGCCCCCATACCAACCCACGCAGTAGGTACACCGCATGGGGGTGGGGCCGCGGCCACGTCTTGCCCGCCTCCTGCCAATTCACCATCGGCGCTCGCTCCTCTCGATGGACTAGTCCTGGAGGTGGCTGTTGAAGCGGTTGCTGTGGTCCACTCTATCTACAGGGCTGGGACCAAGACGCCCGATGGTGGTTGTGGAGGTGGGTGATGCAGCTGGGAGTGCGGCCGGTACTGGTCGGCCGAAGGAACTCGCTGATGTCGGAGTTCCGGTCGCTACACCTCCTTCACGGACTCGGCGCTGTTGCTGACGCTCGGGGCGATGCTCCGGGCGGCGCTGCGAAGCCCGTGGTGCTCGGGGTTCAGGTGGCCCCGAGTGGCACGCGAGGGATGGGTAACCCCACGGCGGTGAAACGCTTTTGACGTGTTCCCGTGGGGGGCCTGGCCACGGGACGCTGCGGCGGACACGCACAGGCAAGCAGGCAGGCAAAGCACTGCGCTCACAAGGGCATCCTCATGCTCGTGTCATGTGACAAAGCGTTTCAGGATCCTTGCCACTCTGAAACAATGGAACAAAGGTATGTACAGCAACACATCAGGATATGTACACATGGGGTTAAGACTGGACTGGAGTAAGGGCATCACAAGACAATAGACACTCAATCCCAACTCATATCCCAATCCCAGGTCCGCCCCTCTCAGTGGCTGGCAGGGGCGGGGGCTCAAACACAACCCATGCCCTGCTCAGTCCGGACCCTGAAACCCTGCCGATAGGGGAGGGTGTCCCGCCCAGCCACAGGCGAGTTCTTGGAAACCAAGGCTCTCCAAGGCCAACCAAGAGTGGCTCCTTATGCTCCCCTAACAGCAGGTCCCAACTCTCCTGTGAGCTGGAGATGAGGCCCCGCCACTATCCCCTAGGAGTTGGTAGCTGAAAATGGGCTGTTTCAGCCCAAACTGATGTTAGCTCGAAAAAATCCAGAGTTGACCCCTCGTCTGGACCCGCTAGAGGTAGGGATGAGGCAACTGACCCTATGCCCCTCAAGTAGGAACTCGCTGGACCCTTCACCCAACCTGGTTCCCTCTGAGTCCCCGGCATCAAGGCTCCATGGGTTCGTCAAGTCGGGTCATGATGCCAAAATCACCAAAATTGGCGTCATTCCCACGGGTGACTCGCCCGGTCAGGGCAAGGCCAATGACTCACAGGATAGGAGGCCGGACCTAGGACCTATATCTGAGTGCACCACTTGGAATTAGGTCCGGGTTCCTCATGGGCATAGAGATATGGGGCCGCCAATTGACCACACGCGGGGGGGTGAAATTGGGGTCCCAAAAGGGGGTCATTCCGGCTGCTCAAAATTAGCCAAAATGGGGGGTGTCCCCAATGGTATATCTCCGGGCCGGCTTGGAGATCGGATCTGCCATTCCATGTGCAATCCACTGGGAGTTTAGCAGAGACTCACATGTACTTGGCTCTCAAAGATCTCCATGGCCCTCGGCGTGATGATGACCCGAACTCGGTCCACAAATGCCAAAATGGCAAAATCGGCCGTCTCGGGCGACCATCCAGGGTAGGAAACCTTGGCGATTTTGACGCGCCAAGCCTTGATTCAAAAACCCTCGATATCCTCTCTGGTCCCATGCCCTGGGTTATGGCTTGCTGCCACGCTGGCTGCTTGCTGTTCATCAAGGGGATGAACACGCGGATGGGGCAGAAAGCAGCATGCGGTGCAAAGGGGGGGATCATGGATCGCAGCAAAAGTTGAATAACTCCGGATGGGCCGGAGGAGCAAACACCAAACTCAAGGGTGTTCAACCCTTGGTTATATGCTACAAACATTGCCATTCCCTTCTGGCTAGGTTCCTTGCCCCATGGAGAAATGGTAGTTCCAATTTGGCATACAATGGCAAAAACAGCGAAATTTGGCCAAAACGGCCCGCACTCAGGATTCCATATCTCCATCGCCACGGCGAGGATCCTTCCAACCAAAGATGCTATAGACACATGGGGCTTAGGTCCCAATATATGCCACTTGCCAACCCTCATGGTTGCCTCTAGCTAGTTTCCCCATTTGAGAGAAAGTGACACACAAATGGGGCAGAATGGCAACATACCCCAAATTGGGTGACTCACAACTCTCCCTTCATGAGGACAGGCCACATGGGGAAACACCCCATTCGATGTGGGTTTATGTGCCCTCTCCGAATCGCCCTTACCCTTGGTCAAGTGGCCCACACAACCTCGGCGGTGAAATCAGGGGGAGACGGGGTTTTCCGCCAATACTGCCAAAAAGAGGTTTAGTCGTCCCAAAAGTGTTTACTCCAAAAATTGTATCTCCAGTTCCCAACGGAGATGGACTTTAGGCTTTTGCATGGAAGCAATCAAGAGCCTTAAGTCCCTTTATCAATATTGGTTCGGGTCCGAAGCGGAAGAAAATCATTTTTAACACTTTGGCCCTTGGAGCACACAAAAAGTAGGAAATGGTGCATATATCGGCGATATTAGCATGTACATATCTTTGGAACATTGAGGAGCAAAAATATGAGTAAACATTTTTGGAGTAGGCCCATAGTAGGTGCCCTCAAATGTGCACACTATGGTTAGATTATCTCTGCCCACTCCTGTCATTAGTGCTTGCATGTGAGCGCGTGTGCAAAGAGGCAGTATGGCACGCTTGCTCACAAGGCGACATTATATAAAATAGAAGACAAGGTTGCAAAAATCAATCCAGCCATCCAAGATGTCCTTCGTGGTCTCTACTTTATATATTGCCTTAGTTCAAGGCTCAACTCCCCATAGGCTTTGAGTACGCGCCTCGGGGGATTGGCCATTTTGGCCTAATTTTCGACCAAAATTTGCCCTTTTTCAAAAATAGAGTTTTGGTACGCATTGAATTGCGTGGAGCCATCGTTGAGTTGGCTCGAAAATCAAAAATGGCCTGGGGCTTTTGGTCTTGTGAGCATTGTGTTAGGTTATTAACGTGCATGCTCACAAGGCCACAAAGTTAGCGTTTGCGCACGCAAAAAACTTGGGTTTACAACACCCATATGCTGCCTAAAACATCCCTGTTGCCCGCTTCCCTATACAAAGTGATATGCCCACATGAAAGGGGCATGGATGAAAGGCATAGGGGGGGAATGTAGGGTTCCGTCCGAACTCATGGTCCTTGAGAACCATGAGTTCGAGCGATCGACGGAAAAGCTTGCGCGCTGATTTTCTCTCAGACGCAACGGCGAAAAATATTGGTGAACACACCAGATGAAAGTACAAGAAAAATCCTCTAGATCCAGCCCTTAAGTTCTCTTAGAACCTCAAAGGTACTCGAGAAAAGTCCATCACAAAACTCGCCACGGAGAAGCGACGAAGGCGCGCGAACAGGTGACAACAGGCGGCGATTTCACAACAATTAGAAATCGCGGTAGAAATCGGGTATTTCACCGATTTCTAAATGAAAATCGACCAAGACAGTAAAATTATGGTAATTCTACATCGATTGAATGGTTAGGGATCGGATTCCAGATCCTGCGGATTAGAGAACAGGGACAGCCTGTGTCAACGGCGGTGTTACGGCTCACAGGCCTCCGGGCCATCAGCCATGGGCTCTGGGTACCGCTTCAGCACGGCCTCTCCCCGTGCCACAGGTATTGCTGCGCCTCCATTGGGTTCCTCCACTCTGTACTGCACGCCTTTGCGCACCCCTTCCACAAGACTGGTCCTGCATAGAAGTCGCTGGCACACGCCCTGGCTGCTTTCTTTGCCCATCCTTTGCCCGGCTATCGCTCCCGTTGCTGCGCGCTGTCGTTCTGCACGTCGGCCGTTTTTCCTTGGGTGTGTCTCCGCTTCTGTGTGTGTGTGTGTGTGTGTGTGTGTGTGTGTGTGTGTGTGTGTGTGTGTGCCAAGGTATCGATTCAATCATGCTCAAACTGCGAGGTTCAACAATCCTAAATCCTACCACTACTGCAAACCATGAGTTCAGTGTTCTGCCCTGCAGGGGGGCTGACCTGAGAACAGAATCTCCATATGTACAGCCGCTGCTGACGCACCATGGCTCCTGCCCTATGAACCAACCATCCACGAGGCACCAAGACCCAAATTGCAGGCAGGTGTGCCCTACCGCTCCCCAGATCCCATCCCCATGCATCCCTTGGACAGGGGGGGGGGGGGGGGCAGCAGAGAGGCAGAAACGCTGCAACAAACAAACCACATCAGGTGTGTGCGTGTGTATATATGGGGACCTCAGTTGCAGTAAACACTCCCACCATTGGAAGAGGGAGGTGGCGAGGTGTGCCAAGTAATTGTGTTGGTTGATACTTTTGACCATGTGTACTTTTTTCAAAACATTGTCAGCTCACATGTGCTGTGACATCACTATGATGGTCCTCCCGGACACCGAGGAAAGTGGGGATGCATGGTACACCTGTGCTATCCCAACAGCTAGTGGAGGACCCATAAGAGCCAGCCAAGGTATCAAGGTGGTACCCTAGCCTTGTGCTTCACGCGGACTGGTCACAACTGTTGTTGTTGTTGCTGACCAAGGTATCAACACAACACTTCTGCACGGGAGTCATGCATACTACAGGGCACGATATGTAGCATATAGCAGTCCTCCATGAGAAGAGTAATGACTGAATGGGGCCCAAAGGGGGTTGCCCACTTTGCCACGTGCATGAACATCGACAACTAATATCTGTATGTTCAGCCCAACTGACTTTTGCCCAACTGAAACTGGCCAAAGCGACTTCATGCACATCTTTTCTCCGGGAAGAGGAAAGCAGTGACTAACTGCACCCCTTTGTAGAAAAGCATAATACATTAGCCAAAGGGAATGTTTGCCTGGCGCGCGCCCGGCGCGCTACTTTGTAATAAGTTTCTTATCTATCGCCCCAAATTTAGCCTCATCTTGGGAAGTCCCCCAAGTAGACCGCACTGGACTGCAAACCTTCTCTGCAAGGCACCTTATATAAGCCGAAGTATGAGAATTCAACAACACAAAATTCCAATCCCACCACTTCCAACCACCACCATTGCCATCTTCATAAACTGGGTGCAAAGGATGGGCCAAATTCTTAGACACAGCGAGAAGGTACTCCAAATTGTTGGATGAGGTGGGGGCAAAAACAGGCACGAGTGGGGAATGGTCAAAGGAAATATGCCCGGTGCGTGCCGGGCGCGCGCTCGCGCGCTAACGCCTCCACTGGAGTGCACTCCACTGCTGACTGCAGTTGCAAAAAATCATGCCAATTTGCTGGTCTGCGTGCACATGATCTCAATATAATGCTGAAAGGACTCAAATACGGTTTGCGAATCTTGCGACTCTGCAAACTCTCAAACGGTAGCACAGACCCAGCACGCATGAACGTGCCCGACAGCTGTTCCACATGCAACCCAGTGTCAATGACATGGGCAGCACCGTCGTGAAAAGCAGCGTGGGGGGAGCACGCATGTGTGCCCACTGAAAATGTACCTACTTACTTCACTCCTGGTACACAAAGTGCAAGGCACCAGCTGCTGCATGAGGGTCAACAAGGGCTGCCACAGGTTCTGAGAGGGGCAGGAGTACTCGTGGTTCTCACCAATGGATGCTTGGGATCATCAAGAAGGCCGAGGCGGATGGGCAGCATGGCTGTGCTTCGGAAGCACTGGTCACCGGTCAGGACTGGCTACGAAATGGAAATCCCAACCAGTAAGGCCACAGCAAGGGACTCAGGTGAAGGATGCATAGGCTGGGGTGGAGCCCAAGGCAGAGTCCCCCGTGGCTTTGCACATGCCCTCGTCTGCAAGTCAGAAGCCTCCACACCTCAATGAGTGCGGGTGCATACGCATCAGGGCTTGGCAGCTGCGAAATGGAATGGCTTGTCATGCATGTGCGGCGTGCACAGCACGCAGGTCAAGTGTCAATGATAGATCCCTCAAAAGCATCCTGATTCTCATGTCCTGAGCCCCCCCAGCCCTCTGGGTCCAAAAAGGTCCGTGCACATTGGACTTCACCAACCTGCTGCCCCAAATACGATCACAAAGAGAACACTAAAAAACACAGGTGCAGGGTTTTTTCACCCGGTGTTAATGAGGTATTTCTCATCAACACCGGCGGAAACAAAATCACGCACAACAAGAAGCGTTCCAGGGTCGGTGGCATCGTTGCCTTGTTGCTGCCGACGGAGTGTCCTGTGGGGAGATGGGGTATGTGAGGCGTATTCAGAAAGCCCCAAAGACACGGGAATCTGGAACACCCTGCGTCTGCATGCTGCACCGGGCTGACCTGCAAACCCAAGGCCGAGTCTTGCTGCATACGCCCGTTTACTGTGGCATTGCAGCTCTCATGCCACAGGTACCACAGTAAACCTGAGCCCACATTGCAGCTCACGAATTCGCATCCATGGCACGGTCCTTGGTATGCCGTTGCCTCATGTTTGGGAAGCCCCTCGGGCTGTCAGCGATGTCTATTCGTACGCTGGAGGAGGGACGCCGCACAACTGCAGCATCGCTTGGTGGTCGAGAGAAGCCTCCAGCGGTGACTCTGGTAAATTACTTGCTTATGGGCCTGGATATTCCAAGGCTGTCTTGCCTGCATCACTGACAATTGCTTGACGAACTGCGTAAACCGAGAGCTGGAGCCATCTGGCCTTGCACGCCCGAAAGAGGCAGCTCTGCCCAATGCACCCGTGGGATGGGGGCTTTCGTTAGCGGGCTGCTGGTAGTCCCGGCGGTGGAGCCGCCTGTGGGGGCTGAGGCTGTCAGGCCGGGAGAGGGGCGGACAGAACATGTGAGCCTGGGATTCGTGGATGGGGCTGAGCCAGACGTTGCCGAGGCAGTCCTGCCCTGAAACGCAGCGGGCCACCGCCGCGCTGTGGGCGGGCCGGGCAGCTGGATACCGGTGCACGGGGCTGTCTGGCCCGGGTCCGTCGCGGGCGCCCCATGGGCCGGCGTCGCGGGTTGCGTCCGATGTCTCCCGCACAGCGCCGTCCTGTTCGGGCCGTCCGCGTGGGCTGGAGGGGCGGGCGGCGCGGCTCTCTTGCCGCGGCGGTGCCGGCGCCCGGGAAAGCCGCAGGCGGCAGGGGTCGGCTGTGGAGACCAGCGGTGGGCACCCGGCCTCGGTCGCGGCCTGGCAGACCGATCGGAAGAGGCCGGGCAGGGACAGGTCGCGCGCGCTGGCCAGCAGACAGAGCGATGACGCGCCGCGGCGGCTGGACGGGCTGTGCACCCCAGAGCTCGCGAGGGTGTTGGGGCGCGACATGCCGTCGCGGCGGGGCGGGCTGTGCATCCCGGAGCTTGCCAGCGTGTTGGGCCGCGACATGCCGCCGCGGGACGGGCTGTGCGCCCCGGAGCTCGCCAGGGGGTTGCTGTGCAGCCGCGACGTACCCTCGCGGCGGGGAGGGCTGTGCATCCCGGAGCTTGCCAGGGTGTTGGGCCGCAACATCCCGTCTTGACTGGACGGGCCGCGCGCGCACGGCGCTTCGCGCGGGCTGTGCGTCCCGGCGCTCGCCATGGTGTTGGGCCGCGCGAGCGCTGCGTCGTAGCTGTCGCGCTGGGACAGGTCCGACACGTTGTCGGAGAGGTCGTACACGTCCTTCGGGGGCGAGGACTGGACCAGCCCGAGGGCGTGGGGCTTGAACGCCTCCTCTGCCCTGTGCCAGGCGCGGCGGTAGAAGTAGTGCCCCGCGACAAGCAGGGGCACCCAGAAGAGGCCGCCCCAAGGGCCCCTCCCACGGCCACGAGCCACCAGGCGCTGGCGCCGTCCTCGCAGGCTCGCGCAGGCTCGCAGTGGCAGAGGGCGTCGCCCGGCGCCGGGGCCTCGGGGGTTGGGGTGGCCGTGGGGATCGCGGAGTGAAGCACGAAAGAGGAGGTCCTGGGAGAAGTGAGGCCCATGCGCAAGCACTCGTCCACTGTCACTGTGCCTCCATCGCTGGTCAGCAGCACGCCTTCGCTGGAGTCGTCAGGGTACCGCATGACCCCCAGCTCCCACATGTCCATCGCGCAGTCGGGCCCCTGCTCCACCGCGAATTCCACGGGCCCCTCCGCGACCCTCTGCCCCGCGGCGCCGAACCGGAAGACGGAGACCGCGAGGGTCGCGGGGCCGCGGGCCGCGGGGAGCGCCAGCACGCGGCCAAGGTCCGCCCCCGCCGTCGCGACGTGCGAGAGGACGACGAGGCCGTGCTCCACCCCCGGGCCCCAGTCGGGCAGCTCGAAGACGTGCGTCTGCCCGGGGGCCGCGACCCACTCGACGCGGGGCAGGGGCCCCGAAGGGCGGTGGTAGACGCCGACGGCGTGTTTGGAGGCGTTCAGGTAGATGACGTACATCCCGCTCAGCTCCCCTGGACTCACTGGCTCCAGCGACATCCCCATCGAATCAAAGTACGCGAAAATGGCATTGTCGACCAAAGTCACCGTCGCGTTGCCGGACTTTGGGGCGGCGGTTGTGATCGTGGAGGTCGCGGTGTCGGAGGCACTGGACAGCCCTGATGACATTGCGGTGGGGGTCGGCCTGGGGCTTGGGGTCGCCGATGGGCTGCTGGTGACGGCCGGGAGCACCGTGGCAGTGGGGAGCATTGTCGATGACCCTGACGGCGTTGCCGTGGGCACTGGGCTCGGACTTGCGGTTCCGGATGGGCTGCTGGTGGCGCTGGGCGTGGGAGTCCGAGTGTGGATTGCTGTCGGCGATCCTGAAGGGCTTGTCGTGGGTGTTGGGATCGGGCTGGAGGTTGATGATGGGCTGTTCGTGACTCGGCTTATGGCGGTTGGATTGGGAGTTGCAATGGGCGTTGCCGTGTGCACTGGGCTCGGGCTTGCGGTTGCTGATGGGCTGCTCGTGACGCTGCCCGAGACGCTTGCCGAGTGCGTGGGGCTCGAGGTTGCAGTCGCCAATGGGCCGCAAGTGACGGTGGGCATTGGGGTTGGAGTGGCCGTGTCCGATCCCGATGGCGTTGCCGTGCGCACTGGGCTCGGGCTTAGGGTTGCTGATGGGCTGCTGGTGACGGTGGTGGTGGGGACTGTGGTGGGAGTTGCCGTGGGTGATCCTGATGGGCTTGTCGCAGGCGTAGGGCTCGGGCTCGACGTTAGTGATGGGCTGTTTGTGATGGTGGAAGTTTCACTGGGAGTTGCAGTGGGTGATCCTGATGGGCTTGTCGTAGGCGTAGGGCTCGGGCTGGAGGTTGGTGATGGGCTGTTCGTGATGGTGGAAGTTTCACTGGGAGTTGCAGTGGGTGATCCTGACAGGCTTGTCGTAGGCGTAGGGCTGGGGCTGGAGGTTGGTGATGGGCTGTTCGTGATGGTGGAAGTTTCACTGCGAGTTGCAGTGGGTGATCCTGATGGGCTTGTCGTAGCCGTTAGGCTTACGCTGGAGGTTGGTGATGGGCTGTTTGTGATGGTGGAAGTTTCACTGGGAGTTGCAGTAGGTGATCCTGACAGGCTTGTCGTAGGCGTAGGGCTCGGGCTGGGGCTGGAGGTTGGTGATGGGCTGTTCGTGATGGTGGACATTTCACTTGGAGTTGCAGTGGGTGATCCTGATGGGCTTGTCGTAGCCGTCGGGCTTAGGCTGGAGGTTGGTGATGGGCTGTTCATGATCGTGGAAGTTTCACTGGGAGTTGCAGTGGGTGATCCTGATGGGCTTGTCGGGGCCGTCGGGCTTTGGCTGGAGGTTGGGGATGGGATGTTTGTGATGGTGGAAGTCCACTGGGAGTTGCAGTGGGTGATCCTGATGGGCTTGTCGTAGCCGTCGGGCTTAGGCTGGAGGTTGGTGATGGGCTGTTCGTGATGGTGGAAGTTTCACTGGGAGTTGCAGTGGGTGATCCTGATGGGCTTGTCGTAGGTGTAGGGCTTACGCTGGAGGTTGGTGATGGGCTGTTCGTGATGGTGGAAGTTTCACTGCGAGTTGCATCGGGTGATCCTGACAGGCTTGTCGTAGGCGTAGGGCTCGGGCTGGAGGTTGGTGATGGGCTGTTCGTGATGGTGGAAGTTTCACTGGGAGTTGCAGTAGGTGATCCTGATGGGCTTGTCGTAGGCGTCAGGCTCGGGCTGGAGGTTGGTGATGGGCTGTTCGTGATGGTGGAAGTTTCACTGCGAGTTGCAGTGGGTGAACCTGACGGGCTTGTCATGGCCGTCGGGCTCGGGCTGGAGTTTGGTGATGGGCTGTTGGTGATGGTGGAAGTTTCACTGGGAGTTGCAGTGGGTGATCCTGATGGGCTTGTCGTAGGCGTAGGGCTCGGGCTGGAGGTTGGTGATGGGCTGTTCGTGATGGTGGAAGTTTCACTGGGAGTTGCAGTAGGTGATCCTGACAGGCTTGTCGTAGGCGCCGGGCTCGGGCTGGAGTTTGGTGATGGGCTGTTCGTGATTGTGGAAGTTTCACTGCGAGTTGCAGTGGGTGATCCTGACGGGCTTGTCATGGCCGTCGGGCTCGGGCTGGAGGTTGGTGATGGGCTGTTCGTGATGGTGGAAGTTTCACTGGGAGTTGCAGTGGGTGATCCTGATGGGCTTGTTGTAGGCGTAGGGCTGGGGCTGGAGGTTGGTAGTAAGAAAAAGTGCTTTTCCAATGCTTTGAGGCATACTCTAGTTGTATTAGGGATGCACTGAGCATCCAGGCATTTCTATCTTAGTATTGGCCCCACCCAAAGTGGTGATAACACATTTTGACCTATGGAACCAAACACCCAATCAGGATATGGAGTGGACCCCTTAATCCCCTTTCAATGTGAGGCAAATCATCTTTTCCTGAGTTGACTGAGTGCTGACATATCCAGGGCAGAGCCTATGAATTTATCTATGTTTTTCCATGAATTCTTAGCTGTCCTAGTGGTATGCACCCTAGGGGGCTGGGCACCTCTTTCTGAGAGGTCCTGGGTTCAATTCCTGGTCAGCCTAGCTAAGTAGGAAGATCCCATGTGACATGGCAGTGACCTCATCGCCACATGCCCTGCCACCTCAGCACATATGGGACCCAAAACAAAGAGTGCACATCTCCTGAGATGGCACTATGGAGATGGAGTGACCATGGGGCAGTTTTCCAACTCTTTTCCAAAACATTTCAGCTATCTTTGTGAATATGCAATCCGATTCGACCTGAGTTGCAGTTTCTGTGAATATCCTTTCATCTTTCACTGTTTACACTGCAGCCCTTCATGCTTTGATCCTGATTCTCTTCTCCTTGCATACCTCTGGCTTGGGCTATCCTGGATTGACTGTATTTCAGCAAACAAGAGCTTTTCATCTCCAAAAACAAGCAGCAGGAAACCCTACACCAGCAGCAAGCAGCAGGAGAGACAAAAACACAGTGTTGAAACCACTATAAACTTTTCTGGTAGTAGAGGCAGACTGTCTCTGCGCACCGGCAGCAACCCCGCGCCGTACATCCAGTGCGCCGAGCAGTCACATATAAGCAGAAGGGCGAACGAAGATGGATACAAGGAAAGAGGACGCCGACGTGAAGACAGCGCCTGAGGCACCGGCAAGGCCAGCACCTGGTGAACCTGGACCTGGACCTCGCGCTGTACCTTCGGAGCCCTTACATGGGCCAGTTGAAGTGGCTGAGGACTCGTTGGATGGACTCCAGACGGCCTTCAGGGCCCTCTCAGTCGAGGAGGTGGTCACTCAGTCTGTGAAGAGGAAGAGAGAGAGCGAGAAGGATGCTGGAGACGAAGCAGACGAAGGAGAGAAACAAGGGCAAGACCTGACGAATGACCCTAGCTTCGAAGGCGCACCAAGCGCTTCTGGCCTCCACGCATCACCCTCTCCTATAACCACCACACTCCCAATTCCAGACCCAGCCGCTGCAACATCCACTCCCATAACCAACCCGCCTATGGCAGAGGGCACAGGCTTTACTGGCATGCCTCCCTACCCCGCCTATGGTATGGGCCCACCTACCACTGCGCTCCCTGAGGCAACTACTGCCAGTGAGCCCGTGGCTTCCAGCTCTGCGCCGCGATGGTATGCGGCTGAATATCCCCATTCACTACCCGCTACTGGAACCTATGTGGATGTTCCTGGGTATGCACCTGGGTATGCAACCTTGAGTGGGTTGAGGAGAGGACCTGAGTCTCTTGGAGGCAGGAGTAGAGGATCGGGGAGATCCTCCAACAGGTCCCTCACGCGGTCGGAGATCAACGAGGTGCTCCGAGGAGCCACTTCAAAAATCGTGGGCGACCTCACTCAAGAGATCCGAGAGAAACTGGAGCCCCTGATGATACCGCCCCAAGCGTCACATACCACGGTGGGAATGTCACCCCACCGAGTACAGGCCAACCACCTGGCGGCAGGGTTGACAAACACCCTGGGAAGCCTGAGGAGTCGACCGATGCCGACCCCTGCAGCGATACCGAGAAGTCCTTTCGTACCGAGAACTGCCCAGCCGCCCTACAGCCACGTGACGAACTCTACGAGGGCCGAGCTAGACCGGCTGGGGCTGACAGCCTTGAGGGCAATGGTGCACGTGGAGCCTTATGGCTCTAGTGATCTAGGCGGAGACCCCTCCGATGATGAGCCGCCGTCGATGACTTCTGCTTCGCCCTCAGAGGACGATGACCCGGAGGACCCTGAGGACCCAAGGGAGAAGAAGAAGAAGAAGAAGAAGAAGAAGACCCGACGCCCTGAGGGACGCAGGTCTCAGGAGGCGAAGGCTATTGCCACCTCCAAGATCGTGGTGAACCTGCCTGAGTTCACAGGCAAGGACCTCAGCAAGTTCGCTGAGAATTTCCGCCGGTTTCTCCGATTGACCGGCCAAACCCACGCTAGTGGGCGAGTCAAGTGCAATCTGCTCCTGCAGTGCTGCAAGACCAAGTACCTGGAGAAGCAGGTCAGGCAGATCGTGACTAACTGCGCCACCTTTGCCGATGTGTTGGTTGCCCATTGAGAGGCAGTACCCGACCTACGAAACCGACCTCTCCATCAGGGCCGAGATCCAGAAGCTGCCCGTGCTGCCCAACAACCCCAAACCTGGCAGGGTCTCTGAGCTGTTGGCTGACCTGGATCACTGGGCTGGACGACTGACGCCCGGTTCCTACAGCAGCGACAACCTGCTGTTCTGGTTGGTGGCCAAGCTCCCTCGAGAGCTATGGGACGAGTGCCGTTCAACGGCGGAGCGCAAGGCTAGATCCCTCCGCTACGAGGATCTATGCGTGCTACTCCTGGAGCTGGCGCTGGAGAAGGAGAGCGACCAGCACTTGAACAACTACCGTCCTGGTGGTGGAGGTTCTGGAGGCCATGGCAAAGGGTACCAAGGGTCCCGACCTGGGCATGGGACTACCCCCAAACACGCCCACGCCCGTATCATGGAGAACGTTAAGGAGCTATTCTGGTGTGATGCCAGAGACGAGCAGGGCCACCTGCAGCATGCCCCTGACTGCGAGCAGCGAGACTGCTTCGTAGTCCAGGGGAAGCAGCAGGAGAAGAACACCAGCGCCAAAGCGAAGCTGCCGGATCATTACAGGTGCACCATCACGTGTGCATTCTGCGGGAAGCGGAAGCACTACGAGGATGAGTGCTACCATAAGCAACGCCTATCGGCGAAGCTTAAGGGTGAAGATCCTGGTAAAGGCTCAGGCAAAGGTGGAGGCAAAAGCAAAGGCAACGACTCCGGCAAGGGCAAGTCGAAAGGACGTGGACAAGGGCAAGACAAAGGTCAAGGTGGACGAGGAGGGGGCGCTAACCGCCAGTCAGACAAGGACAACAAGAATAAGAACGGAGGCAACCCCAACCCTAATCCAGGGGGGAACCCCGAGCTCTCTGGAGGGCAGTCTGGTCGTACCACACGCTCACAAACGCAGGCCCAGCAAGAACAAGGAGCCAAGCGTGAGCATGAAGGTGGTGATGACAGCAACGTTAAGAAGAGGAGCCGTTTCATGAGGATGGCCCGCAAACTGTGGAACAAGGGGTTCTAGGTGACCTGTCCCGCGGAGTTCTGACGGGGACGCTCTGGTGGCACCCAAGACCTGGTGTTTTGGGTACGTATCCGACTAGGGGGACGCGAATATCTGGGGGTATTGGACACTGGCGCCACCATATCTATAGTGGCTAAGAAAATTTTACCTTGTGGGAGCCTGAAGAACACCATGACCACCGCCGCTATACGCATGGGAGATGGACATGTGGTGCACAGCTGTGGGGACTGTGAAGTGGAGGTACCTATGGGCTCCCAGACTATCGCCCATCGGTTCTATGTGATGGACACTGAGGCCTTCGACTTTGTACTGGGGACTGACTTCTTCGTACAGCACTCCCAGATACAATTCCTGACGCTGCAAGCGCCCTACCTCCTCTACGTCGACCACGGCAGTGGCAGAGAGTCTGTGCCACTGGAGCAGTCGGAACATACGTCGAGTTACCTGAGGCTATCGAAGGAGGAGCCCTCGAACATGATGGCGGCCTCCAAAACTGAGGACTATCAACTTTTGGGGGAAGTCCTAGACCAAGGTCTGAAGGAGTTGGGTTACTCTCGAGAAGACCTGAGTGTGGAGTTGTTCGCCAGCGACAAGCAGCATGTACTGGACCTTTACTGCAGCAAGGGGAAGAACTGCAGCTACAAATTTTACTGGCCCTCTTTCGGGATGGCCTACGGGAACCCCAGGTTCAGTGAACTGGGGAAGGTGCTGACCAAGGTGGCCTTGGAACGTTCCCGTATGGTCCTGTGTTCCCCCGATTGGAGAGCCCATGGGGGCAACGAGTACTGGCGAAACCTCCTGGACAGGCTGACTATCAGCTCTGTTCGTTTGCCTGATGAGGCCATCTACGTGCCTCTGGGACGCAAGACGCCCATTGGGAAGCCCGGATGGGGGAGTATGCTCAGCGTGGTGGACGGAGGTCTTACCTCCATTCCCTCGGAGGATCTGGACCCGACTCTGGTCCAGTCTATACAACAAGAAAGCGATGGACTCGCCTTGGGTGACTTGAAGGATCGCCTACGACCTCAAGATGCTATTGACACTACACCCGGAGGAGATGAGTACGTCGTGACTGACACCAACGTCCCCAACTCTCCCTGCCATGTACCTGTTCCTGATGGAGTCTCTGAGTGTGGACTATCTGAGCTACCTAGCTCTATCCACTCAGATGACGAAACTGAGCACGACGCCTTCTTCGTGCAGACCTGTGTGGAGGAAGTGGAGAACGCCGAGTACGTCGCCCCACTAAAACCCCTACTCTCCATGAGGGTGGAAGACCCCGTGGATGAAGAGCTGGACCCTCGATCCAGGCTAAGGGAGTATGTGGATTCCAAGAGGAAGTTGGTGGCGAAAAAGCTATGCTACGCGAAGCCTACCCGCAGCTCATGGCCACTGAAGCAAGGACGTATGGGAGATCTCTCCCAATTGAAGGAGGACCTCGAACAGAAGATCACCACCTGGCAAAGGGAGGTAGATCTTAAGCTTATGAAGAGCGTGTGGGGCGCCCATGTGAGGACCCCAGAGGAGGACGAGCTCTCGGAGGAATGTGTATGTGAACCCCCTCGAGCGTGCCTATGTTGCCATCGTCCACCGGAGATGGTTGAACAAGACCTTCTATATGCCTACCAAGGGCTGAAGGACACTACCACGGGCGAAGAGTCGGTGGAGGACCACCTCCCGACGTCTATTACTCAGGGGGCAAGCAACTTACACTCTGACGAGGACATGGAGGACAAGATCAAGGTATTGGACCCGCGGGTACAGAAGCTTATAAGGACCTATCTGGAGGTGTTCGGAGAACTACCCCCTCCAGCCTCATGTGACAAGCTGGTACAGATGGACCTCAAGCTGAAACCCGAGTTCCTGGGTCACAAGATCCGGAGGAGACCCTATCCAGCTCCTAAAGAGCAGGCCGACGAGATTGAGCGACAGATACAAGAATGTATCGGCGCTGGCCTAGTCCTGGAGTACAAGGACGGGGACTACCCCCTACACTGCAGCCCCTGTTTCCTGGTGGCTAAACCTGGGTCTACAGCCAAACGGCTGGTAGTAGACTACGGAGAGCTGAACAAGAAAACGCTGAACCACTCAGGGTCCATTCCCAATGTGGAGTCTACCCTGGAGAAGATAGCCTCCTGTCGCTACAAGACCAAAATGGACAAGAGGAGCGGATTCGGGCAAGTGGACCTGACGCCCAACGCACAGGAACTACTGGCCTTCATCACCCCTCAGGGGAGGGTGTTCAAGTGGAAGGTCATGCCGTTTGGCGTGGCTAACGCACCCGCTCTATTCCAAGAGCTGATGAACAAGATCTTGTCCATCCCACGAAGGAGACCTAAGGTGCAGGAGCTCATATCCCGTGGGGCCCAGATGGAGGCTCAGATCGAGGATGTATGCCTCGGGACCAATACCCAGGAGGTAGGTAGGTAGGTATCTTCGGGAGCTCGGGATGCCTCCTTTGACTTTGCAGGAAGAAGGTCTTACCAAGGGGACGCCCTGTCCCTCCCACTGCCCTATGTCAGGTGCCTCTTGAGCCGCTCCCGCATGTGCTTGGGAAGGCATTGTCGCGGCCACCCGGTCCATGTGTCCCAGGTGGGAGGGTGTCCCCACATGTGTCCATGGGTAGGGCCACATGCCCCCTCCTTTGGGCGGCAGCTCTGGGGGGCTGCCCAGCCGTGTGGAGTATCTCTCACCACAAGGGGTATTGCTCCCGCTTGTCTACGGTACGACCGCCTCACCCTTGTGGCTTGAGTTGCGGGGCCACTCTGCTTGGCAGGTGACCCCCTCCTGGACTGTGTACCGGCTCGCCTGTCATCGGTTGCTTCCATGGCTCCGGGTGACGTTTGCCATGGTCCCCGATGCAGCCTGGCCGGGCTCGGACCAGTGGCCTTGGAGTACCGCTCCTGCCACTGGCCCGGTGGGTCGGCTGGGTCGCCCCAGTGCGTCCGACCCATGGGGTATTGGTTCTTTCCTGTCCCTCGGCCGCCCTACGTGTGTGCAGTGTCCTGGGCCGTTGGGCTCCTGTTCACCGCTGTGCCCGCGCGGTTTGCTGTGGTGCGTCTGCGGTGTCCTGGGCCAGCTGGTGTGCTCGCTCGGTGTGTTGTGTTGCATGTGCGGTGTCCTGGGCCACTGGGCTCCTGTTCACCGGTGTGCGTGCTGTGTGCGGTGCGCGTGTGCCATGGGTGGTTGTGTCCCTCTTCTTCCCCCCCTAATGTTCGTTTTTTTTTTTCTTGTTTTTTTTTTTTCCCTGTTTTTTTTTTGTTTTTTTGGGAAAGAAGAAAAAGAAAAAACAAAAAAGAGGAAAGCAGGGGCGCGCGTACACTGCAGGCACAGGCATGGGCAGCTGGTGCGGCGGTGCTATAGCGTTGTGTCCCCTGGCGTGTGTCGTCGGTGCTGTGGCGGCGGTCGCGCCCCAGGGGTGCGGCTCGCGTGTCCTGATGTACACGGGTATGGGTCAGGGTGGGTTTGGTTAGGTGTCTCTTTGCTTCTGGTGCTGGCTGGTTAGGCGGCTGTGTGGGCTGTGGCTGTGGGCTGTGTCTACGTATTTCCCTCAGCGGGCCTGGTTTGGAGTCAAGGGTTGACGGTTTCGGGATGTGGCTCGGGTTTGATTTGTGTTGGGGCTTCGGCTCGGTTAGGCTTGGGTCAGGGTGGGTTTGGTGAGGTGTCTCTTTGCTTCTGGTGCTGGCTGGTTAGGCGGCTGTGTGGGCTGTGGGTGTGGGCTGTGGTTACGTTGTTCCCTCGGCGGGTTTGGTTAGGAGTCAAGGGTTAGCGGTTTCGGGGTGTGGCTCGGGTTTGATTTGTGCTTGAGTTCTGGCTCGGTTAGGCGGTTGCGCGGGGCCGGGCGTGTGGGTAGCGGCGTCCACGGGGTCGTGTGCCCGAGGCGAGTGCGGGGTGGTGCGTGCGGGCCGGCCGTTGGCCGGTGGCCTCACTGGGAGTCCCACACGGAGGGGTCGACGGGCGTGCCGGGGGCGTACGCAGCGTGCAGGTTGGGCAGCAGCGGGCGCACGTGCAGGGCGTCGGCGTGCTCGATGGGGACCTCACTGAGGACTGAGGGGTTGGCGGCAAGCAGTATGCGATGACCGGGAGGGGTGGCGGCGAGGAGCGGGAGGATGTCCGCGGCCCGCGACGTGGGGGCGAACACGACGTGGGCCGGGTGCAGCCCCGGGAGCGGTGTTGGGGGGAGCGGGACCACAGGACGGCGGTCTACTGTGAGGTGCCAAGTGGCGCGATGGTGGAGGAGCCGGACTAAGGCGATGCTGTGGCGCAGTGTGTGGGGCTGGGTGCTGGGCGGCGTGGGGACGTGCGGCGGGAGGGGGGGGGGGCGGGGCGGTGGCGTGGGAGGAAGCACGGCGGAGGAGTGACGTCAGTGACGTGTGTGTCGTGCTGAGGGTGGAGAGGAGCCCACGGTATCGGGTCCGGGCTCGGCGCCTTTGGGCGTAGTGGTGCTCGTTGTCGTGTGTGTTGGCTTCCTTCGGCGTCCGGTTCGTTTGGTGACTTCTGGGCGGGGCCTGGCGTGGCGCCCCGTGGTGGTGGTGTGCTGGGTAACGGGGTTAGATGGCGGCGCCGCTGGCCGGGGGGTCAGGCGCGTCGTGTTGTGTGGCGCGCAGGGCTCCTGGGGTGCTGTGGGTGTCGCCGGTGTCGGTGCGCCGACGCTTGTGGGGTGGTGAGGCGGTGTGTGCGTGCGGGGCTGGGCTTTGGGTGATGTCCCACAGGCGGATGCCGTCTCGCCGCGTTTCCTGGAGGGTCTCCCGCAGGCGCTTGAGGACGTACGGGTGGTCCTGGGGCGCGGGGAGGTTGCGGGGGTGGACTCCCAGGGGGTGGAGCGCATCGGCCAGCATGGCTTCCCATGCGGCCTGCGTCATCCACCCCCCCGCCGGCCGGAGGCGGCAGTTCTCCACCGACCCCTTGCGGGGCCGATGGACCAGGCCCTCGAGGGGGGGCTCTCCCCGGGCCCACTTCCGCAGCTCCCAGAGCTGCGTGTGGGTCCAGCGGTGCCACCACTGTTCCTGGGCGGGCTTGCGGTCTTGGGCGGAGGAGTGGGCGTGGGTGGGTGTGACGGGGTCGTGGGGACCGGCGGCGGTGGCGGGCCTGGGGGATTCTTCGTAGTCCTGTTCCGTGGGGGTGCATGGGGAGTGGGGGTGCACGCGGATGTGGACCCGCGGGTGTGCGCGTACGGTCTCCGCCTCGGGGTTGGGCGGGGATTCGCGGCGGCGGCGGTAGTGGGGCATGCGTTGCATGTGGGCTGTCATCGGGGGCCGGTAGGGGGGCGGGGGCGCTGCTGGTGGACCCTGGCGTTGTTCCGGCTTGGATTGGAGAGCCCATGGGGGCAACGAGTACTGGCGAAACCTCCTGGACAGGCTGACTATCAGCTCTGTTCGTTTGCCTGATGAGGCCATCTACGTGCCTCTGGGACGCAAGACGCCTATTGGGAAGCCCGGATGGGGGAGTATGCTCAGCGTGGTGGACGGAGGTCTTACCACCATTCCCTCGGAGGATCTGGACCCGACTCTGGTCCAGTCTATACAACAAGAAAGCGATGGACTCGCCTTGGGTGACTTGAAGGATCGCCTACGACCTCAAGATGCTATTGACACTACACCCGGAGGAGATGAGTACGTCGTGACTGACACCAACGTCCCCAACTCTCCCTGCCATGTACCTGTTCCTGATGGAGTCTCTGAGTGTGGACTATCTGAGCTACCTAGCTCTATCCACTCAGATGACGAAACTGAGCACGACGCCTTCTTCGTGCAGACCTGTGTGGAGGAAGTGGAGAACGCCGAGTACGTCGCCCCACTAAAACCCCTACTCTCCATGAGGGTGGAAGACCCCGTGGATGAAGAGCTGGACCCTCGATCCAGGCTAAGGGAGTATGTGGATTCCAAGAGGAAGTTGGTGGCGAAAAAGCTATGCTACGCGAAGCCTACCCGCAGCTCATGGCCACTGAAGCAAGGACGTATGGGAGATCTCTCCCAATTGAAGGAGGACCTCGAACAGAAGATCACCACCTGGCAAAGGGAGGTAGATCTTAAGCTTATGAAGAGCGTGTGGGGCGCCCATGTGAGGACCCCAGAGGAGGACGAGCTCTCGGAGGAATGTGTATGTGAACCCCCTCGAGCGTGCCTATGTTGCCATCGTCCACCGGAGATGGTTGAACAAGACCTTCTATATGCCTACCAAGGGCTGAAGGACACTACCACGGGCGAAGAGTCGGTGGAGGACCACCTCCCGACGTCTATTACTCAGGGGGCAAGCAACTTACACTCTGACGAGGACATGGAGGACAAGATCAAGGTATTGGACCCGCGGGTACAGAAGCTTATAAGGACCTATCTGGAGGTGTTCGGAGAACTACCCCCTCCAGCCTCATGTGACAAGCTGGTACAGATGGACCTCAAGCTGAAACCCGAGTTCCTGGGTCACAAGATCCGGAGGAGACCCTATCCAGCTCCTAAAGAGCAGGCCGACGAGATTGAGCGACAGATACAAGAATGTATCGGCGCTGGCCTAGTCCTGGAGTACAAGGACGGGGACTACCCCCTACACTGCAGCCCCTGTTTCCTGGTGGCTAAACCTGGGTCTACAGCCAAACGGCTGGTAGTAGACTACGGAGAGCTGAACAAGAAAACGCTGAACCACTCAGGGTCCATTCCCAATGTGGAGTCTACCCTGGAGAAGATAGCCTCCTGTCGCTACAAGACCAAAATGGACAAGAGGAGCGGATTCGGGCAAGTGGACCTGACGCCCAACGCACAGGAACTACTGGCCTTCATCACCCCTCAGGGGAGGGTGTTCAAGTGGAAGGTCATGCCGTTTGGCGTGGCTAACGCACCCGCTCTATTCCAAGAGCTGATGAACAAGATCTTGTCCATCCCACGAAGGAGACCTAAGGTGCAGGAGCTCATATCCCGTGGGGCCCAGATGGAGGCTCAGATCGACGATGTATGCCTCGGGACCAATACCCAGGAGGATCACCTAATCCTCTTGGGTGAGTGCTTTGCGGTCTGCCACGAGAACCACACACGACTCAAGCTGGAGAAGTGTGAGTTCATGCAGGAGATCATGCAGTACCTGGGGTTTGACGTTGGCTATGGGTGGTGCACCCCAGCGGCCTCTAAGGCTAAACCCCTGATGGATGCCAAGGTACGACACGAAGACCCCAAGAAAGGACTTCATGATGTACGCAGTTTCATTGGGGCGTGCAACTTCTATCGCCGCCACATCAAAAACTTCACCTACACCAGCGCCGTTCTGACGGACTTGATCAAGAAGAGTACTACTTGGCGCTGGGGCCCACAGAAGCAACAAGCGTTTGACGAGCTCAAAGACAAGGTAGCCAACGCTAAGTGCTTGGGCGTGCCTAGGGCACAAGGGGAGATTATCCTGGTGACCGACGCCAGCAATGTGGGCGGTGGTGGAACGTTGTTCCAATGGCAAGCACTAGAGAAGGAGGAGTTCGACTCGGCCATTTCCCAATGGGGGACGGAAGGTCTCAACCGAGATGGAACCCTCAAGCACAGCTACCCTGACGACAAGTGGGTCCTAGTACCTCTGGGCCACTGGAACTGGAAGTGGAACCAGGCCAGGGGGAACTACTCCGCCTATGAGCAGGAATTGCTCGCGGGTATGCTGGTGCTATCCTCACAAGCACGACTGTTGGGGAGTAACCCTGTGGTCTGGCTGTGCGACCAAGAACCGGTCCGCAGTTTCCAGAAGGGTCCCCCACCTGAGAAGGCCAAGCTACGGCGCTGGTGGACCTACCTCAGTCAACTACGGCTGACGGTACACCATATCCAGGGAATGAAGAACGAGTGTGCCGACTACATCAGCGGCAACAACTTCGACGCCCTGATGGTTGTCCGGTCTGAAGCGCTGGCTAAGGAGGCGTTCAGCCGTATGGACGACCACTTGGACCTCAACATGACGATGATACGCCCCCTGGATGGACTCCAACAATCGGAGTACCTGAAGGAGTTTGGGGATAACTACAAGCGCCTGGAGAAACGCCTTGAACCCCTCCTGGTAAACCAAGACCAGTGGAAGAGGGACAAGAGCTACCTCTGGCACGAGGACCGCATTGTGGTGCCTAGTGACAGAGTCCCAGCGCTGCTGAAGTGGACCCATGAGTCCAGCGGTCATGTGGGTGCTGACCTTACCCTGAGGCTGTTCAAGCAGTGGTTCCACACTACGTGGACTGACGACCAGCTGCGGAAAGCCCTCCAGCCTATCGTGGACAAGTGCCCCCGCAGGTCCTGTAAACCAGGGGATATCAGGGACAGAGGTCTCTACTCGACCCTGCCCATCCCTCACTGTGCTAACAGTGTTCTATACGTGGACTACACGGATTTGCCGAAGTTCGGGGGCTATGACTTCGCCCTCGTGGTAACCTGTGGGTTGACCAGGTTTACCAGGGTGTTCCCATGTACCAAGCACATTACCGGGGAGGAGACTATCAAGATACTCCTGGAGGAGTGGTTTTGTGTCTATGGGGCGCCCAAGGAGATCAACTCCGATGAGGACGTACGAGTACGCTCAGATACCGGTTGGTACAAGAGGGTCCTGAGATCCCTCAATGTCCAGGTGTCTACGGGGATTCCCTACTCGCACACGGGCAACCCCCTATGTGAGCGACAGATCCGTGTCCTGAAGGAGAATGTACGGATATGGTGCAAAACTGAACGCACCAGAGACTGGGTGAGACTACTCCCCGTCATATCCTTGATGATGAACTCCCAAGAGAGTTCAGCTACTGGCTACTCGCCCCATGAGCTATTCCTAGGGCGCCCAGCATGGTTCCTACATGCCCCCTATCCAGAGGACACCCATTCTTCTGTGGGTGAATGGGTCCAAGAGCAACAAGCGAAGGTGGACAAGGCCAAGGCAATGCTCCAGAGAGTGAGTGAGCGCCAGTGAAACAAGAAGAACAAGCACCGAGTACCGGCCACCTACCAAGAGGGGGACTGGGTGCTGGTGCACCACAGTCGACTACCCGCCTGGCCACGCTCTACCAGCGATGACCCATACTTCGGGCCGTACAAGATTCTATCAGTGGATGAACACCGTATCACCGTGCGGTGTTCTCCCCGTTTAGGGGGGACTCTGGTGTGCGCTGCTCAACACCTGAAGCGCTACCATGATCCTGAAGACCTCTGTGGGGAGGAGTGGGAGCTGAACGACGGGGAATTCGCCGCTCTGGACCTACAAGGGGCTGCCAGCCCTATGGAAGTTGAAGGTGAACTCCCCGACAGGAACGCCGAGGAGATGGCTAAGGAGGGCTTCTACCTGGTGAAGTCTGTCCTACGCCACTGCTATCGCCAGGGTTGGCGCTTCCTCACCCTCTGGGAAGGGTTTGGAGTCGAAGAGGCCACCTGGGAGCCCTTCTCTGCGTTTGTTCTACCTGAGGGACGCCTAAACTCAGTTCTGGTGGACTACTTGTCCCAGAACAACCTTGGTGAGTTGCTGAGGCTCGCTGAGACGCTTGCCTCCAAGACTAAAGCTAGGGACTGAACCTTACCCTTACCTGCCAAAGCGTATGTGTGAGTGTGCTATTCCTAAGGTCCTGAAAGCAAGCCGCAGAAGTGGTGTCCTAATTATACCCAAGTCTGCACGCTTGCTAAACCTGGAGGGTTGGCTTATTGATGCCAAGGGGTACGCCCCGGGTCTCCCCTCCCCTAAGCGCCCAATTTCTGTGCTGGCGCAAAACCTTTGGGGAATACCCAGCGTGCTAATCCAGGTATTGTTTTCCCTACCTATCTGTCTACTACAGGGAGGGGTGGCCAAAAGCTATGAAGGCATGAAAACGCCGTTTTGCTAAGTGGCCAAAACACTGACCTAACCACTGCCACAGCCCACCGACCCTGCTAAAATTGCAGGAAACGGGTGGGACAGTGACACACGCACTACAGGTCCTACACACCCTACAGTGGCACCATCCTGGTGGGCGAGCACTTCTGCAACTGGCTCAAGCCCCCACTCAGGACTACCACTCCTACACGCACACTCTACTGGGTGTTGCTGAAGAACATGTCGTGGGTCCTAACAACCCTCCTGTGAAGAAGAAAAGAGAACACAGCGCTACTAAGCAGCTGTGGCCTAACAGGGGACGCCACAACGCGTTTTCCCTGCTAGGGCTTGGAGGGAAGAGGTGCTCTTTTTGCGTGCACGGCGCAGATGTCGATGGAGTCGGACTCCCTGCTCTGCCACAGGCAGAGGGGAGTTATTTGTTTGTGTGATCTGCGCCCTTGTTTAGCAGGGCATGAAAAAAATGGTATGCTGCTGCACCAATCACCCTACCTGCCCACCTGTAAAGCAAAGGCAAATGAAGGGGTGTTTGCGGCGGAGGAACCAAGCCACACTCCACGTATTATACGCTTCTCAGTGTGACCTATAATACACTGTCCGCAAACACGCTGAAGGATCAGCTCCCCTGTCAAGCAAGCAAGCGTTAAGGGACTCCTCAGGTTCTCTTAAAGAACGTACCTAGGAGCCCCTGGGTAGCTTAAACAAGGTTTACCGTGCGCACTTCGCGTGGCCTACCCTTTGATGCGTGTGTGAATGCGCGAGCATGCACGAGTAGCTTGGGCAAACCTGCTCATCTCAACCTCAATCACGAACTCCACCAGGGGGTGGCCCGATCTGGGCTTACTCACCTTACCTACCGCTGGGGAGCTAGAGCAAGTGGGCACGTGAGGGGCGAAAGCAAAAAAACGTCACTATGCACTTGTGTGTATGTCTAATCACCCTGATCTGACCTCTAATCATCTGCAATCTGTCTAATCAATCCCTCTATCAGGTCCTATCGTTGTTAGCGCTGCTACAAGACTCGTTCACAGAGTCACGAGACGAGCAATGTGTATGCGGCATACGAGACGAGCATACCTGTAGTTTATACCTGATTCATTGAAGTCTTTTCGTTGATTTTCGAATTCTTGGATTTTTGATACTTCTATTAGTGTGGGTGGAATCTGTATGTTTATTTATTAATGTGTGTCTCGTCATTTTCAAGACTACGTGAGACATACGTTTATAATGCCATTATTTCTGCATTTTCCGGCGCTTCGCTAGGAGCTGCTCCTGCACGCCCCCTTTTTATGTGTAGGAATTTCTTGATTTAAAAAATCTAGAGATGACTATAATTTTTATAAAAATGTGCTTCTGATGCACAATTGGATTCTGCTCAGGTGTGTTGTCTTAGAAAAATTCTAGGCCGTCATTTGACGGATTTTGGTGTCGTCGCTTCGCTTTTGCGTGGATTCGTCCATAATTCTCCCATTCCTGCCTCTGCAGATACCCACGCGCAACCTCGCTGAGTAGGCCGTGTTTGGGCCGAAACGCAGCAGCCTGGAGAGACTGAGCAGAACCCAAGACCCCACCAAGGGGCAATTTAATTTTTTTACGACTCCCTTCGCCCTAAGACAGGTCACAGGTCGCCAGCAGGTTTACGAGAACCCATGCGAGTGTGTATATTGTGTCTTGCGTTGGGTTTGTGTCGCGCTGCGTCTTGGAGGGAGGGGTGCACATGCACATGTTTTGGCATGCTCCCAAACTAACCCAACCAAGCCACAGGAGCCCCGGCAGCGCCATGAGCGCTGAGTCTTCTGTAGGAAATGTTACAAACAGAGCAGCAAAAGAGCGCCAGCCATGGTGAGCGCCCATTTTTCTGTGTGAGGCAAACTATAGGTATTTTAAAGTAGATGTGGAAACCAAGGAAAGGCCAAGAAAAAAATCCCTTTTTCCTAAAATGCGACAGTGGTGGCCACCACAGCACAAGGGGGGAGTAAGAGAAAGTGCTTTTCCAATGCTTTGAGGCATACTCTAGTTGTATTAGGGATGCACTGAGCATCCAGGCATTTCTATCTTAGTATTGGCCCCACCCAAAGTGGTGATAACACATTTTGACCTATGGAACCAAACACCCAATCAGGATATGGAGTGGACCCCTTAATCCCCTTTCAATGTGAGGCAAATCATCTTTTCCTGAGTTGACTGAGTACTGACATATCCAGGGCAGAGCCTATGAATTTATCTATGTTTTTCCATGAATTCTTAGCTGTCCTAGTGGTATGCACCCTAGGGGGCTGGGCACCTCTTTTTGAGAGGTCCTGGGTTCAATTCCTGGTCAGCCTAGCTAAGTAGGAAGATCCCATGTGACATGGCAGTGACCTCATCGCCACATGCCCTGCCACCTCAGCACATATGGGACCCAAAACAAAGAGTGCACATCTCCTGAGATGGCACTATGGAGATAGAATGACCATGGGGCAGTTTTCCAACTCTTTTCCAAAACATTTCAGCTATCTTTGTGAATATGCAATCCGATTTGACCTGAGTTGCAGTTTCTGTGAATATCCTTTCATCTTTCACTGTTTACACTGCAGCCCTTCATGCTTTGATCCTGATTCTCTTCTCCTTGCATACCTCTGGCTTGGGCTATCCTGGATTGACTGTATTTCAGCAAACAAAAGCTTTTCATCTCCAAAAACAAGCAGCAGGAAACCCTACACGAGCAGCAAGCAGCAGGTGAGACAAAAACACAGTGTTGAAACCACTATAAACTTTTAATGATGGGCTGTTCGTGATGGTGGAAGTTTCACTGGGAGTTGCAGTGGGTGATCCTGACGGCCTTGTCGTGGGCAGAGGGGTCCGGCTGGAGTTTGGTGATGGGCTGTTCGTGATGGTGGAAGTTTCACTGCGAGTTGCAGTGCGTGATCCTGATGGGCTTGTCGTAGCCGTCGGGCTTAAGCTGGAGGTTGGTGATGGGCTGTTCGTGATGGTGGAAGTTTCACTGGGAGTTGCAGTAGGTGATCCTGACAGGCTTGTCGTAGGCGTAGGGCTCGGGCTTGGGCTGGAGGTTGGTGATGGGCTGTTCGTGATGGTGGAAGTTTCACTGGGAGTTGCAGTGGGTGATCCTGATGGGCTTGTCGTAGCCGTCGGGCTTAGGCTGGAGGTTGGTGATGGGCTGTTCGTGATGGTGGAAGTTTCACTGGGAGTTGCAGTTCGTGATCCTGATGGGCTTGTCGTGGCCGTCGGGCTTGGGCTGGAGGTTGGTGATGGGCTGTTCGTGATGGTGGAAGTTTCACTTGGAGTTGCAGTGGGTGATCCTGATGGGCTTGTCGTAGCTGTCGGACTTAGGCTGGAGGTTGGTGATGGGCCGTTTGTGATGGTGGAAGTTTCACTGGGAGTTACAGTAGGTGATCCTGATGGGCTTGTCGTAGGCGTAGGGCTCGGGCTGGAGTTTGGTGATGGGCTGTTCGTGATGGTGGAAGTTTCACTGGGATGTGCAGTGGGTGATCCTGATGGGCTTGTCGTAGGCGTAGGGCTTACGCTGGAGGTTGGTGATGGGCTGTTCGTGATGGTGGAAGTTTCACTGCGAGTTGCATCGGGTGATCCTGACAGGCTTGTCGTAGGCGTAGGGCTCGGGCTGGAGGTTGGTGATGGGCTGTTTGTGATGGTGGAAGTTTCCTTGGGGGTTGCAGTGGGTGATCCTGATGGCCTTGTCGTGGCCGTCGGGCTCGGGCTGGAGGTTGGTGATGCGCTGTTCTTGATGGTAGAAGTTTCACTGCGAGTTGCAGTGGGTGATCCTGATGAGCTTGTCGTAGCCGTCGGGCTTACGCTGGAGGTCGGTGATGGGCTGTTCGTGATGGTGGAAGTTTCACTGCGAGTTGCATCGGGTGATCCTGACAGGCTTGTCGTAGGCGTAGGGCTGGGGCTGGAGGTTGGTGATGGGCTGTTCGTGATGGTGGAAGTTTCACTGGGAGTTTCAGTAGGTGATCCTGATGGGCTTGTCGTAGGCGTAGGGCTCGTGCTGGAGTTTGGTGATGGGCTGTTCGTGATGGTGGAAGTTTCACTGGGGGTTGCAGTGTGTGATCCTGATGGGCTTGTCGTAGGCGTAGGGCTTACGTTGGAGGTTGGTGATGGGCTGTTCGTGATGGTGGAAGTTTCACTGCGAGTTGCATCGGGTGATCCTGACAGGCTTGTCGTAGGCGTAGGGCTGGGGCTGGAGGTTGGTGATGGGCTGTTCGTGATGGTGGAAGCTTCACTGGGAGTTGCAGTAGGTGATCCTGATGGGCTTGTCGTAGGCGTAGGGCTCGGGCTGGAGTTTGGTGATGGGCTGTTCGTGATGGTGAAAGTTTCACTGGGATGTGCAGTGGGTGATCCTGATGGGCTTGTCGTAGGCGTAGGGTTTACGCTGGAGGTTGGAGATGGGCTGTTCGTGATGGTGGAAGTTTCACTGCGATTTGCAGTGGGTGATCCTGACAGGCTTGTCGTGGCCGTCGGGCTCGGGCTGGAGTTTGGTGATGGGCTGTTTGTGATGGTGGAAGTTTCACTGCGAGTTGCAGTTGGTGATCCTGACGGGCTTGTCGTAGGCGTAGGGCTTAGGCTGGAGGTTGGTGATGGGCTGTTCGTGATGGTGGAAGTTTTACTGGGAGTTGCAGTGGGTGATCCTGACTGGCCTGTCGTAGGCGTATGGCTCGGGCTGGAGGTTGGTGATGGGCTGTTCGTGATGGTGGAAGTTTCACTGGGAGTTGCAGTAGGTGATCCTGATGGGCTTGTCGTAGGCGTAGGGCTTACGCTGGAGGTTGGTGATGGGCTGTTCGTGATGGTGGAAGTTTCACTGGGAGTTGCAGTAGGTGATCCTGACAGGCTTGTCGTAGGCGTAGGGCTCGGGCTGGAGTTTGGTGATGGGCTGTTCGTGATGGTGGAAGTTTCACTGGGAGTTGCAGTAGGTGATCCTGATGGGCTTGTCGTAGGCGTAGGGCTTACGCTGGAGGTTGGTGATGGGCTGTTCGTGATGGTGGAAGTTTCACTGCGATTTGCAGTGGGTGATCCTGACAGGCTTGTCGTGGCCGTCGGGCTCGGGCTGGAGTTTGGTGATGGGCTGTTTGTGATGGTGGAAGTTTCACTGCGAGTTGCAGTGGGTGATCCTGACGGGCCTGTCGTAGGCGTAGGGCTTAGGCTGGAGGTTGGTGATGGGCTGTTCGTGATGGTGGAAGTTTTACTGGGAGTTGCAGTGGGTGATCCTGACTGGCCTGTCGTAGGCGTAGGGCTCGGGCTGGAGGTTGGTGATGGGCTGTTCGTGATGGTGGAAGTTTCACTGGGAGTTGCAGTAGGTGATCCTGATGGGCTTGTCGTAGGCGTAGGGCTTACGCTGGAGGTTGGTGATGGGCTGTTCGTGATGGTGGAAGTTTCACTGGGGGTTGCAGTAGGTGATCCTGACAGGCTTGTCGTAGGCGTAGGGCTCGGGCTGGAGTTTGGTGATGGGCTGTTCGTGATGGTGGAAGTTTCACTGGGAGTTGCAGTAGGTGATCCTGATGGGCTTGTCGTAGGCGTAGGGCTTACGCTGGAGGTTGGTGATGGGCTGTTCGTGATGGTGGAAGTTTCACTGCGATTTGCAGTGGGTGATCCTGACAGGCTTGTCGTGGCCGTCGGGCTCGGGCTGGAGTTTGGTGATGGGCTGTTTGTGATGGTGGAAGTTTCACTGCGAGTTGCAGTGGGTGGTCCTGACGGGCCTGTCGTAGGCGTAGGGCTTAGGCTAGAGGTTGGTGATGGGCTGTTCGTCATGGTGGAAGTTTTACTGGGAGTTGCAGTGGGTGATCCTGACAGGCTTGTCGTAGGCGTAGGGCTCGGGCTGGAGGTTGGTGATGGGCTGTTCGTGATGGTGGAAGTTTCACTGGGAGTTGCAGTGGGTGATCCTGATGGGCTTGTCGTAGCTGTCGGGCTCGGACCGGAGGTTGGTGATGGGCTGTTCGTGATGGTGGAAGTTTCACTGCGAGTTGCAGTGGGTGATCTTGACAGGCTTGTCGTAGGCGTAGGACTCGGGCTGGAGGTTGGTGATGGGCTGTTCGTGATGGTGGACGTTTCACTGGGAGTTGCAGTGGGTGATCCTTACGAGCTTTTCGTGGCTGTTGGGCTCGGGCCGGAGGTTGGTGATGGGCTGTTCGTGATGGTGGAAGTTTCACTGCGAGTTGCAGTGGGTCATCCTGACGGGCTTGTCGTAGCTGTCGGGCTTAGGCTGGAGGTTGGTGATGGGCTGTTCGTGATGGTGGAAGTTTCACTGCGAGGTGCAGTGGGTGATCCTGACGGGCTTGTCGTAGCTGTCGGGCTTAGGCTGGAGGTTGGTGATGGGCTGTTCGTGAAGGTGGAAGTTTTGTTATGGCTTCGAACAGCAGCAGCGCAGCAGCGCGCAAGTCGCAAGTCGCAGTCGCAATCGCGCTGACAGTCTGTGAATAATAAAGAAGCATCGAATGCCAACTGTGAATGAGCGCTGTAAGATACTTCGATCTTTGAACAGGGTTTATGTCTTGGAGATTGTGTTATTATTGGTGCCCCGTCTAAAGATCCTGCGCAGAAGAGGTTTGTCGTATTTTGGGATTTTCGAGAAACAAGAGGCACAGTCGAGTTCCCAAGAAACAAACCACAACAAGTGGTAGCCAGCTAGGTGGCGGGGAGGATTCGAGATCAATCTTCGAGATCAATCCTCGACGCCGCAACGCCGTCAACTTGATTTGGACTTCGATCTACAATGGAGCGGCCCTTCGACGATGCAGCTATGCTGCATTTCATCAGAGACAGTTTGTTTCGAAGTGATTCACCCTTGCATCACGAATTTTCGACTTCGTTAGAGAAGTTCATCGCAGAGCGCATCGCTAGTCGAGAAAGCGAGTGGTTTCCATGTCTCTCTCGTGATCTTCACAGCTTTTCGCAGAAGCTTGCAGATACTCAAGCCAAAGTTATCGAATTGGAACAACGCATCGATGTATTGCAGGCAACAGCAGCAAGTGCTACAGCAGCAACTGGCCAGCACATCGATACCTTGCAGTCCTCGACGGAGAATGCAACTCAAGCTGCTGCAAATGAACTTCGACGCGTAGAACATGAATTGTCACAATGTTACGCTCTTCTCAACGAATTTATACGAACTTCGAGTCCACCACCTCCGAACAACATCCAGTTTCCACAACCACAACCACCGTCTTCTTCGAATTCGAACCAACCTCACCCTCCACAACAACCACTTCCACAGCGGCCTACCTTCGAACCACTACCCCAGTTCGTAGTTCAACGTGCTCCTTCAAAGGAGATTTTGGGACGCCGCGTCGAGCGCCTGAACAAACTGGTCAAGAGGTTCACGGGAAAACCTGGATGTGGAGAATTTCGAACATGGAAAGAAGATTTACTACGAGCCTTCACCTTGTCGGACATCACCTCACCCGTCGATCAGGCAGCAACGATGTCATTCCTCCTCGATGGTGATGCCGCTGAGTACTATCATAGCCTGACGAAAGTTGTACAGGATGACTGGTTCGAGCTCATGCGTGTGTTAGGCCAGCGTTTCGACTGCATATCACATGAGCCAGTGTATTTGTCGAGAATGTTGAGCTTGAAAGAGAGCGAGTTCCCCCGACATGCAGATTACGTTCGAGAATTTCGTACATGCGTTATCAAGTCGAAGGTAAACACCAGTGAACTCCAGATGGGTTTGCTCGTCAGCTCTCGATTTGTTGAAGGTTTGTCGAATGACGCTGTGCGTCGGCAGTACATCGTTGAAGTCCGTTCGAGATGGCATTCTAATAATCCATTTGGATTCGATACCTTGGTAGAGACCATCGCGGAAGCCTACATTGCGGCTGGGTATCAACTGGAAGAGGTACAGAACGCATCGAGAACGACATCAGATCACACCCTGGGTCCTGCAGTGTCGAGGCCCCTGCCTATGATGGTCCCACCTACTTCGACTCCCACGTTTCCATCCAACCTCATGCCAACGCCACACGTCTGACAACGTCACCCCAATGCCGACCCCAGCTGCGGCGCCCACGGCTTCGACCGTGGCAGAGCCGATGAATCTCGATGCAATTGCCAAGCTCCGAGAAGAGTTACATGCCTATATTGGTGAACGGTTGGGACGTCAACATGGCGGACGCCAAGATGGTCGAGAAAGCAGACGTTGCTACAATTGTAGCGAACAAGGACACTTGGCCCGTGACTGTCCAAAAGGTCGACCGCCATCCCGAGGACGAGAACGTCGGGAATCACGGTCGAACACACCGAAACGAGATTAAAGTCGAGACAGCAAGGGACGGTTTCGATCCCGCTCCAAGAGCACAGAAAGGCCTACAACGGCCTAGAAAACAATTCCGAAGACCTGGTGACGGACGTCCTCGAGAAGAGCTGAACACCACCACCAGCACCAATAAACCCGAAAAGAATTCGACGCTTGGAGGTGTCACTGTCGAAAGAACCGAACCTGAGCATGCGTCTCTGTTCACGGTTCGAGGGCGCATTTGCGCATGTCGTGAACACTCCTTTGACTCCAGCGTGGAACTGTTGGTCGACTGTGGAGCGACCAGCGACTTTATGTCGATGCAAACAGCAAAGAGGGCGCGACTTCCCCTCTATAAACTGAGAAACCCTGGACATGTCTTGACAGCCGGAGGTGTCCAAGTCGAAGTACGGTACTACACGCGAGCTGATGTTCGAGTTGGAGAGCTTGTATTTCGTCGTCACTTCAAGGTCTTGGAGATTTTGCCGGATGTAGTGCTTGGACTACCATGGCTTCGAAGCTACAATCCAACTGTCAACTGGAAGGAGCGATACGCCGACATCCAACATGGTTCGATTTCGTACCGGTTGTCTTTTGGCGAATCAAGACATTCCACCCAGCTGCAGTTTCAAGCGGCTTCGAAGCTGGACCTTTTTTCGATACTTTCATCCAGTTCCTCAAAAGCGAGTCCGGTTGGGAATCCTACCCCACATGCCAACGAACACCCTGACCTACACTCGTCGACACACGTTCAGCGCGGTACTGACATGTACGATGAGTCCGAAACGGACGATGGTATCACCGACGAGGAGTGCAGCGATATGGAGATTGAGTACATTTCGTTGCCGAAACTCAAAAGAGAGATCCGTCGATCTGATCTCACGGGAGATCAAGTATTTCTGTGTTGCATGCCTCGACCAGCAGTGCCGGTCGATCAAATGTATAAGATGCAAGCCAGTGATGGCAACGATGACGGGCTTGACCCTGTCGGACGCAAACTACCGAATCGATTACACAAGTGGGCGGACCTCTACGACCGGGAGAAAGCGGAGTATGGAGACCTACCTCCGTAGCGACCTGGAAGAGATCATCGAATACGCCTCGATTCGGAAGACAATCCACCGTGGGTACACCCTTACAAAATGGATCCAAGCCAACTAGATGAACTTCGACGACAATTGGACAAGTTGCATCGATCTGGTCGCATCAGACCATCCTCGAGTCCATACGGAGCGGGTTGCCTACTGGTGAAGAAAGCGAATGGTAAATGGCGTATGTGCGTCGACTACCGAGCGTTGAATACACGAACTGTACGAGATCGATATCCCTTGCCATCGATCCAATCCATCTTGAGTACACTGGGGGGCTCCACCGTATTCTCAAAGATTGACCTTGTTAGTGGGTTCCACCAGATCCGAATTCAAGACGAAGATATCGAGAAAACCGCCTTCAACACACAATTTGGCGCCTTCGAGTGGGTTGTCATGCCCTTTGGCCTCTGTAATGCGCCATCGACGTTCCAACGCGTCGTGAACGATGTCCTTCGAGACCACTTGGGGATCTTTGTATGGGTGTACATTGATGACATCCTCGTCTTCTCGAAGGATGCGGACGAACACCAACGACACCTCGACCTGGTACATGAACTACTCCGTAAACACCAGCTCTTTCCCTGCATCGATAAATCCACATTCTTTCAGAGTCGAGTACCCTTCTGTGGATACATCGTCGACCAAGATGGAGTACATATGGACCCCGAAAAGATCAAGGTCATTCGAGGTTGGCCTCCGCCAACTACGGTTCATGAAGTTCGACAGTTCATTGGATTGTGTCGATTTTACCAGCAGTTTGTCGAAGGGTTCCAAGCTGTCGCAGCCCCTCTGACTGCAATGTTTAAGGCAGACTTCGAGTGGGAATGGACAGCCGTCCACCAGGCTTCCTTCGACAAGCTGAAGCAGGCGATGATCAGTGCGACACATCTCAGTTCTATCGACCCCCGACAGCCGTATCACCTGTACACAGACGCTTCGAAAGACTGCGTGGGTGCTACGCTGGCGCAACGATGTGCGCATGGGAAGTACAAGGGACATCTTCGACCTATTGCCTTCATGTCGCGGAAAATGCAGCCTGCCGAAACTCGATATCCGATTCGAGAACAGGAGTTGTTGGCCATCGTATTAGCCTTGAAACAATGGTTTCACCTACTTCGAGGACCGCAGCAGGTGCACGTGCACACTGACCACGAAAGTCTTCGATATACCAAGACCTGTCCTCGACCGCTGACACCACGGCAAGCACATTGGTCCCAATTCCTCGAGGAATACAACCTGACGTTGTGGTACGTGCCGGGCCTCGAGAACCCTGCGGCAGACGCCTGCTCCCGTCTAACTTCGCGGCAGTTGATGGATATCGAAAATGCCACACGTACACGGGCTTTCGCAATTCCCCTGGTCGAAGATTGGGCTTCACCGGAAGGAGAACCTGTCGATGAGTTCCTACATGTACTCGAAGACTCATTCTCTCATGACGAGGTGTGGCCCCAGTCGTACGACCACCTGTAGGTTTCACTACGAAGCGGACGCTCCGTGGGGAAGGATCTTGACGCAGATGAGCTTGCGGAACCAGCCCCCAAATCTGACGAAACCGCTGTCGAACCGGAGGACCTGGAGCCGCTACCGTCGAGCGCGACAACTGCTGAGCCGGAGGACCTGGGACTGGAACCAGCCCCATCGGACGAGATCATGGCTGAGAATTCACACCAACCAGACATGCATCTGGATGAGGCTGGCAATGAGCCAGACACGTCTACCGACACCGACGACCTCCCCGATGTAAGCATTGATCGCCCTCTTCGAGTCACCTTTGGCAATGAACTTCGATACGCTCCGACCATGGCGGAACTGATTCGCTGTCGACGTCACCGTGACGGCACGTTGCAATCAGTCCCCTTGCCCAAGGTTGGGTCGAACACGCCGTACCCTTCGAGTCTTAAGGGTACACACCGCCGAGTACATCGACATTATCAGTGCAAAGACTTGACTTCGACAGCTGTGTGGGCGGCAGCCTATCGAGAGGACCCACGGACGCAGCACATCTACGAAGTCGCGATTCGAAGCCCTGCGGCACGACACCAGCTTCGAGATGCCAAGTTGTCCTTCGATGATGGCAAATTCTTCCATTTGTCGACAATGGGCAAACGTGTGCTTGTCCCCCGAATGCTGGTTACGTCGATTGTGTCTATGTATCACGAGTCGGAGTTCTATGGCCACTCAGGAGTCCTTCGAACCATGGCCCTGATTAAGCGCGACTACGTATGTTCACACCTTCGACACTACGTCGAGCGATACATACTAAGTTGCGATGTCTGTCAAGTGGCGAAATCAAGACGAGTCGACACCGCCAGAGTGCCAAGGCCATTGCCGGTGCCCGACACCAAATGGCACAGTGTGTCCATCGATTGGGTTTCGGCATTGCCGCCGACCACAAGGGGCCATGACACCATCATGACTGTAGTCGACCGATTCTCCAGGCGCGGAATGTTCATCCCTTGTCGCAAGGATATGACAGCCGACGACCTTATCTATGTGTTCCTACGTGAGGTGATTCCATTGAAAGGATGCCCTCGACAAATTGTTTCTGACCGAGACAAGCTGTTGGAGTCTCAGGTGTGGAAGGAGTTGGCTCAGCGCTTCAAGATTGAGATGCATCAAACAGTGGCCAACCGCCCTCGAGGCAATGGCCTGGCGGAGCGCAGCAATCAGTCCATCCTCCAGCGCCTGCGTACACACGGCATCTTCGGCAACAACGAGTGGGATGTCGACCTCCTGTCCGCCGAAATCCAGTTCAACAACCTGACATCCAATAGTCTTCGACTATCCCCGTTCGAGATAGATGAAGGACGAACACCCCATTTTCCATTGGATTTTCCCCGAATGACTTCTCATGCACATGAACCATCGACCGTGAATGATTACATGCAACGAGCGGAACGTACCTTCGATTCTGTGCGTGCAATGCTTGCCGAGGAACGTCGACGCCAGATGCATGTGGTCCTGCAAATGGACCGACACGTTCGAGTGCCTGAAGTCGGTGAACGATGGTGGGTGTTGGTGCCGGAATATCGACATAAAGAGAAACTCGATGTTGTCTGGTGCGGCCCTTACAAAATACTCGAGGTACTGAACAAGGGCGAGAATGTCAAACTGGACATCCCTGCCCCCTTCGATGGGTTGCGAGTTTTCAATCGAGACAGCATAAAACCCTACGTCCATTGAGAGGGACAGCCGGTGTGGGAGTTTCCGATGCCCCCTGTCAAAACTGGAGAATCTCCCCGACTTGTCAAGATTGTGGCTAGACGTCGAGTGGGATCTAAAAAGCGCCGCACATTCCTGTACCGTTGTGAATGGGATGACAACACATGGTCTTGGGAGTCGAGCAAGGCTCTAGAGGAGGATCCTGTGTACCTTGAATTCCTTCGACTCCACCCTGAGTAACTGAGTAACACCCTTACTCTTCTCTGCAGCGTGGTTTTTCGAAAAACTCATGCGAGGTTCCGGGTCGATCACCGGAGCCTCCGCCTATGGTACTACATCCCGGACGCCCCGAATTTCCTCTCGACATCCGCCTTCTCGAGCATCACCGTCGAACGTCATTGATGTTCATGCGATCAATGACAACGTTGGTGCCAAACCTCCAGCGAGGACAACTTCAACTGGCCGCTGTTTGTCGGTAGCATCAGCGCCAACTCGTCCGAGTCGACGTCTCGATCCATTCCAACCGCCGAACTACAGCAAGTCGGCATATGCTGGGAGCTCGAAAGGAAAAGGAGGCCCGTCGAAAGGAGGCAAGGGAGGTGTGTTCCCTCGCGGGGAATTTGCAAGAAAAGCGCCGAGTGGACGGCCCGTCATATCAGGAGGCGCCACAGGCTTGGAAGTGCTCGAGATAGCCCTGGCCAACTGGCCTGTTCTGGAAACGACGAAGGGAGGGACCCCACCCAACATGCAGCCAGAACTCTGTAAGCTGTACGGGCCCCCTCCCCCGGTCGATGCAGAATACTTTCGAGAGCGGTGCTCAAGCCCTGACTGGTTCGATTCTGATGAAGATCTTGCTTGCTACACGGGGTACGACAACTGATCTTCCTTCCTCTGTTCAGCGCCCGGATGGGTCGACAGTTCTTGGACATCGAGGCCGAACACCTGGACATCAAGGTCATCCAGGGACGAACCGGGTACCGGAGAGCTGAAAGTCGAAGACGACTGGGTCGACCAATCCTGGCATTCCAATGCCCCGAAAACACAAGCTTCTACTCGAACGAACCAATCCGACTCCTATTACCACGACGACGACCACAACGATGACGCTGAACCCTGGCCACTCGAGTCCGACGACGAAGAAGAATATCCTTACGAGCCCGTATGGTCGACAGCACCACCCAGCTACGATTCTGTGCCGGTGCCAGAGTCGAAGTGGCAGCCCTATAACATGCCGCAGTACAATCATGAAATCGAGACCATCGACGAACTCCGACACTTGGGCACGTTCGGATTGAAGCCACCCTATCGATTTGGGACACATGAGGATGATCCGATGAAGACGGAATACACTAAGCTCCAACCATCGGTACTCACTATTGCGTCGAGCGCCATGGCTGGTTTTCGAGGACCGCACACGTTGCTGAACGAGAAACATGCTGCAGTCCTGTCGAGGGCAAATGCCACCATTTCCGAGTTAGGCAAAACCATCTGCATCGACAGTTAGGGACGAACCGCGCCCTTCCCTTACGAACTGGCTCGAAGCGCCCCTGACACGTCTTTCGATGAGCGTGGAAATCTTGGTGGTAAGCCGGGATACCAGTGGTATACAAGAATCGAAGTGGCTTGTCAGAACTTCCGAGCGGCCCTCGTCGAATGGCGACGTTGTGATGAAGAATTCGATTGGAGATTCCGACAAAGCCTCACCGAACATACCCTGCCGAGTCAAATTGCTCGACTCAACCGCATGCATCGAGAGATCTCGGGAATCGACGACCTGATAAACGTTGCTGATGGAATCGACCTGATCTTCAAATATCGACGCTTCTAGGCCCACGAAAGGATGAAACGAGAAGCTCCCGTTGCCGTTTCGATCATGGGAGTTATCCGTGATCTTCAAAAGGTTTGCCAGGCGACTGGCTCTTCGAAGATCGAGCCCCCTTCCTTGCGTACAAAGTCGATTTGCTTCTTCGCCGACACCAACTGCGCGGCCTCCGAGGCACCTCTCGACTTGGGTATAAGCGGTATGGGTGCGCTCCACATCGAACACAGGACCTTGCGGTCCAGCTCGAGGAGTACTTTCGACTCGGAGAACAGATCGAACCCTATGCGTACAACGCCGTCGCACCAGGCGCCCCCATTGACCTTGTCCAGTTGGCGACGATCTACCAGACTGGACCCGGACGGCTCGGGTACCACGACTTTGATAAGGCGATCCGACGAGTTGCTGCCCTTCACTCATCGAATGAAGAGTATGCCAACCTTTTCCCTTTCGTGGATGCCCCCGAATTGGTTCGACGCCAGGGTACCTCGAAATACCTCATGTCCCCCTACGAGGCCGGATACGAAGGTGGACAACGTTGGCGTCGAGCGGTCCAGTTTCGAAGGGATGTCTATACTGATGAACGGGAGGAGATCAAGAAAACCGACTCGCCTGCGAGCGACCCGTTCCACCCAGACCCCCTCGATCACTGGTTTTTGTCGATGGAGTCGAACGCCTATCAACACCACTTCGAAATCCCGTTCTTCAAGTGCCTCACACCGATCCACGGTGACTTTAAGGCTGCACATCGACGCAAAGTCAGCTGCCGAGACCAAGTCCTCGAAGCGGTCATTGTTGACACGGCTTCGAGCCTTGTGACTGCAGAAGCGGTTCGATTCGCTCTGCAGAGTTCCCTTGCTGATGGTCAGTAGGTACATCAACACCTCGGTCGACTCCAAGAAGAAGGTTCTCGAACCGACATGCTTGAGATCGTCGACCGATATGCCCTCGGCCCTGAAGTGGACGACATCAGCGCCGTCATTGTCTTACGACGACTTTCGATTGCCGACACGCCGTGGTGGCGAGTCGATACACGAACTGGTCAGTTCTACCACAGCATGGCCGCTGGTACTGGATCGAAGGAAACCTATCGATGGACTACTGGTCGACATGACGGATGCTCCTTCGAGGCCACCAATCGGACCGATCTGTGGTATGAGGATGTATGGAAACCGTCGAGCCTCTGGGACTTCTATTCGACCAGGGCACAAACGGTGGGACCTGGACAATTTCGAGCGCTTGCCCGTGAACATGTCTTCGTATTCCAGTACAAGTGCTCCGTCGACAACCGACCTGGTGATCCCAACCTTCGATTGCTGAACCATCGATCTGGTATCCTGATTCAGAAGCGTGCCCTCGACAGTGATATCCGTCGACACTACACGGGTCATGACACCTTCAAGTTCATGGCTGGCGTCGAGACACTGAAGGAAGTGCATGAAGTATGTCGACTCCCGGTGGATCGTTCATTCACGATTATGTGGGGCACGGACTGCTGATTTGACATGTCTGGATGCCAAGTAATGGAGAAAGATGTCCTTGAATTATGCCCTAGGTCTTTTGATGTATTCCTGCAAGTTGGTTTTGTAGTTGAAAACCCCAAACCAAAGCAGCAAGTAGAGCAAGGACTGAATATGGATCGAATCAATGAAATCAATGATTGGTTTTGGAATCCAGTGTAACACAGAAGGGCTGCAGATAGACAAAGCAGGTATATGTACATAGATTCAATCACAAATGGATAAAGCAAAAGGTTTTATATGAAAATTGGTCAGACTCTAGCCTTAGAGGTTGCAATAGGCACTTCATGTGCACTCTTTTGGGTGAAATGGTGCTGGTTAGGACTGAGGGGCATAGATGTCAGGACCACACAGAAAATGACTTGGCCAAGCAACTGAATTCAGAAACAGTTACAAAGTAGGACCACAATAAGTGGTAGTATCAATTGAGTATAGGGGTCTTGGGGTGGGAGACCACTTAGGCTTAACCTCCAAGGCCCACAAGCATGGAATGCCTGATTTATTTTGGTATGACCTCCATGAAGGAAGGTACCTCCGCTCAGTTGAGTGGTAGGGGTGAACTTCATGGGGGGGCTAGGGTCACAACCCTAGTTACTTTGAGAAAGTGTACTTTAGGCTACAAAAGAGAGATAAAAACACTTAAGTTTGTCTCAGCATCAACAAAGGGTTTTAAGGGGGGCTTAGCCTGGATCAAGCCCTCCAAGAAAGACATGGCAGTGACGTTTTCTTACTCCCCCCTGCAGTACTAGTTGATCAAGCTAGTAGGACCAAGGAAAAAGGCTCAAATATTCCCAAAATTACCTCAAAAAAATGCATTAAACTTACCAAAAACATTCTCATCACTTCATAGAAGCCTATCACACTGTAGGGACCCTTGAAAAACAGTGTAATGTACCGTGAATGATGTCCCTTCGAAGGGGCATTCCTCAAAAAGCGCCGGCGTGAGGCGAAAACTTTTGGAAAAAAAAAAAAAAAGTGTGGGGGCAGTGGGAATTGAACCCAGGACTCCCTGTCCAGAGCACATGTGTCTGTCCACTAGGGTACAGTCGAACGCTCTAATGCGGACGGTTATCGCCGTATAAACAACGTTTTAGTAAACGTCCTGACCAAGGGCCAGGGCGGAGCAATACTCCCAATGGAGGACACAAACCCCCAGGAGCTGAAAAAAATAGAAAGTGGAACCAGCAGGGAGTGATTCCTGCGGTTTTGCGGAAGGGGTTGCTATTTAGCAAGTGAAATCGTTGAAAATCGACGAAACCACGCGGAAAATCGTCATTTTTACACATAACTTAAAGTCGCAGACAAGCGCAAACGAAGCGGACGCCAAGAAAAGGGTTGCGCAAGCGAAAACGGCTTTTGGAAAAGAAGGTATGAGCCGTAGTTTTTAAAGTTTTAAAGAAAATTTTTGCACAGTTGCATCAAAATTTTTATAAACTTCAGAGTAAAGAATTCAAAATCAGCCCACACCACAGAGCAGTTCAACAACCCGTCTCTCAGGTATGTCTGTGTCACTTCACACTCACGCATTGCGTTCGTGTTGGTTGTTCCGTCAAAACGTTAGGGTTGTCAACGCTGTGCTCGTTGGGGGGTCGGGTGTTCATCTCTCGTGCTCTGCACAGGCGAAAGCAGGAATGAAAGGTATGTGATGCGAATGGAGCGCGCAGCGCGCACGTAGGGTTAGAATATGCGCTGTGCTCGCGATGCATGTGCCTAATCTAGGCATCCACACGCTGTATCGCTTCACCTGTATCCCTAATCCACCCTTGTTTCCTTCTTCACAGGTAAGCGTTTGTACGTGTGCGGCCGTAGCGTTCAAGTTGAGTTGCTTAAAACGCTTAGGTTTGTTTTGTGTTCGTTTCAATGAGGCATTCGCACGATGCATGGTGAGTAAGGTAGGTTAGCCCAGGAGGAGCTCACCTCCTGGTTGAGTCTGTGGTTACGCCTCCCTTCCCTGCGTGCACATGATGCATTAAAGGGTAGGCCACGCGAATTGCGCACGGTAAACCTTGTTTAGGTTACCCAGAGGCTCCTCGGTACGTTCTTTAAGAGAACCCGAGGAGTTTCTTAAAGCTTGCTTGCTTGACAGGGGTAGCTGCATCTGCAGCGTGTTTGCGAACAGCGTATTATAGGTCACACTGAGAAGGGTATAATACCTGGAGTGTGGCTTGGTTCCACAGTCGCAAACGCCCCTTCATCTGCCTCTCTTGTACAGGTGGGAGAGGTTAGGGTGATTGGTGCACGCAGCAGCTGCCTTCGGCGGCTACCATTTTTCTGCCCCAGCAAAACAGGGGCGCTGATCACAAATCAAATCACTGTGCCTCAGCCAGGACTGGCGAGGACAGTTCGACTTCAACGGCATCTGCGCTGTGCACGCAACGAGAGCACCCCTTCCCTCCAAGCCCTAGCAGGGGAAACGCGTTGTGGCGTCCCCTGTTAGGCCACAGCTGCTTAGGAGCGCTGTGTTCTCTCGTCCTTTTCACAGGAGGGTCGTTAGGACCCATGAGAACTTCACCTCCGCAACGCCAAGTAGAGTGTGCGTGTAGGAGTGGTAGTCCTGAGTGGGGGCTAGAGCCAGTTGCCCAGTGCTCGCCCACCAGGATGGTGCCACTGTAGGGTGTGTAGGACCTGTAGGGGGCGTGTCACTGTCCCACCCTTTTCCTGCAATTTTAGCTGGGCTGGTGGGGTGTGACAGTGGTTAGGTTAGTGTTTTTGGCCACATAGCAAACAGGCGTTTTGCATGCCTTCATAGCTTTTGGCCACCCCTCCCTGTAGTAGACAGATAGGTAGGGAAAACAATACCTGGACTAACACTCTGGGTATTCCCCCAAGGTTTTGCGCCAGCACAGAAATTGGGCGCATAGGGGAGGGGAGACCCGGGGCGTACCCCGTGGCATCAATAAGCCAACCCTCCAGGTTTAGCAAGGGCGCAGACTTGGGTATAATTAGGACACCACTTCTGCGGCTTGCTCTCAGGACCTTAGGACTAGCACACTCACACATACGTTATGGCAGGTGAGGGTAAGGTAAACCCTGTAAGGAAGGGTAGAACCCCATGGGTCTGGACCAGTCAGGGGTCCTAACTGTGGGCTCGCTTGTCCCCAAGGAGGGAAGACACACCTTGCCTCATAACACCTTGCTTGTCATTCCCCCCTGGTGTAGAAAGCCACCGTTCTTCATTGGCTCACCAAGGTCATTACATTAGGGCAGTACCCATGCAACACATGGTCAACAAGGCAAACACTCGCTGGGTGGCTGCAATTTTGATAAGCGGCCACCTGGCTCACGCTGGAAACCATAGGCATGGGTCTGCAGGGCACAGACAGGGTCAGTAGACTGACACAGGGTAATTAGTTTCGCTTCTTACGCTGGGACATAGTCTCAGCACGGGTTAGGAGCTGCCCCTCGTTGTTCTCAACGAGGTAAGTGCGGAAGATGGGGTTGATACTCCCATCTGGTTGTATGAAGGCTGACATAGGTTCCCAGGTCGCCTCGGACAACCCATAGCCATCCCACAGGGTAAGGAATTTCCAGCCCTGTTTATACTCGTGGCGAGCAATACCTGCAACCACGTAGTAACCATCGACTGCCGTCTCATCGGCAGTCATCTCTTCCAGTTCGTCTGCCTCCTCTGGACTGGCAGCGTTCTCTTGGTCTATACGTTCAATCTCACTGTCGCTGAGGCGCCACTCATCCCAAGACAAGTCGTCAGGGGAGTGATAGTGCCTCAACTGCTTAGGAGCACATAGCAGTTCACCACCTAGACGTGGACTGCACCTGACATGGATCCTGGATCCATCTATCCTGATGATACGATAGGGTCCAAAGTAAGGGTCCTGTAGGCAGTTACGTGGCCAGGAGGGTAGGCGTGAATGGTGTACCAAAACAAGGTCACCAACCTTGAAGCTGGCAGGTCGCCGTAGGCGGTTCCGTCGGCTCTGTTCACGGTCACGAATGTGCCTCAGGTTAGTACCAGCCTGGTTAGCCAGAGACTGCTTGTGTTCTAGCCAATCTCCCACAGGGCTCTTGAAGTCCTCAGGAAAGGGGGTTTTGAAGAACCAAGCAGGTCGTCCTCCATGGAACAGTTCGTGGGGGGTGAAACCCGTAGAAGAGCTCCGCTGTGAGTTCATGGACAGAACTGCCCAGGGCACTAGGCGTACCCAGTCCTTGGTGCGCTCCTGTTTCATCAGGATTCTTAAGTTTTGCTCCACCACACGGTTCTGTCTCTCACAGAGAGGGTTAGACGTGTGAGTGTAGGGCACACCTGTGGTTACCTCCACGTTGAGGGCATTTAGCACTCGTTTGTACCACCCAGTGTCACTGCGGATGCGTACATCTTCATCAGAGTGCACCTGTTTAGGTGCTCCATAGGGTTCGAACCATTGTTCGACCAACATTTTTACAGTCTGCTCACCTGTGATTTTCTTATTGCAAGGGAACACACGGGTGAAGCGAGATAGACCACAGGTGACCACGAGGCAACTATCATAGCCGCCAAAGCGTGGTAAGCCGTGGATGTAATCCACGTAGAGAAGAGAGTTAGCACAATAGGGTATGGGTAAGCTGGAGATCAGACCCCTATCCCTACTGTCACTTTGCTTGCTGGCATGACAGCCACAAGCATCCACAATGGTCTGCATACGCGACCTCAATTCAGTCAGGGTTAGACTAGAGTAGAAACACTCACGGAAGAAGTCCACTGAGCGATTAGCGCCAGTGTGACCAGAACTGAGATGGGACCACTGTAGGCACCCATCCAGTCGTGCCTCAGGCACCACAATTCGGTCCTCGTAGAAGAGGTACTGATTGTTTTTATACCACTGGTGCCCGTCAATGACACGGGGTTCGAGACCAGTGTTGAGGGTTTGGAGAATTTCTTCATACTCTGACTGATAGTCGGTTAGACTCCAACCCTCCAGGATTCCAGCAGTGCGCATGGACAGGTCAAGCTGGACATCCATACGCTGGAAAGCCTCTTTGGCGAGTGCCTCAGAGCTCTCACCAATAAGCGCATCGAAGTTGTTGCGCGATATATAGTCAGACAGTTCATTCTTAATCCCGGGGATATGATGCACTGTCAGCCTGAACTGGCTCAGGTAAGTCCACCACCGTTTCAGCTTCGCTTTTTCTGGTGGTGGGCCCTTCTGAAAAGACTTCACAGGCTCCTGGTCACACAGCCAGACAATAGGGTTAGACCCCAGGAGTCGGGATTGTGAAGATAGCACCAACATACCGGCCAGGAGTTCCTGGTCATAGGTGCTGTAGTTGGAACGCGCTTGGTTCCACTTCCAATTCCAGTGTCCCAGTGGCACCAGTCGCCACTCACTGGTAGGATAGTCATGTTTCAACGAACCATCACGGTTCAGTCCAGTAGTACGATAATGGCAGTGGGTTAGCTCAGCGGGGTTAAGCTCCTGCCATTGGTAGATCGTACCTCCCCCCCCTACATCACTGGCATCAGTGATCAGGACTATCTCGCCCTCAGGGCGGGGAACTCCCAGGCAGTTGGAGGAGGCAATCTTCTTCTTCAACTCCTGGAAACACTCTTCCTCTCTGGAGGTCCACCTCCAGGGAGTAGTTTTCTTGATTAGGTCAGTGAGGGGTGCAGAGGAGTAAGTAAAATTGTGGATGTGACGCCGATAGAAATTACAGGCGCCCACAAAACTCCTCACATCGTGTAGACCCTTCTTAGGGTCATCGCGAATCTGCATGTCCTGTAGGGGCTGCATCTTAGACGCGGCTGGTTTCCACCAGCCATACCCCACGTCGAAACCCAAATACTCCATCTCCTCTTTCATAAACTCGCATTTTTCGAGTTTGATTCGGAGATGGTTTTCTTGACAGACAGTGAAGAATTCACGGAGGAGAAGGACATGGTCCTCTTTGGTATTAGTACCCAAACTCACGTCGTCGATGTGAGCCTCCATTTCTGCACCCCGAGAAATCAACTCTTGTACTAGAGGCCTGCGCCTCAGTATGTACAAAATTTTGTTCATAAGCTCCTGGAAGAGCGCTGGGGCGTTAGCCACCCCGAAGGGCATAACCTTCCACTTGAAGACACGACCCTTAGGGGTTATAAAGGCAAGCAGCTCCTGAGCTGCGGCGGTTAGGTCAACCTGCCAGAAACCAGAGCGTTTGTCCATTTTGGTCTTATACCTGCATTTGGCAATACGCTCCAGGGTGTTTTCCATGTTAGGAATACTCCCTGAGTGGTTCTGGGTTTTCTTGTTGACCTCACCATAGTCTACAACAAGATGTAGAGCAGTCGACCCTGGTTTAGCAACAAGGAAACAGGGGCTGCAGTGATGGGGATAGTCCCCATGTTTGTACTCTTCAACGAGGCCAGCATCAATGCATTCTTGGATCTGGCGCTCGATTTCTTCAACCTGGTCCTGTGGAGCGGGATAGGGACGACGCCTCACTCGCGTCTTTTCAAATTCTGGTTTCAATTTCAGGTCCATCTGGACCAGTTTTTTGCAAGATAGGGGAGGCGGCAAGGCGCCGAACACCTCCTCATAGGTTATAAGCAGTTTCTTCAGGCGGGGGTCAAGGTTAAGACTCTCGACTTTCTGAAGGAAATCCTCCTCAGCATGGAGGTTGCTTTTTCCATGTTCTTTCTTTTTATGCCGATCAGCAGTTTCGGCTGGTACAGTACCATCGTCCCACTCAGGGGGACATTGCTGCCCATAGTGTAGAGAGTACACTAGAGGTATCTCAGGATCAGGCAGCGTATAGGACTCATCGTCCTCCTCAGACCAGATGGAGTATTTCCAGGTCTGTCTGAGGTATTGCAGCCGCTCTTGGCGCTCAATACCTTCGGCCTTCAGGTACAGCAGCCGTCGGAGTTCTTGCGTGTCATGCTCAGACAAGGGCATGTTATTAGCAGCAGGCCGTGCCAGAGCATCAGTACTCCGGGCCACGGGTTCACCTGTGTGCACAGGCTGCATGTGTAGCACTGGTTTCCCAACAGAGGAAGCGGGTTCAGAGGTTGACTCTAGATCTACCTCCTCTAGCAACAGCTGGGCCAGGAAAGCACTATGTTTTAGGTCAACACAGCTGGGATCAACAGAGGGAATAGTGCTGGCGATCTCAGACAGTTGGTCGTCAGCATCCTCTTTTACAGCTGCAGGTTCCAGATAGTCATCAGGAGACTCACACCCTGTAAGTGTGGCAGATAGGTGCTCAGGAGATCGATTTTTGAGATCATAAAGGGTCAGGCCACGATTTTCGGCCATGACCTCTTTTAGTAGCACCTGGTCCAGGTCACACAGGGGTACAGGATTGAGAGATCCATCGATGATGGACAGGAAACTGGCCCACTCAGGGGCCTGCATAGCTGTGTCTGAGTCCTCAGGCACATAGATGGGGCCGTCGGGGAGTTGCACTCTTCCCACGGTGATTCGGTCAAGCATACGGCGCCAGTAAGCATGTTCACCAGAGCAACCCCAGTCAGGGGTGCACATAACAACCCTTCCTCCCTCATAAGCGATCTTGGTTAGAACCTTCGCGAGCAGGGAGAAGGGAGGGTTAGCATACGCTAGGCCCATTGCTTTCCAGAAGAATCGGAAAGCATTGTTCATTTGTTTCGAGCAGTACAACTGCATGATGTGCTGTTGTTGGCTCGCAAACAATTCCACCTGGATCTCGTCCAGGTTTACCTGAAGGGCCGCCAGTCCATTTTCGAGAACATGGCGGGCCAGTTGGTAGTTTTCAGTACGATAATTCGTCTTGGCTGCGTAGCGCAGCCCAGACTCTTTTCGTCCTGACAGCTCCAAAGGAACGGAGAATAGCCCACTGCCAAAGTCGCAGTGCAAAGAGTAAGGACGCTGTAGGGACAGCATTTTAACCTGGGGGTTTCTTCTTAGAAAGTCAGTGCCAATGACAATGTCAAAGGCGTCAGTGTCCAACACTCTGCAGTGTTGGGTCACGGTTTCGTCGCCCAGACATATGGTCACATCGACCCCCCCCAAGGAATGGATGGTACGCCCATCCCCTACTCTTATGGCCACAGTCTTGGTCTTCCTGAAAGTTTTAAGCAGGCGCCGGGCCACTATGGAAAGTGTTGCACCGGTGTCAAGCACTGCTCGAAAAACCTGATCCCCGATTTTCACGAGGATCCAGAAAACCAAGTCCTCCTCTTCGGAGCCGCCCCCCTATTCCTCATCAGGGAATTTCACATCCACTCCTGCAGCCATGAGGGACTTGGCCATCCAGGCCAAGCGCCTCTTCTTAGAATTATTCCCCTCAGGGGTAGCGTTATCCCCTTGGGGGCGCTTCTGGGGGACATCTGCGGCAGGAGCGGGTGTAGCAGCAGGAGTAGGCGTAGCAACGGGCGCTGATGAGCGCCTCTGGGGGTTAGGGGGTCCAGTCTTACCACCCCCCTTGCCACCTCCTTTACCTTTATCCCCATTCGGGGGATTTCTGGCGGGCGTCGGGTTCTTCTGGCGCTCCGCCTCCTGACGCTTGAGTTTGTCACTCTCGCGTTTCTTGATGTGGCATTCGTCCTCATAGTGACGACGCTTGCCACAGTAACCACAGGTGATGGTACACCTGAAGTGGTCCTGATGGGTCACAGTTTTCCCATCTTTAGTATGCTGCTGACGTTTCATCTGCAGCATACAGCCACTGCGGAGATCACAGTCAGAGGCATGACAAGGTCCCCCCTTGTCATTGACAGGTCGGCAGTAAAACAGGGGGGGGGTGCCTGCATCAGTTGGAACCTCGTTCATGCACGTAGGCTGCCCCTCCCTTTACCGCCTCCCTGGTTGGTGTTAGTGGGATTTTTATGCCCCTTCCCTTCGCCACGTTCAGGGGTAGGGGTACCACCTCGTCCCAAATGCTTCTTGAGGAACTTCTCCATGTGGGAGTCGTTCTCTCTCTCAAGAGCTAGCTCAATCAAGAGATCCACCAGTGTATCATACGAGTGGGTCCTGCTCTTCCTCTCAGAGGTTGAGCGCCAATCATCCCACGTACGCTGGGGGATCTTACTCATGAGCCACAGGTGGGGCTCAGTGGCTCCGTAGGAGCCCACATTCATCCTCGAAAATAAGTACTCCATGTCGCACACATACTCAGAAATTCGCGCAGCGGATGGAAACTCCGGGAGCATAGGTAGCTCCTCGATCTGTGTGCGTACGCTGAGGTCAGTCTCATAGACTGGGAATGTTTTCTCTAACCTCAGGAGTACCTCCGCCCAAGTAGAACAGGTTTTCACAATCTGTTTGACCTGTTTTTGCAAAAATTTCTTTTTGCATGAGCGTTTTAGCAGTGAACATTTGGTGGCCACATCCACATGGGATTGGCCAGTCAACAAAAGGAACTCCGCAAATTCTTCTGCCCATTCAGGCAGGTTTTTAGGGTCGAACTCCGGCAGTTCCAGCTGGATGTTCGCCTGGGCAATTGGTCTGCCCATCTTCCCACCCCCCGGAGTTAGGCCTGAAGGCGACACGCCGGCAAGTGGGGCCAGGGCTGACAGCCCTCTTCTCTCACTCTCTGTGACAGGCACGTCCTGTAGGTCCGCCATAGGCACAGTCCTGGCACGGGGGTGAAAGGGGCTGGGGCAGGTAACCTTAGGCAACAGCCTTGAGACCCTCGATCTCTTGAGATCTTCGGCCAGGGTACTCAGCCCTGGAGAGAGAGAGAGGAACTCAGGCTTGGGTAAGGGTTCTGCAATACCCAGTTTAGCCTTAATGGCCTCTAATAAGGCCGTCACATCTGGATCTTCTGATCCAGACAGGAATTTGGCCAGCAGCTCGGCCGTTTGATCCAGGGCACCGTAGGTTGGCCTTGGATGATGTTCTTCGACTCGTGTTGGGCCCACTTCGGGAGCCCTTGGGGTTGGGTACTCAGGTCGTAGTCGTCTTGGCAGGGATGCAGTAGACGGAGGGCCTGAGTGTGAGTAGGACCCTAGATCCGTACGTGGTCTGGACCCATGTACAGCCAGTGGTTCCTCTCCATCTTCCCCACGGATGGATTTGTAGTACTCATCGTGCATGATGTACTCATCCATCTTCATCTTCAGCTTCTCATATTCCTCAGGTCCTTCAATGGCAGTTGAGGATGAAGCTGGGCAATTGGATCGTGATACTGCAGCAGCCACACGTCTGTGGAGGTGACTGAAGCTGTCTCCACCGTGTGCTGCTAAGGCCTCGGTGGTAAGGCCTTTATTCTTCTCCGCCCTTCTGCGTTCTGGATCTCCTTGGGACCCAGATGCGCCACTGAGGTGATGTGGTGCTCGGTGTGGTGGTTCACTCATTGGGTGGACCACACTGCCCATTTGTACTTGGACAGTTCGGATAGGCCAGGTCCTTACACTTGGTGTGGACATTATGGACTTGTTGTTGAGCTTTTGTTCTGCACTTCTCAGGGTCGGTTCAAAAGGTCTCAAGGGACTGTCTCTGCTACCGGAAAGATGTCCTTGAATTATGCCCTAGGTCTTTTGATGTATTCCTGCAAGTTGGTTTTGTAGTTGAAAACCCCAAACCAAAGCAGCAAGTAGAGCAAGGACTGAATATGGATCGAATCAATGAAATCAATGATTGGTTTTGGAATCCAGTGTAACACAGAAGGGCTGCAGATAGACAAAGCAGGTATATGTACATAGATTCAATCACAAATGGATAAAGCAAAAGGTTTTATATGAAAATTGGTCAGACTCTAGCCTTAGAGGTTGCAATAGGCACTTCATGTGCACTCTTTTGGGTGAAATGGTGCTGGTTAGGACTGAGGGGCATAGATGTCAGGACCACACAGAAAATGACTTGGCCAAGCAACTGAATTCAGAAACAGTTACAAAGTAGGACCACAATAAGTGGTAGTATCAATTGAGTATAGGGGTCTTGGGGTGGGAGACCACTTAGGCTTAACCTCCAAGGCCCACAAGCATGGAATGCCTGATTTATTTTGGTATGACCTCCATGAAGGAAGGTACCTCCGCTCAGTTGAGTGGTAGGGGTGAACTTCATGGGGGGGCTAGGGTCACAACCCTGGTTACTTTGAGAAAGTGTACTTTAGGCTACAAAAGAGAGATAAAAACACTTAAGTTTGTCTCAGCATCAACAAAGGGTTTTAAGGGGGGCTTAGCCTGGATCAAGCCCTCCAAGAAAGACATGGCAGTGACTTTTTCTTACTAATGGCTTATTCGACAGTCTGGATGCCAAGTAATGGCTTATTCGACAGTCTAGATGCCATTAATGGTATCGACTGCCTTCATGTGTCCTGTCGAGCTGACAGATGTGTAGGCCTGTTGGTCTGCTGAGCATCCAGCTTCGATAGCTGCGCCCAATGTTATGGTATGTTCTGGTTCGACGTGCCCACAGCCTTGCTGCGGGTACAGCGCCTGTGCAGTGTGCCTAGCGAGGCTGTCTTCTGCAGCTTCCGCCAAGAGCCACAGCCGTGGCAGAGTCGAACACGGCGTATGAATGAGGCGCTGACGACGGGTGTACCATGACTGCACCTCAGTGTGTGAGTTTCGACCAGGATTGGTCCACTGTTATGCTTCTGTAGCCAACACGGGTCGAGGTCCAAAAAATTTTTTTCTGGGCCTGCTCTGCGTTCAACATTGTGACGCCCGCCGAGGTGAGTGAGACCTCTTCGAGGTCTCAACGGGGGGGTAGTGTTATGGCTTCGAACAGCAGCAGCGCAGCAGCGCGCAAGTCGCAAGTCGCAGTCGCAATCGCGCTGACAGTCTGTGAATAATAAAGAAGCATCGAATGCCAACTGTGAATGAGCGGTGTAAGATACTTCGATCTTTGAACAGGGTTTATGTCTTCGAGATTGTGTTATTATTGGTGCCCCGTCTAAAGATCCTGCGAAGAAGAGGTTTGTCGTATTTTGGGATTTTCGAGAAACAAGAGGCACAGTCGAGTTCCCAAGAAACAAACCACAACAGTTTCACTGCGAGTTGCAGTGGGTGATCCTGACGGGCTTGTCGTGGCCGTCGGGCTTGGGCTTGAGGTTGGTGATGGGCTGCTAGTGACGCTGCTTGTGGCGGCTGGACTGGAAGTTGCAATGGGCTTTCCGGAGCAGAGAGCTGCCGAATGCTCGTAACCGAGCGTAATGGCACTGGCACTGCAATCGGCCAGTGTGAGCTGCACCGGCGCATAGCGGTTCTCAGTAGTGCCGTCGCCCAACTGTCCAACATGATTCCGACCCCACGTCCACACCGCCCCGTCGGAGCAGAGCGCTGCAGAATGGTCGAATCCAAGCGACACGCTACTGACATGGCTGCATCCGGGCAAAACGACCTGCCCTAGCGTGGTCCATCTGTACCACCCTTCCATGCAATACTCACAGTCCTCCCCATACCCCAGGCGTCCATACCAATTGGAACCCCACGTCCATGACCTCCCATCAGAGAGGACCGCGGCAGAGTGGTATACACCGAGTGAAATATCAATCGCACTGTTGGGGAGTGGGATCTGCACTGGTGTGTAGCGGATGGTGAAACTTTCGTCGCCCAACTGTGCAACACGATTGTCACCCCATCCCCATACCGTCCCATCCGTGCAGAGCGCTGCAGAAGTGCTCATATGCGAGAGCACAATACGAGTCACGTAGCTGCACCCGCTGCTCAATACGGTCCCGTCCTCCGCGACAACGTCGCCCAATGCGGGCTCCACTGGTGTGTGGTGGTCGTCAGTAGTGCCGTCGCCCAGCTGCCCATACTCATTCCAACCCCACGTCCATACCACCCCATCGCAGAGCGCTGCAGAATGCCCCCAACCAAGCGCAACGGAAGTCACATGGCTGCACCCGCCCAATGTGATCTGCACTGGCGTGTGGTGTTCGACGGTAGAACCGTCGCCCAACTGCCCATACGAAACCCAGCCCCACGTCCATAACGTCCCATCGACACACACCGCTCCAGAATGAGAGCGACAAAGCGCAAAGTCGGTCACTTGGAGGCACCCGGACCATGTGATCTTCATCGGCGTGTAGCGGTCAGCAGTTGTGCCGTCGCCCAACTGCCCGTTATCGTTGCAACCCCACATCCATAACGTCCCGTCGGAGCAGAGCGCTGCAGAATGGTAGCCACCGTGCTCAACTTTTGTCACGTTGCTGCTGCACCTCACAAATGTGATCCACTCCGGCGCAGACGTGTAGACGACACCAGCGTCCCCATTGCCCAGCTGCCCATCCGAATTCTGCCCCCACGTCGCTACCGTCCCACCTCTAGCGCCTGCAGCACCGGAGCAGAGAGCTGCCGAATGCTCGTAACCGAGCGTAATGGCACTGGCACTGCAATCGGCCAACGTGAGCTGTACCAGCGCATAGCGGTTCTCAGTAGTGCCGTCGCCCAACTGTCCAACATGATTCCGACCCCACGTCCACACCGCCCCGTCGGAGCAGAGCGCCGCAGAATGGTCGAATCCAAGCAAGACGCTACTGACATGGCTGCATCCGGGCAAAACGACCTGCCCTGGCGTGGTCCATCTGTACCACCCTTCCATGCAGTATTCACAGTCCTCTCCATACCCCAGGCGTCCATACCAATTGGAACCCCACGTCCATAACGTCCCATCAGAGAGGACCGCGGCAGAGTGGTATACACCGAGTGAAATATCAATCGCACTGTTGGGGAGTGGGATCTGCACTGGTGTGTAGCGGATGGTGAAACTTCCGTCGCCCAACTGTGCAACACGATTGTCACCCCATCCCAATACCGTCCCATCCGTGCAGAGCGCTGCAGAAGTGCTCATATGCGAGAGCACAATACGAGTCACGTAGCTGCACCCGCTGCTCAATACGGTCCCGTCCTCCGCGACAACGTCGCCCAATGCGGGCTCCACTGGTGTGTGGTGGTCGTCAGTAGTGCCGTCCCCCAGCTGCCCATACTCATTCCAGCCCCACGTGCATACCACCCCATCGCAGAGCGCTGCAGAATGCCCCCACCCAAGCGCAACGGAAGTCACATGGCTGCACCCGCCCAATGTGATCTGCACTGGCGTGTGGTGTTCGACGGTAGAGCCGTCGCCCAACTGCCCATACGAATTCCAGCCCCACGTCCATAACGTCCCATCGACACACACCGCTCCAGAATGAGAGCGACCAAGCGCAAAGTCGGTCACTTGTGGGCACTTGGACAATGTGATCTTCATCGGCGTGTAGCGGTCAGCAGTTGTGCCGTCGCCCAACTTCCCGTCATCGTTGCAACCCCACATCCATAACGTCCCGTCGGAGCAGAGCGCTGCAGAATGGTAGCCACCGTGCTCAACTTTAGACACCTTGCCGTCACATGGCCAATTGACCAAAGTAATCAAATCCGGTGAAGGGGAATTTGGGCACCTACACACCCCTACTAGGCCAGTTTCAGGGCATTTAGAGTTTTCGCGGGGTTTGGGTGGGGGTATTTATCTTGCTATTTGGATCATGGGAAGATGCACCGTTCTATGAGGGTTCGAGGTTGTTTGGGGGTGTCTTGTGCTTGAGGTCAAAGGCACCATGGGCTCGTCGGGGTGTGAAGGGGAATATGGGCATTTGGCCATCGAGAACTAATAGTTAACATCCAAGGCCAACCAAGAAATATTAGCAACCATCCAGAGCCCACCAGGGGAAAGTGATAAAGGGCTCAAATTTGGGCAAGATGGCTTCATAACCCCTACCTTCTCGGAGGTCCCCTGTGCTTAGGGGGGGTATCTACACCATGCGCGCACTGCGTAGGGTATTTGAACATTTTCTGTACGAAATCGTCACTGGGGGAGGAGTCATAGGAGGTACCTGGTGGGCTTTGAAGCGTTCTGATTTCTTCCCGGTGCTCAGCAATGGGGACCCCCGAGAAGGCAGGGGTTATGTAGCCATTCCACCCACATGTGGGCCCCTGAGAAGGCGGGGTTAAATAGCCACTACTGATTTTTTCCGCGTGCTGAGCACCGGGAACCCCGAGAAGGCAGGGATTATCATCTTGCCCGAATTCAGGCCATGTTTGACCCCCCCCCCCCCCGTGCTGAGCACTGGGGACCCCCAAGAATGCACTTATGTTGCCATCTTTCCCAGATTTGGGGCCCCGAGAAGGCAGGGGTGAAGTAGCCACTTTGAGTTTTTCCCCTTGTGCTAAGCACTGGGGACCCCCAAGAAGGCACACGTTATGTACCCAATTTGCCTAGATTTCCACCATTTCTGGCTTTTCCCCCTCGCTGGGGACCCCCGAGAAGGCAGGGGTTATGTAGCCATCTTGCCCAAATTTGGGCCCTTTCTGATTTTCTCCCCTAGGTGAGCACTGGCAACCCCAAGAAGGTAGGGGCTATGTAGCCCACGTTGCTCAGATTTGGTCCCGTGAGAAGGTAGGGTTGAAGCAGCCACTTCTGATTTTTTCCCCGTTCTGAGCACTGGGGACCCCCAAGAAGGTAGGGGGTATGTAGCTACCTTGCCCAGATTTGGCTCCTTTCCGATTTTTTCTTGGTGTTGAGCACTGGGGACCCCTGAGAAGGCAGGGGTTATGTAGCCATTCCACCCACATGTGGGCTGCCGAGAAGGCAGGGGTGAAGTAGCTATGTCGGATTTTTCCCCCATGCTGAGCACTGGCAACCAAGAAGGCAGGGTTAGGCAGCCATCTAGCCTGAGTTGGGGCCATTTCTGTTTTTTACCACATGCTGAGCACTGGGGACCCTGAGAAGGCAGGGGTTATGTAGCCATCCCGCCCACACATGGGCCTCCGAGAGGGCAGGGTTGAAGTAGCCACTTCTGATTTTTGCCTTGTGCTGAGCACTGGGGACACCATGTGCCAGGGTTTTTGCTGAACTGGACCAGAAAGCTACTCATGATTGCCATTGCAAGACGCAACATTTTTTCTACACGCCAAACGTCTTCGATTTGGAAACCCTTACATTGGGCTACCCTTCCTCCCTTGGAACACCACTATGTCTACAAAGCGCTTTGGCGTAAGCTAGAAACCCATGAACGCCGGGTACCCCCGCCGTATCGGGGATCCCCACCGCTTCAGAGCGGGGGGCAAAATCGGAAGTGGCCCACAAGTGGGCAAAGTGGCTACCTCACCCCTGCCGTATCGGGGATCCGCACCGCTTCAGAGCGGGGGGCAAAATCAGAAGTGGCCCACAAGTGGGCAAAGTGGCTACCTCACCCCTGCCGTATCGGGGGATCCCCACCGCTTCAGAGCGGGGGGCAAAATCAGAAGTGGCCCACAAGTGGGCAAAGTGGCTACCTCACCGCTGCCGTATCGGGGATCCCCACCGCTTCAGAGCGGGGGGCAAAATCAGAAGTGGCCCACAAGTGGGCAAAGTGGCTACCTCACCCCTGCCGTATCGGGGATCCCCACCGCTTCAGAGCGGGGGGCAAAATCAGAAGTGGCCCACAAGTGGGCAAAATGGCTACCTCACCCCTGATGCCAGTAGGTTCGGTTGTTGCCGTCGTTGGTGCTGCCCCGGTAGGTTGCGGGGACGGGCTAGCAGCAGAGAGACTCTGTAGGGCCGCTGCGTTGGAAACGGCAAGCTTGAAACAGATCATGCATGCCGTTGTGGTGTTGGGTGAGATGGTAGCAAACGCCTGCTGCAAGCCGGTTCCCAGGCTAGCAATAGGTAGCTCGTCAACTACCCCACAAACACACTTGTTAGACATTTTACGGTTTTATGAGTTGTATGTCAAAACGGGGCAGGGTAGGGTGAGAAATAGGAAAGTAAGGTACCCTATGGTTGAGTAGCCTAAGATAAAGTCCAGTAAACCAACCCCTTGCATCTCAATCGGCACACATGGCAACACAAAGCAATACAATGCAAAAACGGTACTGCGGTTGATCATGGTACTACTTGCATTGCGAGTCCCTAACCACAACTTTTTGCTGCTGTTCTATTCGGTAATTGGACGAATTTCAGGGTCATTAAATCAGAGCTGAAATTGAAACTTTCTACCATCCCCCTTTCATCTGCAGCCACTTGACGCTAGATAACGATACTGGTTCACCACCTAAATGATATAAAACCTCTGGCATCTTGTCGTCAAGCTGTTCACCTACTACTGCGCATCTAAAAACAAAATACAGAACCTCTTTTCTGTGCCATGCATGGTGCAATCTCAAATGCTTTTAGCGGGCATTAACATTCATGACAACGCATGTCTTTCAAAAGTGACATGGTCTGTTTCTTTTTCATAGAAAATAGGAGGTGCCTTAGCCTCTTCCAAGCTAACTATTATTGTTGGCACCTGTTAATTTGTTCATCTCCCTGTCCCTTCCCTTCCCTATCCCATGGACACGAATCTTCCTAAAGATGTGACATCGCAAGATTGTACTATGACTGATTTCTCCTGTTGCTGCCACAGATGCCGTAAACTGGCCCATACATTGACATGCACACTGTGGCCAGTCACATGTCAAGGAGCCATGGCCGTACATGCGGTTCACAGCGGTGCAGGAACAACCTGAAATTCCGAAACACGAAGTGTTCTGCAAAATACATAGAGAAATGTATTGCCTTGGATGCAACAGACATAGTTGCACAGCCAGGCCAGGTGCAAATGGAGAATCAGTTGTGCCATACAGCAAATTGCGGAACAACAGAAAAGTGCTAACCCTATTGGGAACAGCATGCCACCACTGGCTCACAGTTAACAGCATTCCACGCCCAAATGGGCTTTGGTTGGTGGGTGCAGATGCTGTAAACTGGCCCATACATTGACATGCACACTGTGGCCAGTCGCATGTCAAGGAGCCATGGCCGTACATGCGGTTCACAGCGGTGCAGGAACAACCTGAAATTCCGAAACACGAAGTGTTCTGCAAAATACATAGAGAAATGCATTGCCTTGGATGCAACAGACATAGTTGCACAGCCAGGCCAGGTGCAAATGGAGAATCAGTTGTGCCATACAGCAAATTGCGGAACAACAGAAAAGTGCTAACCCTATTGGGAACAGCATGCCACCACTGGCTCACAGTTAACAGCATTCCACGCCCAAATGGGCTTTGGTTGGTGGGTGCAGATGCTGTAAACTGGCCCATACATTGACATGCACACTGTGGCCAGTCGCATGTCAAGGAGCCATGGCCGTACATGCGGTTCACAGCGGTGCAGGAACAACCTGAAATTCCGAAACACGAAGCATTCTGCGAAATACATAGAGAAATGCATTGCCTTGGATGCAACAGACATAGTTGCACAGCCAGGCCAGGTGCAAATGGAGAATCAGTTGTGCCATACAGCAAATTGCGGAACAACAGAAAAGTGCTAACCCCATTGGGAACCGCATGCCACCACTGGCTCACAGTTAACAGCATTCCACGCCCAAATGGGCTTTGGTTGGTGGGTGCAGATGCTGTAAACTGGCCCATACATTGACATGCACACTGTGGCCAGTCGCATGTCAAGGAGCCATGGCCGTACATGCGGTTCACAGCGGTGCAGGAACAACCTGAAATTCCGAAACACGAAGCATTCTGCGAAATACATAGAGAAATGTATTGCCTTGGATGCAACAGACATAGTTGCACGGCCAAGCCAGGTGCAAGTGGAGAATCAGTTGTGCCATACAGCAACGATACACACATTGACAAATGAACACAAAAGGGGCGAATCTCAGCAGACTGGGCTGCAGTGCACCTTCTCATTAGCATGGAATGATCTAATGTTCAACTGGTTCTGACAGGACACCCTTCTTCCTGCGATACACCATCCTGACTGCCTGTCTGTGCTGCCCCTTGGGGCCAGGCTTCGGTGCTGCCTTGGGCTTCGGAGCCATCCACAGTTAAATGCGTTGACAAATGAACACCAAAGGGCTGAATAGCTGTCCTGCATCCACCATAACCATCAAAAACCTAATTCTGTGGGGAAAAAAGGTAGTGCCGCGGAAGGCGGGTGGTGGGAGGGGTTCTTGCGCAAGGTGGTTCTTCCGCAGGGGGGGGTGTGACCTAATTAAAAAACAGACAAATGCAAACCGGGGGGGGGGGGGCTAATAGGGTGGCCCTTCCTGGTTTTGGACATCCTTGCATGGGACTCAGAACTTGTGTTTCCACAAAAAAAAAAAAAAAGAGCTATGGCCGTACATGCAGCTGACTACAAGCTGAATCTCCAAAAAACGAAGTGTTCTGCGAAATACATAGAGAAATGCATTGCCTTAGATGCAACAGACACAGTTGCACAGCCAGGCCAGGCGGTTGGCCGTCTGCGGTTGGTGGTCCCTGAGGGCGGTCCTTAGCAAAAAAAAAAATCACAGGCTTCTAAAGGACCACCCTGCCCGATACTCATCTGCTGAGCTCAACGGTGCCTCAGATGCTTTCCAAAAAGAAGGAATCTGTTCCAATAAGAAACCTAGTATCAGACCACCAGGCAAACCAGCTGCCTGGTTGCCTGGTGGTGCTGAATGTGGCATGGTGCTGAATGTGGCAGGGTGCTGAATGTGGCATGGTGCTGAATGTGGCATGGTGCTGAATGTGGCATGGTGCTGAATGTGGCAGTGGCTGAAATTCAACATTGTGGCCTGCCAGCACTGCTGGTCAGGTCTGAGGAGAACAAGGAGCACTTGACAGGCATATGCAGCATACCTGCTGCAGGTAAACGACTGGCTGTCCGGTTTTAGGGCCATGGCATTGGGTGCAGTGCACATACATGCAGGCACTAATGTTGTTCTACACTACCTTTCAGATTTAAACACTTTCACAATGCGTGAACGTGTTGCTGATGGATGTGGACACTGAAAACTGCCCTTGGATGTCTTGTATCAGTGTGTGCAACCCGCACATAATGCAGGAAGAACACAAAACGGCAAACAAACTAGTAGTGCAAGACAGGCTCAGGCGTTGCGTGAACATGCGGGAGATAGGAAACATCTATCTCAGGGAGATAGGAAACATCTATCTCAGGGAGACAGGAAACATCTGTCTCAGGGAGATAGGAAACATCTATCTCAGAATAATCAAGTTCTGCATCAGGAGGACACTCATCTATTGATGCTCTCCACCACGAAAAACTCTGAGACAATAAGACGCCTAGTAGTAGACCACCAGGCAAACCAGCTGCCAATCCAATCCACCAATAGTTGTCACTGCTGCTGCTGCCTGGGCTTGGGCTTGGGCTTGGGCTTGGGCTTGGGCTTGGGCTTGGGCTTGGGCTTGAACTTGCACCCGCTGCGAAAACTCCAAAGCTGGATGTCCGAAGACTGGTCACTGAAATGCACGTGGGTGAAGGAGATGCGCACGACCCAGTGCTTCCACCGTCGGCTAGGAGCTCAGTGCCATCGCTCGATGTGTCAGGATAGCGGAAAACAGAGTATCCTGAACCAATATTCGGAATGGTCATCTCGAATTGAACGTTCTCCTCGGTGACGCTTCCACCGCTGGCATCAAAGCGCACCAAAGTGACAATGTGACCGAGGACCTCAGTGTGTCCACTGGGCATGTTAAGGGTCCTGTAAGGGAAGAAAATGGATTCCACAGTGTGTAACAGAAGTCAAATGTGAGTGCCAAGCATCCGCGCTCACCGCCACTGAGCTCACCACCTCACCAAACCAGGTTTTTGGAGTCTGGCAAGATGAGGAAAATGGCGGAAATTCAGAAGAGTTGGGAGAAATGGAGAATGATGTGGGAAAATGGGGGGGAATGGGTGAAAACGGAGGGAAATAGGGAATCATGAAGAAATCAGGATGGAAAATATCGGAACAACTTCCGCAGTGGGAGAACAACGGGGGAATTCGGAGAAAAAAGAAACAGAGATGGGGAAAATGAGAGGAAAATGGGACGGAACACTCCGTTTCCACAGTTCATTTTCCCCGTTGTTGTCCCCAGGGTTGAGACCTTCCCCACAGTTCCATTTATGAAGAAATCAGCGCAGTGCACTCAGCGACGGGGAAATGGGAAAGTTTGCCACTCACCAACACTTACTGCCATGGCGGCTCGTGCGGATGGCTGGGGTGCAGAATTCCACTGACCTAAATGCTTCAAGAGAATATCAGGGTGTGTGACCAACAGCAAAGAGGGGGAACAGACAGCAAATCACAAAAGAGGCTTGCACTCCACAGCAGACATCATTTGTAAGAGGGGGGGGGGGGGGGTCAGAGGGGTTTTTAAGGCACCCACAGGACCACTGAGGGGGTAAAAACATTTTTTCACCCCATGTGTCTATACTCAAAATACTCCGAATTTTATGGAGAATTCAATCATGGATGAAAATCATGACCAAATAATTTGACCCTCCCCCTCCCCCAACCCAGCTCAGCGACCGGGACCCCCATGTCAGGGTGAAAAATTGTTTTTCAAATTTTTTTGTACCCTAACATACATGGCTTAAAATGATCACTGCGACGAGGCGGTCATTTTGAGCCATATATGTCCGGGTACCCCCCCCCCCCCCCCCGCTGGCCCCCAGCCCCCCCCTCCCCTCCTCCCCCCCCTCCCTGAATGTGGCACAGGTGTGGGAGGGAGCCGGCGTATGGACCTGGCCCGGTGGCCCCCCCGTGCTTCCCGGCCCAAGACTGCAGGGCCATCTCACCACCAAAAGCGCAACCATTCAAACTGATTTAATACCTGCCAACATCTGTCTGCATGCTTGAGAAATCTGTCGTCATTACGATACCCGAGTTGACTGAGGCACCCCAGGACTTCACTTCATATGTATGGGTCCCAGCGGCAGTGATAACTTCAGACGCAGGTACAGCCACATCTCCACTTGAATAGAATCCAACGGAATGCGTTGTGCCGTTGACAACCACTAACTCCGTCTGGCTCAACTTTGGAGGCGAGGAGGGCAGGGTGCCAAAGGCAAAACCCCAGTCTGTTCCAAGGTACTGTTCCGTCTGTGCCAGAGAGAGGGCCGCGGAGGTAATTATGCTTCGCGCCCGTGGGGATGGGCTAGGACTTGTTAGCGACCTCATCGGACTTGGGCTTGGAGGTGGGGATGGGCTAGGAGTTGGAAAACATTGACTGATGTCCCACACCTGCAGCGGGCTCAGGCAATCCTGATCAACCATAGGGTTCGGAGTTGGTCCACCTCCTGTCAGCAACTGCAGCTGGCTTTGGTCCCATTTAACGATAGATGCCTCCCACTGTTGCATGGTACATACTACCTTGCCTGAGGCCACTTCCCAGACCGCCACCTCACCCAAATAACCCTTTGATGACGTTGCCAAGTGCAGCCCGTCAGGTGAGAGACTGGCACTCGTGAACTCCAATATAGCCCCACGTGAGCAAGTGACAAGCTCCTGTGGACAGCCAACAAAAAGAGGGCGTGCCGCATACCCATCACCGGGTGCTCGAATCAGGATTGCTTCGGCGCTGACAGTGACAATCGTTGAGCCTTTCCAGTCCACTCCTGTCACAGAACCCTGCTGGTTTTCGAAAGTATGCATGACTTTGCCTTCAGGCATAGAGCGGATCCGCACAGCAGGACCACCTCCTTCCACAAGAAAGTTTCCGTCAGATGACCATGCGGAGCCCTCAGAGGTCTCCCGATAATCCAGTCCCCCTTTATCCACGGGCTCATGATAACTGCACCCGGGGCAGCCCTCGCCAAACATCGACTTATCTATCGACCCTTGCCAGGTCACCGGCACATTACCAATCGACGCATAATACTCAGTTAAGTTCGCAACCTTGAAAATCCCCACTTTCCTTCCAGTGTTCCACGAGATATATCGACTGTCTGGGGACCAAGCGACCCAGGAAGTAGCCATTCCAATTAAAGGATGCGCAAACCCGAACATTTCCCCCGTCGCCACCGATCCAATCCAGATGTCATGGCCATATTCCGACGAAAACGCGAACATTGTGCCATCTGGCGAAATTTCCACATTCCAGGCGCTGTTCATATACTTCGGGTCGACACGGCCGTAAGTGGAGTTGGGGCAATCCAACTCAGTGTACGTGCCTTCGGCATTCCACATCAATCCGGCATATCCATCATCGCCGGCAAAGGAGATGGAAACATTGCCATAAATTGCAGCAGCAGTGACTGTAGTATTGTGTCTGCAGAGTTGTGCCGTCGGCGTCGTGAGCACTAGTACAGCTTCTGACTGTAGAAACCAGAGTGTCAAAAATGACTTGAGCAGGAGGATCAGCATTTGAGCTGCGGTTAAAAAACGCCTGTGGGTAGAAATGGCAACATCAGCTGCAAATGTCGACCTGAACCCCCCCCCCCCCCGCGATCCCCCGTCGGCGCACCACGGTTGCCCCAACCCCGGGGGGTATCGCAAGGGCGGGGACATCGTGATTGGGGCGGGGGGGGGGGGGGTCAGTACAAGAGTTTTGTGTTTGCTAGGCCAGACATTTCTGAGTCCAATTCATTGTTTCAGATTGCTGCGTCTCGGTGCATTGCTGGTATTCAGGGTAAGCCATAAAAATGGCCGCCCCGGGCAGCCAATTGTTGGCGCTGAAACAGCGTTCAAATGGCGCAAGGTATTAGGGTGAGTGGCACCAGAGTATGGAATAAGGATTAGAAAGGAATTAAATATATCGAGTGCCAGGATGGACCGTGTCCTGGATTCACACCTAGCAGACGGGCACAGTTGGTCAACCTGTGGTTCCGAGCGAAGCTGGGCAAGGGTTCGTCTCATTTGTTCAATGCAAAACCAGCAAAATCAGGTTTACCATTGCGGAATTTTGCGATTTGTAATTCGAATATTGGTTTCCTTTTAGCGAGTACGGCATCACCAACATGCAAGTCCTTTCCTAAAGGCACCCCCTGCCTAAATGCGGGTCCTTTGTTGAGTTTTTTCCAAGAGCGCAACTCAGCAAGAAAGCAGGACTCTTAACATTCATGGTCTAAAAAATATACACATCAGAAGTCAAAGCCATAAATCTTTTATCCACGCCAAGATAGTTCTAACAAATATGTGAGTTTTCATCTGATACCAATCTCGTCAAAGTGCATAGCGCTTCATTCATGATGGCTGCATTCATGTACGGTCCGAAGGGATGAAACCTTCGTACTAACATGTTTTCTATAATGCTGTTTGAAGATGATATTATGTATCCATCAACTACAATTGCAACGACGAACGTTGTCGTGTTTTGGCATGTGCACGCCCTGCCCTGCACCGCCCTGCACTGCCCTGCACCCCTCTGCACTGCGCACTGGACATTGACTCTCCAAACAGCTACTGTATTTGCAGGCCCCCTGGGGGCACGATGATGGCCTCTGGCCGCGCGTATAGCGCCACATAGTACATAGTATCTCACCTCCCGGGCGAGTAATCCCCCCGAAAGCACAGTCAGAAGAAAAGCATCAACTGGAAAGTACAGGGGGGGGGGGGGGGGGCGGTCAGCCTCAGTCTCTGCCTCTGCCACTGTACCCCCCCCCCTCCCAAAACCTCAGTTTTTATGGAAAACTTCGGTTTTGGCATGTGCACGCCCTGCCCTGCACCGCCCTGCACTGCCCTGCACCCCTCTGCACTGCGCACTGGACATCGACTCTCCAACCAGCTACTGTATTTGCAGGCCCCCTGGGATAAAAGTTTTGACTGTCATCCCCCCAACCAGACAGGAAGGGGGACCGTGCACGGTCGTACCGCCTTGTCGCGGTCTGCAATAGCCCCCCACGCTGCCCATTGCGGCGAGCTCACCCACAGGCGCTCTTTCGCCGCCGCCTCGATCACTGCTGCCCTGCCCCCCCTCCCGTCCCATGCTCGGCTGATGGAGTCCGCTGGATTTAGTGCGGACTGTACCCAGCAGAGGGTCAGCTGCAGCCCCGTCCGGCGGAGGCGGTGGGCTATCCTCCGCAGGATGCGCTGCTGCTGGACCTTGCCTGCCCCCGCCCTCCCCCAAAGGAACTGGGCCAGCGCCCCCATGTTGTCCCCCACGAGCACCAGGCGCCGCGCTCGTCGCGCCTGCGCATCGTCCAGCGCCACCAGCGTCCCCCACAGCTCAGCCGCCTGCTGTGTGGTCACCCACGCCGGGCACAGCGACAGATCCGCCCCCCCCGGTCCCCAAGAGCCGACGCAGTAGGAGGGGTCAGTCCCCGTGGTAAGGGCACACCTGGCCGCGTCCACAAACACGCGCACTGCCGGCCCCCCTCCGGTAGTGTCCGGCTCCCAGCCCCGGTAGCACTGGGCTATGGCTTCGCAGAGACCGCGCACCACTGCTGCCGGTGTGCGCCAGGCCCAGCGCGGGCCCCAGCGCAGCCATGACCGGGCACCCGCCAGAAAGCACCCCCCCAGGTTCCCTGGGCGACCCAACCACCCTATCTTCCCTAGTAGCCGCCTCAGGGCGACATAGGTGTATGGCCTGAGGGCCAGCTTCACCCATGCCGCCACCACCGCCGCCACCGCCGATGCCGCCGGCGCCACCCTGCACCCTGCAAGGTCCACATCCTTGCCCATCCACCGCAAGGAGCGCTGCGGCGTGAAAACGGACTTCTCACTGATGAGGAAGCCCACCTGACGTAGGAGGCGTGCCGCACTGTCCGTGACAGTGGCCACCTCCCCCGGATCATGACCGACAAAAAGGACGTCATCCAGGTACTGTACCACCACCACCCCCCCCTTCCCCAGGTCCCGCAGCAGGTCGCAAATAAGGGCCTGGACCAGCCCAGGCGCCTGGTGCCAGCCAAAGGGCACCCGCAGAAAAGCATATGTGTGCCCCTGGGCCGCCACCCGGATGGTGTTCGCCATGGGGGGGGGGAGCTCCACACTCCAATAGCAGTTAGCTATGTCCAGCTTGGTGCCCCACAGCCCCCCCCCCCCCTGCCCCACCCACCCTTCCCCCCAGGTCCCTGAGAAGGATGGCCAGGCCCTCCAGCGACGGCAGCTTGAAGGGGCGGGCCTTGTACTTGCACCCCCGGTTGAACATCTTCATGTTCACAATCAGGGCGCATTTGCGCTCTGATTTCCACTTGACGAAAACCTCCGCATTCGCATCCCCCCCCACCACGCTGACCAGGCCCTGGGACGCGAGGGTGGAGAGGAGGGCTGCCACCCGTGGGCAGCGGGAGGGGGGGAGGGGATGGACACGCCCCCCCGCCCTGCCAAACTCGGGGTCAGCCCAGTCCTTCCAGACGTGCGGCGGGACTTGTACGCGGCCCGCGTCCCCCAGCCCACGCGCCGCGAGCTCCACAGTGACGCGCGACTGGTCGTTCAGGCGGGTCGAGGAGCCCCCATCGAGCGGGATTTCACCCCCCGCCAGGAGGTGCAGTGCCTCCTCCGCCAGCGCCAGGTCCGCGGCCGCTGCCCTCTCCTTCCACGCCGGGCAATCCACAGCCCACTTGATGGACTCCGCCCACCACGCCTGCAAGAGGGACAGGACATCGTCAGCAGGGGCCCTCAGGCTGCGCCCCATGTGGCGCGCCGCCGCCTCCAGGTGGTCGTTCCAGTCGAGGCCGCACCTGGCGCACCGGGCAACCGCCAGCTGCATCCCCAGCCGCTCCGCTGCGCCGTCTCGCCGGCGCCCCCCCGGGTGCCTGGGTGCCTCTGGTGCTTGCCCTTGCCGGCGTGACCCGGGGCACAGCCGCGGAACGGGGGGCTGCGGCTCGGCGGTCGGCCGCTCCATCTGCGGCCTGCTTGGCTCGGGGTTTTGGGGCGGGCTCAGCCCGCGTTGCCCGCGCTGCGGGTGCAGACCGGCCGCGGGCCACGGCTCGGTGCACGTAGGCCTTGCGCTGGCCTTCGCGGGGGTGTCTGGCGGCCCTGCGTGCCACCGTGCCGGGCGACTCGTCACTGGAGGAGCCCAGTACGATGGTCTCCTGCATGTCGGAATCGCCACGCAGGCCGGTCCCTTGGCCGCCATGGTTCCCAGCGCGGACATCGGGTGGGGCAGGGGCGGCGCCCGTCCCGTCGGGGCCGCGGGGCCCAAGCGTGCCGAGCGCCCAGAGCTGGTACGCGTGGACCGGCCGGATCTCGACCCCAAATCCCGGCGTTGGCCAGGGCACATTGTCGGGCAGGAAGAACTCCCATCCAGGGGGCGCGCTGGCATACCTGTGCGCCTCCGCTTCGTTGTCCCATCGGCCAGCCACCGCGATGCTGGCGACGGCGGCCCCGAACGCCCGCATGGCCGCAGCTCCTCCGCGTCTCCACGCGTGCCACCCCATGGATTCCCACCCCGTGGCAGCCAGCAAGCCATGGATCGCCGCTTGGAGGTCGAACGCGGCAGCCATAAGCGGCACTGACGCGGGCCTGCTGGACACCCACGGGTGGGCTGCCATCGCCGCGCGCCATGCTTCGGGCCAGGCTCCCAGCCGTACCGTGACCCAGTCGTCGTCCTTCTTGTCATCGAAGAACCCCAGCATGCACCGCTTCCGCAAGTCCACGGGCCGTACGCTGGCTGCTTCACCCACCCTGAGGAGAGTGGCGAAGGAGATGACGGCAAGGCCCAGGCAGAACCAGTCGAGGGTGGTCCTGATGCTCCGCGCCATGAGTCGGAGGGTGACCAGCTCGGCCCATACTTGAGTGGGTCGTGGCGCGGCAGTGGTGGTGGCAGCACCTCATGCCATGAGCCAGTGCACGGGCCGCACCTTGGGTCGTATGCATCCCAGCTTCTCCGCCAGGCGAAGGGCTGATATGACGCCTCGTAGCGTCCCAGGCTGCTGGCCCATGGCGGCGCGTCGGACGAGGTACTGGGACAGTGCCCCCGCCGCGTCCAGCTCGGGCCAGTGCGCCGCGAACCGGCCCACATCCCTGAGGATTGCTGTCCACCGCTCCACGGTTCCAGGGGACCACCGCCGGATGGCCAGCGCGAGGGGCTCCTCCATGTAGTTGCCCCGCCATAGGCTGTCCACTGCCGACCCCGCGTATCGGAGGTCGAGTGCCCCGCCCCCTTCGTCATCGGCGCCCCCGTCGCCGGCGGGCCCATCCCTGGCGCTGGCGCCAGGTTCTTCAGCAGCTGGCCGGCGCTGGGGCCGGCCCGGCCGGAAAGGGCGGGGGGGCCTGGGCAGGCGGCGCCGGGCACGGGCCGCCCACGGCCCAGTGGTTGCGGCCACACCGAAAACATGGGTACGGGGGGGGTCCAGTCGCGTCATAGGTGCGGCCCGTGCTGTGCGCTGTGTACACGCTCTGGCTACCCACGGTACTGAACCCCCCCCGGTACGAGCCTGCGACGGAACCGGCGACGGAGGGGGCCCGCCCCTGGGTACCACTGGCACAGTCCCTGGCCCAGTGTCCGTGCAAGCCACAGCGGAAGCATGCCCCAGGGGGGGCAGGGGCCGGGGCCTGCGCCTGAGCTGGCGCCTGAGTCTGGGTCTGCGCCTGGGTCTGCGCCTGGGTCCGACTCGGCGTAGGCTGCTGGGCTTGGGCGTACCATCCCTGTGGCGCTGGCCGCGCCGCCGCCCCAGCAGGGTGGGTGGGCGTAGGCTGGCAGTCCCTGTAGACCACCTTCCACAGCGTTTCCACAACCGCATTGCCCCCCCCAACGGGGTCTTCCGCTTTGAGCCAGGTGCTCAAGGCCTGGACGAGCTCCTGCTGCCAGAGCCAGGGAAGTTGCCCCGCGGCTATCTTGGCTAGCTCTCCCTCGGATAGGGGTGGTACCTTTGGTAGCTGGAGCTCCCGGATGCGAGCCTCCAGCCGTCGTATCTCCGCCTGCTCCGGAAAATCCTGCGGCTCCCGCGGCTGGTCTTTCGGCGTCTCCTCTGCCTGCTCCCGGGCAGGCGGGCTGGGCTGCGGCACCGCCTTGCACGCAGCCGCCTCGACGTTGAGCCGCAGGTCGGTTGATCGCTCAAAGAGGGCCATGTATATGAGGGCCGTCGGGGCGTCAAGCCCGCCGCCGGCCCACTCCACCGCCCGATCAACGCCCGCCACGGACAGGCCATCCTCCATCAGCCGCTCCTGGTACCGGGCAGCCATGATGCCGGCGTCCGCGCTGTCCAGGAACCCGTACGCGGTAGCCGCTGCGTGATCTCGCCACCGCTCCCAGCGTGCGTACTCGGGGGTTTTGACGGGGTCCAGGTCCATGTCGTCCCGGTTGAAAGCCAGCCTGGCCCGCTTTGCCCCGCGGCTCTCCCCACCAGCCGCGTCCGATGACCCATTTGATGTATCCCCCGGCATGCTAGTAGTCCCCCCGAAAGCACAGTCAGAAGAAAAGCATCAACTGGAAAGTACAGGGGGGGGGGGGGCGGTCAGCCTCAGTCTCTGCCTCTGCCACTGTACCCCCCCCCCTCCCAAAACCTCAGTTTTTATGGAAAACTTCGGGTTTGGTACTTATACACGGGTATTTGGTAAAACTGAGTACGAGACGAGGTAAAACTGAGTAAAATGTGGTAAAACTGAGTTGATTTGAGGTGAAACTGAGGTAAAAAAAATTTTAAAAAGAATTTTGAAAAAAAAAATTTACTCAGTAAAAAGACAATTTTTTTTGAAAAAAATTGCACATAAAACTGCACACTTTGATGGTAGGTGGTACTTTTGTTTAAGGGCACAAGGCCCCAGAGTCAATTCCCGGCCACTTGTGTTAGTGGCGCCCCACCCGGGCCAAACCATCATATATATATATATATATATATATATATATATATATATATATATATATATATATATATATATATATATATATATATATATATATATATATATATATATATATATATATATATATATATATATATATATATATATATATATATATATATATATATATATATATATATATATATATATATATATATATATATATATATATATATATATATATATATATATATATATATATATATATATATATATATATATATATATATATATATATATATATATATATATATATATATATATATATATATATATATATATATATATATATATATATATATATATATATATATATATATATATATATATATATATATATATATATATATATATATATATATATATATATATATATATATATATATATATATATATATATATATATATATATATATATATATATATATATATATATATATATATATATATATATATATATATGTATGTATATATATATATATATATATATATATATATATATATCACACAACCGCTTCACCAAGGAGGGTTGAGTACCGTATGCATGCATGCACAGAGGAGGGGGGGATCACACAACCACTTCACCAAAGAGGGTTGAGTATCGTATGCATGCATGCACAGAGGAGGGAGGGAGGGTGGGGCCAACTACTTACAAGTAGTTACAAAAGACACGCTTGAAGATCAAGTCGGCCTTAGTATCTCTCTTGTGAGGCTTGCCTCTCGGGGTGGGATTCAGCTTGCATCTCTCAAAGAGATCTTCTTTCTTTTCCAAATGCAGCTTTCTGCAAAATGCTTGGTCATTTTCCAATTGACCATCAGCATTTTGAGGGTATTGAGGAGGCAACGCATACCACTTCCGACAGACCCACACACCGGGACGGGTGTCATCAGTGGCATTGGCATTGGCATGAGTGGCATGCGTGGCATTGGCAGCAGTAGCTGCAGCAAAAGCAACAACAGCAGCAGCAACGGGAGCCGCCCGGAATTGGCGCAATCCTACACAAATCTCGGACTGACACAAGACAGTGGTATGGAAGGTACAATGAAGAACCTTACATTCCTGGCAGGCTATGGCGGGTGTGCCATCGCAAAAAAAGCATGTGTCAGGGGGGTCTGCATATTTGGGCGAGCGGTACAACCGAGACACCTCCCAATGCATTGTCTGGGACCGGGGTGTGGGGGCCAACTTGGAACCACTGTAGTATAAAGTAGCTTGTGCCATCTTACGCAATAACCACAATCTATCTTGTGGCACTTGCAATTCGGACCACCCCCCACTAGCAATGCACATGGGGTTGCTCAGCCGCAATTTGAACTCCTGCATACACAGAGACATATATACCGTAGAAACACGCACAGAACCAAAACAGCGGCCCTATGCAACTCCCCGTTCAACAATACATGCACCGGAACTACATGAGCTACCCCCTTCGAATCACAGTTCTCGGTCCCCACATTATACGGTGATGTTCATGGGCGCTCCTTGTGGGGTGGGGTCCTGGGAACACACATAGCAAGAAAAAATAGAAACCGGATCGAGGGGTGCAAGTTTGTTGTATTGCCCGTATGCAGATACGGAACAATATCGTCAATCCCACCGATCAGTGTTTATTTGCATGGCGGGCCTGTCGCTGAACCAACTGGGTATTGATTGGTTATTTCCTCTGTGGCATCAAGTGGACACACATCGAGTCGTTTTGTGCAAATTTGGTTGTGGTCACAAGAACCAGTAATCCAATGCTTCATGCACAAGCAGATGACCAACAGATGACTAGAAGGGGACTAGCAGGGATTAGGAGGGGACTAGGACTAGGAGGGGACGCCCCAGCAGGGTGGATGGAAAAAGTGTGCAGATTGCACAGTCCATGCACCATGCAACAGCACACCGCGAGAGGCAAATGGCGCATTTTCACGCCTCACATCCCCACATACACCCCTGCCCCCCCCCCCCCCCCCCCGCGGCAAGCAACAAAAAAAATACATCCAACAAACAATAAAAACAAAAATGTACAGAGACAGGCGGCGGATTGATCGATCCCAGCGAGGGGATCAGAGCTTGGAAAAATGGAGGGTGTCACCGCAATTCCGGACAATACATACAGATATAGATACAACCCAGCATTCCAACAACCTGAAACACGCAAAGAAACACACAAGGCCACGAAACCGAGAGGAGTGGAATGCGTTTTTCACGGGGGGTAACAACTGCAGGAGATGGTGCGACGAAGATGACCAACAAGAGGACTGCCACACTTGCATGTCGTATCGCAGAATATCACCAACCTTTCGAAACTGGTTCCGTGTAGGCCAAAAGCGAAAAAGTCCAGAAGGCACGTTCTTTGAAGACAACCAGGGGTGTAGCACTCAGGAATGCAGGGAACAGTGGAGGATATCACCAGCCTCCAAAAACATGCATTCGGACGAGATCAATTTTCCTAGTGGCCGCCGTGTAAACGCAAGGCGGACCCCCGCGTGGCGATGAGCAAAGCAATGGGGTTTTTGTGATCGTCGTTATCTACTGACCCCCTTTTGATCTATTTCATGCGCCTGACGCGTGAACCATTTGCCACGCCAGCATTTTCTCTTGCTTATTCACTGTCGCTGTGCATATCGCTGTGTTCATAATTGTTTTGTCAACAACAAGGGTGGTACGAAAATCGACTGTCTTCTGAACTCAGATTCATCAAAGCGGTTGGTGGTGATATACGGACAGACTCCCATGTCAAAGTGGTAACAGTTCAATCCGTTAAGTTGCACGGTTTCTGTGTCTGAGGTTTGCGCTTGTACCGTGTCCGCAATCTTTGTGCCGGCTGCGTGACTTTCGGGTTTGGCACATTGTTGATGGTATTACACAGTGCACCACCGTGAACGCAGATGTTACAACTCCCCCATTCCAAACACCCGTGGCTGTCACGTGAGCGCCAGTGCTTGGCTTCGAATCGGAGGGGCACGCCGGTGGAGTCCGTCGAGGGTCGACCCAGTGCCTGCGCCAATCGTGAAAACCCCGCATACAGCATGTTCGTGTTAAATGCCCCCAAGGGCACGTGCTCCAGGTAGCGCAGGATAAGCACCGCAAGGACTGCCGCATTTAAGTGCGATGCAATGCGTCTCTTTTGCGTCTTTGTCGTTACCTGTGTTTGTGGCGCATCATCGGCTGCGAACAATCCCGCGGTGTGGTGCTCGAGAAGCAGTAACAGCACATGCCGTTTGGCGGCGTCTGCCACCGCTTGCTGCTGCTTGGTTGCTGCCGGTTTGTGCAGACAAGCCTCCACTTTTGCTGCGATGAGAGGTGGTAGGCCCTTTGTGCATTGCGTATACAGTGTTACCTGCATTCTGTTCCTTCGTTTGGGACTGGGTGTTCGAGGGGATTTTATGTAAATTTCCATTCCCTCTGCCCACTGCCATGGTTCTTAATTGGCAAGCGCCGGCATTTGTAACCGACAGCTTGAGCCCCAACCTGTGAAGGCACCACGCAGTTTAAACCAGACTGAACCTTCCAAGTACTTTGCCCAACCAGGTGCAATACAGTTTTGTTCCCCATTCGCGCACATGACCTGTATTCGAAGCACCTGCGATGGGTGGCCTGTAACCGCTGTGTAGTGGCGGATCTTTCTTGTAACTGCGAATTCGCTTTGATAAAAGACTGTATAAAATAAATGTTTTTCCAATCGGATGACGACAATGATATTAAGGAGAGCATCACATCCTACCTGCCTGTCCAAGACAGGCGGAACCTGAGGCTCACATCCCAACAGAATGCGGCAGCAGCCACAGAACTTCATCAAACTCACCCATTGTTGTGGTGTCTGCATTCTGTAGCCAGACAACAACATCCGGATGCATTTTCTACATCGGTAGATGCCGCATTGAATCGAATTGTTGGAGCCGCAATGAACGCAGTTGGACCCACAATGAATGCGACGCACAAGGTGGAAGCATACACAGTCGCTTACGATGATGTCCATGCTGAGCCCGTTACCGTGGTCGAGGGTTACGGTGGCCGTTGGGATGGGGAACCGGATTGTCATGACCAGCCCTACTACCGTTCACAAGCGTTGGGGAACCGGATGGTCATGACCAGCCCTACTACCGTTCACAAGTGTTGGGACCGGATTGTCATGACCAGCCCTACTACCGTTCACAAGTGTTGGGGAACCGGATGGTCATGACCAGCCCTACTACCGTTCACAAGCGTTGGGGAACCGGATGGTCATGACCAGCCCTACTACCGTTCACAACCACCGGGTGCCCTGCGTCTTCCGGCTGGTCCTCCAGCGTGTGTACCGCCATGTGCGGGTCGTGTGGCACCGCTGTCGCCACTAGCAGGGTGGTGCCGCGGGGTACCCCCCGGGGCCTGGGCTCGCCCTCTCCCACCTGCACTATAAAACAAAGGAGCTACCATGTCTTTCTTCGGGCCCTTAGGCTAAGCTAAAATCTTTTAAGTGAAAGAACTTTGGACTTGAAATAGTTTTTCAAAGATTTGTGTATGGTGTTTTGCTTGCTGTCCCGATTTCTAAAATGAAATTGGTTTCCACGCCCTAAGATTGACGGTAATTTGCGGCATGAACAGGAGGCTCGCGACAGCTCTTTTACTTTGTGGTTTCACAATTACGTGTCTATGATTACAAATCGCTTTTTGGTTTTGTGATCTTGTACTCTGTGCTATGATTTCGACTCCAAGTGAGACTCAAGAGATAACCGGAAAAAATGGCTTGCTTGCACCTTCACTCACAAGCCACAACAAAGCAACATTGAACGCCAATTACATCAACTTAGATTGCTAAATACCGTAGTGATGTAACTTCCAAAAATGTGACATTTCAGGATTTTTGAATTCCAATTTGTTTTGCAAATTCCCGCCGCAGAGGCAGCAGAACTACTAGAACACATTTTTGTAATATTTTTTGCAATCTCACAAATCATAGATTGAATTCGGTTTAAGTCTCATAAATCTATTGTGTTATCTTATGGGTACAAAAAAACACACATTACACATGAACAATAAAACAAAATCCAGGAGCCTCTTGCACACAACTGAACATAGTGTGTTTGCATCTAGTGCATCTGCATATGTTGCGTCTAGTTTGTCCCCCTACTGTTCTACTGGATGTCTCACCTGTGCTGGAACAAAGGTGCTGTCTATTGGAATACAATGCAGTGTTTGAAAAATAGCACTAATACTATTCCACTACACACATTTTGCCTGCCACTCAATCATTACAGCTAGTACAAAGTATTCCGAGAAGCAGCATAACATTGCATATAATATGCGATGCAGTCTCAGATGTGCTTGTCTACAACTGCTCATTGCATCTTTGCAGTCACAAAATTGAACCATGCCGGCACACCCCAGATTGTTGGTGATACCTTGAATGAACCAATTGAATGTCTTGAGGGTAGCAATCCAAAAAGTGATGTATTCCTCCAACAAGAGAGACATTTGAAGCTGGGCTTGATGCTTGCACCCAACACCTCACCTTCCAGTGCACTTAGCAACTGCGGTCCGTGCCATAACACTTTTTGTTCCAAAAAAAAGAGGCCAAAAAACGGTCATTTCCTGGATACACTGAGAACAAATAAAAAACAGCGTTTTCGAAACAAGAAATTTTGAAATGGCACATGTAGAAATACACCATGCAATTTGCTTGTCTTTTGGACAGAATTGCGGAGGACCCTTTGGGAATTAGCGACTGGGGTCTGTGCAATAACACTTTTTGTTTCAAAAAAAAAAAAGGCCAAACAACTGTCATTTTGCCCTCAACATAGCCTCCCCACCCGTCCTCATCTGGCTCCAATGGCACGACTAAAACAGCTGACTCATCAGGAGTCGGCCGAAGAAGCGACATGCCTACACCTGCGGGACCACTGCCGGCAGCACCATGTGGCCAGCCTGTATGGTACTCATTCAACCATGAGTCAGCCTGTGTTATGCTGTCCGCACTCAACCCAGCGCTCAAGACTGTGGCACTCAGTGGCAGCTATGCTGCACGTCAGAGACGGTGGTGGTGTTTGATTTGCACTCACCAATAATATATAAACCTGGCATGTGTATGTGCAGCATTTGCTGGGCCATGGTCATTTCATGACGGATGACACATGTTGGATGCCCTTCTATTTACAAAGACCCAAAACGCAACATTGCTGAATTTTCTTTGATGAATTGCAAAGCAAAACTCTGCTTCCAGTCAACATACTTTGCAGAGCAAAAGCCGTGGAGGTCACCACCAGCTGGTACGGCAAATAGGGCAGGCTGCAGAATATGCCCATGCCCATGCCTGACCTTTCCAATACAACTATATGGTAACTGAACTGGAGGAAACTTTGGCACAAATATCATCAAGGCACAATATATATGAATGGCCAAGAAGACACCTCATGCAAACTGCATGCTCTTAATTCCATGCCCAGTGATGACGAAAATGGAGCTACTTCAAGGGCCCAGCAAAGGAGCCTTTTGGACCTGGACCTCCTGTGACTTATCTAGCCCATGCGCAGGCACCACAACGAGTGGGCGGATGCACATTCGCCAGAAGATGATGCCTGGCTTCAGCACTGAGCATCTGAGAGTAAGACAAGGCTCAAGAAGCCACAGGATAAGATAGTACCCCCCCCCTTTGTAATAGCCACGGAAAAGTCCCAGATTAATACAGTCCCTACGCCTACTGTAGCTTGGACACAGCCGTACGCGTGCAACATACACGGTGAGCTGGTGCAGGAAAGGGGAACTATAGTGCACAAACATCCCCAAAATCAGAGCTATGTGGGTTCAACTGGGCTAACACTCACAACACATGTGTCCATGACTCTATGTAACTGGCAAATTCGTCACCAAACCCATGTCTTATGTGGCTGCACTACATTTGTACCGAATCAAATTAGGTACCACATTAATACGGTCCTACGCGCGCTGTAGCTTGGACAAGGGCGTAGCTATTACAAGGGGGGGGGGGGGTAGTGCAAGAAGGGTGATTAGTGGGGATGCGGAGATGTGAGGTGTGGGATGGCATACGCCAGTGGGGGGTCACCATGAATAAGATCTGTAACTCTCAATGAGAGCTACCCAGCGGCTGACAATGCCCCAATTCTTGTCGAGTACACAACGGGGTGTGTCATAGCGAATCAGAGATATTGCCGGCTTTTGCTGAGGCAAAATATCTCAGTGGGATGCACAATCAATTTGAATGAACATAGCCTTCCCACCCCCCGTCCTCATCTGGCTCCAATGGCACAACTAAAACAGCTGACTCATCAGGAGTCGGCCGAAGAAGCGACATGCCTACACCTGCGGGACCACTGCCGGCAGCACCATGTGGCCAGCCTGTTTGGTACTCATTCAACCATGAGTCAGCCTGTGTTATGCTGTCCGCACTCAACCCAGCGCTCAAGACTGTGGCACTCAGTGGCAGCTGGTCCCGGGCATAAAACCACCCCCAAATGGGGGATAAAACCACCCTTAAAACCACCCCGGGTGGTTTTATTCCCACTTTTATGGGGGATAAAACCACCCCTTTTGGGGGATAAAACCACCCCTTTGGGGGGATATAACCACCCCTTATGGGGGATAAAACCACCCCCCCTTGTTAAAACCACCCCCTTCGGGGGGATAAAACCACCCCAAGGTGGTTTTATGCCACCAAAGCATAAAATGACACAACAGGGCAAAACAAAGCAAAACAATCTAAACCAAAGAAATCTGAAGAGTGCAATGTGCGAAACGATACTTATATGGCTTGATAGCATGATATCCACACACTTACAAACCCCTCCATAACAAAAACCTCCTGGAGCCGGGTCATCCCTGTCATACCAGGTTCTGACTGAGCAGCAACAATTCCACAACTTTGCCTCAGGGCACGGAAAGCCTGCAGGCCCTAAGCCGATGCTTATTCCATCAATGAATTGGTATCGGACGAAGATTCAGGCCTTCTGTGCAGTAGCCCCCTCCAGGGCCAGCCCTCTGCATTAGCCCCCCCTCCCCGCCCCCCCCCCAACTCCATACAAGTCTTTCATGTGTCTTCCACTGTGCTCGTTGTGTGTGGTCACCAGGACTTCTTCCTTTGTGCTTGAGCAGGACGTGTGAACAGCTTGCGGAATAATAATACAGATGCTTTGCCAACCAGCGACACAAACAAAAATCCCTCCCTGGCACCTGGATGATCCCTGATTCCCTCATCCTTGATCCCTGACTCATGACACATTCTCTGGAAGTAAAGCAGGGTGCAGAACGGGGTGCGTTGACAAATGAACACCCAAGGAGTGAATCTCAGTTGACTAGGCTGTAGTGTGCCTTCCAACGTGCATGGGATGATCTACTGTTCAACTGGCTGAGACGTGAAACTCTTCTTCCTGTGATAAACCATCCTGAATTCCTACTGCCCCTTGGGGCCAGATGACCTTCAGTAACACAAGTAACACAGACACGGCACAGAAAAATTTCATGTCTGCAACATCCCTGACCTGTTGAAGTCCAAAAATGTGTGGAACCCGAGGGCAGGGGGCAAGAAGGCGGGGGTGGCCCAGGCAAGAGGGCAGGAGAGGAACTTACAGGTTTATATTTTTATATCCCACCCTGCTCTCTCGGACCCCTTGAGTGCCTGGGCGTCCTCTCCTCTCCCCCCAGGTGGGCAAGAAGGTGAAACCTGCCTGCCCAGGCACCCAGCCATCAAACAGCACCTGTTTAACTAAGAAAGGATGGTTCGCCAAAAATGAAAAAATAAACTTGCAAAGCGGTGCTGTCAGTGGCCCCCTGTGTTTAACTGACTTTTGTTTGTTTCTTGTTGGGGCTGGTTGCTTCGGGGAAGGGGTCGAGAGCAGGGGGGAGGGGTTTAAGGGGTATGTGCGCCTGTCAGTGACTGATAGGGGGGACCCGTAGCAACACACATGAAATGATGTCCTGCACACCTGAATAGCCGTCCTACATCCACCACAACCATGGAAAACCCAATATCCACTGGTAAAAAAAGTTGTGTGAGCATTCGACTGCGGAACCAGGGGGCGGTTCTTGCACAAGGCGGTTCCTAGGCACGGGGGGGGGGGGGGTAGTACACAGCAAAGCAAAGCAAAACAATCTAAAGCAAAGCAGGCTGAAGAGTGCACTGTGCGTCTGTCTGTCTTCCGGGACTGAGTTTCCTGGTTCACATTGAGATCGGCCAACCCCCCCCCCCCCCCTGGCCAATAAGGGGATAAAATCACCAGAAATGGGGGATAAAACCACCCCAAAGGAGTGATAAAACCCCCCCAATGACCAAATCGGGGGATAAAACCACCCCTATGGGGGGATAAACCCACCCCTGCAAAAGGGGGGATAAAACCACCCCCAGGTGGCATAAAACCACCCCAGGGGTCAAAAATGGCCAAAAAGGGGGTTGGGGGTGGTTTTATCCCCCATTTGGGGGTGGTTTTATACCCACGACCACAGTGGCAGCTATGCTGCACATCAGAGACGGTGGTGGTGTTTGATTTGCACTCACCAATAATATATAAACCTGGCATGTGTATGTGCAGCATTTGCTGGGCCATGGTCATTTCATGACGGATGACGAGGTCTGCCATGATGCAGCCCACATGACATTGATCGGACATTCTTTGACCCACAAAAGTACATCGAAGCCGTGAGTTCGGCTGAAGCTACCAAACGGTGCTCCTGCCACGCACGCGAGCGTTGCGACCCGAAAAAAGCGTTTTCCGCTTGGACCGGGAATCGGTTTGGGAGGGATCCGCCTGGGTCGTTCTGGGTCAAACTGGGTGACCCACGGTGACATACCAATGGTTGGCTGAAGTGGCCCTGGGCTGACCCCGTCTTGACAGGGAGACTCTCGCGGTGCGGACGCCGCCTCATTGCTGAGCGCAGCGCTGGAATCCGGTGGTGCCTTCTGTACAGAGACCGTGACCGTCGGGAGTTGACTGACAGAGGCAGGGGGGCACAAGGGCCGGCCTGGAAGTGGGGAAGATATTGTACAACCCGGACACAGGTACACATGTCCTGGTATCAGACTTTCTTTATAAGAGGGGGGGGGTCTTTTGGCGATGAGACCCACCCACCCCCAAAAGAATGTTGACCCAAAATTTGGCTGCGGGAAAATCAAATTTGAATAAGCGGCCCTTGTGGGACCCACAGAGACCCGTGTGACATTCCGTCGCGTTGTTGTTTCTTTACAGGGCCCTGGACAGTCACCCGTTCTTCCCTTCGCATGTTGCGTCGGGTCGCTGCGTTCTGTCGGCCGCTGCGGCCGGTGCTCCCGCTGGTGTCGTTTCCGCGTTCGCGGAGCCCAGTAGCTGGTGTGTTGGGGCTGTGCTGGATGTGGCGGGATGTGCCGTTTGCACGTCAGCGGCGCCCAATAGTTGGCGTATTGGGGCTGTGCTGGTTGTTGTGGGGGTCGTTTGACTGTTTTTGTTGTCCACACACCTCTGTCCACAGGCCGTCCATAGCCTGCCTCGCTGCGTTCCTGTGTGCGCGAGGCCCAGGTGCCGTGTTCCTCCACGCGCTGTCCCGGCCGTCCACCATATGTCCTATTCCCCCTCACGGCTGGTCTGCCCCTGATGGGCTCCCGCTCCTGTTGCGCAAACAGCCCATCTGGGCTGCGGGAGACACCCCCCACCTGATGCCGGTTGAGCAGGGGTTGCCCTGGCACCCGGTAGCGACGGGGCTGGCTGGCCAGGCCATCCCCTTTATTGTCGCTGCCCCTATTGGTATTAGTTCCTTACAAACAAAGCCTGGTCCTGGTATGCCGTCACGGTGACGCAGCAGCATCGGATGTGCCGGTCCTCAACACTGGCAAGAACGGTGCTGCAGGACAGCCTGTGGCCTTCGAGCGCGCGCGCGTCCCGGGCCGGGTGCACTCCCTGCACTACGGGCAAGGCGTACAGGAGGGGTCCATGCAAAGGCAGCGAGGCCTTGCGTAGACGGTTTGCCGGAGCGCGTTGCGGTGGTACTTCAGCGTCGCCTCCCCCTCGGCGGTCTCACAGAGGACGCCGGGCGCCGGCGTCCTGACGCAGCCCGGGGGGGTCTGCTCCAACGCCTGCGGGAGCACCAGGCGATGCAGCACGCCGCGGTGCAGGACGGCGGTGAGCGACGGGACAAACAGATCCTGCGTCCCTTGGACGGTCTGCACTGCGCTGCCCCGTAGCCCGTCGGACCCCGTCGGCGCGTCGTAGACCAACGCGGCGACATAACTGTTGCCCTCCTCCAACGCGACCCACGACAGCAGCACAGCCCAGACGGCCCGCCAACAGTCGACCGCCGCGTCGGCGGTCACGGTTTGTGGGCCGTACGTCGGCACTCCCCCGGGGTCGCGGCCGGCCCAGCCCCCGGGGCACGCGGCCTCGCTCACATAATAAGCGCACGCGGCATCGGAGTCGTTGGAGTTGTTGAACTGATATCCGGTGCACGACGGGTCCTCGGTGCAGGCCGCCTCGCACGCCTCTCGCGGCCGCACCGCCGGGCGGTGGCAGGACGGAGGCTCGACGCCCTCCGCGTCGCGGCACGCGCCGGTCCCCACGTAAAGGTACAGCCCCTCGGCCCGGGTCGCGGTGAGGCCCCCCGCCGCTCCGGAGGCCCCCCGCCGCTCCGGAGGCGACCGGCAGCGCCTCGCGGGTTTGGGTGTCGGTGCACTGCACGCCCCTCACGTTTGCGAGGCAGACCAGGAACCTCCCGGAGATGCCGCGGTGGGCGACGGCGACGGCGCTCGGGACGTCGCCCCGGTCCAGGGCCACGAAGGGGCCCCAGGCCCCGTCCGCGTAGAGACTGACGTGGATCTGCGCGGTGGCGTTGGGCACCCCGTCGGAGCCCCGGGGACGCGCCACGGAGACCGCCACCGCCGCCGAGTCCTTGTACAGGGTGGCCACAGGGCGACGGCCCGTTGCGAAAACCTCATTCCTGAAGCGACCGTGGCAGCCCATTCGAATAGAGACACGCAACCGTGTGCGAGACCTTTGGGGGGGACCAGAAGGGGTGGGTGGGGGGGGGGGGCAGGGCGGTTACGGGGGGTCTGGGGGAGGGGGCCGATGGGCGGGAAAGGGGCCGCAACTCATATTGAAGCCTCCACCAGCGTTCTTGGGTACCTTACCGGGACCAACACCAGATGTGTTACCACAGCCCTGGGCAGAGTTTCCCTCAGGGGAGGGGGGGCTGTGGCCCCCCCCCCCACCCCCTCAGGAGACCCTGAGTTGTTAGAGGCGCCAAACAAATTTTTTGGCCTAAACTGACTTGCGCCGAAGGCGCCAGAGAAAACCTTGATTGGCTGAAGACCTGGAGAAAAATTTGCCGAATCACTTAAGGGGGGGGGGGGTGGGGCGGGGGGGTTGGGGGGGGGGGGGGTCAGCCCCCCCCCCCCAGGAGATGCTGAGTTTTTAAGCAAAACTCTGGCCCGGGACTGGGAACTGACCATGCAATGAACCCCAGGTTGCCCCGCATTGGACTCGGGGCCCAGGGCCACCGTTCACCCCCCTGCCAGAGGCAAGCGCGGTGAAGCCCTCACACACACGCACACCCCACGCTCTCCTGGCCACACATTCACACCCCATGTCCGTTCATGGTCCTGACCGGGGGCACTGGGGCCCCGACGCAAAGCAGTCGTGTCAAAGGAGTGCCGGGCACACCCCAAATCAGATCAGGAGGCCAGCCAATGCGGAGGGGGGGGGGGGGTTGCAAACGGCGTTGAGCGAGAGAGAGAGAGAGAGAGAGAGAGAGTGCATTTGTTGACGGAGCATAGGCCTTGGGCTTGAAGGCTATTGGATCTTTATCCCTGTGTCCAGGGAATCGCTTGAAGCCGGTGGGGGGGGGGGGGCTCCCCCCCCACTGCACTGACTCTACTCCAAAGGCATTCCCATGCCCCAACACCAGCCCCTACCGCATTTCCAACCGCCAGTAACCGCCCCCCAACCGCTTTCACGTCCCCTGTAACCGCTCTGCAACCGCTCGGGGACTGCCCCGGTGGCCCCCCTCCCCTTCAAGCTCAAGCAAAGCCCTGCCTGTGTCCCAGTGGGAGCACGTGGTAAAGAGCCTTCGGCGCCGACAGAGCTAGAGGCTCCACCGCTGCCCGTGGTTATGTTTGCTCTGCGGTTGCCGGGCCATGCTCTCTGCTTCTGGGTGGCAGTCACAAACGCTGTTGAGCGACAAGGACCGTTGGCAAACAGCATGAGGACACACGAAGCAAGACATGCCCGAGCGGTCCCGCATTGACGAACGCCGGTGCATCTGCGAACATGTACGCAACGCCCATCCGATACCGCTCATCAACGCGGCGCAGCCAAATCACGAGCGCCAGCAGAGGGTTGGGGCCCTGGGGCTCCGCATTGGCGGTCACCACCGGGTGCGTGTCGTGGGAGCCGGCCGTGAGCACCGCCGGGAGGAGCGCGGCGGCGCCATCGTCGTCGTCGTAGATCAAATACATGATGTGGGTGGACCCGGTCCCGGCAAACGGGTCCACCCCACGCGCCGGGGCGCGGGCCCACACCACCACAAATCTGGCGCTACCGGGCAAGGCGGCGGCGTGGGGCTGCTGGTCGTTCCACGCCGGAGACGCCACCCGGTGGCGTTCGACCAACACCGCCACGTGCTCCCCCGGGGCCGGGTCGCGGTGCGACGCCAGCACGACGCTGTAGCCCCCCGGGTCCGTCCCGCTGACGGACGGGTCCGTCCCGGACTCGTGCTCCGTCCACGCGGCGAACACGCGGACCTCCAGCGCGCCGCGGCCCACCGCGAGGGAGAACCGCGCCCAAGGGATGGCGTCGCGCGCGACAACGACCGTTTGGTCCACCACCTCCCCTTTGACAACGCCCAGGGGGCGGGACTGGCGGTACCGAGCGGCATCGATGACGGTCGCGTGCTCCTCTTCATGCTCCTGCGGGGCCATGCCGCGGCGCGCACCTGCGGACGCAGCCTCCAGGTCTGGGCACAGGTCGTCCTCGGGGCTGTCATGACACGCCTCCCAGCCTTTCGTGCCGTACAGTCTCTTTTCGAACCCGAAGAGCCGGCCCACAATCTCCCACCAGCCGGCAACCCGCACGCCAAACGCCAAAGGGTACTGCAGCCCGAGCTGCCCCTCAAGCCCGGCGGAGATCCCGATGCCGATGATGTCTCCGGCGCCCATGTCGAGCGTCAGCTGCGCCCCCAGCGCGTTGATCGCGCGGAACCGCTTCAGGGCCATGGGGGGGAGCAGCGGCACGTCGACGAGGATGCCCGTGCTCTCGGGGTGGTGGGGCTCGACGAGAGCCAACTGAAAGGACACAGCGACGTGAACGCGGAATTCAAGGAAGGCGACCCCCGGCCCCCGCTTACCCACCGCCAACTCCCACTTCCACACAAGACTCGTCTTCACGGACAGGCTGAACCGCAACTCAGAGAGCTGCAGGTACGGAGGGGGGGTGCTCGGCGACAACACGGGCCGCGCACCAACGAAGACCCCGGCCATTGCGCCAGTCAACACGATCTCCGCTTTCGGTTGGGCCGGTCCTGGGACAGTTGGGACCGGGAGGGGCGCGAAGGTCCACTTACCCGATGCTTCCCCTTTGACCTCCGCGGCAGGAATGGATTGATACTCGTACTCCACCACGAATTCGAAGTCAAAGGCGACCTCGACTGGGGCGGGGGGCAGCTCCACGCTGAACATGAAAGCCACAATGCCCTTGTCCCTGAAATACTCCGGAGGATCTCCATCGTTGGGTCCATCTGGCCAGACCGGCAGCGGCGCAATGGGGAACACCCAAGCCTTGAATGCGATGGGGCTGTCCTTGAGATAGCTCAACGCCTGCGTAATGGGCATGGCCCCCGCCAGCACGACGGCGTCCAGTTTGACGGCTTGGATGAACCGGCAGATCCACGAGGACGTCGGTTCGACCAGCAGCGTCACCAGCTCGGGAGGAGATGCCGGGACTCCCGCGCTGGGCGTTGCAGAGATGAGGACCTCGGGATTGCCGTTGATCCTGGGCCATGAATCGATCTGGATGTTGCACTTCCACTGCGCTCTTGCGACTTGCAGGGCAGGGGTGTGTATCGTCACCGGATCGTCGGGGGTGCTACAATACATGGCCTGCACCTCGTGCGTGCGCCTGGGGTCCACTTGGATGTGGAGGTCTGTCGCGTGCGCGTTCCGATCCAAGAACACCGCTTGCCGTTGAGGCTTCACCGAGAACAGGACCGGAGATGGCGACGGAGAGGGCGATAGAGATGGTGACACGGTTGGAGATGGCGAAGGAGATGGCGATGGAGACGGTGACGCGGACGGCGATGGAGATGGGGATGGGGATGGGGAGACAGAGGGGGAGTGGGATGGGATTGGGGATGGGGATGGAGATGGCGATGGAGGTGGTGACGCAGAGGGGGATGGGGATGGGGATGGGGATGGGGATGGAGGTGGCGATGGAGATGGTGACGCAGAGGGGGATGGCGATGGGGATGGAGATGGCGATGGAGATGGTGACGCAGAGGGGGATGGGGATGGGGATGGAGGTGGCGATGGAGATGGTGACGCAGAGGGGGATTGCGATGGCGATGGAGACGGTGACGCAGAGGAGGATGGGGATGGGGATGGAGATGGCGATGGAGACGGTGACGCAGAGGAGGATGGGGATGGGGATGGAGATGGCGATGGAGATGGTGACGCAGAGGAGGATGAGGATGGGGATGGAGATGGCGATGGAGATGGTGACGCAGAGGAGGATGAGGATGGGGATGGAGATGGCGATGGAGATGGTGATGCAGAGGGGTATGCTGGGGAGGGGTACTGAGAGGGGAATGGGGTCCGGAATGGAGATAAGGACGGAGATGGGGAAAAAGATGTTGATGGGGAAGGGAGCTGGGGAAGGGATGGGCTTGGAAGTGGTGGTTTGCCCGCAGAGGGGGATGGCGATGGGGATTGAGATGGAGATGGGGATGGGGATGGTGGTAGCAGAGGGGAATGAGGTGGGGAATCATCAGGGGAATATGTCAGTGTGGGCGTCAGGGAGAAAGTGAAAGACGTAGGAAAGCTGTCGGTGAGGCTCAGGGTAGATGTCATCGTTTCTGGAACATCGAACTCCAGCACGTAGGGCACCGACACTCGGCACCCATAGTCGCCCCATAGTCCCCCATGAGAATGGTCCCCAAACCGCAATAGACATTCCTCGTGCTGATAGTTTGGCTCAGTGACATACCAATGGTCCCATCCAAGGGCTGATCCGTCCTGCCATTTGAACGAGCTCTTTGCCAGGTGGTCAGCATCAGGTGCTCGCCGACCTCCAAGCCAAAGGTTTTCAATGGCGCAAGGAAGGGCCTGCACCATCGCCTCCTCAGCCGGCGTACGAATGGCCGCCAGGCGTCCACCTCGTGAAGATGCGTCAGCTGCAGCGTCGTCCCAGCTTTTGGCTGAAGATGAGCACTCAAATATCTTGGCTGGACATCGATCATAGCTGCTCCCGTGATCGCTCCTGCTGCTGCCGATCCCAGTGACCACTACATCGAACGTGCCCGTTGCCGCGTTCCAGGAGATGGAGATCGACCCCGTTGGAGTCCGCCAGGCCCACGCGTAGTGCAACTGGCAGCCCCGACCCACCACCTCTTTGCGAGTGTCGCACTGCGCGTCTCCGAGGTCCATCCACGCAGAGCAAGCCGCGGCACAGCTGACGGGGTGACTGGGCGCGCACGACACGCCCCACTCGATGCGTCCGCGACGCGTGCCCCAGATCCAGAGAATGTCGAACCCACTCCCGGCGGCTAGCACCTTCCGGATGTGGTTTGCGGTGGGGATCTGCATGCCTTCGAGGAGAACGATGGTCGAGAGCATCGAGTCAAACCGCGGCATATCGTTGTCAGTGACGGCGATGGTTTTGAAGGCCTGCCCGCTCCGGACAAACTCCCATGTGATGGCAATCTTCCGGTGCCCCACCTGCACGATGCCGCTCACGACTTGCGACCATTCGGCGCTGAACGACCTGCGCAAGGGCTCTGCGGTCACGCCCCGGGGGTCAGTGATGTCCCCCGCAGTCACGTAGACCTGCTCCGGGTCCGACATGGCGGCCACGGTTGCATCGCGCGCTGGCTCGTTGGTGATCACCTCCAGAGCTGTCCATCGAACCATGCGGACGCTGCGCCCGAAATGGCGGTTCCAGTTCGCAAGAGCGTTGTTAAGGGCAGTGACGTACCCTGGGGTGTCACCGGGACTTGGGCTCATGCTTGGGCTTGGGCTCGGGTCCGGGCTTCGACTTGGGCTTGGGCTCGGGTCCGGGCTTCGACTTGGGCTTGGGCTCGGGTCCGGGCTTCGACTTGGGCTTGGGCTCGGGTCCGGGCTTCGACTTGGGCTTGGGCTGTCCGGGATGCAAGTGCCCGTGTACGTCCACGTTCCGTCGGCGTTGCAGGTGACCGTCAGCCCCGACCCGCTGTACCCAGTGCCACACGATGCAGAGCACGAGCCACCGTAGGTTGTCGTGCAGCCGGCGGAAACCTTCCAGCCGGCGGGGGCCCCGTTGTGCGGGGGCCCGCAGTCGACCGCACACATGCGCAGCGGGTCATCGACCCCGTTGTCGCAGGACGCGGGGCCGGCGTACCCCGGCCTCGCTCGCGGCGGCGTCAAGAGCAACCGGTGCACGAGCCTCGTCAAAGCACGGATCTCCCGATCGAGGTGCGCCCTCAGGCCCGCCAGCTCCGCGTTGAGCCGGTCAAGCTTCGTTGCGAGGCTGTCACCGGTGGCCGCGCCGATCCGGTCGGCAATGGAGGCCTCGGCGTCCGCCCCGAGTCGGTGGGCGAGGTCTTGCGCCAGGTCCCCCAGTCGTGTTTCGATGCTGCCCCCGGTGGCCGCGCCGATCCGGTCGGCAATGGAGGCCTCGGCGTCCGCCCCGAGTCGGTGGGCGAGGTCTTGCGCCAGGTCCCCCAGTCGTGTTTCGATGCTGCCCCCGGTGGCCGCGCCGATCCGGTCCGCGATGGCCCGGTGCCCGTGCTCGACACCGATCCTCTTCTGCAGGCTGTCCTGGTCGGGGCCGACCCCCAGGCCCTGGCCCAGCCGGCACACGCGCCGCAGGGCCTGCCGGGTGTTGTGCGCGCTGGCGTGGATCTCTGCGCTGTCCACCACTCGGTCGTGGAACACGGCGATCTGATAGACCGCCGTGAGCCGCCCCAGCGCCGTGGTCGTGATCTGGCTCACGTACCGGCAGAAGTCCACCGAGGGGGAATCGGGGCACTCGTCGTGCTTTTCCAGATCGATGATGGCCATGAGGACGCCGGACAAACCCTCCGCCGACACGCGTTGGCGGTTGCGGTCTTCATTCGCCGGGAGCAGTTGGTGGCTCGAGAGCCCGTCTCCAAGCGGAACCGGGCGACCGAGCACGCTAATGGCCCTGGCATAATCGGTTGGCCGGCTCGGGGTTCCCAGGTTTGCGTATTTGAGCGGATCTCTGAAACCAGCCGTTTTCGAGGAGCTGCAGTCCCCTGCCTGAGGCCCAAACTTCGGAGCAGCACGCCTGTGGTGCGGCGTTGAATTGCTGCGGGGCTCGACACGCATGAGGCTGTACAATGGCCCGCAGACTGTCCGAATTGCATGTGCTTTCCGTCCAAACGTTCCAAGCAGAACCATGCATGCCTCGTGCGGATTGGCAGTGTATTGTGCGTGTCGTGAGGGCAGCGGAGCATTGGTGAGTGCCGCCAGCTTGTCGAAACAGTTCACCAAATCGAAGCCGCGCTGCGGACACTTGTTGAAGGCAGCACCAACAATGGCCACCGCAATCATGATGAGGACGCCAAAGAAGCACATTTAGCAAAAAAAAAAAAACAGACTCTCAAAAAGTGTGCACAGGAATTGTTGACCACCACTTATAGCCACCTCATTTTGTCCAAATGGCACTGCAATGCATGATTTTCGGCACCAGGCATGGGATTAGGTTTGGCTAGAATGAGGCGTATTGCTATTCGGCCATACTCCCATGAACTGCAAAAGGTACCTTACCTACTTCTTGAAATGCAAGGATCTTGTCAAACACTACATACTGCACGGAAGGATTGGAATGAAAGCTATGGATAGGGAGGGGAGTACGTATTTTGGGTCTGCTTCTTGAAAGGTCAAGGCCTGTAGAGTATGTCATGTGCAGCTTTGGTTTGCCCTGCTGTAAAACGAAATTGATGGGATTTTAGCCACAAAATCGTGCATGTTCGGGGGCCCTGCACTTTGAACTACGCTCACAAACTCACAAAACCTCGCAAAGGCACACATTGAAATGGCTCGAAGATTCAAGGGAAACGCAGTGTTTTTGCAGGTGTACATCCGTTGAGCACAGAAATGAATGACATCTTGAATCTTGGCAGGCCTGCAAAGCACAGGCAGTACAGCAAAAACAATAAAGCAAAGGAAAGGTGCAGGGAGGAGCAGTAGCACAAGCTGGTTGATACCACGGTGTTCACCTGCCTATTTCTTGGTTTCGGTTTTCACCCTTACTCTTACTTAGATGCAGATTTGAATATAGAGGTAGATGGAGATGTAAACACAGACGTACACATGGGACTGAAAAATAGACTTAGCTGCATGCTTAGATGTGGACCAAGAATTGAGATATACACTTAAATATAAATATAGACTCAAATACAGACAAACATAAACACTGAAATATACACTTAGAATAGACTTCGTTATGGACTTAGATATAGATTAAGACAAAGACTTGGACATAGAGTTAATATACACCAAAACATAGTCTTAAATACACACTCAGACATGGGCTTAGATGTAGACTTAGATATGGACCTGCATAAAGTCCAAAATATAGACTTAGATATTAGACATACACCTAGATATCTACCTAGATGTAGATCTAGCTATAGACCCAATGATCACAAATGGCATGTAGAGCAGTTTTATTACAATGCGGAAAAACAGACGTAAGACATCAGCAAGAGTAAAGCGGACAATCTCCCCACATGCAGGCAACAGACATCATACCAGCCAATACCCCATCTTTTATCGCTACCCGGGAGGCACAGCGCACGTAGCAAATGAATGTTGGTGGCATGCTGTTGAAGGTGTCCTCAGGTGCGAGTGGCGTGCTTGCGGTTGACCGCCGGCTTAGCTCTAGCCCTCCTCTTGGCAACCAGGAAAGTTTCTCTATCAGTCTCCAGACGGCAATGTTGTGGTTCTAGAACAGCCTTTGAGAAAAATTTCCAAAAAATTTCCAGAAAAATTAAAGCAAAGGAGCTACCATGTCTTTCTTGGTGCCCTAGGCTAAAACCTCATCAGAGAAAGAACTTTGGACTTGAAATAGTTTCTCAAAGATTTGACTGTGGTGTTTTGCTTGCTCTGGTTTCCAGCCTGCTGGTTTCCCAGAGTGAAATTGGTTTCCACAGCCTGAGATTGATGGCAATCTGTCGCATGAGCAGGAGCATCCCGGCATTTCTCCGACTCTGTGATTTCACAATTACGTGTCTATGATTACAAATCGTGAGACATCTAGTGGAACAGTAGGAGGGCAATCTAGACGCAACATATAGTTCCACTAGATGCAAATACACTATGTTCAGCTGTGTGCAAGAGGCTCCTTGATTTGATTTTTTGTGCATGTGTAATGTGTGTTTTTTTTCCCCCATGTGTGCTCATGTGATAATACAACAGACTGATGAGACTTAAACCGAATGCAATTTATGATTTACGGGACTGCATAAAATATCACAAAATTGTGTTCTAGTATTTCTGCTGCCTCTGCAGCAGGAACTTGCAGGTACATGTCACGACCTTTGTACGGCTGTGGACTCAATAATTGGAATTCAAAAACCATGAAAAGTCACATTTTTATAATTTACAGCACTCCACGATATTTAGCAATTTGAGTGGGCGTATTTGGCGAAAACCAAGAAATTGACGTAGCTATAGTGAGTTCAGTGCTTCAATGTTGCCTGGCTTGTGAGTGAAGTTGCAGCCAAGCAATTTTTCCGGTTATCTCTCGAGTCTCACCTGAAAGTGAATCCAAAGCACAGAGTACAAGATCACAGAACCAAAAAACCGTCTACTGGAACAAGCCTGATGTCTAATGGAATACTATATAGTGTTCCAGAAACAGCGCTACTACTGTTCCGCTAGACGCATTTGCCTGCCACTTTTTCATCGCAGGTAGTACAAAATATCCTGTGAAACAGAACAAAATTGCATATAATATGTGATGCAGTCCCAGATGTGTTTGTCTACAGCTGCTCAATGCATCTTTGCAGTCACAGAATTGAACCATGCAGGCGCACCCCAAGTCTGTGGTGAAGCTCTTGACTCATCTGTGGCCACCGGTGCCGTGCTGATTTGACCATAAAAATATTTATTTAGGCGCCTTTGTCCATACGTAATGGTGTGGATGAAATCGTGAAGGGCCTGCTCGGAGCTGAGACTCAAGATGTGACATCGGAATTTACAGGCAAAAAAGCTCTGACCTGCCAACTGTGAGCACCAACAGCCATGCCATGGCAAAGATTGATAAAACCTAGTATACAAATGTCAGCCTGTAGCAAATGGCCTACCGTAAAATAGGTCTGGAAAACAAACACATGTGCATTGAAAAGCTAGATAAAAACCGTTTTCTGAGCACAAAATAGAAAACTGTCGTGGGCAGCAAAAAATTCCACCATCCACACTGGAGGATAAATCAAACGTGCATCTGTTCAGGTTGGTAAGAAACTCATGGATTTGCTTTCTTTGGTGGCCATCACTGCACTATGTTCCAAACATTCTCCTGCCATATGGGGTGTGCTTTGGTGGGTTCAGAGGATTCATAAAACATCCATCGTTGGCCACCTTGTTGGCATGTTCATAGCCTTCCACTTCCACATGGGAAAGCGCTTTGACCAATTGAGTGTCTTGAACATAGGAATCCAAAAAGTGACGTGTTCCAGACATGTGAAACTGGGCTTGACGGCTGCACCCAACCCCTCACCTTCCAGTGCACCTTTCAGAACGTGTTGAGAAAAATACACATTGCCAGTTTAAGGACTACATCATGCAGGCGCAATGCTTCACCTGCAGCAAGCAGTTCTGCACTACTACTGGTTTGTTTCATGTTCAAAACAGAGCCACCCGTTGCTTCGAAAACACACCTTACCCACCCACAAAGCCAATACCAGGTAAATGTTGACAGGAGCCATCCGTGAAGACTAAAACCTCTTCCAAATTGTCGAGGTGTGTAGACAATTTCCAAAAAGATCGAAATTCGCATTGGAAGCACCAAACTCTTTTCTGTTGTTCTCTGGATGGAGGGGGTGTTGGTTGGGCCGGAGTAAGCAACATGGGATCAAATATGTGTCCCTGGAGGTGGGCCATTGGAATATCACTGAAACCTGGAAATTGTTGTAGATACAGGGTGTGAAGCTTAACCTGTTGCCAATGATGCAAGAGTCCAATCCAGCTTCTAATGAACAAAGTGCACTACAAGCATGCTCCAGCTCCTTTTCCCCTATACAATCACAACACAACCGCGTCGTGTTACATTTCGGACCACCAAAACCATGGTCAGAAAAAACCAGGAAAACGACGCTCAAACGGGGTCATCGTGGTTGGACAAGCCATTACCATTACTGCATGAAGAACCATGTTCCTTGTCCCACTAATGGTGGTGCCTGTGATATTCTCCCCTAATTGGCATTTCCATGACATACCAGGACTGTTTGACCATTTGGCTTGTCAGTTGCCGGGCAAGCACGGACACGACACAGAACATCCAATGCAGATCCTCCCATTAATAATGATGCTGAGCTGAAAAACTGTTCCTGATGTGCGACCAAGTGTTTGAGGTGCCAATCCAGTGAAAAATTGGTCTGGTTAAGCAGACAACATGGGCATACACCCAGTGAATGCAGCATCTTTGCCCCACTCATGTGGCCCATTGAATGCATCACCCCCTAGACTGCACCCCCCCTTTCTTCTTGAACAGCAGAAGCAAGGTCAGAAACAATATCCAATGTTGTTTGACAAACTCCATGGCAGAAACCCCCACAACATTGTACCGCTCCGGACAAACAATGCAGACATTTCCTCCTGAAAACCCAAACTAGTACATACCCGCATACACCGCCACACTTACTGGCCCTTTATGGCAAATGCCCCCACTTCTTGGTTCGGACAGCCAGGGGGTTGGCTGTGATCTTGGCACAGGCTGCCAAATTTCCGCCGCGCTTCATGCACCGCACGCGCAGTTTGTGCACCCCATCCAGCGTTCCTGTGGGACCACAAAATCCATGGCCGCAAAATTCTCACAAACAACACCGAGCCTGGCACTGGAGACCAGCGTGTCAAACTGAGGGTCAAATAAAAAAACAGAGATGAGAGGAATTGACTGGGTGTTTGTTTGCACTCAGAGAGAGGAACTTGTGGCACTGACATCCAAATGGCAAGAATTCAACAAAACTGGTCGAAAAATCGGTTGTCATAAAAAAATAACACCACCCGAGCAAGGGTTGTAAAGAATGCGATGTCAAACGCTTTATTACCCGGGCCCTTTTGCAGTGCTCCGGCGTAGTTGCGCCCATGGACAGCTCACCGCATATCATCTGGTGGAAGGTACGCAAACTCCAGAGATGTGCCATGAGCCTAAGTGGAGGATCCCCGGAGGCGACCTGTGGGGACTGCATGCTGGGAGGAGTGGGATGGGCACGTTCGGAAGTGCAAACCGCCAAAGCTGCAACACCGTGTCATTGTGTTTTGGTGGTTGTGCCTCACCCCAAAAAGGGTAATCTGCCCACCGCATGCTTTCAGACAGCATCAGACAGCAACATTCAGGGAACAAACGCAGCAGGACCACTCAAAATGCTGAAAGGGTGGGTGGCCGCCTGCACACGGGCGCATGGCGTGGGGAACATGCTGCCACCATCACTGTGACGGCGGCATGCGCCACACTGGCGGAGCTTTTTGAACGCTTTGTGTGCAACCTGTGGCACCTCCTTGTGCCATGGATTGCGTGTCATGTGATGGGGCACGAGTGAGCAGGTGGGCGAGGGAACGAAAACCGGCATGCGTCCCACTGCATGGCAGGCAGCATTCTCCTGAGGCCTTGCAGGCAGAATGGTTGCAAAACACGCACTGGACGCGCCAGCAGGGGTGGGTGGGGAACTTTCCATATCTGCCCACTGGCCATTCCGCACAAATATGGGACATGACCACGACTACGAGAAATAACTGGACCCACAAGATTTAGGTGGTGACACGGGGGCGTTTTCGCACAGCGCGCGCACAGCGCCAATTATTACGGTGTCCATCCTGGGAACACCATTGCAAACCACCCCCCCTACAGAAGCGCGCATGATCCATTCAAAACAGCGTCGGGGGTGCAGAATTCAGGACCCTGGGACCCGTGGCTACCGGCGGTGGAAAACAGCCGACTTTTCGCACAGCGCACGGTGCGCCCCCCACGCCACACTCTGTTGCAACCATTTCCCCAACCCCTCGTGTTTTCTTGAACAAAAGCCAGTGACGCGCTGCTGGGCCTCTCTGGGAATGCCACCGGTGCGTTCTTTGGCTGACACAAGCCGGAGGACCACATGCAGGCGCTGCCCAACGTAGCCGCTGCTCAAGTGAATCAAGGATCTGCAACCCGACCTGACCTCTGTTTGTTTTGTCAGCCTCCATTTTCATCACCTCCTGGCAAACTGGGGATGCGTGGCAGATGCCAATGAAAATTGATTGCATCACATGCAACTCGACCTCACCGCAGGGTTAGTCCGCTACTTGTGGCTCAAGCGGAACATCGGGCAGCTCCGATCCCAAAATCTCCCTCCAGTGCCAAAGAGACAGGCCTCTGATAGCACGCTGTCTTCCTGTGAAGTGGAAAAAAAAGCTGTGCTCTACAGCTCCGCAGATATGTGGTAGACAGCGTTGCCAGGCATGGGTGCAGTGAGGGTGGCCGAACTCGCTGCCGAGACTGTGCGCCACACCCCTCCCAACCCAGGACGGCCTTGGGCGCCTTCCTGTGGCACCAGTCTGCCAACAAGTACCACCGCGTTTTTCGGAAGGTGCGCCAGCCGCCAGCGAAACCTCCTGAGAGCGCAACCTGGTGGCCCAAAAAAATCCAAAAGGAAAATGAGGTATGGCAACAGCAAACGTATTTCATCAAGGGCGGTTTCGAGATGTGCTTACGCCACACATGCCATGGGCGTAACCTCCCAAACTACCCTCAGGCCACCCTCCCGCTCGCCCATGGAGGTCCCTCAAGCTGGATCAATCCTCTGTATGATGGGCCGCCTCGGCCTGTGATGTGACTGAGATTGGAGTGATGAGTGTCCCCTTGTTGGGGGCTTATAAACTGTTGCGGGAGGTGGGGTTTGAGGCTGGTGACTCGTGTGGAGGTGTGGGCTGACGCAAAATTGTGCCAAAGGTTGGCAGATCTTTGGCAGATCTTACTGTGGACAAGGGGTTGAACTAGTGAGCTTTGTCCCCGGTCCGCACTGCACTCTCCTCTGCTTGCTGCAGGGGCAAGCACAAAACGTGAAAAGACTCCTCAGATGATCATGAGACTGGTACGAGAGAAGGTTATGATGCTGCGTTGCACCATCACTCCCATCGCTTCGCTCTTGCGCCCATCCCCTTACCCTCTTAGTTTATGGCACGAGTGTGCACCCCTTGTCTCTCGTCGTCCCCAGTCATATCTTGGGTTACCGCGCTCGCCCCCAATCCCGGACTCCCTGCAAAGAGGCCTTCGACGGATGACCATTCACCAACATGGGGCATGATCCATGTACGGGTGAACGGATGGACATGAGGCTCCGTTGGAGGTCATGTTCTCGGAACGCGGAGCAAATGAGAGGTATTTGGCCCGACTCTTGGGTCTCCGGGGCCTCATTCATTTGGGTTTCCGATTCTGGCCATGGTCCCATTCCGACCGAAAACTTTCCTGACGTGCCCCGGTCACGTCACTCGCATTACTTACTAAATAGTTGATAAAAGTGAGCTGCGGTTCGCCTCCACCTAACATATCCCCCAAACGTACAGTGCAAAAGTGTGCACACATTGTTCGGACAAAATTCGTTTAACAAAAGCGTCAACTCAAGCGCCAGCCCCGTGTCATAAAACAGAAACAATTGCACTTTGAAAACAACTCTGTACAACGCGATAGCTGTTTCCAACATCCTTTCGCGAAAATTTCTCTCTTTGGACCCAATTCAAGTATCATGAGGGCGTGGTTAGTTTTTTCACCGTTGGGTTGGGTGGGTGAGATTTCGAATATCGTGCGTGGTCTCCGGGGTTGTCCTTCGCCGTGGAGGGCTTCGTGCACGACAAGGACCGGTGTCGCGAGCGTGCTCAAGATGTTGGGAACCGAGATGATTGAGGTTAACGGGGCTAATAGTGGCTCAAGAAGAGGTTCAAACCCCCCCCCCCTCCCGAGCATTGAGTTGTTTGACCGTCCGCGACTCACTAACCCTTCGATGTTAATTGTTATCCCCATATTGCTTCTTTTTCTTCATGCGAATCCAGCGCACGATCATGTCTTGGTACGCTTGTGTTTGCATGTACGCGGGCTTCTTCGTTCCCTTCTTTCCCTTGTTGAGCAACTTCTTCCGCAATTTTTGGTAGTCGGTCTTCTTCATCGCGCCCTTTGCGGGCACAAAGGTATCCTCGGGCCTCCTCTCCCGCTCGGGTGCCTGGCCCTTCGCCTTGTCTTGCCATCTGTCGTGCTTGTGTTGCAAAATATTCAATTTTACCATGTTGTCAACAGCGAACTCGACGAACAACCGCCTATCTTGACCCAAGATTGTTGGGTTGTTGTTGACTCTGCGAAGTGCAATTAGAGCATGCTCGTGGTGCCGGAAATCCACAAATCCATATCCGCGTGATGCCCCTCGACGAGTTTCGTCGCGAACCACCTTGACTTGCCTGATGGTTGGGTCCGACCCTTTCTTCCGCCCCTTGCGGTCTGTTGCTCGCGTGTCCCAATCACCACATGGGTCTCCTTCCCTCGCGATGTGGTCCTTGACGGGCTTGAGGAAAATTTGCCGGAGTCGCTCTTCGTCCACATCACGAGAGATGCCGTGCACACACAACCGGGTTTTTGACACGAAGAAGTTGTGATTCTTCAACTTCTTCTTCTTCATGGTGTATCGTGCTTCAATCAAATCCATGGTTCCAGGTAGCAAACCCTCGGCCGCCGGAGTCCCAGGTCGAATCCGGCCTTCCCGTGCCAAATACAAGTTTCTCGAGTCTTTCTTCCGCTTCAAAGCCTCCTTCCGGGCTTGTCTCGTTTGATGCTGGGCTTCATCCCTAGAAACTGCCCTCGAAACTATCAAGCGCCAACCTTGCCACGAGATGGCCGGTTTTGACGCTTCGGCAACCTCCGAGTCTTCCTTAAATCTAGCTTTCTTCTCTTGTTTCTTACTTGGCGGCAAGAAGGTGTGCGATGCATTTTCCTCCTTCTCCTCTTCTCCAAGCAACTTCAATTCCAACTCCTTCTGAGCCTCCTCAAGGCAAAGTTCCATGCTTTCTGGCTTCACAAAATGGACGAAAGCACTTCCGGTTGGGTTGCCGGTCTCTTTGTTGGTTACCAAAAACACGCCCTTCACTGGCCCGTACTTTTCAAATCGTTCCTTAAGCTGGCCTTCCTCGGCGATCAAGGGGATATTCCTCACGAAAAGCGTTGGAGGTTGCCGAACAGGCTTCCTTTCACCATCGTGAACACGTTGATGCTTGGCAGGGGGTTCCTCGTCACTATCTTCGGCGTCATCGTCTCGAAGTTCATCCCACAAACTATCATCGCTGTCGCTATTATCACCTTCTCCTTTCTTTTCTCTTGGTTTCTTAGGTTTTTCATCTCGCGGTGGTTTTTCCTTCCGCGTCAAGAGAGAATCTTCCACCAAGGTCCGTGGTTTCAACTCGATCGTTGACGGCTTTGTTGCGGCTGGGCCACTTCGGTCGGATGCCGGCGTTGAGGTTTGGGCATGACTCGGGCCAGGCTTTGTGGGCTCATTTGCGGGCTGAACTGCCTCGCCCTTCAGTTCTTGCTCTTCGCCTCGCTTTTTCTTTTTTGCTTCTTTTCGCTCTCTCCTTTTCTGTTGAGCCTCTGATTCGAACCCGAGCAACTTCTTCATGACGTCGGCATACTTGTGCTTCTGGTTGCCGACCTTGGCTTGTTTCTTCTTCGTTTTGAGAGGTTTGCCATGGGGCCGTTTCGACACGGGTTCCTCCTGTGGTTTTGGGTCCGTTTTCTTTCTCAAACGTGCCTTCTTTTCTTTCAATCCTTGTTTCCTTGCTTTTTTGGCCAACTTCAGATCTTTATTGGGGTCCTTCCTCTTCACCATTGCCGAAAGACAACTCCTCAAAAGCACCTAAGTTGCACATGACAATTGGGGGGGCCGATGTGACGAGGGGGGTGTTTTCAAAATCAAGGTATGCGCAAAAATGTATGTATCTTTCGTGAGCCGTCAAGATTTTGCTATTGCCGCCATTGCCGAGTCTCTTACTCCTCACCCGCTAACCCGCTAACCCGTAAATCGCTGTCGGCATAGCGGGGTTGCTTTTCAACCTTTTCACCCGATAGAGAGTCCAAGCAATCACGAACCAATTGCCATATCCAACGGCTCGTGGAAAGCCAAGGCCTTTCTGTGGGAAAGGTGGGATCAGCAGTGTTTACTCCTTTTAAAAACAACATCCACGATGAGACACGGAAGATTGGAGTACAATTTGAAAATGAAAAGCAAGAAATTTATCTGCACCTGCAAGATGGGCAGACCACGCACGTTCATGTCACCACTGTAAACGGTATCCTCCAGTTTGGGCAGCGCCAAAAAGCAAGTCTTGTCGCCTTCAACAGACGCAACAAGAACCTAACAACACAAGTGCAATACAGGAGTTTCCTAGAGGGATTCGGTGAAAACCTATGATTCTTGTTAGAGAACCAGCTGAAGAAGCTGCCCTTATTGCCCGCCTGCTGTTCCTCCAAGGTCACTGGGCTCCCGAGGAGTGCTTGGGTGGGCAAGTCTAGCTGGGGGAGAGTTGGCTCCCTTGATCCACACCTCCTCTACCCTTCCTCCCTCTGCATGATCAATAGAGTGAGTACTATGCCATAGTTCTCGCCCAATGACCCAATATAACTGTCCGACAGTATTACTGTATGGCCTCGAACTCACCTGGACGGTCGCGGTGACTAGGCGAGAAGATTCGCAGGCTCGATCCGGAAGACAATCGACTGGACTACCAGACTAGAGACTGTCTTCCTGTATCCTCGCCTACTCTCGTCCCCTGTCGTACCTTCGGGGACTTCTAAACCACTGAGCATTCAACCAAGCGGAGAATTAAAACTAGTGTGGCCCTTACTGTTAGATTGTAACACGTGTGCAACGAGACGAAGTCTTTCTCATAGTGTTGAGGTCAGGTGAGTATTTTGGTACATAGTGACCTCCACTTCTTTCCATCTTGTTGAGTTGTGCCATTGCAACCCCGTGCACACAAACCTCCACATTTGCATCTACGTACACTTGAAAGTGTGTTTCAACTGCTTCTTTTTGTCCCATTTGGCCAAAAACTGGCCAGAGGGAAAAGGGTGGTTGTGTCGTCAGCTATATAAATATCTTGAACGATTCTTGAACGTATGTGACCACATATGGATATCACACGCAAAGCGAAAAAGCGCCGGCTTGGAGTAACCAAAAAGCATGCATGCATACACATGTGCGCCCACGTGGGCACCCAAGGAAAAACAATAACATTGATCATGCTTGTGTTGCACTTAGCTTTCTGGAATGAATTGATCCATTGAAGAGCATTGCCTGTTTGCTCGTTGCAAGAATCATCCTCTACTAACGTCTTTGTCCCCGAGCCGCAAAAGGGACATCGTAAAATTACGCGTACTACGAAGCCTCGTACTACGTACCAACAAGCCGTGTATCAAGCCAACACTCAAGCCAAGTACGCCGCAAATACGCCCCGACCCGGAAACAAACCAACCTCAAACTCAAGCTCTTCAACGATGCCGCCGAAACACTACTGCCGATCATGCAACACCATGGGAACGCATACCACCATCAACTGCCCCAAGAACCGACGCAAAACCAACACCGCCGACCCGAAGCGTGGTGGAAAAGGAAAGGGCAATCGCAAGCGATGGGACGACGGCGAAAGAAAACTCGAGTGCATCATCTGCGGCAAAAATCATACAGCTTGGGACTGTCCCGAGAGACATGATTGCGAGGACGTAGATGCAGACGGCAACATCGTGAGAGACGAGATCTGCTTCAACTGTGGGCAGCGCGGGCATAGGTCGTGGGACTGTACCAAAATCACCGGGCGGAAAAGAAATCTCCAAAGAGTATTGACCAATCTCTCAAGGTGGAGAAAAGCGAGGGACGAGGGCCTAATCTTCGAAGACATAATGCTACTACCACCAAAATCGGAACGCCCAACGACACCACACGAGCGTCAAGACCGCAATTCACACGATGGCGGGGACGAGGAAACACCGGAACGCCACCACATTCTTGTGCAGACACATGAACGATACAAGTGGACCCCGGCCCACATCGAGTACATCGTGGACCAACTCAACACCGATACGGAGCCCGACATAGAAGTCCAAGGATCAGAACTCCTACTTGTATTTCACAATGGAGAGGACGCCAAGACCGCAATGTGGAACGGCGAAGGACTTATTGATGCCGACGGAGATGCCATGACTTTGAAAAGAACATCCGCGCCCACACACGCTGACGTGGACCAACCAAGATCCGAAGGTGCCACACGAACGAAGGAGAAGAACAAAGAAAAGGAAAAGGAGAAGGCGGAACCCGCGCCCAAGAAGACCACCAACGTGGCCACGCGAGAACACACGAAAAATCCAACCATGGGCCCACCGGAACCGATCCCAGCAACAACAACACGGGCTACGAAAGAACTCCAAGGACGAGTCGATACACTCTCCGGGCGTGTCACAAATTTGGAGTCCACCACCAAATCCATCCAAAAAAGCGTGGGAACATTCAAGTTACAGTACAACGCGCACCAAGCCTTCAACGCAAAATGTTTTGAACAACTGCTTAAACAACAAAGCCTTGCGGTGCCGGAAGCGCCGCCGGATGTCACACTTGATGAATCTGAAGCCGCACTTATCCATGGCACACAGGAAGACCCCGAAGACCGTGAACCCACACCAGATGAGGGTGACACCCACATGCGAGCACAAGTGTTGGAGAAACGAACCGCCTCGGAGGCAGCCAAAACACTGAGGGGTGATACGGGAGCCGAGGTCCAGACGAAGTGGGCAAATGTCAGAGGAGCATCACGAAAATTGGAAGCACATCTAGTGCGCGTCGACCTATCATCCAGGAAGGATGTCAACGGAGTGGCAGTGCTATGCACCGAGGACACAGACACGAAGATAATCCGCTGGGTACCCGAAGGTGACCTCTACGAATCCAAAGACCAGGCACACGAAGCCATTGGACCCAAAAGGAATAAGCCCGATCCTCCGGCAGCAAGTGCCGGACAACAGTAACACCACCCACCTCACAGCCCGCCCCCACCCCAGCACACCCCACACGCACACGCATCCGCCGCCAACGATGGTCACGCCGTGCAAAGGCCAAAACCAAGACACATCCAGAGGCACGACAGCAAATCCGCCGGGAAATGCGCGCCGCCCAAGATGCAGCACGACAACGACGGCTACGAATGCGATCTGCCCGACGCAACCCAACCCCGACCACAACACTGCCACGGGAAGCATCCCAACACACCATCCCAGAAGACCGCTCCTCCGATGAGGAGCCCATCACTGAAGGTACACCCCGCACCCCAACCCCTACACGCACACCCCGAATGCCATGGGCCAAACCATGGATCCACAAGCCACAAACACCACAGGAGGTACAACCCCGGGAACACCCGCCCACAGCAACACTGCTACGCCAGCTGCAGAGTGGTATGGCAAGAGCCGACAGAGCAGCACGCATGATCGATGCACTGGCCGCAGCGGCGGAGTACCGCAGCGCACACTGGCTCACTACAGTGACCAGGTTTGATATGCACCAACCTCTACAACCACCTACCGCCGATGACCAGTTCATCCACTCCTTCAAACGCCGCGTACTGCAATCAGCCAGCACCACCCGCCTGTGGACACACTATGCGCAGACACACGCATACCGCCACTGGGCGGAAGTGGCTGATCATACCATCGCTGAATATACAGACATACTGCGCGTCTATGAAAGGCAACTGGATGCCTACTGCCGAGAACACCCAGACGCGTGGACAGTACCAAGCCAATGGACGGAGATGTGGACTGGCCTATTCGACATCCAAAAAATTCGAGGAAGCCTGGCCATTGAACACTGCATGGTACCACATGCGGGCACCCTGGCCGTCGAGACGACAGCACTGGGGGCCACTGCGTCTACAACCCCACCGTCACCCGATGATACACGCCGACCCCCACATGAGCTATGGATAGTACAACCAAATATGGACCCGGACACGTGGATACAGCACCGACAGCACAATCCACATCTGGGGTACATTATTGGGGTCCGGGATTCGGAATCCCACTGGAACACGCAGCTCAAGACAACATCATCAAGAGGCCGAGGGTTCCAAGTATGTTCTGTACAGGAATCCGTCCTACTACAGTCAAGGTGGCTCCGCCGAATGACACGCACCCGAGGACGCGACCGACGACGACACGCAACCCAACACACCACCATCACCTGGTGGTACTTCCCACCAGTGCAACTGCCTGCCAAGGAGAGATACAATACGCTGGACATACACACCTACACTGCCGCACTACGAGGAAAATTCCAGACCCGCCAGGGCAGATGGTACCTACCTCCAACATGCTTTCTGCCACGATCACAGGTCACCCGAGAGTACGATCACCTATGGGATGAACTGGCAAACGAACGGAAGGCCATCCTGGACTCCGGGCAAGCACAAGGCCATGAACGACTTGCGAATAACCTGAACAACACCATCGACATCCTGAAGTACAGTCCATGCCGCCACATCGCAAAGGTTGCAGGACTCAGCAAGGCGCTGTACAGCCCATTGGACAAGCCTGGGTACTACGTATACGCCATGCTGCACAAGTCAATGGGCCGAGTGTACGTCGGCATGGTGGGAAAGACCGGGCCTAGACCCATGGTGGACCGGGCCTGGGAACACTACGCCGCAGGACGACCGACTCCTACACGGGTGGACAAGGAAATATTCTACAAGACTATGGAGAACCTGGGGCGCCATGACTGGATCATGGTGCCACTCGAAGTATGCCACTCACACGCCGTGCGTGCGGCTGAGCAGCGGTGGATGCGCCGACTGGGCAAGGTATTCAACAAGGAACAGAAGTACAAGGGCAGCCGCTGGGCGACCCTCAAGGGACCACTGAGAGAACGAGGCTGGACTTCCGTGAACTGCATACGTCGACTAGCCCATGATGAGCTCCGCCGTCAACGCACACACACCAGCTCCAGGCTCCTGCTACAACTGCTGCTGGACTCCAAACGCCACATCGACCCCGACAAACACGCCATGCTGCTCCACAAAGTCCGCCACAAGCTGTGGCAACGATGCCGAGTCCGTATCCCCACCATCATCACGATCCCCTACCCAGTGGGAAACCAAACATCCCTGCGGGAACTCAAACGCGCCTACCGCATGGTCCTGGGTCGCAGCGGACTACCACAAAGTACGGTGGAATACATTGAGTCCGTCACGAGGTTTGTCGGAAAGCGGGGACCCACCGTAACCGAGATCCTGAGCAGCCGTGCAACAAAGTGGACGTGGGACGACATCGAGCACTATGCCACAAGCCCATGCAACTGCCACAGATACAGCGGAGTTACAAAAATCGACAACTGTGTCTTCGTCAGGGACCCGAAACAACAGGCAGTCATACACGGCAAGCAAGCGATGATCCTGAACCAAAATGCCAAGAACTGCACGATCCCCAAATGGGAGACCATGCATGAGGCCATGACCAACACCATCAAACAATTGGGACGAGTCAGTGGACCGCAGCGCGAGCAAGTGCGGGAAGGGGCGTACATTACCTTCATGGAGGACCTGACCAACATGTGGCGTCAAGCAAAACAGCAGGTGCCACCACAACTCCATGCTGGCCTGTTACAGGAGTTCACCGAAAATGCACACCGCAAAGGGCTCATGTTCACTGCCGTCGACAAGAACGCCGGAAAAATCGCCACGATCTGCCGCAAGCTGTACTGCCAAAAATTACTAGGGACATTCCAGGACAAGAATCAATTCCGCCACGTGAAAACGAGCAAAACCACCATGGAAGCCAAGGCAACATGCCTCCAGCGTATGTACCGAGCTGCACAACGATTTGGACTGGACGACCAGTGGCAATGGGGCGCAGGCAAGACTTGCCCACACGCGTATATCATCCCGAAAAACAAGATGGCGGACCGCACCGACAGCGAGTGGAAGCAGCGGGTAATCTTCAGCTACGCTAAACATCCGTTAAAGGCCTATTCACGACTCATGGGGAGAGCACTCACGATAATGGTAGAGCAAGGCGCACGCACACTCCAAACACTGGAAATGACACGCCTGGATGGCGTTGTGTCATGGGCACAGCGCGCCAACACACGACTGCGACACACTCCTGATGGCACACCATGGGAAACACGGGCGTGCGCACAACATACAGCGAGCACACCACAGGCCACACACAGCGACCCCCTGTACACTATGTGGGAATTGGACATAAAAGATTTCTTCCCCTCACTGAACAGAACAGCCACACTGAAAGCAGTGGATGCACTGCATGCACTCCTGGTCCAGAAGCTCAACAAACGGGTGAAAAAACAGGAAGGTATGTGGTTCGCCCTGCACAAGGAGCACAAAAAGCTGGACAGGGTGGGGCAAGGGTCCAAAGAGCAATTCCACAATGTACCATATGCTGCACTGAGAGAATTCCTGGAGTATGAACTCCACCACAATGCGCTGTTCTGTGTCGGAAACACAATCCTAGAACAAATCAAAGGTGTGGCAATAGGAGGAACGTGCTCCGCACAGTTGTCCAGTATTTTCACCATGGTACAGGAGCACAGGTTTTACTCAAAACCATGGACAGCACAGAAATCTCTGATCAACCAACATTTCCCTGTACATATGGTACCCACCCGACCGTTCCGCTTCAGGGACAACCTGGTGGGACAGGGCTTTGCACTACAGCACCTAAGTGCAGTCCAATCATTCTTTGAGAAGTTATATACCCTGAAGCTGCAGGAGGAGGGCGTGGGCACCCACCTACCCACCCTTGAGGCCGTACTGCACACACACCCGCTTTCAGGGCACATAGACATCTCACTGAAAAATAAACTGCAGGACCAACAGACCCTCAGCCCAGGCCAACAACTCATCAGGTACCCAGATGCACACTCACCTAATGCCAGAGCAACCCTACAATCCCTCATCCCTGCACTTGCTAAAAAATGTGTACAGTACTCCAGCACAGGTGACCTGTTTGCAGACAATGCCACCACAGTGCACAGGGAACTGACAGCGAAGGGGTACCCCCGGTCCTGGTGGGAGAACAAGTTCAAGCTGCACCTGCTGCAGCACACCAGGAACACGCCACACCAGGAACGCACCAGACAACTATTGCGAATGTTTAATGCCACAAGGGCGGGGAGAACCCCGGACACCCTGCCCTTGTCGTCAGCTATATAAATATCTTGAACGATTCTTGAACGTATGTGACCACATATGGATATCACACGCAAAGCGAAAAAGCGCCGGCTTGGAGTAACCAAAAAGCATGCATGCATACACATGTGCGCCCACGTGGGCACCCAAGGAAAAACAATAACATTGATCATGCTTGTGTTGCACTTAGCTTTCTGGAATGAATTGATCCATTGAAGAGCATTGCCTGTTTGCTCGTTGCAAGAATCATCCTCTCTGAAAAGCCGTGACGCGACGAGGAAGAGGGGCAAACGCGGAAAAAGGTTGAAGTGCTTTTTGGTTGTTGGCTGTGAGGGATGCACGTTTCATCTGGTGCATCAAGACACCGGTTCAAACCACATCATGAAATCATGATTACAACAATGCAGTGCAATGGTAAAAGTTGCGGCTGAGAACCACATCAATCGCAGCTCCCATCAACAGCTTGTGGGAGGATGAGAGATTAATGGTCACGAATTCCTCCATTCCCACTCCCAACCCCATTAAACCACATACACCACTGGGTACCTCGCCGCTTGCATGCTTTGATGGTTTGGTTTGATTGGTGTGACGTTCGCACATGAATGACGAGAAGCACTCTCCGCCCTCATGGCATTACAAGTCTGTTTTTCCTTGGGAACGAATCACCTGCCAAAAATTGCCCAAGTACCGTATTAGAAAAGATGTAGACCCCAACTCGATGTTTCTTCTACATGAAGAATGGTTACACTTGCACCTGTACAGTGAATGAGTCTAACCTGCCACCCAATGGCACACAGCAAGTGACATTCTATTGTTTGTGGTAATGATTCATTCACTCCTTGCCAATACAACACTCAACACTGAAACACTCACTTTCTAAGTGTCTAATTTCTTTTCGAACATATTGGCGCAGTGGCGGTTTGTTTGCTTTGTCTCGCCTTGGGGGACCATTGCCCGTGTCTTGCCACTTGACAAAGCAACAACTTTAAGCAGTGATTTTTGAAAGGAATACACCTACGTTAAAACTGCGGCGGGGAACCCCCATGCGTCAAAAAATTCACAATTTGCCATGAGCCGTGGTTGCACACCCGCCATCGCCCCACGCGCCGCGGCTGCCATTCAAAATGAACCCCACTTCATCGGCATCAGCCAAGCAGTGGAGGGGACTGTTTGGGCGCAAAACCATGGGGCGCAAAACCACCAGGCTGGAACACCAACAGTTGCGTAACTTTCATAGCCCCTGTCACATCAACTAGCCCTTGGATGAGTGAAGCGTGACTACCCAAGTCCCTTCAAGGGACTTACATGTGTCCATCCTCTGCATATTGCAGACACGCAACAAAACACCGAAGGAATGGCTCCGCATTCCGTGCCTCTTCGGATGCAAGCCAACAAGGAGCATTTTGGAGCGAAGATAATTCTACACTCGTGCCAAAGCGATTCGCGTCTAGTGCCACACAACTGCACCGTTGCATTGCCGCCGTGTCCGCGAGCGGGAGAAAACAGGGAATATGTAGTTGGTCACCAGCTGCCGCCCCAATCATCATATCTTGTGTGTTGTATGTGGTACTTGCACGTTTACATATGAACTAACCCGGATGGAGGCCATGCCGTCGTTACTACAATCATCAAATCACTCTCTCCCTTGCGGTGGTGAATCCCCTAGGGAAGTGGGTTTGGATTGCTGGGCAAGTAAACATCCTCAAGTACTTCAATGGCCACTGGTTGTTGTCGTCGGCAGTGTATTCGACCCTCAAACAATCTTCAGCATTCAAGAGGCCTTTCATACTTTTGTATGAACAAGGGTGTCTAACATGGTGGTAATTGGCTTGCCAAGTTTTTTTGCTTCAACCCTATGCCCCCCCCAATGGACACAAGTGCATGCACATGTGTGGCATTACGTTTAACCTCGATGTCCTGGTCACGTGTTTGGTCGTGCACAAAAACAATGCAGCAACATCGCACGTGACACAACTTAGGGGTGCCCAATCGTGGGGGCTTGACCCCCAATCTTTTGTCATGCGTATGCCGAATTCATGCATGGGCATTCACTGATTAACTCGGCAAATGTGCCGGGAAGTGGTGGGCGTTTTTAAGTGTTGGAAGGGGGGGGGGGGGTTGGCATAACACTTGGTTGTGTGGCTGTTTGCACTTGGCGGCGCCTATTTGCCTCTTGCCACTAGATGTTGCCCTTCCCTTGAACCCTTTCCCTCCGGGCGGGGGGGGGGGGGGTCGGTGGCTTGTGCCGTGCCGCACCGACGGCAACAATACGAAGCCGGAAGGGTCGGTATGCCTAGGTATGCCCAGGTATGCAACCGATATACCAGGAGCAAGCAACTTGTAGTGCAGCTCCACCAAACACAACAAAATCGGGCAGCGATACTGCATAGTGCAATGCACATTCCATGGCGAAAGGCCTCGGTGCCCCGCACCCCCCTTGCCCCTAGCACGGCACGGCATGGGTATGTTTTGTGTGTCCAAGATTGTCGGTTGTGTCCACTGGTGTGTTATATCCGGGGCATGGGCCCGAGGATATCCGCAGATATCCGGGGCATATGACCCGGGATACAGCAGCGGTGATATCCTGGGTCATATGCCCCGGATATCTGCTGATATCCCTGGGGCATGTAGCAAATCATCAAATTTGTAGATTAATCACCGGGAACAACAGAATGACCTAGGGTTGTGACCAATCAATGAAACCGCCTTTCCGAGGTGGTTCCAACGAGCTAAGGAAGAGAAGGCCTCTAATAGTGCCACTTTGTCACCAAAGCGTGAGGTCGTGTGTGTTAGCCTCAGTCCAGTCAAAGTAGAGAAGAAACGGAAGGATCGGACACCTTCTCCATCCTCTCCGAAGATCGTCATTGATCTAACAGCGGAGGAGGAGTATGCCACCTTCCCGTTGACACAATTGAGTGAGAAAGAACCTTCTATATATGTGCTCAATGAGAAAGAGAGCATGGTATATGAACGTGAGATGTACCGTTCTCGTGCCTGGGCTGCCCCAGCAACACCTGCCAAGGCCCCAGTAAGTCAAGATTTGTCCAGTATTCCATCTCCTTTTGCCCAGGCTGCATTTGAAGAGCAACCCCAAAAAAAGGTGAAAAAGGACGTGCAGGTGAAAAAGGAAATGCAATGTTACCGTTGTGATTATGCCATTAAGAAGAATGCAGTTGGTGGCCAATGATCGGTCACGTGTGACAGTTGCCATGCTGTGTACCATATGTCTTGTGCCAAGCTCAGGTTTCCTCCGAAGTTTGGTTCCTGGGCCTGCGAATCTTGTGTCAGAGACATGATTGGCTCCCAATAGACCATCTATATGTGCCTATATTCCATGTTTGTAGAGAGCTTACTTGTAGCACCATGAGAGAAAGTGTGTCTCGGATTTGTTCCACTTGAAGTGTTGAGGCATCAAGGGCGAGGGAAGGGTTGCGCGCAAGGATCCCGGGTCATATGCCCCGGATATCTGCGGATATCCTCGGGCCCTAATGCCCCGGATATAAGAATTGGGCCTAATGACCCGGATATCTGCGCTGTATCCCGGGGCATATGCCCCGGATATCTCCCTACGGTCGATATCCGGGGCATATGCCCCGGGATACAGCGCAGATATCCGGGTCATAGGCCCAATTTTTGTATAGTGGTCCTTTTGGCGGCTCGGTATGGCGTTGTAGTATGTTGTTTTGGATAGTGCCCATTGAAGTGTTAAGTTTGGACCACCGACCCCCCCCACATGTGCAAGCACCATGAAAGTCAAGAAACTGATGGTTAGACCGGGTCCTGGTGCTTGGACAAGGCTGTGCTTGTATGTGACGCGTGGCACCAAAAGAACGTATGTCACCGAAAACCAGCCCATACCTCACCCTAAGCGCAATTGTAGGGCACTAGTACATAGGCAAATTTCAGCAAGTGCTGGAGGTCTTCACTACCCAACAGGGCTCTGCCTGTTGCCAATTGCAGTGGTTGAGGGAGTGGTTGTTTTGCCTCATCTTGAACAATTCCACATGCTTGCCCTTTGGGGCACGCTTTTGAGCAGGCTTGGCTGCAGGTTTTGGAATGGGTGTAGGCTTCCTATTCCTTGGGACAAAATTGTCATCAACCAAATCTTTGGTGTAGTAAAGCTTGCCCTCAAATGCATGGCCAAGGCCCCAAATCCACGGCCCGCTTTGGCCCACACAATCTCCGATTCATCATCCTCCCCAGAATCTGAGCAAAGCGATGAATCATCCAAAGCAAGGAGCTCTGAGTCAGAATCAGTGCCACTGTCATGATCAGAATCAGAATCAGAGTCGGGCTTGGCGGTTGCCGCGTGGTGCTCCGGGAAATCAAAATCCTCTGGTTGGCTCAACTTCAGCCACTGGGGAAAATAGCTTTTCGCATGGCAGAGCACAACTCATCATGAGAAATTGCATGCCACACTTCGGAAACCCACTTCCCAAATTGATGGCGATGGGAAGGGCTGCGGATTGGGAAGAGGACACGGTCAAAAGTGGCATGATGCTCAATCTCATGCCCATTCCTTATGTGTTTGAGATGAATGAAATCATCCCCACGCGTAGAACGACCGATAATAGTGCGTGACAGGCAAGCTAGGAGTAACGTTAGACAAGGCGGTGCTTCCGCAAGAGGGAGGGGTTGTCGTCTGCCAGGTTTTTAATTCTGCCTGCTTGAGGAAAGTTGCTCATGGACGGCCCGATTCCACTGGTCGACGAGGCTGTGCCACCTGATCTTCCCACCCTACAGACGAGCCGGCAGGGTGACATCTTGCATGGTGCAATGTACCCTGAGTACTGTGAGTAGCACCCCACCCGCCCTGTGCAAACACAGTCACACTGTGGGGGGTGCGTGCCGCATAGATGCACATGGCTGCGGGGTTGTTCCGGAGTACTTTCAGTGGACGAGCTCGGTGGCCATTGGACCACTGGTCGGATAAGTACCCGAGCAGTCGGACGTTTCGGGAGTCTCAAAAAAATTGAAACCAGTCCTCCTCTTGCCTTTTTTCCTTCCTCCTAGTTGCTCCTAGTTAGAGAATGCGGAGGCCTTGCCTGGGGGTCCTGCCGCATCCACCGTGCCATGTAGCTTCGCTTTGAATGCGACCATGAGCGGCGGGCCGCCGCCAGAGAAGACGAAGCAACGGATCCGCAAGAAGAACAAGCACTACCTGAGCACCGCCGCCGTCAACGATGAGAAGCGCGGGATGTGGCTGCAATGCCGCTTGCACGACGCCAAGCAAGGCCGCGACTTCTTGCACAGGCGGCGCAAGGCTGAGCGCAAGGCGGCCTACTTCGCAGCCAAGACAGGTCGGCCAGACTCCTTGTCGATCCCCCTGCCGTACAAACCATCCCCAGCCCCCCACTGGCCAAAGATCAGAAACAAGCGCACCCCCAGTCCCCCGGCTGTGTTTGTGTGTGATTGGGTGGTCGGGGGCCCACTTTTGCCAGCAGGGACAGCATGTGGTGACGAGCTCTGAGTCATACTGACTTCTAATTTGTCCGATTTTGTTTGCACAGCTCAACCGCATCTCTGACCAGTCGTCGTGGTTGCATCCGCTGTGCTCCCCTTCGCTCTTTGACAGAAAAAAAAGAACTCCTTCCCACACGTCAACCCCCCCCCCTCTGTTTGACACCGATTTCCATCCTCATTCAACTCCCTTTTGAAGTCATCTGCCTTTGAGTGGGTGCAATCCAGTGGCTCTTGGGAGATGGCGGTGTTGCACCGGGTGGTTCTACCAAAGATTCCACCGACACCTTCGATTCGCTCACCTTTAACAGTTGTCACGCAACCCCTCTATCAGGGGTGCATCAGAAGGGAAGGAACCGCAGAGGCGGCCCCAGAGGCGGTTAGACAGGCGGTTGGAAGGGGTTGCCAAAGCGGTTGGGGGCGGTTACTGTCGGTTACAAACTCCATCGAGGCTGGCACCTGCCGTCAGGGGGGCAGTGGCTGGGCATAGGCTGGGCGCCCTGGAGGGGGGGGGGGGGGGCTACCTTGCCCCCTTCCAATGCATCCCTGCCCTCTATTCATAACACAGAGTCCTGAGGTCGCAGAACCTGGCCTACTTGAGGGGCTGCCCGTTACCACGGTTGACCAGGGTCTACGCCTCTGGCCTCGCACTCCCCCTCTTGCACGGGAGTGAGGCACAAACCTCTCACTCCCCCGCCCTTGCTTCTGGTGGAAGAGCCCACACACCTGGCCAGGCATTGTGAGGGCTGACACCCCCCTCCAAACCAGGCTATTGCTTGGTCTACCCCTCGCGGGGGAAGGGGCAGGGATGCATTGGAAGGGGGGCAGGTATCCCCCCCCCCCCCTCCAGGGCACCTAGCCTATGCCCAGCCACTGCCCCCCCCAACGCCAAGTGCCAGTTTCAATGTTGGGGCATCGGTTCCCCTCATCCCCCGGGCCCGGCTTTGTGGAGCTGTGTTGACTAAGTCCGCGCAAACTTTATGTTGGCGTCTGACTGCCCCCTCCCCAGGGATGCATTAGAAGAGAAGGGACCTCAGAGGCGGCCCCAAAGGCGGTTCGGCAGGCAATTGCAGGAGGTTGCAATAGCGGTTGGGGGCAGTTATTGTCGGTTACAAATGCCATCGGTGGTATGGCTTGGGGCTGCATCTGCAGTCCAGTCCAACAGCAAGTACAGGGTTGGGCATGTCGCCTTGGATTTGTTGTTCTTTTCTGCGGCTCTTGGCTGATCACCATTCGCTGCCCTTCCCTGCCCTTTCCTGCAAGGAAGGTCCACCAAGCCGCTGTTTTGGTCCGGGTAGGGGGGGGCTGGTGGGCCGTAGATTTGGCGTGGGAAATTTGGCGTTTCAATTCGGCCGCCAAACTACTCACACCGAATCCAGGGGCTTCCGGCTTTGTCCCCCAGTCCCCTTGTGCTTTGCATGCTCCATGTCTCATTTTTGTTCCTTGCTGCCGCCAAATTTCCCACAGCCAAAGCAACTAGCCCCCCCCTCCCCCCCCAAAGGGATGCATTGGAAGGGAAGGGACCTCAGAGGCGGCACCAGAAGCGGTTCGATACGGTTGGAAGAGGTTGCCAAAGCAGTTGGGGGCGGTTACTGTCGGTTGCAAATGCCATTGAGGCTGGCACTTGCCGTCAGGGGGACAGTGGCTGGGCATAGGCTGGGTGCCCGGGAGGGGGGGGGGGGCTCACCCCCCTTTCAATGTACCCCTGACAACCCACCCTGCGCCATGCGCCGTGTCGGGCCACGCGGGGTGGCGGCTGCGCGGGGGTGAGCTTGGCCCGTGCCCTCTTGCGTTGGGTGCGGCACTGCGACGGGGGGTGACGGGGATGGCAAGCGTGAAAGCGTTCCCCAAAGGTGGTCTTCCCCGCGGGAGTCTCACATCGCTGAAAATGGATGGGCCGTCTCCGTGCGCGGCGGTTTCGCACTTGCTGCACCTGGACGCTTCGAGCTTGGCGTCCAGGGGATTGTTTAGTGGCCGGTCGATACGGTCCAGATACCGTCCTTTTGTCCTTCGTTCCTTCATCAAATCAATCAATCCATTCAACCAAACAAAAAGGCAACGTTGAGAAGGTGACAAATAGACAAAGCAATTTGTTGTTGTTATGAATCTTCAAAATTGTCTAATTAAAATTGAACAATTACCAATATTTCGAGGGCATATTCTATATTTATGCCCTCAGATCCATTTTTAGAAGATTCCGGCAGAATGAAGGAGTGAATGGGATGTGGTCTTGGAATTTGAAGTTGAATGTTTAAATGAATGGAGAAATGGTAAAAGGAAGGGGGCAAGGCTTCATTGCATTGGATCAAGTTGAATTGGATGATGCATTTGCTGTTTTCATGAAAGAATTGTCTGAGGCCACAAAAAAGTGTGTGTACCTAAAACCGGCTTCCGTTTTCCGGCTCCGTTAACAAATCCCATTTCCCCCCCCGAGGGCAATCTTTGTGATCTGGTGGGGGGCGAGTCGGCCAAAGTCCCACGAAGGCCAGGATGCCCCCCGGTACCACGAAGCAATCCCATGTTCGCGTTCGGCAGCGACGGCTCGTTGCCGGTGGCTCTGTGTCGACTGGCGGCCCGGTTGCCATTGAAGTACCACCTGGCGCGGTAGCCACGCCCTCGCGTCTGCGCAGGGGACCCCAACCAGAGCCTGCGGGTGCTGGGCCAGGCCTGCCGGCTGTACCGGGACAGCGCGCACGCGCAGCAGGTCGAGACCGGCGCCTCGCTGATCCCGTGGGACGGCGATCCCCGCGTCACCATCGACCGGTTCGACGCGCGCACGCACCTGTCCTACTACGCGGAGCCGCCGGCGCACCCCCCGAAGCTCACCAAAGAACAGGCCGCCGAAGAGACTCGGCTGACGTTCGAGAGGTGGTCATGCGCGCGCGCGTGCCTGCGTCACTGGCTCGTCTGTTCAGGTGCCGCCGCGTGCGGTGGGGCCGGCGGCGCGCCCCCTGGGGGCGGGCTGCGGTATGCTAGGGTAGCGACAGGGACGCCCACAGGCGGGTGGGCCCCGAGATGTGTCCGCCACAGTCGGGATGGTTTGCGTAAACTGCGACGGAGGTGTGTGCGCCGTGCCGTTGCCTGTCTGCCCCAAACGTCAGGTGTGTGCCCCGCCCTCTGCCGGTCGCATCGCGTCGCATGCGCGTTTGGGGGTGCGGTCCAGCGGGTGGCCCGGTCCTTTTCGTGTGGGGCCGACGCGCACAGCGCAATGGGCGGGTGATGGCTGATGTCAGCGGCGCTGGCAGACGGCGGTTGACAGTCCCCCAGCGGCCGTCCGCCGTTTCGGCCCCAGGGGTCCGAGAAGCCCGATCCCCCCGGTCTTTTGGCGCGCGCACATGCGACCACAGACACATGCGCGCACGGCTGGGCGGTGATGGATCGGGACGGTTGGTTGACGGACCCATCCGCATGTCTGGCAGACTCGCCCTCCGGGTGTCCATGAGGATCGCGTGTGTGCCCGCTTTGCTGGGGATGGGCGAGGGACCCATCCATCTGGCTGCCCTGCGTGAGCACCGCAGGGTGTGCGCCCGTTGCGTGGTGCAGGGGGGCCACTCAAAGCGATGGCAGTACCGCGGGTGCACCAGCATCCGCATGACCCGGCTGCCACCTCTTTCCTCGGCGAACCTGCGCTTGAGGGCATTCTGGTGCGGCTGCAGTGGAGCCGATGGTGTGGGCGTCCCGCACTCACGGAGAAGCTCCACAAAAGTGGCCTCGGGCCTGTTCCCTGCCGCCCCCCCCCCCCCCCCGGCGGTGTTCAGTGCATGGGTTTGTACAAGATATTGCAAAGGGGTTGTGCAACGCTGTCAACGTGTTGGGCCCCCAGGCTGGGGCTGTGGGGCGCAGTTACCCTTGAGGCGGTGATTTGGTTGGGGCTGCGGGGCCGGTGGGTGCACTCGTTGTTGTGGGGCTTTGGTGATGAGGGGCCTGGGTCTCTGGTGCTGTGGTGCTCTCGTGACCATCGGCCAGTCAACATTGGCATTTGGCTCAGCATCACACGCTGTCAGGGGGTGATCGTTGAGCTGGACGGCTCTGATTTCATTCAGATTCTTTCGGTTGTTTTGGGATGGGGAGCATTGCATTGGTGTTTGGCATAGCCTGTACACCAACTTGGTGAAGGACACGGCTGCGAAACTCCTGCCCTGTTAAGGTGAGTGCTTTTAGTTGTAGACGTGCAAAGATTGATCCGAGAGGCTCTCAAGGAAACCAGGGCTATGCTGCCCTGCCGGATATACCTCAGATATTCTGATGCTCCTCCCAGAGGTGGCTATCTCAGTCCATGTGGGGATCTCTTTGCCTTCCGGCGGTGGAGCCGCTCTGCTCGTCCAAGACCCAAGACACACAGGCGAGTGAGACACGGCATTTTGGGATCCAGATGGGCGTTGGTGCAGATGCGAAAGTGCAGTTTGACACAGTCTTCTCAATCCGGATGCACAGACGTTGCCCTGCGCCGTGACTCGCAAACCGCAGAAGGGCCTCCGTCCTATGGCCCACACGGCCTGGGCTCCCCTGCACCTGCCCTCGAGGCACATTTCAGGGGCCGGCCGGCAGGTGGGATCGTAGCCGTTGGCGTCTGCCTGTTCCTCTCGCCTCACCTGCACAGCCCACCGTCCGGGACGCTGATGCGCAGTCCGGCCGGGCCGAAATGCCTCCGCTTTTAAGCCCTGCCCAAGGCTACGGCAAAGCCGTCCCACCAACTTTAGAGGAAGTATCGCAAAAAAAAAGTTACCACTCTGGGTAGACTTTTTTTAGCTCATCATGTTCTTTATTGCTTGTTCCGTTGGTGATAACAATTTGGGGTTATTTGGGGCAACAAGACAACTTTCCGGCCGGATCTGATTGATCATGGGATTTTGCAGCCTCCGGGTGGGGGGGGGGGGGATACCCGATGGAAACTGGAATTCCCGAGTTCCGAATGGGAACGCGGTCACAGCAGTGCTGCATCCCAACCACCGACAGGTGGGCAGCAAGTCCATGGCGGTGTGGCACCCCCGCCGCAGTGGCACAGCTGTGGGCACGGGGACGCGCGTGCACAACACTGGCAGCACCAACGAGGAATGGTCAGAGTGCATGGGGAAGATATGGCCCCCAGCTGGCCTGTGAGCCTAAAGATCGGCCTCCAAATCCAAATCCAAATCCAAATCCAAATCCAAATCCCCCCGGTATCCCCGCACTTTCAAGGTATGGGGGGCGACTTCATGCAATATAGGGTCCGGGCTGGAATCAGGACGCGAGGGGGAAGCAGTACAACGCATGTTGGGGAAGCAGTACGTAGCATACACAGAAGTACACCACTTCCCCCCCCGAATTGACCGGTTCCCCAAGCCTCCAGCAACATCCAGCGAACCTCCAGCAACCTCGTGTCTCAATGGCGGTGTCCATTGGCACAACACCGTCGGTGCAATGGATGGGATGCTTCAGTCGTCTGAATATGCGGTCGCAACTTACAGCGCTCTGCCGCAGTACACAGCACTTCAGCATAGCAATAGGGGGCGTACCGTGCGCTGTGCACGCGCTGTGCGCGCGCTGTGCGAAAAGTTGGCTGTTCTCCACCACCGGGAGTTCGGTAAGTTCAGAAGATTGAAAGGACGTCATTGAATGGCTGCTGCAGTGGACGGGGCTATAGGGGGCAGAATTTAGGTCCCTGGGACCCATGGCAAGCATCAGATGTTTGAATTTTTGAGATTTGAATTGATTGTGCATGATTCCGCAGGTGGTTTTCAGGGTTGTTACCTGGATAATCACTGTAATAATTGGCGCTGTGCCCGCGCTGTGCCCGCGCTGTGCGAAAACGCCCCCATACACAGCAGTCACAACAACCGTCCTCGCAGCACGCAGCAGTAAGCGTACCGCTGTACGCTTACGTCCGGCCGGTGGGTCGATACCCACGCAGCGTCCGATGGAGTCACGCAGGCCAGACCGGGAAAAGCCGCAGGTCCGGGACCCTTCTGGGATGTCGCCGGTGCATCTCCTCAGATACCGATGGCTGGTGGAGGCAGACCAGCGGCACGTCGCGGAGGACGAGGTGCTGCAGAAGGTCGCGGCGGAGATCAACACCGCGCTCAAGGCCGAGAAGGCGCTGCAATTCGAGATGGCGGGGCTGACACAGGCGGCGCGCGCCGCTGACGCGGCGCGCTTGGGCCTGGACCTGTCGAGCGCGACCCCCACCTCGAGCAGCGCTGCCGCCGTGCCCAACGTTGACGACGACGACGACGACGACGACGACGACGAAGACGATGTATGTCTGTTTGCACGGCGTTGGTCCGGGGGCTGCTGGGCAACCGTCAAAATGCATCGTAGGGAGGGTCCGCATACCCCCATCCCCATGCACCAGGTACGGTGCAGGGGCACTGCACTGCAGTGCAGTGCAGCTGTGCCGTGCTGTGCCAACCTGTGCTGTGTGCTGTGCTGTGCCTGTGCTGTACTATGCTGTGCTGTGCTGTACTATGCTGTGCTGTGCTGTGCTGTGCTGTGCTGTGGTGTGGTGTGGTGTGGTGTGGTGTGGTGTGGTGTGGTGTGGTGTGGTGTGCTGTGCTGTACTATGCTGTGCTGTGCTGTGCTGTGCTGTGCTGTGCTGTGCTGTGGTGTGGTGTGGTGTGGTGTGCTGTGCTGTGCTGCGCTGCGCTGTGCTGTGCAGCACAGCACACGACACAGCACCACACATCACACAGCACAGCACAGCACAGCACAGCGCAGTACAGTACATGCAGCACAGCACAGTAAAGTCTTTGCGTCGTGTGCGCGCTCTGCTTGTCTTGCCTGCACGACGAGCCCAAGCTGCTGGGGTGGCCTTCGTGCGCACCAAAAAGCATCCCGTTGAGCCGGCAAAGAGGTGTAGGGCAACGATACATACCACGCAGCATACACAGGGTACCTTATGTAAAGTGGAGTACAATACTGTACAGCGCTGTATTGTGGTATTGCGCTGTGCTGTATGCCGCACTGCACAACACCGACAGTACACATGACTGAACGACCATTAGTCGATGGAGCCTCCGTTAGGCTGACCCTGAGAGAGCCCCGACAGGAACTTCTGGAACCAGTTAAGCTCGCTGCATGGAGTGCCCCGCCTGTGTTCTTCACAGTTTGACGACGAAGATGATGAGGAAGACGACGAGGACGACCAGGAGGTGTTGCACCCACCCACCCTCCAGCCCTCAACCCTGTCCCATGAGGCCCCCGAAGAGGTCGTTCCCTGAGGATGACAGTGGGGTGGGAGTATGACCTTTGTTTTGGCACCGGTCGCTGACGGGCGCCACAGAATATGCAACCGATCGCCAAACCCTTCAAGAACATTGAGCACTTGTTCCCAAAGCTCCCTGTGAGCAACCTGAGCTCCTGAAGCCAAGCGCCATGTGTTGCCTCTCCACGTAGGAACCGTAGCAAAGCTGTCCTTAACATACCTCGAATCAGTAACTAATGACTCATTAGTGAACGAGGAGGTGGTCGACCCTGTGGCCCGATGGCGGAGTTCGGGTGGGGGGGAGGGGCGGGGCTTGGGGCTTCGGGCATGGAATGGTTAGAAGCGGGGATAGAAGGGAATGTTCTACCAGTCTTTGTGGAGACGTGTGGCACAGCCGGTACCTAGTGCCATGTCTTTTGTATGTCCAGCTTGTTGGTCGAGGTCAAATCTCCATCTCGCTCTCTCTCTCTCTCTCTCTCTCTCTCTCTCTCTCTCTCTCTCTCTCTCTCTCTCGGTACGTGTGTGTGCGTGTGTGTGTCGCGGCAGACTGGAGTAATGTGGTCGGTGCATTTCCATACTGCCAAAATCTACAGCACGGGGGTTGCAAATAGGAAGAGGTTTTGGCACAGGCCGCAGCCGCAGCTGGAGAGGTTGCCTTGGTTCGAAATGGTGTAGAACAATGTGGTTTTCGCGTCAGGAGGGCTGATCTGCACACCCTTGGGGCAGCATAGCGTAATGGTGCCAGGTTGCGTGACTGGGGTGGCCTACGAATCGGTGAAGGCGGTTGCCCTTTTCGGCAATGAGGCAATATCTGGTTTGCAATGGCACAATGTACTCCTGGCCACAAACCAGCCACTAGGGGAGCCCGCGGACCTCGTGCAGATGGTATGTGCCACCCTCTCCTGCATCAGGGATTTGGCTGTACTCTGGGAGCGTATGACGGATGACCCCCCAGTTGCATCGGCGAGTGACTGGCCAAATCTTCCAGGCACTGGGCAAGAGTCTCACGACGGGCGGACGGCCGAATGGCATTGCAATCCAACTGCGGGTTGCATCCCGGTGAACGGCTGATCACCCCATCCTGTGCCGTGAAACATTGCGTCTCCTGCATTTTTTACCGTGAGCCAGGGAGCCATGTACGGCCTACTGCAGGGCACGTAGTGGGCGATGGCATGCGCTGTGCGCATAATCGCACCTGAGCCCGAGGGAGACGCAGCAAAGACGCGGCGCACTGCTTTGTGCATGGCCTGGAACGCGCGCCTTTGCGAGTACTCACCTGAAACTGCGACCTGCATCCACGCTAATGAAGTAGTCCCTGCACCATCTCAGCCATGGCTTCATAAAAATGTGGAATGGGATGGGGAAATATATGCTGACGGGCCAGTCTTCGACCGGGGGGCGTTTTGCCAGCTTGGTGCAGCCACTACCATGTGCTGCAAGCACTGGGGGACCAGTAGCCTTTTTGGGCTGCCCCTGATTGGTGCTGTGTGGGTGTGTGGTGAGGGTCAGGGTCAGGGTTAGGGTTCTCACAATCTCCGTGACTGTTCCCCAGCCACATGACACTGTTTTGATGGCCTGACGAGAAGCTGAGCTGCCCAGTGCCCTGTTTGCCTGCAGGGGTTTTGCGTTTGGGAGCTTCTTGCGTAGTGTGTGGCTGGGTGGCTGCACCAAACAGTGATTGGCAAAACATGGACTCTTGTGCATGGATTGGCGGTGGTGGGGTTGGGAGGGGAGCGGCCTGAACCCTATTCATTCATGGACTTGGAAGGGGACTGTCTGCACGCGCGCTCAACTCGTTGTCAGAACGAAGGACGTCTGGGGCTGCTCTGCAGCTCCTGAGGACTTCTCTCCGACCGCTTTTACTTGCGCTTCTGTGCCTATTTTCGCGGTTCGACCGACACACAGGCTCGACGTGCGTGCCTGCGTGTGTGTTTTCTGTGCCGGGGAGGGGGAGAGGGTGCTTGAGCACGGCAGCGAGCAGGTCTTTCTTGCTCGGCAGGGCCAAGAAGGCCGGCAGGACTGCCTTTCTGGTGGTGCCGCTACCGAACTTGCCTTCTTCTCCATCACGAAACGAAACGCATTCGGATCATTGGGGTTTAGAGCCAGGGTCTCGGGCTGCTCTGCAGCTCCTGAGGAGCCGTCTTGTCTGTTCTGTTCACTGTCTTGTTTTGATTATTGCGCGCGCGCGTGTTTGTGCTGCCGCTGTGCGCTTGATCTCACGTCACGCAGTGTGTGTGTGTTTGTGTGTTTGTTGGTTGAGCCATTGCTCGCTCCGTTTGGTGTCAGAAACGACCTGTGGCCTTTCGGTGGCCGCTGTTTTCCGTGCTGACGCGTGCCTGCGCACCAGAAACAGCGCTCCAACCGGGGGTAGTGTTCTGGGTGCGAGTGGAATGTCGTTCCCAAGAGGTACAGCATGGCCACAAGGCGTGTCGGTGTGGTGGTGCCGTGCCGCACGCCAGGCTCCCGGACGTGGCGGCATGTCTGTGGCTGGAGCGCAGAGACGCTGCAGAGTGCGGTGCACTGAGGTCCACGCTGCCCATTCCCCACACCCGCTCCCGCTACAGAGTGGCCAGCCCACACGATCTGTGGCGCAGCGAGGATTCGCTCCTTGATCTGGCCAGATACGGCCGGGTGGCCGGGTTGGTAATCGCCGCCCCCCCCCCCCCCCACTCCCCCAAAAAGCGAGATTAAATTGTCCGGATAAAAGTGGGCAAGCGTCGCGCCGTTGAGGGTAGAGGGTGACGGTCACCCGGACCGGGATCAGAGCGCACGAGGTGTCTCTGGGCCCTGTCTCCGCTGCTCTGTGGGCCCATCGTGGTTGGTGCCCCCCCTTAATTCTCAATTCCATCCCCCCCACACCACCGCTTCTTGCACCACCGCGTCCCCTGGGAGCCCGCGACGCCTGCAACTCAGGATGGCGGCGGTCAACACGCAGCTACTGACTGCACCCCCAACTGTCGTAAAGGCACCGTCGTTTGTTAGTTATCTGCCAACCAACAACCGCGGTCGGCGAACCGCCAAAACGCCTCCCAATCAGAAACGGAAACGTGTGCCTTCGTGCGTGCCCTGCGGGGCCGTGCTTCGCCGCTTCTGCCCCGCGTTCCAGGATGAGGAAGCCGCCGCGGCTCTGCAGAAGCTCAAAGCTGCAGCGGACACTGTGGCGGCCAATGACTACGGCATCATGGGATACTCCAGCCTGTTGCGTGAAGACGAGGTCTGCAGTGGGACGGGGGCTGCCTTTGACATGGGGCCGAAGTGAAATGTGGGATGCGGAGCCCCCGTGGCCTTCCCGGGTGGTGCTTTATCGCCCCGTCTCTTCTTCTATTTTCGTTTTTTGGCGCTGAGGAGCGGCCTTAGGGTCCGGCCAAAACGACCGCTGAACCGCCGTCGGTTACCGTCCAGCCGCGGTCGGTTACCGTCCAGCCGCGGTCGGTTACCGCCTCCTGGACGCCTGCCTCCAACTGCGGTCGGCCGCGACCGCCGTTGGTTACCGTGCGGAAACGACCCGCTGTATGATCAACCATCTTCTTTCTGTCTTGTGGATTAGGGAGCGCCCTGGTGGTTCCCCCAAGCAGTTGGAGGGTGCCGGGCCTGGGCCAGCACGATGCGTGCTTCTGGAAAGTCCGTGGGGCACACAGCGGCGACAGGCCCAGAGCGACAGCCGATGCCCAAGGCAGTGCAGTGTGATGGGGACTCTGAGACAGTGCGGGGAGATCGATCGCGCTGATGGGGGATTCGCGCACACCGATCAACGGGGGGGGGGGGAAAGCTGGCCGAAGGGGCCGAAGGAGACAAGCGGTGCTTGTGCGCAGTGGAGTGGGGGAAGGGTACCCCACGCGGGAAGGACGCCGGACTTCCGCAGTTCTGCTCGGACGGACGGGGAGGGGAGGGCGGCGGGGTTGGCGCACACGCGGCGCACGAGGGGTTGGCGCGCGCGCCTCGCGGTTGGCGCCTCGCGCGACGAGGCGCACAATCCCAGCGAAACACTCCCGAATTCGTCTGATTGATGTGCCTTTTGTCCGGCAGCAGTCAAGGTGCGTGTCTGCAGGAAGGCATAGCGCGTGTGCATCAGTGTGACGGCGAGTGGCAGCCGTTGTTGTGCCCCTGTTCGCAACGGAGCACCATGTCAGACGCGTTCAGTGGCCACCTGTCCACGTTGGGGAACTGGGAGGGTGGCACTGACTGATCGCGTCATTTCATTCATCGTACTCTCAAACTTTGAATGGGCACACATCGAAAGCACACCTCTCTTCATCCAGCGACCTTTGCATCCGGGCTTGCTGATCACGGTCGAGCGGATCTTCGTTTTGCCCTTGTGTGCTGGATCTTGGGGCACCGGGAATAATTGCAGGGGAGATAATGACTGTTGGATGCCTGTGGATGGACTCCCTCACAGGCACCCTGCAGCCGCTGCCGGTCGCCCTCCAGCCTCCAGATTACTGGTTGAGTGGTGCTAGCCCCCGACTCCTACAGTCAAAGATCGCGAGATCGAGCCCCAGGCAGGGCAAAACTACTCGACCGGCACCGGAGCACTGAAGAATACCCCTAAGCCTACTCAAAGGTGGTAGGTTCGAACACCAGGCTTGACACACCGATCGTCTGCAGCACGTCCAGTCCTGCCCTAGCGTGTCGCCGAATGGTCCTCAGACATCGGACTCAGGCCTTGAAATACCCTCCAACCGCCATCGGTTACCCTCCAACTGGCGTCGGTTACCTTCCAACCGCCGTCGGTTACCCTCCAACCGCCGTCGGTCACCCTCCAACCGCCGTCGGTCACCCTCCAACCGCCGTCGGTTGCACTCCAACCGCCGCTGGGTACTGTTCAACTGCCGCCGGTCGCCCTCCAACCGCCATCGGTTGCACTCCAACCGCCAGGTTAGGGCTGCCCTACAACTGCCGGGAAGCGATGGCTGTCAAGGCCGCCCTGTTCGCAACCCTTGCTAACTGCCGTGCGCAAGTGCTTTCCACCCTCTGCCGCGGCACCAGGAGCAGCTGGAAGATGAAAGACGGCGCCGGCAGGACGCCATCCCCATGTACCCCCGCGGTAGAAACCCGGTGCCACGCCATGAGCGACTGAGGTTGAAGAAACTGGCGCAGCGTGAGAGGGAGCTGGAGCGGAGGGAGAAGGAGAGTGCGGAGATGGCGTCGCAGTCCCGGCGTAGCCCGCCATCACGGCAGGAGCGGTATCGAAGGAGGGGCAGCCCCAGTTACGAGGATGATTCAGACGGTGTGTGGCGAGTTCAGTCATCAATGAGCCCCGTCGCGCGCGCCCCTCAGTAATACCCGCTCCTGTCGGATGCTGACCTCAGTAGGATCCAGCTCCATCTGAACATGCCGATCTGACGGGAGTTGCAAGGCTGGTTTGACAAGACAGCCATCCAGCCCGGGGCCCGGCACAGGCCCTGCAGACGTGTGCTAGGTGAGACGGCTCATGAGGGCCTTGTACCGGGTGAGAAATGATTTGTCGGTACCATTTTGTGGGATTTTTAGTCCTCTGCTTCAGTTCAGCCCCACCGCAGTCTGTGGTGAGGCTGCGGGCTACAGGGGGAGGGAAACCTTCGGGCGGGGGATAATTTCGTGGGCACATCTCCTCTTTAAGGAAGGTGGCGAAGTTTTCCCCTGCGAAGTTTAGGGGGTTCGGCCGGGCAGTGAAGATGCCGATGGCACTGCGTTCGGTGGGTCCTTGATTTTTGGGGGCAAGGGGTTGGCGCAGCAGATTCTTTCCGATGTGTTGTGAACCAGCGCTGCCTTTCGTGGTGCTGTGCTTTGCAACTCCGTCTGCCTCTGAACGGAGCATGGGCCTGCGCGTGAGGGTGTGCGTGAGGCAGTGGGAGCTTTGGGATGTCCAGGGGTTCGCGAAATCCCACCCTCCAAAATTTTCTCCGGCGAAATATTCCCCGTACAACCCCCCCCCCCCCCTCCCCGAAGTGCGCTTCTGGATGCACCCAGTCAACGGCACGGGCAACAGCCCGTCTCCGGGACGGCCGGCCCCCGGAGTAGTCAAACAGGACAAGTCATCCGGGGGCTCCGTTGACACAACCAAAACACGTTCGGACCCACAGAGGGTCAGAATGAGCGGTGGCGAGAGGCCAATAGGCGCCGCCAAAGGCACACAACCGAATACCGAGGCCTTGTGCCAACCCCCCCCCCCCCGTATGGCCATGCCCTGTGTAGCGCGGGTGGCAGGCATTGTGGTGAGCCGCCCGATGAGGGAGCACCGGCACCGGGTTTGGCTGTGCCCCGGACGGTCTGCGCGGAGGTGGAGGAAGACACTAGGCCCCGTAGAGGGGGATGACAAGTCGGGTCTCTCGTGGCAAGGGCTGCATGAGTGACTTGCGAGAGCCAGAGGACATCTGCTACCATCAAGAGCACCATCCTGGAGGGGGGGGCTTGCCGCAGCCTTAGGCGGGGCTTAAAAGCGGAGGCAAGCCCCCCCCCCCCCCATGCGCCGCCTGGGCCGTGGCGGCCCTCGCCGCCCCCCCACGTCGGACGACCGGTGGGCGTCTGTCCCTGTCCGCTTTCGCTGGGGGGCGGGCGGGCGGGCGCGACTGTGACGGGCCGCTACCAACACATCTGAACGCCCGCAGACGGGACTAGGACCGGAGCCCGAGGAACAAGACTTGGCAGAACTCGGGTTTCAGAAATGGTCGGACAAATGTTTTTCCGGAACAGAATTTGACTTTCCCCCGAAGCGCTGTTCTCGCGGACCCCCGTGGGAACGGGGATGGGGCGCGGGAGGGGGGCAAAACGACGGTTGTGGACCCGCCACTCGGGTCCAGAGCCGCCCCTGTCTCCCTCCTTTTTGAAGGGTCGCCGCCCCATGGCGACCGGGAGAGCCCACGAGAGCCCACAAGGGAAGTATTAGAATGGCCGTACACCGCAGGAGGAGGGACCATCGTGGGAAAAAACGAAATTTACCATCGGGAAAATCTGGTCGGGTCATTTTTGGTACACAAATCTTTGGGTCCCAACCCCCCCCCCCCTCCCCCCCGTTCTAATACTTCCTTGCCCCCCCTTCCCCCCCCCAACAGGCACAATGGTATTGACGAAGAGGTCTCGCTGCTTCCCTGACTCAAGCCCCCTTTCCCGATGAAAGAGATAAGCAGCACGTGGCGATCAATTCGATATCGACATGTTGTGCCCCCCCCCCCCCGCCAAGGGATGCATTGGAAGGGGGGGGGGAGGTACCCCCCCCCCCCTCCAGGGCGCCCAGCCTATGCCCAGCCGCTGTCCCCCTGGCGCCAAGTGCCGGACTCAATGGCGTTTGTAACCGACAGTAACCGCCCCCCACCGCGCTCACAACCTCCTCCAACCGCCTGCCTAACCGCCTCTAGGGCCGGCTCTGAGGTCTCTAATGCATCCCTTCCTCCCGCCCCCCCCTCTGATAGTGGGGGGTTAGGGCGAGGTGGACCCGGTCGGGCCGGGCCGAGAGCTGATGCTGACACTGAGCCAGGCCCAGCCCCCTGAACTCACGGCTCCGCCGGCTCCCTAAAAGGGGTGTTGGGCCCTGTCTGTTGCCGGTGCGCACCCCCCGCAGAGGCGCAACGCGGCGGTAGCAGACTTCTCATGAGCATCCGGCAAAATTTTTCTTTGCATCTGGCGGCATCCGGCAAAATGGGAGACTGCATCTGGCCTCATCCCGCAAACGAAATGTGCCCCGTACTGACCTGTGCAAGGAACATCTTTTTCCTCCATGTGCTTTTTTCTGCACCTCAGCATGCCCCCCCTTCCCTCTTTTTGTGGTGAGCCCGTGAGCTGTGGCTGCAGGATAGGGCGCCAAGCCAGGTAGTGATGGCTGTCGCGATGGCGGACAGGGGGGCGGGCTTACATCCGGCGGCATCCGGCAAAAGGGGAGGCTTACATCCGGCGGCATCCAGCAAAATGGGAGGCTTACATCCGGCGGCATCCGGCAAAAGGGGAGGCTTACATCCGGCGGCATCTGGCAAAAGGGGAGGCTTACATCCGGCGGCATCCGGCAAAAGGGGAGGCTTACATCCGGCGGCATCTGGCAAAAGGGGAGGCTTACATCCGGCGGCATCCGGCAAAATGGGAGGCTTACATCCGGCGGCATCCAGCAAAAGGGGAGGCTTGCATCCGGCGGCATCCAGCAAAAGGGGAGGCTTGCATCCGGCGGCATCCAGCAAAAGGGGAGGCTTACATCCGGCGGCATCCGGCAAAAGGGGAGGCTTACATCCGGCGGCATCTGGCAAAAGGGGAGGCTTGCATCCGGCGGCATCCGGCAAAAGGGGAGGCTTATCCGGCGGCATCCGGCAAAAGGGGAGGCTTACATCCGGCGGCATCTGGCAAAAGGGGAGGCTTGCATCCGGCGGCATCCGGCAAAAGGGGAGGCTTACATCCGGCGGCATCCAGCAAAAGGGGAGGCTTGCATCCGGCGGCATCCGGCAAAAGGGGAGGCTTGCATCCGGCGGCATCCAGCAAAAGGGGAGGCTTACATCCGGCGGCATCCAGCAAAAGGGGAGGCTTGCATCCGGCGGCATCCAGCAAAAGGGGAGGCTTGCATCCGGCGGCATCTGGCAAAAGGGGAGGCTTACATCCGGCGGCATCTGGCAAAAGGGGAGGCTTACATCCGGCGGCATCCGGCAAAAGGGGAGGCTTGCATCCGGCGGCATCCGGCAAAAGGGGAGGCTTGCATCCGGCGGCATCCGGCAAAAGGGGAGGCTTGCATCCGGCGGCATCCAGCAAAAGGGGAGGCTTACATCCGGCGGCATCCAGCAAAAGGGGAGGCTTGCATCCGGCGGCATCCAGCAAAAGGGGAGGCTTGCATCCGGCGGCATCTGGCAAAAGGGGAGGCTTACATCCGGCGGCATCTGGCAAAAGGGGAGGCTTACATCCGGCGGCATCCGGCAAAAGGGGAGGCTTGCATCCGGCGGCATCCGGCAAAAGGGGAGGCTTGCATCCGGCGGCATCCGGCATGCCGGATACGAGTGGAAAGTCTGGGCGGTAGTGCGAGCCCCTTTGGCCTACCCGCAGGCGCTTGGGGGCCGGGGGAGCGACGCCGACGCCGCGACCATCTGTGCGTGGTGCCCTGTCCCTCCGCCCACGCACTTCGTCTGGCAGGCGGAAGGGGCGGCCCGCACCACAAGCGGGCCCGATTGGGGTCCCGGGATCGTGGCTCCCGGTCCCACCCCCGTTCCGGGTCGCGGCAGCGGCGTGCCGCCTCGTCCCCAGGTATGAGGGCCTCCCCCTGGGGCTGCCCTGCGTGGCCCCTCTGCAGATCATGCGCATGGAGCCCCCCCCCCCCCCCACCCACCCACACACACAAACACTTGGTAACACTTGGCGATCCGGAAGGCCCTGGGCCCTGTGTACCATTTCCCACATCGGTGGTGGTGGTGTGCACCCTCCGAACTTCGCGGTCTTGGGGATGACTGAGCGTGGAGCATCGCCGGTGCCGGTGTCGGAGGGGCGCCGAGGGGCAGAGAGAGCACTTGCCGGTAGTGGGGCGACTGTGTCACACTCTTGCCTCGTGAAAATGACTTCCCCTGGCTGCTGGGGTTCGCCGGGCGGGCTCCGCACCTCTCACATTTTCTTGACCCTGCCTCATTCACCCCCCACCAAATGAATGGGCAACCCCCCCCCCCCCCCTCCTCTGCGCGCGTGCAACCTCCCCCCCGAGTCGGCGAGGGGCCCAACGAGTCGGCGAAACTCGGCGAAGTTGCTAAAAACCAAAATGTTGGGTGCAGCACTGATTGAGGAGTGCCATGCAAAATGGACTGATACCTGCACAGCGAACACCGCAAAATAGGCCTTATTTTGTGCCGACCTCCAAAATATTGATCCCGCCCTCCAAGTCGGGTAAACCGCGGCGCCGACTCGCTTGCCGACTCGTTGGCCACCAGGCTTGCTGACTCGGGGCGCGGGTTGCGCGTGGAGGATTCCCTCCTCAAAAGGTGACCACGTCCGTAATTCCGAAGTATCAACCGGCACACTCACTGAGCCTTTACATGGCACGCCGCCCCCAGTACCCCCCCCCCCCCCCCCAAACACCGAGGCCTTGTGCCAACCCCCCCCCCCCCCCCCCAAACACCAGCCCAGCCGTGGCAGTGGAATTTACAGCAACACCAACTTGTCCGGGTCGCTCAAGTGCGGCGCTTCGGCAACGCCGGCGGTTTGTGATCGGGTCGTCCTCCCGAGGGATGTTTTCGCGGGCTCTTCCCGTTCACCGGCCACGGCGGTGTGCGGGGCCACGAGCTGGCCTGGGGCGCGCGGCCGTTCCTGAAACTTGCCGCCTCGTGTCTACAACACACCGACAGTGTCTACAATTAGCAGACCGGTTGACTTGTAGCAGACCGTTTCCATAAACAACAGAAGGCAGGACAGTTGCCCCCCCCTCCCCCCAGTGACTCGAGGCCCGTTTGGGACTGCCTGAGCCGTGCGGCCTTGGGCAGGGAGCGTGCAGGGTGTGTGGGGGGGGGGGGGTACGTGCGCTGCGCGACAGGGCATTGCACTTGCTGCGGTATTGTGCTGCTCTGGCCTGGCCGGGACCGCGGGCAACTGCTCCTGAGGGGGCGGGACCTGGGAGATGACACCATGACACCAGTGACTCGAGCGCGAGTGCCCCAAGGCGGATCTTCACTGGCATGGCCGGGGGTATGGCTGCAGTGAATAGGTGAGCAGGTGGTGCAGGAGATGGTTCACACCCAGGCAGAGAAGTGGGAATGGCAGCTGCTGTTCATGTTATGCAAGCCCAGGGAAGTCAAGACCGCACCGTTTTGTTTGTGGTTTGTGGTTGTTTGTGCTCCAGTAGAGCTGTGTCCCCACTGAAGAGCATTGCTGGGCGGATCTTTCAATGTGTTGGTGCCGCGACCCGCCACTGACGGCAAAACAGAAATGGCAGGCCAACATAACGGCTTTGGTGGATCTTCGTGAATCGCCAGAAGTCGATTGACACCGCAAACTGTCAAGAGAGCAGCAACATCTCATATCTGTGCCCCCCCCCCCCCGCCCCAACACACACACATACACTTTTGACTTTGTGCAATATATGCTCTGCAACCCAGACACAGCGGATGTGCTGCCCGAGGGTCAAGTGGCTGGGTACCCCATTTATATGTAGCGATCGCAAGCCGCACCTTCCGGTCCATGGAGCCTCAGATTGCATTCTGCGAGGCACTGCCGCATGGTCACACCATCACCTATCCCATCAAGCTTCATCCCACCTCGCATGCTGTGCCCATCAAAGTACCCACTGGCAGCGACCAACACTCACCCCACTCAACGTCTGCCAACATGTTGTGAATGATTTGTTGCGTTTCTATCTGCACTGCACCGCACCATGCCACGCCATGCCATGCGTGGTGTTGTGAGGTGTGGTGTGGTGTGGTGTGGTGTGGTGTGGTGTGGTGTGGTGTGGTGTGGTGTGGTGTGGTGTGGTGTGGTGTGGTGTGGTGTGGTGTGGTGTGGTGTGGTGTGGTGTGGTGTGGTGTGGTGCAGTGTGGTGTGGTGTGGTGTGCCAAAGGCGCTGTTACCAAAAGGTAATGGCCGGGATGTCTACCCACGGGTACAGGTAAACGGGAGGGCTGTGTGTGTGTAGCGCGCGCCGTGTGTAAGTGTGTGGTTAACGGCGGAAAGAGGCGGAGTCGGGGAAACCTGGATGTCACCCTCCTGGCGATATCTGTCATCCCAGAAGTTCCCGCTGTACTCCCTCTCTCTCCACCTGCTGGTGCAAGCGTAGCTCCTGCAACACCCACGCCATCGTGCTGCCTGGGCCCAGGCGGGCCTTCAGCAACGTGGCACGCGCCTTGGCGTGGGCGTACCAAACTCTGATGGACTCCTCGATGACGTGACGAATGAACTCTGTCCCTAGCGTGTGGGGCCCTGAGCACTCCATGTGGGCTTGCTACATGGAGGGGGTGCGCAAGGCCGCCGCCCACTGCTCCATGCTCCAGTACAGTCGGCTCCCACAGCTGGTGGCGCACCGAGGCTGCCCGTTTCCCTACCTTCTGATCGAGCCACTCCGCGAGCCTCTGGCAAGCCGGTCCCCACTCATGGGACTGGGCCAAACAGGCCCAAAGGTGGGGTGCCGTTTCGGGCTGCGCTCCACAGAGGAGGCATGTGGTGTCTAGCACCGTGTCCCGGTGGGAGGACCTGTGCGCCAGGACAGTCATCGTGGGGATGTTGTCCATGCGGTGTGCCGTGATGTGGCACTGCTAGTTGCTATCGAATCAGTCGAGGGGGAGTCCACTCCCCGACGTGTAGTTCGCCCCCCATTGGGCCTCATAGCCGGCCCGCGCCGGTATGGAGGCCCGATCTTGCAACGAGTCGCTCAGTGCCGTCGGGGAGAGCTGGCACTGGTCTCCGTAGGTCACCGGGGGGAGAAAGGAGAAGGGGGCGCCGGAGGAGCCATGTCAGGTTTACCTCCGGCGGCGCCTGCGTCGCCGCATCCACACGGACGTTCAGGTCCGTTATCCAATGCGACGGTGTAGTGACCACGTTTATAGCCGAGGCCGGAGAGAGTCGGCGGCCTCCCAGGATTGTGGCGTAGAGGTGGTGAATGCCATCCCCACAATGGCCTCCCTCCTGATATGTTCGGAGGGCCCCTACCGCCGCCTCGGAGTCGGGTACCAGCTAGAAAACCCGTGGCTGTTGCGCCAACCTGCGGAGGTACGATAGGAGTATCATGGCCTCCCCCTCCTGGGAGGTGCCCACCCCAGAGGCCACGTGGGTCCGGTAGGCCTCGGGCCCGCTCTGGGCGACCCCAGCCATCACCATGCCAGCCGGCGTAGTCCCCGCATCCACGCCCCCACCTTGCCGCGGAGGGTTGCCAGTGCCGGCAGGTCATGGAACCAAATGCCCGGCTTAACCTCGGGGGCTAGCATCTGCGGGGGGTCGGTGGCTAGGCCGTGCGGCGCCAGGAGGGCCAGGTCCCCATGGTGCCCACGGAGGTAGGTTCGCAGGGCCGGGCCGAGCTCCGCCGGCACCGTACCCGCCGTACCGAGCGAGTAGTAGAGGGGCCGCCGAGTCAGCCACTTTGGGCCCCGGGATGGCCAATTTTCGCCAATTTTGGCCATTTTTGGGGCGCCAAGATGCCCGATTTCGGTCAAACTTGGAACGCTAACTCGGCCCATCTTGGTTGACACAGGGGCGCCAAAATGGTCAATTTCGGTCAAATTTGAGGCGGTTGGTCGGCCAATTTTGGTTACTTTCGGGCCCTTTATTCGGGTGCCCTGGGCACTTGTGCGCCACACACTCCGCGGGGTATTTGAACTTCGCCACCGCAGCCGGGGCGATGCCTATCCACCGCCATAGCAGCAGCGTTGTGGTGACTGTGATCAGGGGGGCTGGCGACACCTGGGCCCATTTCCAGTATGCGTCCGCCGGTGGTTTGGACAGCCATACGATGGTGGGCGCCCACACCCCCGCGCTCCGAAGCTAGCCCAGGGACACATCACCTATCCCATCAAGCTTCATCCCACCTCGCATGCTGTGCCCATCAAAGTACCCTCTGGCAGCGGCCAACACTCACCCCACTCAACGTCTGCCGACATGTTGCGAATGATTTGTTGTGTTTCTATGTGCACTGCACCGCACCATGCCACGCCATGCCATGCGTGGTGCTGTGAGGTGTGGTGTGGTGTGGTGTGGTTTCGTGTGGTGTGGTGTGGTGTGGTGTGGTGTGGTGTGGTGTGGTGTGGTGTGGTGTGGTGTGGTGTGGTGTGGTGTGGTGTGGTGTGGTGTGGTGTGGTGTGGTGTGCCGAAGGCGCTGTTACCAAAGGGCAAAGGCCGGGATGTCTACCCACGGGTACAGGTAAACGGGCTGGGCTGTGTGTGTTGTGTGCGCGCTGTGTGCAAGTGTGTTGTGGCATAGCCGGACCAGTGCACTCTCGCACTTGGCCGACACTGCCTTGCCGACGCCTGCGCGCTGTCACACAGGGTCTCATTTGCCCACTGCACCCTGCGTGCCGCGCTGCACCACCAGTGCCTTCTGTGTGGTGCCGCACTGCTTGGTGCTCTGCACCACACTGCACTGTGTGTGCCCTGCTGCACTGTTGCTCTCTGCCTGGGCGCAGTGGGCAGTGGACCTCCTTCAATGCACTGCACCACTGCCTGGGCGCAGTGGGCAGTGGACCTCCTGCAACACACTGCCTCACTGCCGGGGGGCAGTGGGCAGTGGACCTCCTTCAATGCACTGCCCCACTGCCTGGGGGCAGTGGGCAGTGGAACTCCTGCAATGCACTGCCCCTCTGCCCTGGGGGCAGTGGGCAGTGGAACTCCTGCTATACACTGCCTCACTGCCTGGGGGCAGTGGGCAGTGGAACTCCTGCAACGCACTGCCTCACTGCCCTGGGGCAGTGGGCAGTGGAACTCCTGCCATACACTGCCGCACTGCCCTGGGGGCAGTGGGCAGTGCAACTCCTGCAATACAGTGCCGCACTGCCTGGGGGCAGTGGGTAGTCGAACCCCTGCAATGCACTGCCTCACTGCCCTGGGGGCAGTGGGCAGTGGACCTCCTGCAATGCTTTGCACACCAGCCTGGGGGGACGGGGAGTCCAGCCCAGGGGGTGGTCGGAGTATTCTTCAGGGCCCATGGGGAGGCGGCATCGTCGTAGAGCCGGGCACACCGGCCCGGGGGGTACAGGGAGTCCTGCCCAGGGGGTGGTCGGACTATCTGAGGGCCGGAGGGAGGGAAGGTTGGATAGGGTCACGGGCTTGTTTCAGGGCTGGAGGGGGAGAGGGTGGGAGGGTGGGCATCCTGCGCCGTGCTGTGCTGTGCTGTGCTGTGTCGTGCTTCGCTGTGTTGTGGGGTGTGCTGCGATGTGTTGTGTGTTGTGCTGTGCTAGTGCCGAGAGAGCTCAGGTTGGGTTATGGGCTTGTTTTTGGGCTGGAAGGGCTTAGGGGGGGGGGAGCGCTGGTTTGCGCTGTGTGCCGGTTTGAGGGCAGGACAGGGGGAGGGAGAGAGGGCAAGTCAGGGTTGTGGGCTGGTTTCTAGGCCGGATGGGCGGAGGGAGGGGGGGCTGGATAGGGTTATGGGCCTGTTGTAGGGCTGGATGGGCGGAGGGAGGAAAGGTGGGCATCCTGCACTAGGCAAGGCATCCCACACCAGGTAGGGCATCCCGCACGTGGCAGGGCATCCCGCACCAGGCAGGGCATCCCGCACATGGCAGGGTTGACGGTGTGCTTGATGGTTCGCTTGATGGTGTGCTCGAGGGCGTGCATGATGGCGTCCGGCCTGGGGGGGACGGGGAGCCCAGCCCAGGGGGTGTTCGGAGTCTCCTGTAAGGCCAATGGGGGGCCATCTGCTTCAGAGAACCGGGCGCACCGGCCTGGGGGGGACAGGGAGCCCAGCCCAGGGGGTGGTCGGAGTCTCCTGTAAGGCCAATGGGGGGCCATCTGCTTCAGAGAACCGGGCGCACCGGCCTGGGGGGGACGGGGAGCCCAGCCCAGGGGGTGTTCGGAGTCTCCTGCCAGGCCAATGGGGGGCCATCTTCTTTAGAGAACCGGGCGCACCTGCCTGGGGGGGACGGGGAGCCCAGCCCAGGGGGTGTTCGGAGTCTCCTGTAAGGCCAATGGGGGGCCATCTGCTTTAGAGAACCGGGCGCACCGGCCTGGGGGGGACGGGGAGCCCAGCCCAGGGGGTGTTCGGAGTCTCCTGTAAGGCCTATGGGGGGCCATCTCTGCTAGGGCGGGGGCCCCTCACATCCGTCATGTCTTCCCTCCGGGGCCCTCTTTACCCTCACACCTGGACGCCTGCCACGAAGACCCCGCACTGGAGTCTCCTCGGTTTCGCGCCCGGGCTCCTGCGTTCAGGGCTGGAGGGGGAGAGGGTGGGAGGGTGGGCATCCTGCGCCGCGCTGTGTTGTGCTGTGCTGTGTTGTGCTTTGCTGTGTTGTGGTGTGTGCTGCGATGTGCTGTGTGCTGTGCTGTGCTAGTGCTGAGAGAGCTCAGGTTGGGTTATGGGCTTGTTTTTGGGCTGGAAGGGCTGAGGGGGGGGGGAGCGCAGGTTTGCGCTGTGTGCCGGTTTGAGGGCAGGATAGGGGGAGGGAGAGAGGGCTAGTTAGGGTTGTGAGCTGGTTTCCAGGCCGGATGGGCGGAGGGAGGGGGGGCTGGATAGGGTTATGGGCCTGTTGTAGGGCTGGATGGGCGGAGGGAGGAAGGGTGGGCATCCTGCACTAGGCAAGGCATCCCACACCAGGCAGGGCATCCCGCACGTGGCAGGGCATCCTGCACCAAGGCAGGGCATCCCTCACATGGCAGGGTCGACGGTGTGCTTGATGGTTTGCTTGATGGTGTGCTCGAGGGCGTGCATGATGGCGTCCTTGATGGTGTGCTTGATGGTGTACTTGATGGAGTGCGCGATGGTGTACTTGATGGCGTGCTTGACGGTGTACGTGATGGCGCGATTGATGGCGTGCTCGATGGCGTGCTCGATGGTGTACTTGATGGCGTGCTTGGTAGTGTGCTCGATGACGCGCTCGATGGCGTGTTCGATGGTGTACTTGATGGCATGCGTGATAGCGTGCTCGATGACGCGCTCGATGGCGTGTTCGATGGTGTACTTGATGGCGTGCTTGGTAGCGTGCCCCATGGAATGGTCGATGGTGTGCTTGCTGGTGTGCTTGATGGTGTGCTCGAGGGCATGCATGATGGCATTCTCTATGGTGTGCTTGATGGTGTACTTGATGGCGTGCGTGATGGTGAACTTGATGGCGTGTTTGATGGTGTACGTGATGGCGTGGTCGATGGCGTGCTCGATGGCGTGCTTGACGGTGTACGTGGTGGCGTGCTTGATAGCGTGCTTGATGACGTGCTTGATGGCGTGCTCGATGGTGTACTTGATGGCGTGCTTGTTAGTGTGCCCTTTGGCGTGGTCGATGGTGTGCTTGATGGTGTGCTTGATGGTGTGCTCGAGGGCGTACATGATGGCGTCCTTGATGGTGCGCTTGATGGTGTACTTGATGGCGTGCGCGATGGTGGACTTGATGGCGTGTTTGATGGCGTACGTGATGGCGTGAATGATGGCGTGCTCGATGGCGTGCTCGATGGTGTACTTGATGGCGTGCTTGATAGCGTGCTCGATGACGTGCTCGATGGTGCGCTCGATGGTGTACTTGATGGCGTGCTTGTTAGCCTGCCCCATGGCGTGGTCGACGGTGTGCTTGACGGTGCGCTTGATGGTGCGCTCGAGGGCGTGCATGATGGCGTTCTTGATGGTGCGCTTGATGGTGTACTTGATGGCGTGCGTGATGGTGTACTTGATGGCGTGTTTGATGGTGTACTTGATGGCGGGCTCGATAGCGTGCTCGATGACGTGCTCGATGGCGTGCTCGATGGTGTACTTGTTGGCGTGCTTGTTAGCGTGCCCAATGGCATGGTCGATGGTGTGCTTGATGGTTAGCTTGATGGTGTGCTCGAGGGCGTGCATGATGGCATTCTGGATGGCGTGTTTGATGGTGTACGTGATGGCGTGGTCGATGGTGTGCTTGATGGCGTGCTTGATTGTGTACTTGATGGTGTGCTTGATAGCGTGCCCTTTGGCGCGGCCGATGGTGTGCTTGATGGTGTGCTTGATGGTGTGCTCGAGGGCGTGCACGATGGCGTCCTTGACGGTGCGCTTGATGGTGTACCTGATGGCGTGCTCGATGGTGTACTTGATGGCGCGATTGATGGTGTACGTGATGGTGTACGTGATGGCGTGCTTAATAGCGTGCTCGATGACGTGCTTGATGGCGTGCTCGATGGTGTACTTGATGGCGTGCTTGTTAGCCTGCCCAATGGTGTGGTCGATGGTGTGCTGGATGGTGTGCTTGAGGGCGTACATGATGGCGTTCTTGATTGTGCGCTTGATGGTGTACTTGATGGCGTGCTCGATGGTGTACTTGATGGCGTGCTTGATAGCGTGCTCGATGACGTGCTCGATGGCGTGCTCGATGGTGTACGTGATGGTCTGCTTGATAGCGTGCCCAATGGCGTGGTCGGTGGTGTGCTTGATGGTGTGCTTGGTGGCGTGCTCGAGGGCGTGCTTGATGGCGTTCTTGATGGCGTGATTGATGGTGTACGTGATGGCGTGGTCGATGGCGTGCTTGATGGCGCGTGTGATGGTGTACTTGATGGCGTGCTTGACAGCGTGCCCGTGCTCGATGACGTGCTCGACGGCACGCCCGATGGTGTACTTCATGGCCTGCTTGATAGCGTGGTCGATGGTGTGCTGGATGGTGTGCTTGATGGTGTGCTTGATTGTGTGCATGACGGCGTCCTTGACGGTGCGCTTGATGGTGTACTTGATGGAGTGCGCGATGGTGTACTCGATGGCGTGTTTGATGGTGCACGTGGTGGCGTGCTCGATGGCGTGCTTGACGGTGTACGTGGTGGCGTGCTTGATGGCGTGCTCGATGATGTGCTCGATGGCGCGCTCGACGGTGCACTTGATGGCGTGCTTGATAGCGTGCCCGATGGCGTGGCCGATGGTGTGCTTGATGGTGCGCTTGATGGTGTGCTCGAGGGCGTGCATGATGGCGTCCTTGATGGTGCGCTTGATGGTGTACCTGATGGTGTGCGCGATGGTGTACTTGATGGCGCGATTGATGGTGTACGTGATGGCGTGATTGGTGGCGTGCTTGATGGCGTGCTCGATGGTGTACTTGATGGCGTGCTTGTTAGCCTGCCCAATGACGTGGTCGATGGTGTGCTGGATGGTGTGCTTGATGGTGTGCTGGAGGGCGTACATGATGGCGTTCTTGATGGTGCGCTTGATGGTGTACTTGATGGCGTGCTCGATGGTGTACTTGATGGTGTGCTTGATAGCGTGCTCGATGGCGTGCTCGATGGTGTACTTGATGGCGTGCTTGTTAGCGTGCCCAATGGCGTGGTCGATGGTGTGCTTGATGGTGTGCTTGATGGTGTGCTCGAGAGCCTGCTTGATGGCGTTCTGGATGGCGTGTTTGATGGTGTATGTGATGGCGTGGTCGATGGCGTGCTTGATGGCGCGTGTGATGGTGTACTTGATGGCGTGCTTGACAGCGTGCCCGTGCTCGATGACGTGCTCGACGGCACGCCCGATGGTGTACTTCATGGCCTGCTTGATAGCGTGGTCGATGGTGTGCTTGATGGTGTGCTTGATGGTGTGCTTGATTGTGTGCATGACGGCGTCCTTGATGGTGCGCTTGATGGTGTACTTGATGGCGTGCGCGATGGTGTACTCGATGGCGTGTTGGATGGTGCACGTGGTGGCGTGCTCGATGGCGTGTTCGATGGCGTGCCTGATGGTGTTCTTGATGGCGTGCCTGAAAGCGTGCCCAATGGTGTTGTCGACGGTGTGCTTGATGGTGTGCTTGATGACGTGCTCGATGGCGTGCTCGATGGTGCACTTGATGGTGTGCTTGATAGCATGCTCGATGACGTGCTCGATGGCGTGCCCGATGGTGTACTCGATGGCGTGCTTGATAGTGTGCCCAATGGTGTTGTCGACGGTGTGCTTGATGGTGTGCTTGATGGTGTGCTCGAGGGCGTGCATGATGGCGTTCTTGATGGTGCGCTTGATGGTGCACTTGATGGCGTGCGCGATGGTGTACTTGATGGCGTGTTTGATGGTGTACGTGATGGCGCGGTCGATGGCGTGCTTGATGGCGTGCTCAATGGTGCACTTGATGGCACGCTTGTTAGCGTGCCCAATGGCGTGGTCGATGGTATGCTGGATGGTGTGCTTGATGGTGTGATCGATAGTGTGCATGATGGCGTCTTTGATGGTGCGCTTGATGGTGTACTTGATGGCGTGCTTGATAGCTTGCTCGATGACGTGCTCGATGGCGTGCTTGATGGTGTACTTGATGGTCTCCTCGTTAGCTTGCCCGGTGGCGTGGTCGATGGCGTGCTTGATGGTGTGCTTGATGGTGTGCTTGATCGTGTGCACGGTGGCGCCCTTGATGGACGCTTGATGGTGTACTTGATGGCGTGTGCGATGGTGTACTTGATGACCCCTGTACCCCTCTAAGCAGACTTGGCCGCCGGCGAAGCCCCACTACGAAGCCCCACTACTCCCCAGCTCTACTCACGGGCTGGGTGCCGGGTGCGAAGCCCCGGACGACAGGGCCCGGGCACTGCCAATAGGCGGTGTACTAACAGTGTCGGGTGCGCGCACGTCCCAGTGCCAAGCACCATCCCCAGGGACCCCGCGGCCCCTAGTACCGGCCGCCTTGGCCCTGGGAACGGTCAGCGACCCTCCATAGAGGACGGCTGACCAAGCCTCCCCCTCCTCTCTTCCCCTACGCGCCCGCCCATGCGCCAGCCCACGCAGGAGCCCGGACATGCGCCCCCCCCGCGCCTATGCCCCACCCACAGGGCCCTCTGCCCCAACTCCATCCCACACACCCCCATGCAGCTCTCGGTGCCCCCCATGCACTACCTCCCGCAGCCCTCCAAGCCCGACATGCGTCCCTGCCCAGTGCGCCCCCCTTCTCTATCCCCCACCTCTGCAGGAGGGAAACCTCCAGGGGCCGGGAGTGAAGTGTGCCTCCCTGGGTCCGACCGGGTCGCGGCAAGGAGGTGTGGTGTGGTGTGGTGTGGTGTGGTGTGGTGTGGTGTGCCGAAGGCGCTGTTACCAAAGGGCAAAGGCCGGGATGTCTACCCACGGGTACAGGTAAACGGGCTGGGCTGTGTGTGTTGTGTGCGCGCTGTGTGTAAGTGTGTTGTGGCATAGCCGGACCAGTGCACTCTCGCACTTGGTCGACACTGCCTTGCCGACGCCTGCGCGCAGTCACACAGGGTCTCATTTGCCCTCTGCACCCTGCGTGCCGCGCTGCACCACCAGTGCCTTCTCTGTGGTGCCGCATTGCTTGGCGCTCGGCACCACACTGCACTGTGTGTGCCCTGCTGCACCGTTGTTGTGGGCAGGGGGCAGTGGGCAGTGTTACGCACTGCCTGGGGGCTGTGGGCAATGGAAATAGTGCTTCGCACTGCCGCATTGCCTGAGGGCAGTGGGGAGTGGTACTCCCGCCGCTCAATGCCTCCCTCCCTTGGGGCAGTGGGCAGTGGACCTCCTTCAATACACCGCCTCACTGCCTGGGGGCAGTGGGCAGTGGACCTCCTGCAATACACTGCCGCACTGCCTGGGGGCAGTGGGCAGTGGACCTCCTTCAATGCACTGCTCCACTGCCTGGGGGCAGTGGGCAGTGGACCTCCCGCAACACACTGCCTCACTGCCTGGGGGCAGTGGGCAGTGGACTTCCTTCAATGCACTGCCCCACTGCCTGGGGGCAGTGGGCAGTGCAACTCCTGCAATACACGGCCGCATTGCCTGGGGGCAGTGGGCACTGCAACTCCTGCAATGCATTGCCTCACTGCCCTCGGGCAGTAGGCAGTGGAACTCCTGCAACGCACTGCCTCACTGCCTGGGGGCAGTGGGTAGTGCAACTCCTGCAATGCACTACCTCACTGCCCTGGGGCAGTGGGCAGTGGAACTCCTGCAACACACTGCCGCACCGCCTGGGGGCAGCGGGCAGTGGAACTCCTGCAATGCACTGCCTCACTGCTTCGGGGCAGTGGGCAGCGGAACTCCTGCAATAACCGGGCGCACCGGCCTGGGGGGGACGGGGAGCCCAGCCCAGGGGGTGGTCGGAACCTCCTGCAAGGCTCATGGGGAGTCATCATCTTCCAATAACCGGGCGCACCGGCCTGGGGGGGACGGGGAGTCCAGCCCAGGGGGTGGTCGGAGCCTCCTGCCAGGGCCAATGGGGGGCCATCTTCTTCAGAGAACCGGGCGCACCGGCCCGGGGGGGACGGGGAGTCCTGCCCTGGGGGTGTTCGGAGTCTCCTGCCAGGCCAATGGGGGGCCATCTTCTTTAGAGAACCGGGCGCACCGGCCCGGGGGGGACGGGGAGTCCTGCCCAGGGGGTGTTCGGAGTCTCCTGCCAGGCCAATGGGGGGCCATCTTCTTCAGAGAACCGGGCGCACCGGCCCGGGGGGGACGGGGAGTCCTGCCCAGGGGGTGTTCGGATCCTCCTGCCAGGCCAATGGGGGGCCATCTTCTTCAGAGAACCGGGCGCACCGGCCTGGGGGGGACGGGGAGTCCTGCCCAGGGGGTGTTCGGAGTCTCCTGCAAGGCGTGTGGGGGGCCATCTTCTTCAGAGAACCGGGCGCACCGGCCCGGGGGGGACGGGGAGTCCTGCCCTGGGGGTGTTCGGAGTCTCCTGCCAGGCCAATGGGGGGCCATCTTCTTTAGAGAACCGGGCGCACCGGCCCGGGGGGGACGGGGAGTCCTGCCCAGGGGGTGTTCGGAGTCTCCTGCAAGGCCAGTGGGGGGCCATCTTCCTCAGTGGGCAGTGGAACTCCTGCAATGCACTGCCCCACCGCTTGGGGGCAGTGGACAGTGCAACTCCTGCAATGCACTGCCTCACTGTCCCAGAGCAGTGGGCAGTGGAACTCCTGCAATGCACTACCTCACTGCCCTGGGGCAGTGGGCAGTGGAACTCTTGCAATGCACTGCCTCACTGCCTGGGGGCAGCGGACAGTGCAACCTCTGCAATGCACTGCCTCACTGCCCTGGGTCAGTGGGCAGTGCAACTCCTGCAATACACTGCCGCACTGCCTGAGGGCAGTGGGCAGTGCAACTCCTTCAATGCAATGCCTCACTGCCTGGGGGCAGTGGGCAGTGGAACTCCTGCAATGCACTGCCCCGCTGCCTGGGGGCAGCGGGCAGTGCAACTCCAACTCCTGCCACGCACCGCCCACTGCCTGGGGGCAGTGGGCGGTGCAACTTCTACAATGCACGGCCTCACTGCCTGGGGGCAGTGGGCAGTGCAACTCCTGCAATGCACTGCCTCAGTGCCCTGGGGGCAGTGGGAAGTGGAAGTCCTGCAATGCACTGCCTCACTGCCTGGGGGCAGTGGGCAGTGCAACTCCTGCAATGCACTGCCTCACTGCCTGGGGGCAGTGGGCAGTGGATCTCCTGCAATGCACCGCCTCAACGCCTGGGGGCAGTGGGCAGTGCAACTCCTGCAATGCACTGCCTCACTGCCCTGGGGGCAGTGGACAGCGGAACTCCTGCAATGCACTGCCTCACTGCCTGGGGGCAGTGGGCAGTGGAACTCCTGCAATGCACTGCCTCACTGCCTGGGGGCAGTGGACAGTGCAACTCCTGCAATGCACCGCCTCACTGCCCTGGGGCAGTGGGCAGTGAAACTCCCGCCATGCACTACCTCACTGCCTGGGGGCAGCGGGCAGTGGAACTCCTGCAATGCACTGCCCCACTGCCTGGGGGCAGCGGGCAGTGGAACTCCTGCAATGCACTACCTCACTGCCCTGGGGCAGTGGGCAGTGGAACTCTTGCAATGCCCTGCCTCACTGCCTGGGGGCAGCGGACAGTGCAACCTCTGCAATGCACTGCCTCACTGCCCTGGGTCAGTGGGCAGTGCAACTCCTGCAATACACTGCCGCACTGCCTGAGGGCAGTGGGCAGTGCAACTCCTTCAATGCAATGCCTCACTGCCTGGGGGCAGTGGGCAGTGGAACTCCTGCAATGCACTGCCCCACTGCCTGGGGGCAGCGGGCAGTGCAACTCCAACTCCTGCCACGCACCGCCCACTGCCTGGGGGCAGTGGGCGGTGCAACTTCTACAATGCACGGCCTCACTGCCTGGGGGCAGTGGGCAGTGCAACTCCTGCAATGCACTGCCTCAGTGCCCTGGGGGCAGTGGGAAGTGGAAGTCCTGCAATGCACTGCCTCACTGCCTGGGGGCAGTGGGCAGTGCAACTCCTGCAATGCACTGCCTCACTGCCTGGGGGCAGTGGGCAGTGGATCTCCTGCAATGCACCGCCTCAACGCCTGGGGGCAGTGGGCAGTGCAACTCCTGCAGTGCACTGCCTCACTGCCCTGGGGGCAGTGGAGGAGGAGGAGGAGGAGGAGCGCCTGCCGCGGTCCCACGTACGGTGAGCCTTGGCGTCGTCCCTCGGGGGCCCCACGCAGGCTCTGCCGAGGGAGTCCTCCGTCTTACCTCCGCTAGAGCAAGACGAATCTCGGTGCACACCTGAGAACGCTCCTCCCAGCAGGCCGTCTGGGTCACAACGTCAGTGTACGACAACGCTACGGCTCGATCTGCTCTCCGGTCCCGGCCACCAACCGCTCCGAACTGTCCTGGATCCACCCGAGTAAGCGTTCCAAGATCAACGTGCACGGAAGGTGTGGGTCTCCCGGGGCATCACCCCCGACTTGAAAACGTCGCCGGGCTAAATAGAACGCGGCCCAGCACGACTATGCGCACTGCCGGCGGGCTGAGTACCGCCGGCGTCGCGAGTACGGTCACGCCACACGATCACGCGCACCGCCGGTGGCCTGGGTACCCCCGGGTTCTGTGAGTGCGGGACGTGCGTCACAGCCATAGCACCACGGTGGTGCACCGCCGTGGAGGTCCCTGACGACGCCCGGCCGCAAAGGCCGAGCCCAAACGACGAGTCCCACGATACGTGCACTGAGACGGCACGCGACCGAGAAGATGGCACCACGATGGTGCCCGAGCGAGACGGCGACGTTCGCCGATGGCACGTGAGGCGGTGAGTACCGCCGATGACACGTCACCTCTGCACAGGGTGTCACGGGGGTTGGCGGAGCGCCAGGTGCAGACCTCGCCATGGTGCCTCGTGTATCGGCCTGGAGGATACACCATGGCCAGGCTGGCGCACGAAGACCGTCTGGGCAGCACCACGGTGGCGCTCTGCCCTGAAGATTGTGCCACGACGGCGCATGTGGACGTTGATTGCACCACGGTGGTGCCACGTCACTGAACTGGCGCCATGTCGGCGTAGGGCTGTCTGGGCAGCGCCGCGGTGGCGATCTGCCCTGAGGATTGCGTCACGGTGGCGCACGTGTACGTTGGCGGCACCACGATGGCGCTCTGCCACTGAACTGCACGGGTCTGGGCGGCGCCACGGTGGCGCTCTGCCCTGAAGGTTGCGCCACGACGGCGCACGTGTACGCTGATTGCACCACGGTGGTGCCACGTCACTGAACTGGCGCCATGTCGGCGTAGGGCTGTCTGGGCAGCGCCGCGGTGGCGATCTGCCCTGAGGATTGCGTCACGGTGGCGCACGTGTACGTTGACGGCACCACGATGGCGCTCTGCCACCGAACTCCACGGGTCTGGGCAGCGCCACGGTGGCGCTCTGCCCTGAAGGTTGCGCCACGACGGCGCACGTGTACGCCGATTGCACCACGGTGGTGCCACGTCACTGAACTGGCGCCATGTCGGCGTAGGGCTGTCTTGGCAGCGCCGCGGTGGCGATCTGCCCTGAGGATTGCGTCACGGTGGCGCACGTGTACGTTGACGGCACCACAATGGCGCTCTGCCACTGAACTGCACGGGTCTGGGCGGCGCCACGGTGGCGCTCTGCACCGGAAACCGCGCCACGACGGCGCACGTGCGTGTTGGCGGCACAACGATTGCGCTCTGTCACTGAGCCGGCGCCACGACAACGCACGGGCGCTCAGTCGGCGCCGCGACGGCGCTCTGCCTCGGAGGTCGCGCCGCTACGGCGTACCCGGGCGTTGGCGGCACCACGGTGGTGCCCTGCGACTGTGCTGGTGTCGCATGGCCCTAGAGGAGGCACAGCAATGGCATACCTGTGCGTCAGCTGCGCCACGATGGCGCACGTGCACGCTGGCGGCACCACGACGGCGCTTCGCCACTGGACTGGCGTCACGGCTGGGCAGTGCCACGATGGCGCTCTGCCCCGAAGATCGTGTCATGGCGGCGCACGCATTCGTCGACGGCACCACGGTGGTACCCTGCCAGGGAGCCGGCGCGTGAGGGGGGGGCGTGGGTGAGCCTGGGCGGCTGTGGGGCCCTCGGAGGGTGGCAGGGGTGGGCCCTGGGCTGACGCGGGTGAGTGAGCAAGTGAGTGAGGGAGTGAGTGAGTGAGTGAGTGAGTGAGTAAACACGTGGCCGTTGCCTGGCTGTGCTTGTGGGCAATCCGTCCCACAGCTACCATCCTGGGGGTTTTTATCCTGGTGCCAGGCCACCAGATATCGAGCAGGTGCACTGTGTGTGGCAGTGGTGCATCTGCCCCTCACAGCAACTCCTGCGCAACTCCTGCAATGCACTGCCTCAGTGCCCTGGGGGCAGTGGGAAGTGGAAGTCCTGCAATGCACTGCCTCACTGCCTGGGGGCAGTGGGCAGTGCAACTCCTGCAATGCACTGCCTCACTGCCTGGGGGCAGTGGGCAGTGGATCTCCTGCAATGCACCGCCTCAACGCCTGGGGGCAGTGGGCAGTGCAACTCCTGCAGTGCACTGCCTCACTGCCCTGGGGGCAGTGGACAGCGGAACTCCTGCAATGCACTGCCTCACTGCCTGGGGGCAGTGGGCAGTGGAACTCCTGCAATGCACTGCCTCACTGCCTGGGGGCAGTGGACAGTGCAACTCCTGCAATGCACCGCCTCACTGCCCTGGGGCAGTGGGCAGTGAAACTCCCGCCATGCACTACCTCACTGCCTGGGGGCAGCGGGCAGTGGAACTCCTGCAATGCACTGCCCCACTGCCTGGGGGCAGCGGGCAGTGGAACTCCTGCAATGCACCGCCTCACTGCCCTGGGGGCAGTGGGCAGTGCAACTCCTGCAACGCACTGCCTCACTGCCTGGGGGCAGTGGGCAGTGCAGCTCCTGCAATACACTGCCGCACTGCTTGGGGGCAGTGGGCACCGCAACTCCTGCAACGCACTGCCGCACTGGCTTGGGGGTAGTGGGCAGTGGACCTCCGGCAATACACTGCCGCACTGCCTGGGGGCAGTGAGCAGTGCAGCTCCTGCATTACTCTGCCCCACTGCCTGGGGGCAGTGGACAGTGCAACTCCTGCAACGCACTGCCTCACTGTCGGGGGGCAGTGGGCAGCGGAACTCCTGCAATGCACTGCCTCACTGCCTGGGGGCAGTGGGCAGTGGAACTCCTGCAATGCACTGCCCCACTGCCTGGGGGTATTGGGCAGTGCAACTTCTGCAATACACTGCCCCACTGCCTGGGGGCAGTGGGCAGCGCAACTCCTGCAATGCACTGCCTCACTGCCCTGGGGCAGTGGGCAGCGGAACTCCCGCAACGCACTGCCTCACTGCCTGGGAGCAGTGGGCAGTGCAACTCCTGCAATGCACTGCCTCACTGCCTGGGGGCAGTGGGCAGTGCAACTCCTGCAATGGGTGGTCGGAGTGTAGTGCCGGGCCTGTGGGGATGTACTACTGGGCGCACCGGCCTGGGGGGATGGGGAGTCCAACCCAGGGGGCGGTCGGGGCATCCTTCAGGGCCTATGGGGGGCCATCATTTTCGGACAACCGGGCGCACCGGCCTTGGGGGGACGGGGAGTCCAGGCCAGGGGGTGGTCGGAGCCTCCTGCAGGGCCCATGGGGAGGCGTCATCTGCTAATAACCGGGCGCACCGGCCTTGGGGGGGACGGGGAGCCCAGCCCAGGGGGTGGTCGGAGCCTCCTGCCAGGGCCAATGGGGGGCCATCTTCTTCAGAGAACCGGGCGCACCGGCCCGGGGGGGACGGGGAGTCTTGCCCAGGGGGTGTTCGGATCCTCCTGCCAGGCCAATGGGGGGCCATCTTCTTCAGAGAACCGGGCGCACCGGCCCGGGGGGGACGGGGAGTCCTGCCCAGGGGTTGTTCGGAGTCTCCTGCCAGGCCAATGGGGGGCCATCTTCTTCAGAGAACCGGGCGCACCGGCCCGGGGGGGACGGGGAGTCCTGCCCAGGGGGTGTTCGGATCCTCCTGCCAGGGCAATGGGGGGCCATCTTCTTCAGAGAACCGGGCGCACCGGCCTGGGGGGAACGGGGAGTCCTGCCCAGGGGGTGTTCGGAGTCTCCTGCAAGGCCAGTGGGGGGCCATCTTCTTCAGAGAACCGGGCGCACCGGCCCGGGGGGGACGGGGAGTCCTGCCCTGGGGGTGTTCGGAGTCTCCTGCCAGGCCAATGGGGGGCCATCTTCTTCAGAGAACCGGGCGCACCGGCCCGGGGGGGACGGGGAGTCCTGCCCAGGGGGTGTTCGGAGTCTCCTGCAAGGCCAGTGGGGGGCCATCTTCTTCAGTGGGCAGTCGAACTCCTGCAATGCACTGCCCCACTGCTTGGGGGCAGTGGACAGTGCAACTCCTGCAATGCACTGCCTCACTGTCCCAGAGCAGTGGGCAGCGGAACTCCTGCAATGCACTACCTCACTGCCCTGGGGCAGTGGGCAGTGGAACTCTTGCAATGCACTGCCTCACTGCCTGGGGGCAGTGGGCAGTGCAACTCCTGCAATGGGTGGTCGGAGTGTAGTGCCGGGCCTGTGGGGATGTACTACTGGGCGCACCGGCCTGGGGGGATGGGGAGTCCAACCCAGGGGGTGGTCGGGGCATCCTTCAGGGCCTATGGGGGGCCATCATCTTCGGAGAACCGGGCGCACCGGCCTGGGGGGGACGGGGAGTCCTGCCCAGGGGGTGGTCGGAGCCTCTTGCCAGGGCCAATGGGGGGCCATCTTCTTCAGAGAACCGGGCGCACCGGCCCGGGGGGGACGGGGAGTCCTGCCCAGGGGGTGTTCGGAGTCTCCTGCCAGGCCAATGGGGGGCCATCTTCTTCAGAGAACCGGGCGCACCGGCCCGGGGGGGACGGGGAGTCCTGCCCTGGGGGTGTTCGGATCCGCCTGCCAGGCCAATGGGGGGCCATCTTCTTCAGAGAACCGGGCGCACCGGCCTAGGGGGGACGGGGAGTCCTGCCCAGGGGGTGTTCGGAGTCTCCTGCAAGGCCAGTGGGGGGCCATCTTCTTCAGAGAACCGGGCGCACCGGCCCGGGGGGGACGGGGAGTCCAGCCCAGGGGGTGTTCAGAGTCTCCTGCAAGGCCAGTGGGGGGCCATCTTCCTCAGTGGGCAGTGGAACTCCTGCAATGCACTGCCCCACTGCTTGGGGGCAGTGGACAGTGCAACTCCTGCAATGCACTGCCTCATTGTCCCAGAGCAGTGGGCAGTGGAACTCCTGCAATGCACTACCTCACTGCCCTGGGGCAGTGGGCAGTGGAACTCTTGCAATGCACTGCCTCACTGCCTGGGGGCAGCGGACAGTGCAACCTCTGCAATGCACTGCCTCACTGCCCTGGGTCAGTGGGCAGTGCAACTCCTGCAATACACTGCCGCACTGCCTGGGGGCAGTGGGCAGTGCAACTCCTGCAATGCAATGCCTCACTGCCTGGGGGCAGTGGGCAGTGCAACTCCAACTCCTGCCACGCACTGCCTCACTGCCTGGGGGCAGTGGGCGGTGCAACTTCTACAATGCACGGCCTCACTGCCTGGGGGCAGTGGGCAGTGCAACTCCTGCAATGCACTGCCTCGGTGCCCTGGGGGCAGTGGGAAGTGGAACTCCTGCAATGCACTGCCCCACTGCCTGGGGGTATTGGGCAGTGGAACTCCTGCAATGCACTGCCTTACTGCCCTGGGGCAGTGGGCAGCGGAACTCCTGCAACGCACTGCCGCACTGGCTTGGGGGCAGTGGGCAGCGGACCTCCTGCAATACACTGCCGCACTGCCTGGGGGCAGCGGGCCGTGCAACTCCTGCAATGCACTGCCCCACTGCCTGGGGGCAGCGGGCAGTGGAACTCCTGCAATGCACCGCCTCACTGCCCGGGGGGCAGTGGGCAGTGCAACTCCTGCAACGCACTGCCTCACTGCCTGGGGGCAGTGGGCAATGCAGCTCCTGCAATACACTGCCGCACTGCTTGGGGGCAGTGGGCAGCGCAACTCCTGCAACGCACTGCCGCACTGGCTTGGGGGCAGTGGGCAGTGGACCTCCGGCAATACACTGCCGCACTACCTGGGGGCAGTGAGCAGTGCAGCTCCTGCATTACTCTGCCCCACTGCCTGGGGGCAGTGGACAGTGCAACTCCTGCAACGCACTGCCTCACTGTCTGGGGGCAGTGGGCAGCGGAACTCCTGCAATGCACTGCCTCACTGCCTGGGGGCAGTGGGCAGTGGAACTCCTGCAATGCACTGCCCCACTGCCTAGGGGTATTGGGCAGTGCAACTTCTGCAATACACTGCCCCACTGCCTGGGGGCAGTGGGCAGCGCAACTCCTGCAATGCACTGCCTCACTGCCCTGGGGCAGTGGGCAGCGGAACTCCTGCAACGCACTGCCTCACTGCCTGGGAGCAGTGGGCAGTGCAACTCCTGCAATGCACTGCCTCACTGATTGGGGGCAGTGGGCAGTGCAACTCCTGCAATGGGTGGTCGGAGTGTAGTGCCGGGTCTGTGGGGATGTACTACTGGGCGCACCGGCCTGGGGGGATGGGGAGTCCAACCCAGGGGGTGGTCGGGGCATCCTTCAGGGCCTATGGGGGGCCATCATCTTCGGAGAACCGGGCGCACCGGCCTGGGGGGGACGGGGAGTCCAGGCCAGGGGGTGGTCGGAGCCTCCTGCAGGGCCCATGGGGAGGCGTCATCTGCTAATAACCGGGCGCACCGGCCTGGGGGGGACGGGGAGCCCAGCCCAGGGGGTGGTCAGAACCTCCTGCAAGGCCCATGGGGAGCCATCATCTTCCAATAACCGGGCGCACCGGCCTGGGGGGGACGGGGAGTCCAGCCCAGGGGGTGGTCGGAGCCTCCTGCCAGGGCCAATGGGGGGCCATCTTCTTCAGAGAACCGGGCGCACCGGCCCGGGGGGGACGGGGAGTCCTGCCCAGGGGGTGTTCGGAGTCTCCTGCCAGGCCAAGGGGGGGCCATCTTCTTCAGAGAACCGGGCGCACCGGCCCGGGGGGGACGGGGAGTCCTGCCCAGGGGGTGTTCGGAGTCTCCTGCCAGGCCAATGGGGGGCCATCTTCCTCAGAGGACCGGGCGCACCGGCCTGGGGGGGACGGGGAGTCCTGCCCAGGGGGCGCTCGGAGTCTCCCGCCAGGCCAAAGGGGGGGGCCATCTTCTTCAGAGAACCGGGCGCACCGGCCCTGGGGGGACGCGGAGTCCTGCCCTGGGGGTGTTCGGAGTCTCCTGCCAGGCCAAGGGGGGGGCGTCTTCTTCAGAGAACCGGGCGCACCGGCCCGGGGGGGACGGGGAGTCCTGCCCAGGGGGTGTTCGGAGTCTCCTGCCAGGCCAATGGGGGGCCATCTTCTTCAGAGAACCGGGCGCACCGGCCCGGGGGGGACGGGGAGTCCTGCCCAGGGGGTGTTCGGTGTCTCCTGCCAGGCCAAGGGGGGGCCATCTGCTTCAGAGAACCGGGCGCACCGGCCCGAGGACGGGGAGTCCTGCCCAGGGGGTGTTCGGAGTCTCCTGCGAGGCCAAGGGGGGGCCATCTTCGTCAGAGAACCGGGCGCACCGGCCCGGGGGGGACGGGGAGTCCTGCCCAGGGGGTGTTCGGAGTCTCCTGCCAGGCCAATGGGGGGCCATCTTCTTCAGAGAACCGGGCGCACCGGCCCGGGGGGGACGGGAAGTCCTGCCCAGGGGGTGGTCGGAGTCTCCTGCCAGGCCAATGGGGGGCCATCTTCTTTAGAGAACCGGGCGCACCGGCCCGGGGGGGACGGGGAGTCCTGTCCAGGGGGTGTTCGGAGTCTCCTGCCAGGCCAATGGGGGGCCATCTTCTTCAGAGAACCGGGCGCACCGGCCCGGGGGGGACGGGGAGTCCTGCCGAGGGGGTGTTCGGAGTCTCCTGCGAGGCCAAGGGGGGGCCATCTTCGTCAGAGAACCGGGCGCACCGGCCCGGGGGGGACGGGGAGTCCAGCCCAGGGGGTGTTCGGAGTCTCCTGCCAGGCCAAGGGGGGGCCATCTTCTTTAGAGAACCGGGCGCACCGGCCCGGGGGGGACGGGAAGTCCTGCCCAGGGGGTGTTCGGAGTCTCCTGCCAGGCCAATGGGGGGCCATCTTCTTCAGAGAACCGGGCGCACCGGCCTGGGGGGGACGGGGAGTCCTGCCCAAGGGGTGTTCGGAGTCTCCTGCAAGGCCAATGGGGGGCCATCTTCTTCAGAGAACCGGGCGCACCGGCCCGGGGGGGACAGGGAGTCCTGCCCTGGGGGTGTTCGGAGTCTCCTGCCAGGCCAAAAGGGGGGCCATCTTCTTCAGAGAACCGGGCGCACCGGCCCGGGGGGGACAGGGAGTCCTGCCCAGGGGGTGTTCGGAGTCTCCTGCCAGGCCAAGGGGGGGCCATCTTCTTCAGAGAACCGGGCGCACCGGCCTGGGGGGGACGGGGAGCCCAGCCCAGGGGGTGTTCGGAGTCTCCTGCCAGGCCTGTGGGTACTCCCTCCTACCTCTTAGCAGCAGCAGGCAAGTAAGCAGGCAGTACCGGGGGTCATAACCCCGGGGTAACAGTATCTGGGACTCAACGTGAGTCCTCTTAACCAGGAACAACCCCAAACACCGCCGGGGCTTAACCCCCGAACGTAACGGTGTTTGGGGCCCCCGTGGGCCTTATGAGCCCACGGAGTGTACTGAGGCGTGGCTACCAGCTGGACTGTGGCCTGCCATACCCATTTCTGGGCTCGCCTCAGTACGGCCGGTCGAGTCCGGCTCTGGGGGTTGCGCACCAAACTGGCCCCGGGGGGGGGGGCATTTACCCTGTTAAGCATTAGTTACGGCAGTAGGCACTATTCATTACGTTAGGGAATTACTCAACGCATTTGTTTACCCCGCAGACATGCCCCTTCCAGTGGTGCGCTCACCTTTGGGGCTGCCTTTGGGGGATCGGGGGCTGTTACCCCTCCCGGACGCCCTCCCTGGTGTTGGCGCCAGGGTGGTGGCCGGGGGGCCTTATACCGTACCTAAAGGATGTTGGATACCGATACCGGGGTGTCCAACCGGACGGGGACAGGGACTGCGTCTCCGGGCTTTGCCATCTGGCTCACAATCGACTGACCCATATTCATCGGCTGTTGGTACGGAAGCCTGCTCCACTCCAGTCCTCAACCACTCAGGCCAGCTTCATATCCCTCCTCATACCCTCGCACATGTTGCAGGGCGGGGGGTCGTTGTTGGGGCCCCCCGCGCATGTCCGCGCCACCGGCCATCCTCTCCTCCCAGGCACCGCGCCTCTGCTAGGGCGGGGGCCCCTCACATGCACCCTCCAGGGCCCTTCCCACCCGCACACCTGGACGCTTGCCATGAAGACTCCGCATTGGAGCCTCCTCGTCGGCGCGCCCGGGCCCAGTTGTTCACGCGGCCGGCCGCCGATGCGGGGCCCTGGAGGCGCGCCGCACGGGCGCTGCCAGCCTGTGAGAGGGGCAAGGGCAGGAGAAGGGGGTGGGGGGGGGGGGCAGTGGGCAGGGGAGGCGGCACGGAGTGGCTGCGGGAGGTAGTGCATGGGGGGCACCAAGAGCTGCATGGGGGTGTGTGGGATGGAGTTGGGGCAGAGGGCCCTGTGGGTGGGGCAAAGGCGCGGGGGGGGCGCATGTCCGGGCTTTTGCGTGGGCTGGCGCGTGGGCGGGCGCGTAGGGGAAGAGAGGAGGGGGAGGCTTGGTCAGCCGTCCTCTACGGAGGGTCGCTGACCGTTCCCAGGGCCAAGGCGGCCGGTACTAGGGGCCGCGGGGTCCCTGGGGATGGTGCTTGGCACTGGGACGTGCGCGCACCCGACACTGTTAGTACACCGCCCATTGGCAGTGCCCGGGCCCTGTCGTCGGGGGCTTCGCACCCGGCACCCAGCCCGTGTGTAGAGCTGGGGAGTACTCAGGGTGTGGTGTGGTGTGGTGTGGTGTGGTGTGGTGTGGTGTGGTGTGGTGTGGTGTGGTGTGGTGTGGTGTGGTGTGGTGTGGTGTGGTGTGGTGTGGTGTGGTGTGGTGTGGTGTGGTGTGGTGTGGTGTGGTGTGGTGTGGTGCCGAAGGCGCTTTTACCAAATGATGACGGTCAAGATGGTCTTGCCTACGGGTAATGCAAGCCGCGAGGGCTGTGTGTCTAAACGCGCTGCGTGTAGTGTGTTGCGCACTTGTGGCAAAGGGCTATCGCTCTCTCTGTGGTGCCTGGTGGCTGCTGTCTAGGGCTGCCCCAGGGGGGCTTTACTGATCTGCCTGATCGTGCTACTGAAGTTCTTGCTGGGTCAGGCCTATGTGCCTCTGGGCCCTAGTTTGGCAGTGTTAAGGCTGGCTCTTAGGATACTTCACTACACTGACACTGTGTGGGGCAGTGGGCAGTGGGGCTCCTTCAGTGTACTACCTCATCGCATGGCACAGTGGGCAGTGCGGCTCCTTCAGAACAATGCCTCACTGCATAGGGCAGTGGGCAGTGGGGATTCTTCGGTATACCGCCTCACTGCATGGGGCAGTGGGCAACGGGGATTGTTCAGTGCACTGCTGCACTGCATGGGGCACTGGGTAGTGGGGGTCTTCTGGTACACCGGGGTTCCTTTTGTAAAGTGCCTAACTGCATGCGGCAGTAGGCAGTGGGACTCCTTTAGTACGCCACCTCACTGCATGAGGCAGTGGGCGGTGGGGTTTTTACTATACACTACCATTGCATGGGGCAGTGGGTAGTGGGGATCGTGCAGTACCCTAGTACACTGCTTCGCTGCATGAGGCACTAGGCAGTGGGGTTCTTGCAGTACAGTGCTTCACTGCATGGGGCAGTGGGCAGTAGGGCACCTTTTGTACGCTGCCCCTTTGCATGGATCAGTGGGCGGTGGGGATCCTTCTGTGCACCACCGCATGCAGTGGGCAATGGGCACAGGGGATGCATCTGTACACTGCCTCAATACCTGGTGACCTGGCACCAGTCTAAAAACCCTCAGGATGGTAGCTGTAGGACGGATTGCCTACACGCACTGCCGCGCTCGACACCAATCGTGAATCGTCGTGATAGTCGTGCCACCACGTGACTCAGCTCTGCCATCGTGGCCCCCTCTCCGCTCTACTCCACCCGTATGGTGCACTCTCTCTCTCCCTCTTCATCCCGTGTCTCCAAGGGCTGAGTGCCGCACCTCAAGTGCGTCCCTCCCCCTTGCAAGCCGTTTCCTGCTCACAGTGGGCACGTCGTTATACGTTCGGCTCTGGCAAGACGTCGACCTCGCCGTGGCAATCTTCCAGGCCGCTACGCGGGGAGCCGCGACGGGGACTGCATTCGACGTATCCGCCGCTCAAGCGTGACGCCTTGTGCAGGGGTATCATCAGTCGTCCGATTCGTCGTTCCAACGTGGGGCCCCTCGCTCCCGTGCGCCACTAGGGTTGCAGCACCACGCGCCAGCGCGGTGCTCCCCTCGCACCCCCGCCCTATGTGTCCTGGGACCCCCGCTCACCGACCCGGTCCGCCAGGCGGCCCCATGTTACTCCGCGCCATCGCGCCATGCTCTTTGTTTTGTCACACTATGGCCACGCTCGTGGTACCCCTTGTTTCTCTCCTGCGCGCCCCATCCGACTGGGGCTGCCTATGATGTCAGTGCACCTCCGTTTGCCGACACCTCGATCTGCTCCCCCCCCCCAACATATTGCGGCCACAGGCCACCCGCTCTTTTCTCGCCACAGCTACCATGTCAGACCGCTCAACACCGTCCCAGGACACCCCCTCTCCCGCCCCCGACACCGGTCGAGGCGGCGCCATTCGTCAGGGGCCGTTCCCCATGTTTCTGATGGACATCGCCCAGTCCGACGATGCTGACCGTCTGCTGCGAGAACTGGACATGCTGAAGGATGACGCACTGGAAGCGGCAGATACGGCTATCCAGGCCACCGACCCCGCCCTGGCTGACTTGTGTGATGCCCTGCGATGGACGGCTGCCAACGGCGACATCCAGGCTATTACAGCGGTGACGGGGGTGTGGACACCGCGGGGGCTCCTGCTCACAGCCACCGTAACGGTCGCCGCAGGCCCGTCTGACACGAAGGTCATCGAACACGTCCCCCTGTCGCTGGTACAAGGAGGCCCACTGCTGGAGTATATCTCCAAGGACCCTGAGGCCCTCACAGCGGCTCTCGTCACGCGGTGGAGCCCAAGCCATGCCCCAATTTCGGCGTCACGCCTCCGCAACCAAGTCTTCAAGGGCCTGTACACAGCCCGTGAACAGCCACCGCCCGTCGACACTGCCGGCCCTCCGGACATCCAAAGCCAGAAGGTCTCCCACAAGATCCACAAGCCCATCAGCCAGTTCCTTGCCCCCCACCTCAGACCGTCATGGGACCGCCTCCGCACCCGAGAGGTAGTTGCGGCCTTTTGGGCGCTACCCAACGACGTGCATGCGGTCCTGCAGGCAGCCCACATCCCGACAGCAGACCTCGTCCCGCTGAAGTTCGGGCTCCTGGCGTGGGCCTCCTCCGTCTGCCTCACAGGACAGTACACGCCAGCCCCCGTTCCCACACCCCCCGCCCTCGCCAACAAGGGCATGTGGACCCCCGAGCAGCTGCGGCCGCTGCTCGAGTGCTCGATCTTGCCGATCCGCAGCGTGGAGCTGCTGCATCAAATCGAGCAGGCTGGCGAGCACTCCTGGGCCACAGCCCCCACTTTCGCCCTGCTGCAGGCCGGCATCGCCGACACCGCCAACCCGCCCCCGCTCACGCCGCCCAGCCACGCACCTTACCTCACCAAAGGGCAAGCAGCGCCCAGCCCCGCCGGCACTCTGTTCGCCACGGCGGCGTTCACCCCAGCGTCAGCCCTGTACAAGGCCCAGGGCAAGCCCACCCCCTCAGGGTCCGAACCATCGCCTTCATCACTGTTGCCCGAACAGACAAGGCTTTCTTTCAATCTCCCAGAGCCTGCCTCCCAGGTACCACCGGCTGCCGCAGACCCCACGCCTCCGGAGTCACCGGCCCCGGCCGTCGGGTCGGCCCCCCCCAGCCCCTCCCAGGTGGGGGAGCCTTTCGTCCCGGACCTGGATGTCACGGCCTACTCCACCGACTACGCTCAATTGCATGACGAGTATGAGGCCCAACGACGGGAGCTGGCCGTGGCACGGGGCGACCTGGAGTCCCTCACGCGGGATCTGGACGCGGTGCGCACCGAACGGGATAATGCCCAGCAGCAGGCCCAGCGTTGCGCCGCGGCACAGCGGCAGACCGAAGCCGTTAGGCTCAACAACTTCATCAGGTCGGTACCCCCCCTCCTGTCCATCGCCACCAGACTCCACGGCCTCCAGTCCACGCCGCCGGCATTCGCCAACGCCGTGCGCAGTACCGTTCCGGCTTCATTCGAGCTGCCCCCCCCCGGCTCTCAGCAGTTCCTGGTCCTCGTGCCGGTCATCCTCGCCGCAGCAGTTCTCACCTCGCCCCAGGCACCCAACCTCGAGGAATTGGCCGACGTCCTCCGTAGGGCTATGGCCGCGCCAGGCGCCGTGCCGGTCCCGGAGGCCCCTGCGCGTGCGCCCGAACTGTCGTTCGCAGTCCCGGAACCGATCCCTAAGCCGAGGGCGGTCTCTGCCTTTCGGGCACCGGGCGCGACCGCCCAGCCGCCGCCGTCTCTGCCGTCGCCTGCCGATGCCGCCCTGACCGACCTGCTGGAGTGGATCCCGGAGATCCCCAAGGGCTGTGAGGACGAGGTTGCGCACGCGCTCCACCTCCAGCTCTTCCGCCAGTACGGCGCGAAGGTCAACACCCTCCCGCAGTCGCCGATCCGGGAGCAGTGGGCCTGGGTCCACAGCCACGCGCCCAGCCTGCCCGGCATCGCGGAAGTCCTGCGCTCCTTCCTCTCCAACCCCCCTGCAGTCCAGCAGGTTTCCGCCAGCCCAGCCACCTCCCCATCAGAAGCTGCAGCCGCCAACCAGGCACAGGGCGCAGCGAAAAAGAAGGGGTATACACCCCAAAAAATCGATCCGCAAGTTTACTCGAAAGCCCTGTGGGTCGGCTGGCAAGAAGTCGACGATCCGCCGTCCGGTGAAGTTGATGCAGGACTCCTCGGTGGTATCCTTCGGGATAAATTTGGTGCAGGCCTTTCCTCCATTACTGAAGAACAATTGAACCATACATCCAAGTTCACAATCGTCGGAATCCGACCAGCAGAGTACGAGCGCGGCATGCGACTGACGAGGCAACACACGGCTCGTGGCTGGCGAGTGACGTGGGCCGAATCGAAGAAACAACCGTTCACGCCCTGGGTGCCTGACCCTGACCGAGACCGTCCGCCCCGGAAGACTCATCGGGGAAGCCGCGGGAAGCAGCGCCGTCCACGGGACCCTGACGATCAGGTGGACCTTACGGCAACGTCGGGATCGGACGGAGAACCAGACTCCAAATATCAGCGCAGGTACAGCCCCCGCCGCTCGGACCGGTCCCCGTCCCGCCGCCGCAGCCCAGGCCATCGCCGCGACAGCCCGCCGCCGAGGCGTCGCAGCGCGTACCGCGATGAGCCACAAGCGCTTTCCAGCCGCCACGACCACCATGCAGCAGCCCCCCTCCTGCCCTACCCGTACTCGGGGGACCCCCACGACCCCCGAGTGGCCGTGGCCCACAACCCCTACGCTCCCCCGCCCTGGAGCCCCCCAGCCGACCCCCACCGCTACCAGCCGTACTTCGGTCGGCGTCCGCGGGACCGGTAACCCGGGACATGGCGGGGCGCAACGAGGACATCCCTGCCGCCGTGTCTCAGCTCCGCCACTCCCACCTCGACGGCGTCCCCCATGTCCGGAACCTGCACCTGGGCGCATACACTCCCAGCTCCCCCCCCAGAGAGTGGGGCCTGGTACCGGTACCGGCCTCGGGCACTGCCCAGTTCATCACGCCCCCCTATGCCCTCGAAATGTGCCTGCACCTGCCGGTGGGTGTGCACTACTACCGGGCGTGCAGCGGGGCGGACCCCTGGCCCCGTAACGTTCTGTCGTTAGTGGGCGCCGTGCACTGTGTGCAGGTGACGGGCTCCCATCAGTTGCAGCTCTGCCGCAAGGGCCTGCCACCCACCTCCTTCATCTTGCCCGAGCATCACCACGTGGTCCTCCCACAATCCCTACACAGCCGCGTCTCCATCACAGCCACAGGCCTCACCCAGGCCAGTGTCTTGGCGATGGCGGCCACGTACCACCACCGGCACCTCCGCAAGTGGGTGCGAGGCCTACCTTGCGCCCTCCCCGCAGCCGTGGACCGCAAGTCAACCCAGCACTCCACCGCCGCCGGCTCCTGCCCTGGTCCCCCCCCCACCGGCCACGTGTCGCCCCGCCCAGACGTGATGACCCTCAACGTGCAGATGTCCCTGCGACCCAAGCTCCGCGCCCTGGACGTCCTGGTGCGCGAGTGCCAGTACCCGCTAACCCTGCATGTTCAAGAAGCGGGGCCCCTGATCATCCAACGGGTGCACCCCCTGTACCACACCATCCAGGCACCTGCAAGAATAGCTGGGGGATGTGCCACCCTCCTCTACAGGACCCCGGACCTGGTCGTGACCGGCCACAGCGCCCACCCGTCGGGACGAGCCCTCGTCACGCACTTCACCATGGCTGGCGTGACCCACTGCCACGCCAACGTGTATTTCCCCGCCGACGGGAACCTCGACACCCTCCAAGAAATCCTGGATTGGGTGTACCCGTACCTCCTCCTCACCCCGGCTAGAGTGGTTGTCCTGACAGGGGACCTGAACGCCAACTGCCGCTGGGTCTCGCACCTCCCTGTCTCCCCTGCCTCCTTCTGTGACCTCGTCCTCCCCACGCTCACGCGCCTTGGGATGCGCCGTCTACGCCCCCTTGCGGAGGCCCCCACGTGGGTGAGCCCGCAAGGTTTCGCCGGTGCCCTGGACCACATCTTCCTCCGCACCCCTTCGGAAGCAGCCCACACCACGGAGGTGCGCTCCGATTCCAGTTTCCCATCTGACCACCTACCCGTGACTGCCACCCTCCATGACCTCCCGCCAGCGCCCCAATTGGTATGCCCTTCGAAAAAGGGCCGCTTCCCCATCCCGCGGGAGCCCCTCGCCAGCCAGCTCCGCACCCTCAACGACACCTTTCGGGCCGAACTCGCTACGCCGCCCCCGGGCGCGCCCGAAGCGCAGCCACGCTATACCGAGGTGACCTCAGCGCTATACACCGCGGCTACGGCTGCCTACGGGCCCCCCGTCCCCAGCCAGCCGGTACCGTCGACGGTACGTGTCCACGTCACCAACCTTCAACGCTACACGCTCGCCTACCCGGATTGGGCGTCCCAATCGTCACACCTCGTGGAGGTCGCCCGCCTCAAAGAACGCATCCGAGCGGCCTGGGACGTTCTCCTTCTGGAGAAGGATGTAGGGCTGGCGCCCCTACCCGCTGCCCCTGGCCAACCCACCAAAGTGGACTACCGCCGCACGTTGGGGGCGCGCTACGTACCCCCAGCGGATCCGGTCTACGTGGTGGGCGTCCCAGTACCTCTTCATCAACAAGCCGCCGTTGCGTTGGACCAGCTGCGCCAAAGGCACCTTGCCCCTCTTGAGGCGCTCTCACTCGCGCGCGTCCGGACCATCACGGGATGGGAGGAAAGGCCGCTCGGCCCACCACCCAACGCCACCACCGCAAACCTGCGGGCCATCATCCGCCGGGCGGCGGCCACTGTGCCGTACCACGACTTACTGGAGTACCGGCTGTTCGGGCAATTGGAGGATGCCCAGTTTGCGGCGATCGTGAGCCTGATCAACAGTATTCTCCGTGGGGTGCCCGTGCCCCAGGCACACTCTGCAGACTTCATCAACCTTCCGAAAAAGACGCCGCACGGCCCCATTGCAAACGGCAGGCCGCTGACCAATCTGGCCACGATATGGAAACTCACGGCTGCCCTCATCAAAGACCACTACCAGCCCCGCCTGGTTCAGAACGGCATCCTGCCGCCCTACCAGTTCGGGATGTCCCCGCACTGCTCCTCCGTGGAGCTACTCCGCGTCCTACACGATGTATGGTGGGACCGCTGGCGCAGACGCCTCGAAGCGTGGGTCCTGTCGGACGATGTCCGCCACGCGTATGGCTCCATCAACCACACCACCGAGTACGCCGTCCTCACCGCCGCAGGGATCTCCCCAGCCGACGCCGCGACCCTTCAGCACCATGACCGCGCCCTTGAGGTGCACATGGGGGGAGCTGACGGACGCTCTCCGTCCTCCACCCGGCTGGGGGCCGGCACGGGGCAAGGATGCCCCGTGTCCGGCATGAAGTACTGCATATATGGCGAAGTTCGGGGGCACGAAGCCTGCCGTTCCGTCCCCCCCACCGACACCCCCGCGGGCCCGCTGAACCGGGTTCTCCTGATGGATGACACCCAGTGGCTGCCCGGCGACCGTTGCCATTTGCCTGCCCTCGCCAGCGGCATTGAGAGAGCGGGCCGCCTCACCAACCTCCACTCAGACCCAACAAAAACGGTCTTGATCGGCACCGACATGCGCGATGGTCAGGTCTATTTCCTCAACGACACGGTATACCTCAATGGTCACCCCGTGCGATGTGCCACGAGCCAGGACTACGTCCGCGTCCTTGGCCGCCATGCCCTTCCCCACCTCTTCCATCCCGTCGACTCCCGGCGCCTGTTCTCGGGCGCCCGCGCTGCGTGCCGGGCGCTCCGCGCCCCACGACTCCCCGCCCACTACCCCCTCGCCATGTATACTGCCAAGTGTCATGGGACGGTCAACTGGTTTACCAGTGTCCGCCCCCCCTCCTACGGGGCCCTGCGCGTGCTGGACGCCATGACCGCCTCGGCCATGCGCGCCACCGCTGGGTGGACCCTCTCCGCCTCTGCTCACTTCCTCCGTGAGGTCCCCGAAGGGGGAGTCGGTATACCCCCGGCACCGGTCGTTGGGTTTACTAACTTCTTCGGCGTCTACATCCGACACCTGAACCACCCCAACTCCCTGGTCTGCCGGTCCACGCGCCACGGGCTCCTCACTGCCCTCTGGCGGTTCCATCCTTCCCAGCCCTGCCTCACCCCGGAGCTCGGACTCCGGTGCACCGCACACCCCACGGACCACGATCTATTTGTTGCCCTGTGCCACCGGTGCGACATCGCCATCCACTTACCCCCTGACAGCCATCTGCCACACCACACCCCCCATGTGCTGGCCCTGTCGTCACCCGGACTCGAGGTCCAGGACACCCACGCGTGGATGCTTGCGGGCCATCGCAGTACAGAGGACGCGCGACGCAAGGGGTGGCCCCGGGCCTCGCCCCGCCCCACTCCGCCGGTCGGCACCGTCCCCCCGGTTAGACGCTGCCAAGCGGTGACTGCGACCGTCCCCACGTTCTCCTGGCTCCCTGAGAACTATGGGATCCTCCACGACGCGTCGTGGTGCCCGAAGACCCGGCGCTGCGGCGGGGCAGTGGCGGTGTTCTGCCCCGTCACCCTCCGGTACCAGGTGTACCCCGTCCCCATCCCCTTGAGGCTGGACAACGCCTACACGGCGGAGCTGTACACGGCATGGGTGGCCCTCACCGCCAAGGGGCCCTCAGCCGACCCAGCCATCGGCTTCCGATCCGGTGCGTGGCACTTCGCGGACTGCAAAGGGTACATCACGGCGCAGGAAGGGCGCCGCGAGCCGGAAGACTCGCTGCAGGGAGATCTCATAAGATCGTGTCGCGACATGGCCCACGGTCATGCCCCTCCCCATCACCTCTATTCCCATATCGCCGGCACCTGGCTCGATACCCTGCTGGACCGGGTGGACGAAGCGGCAGGGCAAGCTGCGGACAATTGCCCGGACGCCGTGGGATGGCTCGGCCCCCTACAGAAACCCCGCGTCTGCTTCTCCCACGCGGGCCTCCAGGTCCACGACGCCGTGCCCCACGCGCGCCGCGCCTTGCTCGCCTCCCACCACGCCTTCTCTGCGTCCCCCCCGCCACAACGCCTCCCCGACCTCAACGAGTACGCCAACATCGTCAGTCACGGTCTCGTCACATGGGGGGACCACCTCACGGTCACCGGCATCCGCCTCTCCCTGTTCCCCCCAAGAGATACGTCCTGCCCCCTCTGCACCATGCCCGCCTCCGGGGACCATATCCTCTCGTGCCCGCTAGACCCGCTCATCCGCGCCCACTACCATCGGTGGCTTGCGGCCCGACTCTCTCAGAGGTGCCATGCCTGGCGCCACTGTACGCCCACTGCTTGGGGCACCCTCGTCCTTTGGGGGGACGAGCCGTTCATACTGGCTGTGGATGGCTCCCCGGCCCACCACACCATCGCAACCTACACTGTTGGTCGTCTCGGAGCCATCTCCACGCCACACAGGGATGCCCTGCTGCACAGAGGTCTGCGTCCTGCGCGTCTCCGTCGCCTACTCTGCGACGTCGTTCTCACTACCGTTCTCCTACATAAGCGGCACGCGGTGCCCGTTCTACCTCTTGCCGACCACCTCTCTCCCCTACCGCGGGCCCCCGTTAACCAGTCCCTCGCCAACGACCCACCGCCAGAGTGGTATCACGTAGCCAACTGGGCCCCAACGCCCGGCTCGGGCAGGTGGCCGGCCTGGGACGTCCTCCTAGGACTCTGGCTATCAGGGGACCTCCTCCTGGCCCCTAAGGTGAAGTCCGTCATCTCCACCCGGAGCAAGCACAGTCCGTACCGCGTCCTGTATGTGTACAACGGGTCGAACCAGATTCCGCCGACCATGTGGCAGGAGATTGAGCAGAATCCCCATGACGTGATCATCTTGGACAGTCTCGGACGGCACGGGCTTGCCCCTCATCTCCCAGGTCGACGCCGCCTCTGGGCCATCCATTACGGTGGCAATGGACGGAGCCTGGAAGCCGGCCTCTGTGGAGATGTGATCCCCTCGTGGTGTGCCGCACTACATTCTGCGTTCTCGGCCATCCTCACTGCGGCTTCCCAAGGACCCCGCACGGTCTTTAAGGACATGCAGGTGGCCATGGGTCGGCCCGCCCCGTGGCCCTGTCCCCGCCCGTGACCCGTCCTCGACCTCACGCGCCCGGACCGCTCCGGTGCTGCGCGCAGTCGTGCCGGACCGCGCTCCTTGTCTGGCGGCGTTCTAAGTCGGAGGTGATGCCCCGGGAGACCCACATCTTCCGTGCACGTTGATCTTGGAACGCTTACTCGGGTGGATCCAGGACAGTTCGGAGCGGTTGGTGGCCGGGACCGGAGAGCAGATCGAGCCGTAGCGTTGTCGTACACTGACGTTGTGACCCAGACGGCCTGCTGGGAGGAGCGTTCTCAGGTGTGCGACGAGATTCGTCTTGCTCTAGCGGAGGTAAGACGGAGGACTCCCTCGGCAGAGCCTGCGTGGGGCCCCCGAGGGACGACGCCAAGGCTCACCGTACGTGGGACCGCGGCAGGCGCTCCTCCTCCTCCTCCTCCTCCTCCTCCTCCTCAATACGTGGGGCAGTGGGCAGTGGGGATCCTTTTATGCATTTTCTCACTGCATGGGGCAGTGGGCAGTAGGGATCGTGTTGTACGCTGCCTCACTACATGGGGTGGTGGGCATGGGGGCTCCTTCTATACATTGTCTCAGTGCATGGGGCAGTTGGCAACGGGGATCCTTTTGTACACTGCCGCACTGCACGGGGCAGTGGGCAGTGGAGATCCTTTTGTGCATTTTCTCACCGCATGGGGCGATAGGCAGTAGGGATCCTGCTGTACACTGCCTCACTACATGGGGTAGTGGGCATTGGGGCTCCTTCTATACATTGCCTCTCTACATGGGGCAGTTGGCAACGGGGATCCTTCTGTGCACTGCCGCACTGCATGGGGCAGTGGGCAATGGGGATCTTGCAGTGAACCGCTGCAATGTAGTGGGCAGTGGGCGGCGGGGATCCTTCCATACAATGCCTCATTGCAAGGGTGGTGGGTAGCGGGGCTTCTGCAGTATCCCATCCCCCTGGCCTGTGGACCCCGCACGGTTTTGGACCCACTGCCCCCTAAGGCGCTCAGTGTGGTGTGGTGTGGTGTGGTGCAGTGCGGTGGTGTGGTGTGGTGTGGTGTGGCGTGGTGTGGTGTGGTGTGGTGTGGTGTGGCGTGGCGTAGCGTGGCGTGGCATGGCAGGGCGTGGTATGGTATGGTCTTGGTATGGTATGGTATGGTACCGTATGACATGACATGGCATACCACACCACACCACACTGCATCATGCCATACCATGCCATACCATGCCATACAGTACTGTGTCATACTACACCACCTCATACCCCCATTCCAGCGCATGCCATACCACAAGTGGTTTGGTGTAGGATTATGATGTCCCGTCCCCTGTTTTGCAACGTGTTACTGTGCGTCAACCCCCTGCTATGTGTGATCACTGCATCTTCTGTCCTTCGCACGTCCTCCGCTTGCCCACTCAGAGCCAAACCACATTGAGTTCATCACGTCGTTTTCGGTTCAAAAAGAAGACAAGGAGAGTTCTGAGGGTGTGCACGTGTTGGCTGCCACTGTGCCTGCCACTATCACTGCCTCTGGGATTGCCTCTGTTCTGGTCCATGTAGTTGCTTGGGTATTGGCCCCACGTGCCTATCAGTGTCCGTTTTGTCGTTGATCAGGCAGTCCAACCCCCTGAGATTTCAGCCCACGGTCCCTGAATGGGAATCGCCGTCCGAGCACACGCCAAATAGCCAGTGCCCTACTGAACTCAGGGGTGGGTTCGGTTAGTTGGGCGCGGCCGCGGGTAGAGTACCCGGGGCTCAGACAGAATAGGTTGTCAATAAGCGTGTTTCAACACAGTGAACACGACTCAACGGCGCATTCACGCCCCGATAGCCCGACTTGCGTCCACCAAGGGCTCGTGCACATTGAGGGACACATGCACACTGGCGAACCAATTCGTCCTACAGGAACAGCACCAACGACCACAAAGATGGCAGCCACAATAATGACATCAACAACAACAACAGCAACAGCAACAACACAACACAACAACAACAACAGCAGCAGCAGTAGCAGCAGCAGCAGCAGCAACAACAACAACAACAACAACAACAACAACAACAACAACAACAACAACAACAACAACAACAACAACAACAACAACAACGACAACGACAACAGCAGCAGCAGCAGCAGCAGCAACAGCAGCAACAGCAACAACAGCAACAACAGCAACAGCAAAACCAGCAACAACAATAACAACAACAAGAACAAGAACAAGAACAACAACGACGACAACAACAACAACAACAACAACAACAACAACAACAACAACAACAACAACAACAACAACAACAACAACAACAACAACAACAACAGCAACGGCAGCACGAACGGCTGCAGTGGCAGTGGAAATCAAAGCGGCACCAGCAGCAACACCAACTTGTCCGGGTCGCTCAAGTGCGGCGCTTCGGCAACGCCGGCGGCTTGTGATCGGGTTCGTGATACGTCCTCTCGCTGCGTCCTCTCGAGGGATGTTTTCGCGGGCTCTTCCCGTTCGCCGGCCACGACGGTGTGCGGGGCCACGAGCTGGCCTGGGGCGCGCGGCCGCTTCCCGCGCACCGCGCAGCCGCCCCAGAAGAGTGCAGAATGGGTGCGGCACGGGGCCGCGCCTCGTGTTGCAACGGCCCCTCGCCTTCTGTCCCCTCGTCGTCGGAACTTCTCGCCTCCGTGCGCCGTTGCACACACCAAGTCCTCGATGCACCCGGGGACACGAGGTTTGCGAGGGATGCAGCCCCGTTTTAGGCCGTGCAATGCTGTCACAGAGGATTGGGGTGCTGCCGATGCCGCCATGACGTCGGGGGTACGCCCTCAAGCGCAGGGCCTGAAACCCGCCCCCAAGCCCAAGCCCAAGCTGAGCATGGCAGAGAAGCTCAAGATGCGCACTCAAGCGATGCTGGATGCGACGTTGAAGAAGGTGCAGCCCCTGACAGCCCCTGTCGGTCTCTCTGGTACGCCTGTTGAGCAGCGGTGGCCCCTGGCTTCCGCCGCGGGTCATTGGGACTGCCGGCTGCCGTCGGTTGTTGACAATGAAGTGCTGACGCTGTGCCGTCCGTTCGGCTCGTTTAGAAGGCTGAGTGCAGGGGTGTTTTCTCAGGACTATTGCTGTCCTCGCGATTGATTTGGATGTTGGACTCTTCGAAGCTGTCAAGAGAGGGCATGCATTGTCGGACTGACCACACGCAGCTTGACAGCGTTGTTTGTTGTTCTCGGCATCGTTGTCTTTCAGTCGTTCTGTTGTCATCCTTGCTGCTGCTGCTGTGTGAATGATGATATTATGTATCATTGTCGTCGTCATTATCATGATAATGCTGTTCATGATAAGAATACCAATGATGTCGCACACAATGGGCGGACACTCTGCACCGTCTCATACACCGTCGCTTTCTATGAACCCACCAACAGTTCCTCTATGCTGCGCGTGTACAGGGTCCCTCCTCACAGTGGTTGTGTACTGTCAGTGCAAGCGGCCCCTCCATAGCTTCAACGTCTTCGGTCACTCCATGCGGTCCTCTATGACGTCGCTCTATGCATTTTCCTTTTCTGATATATTCACTGTATTCTTGTAGGCTCTACACTCTGAACGTAGTATTTGTATGGGGGGTGTATAGCACGTACCAGTGAATCCCATGTACCACATTACCGGATTGCATTGACGAACACAACATTATTTCCGTCATTACCGCCGACAGATACGGCCAGGCCAGTGGTATAACATCTCTGCCCCACCTCTGCGGGCGTGTCGAAAGCGCACCTGGATACCAAATGAATGGTACGTGGATGCGACGGCATCTTGAGCGTATGGCATTGGCATACGTGCACATTTTGCTGCGTTCCAGTCTCCCGCTTCCTGCCAAAAAAGCAAATTTTGGCGGGTCTCTCATCACCACCATAGTCCCCGCATACAGTCTCTGTCCGTGGTCCCGCGGCGTAGTCCCTCTCCATGGTCCCGCGACGTAGTCCCTCTCCGTGGTCCCGCTACATGGTCCCTCTCCGTGGTCCCGCTACATAGTCTCTCTCCGTGGTCCCGCTACATAGTCCCTCTCCGTGGTCCCGCTACATAGTCCCTCTCCGTGGCCCATATACGTAGTCCCTCTCCGTGGTCCCGCTACATAGTCCCTCTCCGTGGTCCCGCTACATAGTCCCTCTCCGTGGCCCATATATGTAGTCCCTCTCCGTGGTCGCGCTACATAGTCCCTCTCCGTGGCCCATATACATAGTCCCTCTCCGTGGTCCCGCTACATAGTCCCTCTCCGTGGCCCATATACATCGTCCCTCTCCGTGGCCCATATACATAGTCCCTCTCCGTGGTCCCGCTACATAGTCCCTCTCCGTGGCCCATATATGTAGTCCCTCTCCGTGGTCCAGCTACATAGTCCCTCTCCGTGGTCCCGCTACATAGTCCCTCTCCGTGGCCCATATACGTAGTCCCTCTCCGTGGTCCCGCTACATAGTCCCTCTCCGTGGCCCATATACATAGTCCCTCTCCGTGGCCCCGCTACATGGTCCCTCTCCGTGGCCCATATACATAGTCCCTCTCCGTGGTCCTGCTACATTGTCCCTCTCCGTGGCCCATATATGTAGTCCCTCTCCGTGGTCCCGCCACATAGTCCCTTTCCGTGGTCCTGCTACATAGTCCCTCTCCGCGGGGCCGCTACGTAGTCTCTCTCCGTGGTCCCACTACATAGTCTCTCTCCGTGGTCCCGCTACATATTCCCTCTGCGTGGCCCGTATACATAGTCCCTCTCCGTGGTCCCGCTACATAGACCACGGAGAGGGACTATGTAGCGGGACCACGGAGAGGGACTATGTAGCGGGACCGCGGAGAGGGACCAAGTAGCGGGACCACGGAGAGGGACCATGTAGCGGGACCGCGGAGAAGGACTATGTAGCGGGACCACGGAGAGGGACACTGTAGCGGGACCACGGAGAGAGACTACGTCGCGGGACCACGGAGAGGGACTATGTAGCGGGACCACGGAGAGGGACTACGTATATGGGCCACGGGGAGGGACCGCGGAGAGGGACTATGTAGCGGGACCACGGAGAGGGACAATGTAGCGGGACCACGGAGAGGGACTACGTCGCGGGACCACGGAGAGGGACTATGTAGCGGGACCACGGAGAGGGACTACGTATATGGGCCACGGAGAGGGACTATGTAGCGGGACCACGGAGAGGGACGATGTATATGGGCCACAGAGTGGGACTATGTAGCGGGACCACGGAGAGGGACTACGTCGCGGGACCACGGAGAGGGACTATGTAGCGGGACCACGGAGAGGGACTATGTACATGGGCCACGGAGAGGGACTATGTAGCGGGACCGCGGAGAGGGACCAAGTAGCAGGACCACGGAGAGGGACTATGTAGCGGGACCACGGAGAGGTCAGTCTCTGCAGCCCTTCTCCACTCATTTAATGTGACATATGCGACATGCGTCCAACAGCCGCTGCACACGCGACAGGCATCATTCGTCCGTTGCGAGGGGGAAGGAGGGGTTTGCGGGTCGCCAGGGTGGCATCGCCCGTGGTCTATGTGCCCCGCGCAGGACCTTGGGGAGCAGCGGAAGAAGGAGGAGGAGCGGCGCAGGATCTTCGAGCAGTTCTCAAGGGCCGGCGAAACGGCAGACCGGGACCGGGATCAAGACCGAGACCGGGATCGAGACCGAGACCGGGATCGAGACTGGGACCGAGACCGGGATCGAGACCGAGACCGGGATCGAGACCGGGACCGAGACCGGGATCGAGAACGCGACCGAGACCGGGATCGAGACCGGGACCGAGACCGGGACCGAGACTGGGACCGGGACAGGGACCGAGTCAGGGACAGGGACCGAGACAGGGACAGGGACAGGGACAGAGATCGAGACCGGGATCGACATAGATTTAGATAGAGTGAATGGCAGGGTTTGCATTTGACACATTGCATTGCGCACCACCGGGACAGCACGTTGCAGTCCAGCTCCCCAAACGATGGCACCCGCACGGTCCCCATCCTGTACACTGACCAAATATGCCCCAGACCACGTTGGCTGACTGCTCCCGGGGGACGGGCGGCATCCACACGGAATACGATGCCTGGAACACGAGCTGCGGATGGGAGAAAACTTTGTCTCGCCAACGCCAACAAAAGGTCGGGCCTCCCTGGGGCATGCACCTCTGGGCCTCACATGCTGGTTGCCTGGGGGCCATCCGGGGCCGCCCAGTGGAGGGGGGCCGTTGAGGCACTGCTGACAGCAAAGGCGGGACGGGATGCCGGCTGAGAAATGGGGCTGGGGCCTGAGGGACGGGCCCCAAGGCCTGGGCCTGGCAGGACGACGGCCATTCTTATTGTAGAAAGGACGAAGTTCGACTTTCCTAGGCCTAGAAAAGTCGAACCCGCCGTCGGAAATTCGAAGTTTTCTGGCCTATTAATTCCCGGTCCAAGGTGTTGTTTTGCGCCAAAAAAAAGCAACAAAATATTAATTTGTGGCTTTGTGCCCTTCGCAAAAATGGGTTCCGCAAAAAAAAATCGCAAATTTTTTTTTGCCCCTGCCCCCCTTTGCAGAAATACCACAATTGCGGGACGGATGCTGTGTTTGCCCCACTGCTTGTTGCCCCACCCCCCCACCCTTCTGTTTCTCAGACCCCATTCTCCTCCTTGCTGTGCTGTCAGAGAACTTGCTTGTTGGTGCTTGTCTGTGCTATGGACTGCAATCCCAGAGTTCAACTGATCCACATTTGTATGCCTGCGTAGGATTGGACTGCAATCCCACAGTCCAAATGATCAACATTTGTATGCCTGTGTAGGATTGGACTGCAATCCCAGAGTCCAAGGTACCCCAGGCCCTTCGCAAAAATGGGTTCCGCAAAAAAAACGCAAAAATAAAAAAACTTTTGTCTCAATACGCTCCGCAAAAATGGGTTCCGCAGAAAAAAATCGCAAAAATTTTTTTTTCCCCTGTTTTCTGTGTTGCCGCAAAATTTTGCTTAAATAAAATTCAAAACACCCAACGCAAAACTTAGGATTCCGCAAATATTAGGATTCGCACGGTACTCCAAGGCTCTATGGTGCAGGCTGCACCTGACTTGGACCACTTTTAGAAGAGATTGTGGCAAATTACTCCAAGGCTCAATGATGTTGGCTGCAGCCAACGGGGACCAGTTTTAGGGCAGTTTGTGGATGTTAGGTATGGGGAAGGCAGGGGCATTATGGGGGAATGCCCCCCCCCCCCCCCTCCCCAGACCCAGACCAAAGTGACCGTCGTGGGACAAAACGAAATTTGCAATCGGGAAAATCTGATCGGGTTTGGTACACATTTTGGGTCCCATTTTGAGTCTCTTCTAATGCCTCCCTGTGCGGACCCCTCAGGAGACTTATGCGTGCAGTCCGGGCATTGCGCACCACACGAGATATCACCCGCAGATTCAACGTGACGTCGGCTCTGCCGCCCCTCTAACCCGCGTACTGACCCACTTCCTGACAGTGACAGGCTCCTTGTGGTTGCCCCAGGCCCCGCCGATGCACGTGGGGAAACCAGTGGATGCGCCGTCGGCATGGGAACTCGCCGTGCCCCGCTGCATCGCGCATGTTTTTGTGGAAAATGGTTTGCGGCCGCGGTGTGGCCGTGCGACCCGACGCGCCAAGGGTCGCGACAGGACGCATGCGCGCGGCACACACCGGCCCGACAGCGTCCCCCGCCCGCCAGCGCTTCAGTGGGTCCATGGGGGACTGGGAACACTCCGTGCGGCATTGGGACCGGACCATGATGTGCCTCACGGACGGGGCTGTCGGGAGCTGCGCCTGTCCCGAACGGTGTATTTTCGACGTAATAAGCAAGCCGGCCTGCCACCCGCCTCTGAACCGGAATGAAACATGCCGCGTGTCATGTCATGTGGCACTCCGCCCCCCCCCCCCCTGCCCGCCCCGGCTCATTGCCAGCCCTGGCGCCCTCGGTACGGGGTCTCAGAGCACTAGGCGGGGGGGATGGGCGTAGGAGGGCATCCTGCAAGGCACTTTCACTCCGTGCCAACACGCCATGGACAGCAGCTGGTTTCGGGTTTACAAAGCCACCCGCCCGCGCACGCGCGCTCGCAGACACACGACATGCAACATAGGGACCGAGCGGAGCCGGGCGTTGGCACATCCACAATCTGTCGCTGGGCCATACATCTGACCACTGTGACTTCAGAGCCAAACGTCGCCTGCAAAGTGCTTTTTTCTCTTGTACGCCCGCGAACAGGTTGTGCCCGATGTGAAATAGACCTCAGCCGGTCATTTTGTGAATTCTTCTGTGCTTGACGCTGCTGCTGCTGCGTCCACGTGCGTGTTGTGCGCCTGTTGCGTGCGTGCCTGCGTCTGTGCCAATGCTTTTGTGTTTGCGTACGTACGTGCGTGCACGCGCGCGCTCACGCGCATGTGTGCGTGAGTGCCTGTGCACATTCGTCTGTTGGAATGGCGGCTGGACATGTCGCGGATGATTTATGGGCTGACGAGATTGTTGCAAGATGCCTCACCGATGCTGGCTGATGGGCAGGAAGGCAGGAAGGCAGGCAGGTTGGTAGGCTGGTAGGTTGCTCGCTGGGCTGGGGGTTGGGTGGGTAGGTCGTCGTTGTGTTGCCTCCGCTCAGTGAGTTGAGTGAGTGAGTTCTCGAGCGAGCGGGTGAGCGCCTGCGTGCGTGTGTGTGAGTGAGCGTGCCCCCGCGACGGCAGGGGCTATGTAGCCACTTTACTTTCGACCCCCTTTTGAGGGCATCGCTTTCGACCCCATTCCATGGGCTCAGAGACAGCAGACGTGCCGTCTCGGGGGGCCCGGAATGGGGCAGAAAGCGACTCCCCAAAAGAGTAGTGGCTACATACTGCCTACCGTCCCAAGGGCCCTCTAGAATGCGACACGCCACAATAGGGGTCACAAATGAAACTAGCTGCCAAAGGCCTGCCGTCTCAGGAGCCTTGGAATGGGGGGAAAGGCAACCCATTGTGGGACCCCAATACGGTGGTGTTTATGTAGCCACTTTGAACCCGACCATTTTTGTGGGGGGCCACCCTCTACCCCATTCCGGGCCCCCGTAGGCTGCGCGGGTTATGTAGTCACTTTGATTTGGACCCCCTTTTGGCGGTCGCTTTCTACCCCTTTTCGGCCCCCACGAGACGGCAGGGGCTATGTAGCCACTTTGATTCTCGCTCTGTTTGGGGGTCGCGTTCTACCCTATTTCGCCCCCCCCCCCCCCGCCACGGCAGGGGTTATGTAGCCATTTTGATACCCACTGCTTTTGGGCGGTCGATTTCTACCCCATTCTGGGCCCCGGAGACGGCGGGGATTATGTAGCCACTTTGATTTTGACCCCTCTTCACGGGTCGCTTTCAACTGCATTCTGCCCCCCCCCATGGCAGGGTGTCAAGCTTCAGTCGCTTACTTTTTTTTTTGCACAAGTGGAGTGTGCAAAAAACTACTTGAAAATGTATGACACACAACTTACCTTTTTTTTGTGACGCGACATACACCTGAAAAAGAGATAAAAAGCGACTTACACTTTTTTTTTGAAAAAAAAAAAAGCGAGTTACGCGAGTTACGCGAGTTACGCTCTTTTGGATACGCGACCTACTGAAAAAAAAATAAGCGAGTTACAATTTCAAAAAAAACCGCGATTTACCCCAAAGGGAAAAACAACTTCCCACTGCTGATTTTGTCCCCAGCTCTGAAGCGTTGGGGACCCGCTAGATGGCGGGGGTGATGTAGCCACCATGCCCACTTATGTGCCACTTCTGATTTTGTCCCCTGCTCCAAAGCATTGGGGATCCCACGAGACAGCAGGGGTGATGTAGCCACCGGGCACACTTGTGGGGCACCCCTAATTTTGTCCCGCGCTTTGAAGCGTTGGAGACCTGCTAGACGGCAAGGGTGATGTAGCCACCAGGCCCACTTGTGTGCCACTTCTGAATTTGGACTCCCCGCTTTGGAGCGTTGGGGATACTCCAGACAGCATGTGTGATGTAGCTAATTTGCCCACTTGTGGGCCACTTTTGGTTTTGTGCCCCGCTCTGAAGCGTTGGGGACCCCCCTAGATCGCAGGGGTGATGTAGCTACCAAACACACTTGTGGGCCACTTCTGATTTTGTCACCCGCTCTGAAGCATCGGGGACCCCCCTAGATTGCAGGGGTGATGCAGCCACCAAACCCAGTTGTGTGCCACTTCTGATTTTGTCCCCTGGTTTGAACCGTTGGGGATCCTCCAGACGGCAGGGGTAATGTAGCTAAACTGCCCACTTGTGGGCCACTTCTGATTTTGTCCCCTGCTTTGAAGCGTTGGGGACCCCCCCAGACGGCAAGGGTGATGTAGCCACTAGGCCCACTTGTGGGCCAATTCTGTTTTTGTCCCCCGCTTTGAAGCGTTGGGAACCCCCCAGACAGTAGGGGTGATGAAGGGACCCCTTACATCGCAGGGGTGACATAGCCACTAGGCTCATTTGTGGGCCGTTTCTGATTTTGTCTCCCGCTATGAAGTGTTGGGAACCCCCCAGACAGTAGGGGTGATGTAGCCACTAGGCCCACTTGTGTGCCACTTCTGAATTTGGACTCCCCGCTTTGGAGCGTTGGGGACCCCTGAGACGGCAGCGGTGATGTAGCCACCATTCCCACCTGTTGGCCACTTCTGATTTTGGGACCCGCGGTGAAGCGTCGGGGATCCCCCAAACGGCAAGGGTGATGTCGGCAATCCGCCCACCGCGGGGTCACCTCTGATTTTATATCCCGCTCCGAAGCATGGGGTACCCCATCGACGGCAGGGGTGATGTAGCCATTAGGCCCACTTGTGGGCCACTTCTGATTTTGTCCCCCGCCTTGAAGGGTCGGGGACCCCCCAAACAGTAGCAATGATGCAACCACTGGACCTCTTCTGTTTTTCCCCCTTGCTTTGAACCGTTGGGGACCCCTAAGATGGTAGGGGTGATGTTGGTAATTTGCCCACTTGTGTGCCACTTCTGATTTTGTCCCCCTCGTTGAAGCGTTATGGACCCCACATATTGTTGGGGTTATGTAGCCACTAGGCCCACTTGTGGGCCATTTCTGATTTTGTCCCCCGCTTTGAAGCGTTAGAGACACCCCATATCCCACGAGTGATTTAGCCACTATGACCACTTATGGGCAACTTTTGAATTAGGACTCCCCGCGTTGAAGGGTTGGGGAGCCCCAAGACGGCAGGATTGATGGCGCCACCAAGCCCACTTGTGGGCTACTTCTGATTTTGGACCCTGCTTTGAAGCGGTTGGGACCACCTAGACGGCAGCGCTAGATGTAGCCACCGGGTCCACTTGTGGGCCACTCTTGTTTTTGTCCCCTGCTATGAAGCGGTGGGCACCCCCCCCTCCCCCCAGACGGTAGGCGTGATGAAGCCACCAGGCCCAATTGTGTGCCACTTCTGAATTTGCACCCCGTGTTGAAGCGTTGGGTATCTCCCAAACGGCAAGGATGATGTCGGCATTATGCCCACTTGGGGTCACCTCTGATTTTGTCTCCCGCTCTGAAGCGTTGGGGACCCTCTAGACGGCAGGGGTGATGTAGCCACTAGACCCACTGTGGGCCACTTCTGATTTTCTCCCCCGTTGTGAAGGGTTGGGGACCCCCTAAACGGTAGGGCTGGTGTAGCCACCAATCCCTTTTGTGGGCCATTTCTGGTTTTGTCCCCCGCTTTGAAGCGGTGGGGACCGCCCCGGACGGTAGGCGTGATGAAATCATCAGGCCCAGTTGTGTGCCAATTCTGAACTTGGACCCTGCGTTGAAGCATTGGGGATCCCCCAAATGGAAGGGGTGACGTAGGTAGTCTGCCCACCTGTGGGTCACCTTTGATTTTGTCTCCCGCTCTAAAGCGTTGGCCAGCCCCTAGACGGCAGGGGTGATGTAGCCACCAGGCCCACTTGTGGGCCACTTCTGATTTCCTCCCCAGCTTTGAAGTGGTGGGGATCACCTAGACGGCACCGCCCACTTTTGGGCCACTTTTGTTTTTGTCCCCCGCTCTAAAGCGCTTGGGACCCCCACAGACGGAAGGGGTGATGAAGCCACGAGGCCCAGTTGTGTGTCACTTCCGATTTGTCCCCCGCCCTGAAGCGTTGGGGACTCCCCAGATCGCCACGGTGATGTAGCCTCCAGGCCCACTTGTTTGCCACTTCTCTTTTTGTCGTTTGCCGCGAGATGCTTGGGACCCCCTAGACGGCAGGGGTGATGTAGCCACGTGGCCCACTTGTGGGCCATTTGTGTTTTTGTCCCCCGCTTTGAAGCGCTGACGACCCCCACAGATGGTAGGGGTGATGAATCACCAGGCCCACTTGCGTGTTACTTCTGATTTTGTCGCCCGGTGTGAAGCGCCGGGGACCTCCCTGGACGGTACGCGTGACAATGCCACTAGGCCCAATTCTGTACCACTTCTGAATTTGGTCCCTCCGTTGAAGCGTTGGGGATCCCCCAAACGGTAGGGATAATGTGGGCAATCTGCCCACGTTTGGCCCACTTCTGATTTTGTCCGCTGCTCTAAAGTGTTGGGGACCCCCTAAACGGTGGGGGTGATGTAGCGGCCAGGCCCGCTTGTGGGCCAGTTCAGTTTTTGTCCCTGATTCTGAAGCGGGTGCGTGGGCCCACGAGCTAGACAATGTCCCGGTAGCCGTGCCTGCGATGAAATAGTTAACAGGGACGGGGGTGCGGAAGACGGGTGTGGACGGAAGGCGGAAAGAGAATATTAAATGCGGGTGCACCCAAAGAACAAGTAAGTGAGGAAGGGAAAGAGGCCATTAAGCAAGTCTGATGACGCCGCTTCCTCCTTGTCAAGCATCTCGGACAGTACCGACTCTAGCGACTCTAGCATGTCTTCCACGGCGTCTAAGTACCCCAACCCTTGGTACTCCAACTTTAGGTACCCCAACTATTGGTACCCTGCCTTTAGGTATCACAAAGCCACCCTTTTTTCCCTCTGATGACTAAAAATGATCATTGCCCCCATGGGGGTCATTTTGAATCACATATGGGGTACCCCAGGCTGCCCCTCCCCCACAAGTGTCCTAGTTTTTAGGGGCTCCAACCCTACCGCCGCCACCACCCAACCGCGATACAAATTCATTTTTCGATTCCGTGGTTGCCTCTTCACTTCCCTGAGACTTGTGAGATCACGAGGGAGTGTTTGCCCACCATGCTCCTGGCGCATGCCCGGCATGCACCTGGCGCGCCATTTTTGTGCCAAGCATCCGGACTTTAGCCCAGCGGTGCCCTCCCCAGAGAAGCCCCGCAAGCAAATCAGAGTCAATCGGTACATTTGGAACAGTGATAGTGGCCCATTTGTTTCTTTTCACCACAACGGTTGTGCCACGTCATGTTTTGCGACATCAAAATGATGTTTTAGTCATTGTTTTCAATAATCCAGGCAATATCCGTTTCGCGGTGCTCCGAGGCACTTCAACATGGTCACTAAGCTTTTTGCCTTGTTAGGCCATGAGCGAAGACCAATTGTGCTCTCCCCGGGCCCCATGTGCCTTTGCCCTGTTTTCTCTGTCCCAAACGCTGCAACGTGTGCTCTATGGCTCTGTGTTCAAGTGAATCCCTTGCTACTTTGTTGTGGCTGCCTGCTCAGAGGGACGGAGTGGTGGGCCGCGATAGAGTGGCAGGGGCAGAAATCGCCTCTCTGAGCCTTCCCCCATGTGTCATTGGCACGGACTGAGCCGCGGGGAGGCGGACAAGGGGCCGGGGGAACGGCAGGGGCTGAAAGAACGGCAGGTGTCATCGAATTAACGATGTGCGCCGGGCTCACGCACAATGACGCGCGCGGCCACAGCCCTGCACCATGCGTTTGACGGTGAGAATGCCGGCACAGGCGGCAATGGCGCGGTTGATTGCCACTGGCCCGAGGATTTCTTTTCGGGACAGCACTTTGATTGTCACTCTGGCGGCAACTATGGGACGGCGTGTGGAAGTGGCTTTTGGGTGGGGCCACAGCGGGGACGTCTCCTCGGTTCTGGTACGCGACCCCTCCCCCCCCCTCCCTGCCCTCTGGGCCCACCAACCGACCCTCCCAACCGCCCCCCCCCCCATTGCCCCTCCCTGAAACCCCCCCCCCCCTCCAATGCCCCCCCCCCTCCTGGGGGCCTTCGGCCCACTTCTATTGGGGGGGGGTCGCATATAAAAGCGAGGAGACGTCCCCCCCGTGGGTGGGGCCTTCGGGAGTATCTTTCCGACCCACGTGGGAGCCTGCGTCCATGAGCTGTACAACCGCCTCTGGAGGTCCGTTGGCAACGGAGTCCAGCCTCATGGAGGACTGCACCCATTCAGTGGGGCCGACAAGTTGTCATGCGGGCGCCCCATCGCCAAACAGCCGTGAAGCAATGGCACCGTCATCGAGCGGGGTGGGGGGGGGGGACCGGGGCAACAGCCTTATCGAAATGGAGTCGCTTGCTCCTGTTGGGGTGCAGACTCATGGTGCGATGTGTTGGGTGCACGCAGGTTGTTGTGGTGGTGACATGGAACCTCGGCCATTCTGCGCTTTTCTGTGGAGAACAGCCCAAGTGGAGAATATGTGTGTGTGTGTGTGTGTGTATGTGCAGGACTGAACATTGGAGGAGGTGAGGGCACAGGCACAGTCTGCATCGCGCTGAACCAGGGCGGTCCTTAAGGGACCAGATTTCTTTTCCTTTTTTTTGTTAAGGACCGCCCTTAAGGACCGCCCCAAGGGACCACCAACCGCTAATCGCCAACTGCCACCAACCGCCAACGGCCGCCAACCGCCAACTGCCAACCGCCAACCGCCAACCGCGACCAACCGCCAACCGTCAACCGCTGCCAACCGCCACCAACCACCCATCACCAATTGCCAACTGCCGCCAACCGCCGCCAACCGCCGCCAACTACCAACCGCCAACCGCCAACCGGCAATCTCCACCAGCCGCCAACCGCCAATCGCCACCAACCATGGTTGAACATATGAGCTACACGCGGTCGTTTTTGAAAAAACCATGTACCGGAACAGTTTTTCCTTTCCGTTAAGGACCGCCCTGCGCTGAACCCATTGTCCAGAACTGCACTTGCTCATTCTCTGCCAACAGACCGAAAGACGTGTAGGACAGCTCTGCTGTTCCTGAGGAGTTTTCTTTCACCGCTTTTCTGGCTCTGTTCTTGTCTCGTGGTTCTCAACGTGTGTATGTGCAGGCGTGTGTGTGTGTGTGGTGTGCGTGTGTGTGCGTGTGTCCGCGCGCGCACGTGTGTGTGTCCAGCGAAGCTGCAAGAGGCAATGTCGATTTCACTGCGGGACGGTCAACGGGTTTACCTCCTTGTGCACTGTATTGCAGAAAGCCGCCTGGCCTACATGACTGTTCCCTCTCTTTTGTGTATGGCCAGACACCCCGTCACACTGCGTGTTTGTTGAATTGCCGCAGTGTCATCCTCCGCCGTGGCTCCACGTCTGTCCTGCTCTATTTTCGGCATACTGTCCCCGGGGGGGGCGGCCAGGCCCGGTCCTTGTATGCGACACCCCCCAGCCCCCCCCCCCCCCTCCCACCCCCGAGTTTTGAAAGATAGCGGTGTGGGGGCCATGGCGCCAGCCCCCCGGGATACTGTCTGCGCAGAAGCGCCCTTGTGCAGTGTCCTTTCCTTGCCCTTTCCCTGCGCATGGAAAAGGGGTGGGGCAACCTTTCAAATAAAAATGCAAAAAAACATCAAAAAATTTCCCCAAAAAACAGAACGGCGATCAGCACGTGAGCACACATCAAAGCACTTCACGGCCCTCTCTGACATCTCGACTCGCCGGCGCTCGTCGCACAATCCGACATCGCAAGAAACCGTCCATTGCCCTGGCCCCTCTGGTGCACCTCGTTTTTAACAGACACTCAGTCAGTGCTCATGCCCGCCATGCAGCGGCTGCCTACCCTCTGACGCCCGTCGCGCTGCTCATGCTGCTGCTGCTGCTGCTGCTGCTCCTCGGTGTGCCGTGCCTCAGCGTACCCAGAGCCGACCCCTGCCGCCCGTACTATGGCAACGCCGCCTGCAGCAACACCAACCCCGCTATGCGGCCCTTTCTGACCATCGCAAGGCTCCAGAGACCCAAGGACTGTGGCAAGGCCCTCCTGTACGTGAATGAGAGCCCGCGGCGCCAGGCGGGCATCGGGTCCCGCTTCTCCTTCTACAAGGCCTGCCTCGCCCTTGCGGTCAGCCACGGCCGCACGTACGTGGACGCCGCGTGCGCCCGCTCGGGGGACTGCGCGCCGGAGTTCGTAAAGCCGTGGACGACGTGCACCGCCGAGGCCTCTCCAACCCTTTGCCAACCGTCTGCAACCCCCCTCTGCACTCCCGCCCTGTACAGGGGTCCGAAATGTGGGATTCAATCAACGGAAACTTGTTACGTTGGACACGACAGACTGCCTCCCACACCCCCTCCACACCCCTCCACACACCCTCCACACCCCTCCACACCCCCTCCACACACCCTCCACACCCCCTCCACACCCCTCCACACACCCTCCACACACCCTCCACACACCCTCCACACACCCTCCACACCCCTCCACACCCCTCCACACCCCCTCCACACCCCTCCACACACCCTCCACACACCTCCACACACCTCCACACCCCTCCACACCCCTCCACACCCCCTCCACACCCCTCCACACCCCTCCACACCCCTCCACACCCCTCCACACCCCTCCACACCCCTCCACACCCCCTCCACACCCCATCCACACCCCTCCACACACCCTCCACAACCCTCCACACCCCATCCACACCCCTCCACACCCCCTCCACACCCCTCCACACCCCTCCACACCCCTCCACAACCCTCCACACCCCTCTACACCCCTCCACACCCCCTCCACACACCCTCCACACCCCCTCCACACCCCTCCACACCCCATCCACACCCCTCCACAACCCTCCACACCCCCTCCACACCCCTACACATTCCTTCACAGCACGTCCAGAGGGCCAAAGAAGAAGGCCGCGCCATCGTTCTCAAGGACTACGGGATGTGCTTCAAATTCTTCCAGGCCTCCCCCCGCCCCGAGTGGCCATACGTCCTGTGGTCGTCGGCCGCCACCAGTTTCCTGCTCCGCCCGAGCAGCGCCCTCAGGTCCAGCATCGCCTACGATCTGGGGCGCCTGGACGGGTTCCAGGTCGCCATGCACATCCGTCACTGCGACAAGCACGCCGAGTCGATCCTGCGACCGCTCCGCACGTACCTCCAAACCCTCTGGGACTTCGCGCCGGGGGCCAATGCACCGATCTTCTTGGTGACGGATGATGCGGTTCTGCCAGGCCCCACACCCTGCAGCACGCATGCACTTGAAAGCCCCACCCCCCCCCCTCCCTAAGGGACGTATTAGAATGGCCGTACACCGCAGGAGGAGGGGCGGTACCCCCCAGACCAAAGTGACCATCGTGGGACGAAACGAAATCACCTCGAAGAGAGGTTGTTAGATCAAGCGCAGGCGCGGGCGTCGTATACCCCCCTTTTTTGGGGTCATTCGCGTAGCATACCCCAAGGCATGATATTTGATGTTCAACCCTTTGCAAAATCATTATTTTGCCCAATAAGAGCATCCCCCAATGGATTTTTTGATTTTGAGGCCTCTACCCCCTAAAACTGGATATCACTTTTTTGAGAGGGGGGGGTGGGGGTGGGTGGGGGGGGGGGTCAAAAGTTTTTGCTGAAAAGGATACAAGCAGTGGGGAAGCACAGTGTTCATCGCATAGATGACGATCCAATGGTAACGCAGCTGACGCAAAATCACCTCGCAGAGGTTGTTAGATCAAAGCCAGGCAGGCGTATATAGGGGAAAATGCCACATACCCCCCCATTTTGGCCTTTTTGGGCCTATTCGCGTACCCTACCCCAAGGGGTTGAATTGTTAGTTTAACCCCTTGTAAAATCATTATTTTGTCCAATAAACGCATCCCCCAATGAGTTTTTGGTCCGGACCCCCCTAGACCCCCCCCACTTGAAACCCACTTTTTTGAGGTTTTCAAGGAGGGGGGGGGTCAAAAAATGACCCCCCCTTTTTTGGGTCGCAAATCATGAATCTTTTGGTTTTTTTCGATTTTGTGCCGAAAAAGTGTTTCCGGGTCCCGACTCCATAGGGTTTGTATGGGGCGGAGTGGGACGAGCGCTTATGCAGTTTATGCACTTTCCAGCCATTTTTGCTATGTTGGCGGTTTTGGCAACCTCGGTGAACCCGTGGTACCCACCCTGAGGGGTGCGAGTGGGGATGTTGTGACAGTATATGCCTACTAGGATACGAAAGGACGTTTTTTGCAGTCTGTAGCCTTGCTTATGGCCGTTCACAACCCGTGCCAAAGACGCGAAATGACTGTTTCCACCAATAATGGCCTAGTGAATGGGGAGGTACACAACCTGCTTATGCAGTTTTTCACCCCAGGCAGCTCAAAAATCGAAGTTTTCGAAACTTGTTTTTTTGATATTGTGACCACCCAAAATGACCATCCAAGCTATGCAAAGCATGTTTTAGGCCGTATTTACGTGTTTTTCACCCTATTTGGGTATCAGGTCGGGGGGGGGGGTTGTCTCCCAAGGGACGGGTGCACAACCTGCTTATGCTGTTTTTCAACCCGGACAGCTCAAAAATCGAAGTTTTCGAAATCTGTTTCTTGATATTGTGACCACCCAAAATGACCACCCAAGGTATGCAAAGCATGTTCTAGGCCGTATTTACGTGTTTTTCACCCTATTTGGGTATCAGGTCGGGGGGGGGGGGTTGTCTCCCAAGGGACGGGTGCACAACCTGCTTATGCTGTTTTTCAACCCGGACAGCTCAAAAATCGAAGTTTTCGAAACTTGTTTTTTTGATATTGTGACCCCCCGAAATGACCACCCAAGGTATGTAAAGCATGTTTTAGGCCACATTTACCTGTTTTTCACCCTATTTGGGAATCAGGTCCGGGGGGGGGGGGGGGGGCTCCTAGGGGATTGGTACACAACCTGCTTATGCAGTTTTTCACCCCGGACAGCTCAAAAATGGAAGTTTTTGAAACTTGTTTTTGTGATATTGTGATCACCTAAAATGACCATCCAAGGTATGTAAAGCATGTTTTAGGCCGTATTTACGTGTTTTTCACCCCATTTGGGTATTAGGTCCAAGGGGGGGGGGGGGTCTCCCAAGGGATTGGTACACAACCTGCTTATGCAGTTTGTCACCGTGGACAGCTGAAAAATCGAAGTTTTCGAAACTTGTTTTTTTGATACCGTGATCACCTAAAAGGATCATCCAAGGTATGTAAAGCATATTTTAGGCCGTATGTACATCTTTTTCACCCTATTTGGGTATTAGGTCCCGGGGGTGGGGGGGGGGGGTCTCCCAAGGGATTGGTACACAACTTGCTAGTGCAGTTTTTCACCCTGGGCAGCTCAAAAATCGAAGTTTTCGAAACTTGTTTTTTTGATACCGTGATCACCTAAAATGATCATCCAAGGTATGTAAAGCATGTTTTAGCCGGTATTTATGTAGTTTCCACCCTATTTTGGGTGTGTGTTGCTCGCGGTAGATTCTCTGCGAGGTGGACTTGCCGAAGGCAATAGAATTTGCAGCCGGCGGTTCGAATCCCGGTCTGCTGACTTCCGGCGCCGGCGGCGGCGCGAAAGTCGCTCGACCGGGGTTGGAACGGACGACCGCAACGTTGCGTCGGATGCATTACCATTCGGCCACTGCGTGAACTGTGATAAAGGGCGTCCCTGCTGCTTGGGGCTGCATCTGCCACTGACAAAAAACCCAAACTGTGTGTATGTGTCTGACTGCCTGCCTACTTGCTGGCTCAGGGACTTATTAGCTGACTGTCAACCTCTCTTTGAGGTGCACTGCCGAAGGCAATAGAATTTGCAATCGGGAAAATGTGATCGGGCCATTTATGGTACACAAACTTTTGGGTGCCAGACCCCCCCACCCCCCCCTCCCACCCTTCTAATACCCCCCCCCCCCCCGCCACAAACCGCCCTTGTCCGCCACCAACGGCCAACCAACCGTTCAGCAACCGCCAGCCCTTGTCCTCCCAACCGCTTTTCCAACCGCCCGTAGGCGCTCTTGCGACCGCTCTGGAGCACCTCCCCCTCAGCCTCGCTGTCCCTCCAGCGCGTCCCTGCCCCGTACCCATCATCGTGCCCCTGGCAGGGCAGGGGCACGGGCGTACACGGGGGGCGCATGTACGGCAGGCGGACGGAGGGGGGGGGGGAGCTGTAGGGGCAGTGTACGGGGGGGACGTGAGAGGCGGGTCGGGGCGCATGCAGGGCCGCCACACAGCAGGCGGGCAGGCGACCCGCCGCCCCCCCATCGCCGGCCCCCGTCCCGCCACACGTGCCGCCGCGGCCACTGTTTCAAAGCGCTGGGGCAGTGTTTGAAATCAGTGGAGCCCGCACGAACAAACCGTGGCAAACAGCCACTGGCCGACGACGGGTCGTCGTGCGCAGCCGTCACTCTTGCTTTGCCCCTCTGGCGTACCGTGGGAGGGGGGGGGGGGGCGCCGTTGTTCGTCGGCGCCCAGGGGATCCTGCGCCCAGTGGGCCACCGCCGGGGCCTGTGCGGAGCAGGGCACGTGGGGCTCACGCACACGGAAACGCGGCGAGGCGGGTTGTGGACGGCCTGAGGACGGAGGTGTGGGGACAGCAAAACCAGTCAGATGACCCCCGCAACAACCAGCACAACCCCCAAGACGCCAACTACTGGGCGCTGCTGACGCGCAAACGGCACATCCCGCCACATTCAGCACAGCCCCGGCACACCAACTACTGGGCTCCGCGAACGCGGAAACGACACCAGCAGGAGCACCGGCCGCAGCGGCCGACAGAACGCAGCGACCCGACGCAACATGCGAAGGGAAGAACGGGTGACTGTCCAGGGCCCCGTAAAGCAACAACAACCCGATGGACTGTCACACAGGGGGTGCATTCCGTTCGGGGATGATTTTGTTTTTCAGTTTGGTGCCAACACTTTCCCCACGACACTTCTTCGCGCAATTCAGGGCACTCGCTCCCTGTGCAGCCCTTCTGGCGGCGGTCGCCGGGTATTGGGGCGCTGCTGCCGGCCGGCCGCCCGTTCATCGTGCGCGCTTGGGAGTGAGAAGTTGGTCGTCGTCGAGAATATTTGTGAGCTCGGTCCGAGGGCAAAAAAGGCCGCAGTTTTTGACAGTTGGGGGGCGGGGGGATTGAAGTCACCCGTGTTTAATGGCTCCGCACCGAAAAAAAAAAGAATTGGAGGTGTGCTGCAGTTTTCCCCTCACGAAGATTTTCGCCGCCGAAACTGTCCCCAGACAACCCCCCCAATTTATCCCCTACCACACACTCCATACCTCTTGCTCGAGACCTCAGTCGTGTCCGGCAGTTGTTGCTGCTCCAGGAGCATTATAGCTACGCCACGTTGGCCACACTGTATGCCCCCCCCCCCCTGCCCCCGCCGCCGGGGAACATTCTGTGCAGGCCTGGTTTGCGCTGCGGAGCAGCAAGGCAAAGAACATTGATATTGTCTCGATTGTGTACGATTGAACCGCGTGAGTCCGGCACGAGGTCAGGATCGTGCTGACGTCACGGCCCCCTCTCCCTTGCCTTCGGCCCCACGAAGTTGCCTCGGTCCGGGTCCGACGTGACCATTGCCGCCAAAGTGGGAACCCACCACACGATTGTCTATCCCCCCCCCCCCCATTGCCATGTGCAGTGTGGCGTAGCGATCGTGGTGTGGTTTTGCACTTCAGATATGGGGGCGCACCGTGCGCTGTGCCTGCACTGTGCCCGCGCTGTGCGGAAAGTCGGCTGTTTTCCACCACCGGTAGCCACAGGTCCCAGGGTCCTGAACTCTGCACCCCCGATGCTGTTTTGAATGGATCATGCACGCTTCTGTAGGGGGGTGGTTTGCAGGGGTGTTCCCGGGATGAACAACGTAATGATTGGCGCTGTGCGAAAACGCCCCCAAAAGCTGATGTCATGGCCGGGCACGGGCGAACAGGTGTCTTCGGGGTGGCCTGCAGCCGGTCGCAGGGCAACGAGTGGCAGATTGCCCGGGGCACGGGACGGCGTGGTCATGCCCCAGGAACAGGAACGCCCCGCACCCCTCATCCGAAAGCGGCCCACGCAACGGGCGGCAGGTGACTGTCGGGGGGGTCAGTATTGTCTTGCCCTCGCAGTGGTGCCTGCCACCAGTCGGCTTTCGGTTGACCCCCCCCGCCCCCCGCCCCCCCCCCCCCCCCAACTTGATGATGAACGATGGCTGGAAATGTCTATGGCGGGGACATCCAGCTCAGCCGACCGACCACTGGATGCCCCCAGCCCCCCACCCCCGTTAATGCCGTGCAAGCCTCTGGTGATGTCAAGACCAAACCGCTGGCAGAATGTCTGCACTCTGCGCTACTACTGACAATTATTGGCGTGTGGATCCCTCAGTGCGTGGGTGCCGCAACCCGCTGCCGATCGAGAGACCGAAACGGTGGGCCAACACATCGGCTTTGGTGGATGTTCGTGAGTGGCGAGACGCCGACTGACGCCGCCAACAACTGCCCAGAGAGCAGCACCATCTGAGAGCTTCGTCCTAAACCCACCTCCAGCCCCCCCCCCCCACACCCCCACACCCCCACCGGAGGGCCAAAATGTTTGCCGCCAGTTGTCCGAATCATGCCACCAAAAACCTCAGGCCGTCCTTAATGGGAAAAAATAAAAAAATAAAAAAATAAAAAAATAAAAAAATAAAAAGATAAAAAAATAAAAGAATAAAAAACAACAAATCAATAAAAATGAAACAATATCGTTCCCAAAGGACGGCCCAGCCTTCCACCGTCGGTCAATGGGGTCGTTAGGCTGGCCTGTCCCGCAGCAGCGGCCTCTGCACGAGGCGCTGCTCCTCGGCGGGCGGGGTGTCAGTGTGAGGACTGTGCCTGAGCCCCGCTTCGGTGTGTGTGGGGGGGGGTCGCGCGCGATACGCGGTCCCCACCCCCGTGCGCCAGTCGGCGCAGACCCCTCCCTCGCGCGCGTGCCCCCGAAAGGGGGCACCGCGAGGCGCACCGCCGCTCCTTCCCCCGCTCCGCACAGGCCATCTACCGCCATCTGGAGCCGGACCCGCAGAGCGAGGGGACGGAGGGCCAGACCCTCGTGCCGTACCGCTTTGGCAACCGGAGCGCCCGGGCCCTGCGGAGCTGCCAGTGGTGCGACGCGGGCTTCGGGGCGAGCGGCAGCGACTCGTGCTTCATGGAGCATGCGCAGCGCGCGCTGCTGGACCTGCACCTGCTCGCGCGCGCCCCGGTGTCGGTCGTCACGTTCTCGTCGAATTATGGGCAGATGCTGATCGACCTGCAGGTGTGCGGGGACGTAGCCCCCCCCCACCCCAGCCCCCCACACACCACCGCTCTGTGCCCAGACAATCACTGTTGCCACGCGGCACAAGGCGCTTTGGTGGTGCCTTCTGTGCGCTTTGGTGGTGCCTTCTGTACGCCAGGAGGGTCCAAAGCAAAAAGACGTGTGCATCTTCTTATTTTCTGGTCCATAATAAGAAGACGTGTGCATCTTCTTATTTTCTAGTCCAAAATAAGAAGACGCGTGCATCTTCTTATTCTCCGGTCCAAAATAAGAAGACGCATGCGTTGCCGCGCAAAGGGATATCTTTTCTTGATATCATCTTTCAACCAAATGTGGGTCGTAGTCACTACCTCATCATCCGTGTGGACCCATCTTCCAATAACTATTTCCCGCCTTTCACTTGCTTGGCTGCCAAGATATGGAAGATTGTCTCCTCTCCGAGTTCATGAACCATGTCGGAGTGCTGCTGCAATGGCACAGACAGTTCCCCACTACAGTTTCCCACTGTTTATAATGTCCGTGACCAACAGGGATGGGCGTCGCAGAGAGGACTGCATAACCGTGATGAATCGTGCCCTCCACGTCCAATAGGCCATATGCAATCCCATCCCTTCTTGCTTGACCGTCATATTCAACCTAGCCCGCATCTGTCCCTTCACCTGTCCATGGGACTCCCAAACATAATCCTGGAACACCTTATCCACACAATGCCAATACTCTTCATCCCCAGCAGCACTGCCTTCCTAAATACTCCAGATAGGGCGCCCTCACCTCAATGGTACCCGCCGCCCCAACGAGTGCCCTCCCCGGTGGTACAGTTCTGTCATGTCTGGGTGGGCCCTAAGTCCTAAGATTCCTCCAATCTCATCCACCGACTTCCACACTGCCCTCACCTCCTCCAAATCAGCAGCGACAAAAAGGATGTCGTCTACATAGATACATGCTGGCGGGCGAGCCTTTGCCCCCACCGGAGGAGGGGTGGGAGTACGTGCACAAGAAAGGAGGAACGGCAAGCTAGCCAGGCGCACCACCAATCCCCGGCGACACAGTGTGGGCAAACGGAAGCAAGACACATCATGGAGCAGGCTGGGCAGCACGGGGGGGGCGACTCCGCGGGTCCTGGGACGCCAACTACCCCTGCCCCCCCCCCCCCCCTAGGGGCCTTCGGCCAACAGTTAGTTGCCAAAGGTGTCGCCCTAAGGCCTCCATTGGCGCCTAAGGCGCCCGATGCTTCATGAACACCAAAGGTGCCCTAAGGAAAATTTTGTCCAATTTGCACCCCAACACTATCCTTAAACCCAACCTTGACTCTAACACCCACCCCCAACCCTCAGCCGCCTCCTATCCCTACACCTAATCAAGACTGAATATTGGGACCGAGCTGGTGGGGGAGGGAACATTAGCTATGACTGGTGAAGGACATCAAGAATGATTCACACATTGATGGCTCTTAACAAAGTGAAATCAGCTTGCAAGTCAACCCCATCACCACGAGGCCCACTTTCAAGGGTTTTGTTGGACTTCTGAGGGGCCAAAATGCCCCAAAATGGGCTCAAAATGGGCTCAAAATGGGCTCATTTCACCCGTTTGTGCACCCCAAATGGTCTAGGATGATTTTTGGAAAAACGCGTTTTTGACCCATTCTTGACCCATTTCTGGTCCCAAAACAGCCTTTTTTCAAGGCATTTTGGGATTTTCGGAGGACCAAAATGGGCCACCACAAGCTCAAAATGGTCCAAAAACACTTGTTTTAGCGTCGCACATGGTCTAGGATCATTTTTGAGAAAAGTCATCTTTTTGCCCCTACTGGACCCTAATGACCCATTTGGGCACCCACCTGTTTGGGCTTGAGCTTGCAGCTTGCCGCAGCCTAGTGGGCCTAAGTACGAGGGTGTAGGCGTCCATTTGGGCAATTCTAAGGGGTGGAAACCACAAAAAGTGGGGGGTTGCGGGTGGAGTAGGTGCCCTCGGAATCGCATTTTGAGCCATGTAGCCAAAGATATGGCCTATTCTTGGTTTGTGGCTGTCGGCATTTGAAGCTTCTGGGGGCCTTTTTGTGCCGTTTCCGGGACATGTCATGGAGTTAGAGGGCGGCAAAGAGCTCGTTGACACAGGGAAGTCAAGCCGCACGTGCAGAGTAGCCACCGTTTCCCTTCGTTTGGCCGTTTTGAATGTGTTCTAGGGCTTTTTAAGCCCAAAAATGGCTGTTTTTGGCCCTAAAGTGCAGTTTTTGAAAGTGAGGTACGCCACTTGCAAATCCCGTTCCCGGCCGCCACCGTTGAGTTTTTTGCTCAAACTTTGTGTGATTGTACTTCACACCCATAGGTATCATCCACCAAAATTTGACTTGAATCTGAACCCCCACGAGGGAGTTCTGATTTTTACCCATTTCGCGCGTGCTGCTGCTTGCTGCTTGCTGCTGCTTGCTGCTGCTGCTGCTAAACCTGGTAGGTCCACCCTAGACACTAAAAAGGGTTATAAAACCAAGACTGGTTCCACCAGCTCGGTGACCCTAACCCTAGCCCTGGCTCTCACCCTAGGCTAGGGTCAGAGTGAGTGTTGGGGTCCAAAATGGAGAGCAGTGATGTGGCAAAAGCAGCCATGAACGAAATTGGGGGGATGTTGTTTAGCCCAATCAACATGGCTGGCATGGCCAAACCAACTGGCTGCAAAGGTTAGGGTTAGGTTTATGGTGATGGTATGGTTAGATTGAGGGCAAGGGGAGGTAGGGGGAGTCTGTCCCCCCCCTCCAACACCCCAAATCGCCCCACCTGGACCCCCCCCCACCACCCCGAATTGCCCAACTTGGACCCGCCCCCCCAACCGACCCTCCCGGAGCCCCCCCCCCCCAGCCCCTCCTATACCCCCCCCAGCCCCTCCTATACCCCCCCCCATTCGCCCTCCCTGAACCCCCCCCTCAGATGCCCCCCCCCCCCCCCCCCCCCCCAAGGGGCCTCCGGCCAACAGTTAGTTGGGGGGGTAGTTGGCTTCCAGAACCGAGGGGTCGCCCCCCCCGTGCTGGGCAGTCATCATCCCCACGTTCTAGCAATTTGGTAGACCGACAAGGGCCGGGGAGCTGATGGGGTACTATAGAGCGGGGGACTTGTTCCAAGATGGTACAGTGGCCCTAGACAACTAGGCGGTACAGAGAGTGGTGCATCAAGCACCACATAGAGAGGTGTCCGACATGGAGCTTCGTATCGAAGGAGCACAGACAACCGCCGACAGACGGATAACATCCCGGTGAACGCCCTCCCATTAGGACATAGCAACCGCCAAAGATGACGAGGAACGGTTGCACATCAAGATGAATGATCTGGCGGATTGGCAAAGAAGGGCACTAGGCTCCCTGTCCCTAGGGCACAACTGCAAAATACCTGGGCCATTTTTGTGGCAAGGGGGGAGGCGCCCACCCTGGCAAAGAAGTGGATACACCAGCTATACCAAACGGAACAACCAGGAGTCACACATTGGGTATCATGGATGCCATTGAGGGGTGTAAGGCGCAGGATATGGAGACCATGGTTGTTGGGTCAAATGCAATGGGCAGGATGTGAGGGACGCTTCCAACGCAGAAAACAGGCGAAATGCACGGTTTGTGGGGAAGTCCACGGACAAACCCTGTCGTAGCGACCGGTCGAGTGCGGACACGGGAAGGGCTCCCTGTGGAAGGGATGGGAAAACACGTGGGAACAAGAACAGCACAAGGCGGTACGATGCAGACACGCCGCCACAAGGGAAGGGCCGTTGGAATGTGCCATGTTGCGCATACCGCACTCCTTGGTGTAAGCATCGGGCTCAAGGGTTACCATGTGCGCCGGGAGATAGCACACTTCTAGTACGCGCTATATCTAGCTGTGACACAACTTAGGTCGCGGCTGCCCATGCGGGACACGGAGGAGTATGGCGGCCCGAAAAAGGCGAAATCATGGTATGGAAAGTTGTGTACAGGACCATTCAAGCCCAACCCCACGGTGTGGCGCCTGAGGCAACAGATGAGACTGCCCAACAAGATGATGCCCAAGGGAAATGGCCAGCGTGGATGCAGGACACGGACAGTGGAGAAATGTGCACCCTTGAGCAACGAGTGGTGGAAGAGTGTCATTGAGTGCAAGGGAGATGAAGCCCGGATAGACACGGCACAAAGTCTAGTGTCACGTGCGTGGGGGCTACGGTTTGAAGGCGGGGATGTCACACACGATGGGGCGGCATTGAGGGCGTACTGAGTAACACAACAGTGGTGAGCGCATAATAGGACATACCAAGCACAACTGGGAGGAGTACAGGGCACAGGTGGCGGTGATTCATCACGGTCGCCGTGCCACATGTAGGTTAGGGGACCTGGGTACGAGAGGACATCGGGCAATCGTGAGGACCTAGAATGACGCATCCCTGTGGGCTGTGGCATGGAAACACGCGTGGACGCGCAATGCACATAAACAGGTGCAGTGGATGCGGGATATGGCCCGGTACGTCCAAGTGCTGAAGGAGGATCTTTGGAGTAACACGAAAAGAGATGTTAGGGAGTTCAGGCGGAAGCCACCCGCCGGGCATTTGCAGATGTCTCTTGAGATAGGGCGGCATGGGTTCTTAGAGGGATAGGGCATGGCAGATAGAGGAATAGGATTAGACGCTGTGAGGGTGGAGATAGAGCGAGCTGATGTGTGGGCAGATTGAGAGTGCGAGGAGCTACAGGATTGTGAGCTATGTTTTTCAGAGAGTTAATGGGACGAAAGAGTCCCGGCGTCCCCTTGGAAATACATGGCCGAGAAGGCATACCCTGATGGTTATGTGTACTACTACTGGAAATCTGAGGGAATGTTTGGTCAAACGCCCCAGACAGTGGCTCGGCCATGATTCCGCTCCCCTGATGGGGCCATTCACAGGAGTGGGTGTGGCGCTCTCTGGTGAGGGCGTTTGGGCAGGTTGCTGGTGCGTCTCTTCTGTGTTCCGCCCACCCCCCCCCCCTCCTGCGCAATGACCACCCGCTGGTGCAACGGCGCTGTTTTTGACCCCCAAAATGGTGTCCGACGACCAGCCCCTGATCCAACAGCACCGCATTGCTGGTCGTTGTCCCAGTGGGTGTGTGCCCTGAAGGTTGCACAAAGGCCCGGGGGGGGGGGGGGGGGGTGGACTGGGCGGTGCGATTCACAAAAGCTGCGGGGGATGAGGACAACGACGATGGGCCCGCCAGCACCAAAGATGGTGCAGAGACCGAGGCAGGGGCAGGGGCACGGGCAGGGGCAGGGGGAGGGGCAGGGGCATGGGGAGGGGCTCAGATATGCACGTATATGTGACGCACACGTGACGTATTCGCGTGTACGCGCATATACGTACAGCCCTCCAGGGGCACGGGCACGGGCACGGGCAGGGGCACGGGCACGGGCACGGGCAGGGGCAGGGGCAGGGGCAGGGGCACGGGCACGGGCAGGGGCAGGGCAGGGGCTGGGGCTGGGGCTGGGGCAGGGGCAGGGGCACGGGCTGGGGCAGGGGCACGGGCAGGGGCAGGGGCAGGGGCTGGGGCAGGGGCAGGGGCAGGGGCAGGGGCAGGGGCAGGGGCTGGGGCAGGGGCAGGGGCAGGGGCTGGGGCAGGGGCAGGGGCAGGGGCAGGGGCAGGGGCAGGGGCAGGGGCAGGGGCTGGGGCAGGGGCTGGGGCAGGGGCAGGGGCTGGGGCAGGGGCAGGGGCTGGGGCAGGGGCAGGGGCTGGGGCAGGGGCATGGGGCTGGGGCAGGGGCAGGGGCTGGGGCTGGGGCAGGGGCTGGGGCTGGGGCAGGGGCAGGGGCAGGGGCGGAATCCCGAGGGGTCAACTGTACCGCCGCCCTGCGCAAGCACGGCCTCGTCCACACACCCCTGCCCCATGTGACCGCCATTGGCCCCGAGGGCCGCTCCGTGCCATCGCGGGGCTTCATTCAACGGCCGCGCCGTCCGCCCCGCAGCTCTTCCGCCACGCGTTCTGCTCCGTGGCCCTGCCGGTCGACAACTACTTCCATGCGATGGACTTCGGATGGGCCTACCTCCGCCGCGACGACCGCAACGGCACGACGGGCGCCCTCGTCCGCCAAGTGGCGCTGGTGAAGACAAGCAGCGCGGGGTGGGGCAGGGACGTGGCCCGGACGAAGCGGCTGCTGCCGCCGCGGCTCGTGGCGCAGATCGCGGCCGAGGGGCCGGAGCGCGGCGACCCCTTCGCGCGGGCGGTGCGCGTGCAGTGCAGCGCCAACCGCGCGGCGGACCTCGGGAACGCGACGGGCCGCGTGTGGCGCCGCTGCGGCGGCCTCCCCTCCGTTCTGGAGCGGATCCGGTGCCGCATCCGGCGGCGCATGGCCGGCCATCGTGCGCCGCCTCGCGACTTCACGTCCCCCTGAGGCACCGCCGCAGTCGTCGGGTGCCCCTACGGAGGGGGACCGGGGGGGGGGTCCGTTGTGCTTCGCCGGGACGACGAGGGGAGAGCGCACGGGGGACGGGGGCGGTCACGTGTAGCCTCGGGCCCTAGCCCCGTCCCCCTCTCCAGACCCCCAAACCTACGCCCTTTTTCCAGTCGGTCTATGCCGTACCCCCCCCACCCCCCGCTCCACTTGCACAGTCCCCCCAGAACGCACCCCCCCCCCCCCACACGCGCGCGCCCAGGGGGAACGGTTACCAAATGACGCCCCTCCCCGGGGGGGGGGGGGGGGCAATGCGCCTCGCCCCGAGTCTGACCTTTCCACTCCCACTCCATTGTAACTTTGGGGGGTTGATGCCCGAAAGCTGTGCAAGGGAGGGGGGGGGGGGTTGTTTCACGTGTTGGGGGCGGGGGGTTGCTGTGTGCCCCCCCCTCCCCAACCGCTTGTGTGTGTTCAAGGAGGGGGGTGCACGGTGCATACAAGGGGGTTGTGCCACACCCGCACCCAGATTAGAGGTAACGGAGTGCTGGTGAGTTTTGCTTGACAACGCAGCGTCTCCTCGGGGGGCGGGGGGGGTTCTAACACCCCCCCCCCCCTCGGACCCGGATTTTTCATAGTGGGAAAAAGTAAAATTGTACAAAAGGAAATATTGATTTGGTAGGTTTTGGTACACAAACTTTTGGACTTTGGGTTCCAGGACCCCCCCCCCCCCCTTGAGGAGAACTCTGGTGAGCGGGCACAGTGGTGCAGAATATGGGCATGGCCGCAAATACGAGGAAAATCCCATGAAATGTAGCGGGAAAACAGCAGGAAAATCATATCAAAACTCTGGGAAGGTATCAGGAAGTTACCGGGAAGTCGCACAAAAGTGTTACGTAACCCTAACCCTAACCCTGACCCTAACTCTAACCCGTGCGCCCCTGGCTTCACCTGTTTGATGCCGATGGCTCGGTGCTGATCTGGCTATGATTCGTTTGCGATCTGTTTTGCCTCCCTGGAGAGGGGGCGGGGCCGTGGAGGGCCCTGCCGCCCCCCCCCGCCCTCCAGACCCCCAAACCTACCTGCCGTACCCTCCTCTATGGCTCTTTGGGTGCCTTCGGAGCTGCGTTTGAAGGTCTGCTGAACTTCCCTACTTTGGTTTTGCTTGTTGTGACAGGAACTTGCATGGATTGCAAGGGGATTGTACTGTGCATAGGCACCGTACCATTCAAGCCTTTGGGGTATGGGAGGGACCCGACCCCGAGATCTTTTGACTGGGACTCTGGTTGCATGTTCGTGCCCATTTTTTGGCGTATCAGCGCGTGGCAATCTGTATTCGGCAATCCGCACAGTTCCACAAGAACTCCATTGGCTGTCTCATAGGGGGCGCAGCGTGCGCTGTGTGCACGCTGTGCGAAAAGGCGGCTGCTTTCCACCGCCGGTAGCCATGGGTCCCAGGGTCCTGAATTCTGCACCCCACAGCCCCTTCTGGTACACCAGGGGTTTTTTTTTCCAGTGTGATGCTTGCCACGGGTCCCAGGGTCCTGTACTCTGCACCCCCGATGCTGTTTTGATGTGTCCGAATGTATTGGCATATCGTTCCAATTTCAATCTTTCCATTGCTCGCCAGCAGCAGCGGCGACACCCTCTGTGCTTCTCCTACGTAGCCCCCCCACCAGAACATGTGGGTACTGTCTGGAACAGGTATGACCATCATCGACGATGGATAGGAAGCTGCTCCATCCGGGGGCCTGCAGTACAGACTCACTGTCCACAGGGACATATCTGGTTTCACTGGAAAGTTCAGTTCTTCCCACGATCGCAATGACGAGGCCTTTGTGGGGTTTTGGAGGGTGCGCCCATTGGCCACGCGCATGCCCGGCAAACATTCCAGCAATCATGTCCACGAGTGCCGGCCAGGCAGCGTGCCGTTCTAGCCTCTGAGGACGTCTGCGGAAGGCAAAATGCACCGTCCTCATGTTGTTGTTACCCATGTTATAGCTGCCCCCAATCCCTTCAAATGCGTTCTTTGACGACGCTACCTGCGCCTGTGCCACCTCCCTGTGGGTGCTGATCGTCAGTCTCGAGGGCTTGTGTCAAGCACTACCTGTCCTACTCTGACCCCACGACCGGACAGTGCCCTTGACCAGGTCCCCCTAAAAGAGGTCATGGCCCGTAACCGAGGGCTGACAGTTCAGCACTTGAAGAAACGGTGTCTGTGTATCGCGATGTTGTTGTTCCTGACGAGTGTTAGGGGTCTGCATCTGTTCAGACCCCAACCAAAAGGTTCGTGACGCTGATGATCACCTTTCCAAGATTGCCAGCACTATACCCTGTGATGAACTGGTGGAATTGGCCCCTTTAGAGGCTGCTTTAGGCGTCAAAAAGGCCATGAACAGCCCCAGTACACATCTGCTTGTGCGGCTTTTCTTTTGTGACAACTCAAAGATCGCAGGTTCCGAAACTTATGTTTTTCATATTGTGACAATCTACAGGGACCATCCAAGCTACGGAAAGCCTGTTTAAGCCCGTATTCATGTGTTCTGAGACAATATGTTGCGTCCATTGTAGAACATTGCTTAGACATGGCTCTACTTAGAGTTTTGTGCTCTTATTTGTTTTGCATCGAGCCAGGATTCATGGTATATCAGATGCTACACATTAATAGTGGCACCGCGTATGATTTAATGTGATGAGCTCACAATTTCTATGATTTTTGGCATTCAGATGTAATAGATGCTATTTGAAAGGTAATTGGAAGGCTCAGAAGGCTTGTTGCGATTGTCGCCGTATTCTGTTTCCTTTTACGCAATTCAATGCTGAGCAGTTTTGGGCAGCAAGGCTTTCGTCAGCCTTGCTACCCCAAAAGATTTACTTGAGGCAGTGCTATACCCGAAGAAAACATATGCAAGTGTTGTTTTAAAGGCGCTGGTCTAGGACACAGTACAAGCGTGGCACACTAGACAAAAGTTGGAGGCAGTGGATGGCCACAAGCTTTGTTTTCCTGGTTGCGGCCAGTTATGGCAGCCGGCTTGCCACGATCAACGGTGTATCATTTGTGACTAATTTACGATAAAGCGGAACCCGATTTTCTATGGTTGCGCAAAAAAAGCAGTCTTCATCCTCAAGGGTGCCTTTTTGGAAAATCTCACATCCACATCTGCCTATATTAGGTGCTTTACCATCCATTGGATCCTTACCTTGTGGAGATTGTGCGTATCTCCTCCATTTGAGCACTAGATGAATACCGCAGATCAAATCACCGCTATTGCAAAGCCGTCTTCACAATATCACAATCAATCACCATTTTTTAGACAGCGTTTCCAACAGTTAACAGCTTCACTGTTTTTTCTCTTTGTTCGCGGTCAACAGAACATTGTTCTTCCCAGCCGCCACCGTCCTGCCAGCCAAAAGCATTGTCACCAAGGAATCACGCAGGAGCTCAACACTTTGACACAGCAGGGATTGCTGACAATCATCTGTTCTTTTCGTTGTTGTTAGAAGTGTCAACCAAAGCATCAATCTCCGCCTTTGTACAACAACTTGGATGCTTGAAACCAATTGGACACCTTTGTCTATTTGTAGTTCCCGTAAGCCAATGTCCGAGTTGTAGTTTCTACGCTAAAGGTACATGTGGCTTTGGCAGCAAATGCCACTTCAGGCATATAGATGGGAGCACAATATCATCGCCAACTTTTCCAATTTCTAAATGCTCGCCACACATCACACCTTCGGTCACCGCCGCTGACAGTCAAGCTGTTTTTTTGCTGCAATGCGCGCAAGATGTACATCAAGGACAAGCTTGTCAAAATTCCCTACATGCTGCTGTCGTATCAAAACTGAACGCGACTTCGGACAACGCAACCAAAAAAAAATAGCTATTCTGGTATCTCGTTGCTTGCAAGACGATCATCTACATCAAATCTCGCAACCACCATCCCTCAACGCAGTGCTGCTGCATACAGAAGCGCTCCTCCAAAAGTCCGTGTCCACGCAAACAACTTCGCTCACAACGGGCAAGGCAACAATCCTCCACACCAAGGCCTTTATACATGATCAGCATCTTATTTTTCAGCAAGTGACATGGTGAAACGTGATGCTCGGCACGGCGCACAATCCATATGCTTTTCAATTTACCACACTGCCAATGCAGTCCTCCAACCCCTCGCCAGCTGATTTTTTGGATCGTATCAAGTTGACCAACCTCACGAAGATATATGCACACAATAAAGAGAACGACACCCTCGTCTTTGGCACATCAGACGGTGTGGGATGCACTGCATGACGAAGGCTTAATCTCCGGACCAAAAGATAAGCCACTGAATGAACCGAAAGCCGGGACATCGAGCACCGGATTACGAGCATCACCGGATTCAATACCATGCCCACCTACGGATGACAATTGGTGCACTCGTCCGAGCACATTAGTTAGTTCGGAACCAATCGCCCGCAAATGCTATTTCACTGATGGATGGGAAATAACTTGTCAAAAGACATCGAAAAAGAGTGCACCCAACAGACTCGGGCGCCAAGCAGCTTCCAACAAAGACTGCATACAAGCCAACACCAAGCGGTATCGTTGTACAAGCCAATCACAATGTTTCCTAACGAAGGGCCTCCGGGAGCCCAAACGATGTCCAAACTGTAGAACCCGTAAAATAGCAAGTGGAATCGAAATGTCCTACGCCGACACAATGTAGCACACAACCTCCAAAAATCTGTGAGCTTATATACACCGCACCCAAACAATGGCTACGCGCTCAATAGCCACTCGATGAAGACACACAATCCCATCACTGGAGCCCTTCCACACCCTCTACAAGCAGTGAAGCACTAACACAACTGCTTCGAAGGTTCAGGAGGAACAGTTCAAGAGACTCTGATCAAGAAAAACAATCTACATCTCGCAATGCACCTACATACTGGACGAGCTGTTCGCCTTTGGATTACGTTATGCCACCCCAACAAGATGACTTGTGGAACAATGTCCCCAACCATCCAACACCAGCAAACTGTCTAAAGAATCTTGCCCTTGAAATATTGCGTCATGCATATATCTCAGATTTGATGTGGCATGTCTCTTTATGCTCATTAGTTTGTTATGGCCTTTATGACAAGATACGCAGACATGTCATGCTTGGGTGCTCGCCTGTACCATTTGATTTTCCATCCTTCAGCTTGTCTAATATGTCTTTACAGAATGTACGAGTCAACTCGCATGATATCAGCTCCATGTGAGCTATAAAGACTGCTAGCAGTTCACACAAGTGGGCGGACATGTCAGAAACCTCTGACCTGCCTGACCTTAGTAAGATTAGGCTCCAAGACATACCTTTCAGTTCATTTTCAAAATTTTTGTTCCTGTCTTCAGCGCGTCATAATTGGTGCTAAACCTTCGCTTCATTACGTGAGCCACTTCGCCAGTTGAACTGCAGCCTCCAACATATCATAACTGCCTGTCTTCGGCGCCTCATATGATAAGCCGTCCAACATCCGCTCAACACAAGGTTCACCAGTTGACCCTGCAGTGCGAAGGGATATGAGCAGTACAGGTTCCAATCCATCATCCATCATCCATCATTCATGATATGTCATGTGCCATGTGTCATGTGTCATGGGCCATGCATCATGACATGATGTCGCCCTAGCATGGGGTTTTCGCATTCCAACCCAAAACCGCACTTTTACTCCAAAGTAACGCAACCACAACCCCACTCTTATGGGTTCTTAAGAGGGTTATACTATTCATTTTTCACAACTCTTTGATTTTGGATGATCTCATTTTTGGGATCCATGATGTGAATGCACGCCATGCATGAATCTCTCCAAGTGTGCGTGATACCACACATACTACCCTCGAAGGTGTCTACGGACCCTGAGGGACCTTTATTTTTACTTGAAAACCTTTCGTGGGTTGTCTCTAGTTCCTGATGCATTTACATCCCTTTTTGGTGGTCGGTGCATGGTCGGTGCATGTAACATTTATTTTTGGATCCTAAGTATATAACTAGGCCTAAGCCAAGCCTCAAACACGACAAGTAAGAGGGGAGATAAATAGAGGAGCGCCTGGTGGCAAGCCTAGTGAGTACGTGGTCCTAACTTGATGTATTTTGCCTACCAAGGGTGTCGCGCTTTGATCTAAAGTCAATGGGAAATGAATACAAATTGTTACAAGAGGCTAACTAGCTAGCCAAAGGCCCTGCACAATTTGATATTCCCTAGACCAAAAGCTTTTGAAAAATCAAAAACTCACTGCGTTCGCAAATTCCAAAGCACGGTGGCAGCCAAAGGTCATCAATCAGCGCATCATAAGGTCATAAACAGGTTTGATCACAAAAATATCTAGACATGCAGCCGGCTTATATCCCACTGACTCGGAAGCACCGGACAGCTTTCCGTGAAGAAGCCTTCTCGGTGCTTGGGGGCTGAGTAGAGACCATTATGCTACAAGGCAACGATGGAAAGTTTGATGCACTGGTTTTTGTAGTATCCCAAATGCTTCTTGATGTCTTTCTTTGCTGCTTTGCTGTTGAAGCGGTACCCAGAACCCCATGGCCAGGTTACGGCATACAACCGGTCTCCGGTCCACTAACCCCATGCACGGCGTGTTCCGTGCCGTGAAGCCCCGCATCGGCATCCGATGCACCGCCAGCGGAGATTTGTGTATCAGAACATCAGGAATCAACAGGGTTTTATTTTCATATTGTTTCCGTCAATTTTTATGCTTCCGTTCCGATACTCACTGTTTTGACTGCTGGCGGTTGGTTCGCGACTTTACCGTAACCGCCAGTTTAACTGTTTATAATGGAAATTTTAACGTTATCCGCCACGAAGGCTCCAAAGTCGCCAGGAACTGCATGGATGCTTCCGCAATTTTCATAATTAATACTCGCAACCTTAATCCGAATTTTTCAGGATGTCGAAATCGGATTTTCGACTTCGACATCCCCGCACTTGATTTGACCTCTTTCGAGTGGACCTACGTGCTTCCGTATGCACGAATCAACTTCCCTTTTATCCTGCCCTCCATTTGTCTTCAAGATATGGGCAAAACAAAGTTGATTCGTGAGGCCACTTGTGAAGGTCATATCTCGTGCCGCTTGCGAGTATTGACGATAAGGAAACGTGGGATGTATTCACAATACTCCCGACGTAATTTAGGAAGCTTCATATGCCTTGCGTTTCTACACATGCGCGCTAGTGTAATGGATCATGGTCAAGAGGGTAGAGTTTGCATTATAACTCTATGACCATGATATTGCGTGCGTTAAGATAACTTTCGAGTGTAGCGCGCAAGTGTTGGTGTTGCATAGGAACTCTCCTTGAGTTCCTATGAGCGATTGACACAAAGTTATGCCCTTGGAGGGGCATGACATATCGTGGTGGGAGCTACATTTTTGGGCAATATTTGGTATGTGCCATGTGTTGTGTTGCGTGCCCATTTGGCGGGCCCATTGCTCCAGGACAAGCCCGCCAATGGACCTCATATTGTGCAAGCCCCTTCTCCGTACTCCCTACGGTCAATTGCAAGCCTAACCTTCGTGAAGGGAAGCTTGTGTGGTGATCCCGAAGCGATGCGTTGGGAGCAAGGTGTGTATTTTACATTTTTCCATATTTTCATGTGCCCACTTGGGAAGCAGCGCTTGTAACCTTTCAAGGCGCCCCAAGTGGAGCACATACGTGGGATCGAAGGTCATTGGTGTCAAGTCATTGTGTTTAGAAGGATTAAGTGATTGCACGATCCAAGCCAAAGATATTATAATATAATTATGCGCCTTTCAAGGCACTTTGGTTTGTCTTTGTGCCAATTTTGCCATTTTTGGCTCGTCATGATGTCAAGTGGCGAACGTATATCTCAACGTTGCGCTCAATTGACATCATGACCCAAGTATGTTATGAGGGTACATACTTCGGTCGCCAACATATCTTGGACCCGGCGAATAACTCCTCTTGAGCTTGGCATACCGTGGCCGCCATGTTGGCGATTTGGGACTATCCCAAATCATGGGCTCACTTGGCGACCCTGCCATTCCCAATACCGGAGGAGTTGGGCGACGCCCCAAAGATATGTTGGACACATATGACTTGACATCAATCCTATGGCACACTCCGGTCCAAGTCGGGCACGTGCCTCATTTGCCCTAACCATGAGCGTGCGCAATTTTGGCCACTTTGAGCATTTTTCCACTTTTGCTGCCCGCCGTGCCCCATGTTCTAACCTTCGTGCACGCCGGACGCATGGACCAATGGACCATATATGACATGGGTGTTATGGGTAATGGTCCCCATGGTCCACACACCACGTGGGCGAAGCGGAGCCGCCTTCGTCAAGGCGCTAGGCCAAATTGAGTATGGGCAGTTTTGCCATTTTTGCATTTGTGGACCCAATTGGGATCGTCACCACGCCGAGTGGCATGGAGATCTTTGAGAGCCAAGGGCATGGGAGTCTCCGTTGGACTCCCGGTGGATCACGTATGGAATGGCGGATCCGATCTCCAAGCCGGCGTGGAGATATACTATTGGGAGCACACCGAATTTTGGCTCATTTCAAGCAGCCAAAATGACCCAATTTTGGGACCCCAATTTCCCCCTTCCGTGTGGTCAATTGGCGGCCCCATTTCTCTAAGCCCATAGGGAGCCCGGACCTAAATCCAAGTTGTACACTCAGATATAAGTCCTAGGTCCTGCCTCCTACCCTGTGAGCCATTGGCCTCACCTTGGCCGAGCGAGCCGCGCGTGGGAATGACGCCAATTTTGGTGATTTTGGCATCATGACCCCACTTGACTCATCCGTGTTGCCCTGATGCCGGGACCTCAGAGGGAACCAGGTTGGGTGAGGGCTCCAGGGAGTTCGTACTCGAAGGGCATAGGGTCAGTTGCCTCGTCCCTACCTCTGGCGGGTCCGGACGAGGGGTCAATTTTGGAGTTTTTCAAGCCAATTTCAGTTTGGGCTGAAACAGCCCATTTTCAGCTACCAACTCCTGGGTGATAATGGCGGGGCCATATCTCTGGCTCAGAGTGGAGTTGGGACCTGCCGTTAAGGGAGCATAGGGAGCCACTGTCGGTTGGCCTTGGAACCCATTGGTTCCCAGGAACTCGCCTGTGGCTGTGCGGGACACCTCTCCCATTGGCAGGGTTTCAGGGTCCGGACTGAGCAGGGCATGGGTTGTGTTTGAGCCCCCGCCCCCATCAGCCACTGAGAGGGTCGGACCTGGGATTGGGATATGAGTCGGGACTGAGTGTCTATTGTCCCTTGATGCCCTTACCCCAGTCCAGTCTTAACCCCATGTGTACATATCCTGATGTGTTGCTGTACATACTTTCGTTCCCTCTTTGCAGAGTGGCAAGGATTCTGAAACGCTTTGTCACATGACACAGGCGTATTGATGCCCTTGTGAGCGTAGTGCCTTGCCTGCCTGCTCACTTGTGCGTGTCACCGCAGCGTCCCGTGGCCGGCCCCCCACGGGAACGCGTCAAAAGCGTTTCACCGCCGCGGGGTTACCCAACCCTCGCGTGCCACTCGGGGCCACAGACCCCGAGCAGCGCGTCGCAGCAGCGCGGCGCAGCTCGCAGCTCGCAGCGCAGCGCAGCGTCTCGCAGCGCAGCGCAGCAGCTCGCAGCGCCACTCAGCGACAGCGCCGAGTTCGTCACGGAGCCCGCAGCGCCGTCCAGAACATCGTCCTGACCGCGCAGCGCCCGTGGAAGAGGTGCACAGACCAGGACTCCTGCATCAGCCCCATCGGCCGACCCGGAGTCCCAACGGCCGACCAGTAAGGCCGCGTCAACCACCTCCACAACCACCGGCTGACCAGCACCAGCCGCACTTCCAATCCAGTGCTGCAGCACCCTCCCCAACAACCATAACCAGTTCGTTGAGGTGAACGAGTGCACATCAAGGACTTCAAGACCATCTACGCCCCCGCTGCCATGGTGAATTGGCAGGAAGCGGGCAGGACGTGGCCGCGGCCCCACCCCCATGCAGCACGCCTGCTGCGTGGGTTGGTTTGGGACCAGCATTACCGCCACAGCAACCCCCAGTGCGAAGGGGGCATGCCCAGGAGCTTCGAGCTCCGCACGGACATCGCCCCCGACCGCCTGCAGGCCGTGGAGGACTGGCTGCGGGCGGAGGGGTACGAGTACCGCCACCAGCAGAGGCGCTGGAGGGCGTGGACCCGGCCGGACAGGCCCGGCGAAGGGCTGCGTCCCGACGGGATTGAGGAGGACGAGGAGCCCAACGCCTACCCGTCGGGCGCCTCGATCAACGTCTCCCTGTGGGACGTGATCGAGAAGAAGTTCCCGGAACCGGGGAACGAGCGCAGGCTGCAGGGCAGCAGCAGCGCGTCTCCGGCGACGGAGAAGAGGTCCGCCGGGGACAAGAAGAGGGACCGGAGGTGGCGGGAGTACCAGGAGTCCCTGGCTGCCGAAGCCGCCCAAGGCGCCAAGGGCGGAACCCCAGCCCCCAGTCCCCCACGGCCCAATGGTGGACACCACCCCGGCTCCACCACCCTTGGCGACTACATCCAAGTCGCCAAGCAGACCCAGGCCAAACCCCGTCCGCTGCTCCTGAGGGCCCGGCAGGCCTCAGCAGGCCCCAGCAGCGACATCGAGTCAGCCCACCGCGGGAGGACGCCGGCCGACCAGGCCAGCTCCAGCAGCAGCGTCGCTCCCGAAAGGGACGTGGCGCGCGCCTGTGAGCGCGCCTGTGGGGTGCCCTGCAACCGTCGGGTTGCCCGGCAACGGGCCAAGCAGTACAGCGCTGCTGTGGAGGGCGCCGCCGGCATCGCCCAGGAGGAAGCTGCGCAGTGGGCGCATGGCATGGCCATCCACACCCAGACCGTGGCGGCCATTGCGGCTGGACTCACGGCCGTGGCCGCCCATGGGGTAGCGACTGCCCAGGTCAACGGTGAGTTGGCGGCAGCCGACGAGGAAGCCCGCCTGACGCAGGAGGCCATTGCCTGCAAGGAGGCCGAGGTGAAGGCGCTGGGGGAGGCGCTTGCCCAAGAGAGGGCAAAGAAGGAGGCGGAGGAAAGGGCCCACGCCGAAGCGACGGCTAAGGCCCATGAGGATGCCGCCAAGAAGGAAGCCATCGAGGCCGCGCGACGGAAGGTCGCTGAGGAGAAGGCCAACACGGAGGCGGAGCTGGCGGCGTTGGAGGCGCAGAAGGCGCAGCTGCTGCAGGCCCGGGAGACCGAGGCGGCTCGTGCTCGGGAAGAGGCCGAAGCGCGAGCTGCCGCAGCCACCGCCGCCGCAATGGAGGAGGCAGAGGCCAAACTCCGCCACGAGACTCCCCCGGGAGGATCGCGAGTGGAGACCCTTCGAAGGCTTTTCGAAGGGGACGCCTCCTCCAGGATGAAGCTGGATGAGGCGGACACGGGCAGCAGTGGGAGCGGTAGCACCACCGCCCGTCGACGGAGGAAGGGCAAGGGGAAGACCCCCGAGAGGCCGCGGAGGCCAGCGGGTGGGCACCCCCACGACAGTGACCCCTTCTTCACCGCCAGTGACGGGGATGAACGAGGCCGTCGACATCGCCAAGTGGTGGCTTGGACGGGCGGAAGTGGCGGAGACGTCCCCATGGAAGGTGAGGATGAGGATCCCCCTCCTCCCTACCGGAGCTCCGAGTCCTCCGTGACCGAGACGCCCAGGTGGGGCGACATGGACGAGGATGACGACATGGACTTCGGCATCACGAGGAGGCGCCCATCCTCGGACCCACCGAGGCGACCCGGCGGAGACCCACCGGGGACCCCTGGCGGAGGACCTTCAGGACCCCCTGGAGGACGCCCACCAAGTGGACCCCCTGGAGGCGGACCACCGGGCGGGGGAGGACCCCCTGGACCGGGCGGACCCGGCGGAGGCCCTCCTGGAGGACCCCCTGGGGACCCCGGCGACCCACCAGGGAACGGTGTCCCGGATGCCACCTGGCGGTGGATTGTCTACCTCCGCAGGAGAGTCCAGTTGCTCGAGCTGGAGGTAGACACGGGCAAGAGCGAGATGGCTCGCATCTCCACGGTCGCCGCGCGCGCGCAGAAGGACTTGGACATCGCCAGGGCCGAGACCAAGTCGCTGACCAACGTCGTCAGCGGCCTGCAGGAGAGGCTGGATGCGCTGGAAGCCCGTGGGAGAGTCGGCAGCGACCACCCACCCCTGGAGTCTGGCTCGTCGGACGACGGCTGGGGACCCGGACCAGGTCCAGGCAGACCCCACGCCCCCGGCGGAGCCCCCAGGAGTCGCCCCAGCGCCAGTGCCCCCTCTCTCAGCGCCCCCTCTCACCACAGCGCGGGCCGCCGCAACGAGCGCGTGCCGCCCGGCAGTGGCAGTGAGGAATGGCGCGATGAGTGGCTCAGCGCGGACTACCACAACCGCCGTGCTCCACCGCGGACGCCTGTACGCCCCCGACGCCCGCCACCAGCCCCGGCGCCAATCCCCAGGGCTGGAGGACGTTATGGTGGACTCAGGGATGAGGTCCCCAGAGGAGACGTGGATTGGGATGTCGGCGAAGGTGAGGACCTGGACCTGGACCTGGACCTGGAGGAGTTCGACATCAGCCCGCCGCGTGGTGTACGACGGGAGGCCGCTGAACGCAGCCGCCGGCGCCGTGATGAGGATGCGTACATGGATGCAGTACGGCGTGAACATTTCGGTTCATCGGACGTGGAGGAACCGCGGCGTAGCCACAGGGATTCCATGGAGGAGATGGACGTGGCGGCCGTGGGAGTCCGTGGGCGAGGCCGATGGGAACCTCGGTCGACCTCGCGGCCGGCGTTCATGGTCTCCAAGGCCGCGGACGCCGCCGTGTGGGAAGACTTGAAGGACATCAAGCCCCCCATGTACGACGGCAACCCCCTCAACCTCGACCGCTTCTTGGAGAAGCTGGACGATTGGGGGCTGGCCGTCACTGAAGACCAACCTCCCGCGGATGCGGAGAGATATGTCTTCAAACGGTTCAGGTACCGCCTGCCGGAAGTGCTCGGCGAGCTATACTTCGTGGCGACCAAGGAGGGGAAAATCAAGACCCTCAAGGACGCCAAGAAGTGGCTCAACGAGCAGGAGCGGGTGGACGCTCCGCAGGTGGCTGCCAAGCGCTGGAAGTCCATCAAGCTTGAGCATGATGGACGGGAGATCCGCCTACGGGAATGGCGTGACTTCCGAGGGAAATACACCCTCTTCCGCCGCAACGTGGAGGATTGGAACGAGGGTGACGAGCAGGCTCGCCTGCTCTCCATGCTACCGGAAGCATGGATCAAGAGGGTCACCAAGGAGGAATCCAAGAGGGCCAAGTCCAACCACACGGTCAAGATGATGCTCCCCAAGGAGTATCATACGAACGTGGTGAGTTGGGCGAAGAAGAACGTGGCCCGGGATGTCAAACGGCACTCCCTGCGGAACGCTCTTCTCATCACCGTCTCGGGCGATCGCGAGAAGACCGCGATTTGGCGCCTTGACGACTGTGAGTTGAGCGGCCAGACCATCCGTCTGCAGCCCATCCCGGCGCGGATGAGCTGCGACGAGATCCTGGAGTGGGTTGGCGAGGAAGTACTCAAGGAGTACCGAAACCTCCACCACACCCGCGGGTTGAGGCCCGGCGACGGCGACGTCAACTACGTTGGCGAGGGGCCTGGCGGGGAATCTGCCATGGACCCAGCGGGAGCCGGCGGCGATGAGACTCTCGTCGACGATGACGACGACGATGAGCCCGCTGAAATGGCCGTGTGTGCCTTCGTGGCCAAGAAACTGAGCGCGGGGACCAAGCCAGCAAACTGGAAGCCCCTGCAGCCAGGTTGGAAGAAGCAGGAGAAGAGGGACCCTCGCCGTATTGGCGACCCTCCGCTGTCCTTTGGGGAGTTCGTACGAGCTCACCCGCAGGGCTGTTTCGTGTGTTATGGGAGGAAGAAAGGCTTCAACCATGACCACCGAACATGCCCCGTCCACAAGGCCGACACGGAGGCTTACAAGAAGGCGCACGGGTCGAAGAAGCGTGCGCCCGCGGGTATCCGGGAAACCAAGATGGAGGTGGACAAGGACGAGCTGGCCAAGCTGATGTCGTCGGTGGGAACCGAGTTGGCCAAGGAGATCCAGGAGATCAAGCGGAACTGGGTCCCCAGGTCGGACAACAGGAACAAGGAGAACAACCAGAATGACCAGAACAAGGACAAGGACAAGAAGGGTAAAGGAGGAGGTAAACGGGGAAGGAAAAAAGGCGTCAACGACGTTGAGGCCGAGGAGAACACCCCCTCTTCCACAACCGACGCCCCCTAGCGGAGCCCCTGCAGCCAAGGGCCCCAGCTAGGGCGGTCGCAGGATGGTGACGTGGGAAGCGCCGAGCCATCCCTGTCGGGAGTCGGTAAACACAAGGGGACTGCCGCGGGCGGAAGGCCCGGTCTGGCGCCCAGTCGCGGAGGCGGGGTGAGGGCAAGTGAAGGCACGAACCCTTGCACCCGTCCGTCCTTCGCAACCAAGAACGTGTTTGATGTACTACAGGATCTATCCGAGAGTATCGGAGGATCACCCGGACCGCAGCTGGATGCTGCAGATGGGCAGCCTGAGCCCATTGTCCACGACCTGCACCAGTCGCTTGTGGAGCTTCTGGAACGGCCGGAGATCCTGAGTTTGCACGCCGTGCGCCGTGTCGGTCGCGAGCGGCAGTTGCATCTTAAGGTCCGTGCCTTATGCGGGGAAGTGGAAAAGGTTTTCGACGTGTTGGTCGACACGGGAGCTCAAGTCAGCTTGGTCAAGGCTGGCCTGCTTCCGCCAGAGTGTCTTACCGACAGTCGGAAACCTGTCAGGCTGAAGGTGGCGAACGGCCAGTACATGGTGGGAGGCACGAAGGAAGCGGCCATTGGGCTGCAGTTCGTGAACCATCGTGAGCTGAGCCGCCCAGACCTCGGCAAGGAAATCCTCCTGCACGGTAGCTTCTACGAGGCCGAGATGGAATGGGACATGATCGTCGGGTACGACTTCATGATGGAGACGGACTCCGGCGTCCTCCCGGCCCAGGCCTCCATGACCCTGTACCAGGACGACCAACTCTCGTGGCTTTCGTCACCTGAGCACCATGTGGAATGCCAATGGATCCACCCCGAACGCAATCAGCTCGAAGTGGCCGCGCTGGACACTGAGCCCACTGGGCCAGCAAACCAGGAGTACGGCGTAAGGCCGGAAGTGGCGAACCGAGTGGTCGCGGACCTGGGAGCGTCGGATCTGGCCCTGGATGCGTTCTCTTCAGGAACCTCCGCCCATCTGCGGGTATGTGAGAAGTACTGGAGCGCCCAGGACTCCGCGTGGAAGAAGCACTGGGGTCCGCATCAGGGATTGATGTGGATCCATTGCCCCCGTTGGGACATTCCAAGAGCGATAGCGAAGATTCGCAAGGATCGCTCCAAGGCAGTGCTGGTTGTTCCTATGGGATGCACCGAGGAGGAAAGTACCCGACATTGGGTAGCCTCATTGACCAACATGACCTTGAACAAGGTCGTCCTACCGGCTGGAGAGAGTGTCTATCAGGACGCTAAGGGACAGCCCATGCCGCCCCAGAGATGGCCAACGGAATTCCACTATGTGGATGGGGGCCTTGATCAGGCCGACACCACGGACTTCGTGTGTGTCAACCGCATCATAGCAGAGCCATGGCGGCAATGCTTTGCGGTTCCCCCTGTTGACATCGAAGAATCGGACTCCGAAGACCCCCTCACTGAAGAGGAGTGGGATCTGGTTCAGGGGTATATGGATCAGCCCTTTCACGACTGGGGAAACCAGCGTGAGGGCAAAGGCCAGGACAAAGCCTGGTGGGAAGTGGACTCAATCGTCTCTGGTTCCTATGACGGGGATACCTTCGTACAGAGGGTGCTGGATCACATGTCCAGCCAAGACGAGCCGCCTGGCGGTAACCCACCCACCTACGGCGATCTGTTCCGAGGCAAAAGCAGAGATGGCCCTTTGGGCCACCTGGGAAGACCACCTGAGCCGAAAGTGAGCGGAGTAGCTACCCCTCAAGTAAGCTCCGTGGTTCAAGTGCCCGGAAAAGCCAAGGCGGAGTCCGATGACTGCCCCAAGATCCAGGCGTTGAGGGCCAGGCTGAAGCAGAAGTATGGCGAGACCTTCTTCAGCGGTAAGCCTGTGTTTCCCCCACCGGTGCGTGGACCGTATGGCGAGGCCAAGATACGACTGAAGCAGGACCCCCGTGTGTATCGTCACCGGGAGTTTGCCCTAAGGGGCGAGAGGAAAGAGGCCACGGAGAAGATCCTCCGTGACTTCATCCAGAGAGGCTGGCTTGAGCCGTGCCACTCCGAATGGGCCTCTCCTTGCTTCGTCGTCCCCAAGAAGGTTGCCGGTGAGTGGCGGCTCGTGGTCGACTACCGCGGCCTGAACGCCCAAACGCAGCACGACAGCTATACGCTGCCCCTCATTGAGGATATGCTGCAAAAACAACACCGGCGGAGGATCTTCACGGTGATTGACCTGAAACATGGTTATCATCAGATGCCTCTCGCCGAGGAGTCCCGTGCCTGCACAGCCATGAGCACCCCACTTGGACCTCTCCAGTGGAAGGTGATGCCCATGGGCGTTACCAACGGCAATGCGGCTTTTCAGCGGATGCTGGAGAACCTGCTTGAGCCGGTGCGCGACTGTGCGGACCCCTTCGTGGACGACGTGATCATCGCGTCCGGGGACCCCAGCATGAGCTACGAGGAGCTCCTGGAGGCACACGAGAGGGACGTCACTCGAGTGCTGGACCTTCTGGTTCGGCACAAACTCACGGGCAGCAGTGACAAGGCCATCATTGCGGTAAGCGAGGTGGTCTTCGCTGGCCATGTAGTCGGGAACGGGCAGCGAAAGCCCATACCTGGCAAGGTGGCCGCGATTGAGCACTGGGAAAAGCCCAAAACGGTCTCTGAGCTACGGGCGTATCTGGGGTTCTGCAACTACTACTCGGGGTATATCAAGATGTATGCCGAGTATGCAGCCCCCATGACGACCATGCTCAAGGGCAACCGAGAGGAGACCAAGAAGGGGTCCAAGAAGGCTCTGGTCTGGACTGAAGAGTCTGACCGTGCCTTTGAGGGGATGAAGCAGGCGCTGCTATCCGCAGTGGGTCTGCACCTCGTGGATCCTGACCGAGGGTTCGTCCTACGCACCGACGCTTCCGACTACGCCATTGGCGCTGTGTTGGAGCAAGTGCTTGACGACGGGAGGCACGTGCCCGTGGCCTTCTGGAGCCGAGTCCTGGCGGAAGGCCAGAGACGGACGTGGACGCCCCGTGAAAAGGAGGCGTATGCCATCGTCATGGCTCTCAGGAAATGGGCTGGGTACATAGCCCTCCATCCCGTCACCGTCTGCACCGACCATCAGAGTCTGCAGTCGTGGCACAAGGAGCACGTGGACACCCCCTCAGGTCCCGCCTCCCGACGGGCAAGATGGCATGAGACCTTGGCCAAGTTCGACCTTACGGTTGTTTACATTCCTGGAAAGGATAACACCGTGGCGGACTGTCTCAGTAGGTGGGCCTATCCAGCCAGCAAGGGCATGCAGGATATCTCTGCCCATGGCGATGAGGCTGAGACCGCTGAAGCCAAGAGGATCATCGAAATGGAGCGCCTGATGGAGGAGGAGGGTGCCAAATGCTTCGTCGTCATGGCCGCAGATGCCCCCCTCGCTTCGAGGGTGAGCAGAACGGTCAGTGTACTCGCCCCTGTGGGTGCCGCGGGCGGAAGGCCCGGTCCGGCACCCCCTGTGGGAACTGAGTCCGACAAGCACCTCTTCCCAGAGTCTTGCCTCCAGGACGACTGGACCGACGATTACGCCAAGTCTGAGGCCTTTGCGGCCGAGTATAGGGCTGTGACCGACCCTGACGACGGGCAGAAGTGGCCAAAGGGGCTGACCGAGGAAGATGGCAAGCTCTACCGGAATGGTAAGCTGCTAGTCCCAGAGTCCCGGGTGCTCGAGCTGTGCGAAGCTTGGCACCACCACATGCTGCACCCAGGGGTCAAGAAGCAAGCTCTTGACATGCAGCGTCGGTTCGAGATCGACCATATCGTTCTCTACACCGCCATCAAGAAGGTCAGGAAGGGTTGTTCGGTCTGTCAGGCCTGCAATCCCGACAACCGGAACGTCAAGGGGGAACCCCAATGGACCCCGGTTCCTGACCAGCCCATGGAGAGCGTAGCCATGGACGTTTTCTCCATGCCCGAAGTGCACATTGGCAAGGAGACCTTTGACTGTGTGGTTCTCTGTGTGGACCGCCACAGCGGCTACGTTGTAGCCGTTCCGGCACGCAAAAAGGGGTTGCTTGCCAAGGAAGTGGCAGTCATGATGATTCGTCATTGGCTGACCGTCTTTGACATCCCCCGCACCATTTGCAGTGACCGAGGGCCCCAGTTTACTGGTGGCTGGTTCAAGGCTATGTGTTCCCTCATGGGAATACGACATGCCAAGAGCGTTGCCTATCTCAGCCGGTCTAACGGCCGTGCTGAAGTGGCTGGACGGCAGCTGTTCGAGAAGCTGCGCAAGATCCACATCACCAATCCACGGCGGAACTGGTTCGAGGAGATGTGGCCTGCTCTGAAGGCCCATCATGACACCCCCACTCCGGGCGGTTTGTCCCCTCACCAGATTCTGTTCGGCAGGGACCCCCTGGGTAGGGGACTTCCCTTGTCTGGTGATGGCATGGCTATGGATGCCAAGGAGTTCTTCGCGCGGCAAGAGCAAACGGCGCGGGACATCCGCCAGCAGCTTGAGAAGGAGCATGCTGAGCGTCAGAGGTCCGCCCCGAGCTCGACAGCGCAGAAGTTCAGGGTGGGAGACCCGGTGTGGGTGATCAGACCCCGCCCCATGGGCACCCACCGCACCAAGACCTGGTTCACACCCGGCGAGGTGGTCCGCAGGATTGGTGAGGACACCTACCGCATCAAGGTGGGTCACGGACAGTTCCGGGAGCGCCACGAGAGTCAACTCCGTGTGCGGGAACCCGACCTCCGTGGCCGACATGTGTCCCTGGACTACGCCAAACATGAGGCCGATTCGGACGACGACTATGCTGAGCAGGACGACTATACTGTCGAGAAGATCCTGGCTCAGCGTCCGAAGGCCTCGGCACCCGGAGGTCTGGAGTTCAAGGTTCGTTGGCGAGGCTATGGGCCGTCCCACGACACCTGGGAACCCGTCTCCTCGTTCGTGCCGCGGGTCAATACTCCCTTCATGGAGTACATCCGCAAGCACAAGACCAAGATCCACGTTTCGGACTTGGCAGCACTCACCCGGGCGATTGCAGCCAGGGGTGCCTGATCAGCGCCCTGAGCTCTCCCCTGATGTGTTATGAGCGCTTGTGAGGCCGACGAATCGTCCCTTACTTGCTTGCTCTCTTCCATCTTTCGGTGACAGAGTGGCCATATACCCCCCCCTGCTGTATCCAGAGGAGGATGGCCCCTCTCTTCTTCTACTCGTCACTCCCCCCCCTACTGAATCCTTGGCAAACCAGGTGGGCGACTGACCTTCATGTTTTTGAGCTCTTGGGGCCTTGAAGCCCATACGACGTTGCGCAACGGATGCCGCTGTCATCGGCATTGCGATTTTTTGGTGTGTGGTCTGGTTCCATGGCATTTGCGGAATCCAGACCAGTCGACGTGTGTCTCGAGACTATATATGCCTGAACTCAGGCGTTATCCTGTCCATCCTCCTGCATTTGCCTTATCCTGACCGTGGCGTGGTTTGGCACTCTGCTCTGAGTGTGTTTACACGCCTATTTACCCAAATTGTTGCTTGTTTTTCTGCCCTCCAGGATATGTGCATCTGTATGTTAAGTGTCATCAGCCCATCGCTGAGGGATGGACTGTTTTTCATCACGAATCGGGATACAGAGGCGCCTTGAGTCGCCGTGTACATATCCTTACAGCCTGGTCCAGCCTGGACCAGTACTTGATTACAGATCCCACTGTTTGAGTGCCCGTGATACCGTGTTGCCCTATTCGCTGTGTTTGTGGAGATCCTGATGGCGCCAGGCGGGAAGCCCAGTTGCCTGACTACACTCCCAGCGGTCCGCCACTGTCAGTCCCAGTGTGAGCCTACCGATTTGCAGACGCACTTGCATTCGGATGGCGGCCTCCGGTGCTCCTGACCTCGGTCAGTCTGCCTGGGAAACTGGTGGTTTGAGGGGTCGACGCCTCCGCCCACACTGCATGAGGACTCCCTCATGTATGGCCACGCTTCGTGGTAGTAGGGCGAGGGAAAAGACGGCCTTGATGCCCGATCCCTTCAGGAGGAGTTCCCTTACGATTTGGGGTTCGTAAGGAGTTCGACTATGGCACTCTGGACTCGCGTCGTATGGATATGGACATGGTGCGCCCGAGGAAGGACCCGTGGGGACTCTCCCCAGTCGGCGGGCCTTGGGAAGCTTGGGGTAGCCTGAGGGATCTTTGTGGTCGCTCTCGACTTGTGGGGCCACCTCGGCCGTCGTGTGACGCCTATGTTGGCCGTGTATGCCACTGCCACTGTGGTGGTGACCGTAGCAGCCGGCACCCGGTGCGCCTGGTATGGGTTAACGGGTCCTTTGGATGCCGAACAATCGCCGCCAGGACCCGGGACTTGATACTTGATACTATACATGTGCTACGAGCTGTTACAGCAGCATACCTATCCCACTGTGGGATACCTATCTTACTGTGACTTACTGAAGTAAGGATGTGACACCCCCCCCCCTTCAAGAAGTGGTCCTGGGTACCCGCTGCCATGCGTGGGTGTTATCGAGCCCCCCCAGGGTTTGCTCTAAGGAGGGGGGTGAAGCGGTACCCAGAACCCCATGGCCAGGTTACGGCATACAACCGGTCTCCGGTCCACTAACCCCATGCACGGCGTGTTCCGTGCCGTGAAGCCCCGCATCGGCATCCGATGCACCGCCAGCGGAGATTTGTGTATCAGAACATCAGGAATCAACAGGGTTTTATTTTCATATTGTTTCCGTCAATTTTTATGCTTCCGTTCCGATACTCACTGTTTTGACTGCTGGCGGTTGGTTCGCGACTTTACCGTAACCGCCAGTTTAACTGTTTATAATGGAAATTTTAACGTTATCCGCCACGAAGGCTCCAAAGTCGCCAGGAACTGCATGGATGCCTCCGCAATTTTCATAATTAATACTCGCAACCTTAATCCAAATTTTTCAGGATGTCGAAATCGGATTTTCGACTTCGACATCCCCGCACTTGATTTGACCTCTTTCGAGTGGACCTACGTGCTTCCGTATGCACGAATCAACTTCCCTTTTATCCTGCCCTCCATTTGTCTTCAAGATATGGGCAAAACAAAGTTGATTCGTGAGGCCACTTGTGAAGGTCATATCTCGTGCCGCTTGCGAGTATTGACGATAAGGAAACGTGGGATGTATTCACAATACTCCCGACGTAATTTAGGAAGCTTCATATGCCTTGCGTTTCTACACATGCGCGCTAGTGTAATGGATCATGGTCAAGAGGGTAGAGTTTGCGTTATAACTCTATGACCATGATATTGCGTGCGTTAAGATAACTTTCGAGTGTAGCGCGCAAGTGTTGGTGTTGCATAGGAACTCTCCTTGAGTTCCTATGAGCGATTGACACAAAGTTATGCCCTTGGAGGGGCATGACATATCGTGGTGGGAGCTACATTTTTGGGCAATATTTGGTATGTGCCATGTGTTGTGTTGCGTGCCCATTTGGCGGGCCCATTGCTCCAGGACAAGCCCGCCAATGGACCTCATATTGTGCAAGCCCCTTCTCCGTACTCCCTACGGTCAATTGCAAGCCTAACCTTCGTGAAGGGAAGCTTGTGTGGTGATCCCGAAGCGATGCGTTGGGAGCAAGGTGTGTATTTTACATTTTTCCATATTTTCATGTGCCCACTTGGGAAGCAGCGCTCGTAACCTTTCAAGGCGCCCCAAGTGGAGCACATACGTGGGATCGAAGGTCATTGGTGTCAAGTCATTGTGTTTAGAAGGATTAAGTGATTGCACGATCCAAGCCAAAGATATTATAATATAATTATGCGCCTTTCAAGGCACTTTGGTTTGTCTTTGTGCCAATTTTGCCATTTTTGGCTCGTCATGATGTCAAGTGGCGAACGTATATCTCAACGTTGCGCTCAATTGACATCATGACCCAAGTATGTTATGAGGGTACATACTTCGGTCGCCAACATATCTTGGACCCGGCGAATAACTCCTCTTGAGCTTGGCATACCGTGGCCGCCATGTTGGCGATTTGGGACTATCCCAAATCATGGGCTCACTTGGCGACCCTGCCATTCCCAATACCGGAGGAGTTGGGCGACGCCCCAAAGATATGTTGGACACATATGACTTGACATCAATCCTATGGCACACTCCGGTCCAAGTCGGGCACATGCCTCATTTGCCCTAACCATGAGCGTGCGCAATTTTGGCCACTTTGAGCATTTTTCCACTTTTGCTGCCCGCCGTGCCCCATGTTCTAACCTTCGTGCACGCCGGACGCATGGACCAATGGACCATATATGACATGGGTGTTATGGGTAATGGTCCCCATGGTCCACACACCACGTGGGCGAAGCGGAGCCGCCTTCGTCAAGGCGCTAGGCCAAATTGAGTATGGGCAGTTTTGCCATTTTTGCATTTGTGGACCCAATTGGGATCGTCACCACGCCGAGTGGCATGGAGATCTTTGAGAGCCAAGGGCATGGGAGTCTCCGTTGGACTCCCGGTGGATCACGTATGGAATGGCGGATCCGATCTCCAAGCCGGCGTGGAGATATACTATTGGGAGCACACCGAATTTTGGCTCATTTCAAGCAGCCAAAATGACCCAATTTTGGGACCCCAATTTCCCCCTTCCGTGTGGTCAATTGGCGGCCCCATTTCTCTAAGCCCATAGGGAGCCCGGACCTAAATCCAAGTTGTACACTCAGATATAAGTCCTAGGTCCTGCCTCCTACCCTGTGAGCCATTGGCCTCACCTTGGCCGAGCGAGCCGCGCGTGGGAATGACGCCAATTTTGGTGATTTTGGCATCATGACCCCACTTGACTCATCCGTGTTGCCCTGATGCCGGGACCTCAGAGGGAACCAGGTTGGGTGAGGGCTCCAGGGAGTTCGTACTCGAAGGGCATAGGGTCAGTTGCCTCGTCCCTACCTCTGGCGGGTCCGGACGAGGGGTCAATTTTGGAGTTTTTCAAGCCAATTTCAGTTTGGGCTGAAACAGCCCATTTTCAGCTACCAACTCCTGGGTGATAATGGCGGGGCCATATCTCTGGCTCAGAGTGGAGTTGGGACCTGCCGTTAAGGGAGCATAGGGAGCCACTGTCGGTTGGCCTTGGAACCCATTGGTTCCCAGGAACTCGCCTGTGGCTGTGCGGGACACCTCTCCCATTGGCAGGGTTTCAGGGTCCGGACTGAGCAGGGCATGGGTTGTGTTTGAGCCCCCGCCCCCATCAGCCACTGAGAGGGTCGGACCTGGGATTGGGATATGAGTCGGGACTGAGTGTCTATTGTCCCTTGATGCCCTTACCCCAGTCCAGTCTTAACCCCATGTGTACATATCCTGATGTGTTGCTGTACATACTTTCGTTCCCTCTTTGCAGAGTGGCAAGGATTCTGAAACGCTTTGTCACATGACACAGGCGTATTGATGCCCTTGTGAGCGTAGTGCCTTGCCTGCCTGCTCACTTGTGCGTGTCACCGCAGCGTCCCGTGGCCGGCCCCCCACGGGAACGCGTCACTGTTGTTTCTTGTTCCTCTAAAGGCTTTCTTCCGAATAGTTTTCAAAATAAACAAAACCAGATAATCCAACAGCATGCAAGGCAATGCAGTAGATCAGGATCAAATAACTCCAAATATCAACGGCTACAGTGCAAAGGAGATAGGTGATTTATAAAAGTAGGATATTCAAACAATAGATCAAATCATGACTGCAGCAATCAAAAGATAGTTAGAAATTGACTAAACAGAAGATGAAAACTGCCCTCATGGGCACCCTCTCTGAGGTAGAGTCTCTTTGAGATGTGAACCCTGTGTTTTTGGTCCCATAAGTGCTGAGGTGCCATGGCTTGTGGCACGGAGGTCACTGCCATTTTTATTGCAACACATTAGCCTTTCTACAATTTTCCTGGGTATGAACATCTGTGTATCTTAACTACTTTGGATGTCTCAAATGTGAAGTTCATGGTAGGTGGTGGATGCAAAATGAGAACACTATCCATCAACAAGAAACGATATCAAAAGAACTCAATTTCGTTGTCCCTAGCTTTCTTAGAAAAAAAACAAGAGTTGAAGAAAGCAAGAAAGGAAAACATTATAGACGAGCCGCATACATTATTTCCAATGTTATCTTTCCCAACCCATCTCTCGCTGAAAAAAGGGTATAAGGATCGGCTTTAGATAGTTGATTCCAATCTGCCCACTTTTGAGCACCCAACATGCTCCCGCGAAAATGACGATCTTGAGATGGAGTGATATGTAGATTGCTGCCCATCATTTTTTTCAAGATTAACACCTTCTTCTCCAACATAGCCCCCTTGCCTCGCCCACTCCGGGAACTTGTCTTTCTTTTCACTGTACTGCTTGTCCTCACATTGTGCTACAACTTTTTGACGTACTCACCGCGAGCACAAAAGCTTAGATCAATCGACAGCTGTCTGTATCAAGTATTTGCCAAGTCTAAGAGTATTCTGGCGGCCACTTCTCCAAACGGCAAGTTGGGTCTTCACAGGCTCAAGTCTTTGCGCCATGGCATGACATTCGACAACATGCTTACGCATACGCACCGTGATGCACTGTTGCCCCCTTTCTGATTCCTCAACGCGGCAACACATTCATGAACCCCAAACCCAGATACATTTATAGATGCGTACCATGCATTGCTCGTGGATACCAATAGAAGTGGGCGCTCGAACCGTTCCAAAGCATCCTACCCGCCAAAACATGCACACATATATCCATGTAGCTAGTGGTAGGCTAACAAAAGCGGCCCATTTTGCAATAGCGTTACCTTGTTTGTTCGTTTAACAGCATGGGCTTTATTCCAAGAGCAGGGCAGTGTGCAAGAGGGCAAAGAACTGGAAAGTTGTAAAAGCTGACTGCTTGTTCCCTATGGATGAGCCAAAACGCACACAGATGTCAGGAGATACATGCCAACCACTTGTTTATTACTGCACATCACATGAATGTTTGTTGAGAATGAGAAGTGATGATGTGAGAGGAAGCGAAGCAATGTGACCAATGCCCAAAATTCAGAGCCATGTGAAATGAGCAACGGGGAAGACACAATGTGGATGTATAGGAGAATGCAACCATGCCGTTTTCAAACACAAACATCTAAGTAGATTCAGCAGCCCTGCGGACACGAAGAAAATCACAGCCTTGGTGAGGAAGGTCAATGGCTTGTAGGAGAGAATGTGATAAAGAAAGAAAGATGATGACATGCTTTTGTGAAATATAATTAATCTTCCAAAGAATGGGGGCACATGTGATGTTGTGGCGATTGTCGTTTGCATTTGTGTTGGCCGCAAAAGCAGAGCATGATGCGGCACCTAGTTTGGGAGCAATCACCGGCGAAAAAAATCCGCCGGTGTGTTTGTACAAGATACAGTATGAATCATCTTCGGAGAAAGGTGTTGTAGGTGAGCTTGAGTCTGCTTGGTGTCGCAGAAATGATCCGTAAACTATAAATGCATTAGCCGCGGTCATTTCCTTGTGCTATACAAAATCACCAAGAACTCAACACAACCGGTTATCCCGCAGAATTACCTTGCCATAATCCACAAGTCATCAAGTTTCCTTCAACTGGCACAAACTCTTGTAGGTCCAAAGTTTGCTTAAAGTGGGTGTCAAATACCTACGGCGTGTTAGCATTTGCACCGCATTTCTATATGCATCACTACAAATGTCCTCATTGCTCACACGTAGATCACAAACACACCTTATGAACCCAGCCTATGTCATCGCTTTATGTGCCGCCGCCGGCAAATCCATCTGAGAAGACTATTTCAAGATAGCCTCGAGATTCCCGGCGAGCTGTGTACCCTTGGTTCTACTCCAAAGCCAGAGCCGGCAAAAAAAACATATTTCGTCTACACACTCGTCCCCTTGTCTATGATCTCTTGTCGAATACCTTCAGCTTGTCACAAACTGCCCTTCCCCATTTCACCACACACCTCCGGTCACTGGTTTGAAACACTCCACAATCACACCAAACATACCACAGAGGCTGTCCTACCAGCATTCACTCGGCTAGATTTAGTAGTCGGGTCACAAACCACAGGCTGCACGACCACCCGACGCAGAATTATCAGCTCTCCAAACAGGGAATTAATCTCTGGCGCTCTGGGTCCAGTTTCAGTACCTCTTTTGCGGTCCCTGCCAAGCAACCACTTTGCTACTCACAACCCGAGCCACTTCTGCCAGGAGTCCCTCGCAAAGTGCCCACCAAAAAGTGAAAAACCATGGGTAAGTGCTCTGTTTTGCCCGCCAACAGCCAGACTAAGTAGCAGGCACTCAACTCAGCACCCTCCCCCCTCCCCTCCCCCCTGTCCATCCCCCGCATCATGTGACTTTGGTCTTGCCCTCTTCAGGTTCCGCCCTGGTTCCTCTGGCTGTTCGTTTCGGAGTTATTCTGCCATATTTCAGCCTAGAGTCTCCACTTTCACTAAAATGAGGCACAGGTTTTAACCGTTAGGTTTGGAACTGGCGCCGCTGAGCACATGAATCTTGCTCCTCTTGGATGTGCAGTGTCGCCTTCTTTGATTTTCGTGTTATGCAGCCTTCAGCCCCAACTTATGCATTGCCCCCTCTGTCCTGCCAAGTGAGCTCTCTGTGCCCACCGTCCAGGCTGCTTTGCCCTGAGCTCTCCCCCTCCCCCACACCAGCTACACTAGCCACAAGGTACCATGGATGCTTGGCTGGGCCCAAAGCCTCAGGTCAGGCGCACATGACTGCTTAGATAGTGTACTTTGACCTCCAGGCGCACACAGCAATGCACAGGCAAATAAACCCACCTGTACATTTGCATGTGCCCCGCACATTGAACTGAATTGAGTGGAATTGAGCCCAGGCGGGGGAAACCGCCAGTGCAAAAAAAAAAAGTTGTCACACTGGCAGCGCGGACCAGAGGATGGACCAGCTCTGGGTCGAAAATTCTGAATCCGGATTATCATATGGAACTCAAAGAACTACCCATTTCGGGGGCTCCGAGGCAGACAGTGCAACACCTGCCCTCAAACGCAGTGGAGACATTGCACAAATACACACCCCATGACTCCTTTTTTTGCAAGAAAAAGGCGCCAGTACACGGTCAGTAATGTACAGAGAGACGGCCCTGCCCTGAGCAAAAGACCAGGTGCCGATCCATGACCGTTGGCACGGAGGTCCCGTGCCGGCATCTGCCCCGTCAACGGCACAGCTCGCCAATGCGCCCTTCCAGGCTGCAAATGCCAGGGCACACGCACGACACGTGCACAGTGCTCAGGTGGCACTGCCACCCAAACTGCGATGACAATGCAAAGGAAATGCAGGCGCACAACTGTCCATTTCAGACACCGCACATCTTGCGATCGAGGCTCTGGGTTCACAAGCCATGTGCACTTGGGATGCCCAATCTTGAGATCCAGGACCCAACTTTGCAAGCTGTCTGCAATTGGGATGCCCCGGCCAAGTCGACTATTGTGAGGCAGGGGGGCTTGCATTCAGAGAGGAGTGTGGGCAGTCTGCCGCAACATCCTACCTATCCACACATGGCGGAGCGTGTTTGTGTGTGCTGGTGGTGGTGGTGGGGGAGGGGGGCATGCTCCCCACTGAGAGGCAACAAAACCTGCGGCCTGGCCACGGTCAATGCCTACGGCAGAGCGTTGGCACACGCCAGCACTTGAGTCAGAGGATCCGAGGACCTGATGCATGGGACGCCTGCAGCACATTCGGACTGCACATCTTGTGAGTAGACGTCGAAACATGAACAAACGGATCGGGCAACGAGAGGGTTGAGGGAGTGGGTACAGTGGGACGCAGCGCGCCAGGAGGTCTCTGAGTCGCGAAGCTGGAAAAAGAGGCCTGCGGGCGGCTGAAAGGCTGGCAGCAGCGAAACGCTCGGGGCCAAGACCGTCGCACGCGCGTCGTGCGCATCGCCACAAGCACCGCACCGGGCGAGGCATGCAACATTCCACAGTCACAAGATCGGACATACAACAAGTGCCCCCCCCCCCCCCCCCGCAGATCCGAGGACAGTCCAGTGCCGGTCCCCCGTTGTGGCCTCTGGAGGGAAAGCAAGCGACGTTGGCAGGTCCAGGGGACCGCCACGGGGGTTAGGCATCGGAAAGCAGATGTGCACCGGGAGGAGTCAAAACGTTGCATACTGCACAAAAACACGAACGGATCGCGTCCCTTTACCTCGCCCTCCCCCGCACGGCGCGGGCTCTGCATGGGACTGAAACACAAGACCACAATAGTATACAGCGACTGCAACCCACCACTGCGAACGGGGGGGCTACAGGGGTACAGACACAACATCCCAGGAGGATGGGGGCGGTCAAATCTCCGATCATTGCAAGAAGCCGCACACTGGGAGGACAAAAATGCTCCGGCACGCCGGCAACTCAACAGAGCACTGGCTGGCCAGTTACTGCCGGCGGTTAACGGCAAACCGGCGTCGGTTGACAGCCAACGGCCGTCAGATGACTGCAAAAACCACCACCCAAAACCTGAGCCTGTCCTGCGGATGATGCAGGGGGAGATGCCGGGTTCTGGTGCTGCACGGACGAGAACATGTCGTTGAGAGCGTCCACAGCAAAGCCCTGATCCAAACCACTTGTCTTGTTCTTGTCTGCTGCTCTCGAGAGAAACTCAGGAAACAAACACTGGGCACGGTGGTCGCTCGACGCGCGGCGTGCGGGTCAGCGTGCAGCATTCCGGGCGTTATCCAGAGCCATGTGGTACAGGGACTACCCGGGGGGGGGGGGGGGGCTCTGGTCACACTGACAAAATAGAATGCTCACGGTTACCCCCCAACGCGGCGCCGTCCATAACAGGCTTGCCACTCGCGTCTGCCTCAGACATGATCAGATGGTGCAGGGTCCTACTGAGCCACACACTGGACACAGCACGTTCCTACTGAGTTCTGGTGGTGCGGGGGGCGGATATTACTGAGTGGCCATTGATACGGGGCGAACAGCTACTGAGAACCAGTTTCCCTGCTGGACGCTAGAGGCACGTCTGGTCCATAATCCCTGTTCCCTTTTTTTTGGGGGGGGGGCGGGGGGCAGGCTATGGCAAGCTGGCGAAGTCCTCTCACTAGGAGGCACTCAGGAAAACCCTCGGAGTCGAGCAGGGAAGGAGTTGCGAAGGAGAGGGAATTACAGGGTGCCCACACTATGAGGGTACATCTGCCTGGCGCGCGCCCAGCGCGCCCGGCATCCAAATGAATGTTCCGGCCACCTACCACAATGCTTTACCCCCAAACATCACTCCCTCCTCTAGCCCAGGAACCCTAAGCACAAGCACATTGTATGACTGTTGGCGATCAACTAAATTCCCATTTTTTCGCCCAACAAATGAGACGATCACATGCACCGTCCCCTTGTAGGCCCCATCATGGCCACCCACCTCAAAATCAAAGAATCCCCCTCTGTGTGACAGACCACTCAAGTGGCTACACCGAAGAGTGGGAGCCCTTAACCCTACCTCGAGGGGCCACACCAAAGCGTGGGACAACTTTGCCCGGCGTGCTCGGCGCGCTAACGTACTCTCTACACAAAGATTAGGCCCCCCACAATGAAGGGGGGACCCCCATTCCATGACAACCCCCACGTCGGGGGACGCAGCACAAGCGCAACAGAGGAAAGCCACAACCAACTGCGCACGGCACAAGGGAATGTGGGCCGCCTCGGCCATGCCCGTTACACTGCCGGGCCCGTTATCTTTCTAAACCCCTGGGGGAGAGGGGGGAGAGTGGGGGGGGTCACGTTGGGGGTGTTTCCGCAGCGCGGGCACAGCGCGGGCACCGCGCCCATTATTACGTTGTCCATCCCGGGAACACCCCTGCAAACCACCCCCCCCTACAGAGACGTGCATGATCCACTCAAAACAGCGTCGGGGGTGCGGAATTCAGGACCCTGGGACCCGTGGCTACCGGTGGTGGAAAACAGCCGACTTTCCGCACAGCGCAGGCACAGCGCACGGTGCGCCCCCCATACAACGGTCAGGCCCGCCCCCCCCCCCCCCCCGCCCCCAAAGGAACGCTGGGCTATTGCACGTGGGCACAGGCGGCAGGCAGTACAAAGCGCAGAAAGAAAATGGGCTCGTCAGTGGCCTATAAGACCAGAGGTCCCTTTGTGTCACAAAAGTGAGACGCGAAGATGCCCACGGGCAGTCCACTGAGCAGACAAAGGCAGAGGCAGTGCAGTGGAACGTCGTAACCACCGCCAAGCGACAGCTCCCAGATCACACTGCGAACTACACATTGAGTTCACTGATCAGTGGAAACGCTGCAACCCCCTCCCCGCCCCCCCCCCCCCGGCTCCATGTCGGATGGGCCTGGACAGGGGGCCTCCACCACCGGGTTTAGCTTCAGCGGATACCCCTCCCAGGGAAGGTGCGATCCGGATGGGGCAGCGGTACCACTGCCATAACAAGCCACAGGGTCTCAGAGCCCGGCGCTTCAGGCCACGTCAATACTGGTGCTGGACACATTCCCATCCCATCCCATCCCCCCCGGCTCCGTGGGCCCGGTGAAGAACAGCCATGCCCATGGGCCCTCCCAATGCGCTCATGAGGCACAAACAACTGTCGGCTGAAAAGGACGGTGCATGGCGTGTGGGGGCACAGAGGGAAACCCCGGTGGGCTCCTTGACATACAGTGGGACGGTGTGCCGATGGTACCACTCGGCAGGGGAGGTAGGGGTTCATGACAGGTCAGCGACCACTGCGGGTCGATGGTGCGTGGGGTAGGGGATGCTCAGCTGCATCAAAGGTCAGCGGTCCGCTTCGCGGAGGTTCGATCCCGGCAGTTGGCAGAATTCGGGGGGGGGGGGGGGTTGGCATGTCGCCTTGGTGTATTGTGGTCTGCGGCTGGCGGCGCCTATTGGCCGATCGCCATTCGCTGCCCTTCCCTTGGACCCTTGCCCTTTGCTGGGGGCGGGGGGGGGGGGGGTCGGGGGGGGCAGCGGCACCCCGGCTCTGTCCCCGGGGGTGTCACTGCCCCACCGATGGCCCTGGCAACGACCGGGTAGCGCGGGCCTGCGGGGACGGACTCGTGGCGCAGCGGGTGCGCCCGGCGGTCTTTCACGGCCCGGTGCGGGCCGCGGGCCGTGCGGCCGGATGCTGCGGGGTCCCGTGGCCCGCGGGCACCGCGTTCCGCGGACCCCGGGGCTGGGGGGGACCCCTAGCAATGTCCTGAGGCTCGTCAGGGGCCACGGACGGAGCAGAGGGGCCTTGGGCTGCCACAAATGTGAGCGGGGGGGGGGGGGGCACCGCCGAGCGCAGACCGGCACATTGACGTGACCCACGTCCGTGGGACAGTGGGTTACCCGTGTACCTCGCCCCCCCCCCCCCCCCCCGCGCGCCCGCCCTTGTCCCTTTACCCAAAGCCACGCCCAACACCAAAGAAATGGGGGGGGGGGGGCTGAAGCTCCGACGAGGCGCCGCCCCCCAGACGACCCACCTCCCCCTTCATGGGACTGCGCGGCAGGGCCATCAACCGACGAGGGTCGTCACCCTCCGCACCGCTGCGGCGCCAGACACACGGCGCAGTGCAGGTCGGGGCATACAGCACAGACACAGAGCCCCCCCCCCCCCCCCCGCTATGGGATACAGATGCGTGTGCACGACCGGCACTGTTCAGAACAAAGCAGGAGTGCAAAGCAAAAGTCGAAGAAAGAAGCTCTGCAGTGACATGTCATAGGCGCCTTTCACTGTAGTGAACAAGACGGCGGGTAAACGAGTCCAGTCCACTACATCTACGTTCCTATGACGAACTGATTCTGGTCGGCACAAGGCAGCAGAGACACCACCCCCCCCCCCCCGAAATCAACGATAGCCCCCACGCCCTCGGCCCGGGGCAGGGATGCATTAGAAGGGAACCGGCCTCAGACGCGGACCCGGAAGCGGTTAGAAGGGCGGTTGGAGGAGGTTGCCGAAGCGGTTGGGGCCGGTTACTGTCGGTTACAAACGCCATTGAGGCCGGCACATGGCATCAGGGGGACGGTGGCTGGGCATAGGCTGGGCGCCCTGGAGGGGGGGGGGGGGGGTACTCTCCAATGCATCCCTGGCCCGGGGCCATGGATCGACCATGACCGCCGCCCTCCGGCCCCCAGCCACTCCCTCTGGCAGACCACAACGCCCCCCCCACCGTCACCACGCCGCCCTCGGGGCTGGGCCAGATCCCTCTGGCAGAACACTTGTTCACAAACGTCAGCGAGACCTCGTGGCTTGTGGATTGGCTGTGGGGCGGGGGCGGAGGGGGGGGGGGCAGGTCCCTCCGGGTGGGTGTAGCTGTAGCCAGGCAGGGCCTGGACAAGGCGCAGCTTGGCAGGCCGAAGGGTGCACCAGGGCGGTGCAGGGGTTGAGGGGGGCTCATGGGTTTGTGTGCAAAAGGCGGCCCGTAAACGTCTTCTTCTCATAAAGTGACCTGTCACTTCGCTCCGGGCAAGCCCCGGTGTATCAGCAGCGGACGCCTCGCAGGGATGGCTCCGAACTGCCCGTCATCGGCGGTTACCGGCTGCCCGCCACCGGCGGCCCCGACTTTCCGGGCAACAGTAAATACATCAACGGCGCCGCAAGCGCAAGCGCCAAACGTGTCGCGGTGGTTTGGGACTCTGCGGAGTGCGTGCGGCGTCATTTCTGTCGCGCGCACGACACACGAAGGCTCGCCTCCGGTCCCGGCCGGCGTCCCCGAAATGATTGCGCGGGCACGTCCGCCCAGGAAAAACACATTCAGCGCAGAGGGAGGGGAGAGGGAGGGAGCAGGACAACAAGATTCATGCAAACGGATCGGCATGCGGGTGGGACGCTGAGAGAGAGGGGGAGGGGGGACTGCGTCGCGCGTGCGCGTACACCGCACGCCCCTTGCTCAGGTGGCTACCGCGGGATCGGCCACCCATTCCCGCTGCTCCTGCGACCATTTCACACTGTGGACTGCGCTGTTCCCGCGTGCCCGCAGCCGCCCGACGGGTTGCGTCGCGTGCTCCACTTGTGAATCCCTGGGCCGACCCCCTTCCCCACAGGCCCTTTTCCAAATGGGAAACCCTGGCACCCGCACAACTGGGCGCACTCCAAATGGCGGGGTGGCGGCTGACCGGCAGCGCCAGGCAGTTCCCGCCGGCGGCGGTCCCGGACGTTTCGACCCCCGAAACAGCAGCACCTCAAAGCCGGCCCCTAAGAAACGCCCCCGACCGGGGCCCACCGCCGCGATCGCGTTGGCGTGACTCAGACATGGAAATGGCGGCGCGACGGGCCGCGCAGGCGGTGCCGCACCGATCCGCACGGCGTTCTGCAACGGGTCGCAGTGGGCAGGGCTGCGTGCGCGATGCGCTGAGCCGCTGCGTGGTCAGGGGGTCAGGGGCAAGGGACAGGGCAGTTCCTGACAGGCAACAAACAACAAAAATAAATACTGGCGCCCGCCAACGCCAGTCCCGCGGCGGTTAGGGGGCGACGGCGGTTGGAGAGCCACCGGCGGCCGTTAAGAGGGCAACCGACGGCGGTTGGAGGGGAATCAACGGCGGTTGGAGGGTAACCGATGGCGGATAGGAGGGCACTGCGGGCAGTCCCCAGGGGCAGTCCTTACTGCGGAGGGACGGCGCGTGGGCCCGTGCGCTCACCCCATCGGGGAGCATGGCCCGGGGTCCGCAGGGGGGTCTGACGTGGGGGTCGTGGCGGACACCACCTCCACCATCCCGCCCCCGTCCTCCGCGGGCGCGACCCGCTGCACGTGCGACTCGGGGGTGCTGCCGCGCTGCGGCCCCGGCGTGGCCCCCCCGTCCCCGGCGGAGGCCTCGGCCACCGGGTCGCCCTCGTCGCCGGGGGCGTCGCCCGCGCCGTCCAGCAGCTGCAGGTGGGCGGCCTGGAAGGCCTTGGGCAGGAGGTACCGCCGGACCGGCACGAGCAGCACGATGGCGACGGGGAAGGACAGCGCGGCGGGGGTCTTGGTGACGACGAAGATGACCAGCAGGAAGACCAGCTGGATGCACGTGAACTTGACGATCTCTTGGAACGGGATGGCGATGTAGGGGTCGCTGACGGCCGCCGTGCGCAGTTTGGGGTCTGTGAGGGACAGCGCGGAGCCTGGGGCCCCCGGACTGGCAGTCGCGGGGGGGGGGGGGGGGGCAAGACGCAGGCAGCGAAGGGGAGCGGAACTACAGCGGGGCCTCTGTGTTCTTGTTTGGTGTTCTGGTCCAGACCGAAGGTGAGCTGGCGTAGCCCGCTCACTTTACGGTACTTGAGACAACCCCTCGGAATCAAGGGTCAGGGCTGTCCGGTTCTACGGTGATCCCACGAATGACTGCAGTGGCGGATCTGACACGCAGTGAGAGGATCAGCGGGGGAACCGCCGTTGATTCCCCTCCAACCGCCGTCGGTTGCCCTCTTAACGGCCGCCGGTGGCTCTCCAACCGCCGTCGCCCCCTAACCGCCGCGGGACTGGCGTTGGCGGGCGCCAGCATTTGTTGTTGTTTTTTTGTTGCCTGTCAGGAACTCTAACCCCAACCCTGTCCCTTGCCCCTGACCCCCTGACCACGCATCTGCGCTCTCGGCCGGCAACAGGCCAGTGACAGACCCCACGTGGAATCGCCCGACAACACGTGGCATTCGACTGACAGCCGTTGGTTGCAGTCGCCGTCGGTGCGGTGAGCGAGTTGTTGGCCGTGAATGACTGTCACTTTCAATCCACCTTTTTCACCGGACAACAAACGAAGCTGTCCTGAGTAACGCCCCTGCCCGGCCCGGCCCTGCCTGGCCGTGCCGTGCCGTGCCGGATCGGGTCGGATCATGTTGGGGTTCCACCCCAGGGGATGCATTGGAAAGGGGGGGGGGTACCCCATCCCCTCCAGGGCGCCCAGCCTATGCCCAGCCACTGTCCCCCTGACGCCAAGTGCCGGCCTCAATGGCGTTTGTAACCGACAGTAACCGCCCCCCAACCGCTTTGGCAACCCCCTCCAACCGCCTGCCTAACCGCTTCTGGGGCCGCCTCCGAGGCCCCTTCCCTTCTAATGCATCCCTGCCCCACCCCCAATCCACTTTGTCAAGACGTTTTGCGCGGGGTCATATTGAAGGTCCGGGTCATGTTGGGGGTTGGGGTCGCATTGGGGGTCGGGGTCATGCTGCTGCCCGTGCCCCTCAGGGGGTGCCGTAATGAAGAAAAAAAAAAAAACTCGGAGTGTCCAATACGCCCTACGATGGCGGCCTCCGGGTAACCAATGGCGGTTGGTGGGTAACCGATGGCAGTTGGTGTGTAACCGATGGCGGTTGGTGGGTAACCGATGGCGGTTGGTGTGTAACGGATGGCGGTTGGTGGGTAACCGATGGCGGTTGGTGGGTAACCGATGGCGGTTGGTGGGTAACCGATGGCGGTTGGTGGGTAACCGATGGCAGTTGGTGGGTAACCGATTGCGGTTGGTGGGTAACCGATGGCGGTTGGTGGGTAGCCACCAAACATCAGAGAGTGGATGCCATAGTAAAAAAAAAAATAAAAAAAAAAGGGTGAGCGTCCTTATGGCACCCTCTGGTGCCCCTGCCCCTCCCACTCCCCTGCGCCCCCTGCGGCAACGGGGGGCTGCCTGTGAAGAACAGCGTGAAGCGCGCGAACAGCTGGTTCCCGTTGAAGGAGGCGATGCCCATGAAGAGGAAGAGGCCGCAGAGCACGCCGATGGGGACCCGGCCCAGGAGGCGCAGCACCGGGGGGATCAGGGTCAGCCCCATCAGCAGGGACTGCCCCAGGTTGGAGACGCGCTGCTCCACGACGCCGTGGTACTCCTCCCCCCCGCCGGGCCTGTGGGTGATGGTGGCCAGGGACCGCACGTGCAGCGGGGCCTGGGGGATCAGGCCGTTGGTGGGGGGCAGCCCCAGGACAGCGGTGACGGCGATCATGACGCCGATCCAGAAGAAGTCCAGGTTGAAGGCGGCCGGCTTCCGGAGCTTGAAGTCGGGCTTCTGCGACAGCAGCGAGGAGACGTTGTGGTCGAAGTAGAACAGCACCGTCAGGACGAACGCGGGGACGATGGCGGTGAAGACGTGGGCGGCGGGGCACTGCCAGAAGGGCACGAACCAGCTCCGGCCCTTCAGAGTGGGCTCGAAGGTCTGGGGCACCTGCGCGGACAGGAACGGGGGAGGGCCCGCGGGGCGAGGCGACGTGGCAGGGGACTGGCGTGCAGAGGCTCAGCGGACGATGGCCAGGGGTGATGGTGTGGCGGGAGGCACGGAGTGAAGGTGGAGACCAGTGGTTTGCAGTGATGGCATCGGCATAGCGATGACGCGTGTTGCCTCCTCCAGCGCTGCAAGGGCCTCTCTCCCACGGATCCAAGACCCAGCACCCGGGGCCAGTGTGCGCAGTGAGGGGTCCCTCTTCAGCGCTGGAGGGGTGTGTGCCTAACTACTCCCACGGATTCCCCACAAGATTCGGGGTTGCAAAATTCGCAAAATTCTGAACGTCAGGGCGGGAAGAAAATTGCTTTGCGGGGGGGGGGGGGGGGTGACACGGAGGCCCATTTTCCCAAAACCCCCCTCCCTCCCTCCTTGGCCGCCGTGACAGGAGGGGGGGGTTCAGGGCGGGGGTGCCCGACCTGCCATGGGTTTGGTCGTGTTCGTCGTGGGTGGGGGGTCAATCTCATGCAAACGCCCATCTGTCTGTAAAAACGGTGTAAAAGAGCACAGACCACGGTACACCAAATGGTAGCGAACACGACCAAACCCATGGCAGAACATCTCAGAAATCGCTGTAGGTCTGCAGGAGCATCATTCAAAGAATCCAGGATGGCACTGCACTCCACAGCAGCAGACCAGTGCAGGTCTGAGCCTGGTGGTACCATACGTCCCGCTAACAGTACCCCCCCCCCCCCTTGTATAAGCTACGCCAATGTACACAATTATTACGGTCCCTACGCCTACTGCAGCTTGGACAAGGGCGTGGCTTGCGCACAACACATACAACTGCTGACACACACGTACGCAGGCCACATCTGCTGTAATTGGCAATTCAGGACCTATGGGATGCATCAGACTTCAAAAAAAAATTCCTGGTGCACCAGCACGGGGCCACATGTGCTGAGATTGGCAAATGTGACGACAAACCCATGTCTTATGTGGCTACAGTACATTTCGTACATAATTAAATTACGTACCAAATTATTACGTTCCCTACGCCTACTGCAGCTTGGACTGCAGCTTGGACAAGGGCTGGCTTCTACAAGGGGGGGGGGGGTTAGACATCGGCAAACTTCGTGTGGAGACAACGCTAGCCACCGTTGCGCAGCTTTCGCGGGTCTTGGTCACCACACATCAGGACGCCCCACCGCTGCTGCAAGAGGCCGATGCCAAAGCTACGGCGGCGGGGGGGGGGGGGAGGGGGGTGTCGCAGCGGACATTAGTGAGTGGCGCACGGCACGGGGCTGACTCCTCACGCCACTCAATTCCCCTGGCGGACGCTGCCGGCACGTCTGGACGCCGGCCTCCGGCCCGTTTGGCACTGCCGGTGTCGACGCGGACCTGCAGCCGGTCGACGGGATACTCGTCCCACAGCGGAAAGAACTGGACGAGGGTGAAGATGACGACGGAGGCCGCGACGCCGTAGTCGGCGATAACGGTGCGGAGCACTTTGAAGAGCACGTGCCACGACGTGGCCCCGGACAAGAGGGTCGATAGCCAGAGGGTGCCCACCGCGAGGAGGATCGACAGGAGCGCGGCGGCAGCCTCCGAGGCCGTGTGGAACGGCGTCAGCAGCTCGTAACTCGGGAACATGCCCACCAGCAGGCGGATGGCGTCCCAGATGTAGATGACCGCGATGAGGCTGCCGAACACTTCGCAGCTGAACCTGCACCCGTGCGCGACGGGTTGGGCGGAGATGCGGCCGCCGCGCCGCAGAGGGCCGCACGCAGGCAGGCAGGCAGGGGCATATGGCGTGCAGATTCCGGGGCCGTTGGCGGATGGGGGTGGCTGGCGGGTACACAGCGGTTGGAGGGCGGTTGAGGGCGGTGAGGGCTGCGTGGGGCAGGAGCGACACTCACTCCCAATGGGTCCAGGAACCCGCAAATAGGAGCCGGAGGGGGCGGATGGGGAGGGGCATTGGAGGGGAGCGGGAGAAGCGGAAGCAGGGCTCGAGGAGAGGGGGGGGGGGGGCGCAAAGGACGAGGACAGGGCGAAAGCGGGAAAGGCAGGGAGGCGGATGCGGAGGAGGAGTGATGTGAAGCCTCCGCCGGCGCTGGCACGAGGAGTGAACGCCACCGGGGCGGTGGTCTTGAGCGAGTGTAATGCGGGGCAGGAAAACGATGCCCCCTGTGATCGCTGTGTGCCAGGCATTGCCCTCATGAAGCCACATCCATTTCGATACTGAGTGCGCAATGGCGAGGCAATCCCCGATTGACTTTCAAGGGCTGTAGCCTCTGCCCCCGAGAAACCAGGTGCCTCATGCGAAAGAAGCCTGCCATCTCGCGTCCCGGTAGCCGCCATGCTCTGCCGTACAATCGCAAAACGTCTTGACAAAGTGGGTGGGAGGTGGGGCAGGGCTGCATTCAAAGGGAAGGGGCCTCGGAGGCGGCCCCAGGAGCAGTTAGGCAGGCGGTTGGAGGAGGTTTCCAAAACGGCTGGGACCGGTTACTGTCGGTTACAAATGCCATTGAGGCCGGCACTTGCCGTCAGGGGGACAGTGGCTGGGCATAGGCTGGGGTCCCGGGGGGGGGGGGGGGGGGCTCCCCCCCTTCCAATGCATCCCTGGGGGCGGGGGTGCCACAAAGGCCGGTGTTGGCTGCCGTGTAGTGCCCGTGCCGTGTGTTGGGTGCGACCCTTTGTTGATCGAGGGGGCAAGGGGTGGTGCAGTTTTGTGGGTGAGAGTGCGATGCTGACCCCACTGCTCACGACTGCCGCTTGCTTCCTTCGGGCAGCCCCCGCAGCGCAGGCGGCACCAGGAGGCGGCGGGCGCACCCGGGCCGAGGGCGCAGGGAAGAGACTCTCAGCCCCTGGAAGCGCGCGTTGGGCGATTCTGTGCATTTCCGCCGCCGTGATGGACCCATGGCCCCAGAGGCAGGGATGCATTGGGAGGGGGGGAGGCACCCCCCCCCCCCCCCTCCAAGGCGCCCAGCCTATGCCCAGCCACTGTCCCCCTGAACGCAACTGCCAGGCTCAACAGCGTTTGTAACCGACAGTAACCGCCCCCAACCGCTTTGGCAACCTCCTCCAACCACCCATCCAACCGCTCGAGGGACCCCCTCCGAGGTGCCCTCCCTTCTAATGCATCCCTGCCCGGAGGACAAAGCGGGGCAGTCCTAAAATGAAATGAACACCACAAAGCACTACCTCCGACTCCCGTCTGCCTAGGCCAGACATGAGGCGAGTGTGTATCCCTCGCGGATACACAAAATCTTTTTCGGGATGCACATTATTGAAAGTTGGGATACAACGGGTGCACACAACAATCAGATTCGGATGCACATGATCCTCATGACTGGTCTCGGCCTCAACAGAGCGCTGACCAGCAACTGCCGCTTCCGGACAATGTGCAAATGCCACCGTCTTGGGCAACTGGGCTTGCAATTGAATGGGGGGGGGTCGATAGAGCCCCCTGGCTAGACCCCCCCTTCCCCCAAAAAGGGCTCAATTGACGGGACCCCCAAAATCCTACCGAGACTGACCCCCAGGCCTCGGAGGTGGCCCGAACCCAAAAATCGGCAAGAAATGAAAATGGGATTTTTGGAGTCAGCACGTTGAGGGGGTCCAGAAAAGTCATCATTTGCCATGCATTTGATAAAAAAAAATAGACCATTTTCAATGCTCAAAAAAAATTTTCAGGGAGTTCCGCGCCAGAGTTCATAATAACTGATTGATGGTGCCTGTCAATAGAGCCCTTTTGGGGGGAAGGGGGGGGTCTAGGCAGGGGGCTCTATTGCCTCCCCACCCCTCACTTGCAAGCTCGACATGCCCTTCAGCAACACCAACTTCCGCGGTGGGCGCTTGGACTCATCCCATTGCGCACTCCTGCAGAGGGTCCGGGGTCCTGTTTCCGGGCGCATTGTGTTGCCCTTCCGGGTTGGGACGCCGTGCTGGCCCCAGGCAAGCGTGCCTCGATGAGGCGTGCAGTCCCTTGCACCTCCACAGACCCATGGGGTCGCCCACCCCTGGTACGTAGCGTGTCCTGCTGCTGCGGTATGCGACCCCGCATTTGGGGGTGGGGGGGGCAGGGATGCATTGGAACCCCCCCCCCCCCTCCAGGGCGCCCAGCGTACGCCCAGCCACTGCCCCCCTGACGCCAAGTGCCAGCCTCAATGGCATTTGTAACCGACAGTAACCGCCCAGTCGGACCATGAGACGCAGGGGCCGTGGGGCCGGCGAAGGGGTTCGCCGTGCCAACGACGATGCCTTGTGCAGCGACCGGACACAGGGCCCCGGGCGGCACCAGCACAGAGCCGCAGCGGGGGGGCATGGGGCAGGAGCCGGGCAGAGCGGGCGGGGCGCGTGCGACCGACCGCTCGCTGGGCAGCGCAGCGCACAGCGGAGGCATCGATCGCCGCACCGGAGAAGGGGTGCGGTCACACGAAAGGCTTTGCGAAATGCGGAGGGGCGTGTGAGGGCGGGAAAGGACACAAGGGGCGGGCAGGGGGGGCGACTTCTTGGGTTCCATACGCAGACCCCCCCCCCCTTCGCCCCCACAGTAGGTGCCCTCCTCCAAACGGGAACACGTACGTACCCCCGGAGGCATACTCCCTCCGCCTTGATGGCCACCCCCCCCCCTCCCATTGAAATGGGCGGGGGGTTTCTTTTTGGGGGGGCTAGAGGGAGGGGGGGGGGTCTAGCCGGCGGATGGGGGGGGGGGGGGTTGGCACAAGGCCTCGGTATTCGGTTGCTTGCCTTTGGCGGCGCCTATTGGCCTCTCGCCACTGCTCATTCTGACCCTCTGCGGGTCCGAACGTCTTTTGGGTGGATGGGGGGGGGGGGCGCACCTTAAAGTACAAACAAAAATACATGCGGAAAAATGCATCAATCATCACTTTCCGCGGGGGGTTTTGGCAAGAAGCCATGGTATTGTGTTCTCGTCTGCAGCTGGCGGCGCCCACTGGCCGATCGCCATTCGCTGCCCTTCCCTTCCCTTCCCTTTCCTTCAGTGAAGGTCCACCAAGCCGCTGTTTTGGCCCGCCGTTTCCGTTTCTCCATGGTGGCGGGTTGCGTCGACCAAAACATTTCCGCGGGGGGGGGGGGTCCGTACGCCCCCCCCCCCCCTGGCTGCCAGTCAGTGCCAAAGGGCGGCAAGCTTCGTTTATAAAAGGGGGGGGGTCCTTTTGGCTCTGAGATCACCCACCCAAAAAAACCTTGACCCAAAATGTGGCTGAGGGATAATCAAGTGTGAATAAGCGGCCCCTTTGTGGGACCCACCCAGACCCCCACCCTCTTTGGTATTCATTCCTTACAATAAACAAAGCCTGCGACCCGGGTTGGCCCATCGTGTGGCGCCCGCCGGGCAAAGTTGTTTTCGCATTTCTTTTTCGCACGTCCTTCGACGGTGTTGTGGTGTATAGACGCGACGGAACGGCCCCCGGGACGTAGCGTGTCCTGCTGCTGCGGTATGCGACCCCGCATTTGGGAGGGGGGGGTGTTGGCACAAGGCCTTGGTGGCTTTTTTTTTTGGGGGGGGGGGTGCATTGGAGGGGGGGAGCCCCCCCCCCCCCCAGGGCGCCCAGCCTATGCCCAGCCACTGTCCCCTTGACGCCAAGCGCCAGCTTGGATGGCATGTGTAACCGACAGTAACCGCCCCCCAACCGCTTTGCCAACCTCCTCCAACCGCCTGCCTAACCGCTCCTGCGACCGCCACCAAAGGTGCCCTCCCTTCTAATGCATCCCTGCGGGGGGGGGAGGGGGGCAGTCCACTGCCAGTGGACCGCCCACCGCCGTCGTTCCAGGGCAGGCCATTGCTGAGTGACCCCGGGGGGGGCGGGGTCGTTTGGGGCCCTGGCCAGCCCCGCCCCCCCCCCCCCCCCGCCACGTCAGAAAATGTTCCTCCGGCAAAAAATGAAAGTCATCAAAGGGGCCGGAAATTTGAGGCCGAGTTTTGGGGGCACAAGCCTTTTGTTGGCCTCTGACCCTCTGACCCACCTACCCACCCACCCATCCCCCCGGGGGGGGGGGGGGGTCCAAGGGGGGTGGGTGGGTGGGGCTGTGGGGGGGACCCCCCCCCGCAGGAGACCCTGAGTTGGTAGAGGCACTGAAGGCGCCGAAGAAATTTTTTGGCCTAAACTGACTTGCGCCGAAGGGCGCCAGAGAAAATTTTTGATTGGCCGCACACCCGGAGAAAAATTTGCCCAATCACTTCAGAGGGGGGGGGGGGGGTCCGAGGGGGGTGGGTGGGTGGGGCTGTGGGGGGGACCCCCTGTGTGACATAAAGTCCATCTCTGGTTGCTTTACGGGGCCCAGGACAGTCACCCGTTTATCCTTCACCGCATGATGCAGTGTCGGTCTTCTCCTTCTTCTCATGAAGGTCCGCCAAGCCGCTGTCTTGACCCCCCCATTTCTGTTTCTCCATGGCGGCGGGTTGTGGTGGTCAAGACATTAAGGATCCATACGGCATTAACCTTCGCTCAGACCCCAGCCCGTGGTGTGGCGCCCGCGCTGCAGGCCCCCAGTGGTGGTCTCGGCGATTACCCCCCGCCGGTTCGCTCAAGCGAAGTATGGCACTCACCACTAGGGTCTGCTTAGCCCTGTCAGGAGGACCCCAGCAACTAGGTCACTCAACTGATCACAGCGATGCCCGGCTCCCGGACACCATCGGGAACCATCCCCAACACCGCTGCGGGCCGTCGGATGAGCGCCTGTGCTGGACCGCCCCCCCCCCCCCCGCAGGAGACCCTGAGTTGGTAGAGGCACTGAAGGCGCCGAAGAAATTTTTTGGCCTAAACTGACTTGCGCCGAAGGACGCCAGAGAAAATTTTTGATTGGCCGCACACCCGGAGAAAAATTTGCCCAATCACTTCAGAGGGGGGGGGGGGGGGTCCGAGGGGGGGGGGGGTGTCAGACCCCCCCCCACCCCCACCCCCCCCGGAGGAGATGCTGAGTTGTTAAGCAAAACTCTGGGGGGGGGTCTCCTTCAGCAAAGGCCGGGTCCAGGGCCCACCAGCCTCGGGCGACCCGCACACCCGCACACCCGCCCGCCCCCGGGCCCCAGGGCCGTCCTGCCCCCGCGCGTCGCCCGCCCTCACCCCCGCGTCCCAAAGGGGCCGCAGGAGCAACGGACCTGGTCACCAGCGTCACCAGGTCGCAGGCGTTCAGGGCGGCGAGCAGGACGTGCATCAGCGCCGCCCACAGGCCGATCCAGGCGTACCACTGCAGGAAATCGACGCCGAAGAGCTGCGACACCTCCCAGACCTTGATCGTGAAGATGGTGACGGGCCCGGTCACCCCTGGGGCAGAGGAACGCGATGCGGGCACCACGCAGGGACCCCCGGGTATGGACCCACTGCGCCGGGATCGCAGGCACAGGGGGCGTTCCCGCACCGCACGCGCGCACAGCGCCCGACAGTCAGTCAGCGTTCCTGCGACCACCCTGAACAGCCCCCACGACCGGGGGAGCATGCGTCCACGGGGCGTACACAGCGGATGGAATAAAGACAGCCCTCTGGCTGTTTTAATGTGAAACATCGTTTGTTTTAACTCAGCATCTGAGTTTTTGGACTGAGTAGGAATCTGGGGGCGTTTTCGCACAGCGCGCGCACAGCGCCAATTATTACGGTGTCCATCCCGGGAACACCCCTCAAAACCACCCCCCTACAGAAGCATGCACGATCCATTCAAGACAGCATCGGGGGCGCAGACTTCAGAACCCTGGGACCCGTGCCAAGCATCAGACTACAACAAAAAATCGCTGGTGTACCAGCGGGGGCTGTGGGGTGCAGATGTCAAGACCCTGGGACCCATGGCTACCGGTGATGGAAAACAGCCGACTTTTCGCACAGCGCGGGCACAGCGCGGGCACAGCGCACGGTGCGCCCCCTCTGGGGCAGTCCTGCGCATGGGAACACGGCGGGTGCCGCGGTCATCCGGGAAACGGGGTCCCAAATCGCAATACTTTTCGCACAGCGCACGGGGGCACGGGTCGCCAGCCTTCACCTTGCCGCACCGTTGGTGCACCCCCACACGCCCGGGGCTGCGGTGAGTGTGATGACCCCTGACAAGCACCAGCCTCAAGACCTACGAAGCAAGACCCGTCCTGTGGTCCGGTGGCCCCGCTCTCGTAGTGTGGCATCATGTATCGGACTGTGAGCCTCCCCCCTCCACGTGCGACCTCTCGCCTGCTTTATGAAGTCACGGGCCCCAAATGGTTGTCCGAGTAGTGGCGCCGCGCGCGCGCCGCATCCGGCGCTCCTTCACCGCCCTGACGCACGCACGCACGCACAGCCCTTGTACCCACACGGCGTAGCACTCCTCACGCACAGCGGCCACAGTGGCTGGGGTCTCACTCGGTGGAGTCTGCGTTCCTGCCGTCTCTGCGGTTGCTCTCCGCCTGCATTCTGAACGCGCCGCTGCACTTACACTCACACCGTCATACCGACAATGACCAGCGGCTGCCCCGCAAAGATAGAGAAGATGCAGCCGCAGATGGCCGAGGACAGCAGCACCTCCACAGCCCCGACGTGGCGGCCGGTGTCATTGTCAAGCGTCGCGGCGAAGGTGATGGCGGGGGCCACGGACGTGAAGTACATGAAGACGGCGGAGGCGAGGACCTTGGGATGGAGCCCCTGCTTCCAGTCATCAGCGTAGAGGGGCAAGCGGAGTCGAAACTCCCGCAGGATGCCGCTGAAGGGCCTCATGAAGCTGGGCGTCTCGTACAACAACAGAAATGGGCCTGTGGCAAAGGGTGTGCACGTGGGGGGTCGTTAGCCGGTAGCCCCAGGAGAACAGCACTTGTGACCAGCGGGACAACTGTCCCGTTCTCACTCATTTGAAAGGGACCTGGTATAGTGTGTCTTGCAAAAGGAAAACAAAATGGCGCACAGCACCATGCAGGCTGACAGGCACATTGCAAAAGGCTGAGTATGTGTTGTCCATATAGCTGGTAAACAAAATGGCCAGCGAGTCGTCGGCCAAAACATGGCAATAGAACGTCTCGGCAATCGTACAATGCGGTGGGTTGACGTTCAAAAAATAGTTCCGCAAAAAGAAATGATGTCTGCGTAGCCCCGACTGTATAATATGGCCAAGGCGAAGCTCTGGGTGTGAATCCCAAAGAACCATGGCGTAACATCCCTTATTTTCAACGAGCCGACCAGGCAGTAAGACTGTTCGAACCATCCATTCATACCCTCACGATTGGACCACTGTGTGTCTTTGGGACCCAAGCAACCTTAGGAAAAGTTAAAACCGGTCCTGGTGTCAACCCAACGGGTCCTGTCTAGCATCCCACTTGCTGAGTACTTCCTTGAAAGCAGGACCTGGATTGTCCAAACCGATTTCCTCGACCAGCGCCCAGAGACACATGAGCTGGGCTGACAAAAAACCTCTAATTGGTACCCCTTTGGTATTCTGGCTGAGGACCCATCCATTGAACTCAAACAGTGTGTTGTGATCCAGGTCCCAGCGCACAAATTCTATTGCCTATCGGCAAGACACCTCAAAAAGGGAGAGAGCACAGTCAGTCAATCAGTTAGCTAGTCTCGAACCCCCCATCCCCCCTCCAACACCCAAATAGGGTGAAAAACACATGTAGAGGGTCTAAAACATGCTGTACGCAGGATATTTGATCATTATGAATGGTGAAAACATCAAAAAATCGGTTTCCATTTTTCCATTTCCATTTCCATTTCCATTTTTGAGCTGCTGAGAGTGGAAGATTGCATAAGCAGGTTGTGCCCCGGCCCCCTTGGGAGCGCCCCCACAAAAAAAAAAACACCCAAATAGGGTGAAAACACAAAGAAGGTCCAAAACCTGCTTTACATAGGATATTTCATCATTGTGAATGGTCAGAATGTCAAAAAAATTTGACAAATTTCCATTTTTGACCTGTAAAGGGTGGAAAACGTGAACGATCCCAAAAAGGGGGGGGTATACGGCGCCTGCGCTTGATCTAACAACCTCTCTTCGAGGTGATTTGAGCACATCCTGTAGTAGGACTGTCCGGAACCCTTTCTCGGATGCTTTACCCAAGCGGTCAAGCAAGCATTCACCGCCACGGCAACGCTGAAAAAGAAATCACCCCTCATGCCCCAGTTCTTCCGCACAAATCATGCTGCTGCCTCGGTGGCTGCGAACACACCTGTCTTGGGTAACTCGCAATATGCATTATCAACATCCCTTTGCGCTAGCACAGTATTACCCTGAAACCATTTTCCCACCAACCCCATAAAGTCCGGAACACCAAGAGGGCTTGGTGTACCCCACACAGGATGAGTAATATGCAACTCCCTCAGCAAGAGGGACAGAGAACGTCCAACGAAGCGTGAAATTTTCATAAAAAAATGTTTGGAATGAGATATGACCAGGAAGAGACGTAAATCATTCAATTACTCCTGACATTTCCATTACATGAGCTGAAAAGCCGAGGGCGCTCACGTGCAGGAATGGTTCGCGTCTTGTTGCTGGAGTAAGTGGGATGGCCACTTTTCGGTTGACAGGAAAGATTTCCCTGTGAAGCTGTGGCTGTGCGCCATTTCTAGGGGGCGTTCTCGCACACCACACACACAGCGCGGGGCACAACGCCAATTATCATGTTGTTTATCCCAGGAACACCCCTGAAAACCACCCACCTACAGAAGCATGCGGGATCAATTCAAAACAGCATGGGGTGCAGAACTCAGAACCCTAGGACCCGTGGCAAGCATCAGACTGAGAAAAAAAAATACCTGGTGTACCAGCAGGGGCTGTAGGGTGCAGACTTCAAGACCCTGGGACCCATGGCTACCGGTGATGGAAAACAGCCGACTTTTCGCACAGCACGGGCACAGCGTGGGCACAGTGCATTGTGCGCCCCCTCCTAGAATGCCTTGGTCCAAAGCGGAGTGGTGCAACGCTGCCTGTATGTATGTATTAGCTCCCCTATGTACAGATTGGACACTGACCAATGAAAATGAGGGGCTCAGCACCTCAGAAGAAAACATGTTTTTGGCCTCCGCAACAGAGCACAGGGCAAACATATCTGTGGGGTGCTTATCCCACATGGATGCGGACAGGCGTAACGACGAAGAAATGCATCACAGTGTTGCACACTATCAGGCTGGACCCAGGGGTGTTCTTTGATGTACATGGCAGTTTCCTGCAGTACAGAATGCAACAATGGACGTAGGGAAACAGTAGTTGCATCCCGAGATTCGCAAAACTTGTCAAACTGTTCATGTACGTTTTCAGCCCACACTTGTACAAAATCTGGCGTCGGCCAACGTCATGTTTCGTGCATTTTGCAGCACATTTGGTAAAAGATGCTCAGGGATCCTACAAACCACGTGGTCTTGGCTTTGAGCAAAAAGACCAGGGTACTTCCATCTCAGAAAAGCACAATTACATCAGACCTCTGGCATAGCTTCAGAAATCAGCTCTCTGGAACGTTCAGAAGAACAAGAAAACACTCGTAGCACATTGCGGCCTCCCACCTTGGCCATTGTGTGGGGACTTACACACAATGAGGCCAACCCCCAAAACGGTAGGGCTCCAACAGAGAAGACGAAATGCAAGCGGAGACCAAGTGAGATGTCGCATTGGATTGGAACCGGAGTGCCTTCTCAGCGCTGTATCAGCTTTTGTCAGGTCCTCAGGGTATTCCTCAATGGAGGGTGTGGAGCGGGTGCGTTGAACATGTAGAGTCCCCCCCCTCCCATGTCCACCCCCCCCCCGGAAACTGATGAGATTATGCACCCTGCACAATTATTATGCACCCGTATGGTTACCAGAAACTGATGAGATTATGCACCCTACACAATTATTATGCACCCGTATGGCTACCGGACACTGATGAGATTATGCACCCTGCACAATTATTATGCACCCGTATGGCTACCGGAAATTGATGAGATTATGCACCCGACACAATTATTATGCACCCGTATGGCGACTGGTAACTGATGAGATTATGCACCCTGCACAATTATTATGCACCCGTATGGCTACCGGTAGCCATACGGGTGCATAATAATTGTGCAGGGTGCATAATCTCATCAGTGTCCGGTAGCCATACGGGTGCATAATAATTGTGCAGGGTGCATAATCTCATCAGTGTCCGGTAGCCATACGGGTGCATAATAATTGTGCAGGGTGCATAATCTCATCACTTTCCGGTAGCCATGCGGGTGCATAATAATTGTGCAGGGTGCATAATCTCATTGGCTTCCGGTGCCACGGGGGAAGGCGCAACCGGCTCCCACGACCGGCTCTGGGGCACGGGCGGAGTCCCGCTGCCGGAGGAGGAGGTGGGCGGTGTCGCGGTCTGGCAGCTGGACGCGGCGGTGGGCTGTTCTGCGGTGCCACCGGACGCCTCGCCCTCCGCGGCCAGCCCGCAGCAGACCCCGAGGTGCCGCTGCAGGCACCCGAGGATGTCGGTGGCCAGGACGGGAATGAAAGTGCGGTCATGTGCGGTTTGTGAGCGAATCGAGGCAGGATATAATCGGAGCGGGTGCCCGGGAGGACCACCTTTGGTTGCACGTTTTAGGGTACGCCCCATGTGCCTGGAGCCTATCACTATTCAGCCTATCTACGGCTACCACGGCTAAGTAGAAGCCGAATCCTCAGGCGACCAGCAAATGATCATGCAGGGGATCACTCCATCACGCGACCTTTGGGGCATGGTGAATTGTTCGTGTGAGTGCACAGCTGTCTGGCACACAGACACACACAAAAGCACTTGGACGAACGCACGCACGCACGCACGCACGCACGCACGCACGCACGCACGCACGCACGCACACACACACACATACACACACACAAACACACACACAAACACACGCACACGCACGCACACACACACACACACACACACACACACACACACACATGCACACACACACACACACATGCGTGCGCGCGCGCACACACACACACACACACACACACACACACGCACACACACACACACACACACACATACACACACACACACACACACATACACACACCACCCCCTATGCAGGTACGCCGAACTGCGAATGGGTTTTTGGAGATTTCCGGGACCTACCTGGGTAAATCGTAATCGTAATCGTCATCAGGGGGGGGAGGAGCCCCCCCCCCCCACTATATCCACCCCTGCTGCTGCAATGAAGCACATAGAAACCCCGCCGTTCCCCACTCCTATCTTGCGTTGGTTTCAAACTGCACTGTCCGTCCTTCCGAAGAAAACCCCGAGGGTGGCTTCTGTAGTCCGAGGACATCGCAGTGGTGAAATAAACACTAAAGCCAAACACATCGCTGGGCGGGTGGTCCTCAGGTCTGGATCACCTGTTCTGTTCACCCGTTGCACAGTGAACACGAAGCATGGCAGTTATAATGGTTTGAACCGCTGCAAAACACTCGCGCCGTACATCATCTCTGCGCGAAGAAGTCGCCCTACTGTCGGCAAGTTGGCAACTCAATCTACCTCCCTCTCACCCACACACGCTGGCCCTTCTGGACGAGGAGTGCTGCCGAGTGATAACCCAGGGACATGTGCTTGATATAGTGACAAACACTGAACTGCCGTAGGTTCAAGGGGCAGGGGTTGATGCTCTGCTTTGTTCACGCACCTTGTACTCTTCAGCTTACGGTCCAATGGGCAGCTTCCTCTTGCGCTTTGTCCGCTTGCCCATAGCACAACCGCCTCCCTTGCCAGCTATTGTGACGTCGGAGCATCCGGGACGGCGGTTCCCCCCCACCCCCGGGGGGGACTGTCACCAAATGACGGTTCCCCCTCACAACCGGGGGGGGGGGGGGCGGACACCACACAACAGTCACCTGAATGCTGGTGTAACCAACTAAAATGTTTCTTCGGCGCCTGTGATTTCCTGTTGATTTCTTATTGTTCGTGGGCCAAGTGACGGTCCCCCCCCCTGGGGGGGGGGGGTAGACAAGGGGGGGGGGGGGCTGGACAAAGGGGGGGGGGTAGAGTGGGCTGTAGAGTAGAGTGGGCTGTAGGGTGGGCTGGGTCTTCTTGACTGCTTAAACTGCAAGTACAGAACTCAGGAGAGGCGCACATCCTCCAAACAGGTGCAAAGACTCTTGCTGTCAGTGCAACAGTGCACACTTGCCACTCAGTGACTGGCACACGGGTGGATCATACAAAATTCACAAAACCGTAAAAATTCCAATGGAACTTCAGGCACATGCACACACAAACCCGTCGCTGCAGTGGCTGCAAGCGTGGGAGCGGCTGCACGTGTGGCAGGGGCTGCAGGTGTGGGATGTGCTACTTTCCAGCACTACTACAGTGGAGGGGGGGGGGGGGTTTCGGCTGGGGATATTTCGGCACCCCCAAATTTTGGTGCCCTGTGTACAATTGCAGAAAATTTCGGCACCCCACCTGCACCTGGTCAACGCCACGGGCAACAGCCCCGTCTCCAGGACGGCCGACCCCCGGAGTAGTCAAAGAGGACAAGTCATCCGGGGGCTCCGTTGACACAACCAAAACACGTTCGGACCCACAGAGGGTCAGAATGAGCAGTGGCGAGAGGCCAATAGGCGCCGCCAAAGGCAAACAACCGAATACCGAGGCCTTGCGCCAACCCCCCCCCCCCCCCCATGTGGTACTTGCCCCACCTTAAGCACAGGTCTGGCCCTGGTCAAGTAAAAAAATTTCGTGGGGAAAACTTCGGCACCAATCTGAAACCCAAAACTTGCCCCACGACATTGTCCCCTGCCGAAATCCCCCACCCGCTGCGCTCGTACACCAGAGTTGAATGCTACAGTGCTAAAGCAAGCAGACGATTGCAATACAACAACGTCAGAACAAAAAGCTCTTCAGTGACATTGCCATAGGCGCCTTTCGCTGTGAAACAGGAAATACCCCGAGGTACAGTGCCCATCCCCACCCCCACCCCCACCCCTGTACACGTCCACCAAGTGTTCGGGGTCTCTATGACTCCAAGGAAAGCACATGTCGTGCCTGTGGACAGTCAACACTGAGTCCGAAGCAACAGTCCCCCCCCCCCCGCCCCCTGAGTAAGGGCTTTGGGGAGCGCCAGAAGGGCGTGCTTGTGCAGTGCCTGTGGAGTGCCTGTGCGGTGCCTTTGCCGTGCAGCGCATGTGCACTGCTGCTGCACTGCCTGTGGAGTGCCTGTGCCTATGCCGTGCTGTGCACTTCCTGTGCTGTGTCAGTGCAGTGCAGGGCCAGTACAGGGCAGTGTCTGTGCCATGGGGGGCGCCCAGGTGCAGCCCTTGACCCCGACACCCCTTAAACATTTTGCCCCCCTGAAGGGGGGCTTGGGGGCGGGGAGGGGGGGGGGGGTCCCGGGTACCCCAACGTACATACCTCACAATGATCCCCTCCTCGCGCTGATCATTTTGAACACACATATGTGGGGGTTGTTGGAAAAATAAGTTTACCCCGTGGGGGGTCTGGTCCCAGCAGCCAGGTTCTGGGGGGATGGGGGAGGTCAGGGGTCAGAAACGTTTTTCGTGTTTCACAAATGAAATTTCCATGAAATTCCGGGCATTTTGACTATCCACACATGGGGTATAAACGAAATTGTACCCCCCACCGCATGCAAAAAAAAAAACAAATCTTCCGGAGCCTTCGGCGCCAAATTTAGACCAAATGTGGACCGGGCCCTCTAAACAAGTCGACCCTTTTGAGGACGGGGGGTTGGGGTCAAGGGCTGCAGCTGGGCGCCCCCCGTGGTCTGCGCATTGCTGCCCGTGCCGCGCCTGCGCCGGGCCGGTGCAGTACACCGAAGTGCCTGCGCAGCGCCGTCGCCGTACTGCGCGTGGCGCGGCACTGCACGGTCCCACGACACAACCCACAGCAAACTCCGCTTGAACGACGTGCCGCCGTCCAGACACATCACGACCGCGGCCAAGGCCCTTGCGAGTGCGGCGGCCACTGCTCCGGCCCATGCAGCGATGAGGACAGCATCTCCGGCGCGGACCCGTGGCTACAGCCGCACGCGCACGGCTGCGTACCACTGGGTCTTGTTTCGGTGCAGGGCTGCGTGCGCCGGGTCGTCGGGCAACCAGCAGCACGCAGGTCCGCCGCGAACAACAGGGCCGCGGCCCCGCCGCCGAGGACGCTCGCGGACCCCCGCAGCACCTCCGTCGCGGACCCCAGCAGCTTGAAGAAGTGCGCGCGCGCGGCCTCCACCGCCACCGGGCGGGACTCGATACTAGTGCACAACTGTGTACGGCGAGGCGGGGCGAGGCGCTTTGAGGGGGACCAGTCAATACGAAACAAGCTGCGTACGGCTACGTATGGCTGCACTGGAGAGCTGCCGCACACGGCCCTGGAGCTGGCTCCCGTGCACAGCGATGTACGGCCAGGGCCGACGCTTGTGTACGGCTGCTCCGGCGGTCGCCTCCGCAACGCATCGCTCCGACACCCTTGAAAGCAGTGCACGCATGCCGTCAGCACGGTGCCGGCCGGCCCCCTCCCGCGACGTCCATGCAGCCCCGCAGGGCAGTCACGTCTCGGCGGCCTCCCGCTTCTTCGCGCCGAGGCGCCCGAACGCCGGCCTGGCGGTGTTCCGCGCGATGTACTGCGCGAGCGCCGGGTCATCGGGCAACCAGCCGATGTCCCGGGCCCACAGCAGCACGTGCGTCAGCAGCAGGTCCGCCGCGGAGAACGGGGCCGCGGCCCCGCCGCCGAGGACGCTCGCGGACCCCCGGAGCACCTCCGTCGCGGACCCCAGCTGCTTGAGGAAGTACGCGCGCGCGGCCTCCACCGCCACCGGCGCCTCGCCGTAGATGTGCGCCAGTGCGACGTGCTTGCGGTGCACGTACAGCCCCTGCGCGTCCAGCTCCATCATAATGGTGAAGCACCAGGAATCGTACACGGCCCGGGCCTGCGTGCCGGCGGGGGGGACAAGGCCGCTTGTCGCGCCGTACCTGCCATGAGGGAGGTCATAGTCTGCATGGAGAGCCTTTCAGGTGGGATGCATCAGTCTATAAACTGCCGCACCCCCCCCAGTTGTAGTATGGGGAGCAAGGAGGACGGGATAAGGGTGGGGAGGGTAGGGGCAACACGGGACAGCCAGCACTGGGTGTATCATTTCCAACGCCGCCCTTGGGGTAGCGGAAGGTATACCCGCGTGGGAGATTACGTGCTGCCGCAACTGCCCGGATACAGCAAGTAGGCAACAGCTGCAGTAATACCAAACAGAAAACCCGACACAATTTATGTGTGTTATTCTTATTCATATGTGAAACGGGGGTGCCCCAGACCCAAAAATCGGCAAAACACGAAAATGGGATTTTCGGAATCAGCGCGTCGAGGGGGTCCAGAAAAGTCATCACTTGCCATGTATTTGGAGAAAAAAACTTTGACCATTCTTAATGCGCAAAAAAAATTTCGGCACCTTCTAAAGTCTTGGCTCACAAATGGCAAAACAAGTCGAGGACTCTTGTGTGTGTGTGCACCTGCCACCCCTACCCAAAGACTCAGCTAGAGACACCCCTGATCTGCTGACAGTTGCACAAAGTGCCCAGCCAGCGGGCGTCTAGCCGGCACTTGAGCCACTTGTACTTTTTATAGCCCAAGCCCAAGGCAAGGCCTCGTACGTTCCATTCGCGGCACTGCGCGTTGTTGCACAAAGAAACAGACTTATGGACAAGCGCGGGCACCATAGAGGCGGACGGGCTTGCAATTGAAGAGGGGGGAGGTCGATAGAGCTCCCTGGCTAGACCCCTCCCTCCCCCAAAAAGGGCTCAATTGACGGGACCCCCAAAATTGTACCGAGACTGACCCCCGGGCGCCAGAGTTCATAATAACTGATTAATGGTGCCTGTCAATTGAGCCCTTTTCCCAACTCCACCCCCCAGATTTTGGGGGCTCTATCGAACCCCCCCCCCCCAACACTTGAAACCCCGGCATGCCTAGATTGAAGGACAAGCGCAAAAAAAAAAAACAGTCTATGGACATGCATACGTAGTTTCATTCATACACACAATGCATACGAGTGTGTTGTCCGCGAGACATGAACACAATACTGGGAGCCCTCAGATGGTGGAGAGGACAGCCCCCCGCTTCCCATAGCCGTCCATGGGCCGGGAGCCTTCCACGCATGGTTGGTCAATGTGCACAGCCGCCGGAGATGACGAGCTCCCCGTAGCCGACCTGGGAGCCTTGACACCAGCCACCAAGTACAAATCCAAAGCTCTCGATCTCATGTCACCAGCCCCCCCCCCCCCCCCGACGCATTGGGAGGTACGCCCACAACAGAACCACTCGCACCCTTCCAAACTGGGCAACCCAGCGACGAGGTCCACCCAGGACCCCACATTGGCTGGTGGGATCCCTCGGCGACGAGGAATCCCTGGATAGGTTGCAAGTGTGAGTGGCCTGGGATACCTGTCACAAAGGTAAGTGTTGATGGCCGCTGTTTCAGTGAGGGTGAAGTGGTCGTCCTGCAACACTGGGATCTTGCGCCGCGGTGATAGCGCCACGAACTCAGGCATGTCCATTGCTGGTGTGCGGGACGCAATGGGGCGGTGCTTGTATGGGACACCCAGCTCCTCCAGCAACCATATCACAGCGCCACTCCGGAAGTTTGCATGGCCCCACAGAACCAGCTGCCCCGGCACCCTGCGCCGCATCTGCTTGTACAGCAGGCCCACAAACACGGCCATGGCACAAGCCAGCGCCAAGCGCTCTGCGGACCCGTTCATCATCAACAAATGGTATGAGCCTTCAAGCGGCACCGGACGTGTATACCAAAAGTGACACTGCAATTGACCTTGAGCGTGCTGCACTTCGACCGGTGGGGGGCTTCTCCCGTTGTAACTCCCTTATGGTGGGCGCTTAAATGGTGGTCGGTGCATGCATCCTACTCCTACAGATCGCAATGTGCTTTGTGTCGTTTGGGTAGTGGTTGTGAGGGGATTTTCCCACAAGGCAGGATTTCCAGTCTTCTCCTTTTCGTTTGTGAAAGGATGAGACAGTGCCCTTGTTAGTTGTTTTGGATTCGTTAACATTGATTGTACTGCATGGTGTTTTTTTTAACACTGTGGAGCTGTTGCTCGTTGGTTTTTGCATTGCGTTGCACACAGCAAGAAGTTGTTCAGGCATACACAACCAGCTGCCCCCCGCCCGCCAAACCGCCCACTGCGGCAACCAACCAAACGCAAAGTACCTTCCCAACGGCCAAGGGCTGGTACACAGTCAAAGAAACCAAAACCCCGAAGAGAGCGCGCGCACACACACAGCCCCAGTCCCCTACCACCAAGGGAGCACAGGTGACGAATCGGACACACAAACCAATGACCGTGACAATCGGCGGTTCCCAAAATGTATGTACAGATGAGTTCTGAGCCCTAGCACGATTAGGGGACCAAGGATTGGCCCTGTTGAAGTAGGCGTTCTTTTGGTTTGCATTTACACTGGCCCAAGAAACAAAACCGCCAAACTGTGATACTGTGTTCATTGGAGCCCTTCCACGCTACATTACTTCGCTATCACGTGCGGGTGCATCCTTTTGTCTTGTGGGTGCATCTTCATGTGTTGTGTGGGTATATCCTACCTATTGCGGAGCCCTGCAGAATTTCGCATATCAAGGGCACTGAACATCGTAACCGGTACCGGATGATGGTACCTAATGATTCTTCTACATCAAGAACACAAAGGAGGGTAGTTGATGGTGTGCTATGTTGTGACGGTTGGTGACATGGTTGACATGGTGGGTGACATGGTTGACACATTTGGAAGCTTTCATGACACGGTTGCATGGTTGGTGAAAGGGTTGGCAACACAGTTGGTGAAACGGTTGACAATGGGTGACACTGTTGACACGGATGGTGATATGGGTTGACACAACCAGCGACACAGTTCACACGGCTGGTGACAAAGTGACAAAGTGACAAAGACTTTTTCCAATGATCTCAAGATCCTAAGATCAGGAGGAGGACATGGGCGAGAACAAGGAGGAGTAGACAATTAAATTGATACCGCTACCTTGTGGAACCGTGTCCTCCATGAGGTAGTGGAGCGAAACAGAAAGTATTGTGGAGAAAGGCTTGGCAATCAGGGGACTTGGAACAAGCGGAACAGCTCGTGCATTTGCTCGCAAAGTGCGAAGGTTGGTGTATGCTTCTTTGCTTTGAAAGCTGTTGGTACTAGCAGAAGGCGAGACGTGGGCTGACAGCTGGGCTTAAAAGGTTGGACTCAGACTGGGCCTGAAGAGGAAAATGAGAGGAATCTGGGCATGCAGATGCTAGGCAACACACTGCTTGAAGATGTAGAAGTCCATCTGTATCTCCACACTCATCAATCTCCGTTTGCTTGCTCATACAGCCCATCTTCGGCGCCTCCTTTGCAAATGCGCCATATCTTCGGTGTTGGGGGTGGAATCTATGATCACAGTTGTATATTGAATTCTCAGATTTTTGACTTGTTCTGCCTCCAAAAAAGACATCAAAGAATAAACAGTGTGTGCAACCAATATACTCAAGAAGAGGGTAAATATCTCCCACCATCACACCACGAAGCAAAAAATGGGCAAAATTCTGTGGAATGGCCCCTATGTTGTACTCGGCTACTCAGATGCAACATGTACTTGGACAAAAATACCTACTTCCAAGCCGAAATGGGGTAAAAATGATGCAAACAAGTGCAGCACCATTGCACCATTGGCATAATTTTGACCACAATTTCGAGTAATGAAAAAGGAAATTTCAAGAATTTCTGCGAGCATAATTTATTTGACCCTAGATAGGACCTGTGAGCAGTAGTTCGCATGCTCTTAATAATATCCAACCTTTCAGCATCCCCATGAGGCTTCATTAGCAATTTCAAGGATTGATGTCATCTTTATACCTTTTCCAGTTGCCGCACCATGATGCAACAACAAGCTTTTCCAACGTTGTGGGCTCGGCTTTCGCATGGGGCGAAGCGTGGATACTTTACGTAGTATGAAATCGTGCCACATGGGGTGGGGGGTCTCATGCTTGTTTCCGGTGCTATGGCTCGTTTGTCCGTCAAACAGGGTACCGCTGCAAAAAGGTCACGAAATCGGGTCACAAAAAAAGGTGACCTAAAACAGGGGGTTTGGGGCAGCCTCAGCCCATACATACATGGGTGGGGAGGCTAATGCAACAACACACATGACAAGCATAGGGTCCTATGGATGCAACATTGTCAATGTCATTCAATGCCATTCAATGTCTCAATGTCATTCACTGTTATCACCCACAGTGACAAAATGCATTGCATTGCATTGCATTGCATTGCATTGCAGCTACCATCATATTATTAATGAAAAATATTCCCTTCTCTGTCTTTGTGTCGTCTGGTGTTCTGGTTGCTCCTCCCAGTACTGCAGGCACACGGCAGCAGCAAAGAGAAGCAACACGAGGAAACCTTTCTGCAAAGACAGTTGCAAGCAGTGTGCTGAAAAGATGCAGGCAGAGGCTCAAAAGCAAATCATGGGCCACCACCGTTGCTTAGTGAGGGTCACCCTGCCCTATCCAGCCCAGGCTCGCTTAGAAGGATGCCTCTAGTGACAAAAACATATGCAGTAGTACCCTGCTTCATATAATATCAAACCAGCAGCATGAATTCGTTCACATCTTCGGCCCCCTCTGGTCTCCCCCAAAGCGCGCAGGGGTGCCTCCGGGTAAGGCCCGGCGCATCCGTCCCCCTCGGCTACGGCGGAATGCCCACCGGTGTGTTTATTTCGTTCGCCGCCAGGGAACTTCCGCGCCTGGCCCCTGCCCTTCGGTTTCCCGTACCGCCCGGGGGCCCATCAGAGAGATACAGAGGGGTACTGAAAATATCAGCATGAATTCGTTCAAATCTTCGGCAACAACAAAGGAAACATCATTGGGAGCTTTCAAAATCGGGATACAAGAGGTCTTGGGAAACTTTTTGGGGAGAAGGTCTGTTGGTTCCTGTGGCTCTGTAGGTCCTGTAGCTATCAATGGAGAGGAGAGAGAAAAAACAAAATCAAAGCATCAGCGACTTTATGAAAATCAGGTTCCGTGCCGAAGCACCTTCAGCGCCAGCAACACCTCCTCCCTTTTCCCTATACGGTCGGCCTGGGCAAGCATGCGGGGCTTCCACCAGGAGCCCGGGTACTGCTTACACTGTCCCTGTCGCTGCCACTGCCACTACCGCCGCCATTGCCACGAGATGAATTGGCGTTAATAGATGCAAAGTAGGACAGTGTACAAATACCAAAATTACAAGAAATTTGAGTGCAAGCGGACACGGGGCCTTCATTTTTCGTTGTGAACAGCTTGCCACTGGAGGCAGACGCTGGGCAAAGACATACATACGCCTTTGGATCGCTCACCTCTCTTGCTTCCGCAAGGGGCTTGGGATCACGTGGGATCACAAAATCACTGTTCACAAAGATATTGTCTCCATCCATCTCATACAGCTTCTCCCAACCCACTGCTTCGTTCATGTAACCCTTGTCAGTGACGAGGGAGTAGAGGTGCCGTGAGAGCCAATGAATGGATGGAGGGGCCCTTGAAACGATTTGCATGGGAGGCTAGAGTGATCGTGCGGTTGGAGCAACATTGGGGAACCCTGTAAACGAGGACTCACCCATTGAGGATGCAATTGGAGGGCGAGTGGTATATAAGATGGATATTAGCAGTGAGGAAAACGGACGCCACTAGATGCACAGCGAATGATTTGGGGTCGTAGGAGGCCGTAAAAAGCTCTCGGTCCGTGGGACTCCACTTGTGGAAACGGTGCCTCATGCACTATCTTGGTCACCTACGCCATATTCGCCGGATGTGGGTTTGGCGCCCCTACCCAATGCCCCCGGGCAGCCCACCAAAGTGGACTACCGCCGCACGTTAGGGGCCCGCTACGTGCCCCCAGCAGATGTTTTGCTTGTGGCACCGAGATGTTCAACGGTTCGTGGATGGCAGGCAAACAAGCACTTGTCAAGAAAATGACATGTGCGTGATACCGCTGAGTAGTTTGCCAAAATGCGGAAACTACGAAGCATTTCAACAATTTGGGGAACAATTGAGTCTTCTCGAAGCTGGCTGCCTTCTCCTTGCCGTGCAGTGCTTAAGTGCGAGCTAGGAGTTTGTGGGAATTGAAAGCTTAAGTTGTGACGCCGGTTCTCAAGCACAGTCGCAAATGTTACGGGAGGACATTGCCGGGAGGACACTGCATGCCCAGCTGCATGTGTTGCAAAATTACTTGGTTCACAAGGGCCAAAATGGCGAAATAAGAATGCAATAATAATGTGATGTAATGTGATAAATTCAGCCCTAGTGTGCAACAAGAAATGGTATTCTGATCAGGCAATTCAGCTTGTGCAAGTAACCCTGTGGCCCTGTTCGAAACAGTGCTGGGCAGACTGAGTCAAAATCGCCCGACTGTGACTGAGACTTGACTGAGTCAAAAAATCGATGACTCGTGACTGACTGGAGTCAGTCACCGGCGATCGTGACTCGTGACTGAGTCATGACTCAGTCAACCCAAAAATGTGACTGCAGCAGGAATCGAATGTTCTGCAGTCATGTACAGCTAAATTGGCATTAAAATTGCTGTAGCGTAGGTTCGATCCCATCTGGGGTCAGCGCTGGAGCGATCGGCAGAGCGATTGCCAGCGCGCCATGGTACAGATCGCAGAGGGAATCGAACCGCCGATCCGTGACTCCTAAGGGCCCATTCAGTCACAGTCACGGCGGGCACGGTGACTTGACTGAGTCGACTGGAGCGGCGTGACTCGTGACTTGACTTGACTGAGTCAAAAAATCGTGACTCGTGACTGACTTGACTGAGTCAGCCCAGCACTGGTTCGAAACCTGCTCTTCGTCAGTTCGTGGAATCGGTCGCGCGCAACTGGGAAAGCACGCACCCAAGGCTTGGCTTGGGCCAAGCTGGGCGTTAAACAAATATGTAAAAGTATGAGCCTAATCGACGTTACCGATAATACGCTTTGTAACTTCAGTGCTGTAAATATGGTCAAACGGTGTCGAAATTTGTAGCATGATGTTCTTGGATAGATTATGCTTGTTATGTTGTGAGGAGGCAAGGCGGGACCAAGGCTGTATACAACAGGTACTTGGGGTCTCAACGTTAAATTACCTGTTGCCTGCGATAATCTACTATGACCAACAAGGTACCATAGGCCACAGTGCCAATCCTTAAGATGCCATGTGGGGTCAAATGCAGTTACAATTTCTTGGTTGGTTGGTTTCAATGGACCCATATGTTGTAAAAAAAGGTTTTCACTACATTTCCATGGCACATTTGTTGTTGCTAATGCAGCTGAAGAGAGCATACACACAGTAAAAGGATCCACCATGTGTTGTTCTTGGTTCTCATACCGGAATCCAAGGCTGACACAACCCTGGGCAGTTGCACGTAGGTGTAGAATGAGTAAGATGGTCGCAATTTGCACTTCTGGGCAGATGTTCTGTGGCAAATGAGGTCCTCAGTTTGTGTGAGGGCCCGCTACCGCCGGGTACGGCTGAGCTAGATCAACGAGCTGGGTGATCCAAAAACATGATGACGGTGTTGAAGATGTAATTGATAGGTTCACTTTGGACGAGGATATCAGATTCGAGGCCTTCACAATTAAAAAGTTCCCGTACTTTATGATATGGAAGTACCGGTTGTGACCTTTGGTGCCAAAAACAAAGTGGTGCCTCAAGTGCTATGCGTTGCATGAAGACGAAGGGTTCTATGTTGCCTTCTCGTGTTTGCGTAACGGGATTGTGAATGAGGAGGCTTTGTTGTTCTGTTGCGAAGGAGAAAAGAGAAGTTGAAAATTTATGCGCATCCCTTTCAAGAACATTGCGGAACAGAACGGGGTACAACAAGGAAAATATAAAATTCATTCACGTTTGCAAACTGCAATCCGAAAACAGTGCAAGCCTCAAAGCAAAGTTGCAGGGTCGCACAAATTATGAGGAGCCTGAAAGGGTGCTACCAAAAAAAAACGAAAATGGTGTCCGTCAACACTCGTACTAAGCAATGCGGAACTCATGCATCAAGAATACGCAGTGAAATCACCACGGAGAATAAGAAAGGGGGGGGATACTTTTCACGTCCGTGTTGGGCCTGTGTTAACACAACACATGAGGGAGTGGGGGGGTACTTTTCACTGCCTGTGTTGGGGCCGTGTTAACACGTCCAATAAGTGGTGTGTTGTGTTGTGTGTTGTGTTGTGTTGTGTTGTGTTGTGTTGTATTGTGTTTAGGATTGCAACGTAAGTTACAAACGTAAGTTACGACGTAAGTTACGGCCGTAAATTACGTAAGTTACGGCGATCATAAATTACGGGCCGTAAGTTACGCCCCGCCCGAATTTTTCGCCACCCCTTCTCCATAGGCCTCTTTTCACACACATGAAGGACCGATTCTAACCAAAGGGGGGGGTGGGGGGGGGGGGGGTCATCACCTCACTGCGGTGGCTTCCCCACGGCTGGCCAAATATTTGTCACAAGGTGTCATGAGGAAAAACATTGAGTTTTGCGGCTTCTAGCCACGGCCGGACCAAATATTTGTCACAAGGTGTCATGAAGAAGTGTGGAAAAACATTTCGTATTGTCTATGGGACACAATGTGTTTGATCGGACTTTTTTGCATGGCAATTGGTATGCTTTTGCTTGCTTGTTCCAGCACAATCGAAACAAATTTTTCAAGAAGTTTCATCGCTATGTGCCTTTGAGTTGCATCATGCATGTTGCAACATGGGACATCACACTGTACACATTTTTGAACAAATCGAACAAAATTTTTTTCCAAGATCTTGCATGAGTAGTTCATTTCCGTTTTGTTGCATATTTAGTGGGTTCGCTGTCAAACAATTTTTTTCCAACAAGTCCACGGTACCCATTAGTATCCATTGCCATATTGCATGTTTGCTTTAAATTGCATGTCACTTTTACGCAACGGGCGCCCTGCCCACAGCAGGGGCCTGCCAAAGCAAGCACCCGGCACCGAACGGTATAAACAATCTCAACCAAGTACTGCAGCCAAAAGCTGGACGCTGATCCCGCTGTCTTTGGGTACGGTTTCCATGCAAATAAGGTGAAGAGTATTGCGTTGTGCTCACCCATTGCCTGTGCATGCATCTGTTGTATGTCCCCTGCATGAAGTGGTGATGAATTGGGTTGTGCTTGCCCTTTGGGTGTGCCCACGGGTTGCAGAAATGGTGCCTTCTTGTGGGTTCCTGAAAATTTCTACTAGCCGCGGCTAGCCGCGGCTAGAGGGGGGGGGGGCGGGGGGGGGGGGTCACCGGTCACCTCAGAACCTCCAGCCGCGGCCAGCCGCGGTTAGAATCTGGCCGAAGACTAAAGGGGCTATTTGGGATGAATACACCATTGTTGAGTTCAAAGATGATGGGAAAACACCCAAAACGGTTCAATGCAAGCACCCTGGTCGTGACTACCGCAAGGCTGCGAACCAAAACCGGATGCTTCAACATTGGAGGGACAAACACACTCAACCTGAGGAGGTCGAAGATGCCCTACCCGTGGATACTCCTCTAGATACTCCTGAGGACGTTGAAGTAGGTGCCGAAGTATGTGATGCAACGCAAGCGTTGTGGACACCACCACGGGCAACGAATCGGGATCGGTTGGGTTTCCGGAAGCTCGCCCGTGACACGTTCATCCGCTACAACCACAGCGCTCTTTCGAAGCGGTAGGTGAAACCCACAACCAATGAACTCAGATTGCGATTTGTCTCCCCTCTTGCACACTTGGGAAGGTGGAAGGTTGTGGCTCGCCCATGGGGGCCCCACAAAAGTTGCCAACAACTCCCCCACCCCTCACCCCCCCTACAAAAGCGGGAAAAGTACAATTTTTGGCAAAATTACATGCTTTTGGCGTAAAACCTTGGTCCGGACCATAAATTACGTAATTTTTGTAAGTTACGGCGTAAGTTACGGCGTAAGTTACGGCCCGTAATTTAAAAACCTTAAATTACCGTAATTTATCAATCCTAGTTGTGTTGTGTTGTGTTGTGTTGTGTTGTGTTGTGTTGCGTTGTGTTGTGTTGTGTTGTGTTATTCCTTGTTTTGTTTTGGTTTTTTTTGTTTGTGTCATTTTGTGTTGTGTTCTTCTTCTTTGATTTCTTGTGTTGTGTTGTGTTCTGTTGTGTTCTGTTGTCTTGTCTTGTCTTGTCTTGTCTTGTCTTGTCTTGTCTTGTCTTGTCTTGTGGTATTCCTTGTGTTGTTTTTGTTTTTTTCGTTTTGTCATTTTGTGTTGTGCTGGTGCTGAGCGTGCCCTTCCTTGTGAGTTGGCTTGTTTTTTTTTGTTTGTTTTGTGTTGTGGTGTGTTGTGGTGTGTTGCAATGTGTTGTGATGTGATGTGTTGGGTTGGGTTGGGTTGGGTTGGGTTGGGTTGGGTTATTCCTTGTTTTGTTTTTTTCTTGTTTTGTGTTGTGGTCTAGTGTTGTGTTGCATTGTTTTGTGTTGTGCAACACAACTCGTGTTTTGAGCTTGCTCAAAACGCTAGTTTAACTAAATACATCTTCATTAGGCATTTGTCCGTTTGTTCGTGAGGCAAGCATTACAAGTGTTGGAGCAGCCTTTGTTTCGTGCATGCCCTAGGGTTAAACATTGTGTTGTGTTGTGTTGTGTTGTGTCGTGTTGTGTTGTCTTTTATTTTTTGGGGTGCCATTCCAGTTTGAGCGCGTTGTGGTGTTGTGTTGTGTTGTGTTGTGTTGTCATGTCGGTCTGCTTCAATCCATCACCAACAATGGTGTGAAGAGATGCCCTCACACGCATGTGTTGCATGGTGCATACAATTCCCAGTTTGCGGTATGCCGCTAGGTTCATGCCTCCGCTTTGAGAATCGGTCTGCTTCAATCCATCACCAACAATGGTGTGAAGAGATGTTGTCACACGCATGTGTTGCATGGTGCATACAGTTCCCAATTTGCGTCATGCCGCTGGGTCCACACAACATTGTCTCGTCTAGTGGAAGTAGCGCTCTTCTAATCCCATTTCATTTTAACAACTTCAGGGCAAGTGCCGGCGGTGGTGCCTCAATTCTGAGTGTAAAGGCGGGCTACCCTGCATACGTGTTGGAGTTTGTGTATCAAAAATATCTCAACGGGTGCCGTATTGTCACAGAGCGATGCACGTACATGAAACCCAACTGAGTGATGTTGTGGCTTGTTGCGCACCTAAAACAATATCCTAGGGTTCTAGCAGTTCAAGTGTTTCACACGTCAATGCAAGTCCCAAACATTCCAATAGCAAACAAGGAAAAGGCAAGTCTTAGGTTAGGCAAGACTCATGACAAGGAGCTGCGCCAGACAAGGGGGGGGGGGTTTCGGCCGGCTAGCGCCAGCTAGCTAGCCAGCCACCTAGCCAGCCACCTAGCCAACCACCATTGCTTTGTACATGCATGTTTGCCTCACCGCCCTTGCTCTCAAGATCTCAAGATGATGTCACCGATCCATGGAGTGTGTGGTAAAATTGTGTGGTGAAACAAAACAGTTCCTTTTGCAAATGTGGTGCATGATGACATGCCTGTTTCCCATGACAAGTATCAAGGTTACTATGTTCTGACCCAAAAGGTGTATATGACTTTGTGTTGGGTTACATGTCGCGGAATGAGGAGTTGGAGACGTAAGTGTTCTTTGGAAAGGTGCCTTGGGGTATATATTGCAATATGGATGGTATATATTTCAGATTGAGGACAGTTGTGTACTCTGAGGTTTACATCGGTAACAACAACATTTGCAGTTGAATGCGGTGATTCTATGTTTTGTGTTTTTGGTGTTTATGGGAGGTTCCGAAAGCAAGGCAACTTGGAGTATGAGGTAAGGGTGTTCTTGAAAGGTGGCCGACCCCCCCCACCCTTGCAAACCCATCCCCATACCCATACCATGCGTGAGAAGAGGCAGTACAATGGTGCACTACGTATTTTGGCTGTTTTCCGGGGGCGCGCCAGCCAGCCAGCCAGCCAGGGGGGGGGGGGTTCCAAAGCCTCCGTGCCACCCAGCCGCGGCTAGGCGCAGCTCCCAAGCAGGGTACGCTACCGTTTGGGCACATGACACCTGTAGATCCCACAGCACAAGCAGGTGAGCGTGTCATGTGGCAATTTGAGGCCTCCGTGAAGGTGAGGTTTGAAAGTATTTTTGCTTGGCCCCTTGAGCACACTCGTCAGGGACCCTATTTGGTGCACACACTCTTGTTCAGACCCTACCATGAGCAATATTGTTATTGCCTAAGGAGTTGGTGCCTGCGTGCATTGCTGAACTAGTTGTCATAAGTGCATAAGTGGTCCAGCAATTGTTGCACTACCTTTGCATGTCTCCATTGCTTATATCCACAACACAATACAACACAACACAACACCACGCAACATAACACAACACAGCACAACACAACACAACACAACACAACACAACACAGCACAACACAACACAACAACACAGCACAACACAACGCAACACAACACAACACAAAATTGTCGGCTTCTTGTGTTGCCATGGGGTGGAAAAAGGGGGGGGGGTACTTTTCACCTCCGTGTTGGGCCTGTGTTAACACAACACAGGAGGGGTGGGGGGTTACTTTCCACCTCTGTGTTGGCCGGCCGTGTTAACACGCCTAATGCCCCACATACCACACGGCACCCTTCCTTTCGTGCATGTCACCCAATGCAGCTTGCATGATTGCCTCACAGTACACACGTTGCAAAACGATAGCATGCATAGCAAGGGTGGAACAACCCTTCAAAACTGAGTTCCAAAGCAGCGGGGTTTTTTGCAAGACCAACATAAATTGAACGAGGGGGAAGGGGAGTGCGGCCCGGAACGCTGTGTCAGTACCGCGATGGATCCCAGCTCCAACCCGCCAAACAGGTCGCTTCAGCATGCGCCCGCATCTCCTCGTTGCCACCCTGTGCCTCCTGCTGCCACTTCCCCCGGCGGCCGCCGACCTCCTGCCGTCAAGCCTCAACAAGAACGTCTCGCTGCTCCAAAACATCAGCGGGTTTCCTGACTGCGTCCGCATCCACCCTGACCGCCCCCTGAGAGGCAGCAACGCGGAAAAGGACTTGTCCTGCGCCCCGAGGCCATCGACCAACGCCACCGCAATCAAGGTTGCCTGCGTTGGGGACTCCATCACGGCCGGCGCGAGAGCCTCCGGGCCCGAGCACGTGTACCCCGCACAGCTGCAACGCATGCTCGACGCTAAGTACGGCCGGGACGCGTACAGCGTCACGAATCTCGGCGCGTCCGGGGCCACGCTGATGAAGCGGGGCAACTCGCCGTTTTGGCACCGCCCGCAGTTCGCAGCCCTCGTGCGGCAGGACTGGGACGTCGTGGCCATCATGCTCGGCACCAACGACGCGAAGGACCGCGGCGACCGCGGCCCCCCCAACTGGCCGCACGACTGTGCGGCCACCGCCCGCGCGTCGTTGGCGGGCTGCTCCTTCGCGGCAGACTACAAGGCCTTGATCGACGTCGTCCGGAACTTCGGGACGACCCCCGCCGGCCCCAAGATCTACCTGCTCATCCCGCCGCCGCTGATGAAGAACGGCTCCATCGGCGCCAACCAAACGGTGATCAACTCCCTATACCCGCGCCTGGTCCCCCTCATTGCCAAGGCCCATGACGCGGTGGCTGGCACCATCGACGTGTTCAAGGGCATGGGGGGCGTCACAGACTGGTCGGCGCAGTTCCCGAGGAAGGGGTGCGCCAGGCACAACTCCACGTGGGCCCCGTGCCAGTGGTGGTGCGACCAGCAGAGCTGTGACCAGTGCCACCCGAACAATGCGGGGTACCATCAACTCGCCTCGGTGGTTTTCAGTGAGCTGCCGTGGTGACGGTCAGACAGAACCGTTTGGGCGTCGGGCCGTGGCGACTGTCCCCAAACCGCGCTTCGGCACCTTGACAAAGCGCAAGCTGTGCAATCCTTAGTGTATCGTATGAGAGAACGAGCACACCGCGACCCCCTAAGGGGCACCTTCGTTCCATGGAGCGAGCACCAGCACAACAACACACCAGCACAACAACAGTGACCCGAGTGCACCAGCGGCAGAGCCGAAGGAGAAAGAGGGAGCGGCTGAACTTGCACTAGCTGGCTGGGCAGCGGCCAACCCCCTCATATTATTTCACTGAGGACGTGACTAAGGACGCCCTATGCGCCGGCGGTTACCCGCCAACCGCCGTCGGGTCCCGGCAACTGACAGCCATTCACAGCCAACAATTCGTTCGCGCTGCGCCGACTGCAACCAACTGCTGTCAGTTGAATGCCACGTGTTGTCAGGCAGTGGCAGGGGCTGCTTGCTGCCGACCGCGACGTGTTGTTTTTGGTTTCGTTGCGGCCGGTCCTGGACGAGCCCATGACTGAGGACGCACGCCATGCACGAAGTTGCCCCCACCTCTTGGAGTTGTGGGAGGGGGGCAGGGGGTCGCGAAGGCAAGGCTACACTTGAGTTGCAACCCCCCCCTTCAGTGCGTCAGCCCAATTGCCCTCCAACCCTTCTGTAACCGCCAGCGTGGCTAGTGCAGCCCCTTCGCAGCCGCCCACAACCACTCTTGCAGCCGCTATAGGGGCGACTTACTGTCGCAATCCGTGTCGTCAGGTGGGGGCGGAGTACATGGGGAGGCCATGCAGCACGCGCCCGGAAGAAACAGAGGGGCAGGTGGAGAAACACGGGTTTGCCATGAGGAGGGCTCAGCGGGTGCCAAGGGAAAGGGGCAAGGACTCGCCTGAAGATCCCCCCCCCAACGTCGAACACGGCGGTTGTCCACACCCGCATCAGTGACCGCCAAACCCGCCTTGTAACCGCTTTTCTAACTGCCCGTGCACAAGCCCTTGGAGCCCCTTTCGCTCCAAGACTCCCTGGACAATCTAGCCAGGGAGGAAGGCCCCGGAGGCATACCCTCGGGGGAGGCAGGGGTGGGATCAGCGTCATTATTTTGGTGGGTGGATGGGTGGGTGAGGGGTGGGTGGGGCCTTGTTGGGGGAATTCCACATTACGAGGTCCCTGGAAAAGGGTAGTTTGGGGCCAGCAATGGCCTGCCTAAACATTAGGCCGCAAAGCTGCCCCAAGGACAATTTTTTTTTGAAATAAATGCCTCAAAATGGGGGCGTTGTTGGTCCACCGGCTTTTGTGACTCGAAATTTCGTCACTCAAGGGGGACTCTAGGGGCATGACCCCTCCCCTCCCCATCTCCCGCCGGGGCGCACATTTTAAAGTCACGGGGATTCCCCCCCGAGTAGCGGGGAACAGCTGGGGCACCAGGGACCCGGTCCGGCCGGCACGTTGCACCAAGACACAGCCATCCTTTTTTCTCCAACAAATCAGGTGCCCCCCCCCCTCCCATGGGGGGGACTGTCACTTGGCCTAAAAAGCATAGGAAACACTGGGCACCAAAGGCGCCGAGGAAAATTTTTCTTTGGGTTACACTGGTACTGGGGTTGGGGGGGACCGTCACTTGGTGACCCCCCCCCCATGACCCCAGGGGGGGACCGGCCTGACATTAGGGGGGGGATTACAAGGGGGCGGGGGGTCAGCACACCACAACAACAGGTGGCGGAGAACAAAGGTCACACACGCAACAGCAGATGGCAGATTAGGAGCACGCCCGTACACTGATCCTCCTCCTCCTCCGAGACGCTCCGTCCGAACATCGCGGCCGCAAATGATTCAGCTTTGCTGAGTTATTTTGTGGTGGTTTTCGCAGGATTTTGCCCTCGTTGGCCTGTGTCCCAGTGCGTTTTCAGAACCGCTCATGACTGATGCAGCAAAGGCTGGCTCCACCATGCCCCCCTGTGGGATGGACCCATGGATTTGACAGGGCCGGGGACGTGCACACTCCAAACACCGGAACCATGTCTGCCTTCTGACGGCGCCGTACATCCGCGCCCCAACTGTGTGTGCCCCTGGTATGTGAGACAGGGCGCGTCTTGCGCACGGCCGTCAGAATGCGTCATCGGGGCACTTGGGCACAACCGCCTCTATTGCCATTTGCGTACCCTCGCCACCGACCCACAACACAGCGAGTGGGAGGCCCAACGGGTGGAGGCTGGTCATCCAAATCACAACGGAATCACTGAAACAGCGTCGCACACAACACCGGGCGTCTTGGCCGACATCTGCCGAAGTACCGCATTGAATGAGGTGCTCAATCCCTTTGGCAGCCACACCCTCCGTGTCTTGGAGAGGCCGCACCAGGGCCAGAAGCGCGCGATGGTTGTCACCCGCCAGATTCCCTCTGGCATTCGTCGCAGCGCAGCAAAGTCACACTCCTGTATCAGTTTGGGACCTGGGCGGGGGAAGACGTATGGCTGCTTTTGGAGAGGTTTAGCGGGGCTCGTCCTCTTTGGGCCCGAACACAACCCCTGTGCCCTGCGTACTACTGGGTGGGTGCAACATTGTACGGCGAAGGGGGGGGGGGGGCTTGGAGCCCTTGGTGAAGGGGCTAGCCCCGCCCCTGCCCCTGCCCCTGCCCCTGCTCCCCCTGCCTGGACACACCAAAGCATTGTACCAATGGCCAAACAAATGATCGGTACCTATGCCCAAACTGAACATCACATCCTGTCTTTTGCTGGTCCCATAAGAAGCAACGGCAATCAATCTCAAGATCATGAACAGCGCTGCCCAACGCAAACCATAGCGACCCGGCAGTGCAGACCACTTCACTGTGCCGAAATCAGGTGTCGCCCAGGTCAACCGTATTCTTGACAGCCACACCACACATGCCAGTGCTAGGCCAGCTTGTTGCAAAGCCTGTGCACAGGACCCCGCCAGGGCATCCACAGCAGACCTTGTTTTGCACAGAGGTGCATCCACTGGACACAACGGGCACATCATGATGATGATGATGACAAAGGATCAAGCGCGCAGACAGCACCGGCACTGCTGCGTGGACTCAGGGACATGCTCTTTGTGAATTGGATGCTGGGAGCCTGGCCCCGTCAGGACGACCAAACACAATCGGGCAGTTGTGACACCCCAACTGCCGAGTCATCATCCACATGCCGCAATAGCTGGGCCCCCGGACAAGTTGTGTGCACGTCACTGGGTGCCCCCCTCTGGAACAGGGGACTGACCTGTGCATACCGAGAACCACGCTACTGAAACTGAGCAGAAAGGCAGCAATCTCTGGAGGTGTAGGTGAAGATGGACGCTTTTCTACGCCCCTCGTCGCACCCTTCCACTGCTGCCAAACTCGGCAAGGTTGCTGCCAAAACCTCTGCAAAGGTCGTTGCCAAGCCTGCAGCCAACCTTGTGGTTGGGGGTCCCGTTCCCCAGTGGCCTAAGTTGAACATTTCCGGGTTAACAATTCTCCCCAACGGATAGCGGCGCATTGAGCCCGTTTCTCAGGAGATCAGGATATCCCTTGGGACATGCCACTTGACATGCTGCACCTTTGCTCTGTGCATGTGCTCTTTTTATCATCACGGGGGTAACGGTCCGGCCACATGCACCCCCCCCCCCAACACAAGCTGCAAGGATGGCTCTTCAATACATCTCTGGACCCTGGTGACTGCAGATATTCTGCATCACACATTATACATTATACATGGAACACGCAACCGACAAACCACTGCTTGTACATACCACTACTGTCGCAAGTGAAGCATGTTCAGCTCTTCAAGGTTAGACCCGCCAGAAAAGGTGGCACACGGAGCCCATTTCAGAACAGAAATGATCACACACGGTAACATGCTCTTTTATGGTCATTTTATGCATGCTATGCCCTTGTTTTGCGCAGGTCTTGTTGTGTCCCGCACGTTCTTGCAACTCCCGCGGCGCGGGACAAGGGAACCACCGTTGCGCGCCAGCGATTGGATACCAAAGACGGGGGTATTGTATGTTAGCGAACATTTTTGAAGTTGCAAACATCCTTCATTTGTCCCGGCTTGGTCCCAGCGAGCTATCAAGGACATAGAATGAGGTTCTATGAACACCCCTGGGCCAAGGCAGTGACAAGTCAAGAATGATTTTAATCTGACGTGGCAGGGCCACTTGCTCAGACTTTTAGGTAGGTACCCCCTCATGCTCACAGCTCTCGGCACCTATTCACATTCAGTTCATGAGATACGCTCTTCAATCTGCAAACCTTCCTTGCTTTTTTTGGGGGGGGGGGTATCTTCATCCAGTTCAGACTTCTGCCTCCCTCGCATTGAATATTTGAGAACGTGGAACATCAGGAGGTCTGGGGAGGACTTGGAAGCAAACAGGATGACTGTGTGCGTGTAAAGGGGATGCCTTCACATATGTGCATGCAGTGCAAATTTTTCATGCAACCACAAGTACCGGACGCTATTACAAGCAGGCTTCGTTTATAAGAGCTATTTTGCAAGGGGGGGCGGGGGGTCTGGGTGGGTGGGTCTTCAGCCGGGTGGGTGGGTCTAAAGCTCTGGACCCCCCCCCCTCTTATAATTCTGAGGGTTTCCTGGGTTGGGCTCCACACCTTCTTTCTTTGGTCACAGGAGCCTTGTCTGGCTGTTTGCTGGTGCCCCTTTCTGTTGTGTCGTTGTGCAGGTGGCAGGTGTGCAGGTGGCAATTTTTCACATGGCGGAATTTTTTTTGATAGCATGTTAAACCTGTGGACCCTTTGTTGCACAGTGCTGTCATAGCTGGTTGGTAGCCCAGTTGTCAAGGAACTTAACTGCAGTTCCAAAGATCCCTGGTTCAAACCATGGTGTTGTGAAGTTTTTGGTGTGTCACCCTTTGGGGATGCCTAACCCGGGAGAGCGCCTTGGCTTCAATTGGGTTTACAAAAAATGCTCCCCACAGAATTATAAGAGGGGGGGGGTCTGGGTGGGTCCAAAGTTGGGTGGGTGGGTCCAAAGTTGGGTGGGTGGGTCCAAAGTTGGGTGGGTGGGTCTTGTCCAAAATACCCCCCCCCCTCTTATAAACGAAGCCTGATTACAAGCCTCAATCTGCTCTGGGTGTGGACTGGAACCCCACCCCCTTTGAAATTGATTTCTCTGATCTTGAAGATGCAAATAGTACAATTGACTCATCCATCTCATCAGTTGAGCCCGCACAGATTGATTCGCCAGTGGATTATCTGACACACTCGTCGCTTGATGCCAGGAGTCTGAGCTCTGATGAGTTCAGCACACAAGGATTCAGTAACAGCTCAACATGCAAGAGGCGTTAGCCAACTGTCAGTTCCTGCCCTCTCTCTCTCTTACCTCCTAATCACCCTCACCTTGGGTCACCGGCTGGTTGGCCAACGGGGAGCCACTGTAAGCAAGGGCCGAAAATGATTGGGCCGCGACGGAGGACCTCGTCGACGTCACCGCAAAGGCGGAGAGCGCTGCCATGGCATGCATCGCCGTGGCGCATTGCCTACGGCACTTGGAGGCGGGAAAGGGGAAGGGTGTGGGTCAAGTGCCTCTGCATCCCACAAGCCCAACACAGACACCCGACATACACCACTGCAACACGAAGGGGAGCTGTGCAGGCCCCTCGTGCATTGGAGAAGCCCTGAGGGGGCAGAAAGAGCATCAGACGGCACTGCTTCAGGAGCAGTATGCAAGCTCGGCCACTGATATCCCTTGTTATGTTGTGGGCGGGCTGGAAAAACCAACAAGTGGCCAAAATCCATGTGGATGCCCCCCCCCCCCCCCTCCCTTCCCCCCGCTGGCCCTGTGTCAGGTGTGGGCCCATGCCGTGGCCGGTTAGGCAGGGGGCCAATGGGAGTGAGCCTAGGGTGGAAGTCCGCATGGGGTCCAGCCTGGCAATGTGGCCCAGCTGGGTATGGGCAGAGGTTGCGGCAGCGGTGTCCCAGGGTTCACGACTTTTTGGGGCAAGGAATCTGGGTGTGTGGGGGAGCCACAAACGCAGGCACACAGTCTCCCCAGAACGGGCAGGGGGAAGGGGACTAAAAGAGTTGATGGAGGCCGTAAGCCGACTAGGGGGATCAAGCGTAGCAGAGCACAAATGGTATGGGCAATGGTGGAGGGGATGGGTGAGGCAATGGGGGCACACCGTGCGCTGTGCAAAAAGTCAGCTGTTTTCCACCACCGGTAGCTACGGGTCCCGGGGTCCTGAGTTCTGCACCCTACAGCCCCTGCAGGCACACCAGGGATTTGTTTTTTTAGTCTGATGCTTGCCACCGGTCCCGGGGTCCATGCTTCTGTAGGTGGCATCGTAATAATTGGCGCTGTGCACGCGCTGTGCGAAAACGCCTCCAATGAGCGAGTTGGAAGGGGCCAGGGAGGGTGTACACGATATATGTTGGTGAAAATCAAAGATGACGGGGATAGCGAGGAGGATGAAGAGGGGCACTACTCGAAGTCCGAGGAAGAGGGGGAAACCACACACCAAATTGCGGTATGGGTTAGGGTTAGGGTGGGAGGAACGGGGCGAGTGCAGGTCACTTCCAATTTATGGGCAAAGTTGGGCCCCACTAACCCGCCGAGGGCCTACAAACGCCCCCCCCCCCCCCCTCAAAAGCAGAAGGGCCCACCCTAACCTCACAGCACACCATGGGCTTTATGCTTGACTCGATGTGGGTGACGGCCTGGGGATTGAAGCAAATGTGGCGGGTGGCTAAATCAAACATTTTTCGAAAATAGAAAACATGCAGGGCTATGTTGGACACCGTGCCCCCTGAAGACCCCCTGTGCTGGCCTGCCCGCCCATGGTCAGTGAGCTGGGGAGAATGGGGCTGGGGCGCGGAGCAGAAGGATGTGTAGGGCAAAGCTGAATTGCCAGAACGCATTCTGGAGTACTGAGCTTCCCCGTGAGCGGGGGACCGATTCGTGGTCAAGGGGGTCGAGATGGGGGGGATGAGGTACCTGCGACTGCCATTTGGGTGGTCGCACAGCCCGGTCATTTGCTAGACCCTGATGAAAGCCATTGTAAGCTGGGTGGTGCAATATATGTGAGGGTTTCATTGGGTGTACATCGACAATGTATTGATTGCGGCAACAAGCAAAGCGGTACTGCAGCACACGGTGGCGCAGGCCAAAGAGCGGCTGGAGAGGGCAGCATTCGTCGTGGGAGCCCAAAGTGAGCGTGACCGAACTGAGCGCATCGTGTTCAGAGGCAAGAACATTGACACGAGAAAGGGTTAATACACCGGGAACACCGTGGGAGGGGTGGTGGGGGCTTTCAAGATGTGAACACGGAAGCTCACAGCCAAAAGCCTCAGCCGGCTACTACAGGGGGGGGGGGGGGTTTGGAGCCAAGTCAAATTGGCGTGGAAAATTTGGCGTTTGGCCGCCAAATTTACCGCGCGAAATCCAGGGGTCAAGTCAAAATTTTGCTTCCGCAGCCTTCGGCATAAGAGGATTTACGCTTGTTTTCTGGGAGTGTCCGCCAAATTTACCACTCGGAATCCAGGGGCTTCCGCCAAATTTCCCACAGCCAAATTAACCACAGCCAATTTGATTTGGCACCACCCCCCTGTAGGATGGCTGTGCTGGCTGGGACACCCCCATGGAGGGCTGGGGGCATTTCTCGAGGGAGTGTCCAAGTGCATTTGGGAGGGAAAGGGATACCTCATGGGGGCAGTGGCAAAAGGGATAGCAACGGTGCTGCTGTTCTCCATGCCGCCGGAGCGGGCGCAAGAGGGACATATGCTGGCGGCGAAGGGGTGGCAAGTGGTATTTTGTGTACATATAGCGGGACAACAGCCCCCATGACAATGACGAACTGTGCTTTGGTGCGTTTTTTTGCTGCTCTTGGAGGCCGCTGTTCATTGGTGGTTTCTTATTCATGGTTCATCATCATTTACAAGATGGAGTCCAGCAACAAACGTGCACATCTCAAAAGAATGCTTTCCTCGAGCGGTTTCATTCAAGGCTCAGAGAGGTTGGATATGAGGCTCCTACACAATATATTCCTAGAAGTGCACCTTTGTAACATACCACTGGGCGTTAATGTAGCCGAGGACGCTGCATTTCCCCATCGTGTCGATGAATATCTACTCAGCAAGGCAACATTATTGCGTCTAAATTTGGACAACGAAAATAATGCGTAACATATTAGTAGTTGATGCTTGGTTAATTCAGCATAAGTCCGGCAGGCATACATAGTCTTTTGTTCAATCCCGCAAATGTTACCGTAACACGCACATTTTGCCCTCAATGTTAGCACACTAGCTAAGCCACGTGTCGGCGTTGCGGAGCTCAGGCGCTATGCCCTTTCAGTATGGGGCTGGAGCAGGGCCCAGCATGCGTGTGGGAGGATGCAGCGGGGGATTGTATCGGTTCTGGGTTCGCTCTTGTCTGGACTCACTGTATCATTGTGTGCAGCGGATTCTCTTTTATCCAATTCCAGTCTGTCAAAGCACTGCAGTGAGCGAACCCCCTGAACAAGTTGTGAAATGGATCAAGAGTTTCTGGGCTTTGTGAACAAGTTCTCTGAGAATGCAGAGCGGGCGGCTGCGCAGGCCCGCGAGACGCTGGCCATCCTGGACACCCGCGGCGGCTTTGCGGGGCGATCCGGGGAGGTGCAGTCATACGGCTCCGAGGCCCTGATCTCCAAGAAGGAGGACGTGCTGAGCAAATGGATGAAGTCCGTGAAGGGCACCGTGAGCGGCAACACCCTCTTCGGCAACGACACCAGCACCCCGACCCGGTACTCAGAGCTGTTCGACGCCCTCGTCGCAACCCTGGCCTCCACTGCAGACCCACCCAACGACGCCGAGCTCATCTCCTACTGCACGCGGCTGATGCCCCGCGACGCAAAAACGTGCACCGACGAGGTCTGTTTGACGCGCACCACCACGCCTGCCGGACAAGACCCGTGCTGATGCCTGACGTTCTGTTTTCTGTTTCAGACACAGGGTGTGTCTTCAGATTTAACCAGGTTTGGCATAGAGAATAAAGATGCATTCATGCCACGATTGTCCCACAGCTCAGTGTGGTAGCGGACATGACACGTCGTTAGGGTAAGCTAAATCTGAAACCATGAAATGCAGCCGGGACTGCCACGCCCGTAGGCATCCCAAGGTGCTACTGGAGCACATAGCACTGGACTGCGCTGATTCCTGATTCCGAGAAGTCTCTCGAGTACCTTCTGGTAGGAGGGCTTTGCCAGCTTGCCAGGGTCTGAACCAAAAAAAAAGAATAAAGATGCTGTACTGCATGCACACTGCGAAGCCTACGGGCGTGGCAGTCTCCCACTGCATAACCTGGTTTCAGACTCAGCAAATCCTCACTACGTGTCAGATCACAGCCACCACAGTCATTTGTGGGATCATCGTAGCACTGGAAAGCTCTGAACCTTGATTCCGAGAGGTTATGTCGAGTACTGTGAAGTGAGCAGGCTACGCCAGCTCATCTTGGTCTGACCCCAAAAAAAAAGAATAAAGATGCTGCACTGTGGAGTGCATTACCTCTGGTGTGTATTCGTCTCTTTTTTTAATTAGGTCACACCCCCCCTCTGATATAAACCAAGCCTGACTGCGTGGTATGCTCGCCGTACGCAGTCAGTGTGGTGTTCGTAGGTGGTGCGGCAGACCCTGCAGGCCATGCTGCTGTTCGAGGAGGCCGCCGTCAACGTCCTGCAGCAGGTCATGGGCGAGGCGCAGTCGGGCGAGTTCAAACTCGAGCTGGAGTCGCACATCAGCCGCGTGCTGCTGCGCGCGGAGGACTGCATGAAGAAGGCCCGCAAGCGCGCGGGCTCCGCTGCGGAGGGTGCGGCGGGTGTGTACATGACCCTGGCCGACGCGCGCGCGGCCTTCGGCGACGCGCGCGAGACGCTGTTGGAGGCCTTGGACAACGTCCGGGCGCTCATCCCGCGGGCCGTGCCGTTCCAGGGCGCGGACGACCTGGAGGCGCTCAAGAAGATGATCGCGAACGCGAAGGAGATGGAGCAGGTGGCGGAGCGCCTGCGCTGCCTGTCCAGCCGAGCCGAGGCGGGGTCGGACAACGACCGGTTGAACCGGGAGCGCAAGAAGCAGGTAGTCCCATGTGTGCGTGCGTGCGTGCGTGCGTGCGTGCGTGCGTGCGTGCGTGCGTGCGTGCGCGTGTGCGTGCGTGTGTGCGTGCGTGCGTGCGTGCGTGCGTGCGTGCGTGCTGTGCTGTGCTATGCCTGCGGTTGGGTCCGCACCAATATGGAGGGCAACGTGCCGGTTCCGGTATTATACAGGTGGGCTACGTCCTGGTACCTCTGTGCCACATGCACTGGGCGACTGGACCCCTGGTGCAGCAGCCTACCCCTCCAAAGGAGTGAGGGATGTCAGTGAGACGTCACACCAAGGGGCTCGCTGATGGAGAGGGATGACTTGGTTGTACTGAGCCCCGAGCACCAGTCGCCGAGTGTGTCCTGTCTGTGGGTTGCGTGTGTTGCTGCCCAATCCTCGTTTGCGCTGCAGTTTGCGCTGCCGGACCTGAAGATTGCTCTGGTAAATACTCCAAGTCTACACCCGCTGTTTGTATTGTGCTGCATGGTCCACTACAAGCGCGTGCGCCAAGGGACCGATTCCGGTCATGCCAGCAGCACCGCCGTTGCTCAGGGGCAGCCCCGCCCCGCCGCTGCCGCCCCCCAGGGGGAGTGGGTGGGTGTATCCGACGCCAGCGAAAAGTTTGTGTACCTGAAATTGTTCTGCAATTTCGGGCCCTTTGATAAATGACAGTTTATTTCCGAGGAAACATTTTTCTGAGGTTGGCGGGGGTGGGTCGGCCGGGCCGGGCAGGACCCCTAACGAACCCCCCCCCCCTCCCCTCCCCCCGGGTGGTCCGGAAGCAAGGGCCTGCCCCCGCGCACTCACCCGCCCCCTTCCTATGGGCCACTCCGCCGCCCCTGTGCACAGGACACGCGGCTGGCGCTGGTGGCGCTGCTGCGCATGAAGCACGACGAGGTGAGCGAGCGCTGGATGACGGCCATCTCCCAACGCGTCGCCGGGTACAAGGGCGGCGGCGGGGGCAGCCCCGCGTCCGCCGTCAGCACCGACATCAACAAGCGGCTGGTGGCCGCGATGATCGAGCGCATGCGACCCGGCGGCGACTCCGCGTCGCTGGTGTACAGCGCCCAGAAGCTCGTGGAGATGCGGTTCGAGACCATGAAGATCGAGAGCGTGCAGGCGGCGACCAAGCTGTTCGAGGACGTGGCGATGCAGCTGTACCACGAGGTCGAGGCGCGGGGCGGGGCAGGGCAGACGCAGGCGGGCGGGAGGTGGAGGTGGCGTAGGCGGGCGCCGCACTCTACTGCGGGGGGGCTGCCCCGTTGATAGATGACTCCAAATGATTGGCGCGGTGCGGGGGATCCTTGTGACTCGGTCACGGGGGGTGGGCAACGTTGTCAGGGAACAATGTCGCGGGGGGAAATTCGCCGTGAAGAAAGGCGGCGAAATTCTTCCCGGCGAAATTGTGGGGGTTGGGCCCGCCAGAGGCACCCACGCATACCCGGGGGGGGGGGTTGGCACAAGGCCTTGGTGGTTGGCTCTGTTGGCCTGTGGCGGCGCCTATTGGCCTCTCGCCTTTGAACCTTCTGCTACGACAAGCAGGCCTCCGCACTACTGGGGGCCTCTGCACCGCCGCGGGCATCCACCTGCCTGGGGGGGACTCCAGGATGCACCTTCTGCCCGTGGCGTCCTCCCCTTGCATACCGGGGGGGGGGGTTATGCAAGCTCGAATTTCTGCAATTCAAATTCTGTACGGAATTTTTGTACGCATGTTGTTCGGTGTTTTTGAGGAGTTGTGCGGTTATACGTTAGGCATTGCACCCACTGTTTCTCATGAGCAATCATTGGGAGCCATACATAATTTGTCCGCTTGTTTTCAAGAAGTGGCACAGATTTTGTCGCGCCAGAATTTGTAGATTCAGCCCCCGCACGGAATATCCCCCCCGCCCCAAAGTAAGGCGGTCGCAGTGCACGAGGCTGTGACATGCACTTCCGCTTTCAGGTGGCGTTCCTGATGGGATTGTGGCGGCACCTCTGTGCCCGCGTTGTGGCGATGTGTTGCGGTTGTGGGGTCTCTTCCTCATGCATTTTTGGTGTGTTTCATTGCAGTCATTGGAGCATATGGCACTTCGAGGTCTGGGGAGTTCAAGGGCGGCGGCATTGTCCCCTGGCGAATTGTTCACCCCCGACCCCCCAATATCCGGGGGTGCCCCCCGCCACAGGTTGGCACGGACGGCAGTGGTGTGCAGAGACTGAGTGGCTGCATTACAGTCGCCCCGAGTAATTCCGCACCCTCGACCAAGGGGGTCAAGGGAGTGTTCGTTGTTCGACCACTTTTGTGGAGAGGCCCGTTCCGAAATGTTGGCTCTTTGCATCCCGGCCCTTTGACCCAGCCTTCGACCTCCTGCACCTCTCTTCGGCTTGTCGACATGGAGCAAGACTCCCCACCCCCGATTTTCCCCATGTCACCGGCGCTGTCTGTGCCCCAGTGATGGAGATACAGTGTATCCCAAAAATGGTAATTACTGTATCCAACTGTATCCCAAGCTCCAGAAGTGTGTATCACATGTGTATCCCAGTTTTTCCCTTCATGGTTTTCATGTATCACATGTGTATCCCAAGGTTCCAAGTGTGTATCCTGTGTGTATCCCAAAAACGAAAAATGTGTATCCCGCGTTGACATGGATACACATTATCTCCAACTCTGCTGTGCCCCCCCCCCCCCCCTCGGACCCATCGGTGGAAGACGATGCGTCCACTACCCTCTCCTGCAGCACCGAGGGCCCCGGATGCTCCACCCCGGGAACCCGCGTGTGGTTGTGCGTCCTGAACTCCGCACGTCCAGTACTCGCTGGGGGTGTTCAATCCCAAGGCCCCCACACAAAGCCACGGTCGCTGCTCGGTAGACCGCCCTGTAATCCACCCACCCCAACCTGTGACCGTGCCCCTCGAGTATGACGGGTAGCATGGCCAAGTGGCGGGGGAGGGGGGAAAAGGTTTTGCGCGTGGGGGGTGGGGGGGTTGAGCCCCCAGAAGGAGGGCGGGACAGGGATGCATTACAAGGGAAGGGGGCTCAGAGCTGGCCCCAGAGGCGGTTAGACAGGCGGTTGGAGGAGGTTGCCGAAGCGGTTGGGGGCGGTTACTGTCGGGTACAAATGCCGTTGAGGCTGGCACTTGGCGTCAGGGGGACAGTGGCTGGGCATAGGCTGGGCGCCCTGGAGGGGGAGGGGGGTAACCTCCCCCCCTTTCAATGCATGCCCGGGGAGGGGGGGGTGTGGAAAAGGGGCGTACACGTTAGAGCCCCTGTGTAAAGACGGTCCATTGACTTGAAGATGGCTCAAAAATCGCGCAAACTGTTCTGACAGTTCTTTCCCCCGTGATCCATACCTCAAAAATGATCAGCGCGTCGTGGCGGTCGTTTTGAGGTAACGTACGTGGGGGTACCCCCGGACCCCCGTTCCGAGCCCCTCCCAGACCCTTTTGGGCTACCGGACGTTGAGCCCCCAAGGGAGCGCGCGGGGGGGGGGGGGCTGGAACAACATTCCCCTGCTGTCTTGTCCACTACAGTGAAAGGCGCCTATGACATGTCACTGAAGAGCTTTATTCTTCGACTTTTGCTTTGCACTTCTGCTTTGCTTTGAGCAGTGCCGGTCGTGCACACGCATCTGTTTCCCATAGCGGGACCTGGAAAGGGGCTCCAACGGCCCCTCCCCTGCGCAAACCACATCTCCCCGGACCGCAGGGCTATGCCAGAACACAGGCACAAGTCCCCAAATGCACGCCATGGCCCACGGGCCAGGCAGCTACCAAGCCCCCAACTCCGCACCCAACCCTGGCCCAGTTCGGGGAGGGCCGGGCCGCTGGGACGTGGGTGCGGCGGGACGGGAACCGAACGGCAGTGCACTGAAGGCCGCGAGGCAGGCGTGGCCGGGGGAAGAAGTCTCTTGTGGTTGTTTTGAAGGTGGCAGGGGGGGGGGGGGGCTACTTTCGGGGCCCCGCCTCCCCTTCAAAAGGGCCTCTGTGATGCGGCCCTTGCCGACCCTCCAACAGGGCCCACCAGGGGGCTCGGCTGCAACTGGTCGGGCACGGGCCGCCACTTTGCTCAACCGTCGACCGTACTGTCAAATGCCCGCTCGTGGGGTCCCCGAGGGCACCCTAGGGCATGGGGGAAATTGGGTTGCGCGGGGGGGGGGGGGGGAGGGGGGATCATTTGAGCCCCCCCAAAGGAGAGGGGGGGGGTCTGGGAAAGGGTCTCTTGTGAGACCAATCCCAAGAGGCTAGTGTAAAATCTCTGATGATGACTCACCAACTGTGTGGCGAAGCCCCCTCGCAGATTTTTTTTCGAAAAAAATTTCCCGCATGATACATCCCTCAAAATGATCAGCGCATCGTGGGGATCATTTTGAGTCATGTGTTTTGGGAGTCCCCCCCCCCCCCTGTATAAGCTACGCCCTTGTCCAAGCTACAGTAGGCGTAGGGACCGTATTAATTTGGTACTGTGGCGTAGCTTATACAAGGGGGTGCTCATTTTCAACTCCCTCCAAGTGAAAATCCACTCCCTCCTACTCAATTTCAACTCCCTCCTACTCATTTTCAACTCCCTGCTGCTCATTTTCAACTCCCTCCAAGTGAAAATCCACTCCCTCCTACTCAATTTCAACTCCCTCCTACTCAATTTCAACTCCCTCCTACCAACCTCCCCTGTCAGCCCGTTGGGGGTCCACGTCATGGGAGCCCAGAGGGGGGGGGGGGTCCGGGAAACAGGCCCGAACGACCCCCCCCCCCCCCCGCACGCAAGCCAATTTTCCCCAGCCCCAGCACCTTGGACGGCTTAGCGTTTGCACTGAGACCCTATCCGGGCCTCAAATTCGGACCCCCTGTTCAAGGGTCATGTCCAATGACCGGCGAGAACGTGGCCTCTTTTTCAGGTCGAGACGCAGGGGCACTACTCCAAGGAGCTGCTGCCACTGGTGCACGCGGACGACGCGGACGTGCGGTCCATGCTGACGGAGGTGGTGTTCCTGGCCAACAAGCTGATCATCAGTGAGTTCAACATCCGCCTGGCCCGCGACCAGGACCCACGCCTGCCCTCCTCTCTGCTTTGCAGGGAGGGCACACGGATGGACGGCGGGGCGGTGGCCAGCCGCACCAGCGAGCTGCTGATGGGGGCGGAGATTGCGGGGCAGTACCGCCTGGACAGGTACGCTCCATTTCCCCCCATTTCCCATAGGACTTTCTGACCCAGCCTAGCGCAATGGGATTTGGAGCTCTAGGGTAGCTAGGTCAATCACTCCAAGCCAGTTCGTCAGTATACTTGAGGGTGGCACGGTCGCTGACCCTGAGCCTGGCCTCGTCGATTTACTCACAGGTGGCAAGGTCATTGACGCCTAGCCCGTTTTCTACAATTTATTCCAGGGTGGCTCGGTTGATTGCACCGTCGCCCATTCAGTCAAACTTGTCTAGACAGAACAGGCCAACGAGAGCTAGGAAACTGTTTGACTAATCTGCAGCGTGCAGATTTTGCTGGCTACCGGACACACCTGCTTTTTTTTTTTGAATTAAAAAACCCCCTGTCCACTGCCATTCCTTCCCCTCGCAGATACATCATGGCGGGAGGGTTCGGCCATGGCTGGGGTGCAATGGACCTGCAGACCGGGAAGGAGGTGTTCGTCAAGACGTTCAAGAGCAAAGAGGAGTTCCCGCCGGGCGCCGACTCCGTCGTGGCCAAGATGGTGGAGGAGCTGGAGATCGCGGAGCGCATTGCCAAGGTGCAGCACCTCATGAACCACAAGAACGTCGTGGCCGTGCTCAAGGTGCCCCGCAACGCGCTCGTCAAGGTGCCCGCGACCGGGCAGCAGGGGGCCTGCTTCCACGGCATCGTCACGGAGTACTGCGACGGCGGGGAGCTGTTCAACTACATTGTCATCCCTAAGGAGTCCGGGGGGCTGCAGGGCTGCGCCTTCAACGAGCCGCAGGCCCGCTTCCTCTTCCGGCAGATCGTCGCCCTGCTGATGGCCCTGCACTACCCCCCGGAGGGGGAGCCGGCGTACTACCACGGCGACATCAAGGACCAGAACTTCGTGGTGGCCGGGTCCACCCTGAAGCTGATCGACTACGGGACGCTGTCGAAGGTGCGCTGCGGCTTGCGCGCGGCGGTAGGGCCCTTCTCTTTGGGGGAGTGTTAGCGCGCCGCACACGCGCGCCGGGCATCTGTTTTTGACCATTCCCCACCCCCGTGCCTGTTTTTGCCCCCCCCTCACCAAACAATCCGGACCTGCTCGCCGTGCCTAAGAATCCGGCCCCTCCTTTGCACCCGGTTTATGACGCTGGCAAGGGTTGTGGTTGGAAGTGGTGCCAGTGACATTTTGTGTTGTTGAATTCTCATATTTCGGCTTCTGCAAGGGGCCTTGCAGGGAAGGTTTGCGGTCCAGTGCGGTCTACTGGGGGGACTTCCCTACGTGAGGATAGACTTGGGGCTAGAGGTAGGCTACTGAATACAAAGGTGGCGCGCCCGGCGCATGCGCCGGGCGCGGGCCGGGCAAACATTCCCCCTTTGGGTGTCCCGGCACGTCTGGGAACGCCCCGAGGCCGTGCGTGTCTGAACGGCACGGGGCCCGCTCGTCGCGCTTTGTGCGCGCGACCGCCGTCGGTTACCGCGCCAAAAAGACTGACTGTATGACCGCCCGTTTTGTTTGTTTTTTTGGAGGGAGCACCCCGCGCCTCCCAAAGCGTTCATCGTGTCTGTAAACCCCCCTCCAAAAAAAACGTGCTGAGCGGGTTGGTCGCCCGCACCCCCCCCCCCTTCGATGCCGCGCTGTGTGCACGCAGGCCACCCTCTGCGAGCTGACGCGCAGTGGCAGTTCCCGCGCGCTGACAGCGCGTTTGTGCGGTGCGTATTGCACACCCCCGCTTGTGTTGTCCCTCCTCCCCCCCCTCCTCGTTGACGTTGTGCGCTGCTGCGCGAGTGCCATCCAGTGGCGCTTGGGAGGGGGCGGTGTTGAACAGGGCACGTCTGCCAAAGGTACCACCTGCCCCTTCGCTGCGCTCACGTCAATTACCGGGAAGGGAAAGTTTTTAGGGCAAAAAAGTTGGTGTGAACGAATGTGGAAGTCCTCCCTCCTCCCATACATTTCTTCAATTTTTCTGGATGCCATGTGCCAAAATGTGTGCACAGGAAATAACACCAACCATCCATAGCCCACCAGGCACGAGCATCAGCCGTCCAGAGCCCACTAGGAAGTAACAGCAAGCACACAGCACGGCATCGAGGGGGTGGCGCGGGCGACCAACCCGCTCAACACGTTTTTTTTTTGGGGAGGGGTGGTTACAGACACGATGAACGCTTTTGGAGGTGCGGGGTGCTCCCTAAAAAAGGGGGGGGGTCATACAGTCAGTCTTTTTGGCGCGGAAACCGACGGCGGTCGCACGCACAAAGAACGACGAGCAGACCAAATTCTTTATTGATTTCTCAGGAGGAGTGCCAAATCCTCCCCCCCCCCCCTCCCTCAAACCATCCCCCCGGTAGGTCTCACACCCCCCCCCCCCCAAAAGCAAACCAATCGTGCGTCTCGTGCCAGCGGCTCCACGCCACCTCCCCACGCCCGCCACCCCTCCGCCCCCCCCGCCGCCGCAGGTGTGCGACAACGTGGGCCCGGCCAAGCACATGACGCGCAGCCACCAGCAGCCCTTCCACACGAACTGCGAGTCGGTGGACCTGTGGGCGGCCGGCATCATCCTGCTGGACATGCTCCTGGTGTCCACCGTGGGGCAGATGTTCAAGGTCTCCATGGGCCAGAACCGCGGCGTGACCATGCTCAAGGTATGGCATCTGCTGGGGGGTGGCCATTTTCCAGACCATGTTAGGGGGGAGCCAGACTTTCAGTTAATGCGCATCCCACTTTTTTGTGTTTGTGAATCCTTTGCATCCCACAGACAAAAAGTGTGAACACATGTGAATCCCACAAATGACAAGTGTGCACACATGTGATGACCGTCCCATTTATGTCCTGCTCCTTATGTGTGTGCCTCTTCCAATCCAGCACAAATGTTTGTGCATGTGAACCTGTGAGGTTGTGTGTGAGTTCATGTGAATCCCATGTTACAAATGTGTGAACACGTGTGAGTCCCACAATCAAAAAGTGTGACTCCAAACGCGCACGGAGTCGCATTAACTGAAACTCTGGGGGAAGCGGCACGCACCGTGCGCGCACCGTGCAGTTTGTTTGTTCAGAGAATTTACCTGACGCCATCGTTCTGCTTTGTTGTTGGCCCGTGAGGTGCCGTGTTGCTGAGCCGGGACCCTATGTCACCCTCCAGGCCCTGAGGACTGCATTGTGCATGTTCCTGTGACTCGACATTCTGTCAAACGTGCCATCAGGGTGATCCTGATTCAATTCAGACTCCAAGAGACCGATGAGATACCCATTTCCCGGCTGTTTTCTTGGTACCAATGCTGCTGTCCAGTGCCTTTTTGTGAGGGTCCGTTTGGGGGGTTCAATTGCCCAAAAGGGCGCGCACCGTGTGCACCCTTGCAATGTTATATGCTCCATCGTGCGCCTGTCATGCAACCCATCACCATCGCCTGGCAAAGGAGCGTTTTTCCTTGTGGTGCCAAACCACCGAACCACCGAAGGGTGTTGACTACGCACAATTAGGTTGAAAGTGATCCCCTGTGAGGTGCTGTGTTGCTGAGCTGGTACCCCATTTCACCCTCCATGCCCTGAGGACTGCATTGTGCATGTTCCTGTGACTCGACATCCTGTCAAACGCGCCATCAGGGTCATCCTGATTCGATTCAGACTCCAAGAGACTGATGAGATACCCATTTCCCGGCTGTTTTCTTGGTGCCAATGCTACTGTCCAGTGCCTTTCTGTGAGGGTCCGTTCCCAAAAGGGCGCGCACCGTCCCGTGGATCCGACGTACCTCATTTGAGCCATCCAGACACATCAACGCACGAGTCCTCCCGAGACACTGACGTACTGTCATCATGAACTGAATGGGAGTCATATGCTGCAGCACAGACCTGATGAGGGGCTTCCTGAGCCCGAAATTGATAGTCTGACAATGACACCTGCTTGTTGACCTGTTGTGCTACGCCAGTTTCCTGGGTTTGAGGCTACAGTCCGCTGTGGAAGTCGCCCTTGAAGACTGAGGGCAAGCAGCTACCTGCATACCTCCCCTTTACAAGCCATCCAGACACATCAACCCACGATTCCTCCCGAGACCTTCCCGTACTGTCATCATGAACTCAATGTGAGTCATATGCTGCAGCAGTTTTGTCCGCAGTGAATTTCCTTTCGGGGGCTCATGTCACACGCGGCTGTCGTTCCTTTCTCAAGAATCCTCTTGTGACCAAGTCACTGGGTACCTGACCATCCCCAAACGTGTCCCCACATGGTGCCACAAACAACGGCAAAGACGGCGAGCACCCTGCCCTATTCACCACAAGTGTCACCATTTCACACCATTCAACACCATGGCCGATTTCCCCGAAACACCCCCTTCTTGCACGTTCCAAACACCTGATCTCGCCGCCCTTGCCGTGCCAAATACCATCCCGTTCGCATTTCCAATAGGCCGGCAAGTTCTGGCCCACGATCACCACGAAGCTCATGCAGGCGGACACCGGCAACTGCCTCCTCAAGAAGGGCGAGGACAGCGCCCAGAACCTGCTCAGCAAGATCTTTGTGATGGAGCCCCGGAACAGCCTCTGCGTCCGGGAGATCGCCGAGCACCCGTGGCTCAAGGGGCCCGTGCCGACGGAGGAGGAGATGCAGGCGGAGCTCAAGCGCCGGTTCAAGGGCATCCTGTCGGGCACCCCCAGCGGCACGGCGTTCTTCGACTTGGGGCGCGCCTCTGAGAAGGACGGCCAGGTCGGCACCCGCTTCGATGGCCCCAACCCCCCCTCCTTCCCCAGGGACGCTTTAGAAGGGGAGGGGGCTCAGAGGCGGCCCCAGAGGCTTCAGACAGGCGGTTGGAGGAGGTTGCCAAAGCGGTTGGGGGGGCGGTTTCTGTCGGTTACAAATGCCATTGAGCCCGGCACTTGGCGTCAGGGGGACAGTGGCTGGCCGTAGGCTGGGCGCCCCCTCCCCCGTTTTTTTCATTCAGACACAGTGTGTGTCTTGAGGTTTGGCCAGGTTTGGCATAGAGAATAAAGATGCGGAGTGCATTGCCTCTGGTTTGCATTGGTCTGTTTTTTTAATTCGGCCTAACCTCCCCCCCCCCCCCTTTTTTTTCTCATTTCTGTGCATCTCCGGGGAATTGGCTGATGTGGCTGGGTGTGCGTTGTCGTGCACCTTCGTGCCGCGCCGTTTGTTGCATTTCTGTGCGATGCAGTCCCGCTCACGCAGGCCAGGATCTCGATCCACGTCCCCGTCGCCTCTGCGGATGTTGCCTGGGCATTCAGTTCGGCGGCACAAATGAACGGCAACTGCCGCCGATCCCCCGCGGAATGCCACACGCGGTACAACATTGACGCTGGCGCGCCACGGCGGTGCCGAAGAACGCGCCGGAGCGCTGCAGTGGCCGGGACGCAATACTGGTCAGGGATGCATCAGAAGGGGAGGGACCTCAGAGGCGGCCCCAGCAGCGGTTAGGCAGGCGGTTGGAGGAGGTTGCCAAAGCGGTTGGGGGCGGTTACTGTCGGTTACAAATGCCATTGCAGCTGGCACTTGCCAACAGGGGGACAGTGGCTGGTCGTAGGTTGCCCCCCCCCCCCCCCCCCCCACGCGCCGTCCCATCCCCTGGGCTGTGCTGCGCATTGGTGTGGGGTCGCGCGCGCCCTCCACCGCCCCCCCGCCGCCGCCGCGCGCGCATTTCCTGCCCCTGCGCCCCTCCCCCCGCCAGGTCATCATGCAGCGCGTCATCGACCTGGCCTGCGCGGCATCGAAGGGCGAGTTCGTGAAGGCGGGCCCGGGGGCGAAGCCCGGCACCATGGCCATCCACCGCTGGGACCGGCCCAGCATGGACAGCGACACCGGCGTCACGCGCATGCACGCGGAGGACGGGGCGCAGTGGGTGGTGGCGAAGTACACCTGCAACGTCGAGAAGACCAGCTTCGACATCATCAAGGGCCGCGAGGTGGTGCGGATCCGGCTGTTCTGGGAGACGGGCTCCGAGCACGAGGACTTCTGCCGCCTGTCCGGCCTCCTGCTGGACGAGGTCATGAAGTTGAGGCTGACGTAGGCGGCCGGGGGTGCCGCAGGCGCGGCAGGAGCCGGTCCCCCCGCGTGCGCCCCCCGGCGCCGCCACGCGGGTCGCCATGCCCTCGGGCCGCGCAGGCCGTCCCTGCGCTGCAGGGGTCGGGAACGAGGACGCGTGGCGCAGCGGCCGCAGCGGGCGGCGACCGACCCAAAGGTCGCAGGTTCGAGCCCCGGGTGGGGCGTATGCGGGCCGGCACCGTCTGAGGCGCGAGGGTCTCCTGCTGGGGACACAACTCTGTCAGACACCGCGGCGCCCGGTCCCGCGCCGCAGTGGGAGGCCGCTCCCTGTGCCGGGGGGCGGCGGCGGTCGGCCATCCCGGAATTTGGGTGCGGGACGGGGGGCCTTCGACGGGTCTGTGACAGCGGTGATGCAACCCCCCGACGTATGCCGAGTTGGCGCATGCGCCCCCCGCCCTTTTGGCGCGCCCGCTTCTGACGGCGGTGCGAACTGGACGCGGGGGGCGGACAGGCCAGCCCCCGCTCTTTCCTGCATATATATGCACGTCCGCCCCGGAGGGCGGCTGCATGGTGTTCCTTCTCGGCCCCATTCGCTGCGAATTGTTCGCCTCCACGTGCGTCGAGGGCCTCACTCACCACGCCGGGCCCCCTTTTCCCCCCGCCGTTCCCGCCCACTGCGACGGGTGGGCCGCGCGCGCGCGCGCGCGTTGGGGGTTACTGGATCACTGGCCATGGCGCCCCTCGCCCAACGGCCTCGTTGTAGACTACGCTTGACGGCGCTGTGGGGCATCGTTCCCCAACCGCCGAGCCTGACAAAACAAAACCCGCCCGCCCAACGGCCCCGGTGGGTCGCGTCGCTGCCAGCGCGGGGAAGGGTGCAGGTCGCGGGATGCATGCGCGACTGGGGCGGTGTGCCGGGGTGTGCGTGTCCCCTCGGACCGCCCCCCGCGCGCGCGCGACGTCGCGCGCGCAGTGCGGCTAACCCCCCCCACCCCCGACTCCTTGTACACGAAACGACCTCCTTTTAGAGCGCTGTTCACCGGGACTACGGGTGCATGGCCCTTTGGTTGTGGTAGTCCTGGACCCCCCCCCCCCCCCCCGGCGCCACTGACCGACACGGACCTGCGCGCACAGTGTGCACCGTCCCCCACACGCGGGTCGATTCGCCCCGCTGTCGGCACGGGCCCTTCCCGCGCTGCAACGCCAGGGGCCGTCGGAACGAGGTCACGTGGCCCCGCCGCCACAGCAGAGGGCACACGGTCGCCGGTTCGAGTCCCGGTTGGGGCATGTCCCCGGCGCTGGGGCGTCCGTGACCCCCATCCACCGGAGGGGGCGCCCCGAGGGACGACGGGAAAGGGTGCGCGGGAGTCCGGGGAGCGGCCCCACCTCACCGCACCCCACCCCACCCGCAAAGTCCGTCGGGGCGGGAGGCCGGCAGGTGCGTGTCCCCAGGTCCCCCCCTTGGGGCTGCATTGCGCCCGCACACCACTCATACTCGGCACCCGTTGACGCAAGACCACCGTGGACGAAGGAGATATGATACGAAGCGGCCGTTTGCCTTTTGGGTGTCGTCGTTGTGCCGTGCCCTGCGCGCATGGGAATGTGCTGGTCGGGGGCCCACCCCAGCGTGCGGAGGGGGAGGGGGGCTTTCTGGGGGGCGCACCGTGCGCTGCGCACGCGCTCTGCAACACAAGTAGGCTGTTTGGGACCCGTCTCCCCTGATGGCCAAGGTGACCGCAGTAACTACTGTGTTCCCATACACAGGCCTACTCAGATTCTTACTCAGTCCAAAAGCTCAGGTACTGAGTTACAAACAGACTATATTCCCCACTGAAAATGCCCGATGGCTGTCTAAATCTGCTGTGATTGCCCCCGTGGACGTACGCTCCCGCCGGTGGTGGGTGGTGTTCAGGGTGGTCACGGAAACGCTAACTGACTGTCGGGCGCTGTGCGCGCGCGGTACAGAAACGCCCCCCCCCGGTGTTCAGGGGGGCCTGAGTCCCCATCCCAAACGGCGCATACCGGCACCTGAGTCCAGGCCTGCGGGCGCCTTGTCAGTCTGGGTACGTGATGCCCCCCCCCCCCCCCCCCAGCAGTTGTGGGCTATGGGGCAGACACTCCGCTGTCACGCATCAAACTACAGCCCCCTACACACCAACTGGCATATTTGCTTAGCTTTGGTGGTAAAACCTCCCACTCCGCACCCATGATGCCCGAACCCACACAGAAGTTGTCGAAGCATGAACTTGTGAATTTGGAATCATGGTCAGCCGTGACCTGCGTGAGGACGTCATACAAAGAGACCCACCGCTTTACCACAATAGTTCCAGCCTTTTCTCCTGTGAGCCCATCAAAACCCACAGGCTCATATGTGACTGCTCCGCATAACCAACAACCGACAACCACACGAGAGGACACCACAATACAGACCCCCCTCGCCACATGCACACTGCTCCAGAACCGCAGACATTGCTTCCCTGCCAAAACAAAACAAAATTTTGGGTTTCGCGACACGTTCACACGCGGTGCTGAAATCACGTCCAGCCACATGGCCAGCCCCGGGCTCTATGGTATATTGTTGCTGGGAACCCAATTAGATGCAGAATTTCTAAACCCCTTTTTCCTACGTTGTTTACAAAGCCAATTCCACAAATTGATTCCAGGTTGAAATGGAAATGTTTTTGCATGTCATCACATGTGTGCGGGTGAATTGTCACAGTGTAAAAAAAAATACCAAGAAAAAATATTTTTTTGAGTGTCATGCGAGTCACCCGCGTGACACCCAAAAAAATTAGACAAAACAATTTTTTTTTGAGTGTCAGCGCGAGTGCCAAAAAAAAGTCAATTATTTTCGCTTCCGACCCCCCTTTTTTTCAGCAATCCTGGGTCATTTAGCCCTTTTGGCCCAACCCGCCCACTTGTGGGCCACTTCTGATTTTGTCCCCTGCTCTGAAGCGTTGGGGACCGCCCAAACGGCAGGGGTTATGTAGCCACTAGGCCTACTTGTGGGCCATTTCTGATTTTGTGCCTAGCTGTGAAGCGTTGGGGACCTCCCAGATAGCAAGGGCCCACTTGTGGCCCACTTCTGATTTTGTCCCTAGCTGTGAAGCGTTGGGGACCCCTAGACGGCCGGGGTGATGTAGCCAAACCACCCACTGGTGGGCCACTGCTGATTTTGTCCCGCGCTCCGAAGCGTTGGGGACCCCGTAGATTTTAGGGGTTATGTAGCCACTAGGCCCACTTGTGGGCCACTTCTGATTTTGTCTTGCGTGTGAAGCGTTGAGGACATTTGCAAAAAAGGTGAATTCGAGATGAGGGCTGCAACGGGTTTAAATAGAAATCAGTCCAATGGTGTTTAAATAGATTTATCGTGGCATAATTAGGGTGTTTTGTCAATTAGATTTCGAGATATAAAGAGTATACATGATTTTTGCGTCGTTGCCCCCAAAAAATCATAGTGTTGTGGCAATAGCGTGTTTTGACGCATGCTAGAATTCAAAATTACTGCAAAGGTCTCTACTTTCATTTGGTGCCTTTTTTGATTATTTTGAATTGTAGAGCTGAAGTTATGAGCTCAATACCAGTCGCGACTCATGTAGTCAAAAAATCTCTATTGGAAACACACACCAATAATTGTCGCTGTAGCATGCGCATGACTCATACGTATGTGTCGGCCTTTGGGGGTCTTGGGAGCGGACGTTCCCTAAGACCCTCTTTCTTTTTCTCTTACGGAACGCTGGTTGTAGGGTTACCCGAACTATCTAGGACCCCCGTGAGGGGCTTTTTCCACTGGCCCGGTGAGGGCCCTCTTTGAACCCATGTTTGGGGACCCCCGAGAAGGCAGGGGTTACGTAGCATTTCCGCCCTCTTTTGGGCCCCTGAGAAGGTAGGGCTGGGGCAGCCACTTCTGATTTTCTTCCCCTTTGTTACGGACCACTTCTGATTTTGCTCCCCTATGTTGGGGATCCTTGAGAATGTGGGGGTGATGTGGCATTTCCGCCCTCTTTTGGGCCCCCGAGAAGGTAGGGGTGAGGTAGCCACTTCTGATTTTGTCCCCCTTTGTTGGGGACCACTTCTGATTTTGTTCCCCTTTGTTGGGGATCCCTGAGAATGTGGGGGTGATGTGGCATTTCCGCCCTCTTTTGGGCCCCCGAGAAGGTAGGGGTGAGGTAGCCACTTCTGATTTTGTCCCCCTTTGTTGGGGACCACTTCTGATTTTGTTCCCCTTTGTTGGGGATCCCTGAGAATGTAGGGGTGATGTAGCATTTCCGCCCTCTTTTGGGCCCCCAAGAAGGCAGGGGTGAGGTGGCCACTTCTGATTTTGTCCCCCTTTGTTGGGGACCACTTGTGATTTTGCTCCCCTTTGTTGGGGATCCCTGAGAATGTGGGGGTGATGTGTCATTTCCGCCCTCTTTTGGGCCCCCGAGAAGGTAGGGGTGAGGTAGCCACTTCTGATATTGTCCCCCTTTGTTGGGGACCACTTGTGATTTTGCTCCCCTTTGTTGGGGATCCCTGAGAATGTGGGGGTGATGTGTCATTTCCGCCCTCTTTTGGGCCCCCGAGAAGGCAAGAGTGAGGTAGCCACTTCTGATATTGTCCCCCTTTGTTGGGGACCACTTCTGATTTTGTTCCCCTTTGTTGGGGATCCCCGAGAATGTAGGGGTGGCGTAGCATTTCCGCCCTCTTTTGGGCCCCCAAGAAGGCAGGGGTGAGGTGGCCACTTCTGATATTGTCCCCCTTTGTTGGGGACCACTTGTGATTTTGCTCCCCTATGTTGAGGATCCCCGAGAATGCAGGGGTGATGTATCATTTCCGCCCTCTTTTGGGCCCGCAAGAAGGCAGGGGTGAGGTAGCCACTTCTGATTTTGTTCACCTTTGTTGGGGACCACTCGTGATTTTGCTCCCCTTTGTTGGGGATCCCCCAAAATGCAATTTTGCCTCCCACTTTCTTTCCTTTTTTTTTTACTCCCATGCTTTGCAGTGTGGCCCCTTGAGTTGGGGTTAGGGACTCTCAATCCACGCTTTGTTGCGTGGCCCCTTGAGTTGGGGTTAGGGACTCTCAATCCATGCTTTGTGGCGTGGCCCCTTGAGTTGGGGTCAAGGACTCTCAATCCATGCTTTTTTGTGTGGCCCCTTGAGTTGGGGTTAGGGACTCTCAATCCATGCTTTGTTGTGTGGCCCCTTGAGTTGGGGTTAGAGACTCTCAATCCACGCTTTGTTGCGTGGCCCCTTGAGTTGGGGTTAGGGACTCTCAATCCATGCTTTGTTGTGTGGCCCCTTGAGTTGGGGTTAGGGACTCTCAATCCACGCTTTGTTGCGTGGCCCCTTGATTTGGGGTTAGGGACTCTCAATCCATGCTTTGTGGCGTGGCCCCTTGAGTTGGGGTCAGGGACTCTCAATCCACCGTTGATGGTGTGGCCCCTTGAGTTGGGGTTAGGGACTCTCAATCCATGCTTTGTTGTGTGGCCCCTTGAGTTGGGGTTAGGGACTCTCAATCCACGCTTTGTAGCGTGGCCCCTTGAGTTGGGGTTAGGGACTCTCAATCCATGCTTTGTTGTGTGGCCCCTTGAGTTGGGGTTAGGGACTCTCAATCCACGCTTTGTTGCGTGGCCCCTTGAGTTGGGGTTAGGGCCTCTCAATCCACGCTTTTTTGTGTGGCCCCTTGAGTTGGGGTTAGGGACTCTCAATCCACGCTTTGTAGCGTGGCCCCTTGAGTTGGGGTTAGGGATTCTCAATCCATGCTTTGTTGTGTGGCCCCTTGTGTTGGGGTTAGGGACTCTCAATCCACGCTTTGCCGTGTGGCCCCTTGAGTTGGGGTTAGGGACTCTCAATCCATGCTTTGTTGTGTGGCCCCTTGAGTTGGGGTTAGGGACTCTCAATCCACGCTTTGTAGCATGGGCCCTTGAGTTGGGGTTAGGGACTCTCAATCCATGCTTTGTTGTGTGGCCCCTTGAGTTGGGGTTAGGGACTCTCAATCCACGATTTGTTGCGTGGCCCCTTGAGTTGGGGTTAGGGACTCTCAATCCACGCTTTGTAGCGTGGCCCCTTGAGTTGGGGTTAGGGACTCTCAATCCACGCTTTGTAGCGTGGCCCCTTGAGTTGGGGTTAGGGACTCTCAATCCATGCTTTGTGGCGTGGCCCCTTGAGTTGGGGTTAGGGACTCTCAATCCACGCTTTTTTGTGTGGCCCCTTGAGTTGGGGTTAGGGACTCTCAATCCATGCTTTTTTGTGTGGCCCCTTGAGTTGGGGTTAGGGACTCTCAATCCACGCTTTGTTGTGTGGCCCCTTGAGTTGGGGTTAGGGACTCTCAATCCACGCTTTGTAGCGTGGCCCCTTGAGTTGGGGTTAGGGACTCTCAATCCACGCTTTTTTGTGTGGCCCCTTGAGTTGGGGTTAGGGACTCTCAATCCACGCTTTGTTGCGTGGCCCCTTGAGTTGGGGTTAGGGACTCTCAATCCACGCTTTGCCGTGTGGGCCCTTGAGTTGGGGTTAGGGACTCTCAATCCACGCTTTGTTGTGTGGCCCCTTGAGTTGGGGTTAGGGACTCTCAATCCACGCTTTCTGGCGTGGCCCCTTGGGTCGGGGTTAGGGACTCTCAATCCACGCTTTGTAGCGTGGCCCCTTGAGTTGGGGTTAGAGACTCTCAATCCACGCTTTTTTGTGTGGCCCCTTGATTTGGGGTTAGGGACTCTCAATCCACGCTTTGTAGCGTGGCCCCTTGAGTTGGGGTTAGGGACTCTCAATCCACGCTTTGTAGCGTGGGCCCTTGAGTTGGGGTTAGGGACTCTCAATGCATGCTTTGTTGTGTGGCCCCTTGAGTTGGGGTTAGGGACTCTCAATCCACGCTTTTTTGTGTGGCCCCTTGAGTTGGGGTTAGGGACTCTCAATCCATGCTTTGTTGTGTGGCCCCTTGAGTTGGGGTTAGGGACTCTCAATCCATGCCTTGCCGTGTGGCCCCTTGAGTTGGGGTTAGGGACTCTCAATCCATGCTTTGTTGTGTGGCCCCTTGAGTTGGGGTTAGGGACTCTCAATCCATGCTTTGTAGCGTGGGCCCTTGAGTTGGGGTTAGGGACTCTCAATCCATGCTTTGTTGTGTGGCCCCTTGAGTTGGGGTTAGGGACTCTCAATCCACGCTTTTTTGTGTGGCCCCTTGAGTTGGGGTTAGGGACTCGCAGGCCATGCTTTGTTGTGTGGCCCCTTGAGTTGGGGTTAGGGACTCTCAGGCCATGCTTTGTAGCGTGGCCCCTTGATTTGGGGTTAGGGACTCTCAATCCATGCTTTGTTGTGTGGCCCCTTGAGTTGGGGTTAGGGACTCTCAATCCATGCTTTTTTGTGTGGCCCCTTGAGTTGGGGTTAGGGACTCTCAATCCACGCTTTGTTGTGTGGCCCCTTGAGTTGGGGTTAGGGACTCTCAATCCACGCTTTGTTGTGTGGCCCCTTGAGTTGGGGTTAGGGACTCTCAATCCACGCTTCGTTGCGTGGCCCCTTGAGTTGGGGTTAGGGACTCTCAGGCCATGCTTTGTAGCGTGGCCCCTTGATTTGGGGTTAGGGACTCTCAATCCATGCTTTGTTGTGTGGCCCCTTGAGTTGGGGTTAGGGACTCTCAATCCATGCTTTTTTGTGTGGCCCCTTGAGTTGGGGTTAGGGACTCTCAATCCACGCTTTGTAGCGTGGCCCCTTGAGTTGGGGTTAGGGACTCTCAATCCACGCTTTATTGTGTGGCCCCTTGAGTTGGGGTTAGGGACTCTCAATCCACGCTTTGTAGCGTGGCCCCTTGAGTTGGGGTTAGGGACTCTCAATCCATGCTTTGTGGCGTGGCCCCTTGAGTTGGGGTTAGGGACTCTCAATCCATGCTTTGTGGCGTGGCCCCTTGAGTTGGGGTTAGGGACTCTCAATCCACGCTTTTTTGTGTGGCCCCTTGAGTTGGGGTTAGGGACTCTCAATCCATGCTTTTTTGTGTGGCCCCTTGAGTTGGGGTTGGGGACTCTCAATCCACGCTTTGTAGCGTGGCCCCTTGAGTTGGGGTTAGGGACTCTCAATCCACGCTTTGTAGCGTGGCCCCTTGAGTTGGGGTTAGGGACTCTCAATCCATGCTTTGTGGCGTGGCCCCTTGAGTTGGGGTTAGGGACTCTCAATCCACGCTTTTTTGTGTGGCCCCTTGAGTTGGGGTTAGGGACTCTCAATCCATGCTTTTTTGTGTGGCCCCTTGAGTTGGGGTTAGGGACTCTCAATCCACGCTTTGTTGTGTGGCCCCTTGAGTTGGGGTTAGGGACTCCCAATCCACGCTTTGTAGCGTGGCCCCTTGAGTTGGGGTTAGGGACTCTCAATCCACGCTTTTTTGTGTGGCCCCTTGAGTTGGGGTTAGGGACTCTCAATCCACGCTTTGTTGCGTGGCCCCTTGAGTTGGGGTTAGGGACTCTCAATCCACGCTTTGCCGTGTGGGCCCTTGAGTTGGGGTTAGGGACTCTCAATCCACGCTTTGTTGTGTGGCCCCTTGAGTTGGGGTTAGGGACTCTCAATCCACGCTTTCTGGCGTGGCCCCTTGGGTTGGGGTTAGGGACTCTCAGTCCACGCTTTGTAGCGTGGCCCCTTGAGTTGGGGTTAGAGACTCTCAATCCACGCTTTTTTGTGTGGCCCCTTGATTTGGGGTTAGGGACTCTCAATCCACGCTTTGTAGCGTGGCCCCTTGAGTTGGGGTTAGGGACTCTCAATCCACGCTTTGTAGCGTGGGCCCTTGAGTTGGGGTTAGGGACTCTCAATGCATGCTTTGTTGTGTGGCCCCTTGAGTTGGGGTTAGGGACTCTCAATCCACGCTTTGTTGTGTGGCCCCTTGAGTTGGGGTTAGGGACTCTCAATCCATGCTTTGTTGTGTGGCCCCTTGAGTGGGGTTAGGGACTCTCAATCCATGCCTTGCCGTGTGGCCCCTTGAGTTGGGGTTAGGGACTCTCAATCCATGCTTTGTTGTGTGGCCCCTTGAGTTGGGGTTAGGGACTCTCAATCCATGCTTTGTAGCGTGGGCCCTTGAGTTGGGGTTAGGGACTCTCAATCCATGCTTTGTTGTGTGGCCCCTTGAGTTGGGGTTAGGGACTCTCAATCCACGCTTTTTTGTGTGGCCCCTTGAGTTGGGGTTAGGGACTCGCAGGCCATGCTTTGTTGTGTGGCCCCTTGAGTTGGGGTTACGGACTCTCAGGCCATGCTTTGTAGCGTGGCCCCTTGATTTGGGGTTAGGGACTCTCAATCCATGCTTTGTTGTGTGGCCCCTTGAGTTGGGGTTAGGGACTCTCAATCCATGCTTTTTTGTGTGGCCCCTTGAGTTGGGGTTAGGGACTCTCAATCCACGCTTTGTTGTGTGGCCCCTTGAGTTGGGGTTAGGGACTCTCAATCCACGCTTTGTTGTGTGGCCCCTTGAGTTGGGGTTAGGGACTCTCAATCCACGCTTTGTTGCGTGGCCCCTTGAGTTGGGGTTAGGGACTCTCAGGCCATGCTTTGTAGCGTGGCCCCTTGATTTGGGGTTAGGGACTCTCAATCCATGCTTTGTTGTGTGGCCCCTTGAGTTGGGGTTAGGGACTCTCAATCCATGCTTTTTTGTGTGGCCCCTTGAGTTGGGGTTAGGGACTCTCAATCCACGCTTTGTAGCGTGGCCCCTTGAGTTGGGGTTAGGGACTCTCAATCCACGCTTTATTGTGTGGCCCCTTGAGTTGGGGTTAGGGACTCTCAATCCACGCTTTGTAGCGTGGCCCCTTGAGTTGGGGTTAGGGACTCTCAATCCATGCTTTGTGGCGTGGCCCCTTGAGTTGGGGTCAGGGACTCTCAATCCACCGTTTATGGTGTGGCCCCTTGAGTTGGGGTTAGGGACTCTCAATCCACGCTTTGTTGTGTGGCCCCTTGAGTTGGGGTTAGGGACTCTCAATCCATGCTTTGTTGTGTGGCCCCTTGAGTTGGGGTTAGAGACTCTCAATCCACGCTTTGTTGGGTGGCCCCTTGGGTTGGGGTTAGGAACTGTCAATCCATGCTTTGCCGTGTGGCCCCTTGAGTTGGGGTTAGGGACTCTCAATCCATGCTTTGTTGTGTGGCCCCTTGAGTTGGGGTTAGGGACTCTCAATCCACGCTTTGTTGCGTGGCCCCTTGAGTTGGGGTTAGGAACTCTCAATCCATGCTTTGTTGCGTGGCCCCTTGAGTTGGGGTCAGGGACTCTCAATCCACGCTTTGCCGTGTGGCCCCTTGAGTTGGGGTTAGGGACTCTCAATCCATGCTTTGTTGCGTGGCCCCTTGAGTTGGGGTCAGGGACTCTCAATCCACGGTTTATGGTGTGGCCCCTTGATTTGGGGTTAGGGACTCTCAATCCATGCTTTGTTGTGTGGCCCCTTGAGTTGGGGTTAGGGACTCTCAATCCACGCTTTGCCGTGTGGCCCCTTGAGTTGGGGTTAGGGACTCTCAATCCATGCTTTGTTGTGTGGCCCCTTGAGTTGGGGTTAGGGACTCTCAATCCACGCTTTGTAGCGTGGCCCCTTGAGTTGGGGTTAGGGACTCTCAATCCACGCTTTGTAGCGTGGCCCCTTGAGTTGGGGTTAGGGACTCTCAATCCATGCCTTGCCGTGTGGCCCCTTGAGTTGGGGTTAGGGACTCTCAATCCATGCTTTGTTGTGTGGCCCCTTGAGTTGGGGTTAGGGACTCTCAATCCATGCTTTGTAGCGTGGGCCCTTGAGTTGGGGTTAGGGACTCTCAATCCATGCTTTGTTGTGTGGCCCCTTGAGTTGGGGTTAGGGACTCTCAATCCACGCTTTTTTGTGTGGCCCCTTGAGTTGGGGTTAGGGACTCGCAGGCCATGCTTTGTTGTGTGGCCCCTTGAGTTGGGGTTAGGGACTCTCAGGCCATGCTTTGTAGCGTGGCCCCTTGATTTGGGGTTAGGGACTCTCAATCCATGCTTTGTTGTGTGGCCCCTTGAGTTGGGGTTAGGGACTCTCAATCCATGCTTTTTTGTGTGGCCCCTTGAGTTGGGGTTAGGGACTCTCAATCCACGCTTTGTTGTGTGGCCCCTTGAGTTGGGGTTAGGGACTCTCAATCCACGCTTTGTTGTGTGGCCCCTTGAGTTGGGGTTAGGGACTCTCAATCCACGCTTTGTTGCGTGGCCCCTTGAGTTGGGGTTAGGGACTCTCAGGCCATGCTTTGTAGCGTGGCCCCTTGATTTGGGGTTAGGGACTCTCAATCCATGCTTTGTTGTGTGGCCCCTTGAGTTGGGGTTAGGGACTCTCAATCCATGCTTTTTTGTGTGGCCCCTTGAGTTGGGGTTAGGGACTCTCAATCCACGCTTTGTAGCGTGGCCCCTTGAGTTGGGGTTAGGGACTCTCAATCCACGCTTTATTGTGTGGCCCCTTGAGTTGGGGTTAGGGACTCTCAATCCACGCTTTGTAGCGTGGCCCCTTGAGTTGGGGTTAGGGACTCTCAATCCATGCTTTGTGGCGTGGCCCCTTGAGTTGGGGTCAGGGACTCTCAATCCACCGTTTATGGTGTGGCCCCTTGAGTTGGGGTTAGGGACTCTCAATCCACGCTTTGTTGTGTGGCCCCTTGAGTTGGGGTTAGGGACTCTCAATCCATGCTTTGTTGTGTGGCCCCTTGAGTTGGGGTTAGAGACTCTCAATCCACGCTTTGTTGGGTGGCCCCTTGGGTTGGGGTTAGGAACTGTCAATCCATGCTTTGCCGTGTGGCCCCTTGAGTTGGGGTTAGGGACTCTCAATCCATGCTTTGTTGTGTGGCCCCTTGAGTTGGGGTTAGGGACTCTCAATCCACGCTTTGTTGCGTGGCCCCTTGAGTTGGGGTTAGGAACTCTCAATCCATGCTTTGTTGCGTGGCCCCTTGAGTTGGGGTCAGGGACTCTCAATCCACGCTTTGCCGTGTGGCCCCTTGAGTTGGGGTTAGGGACTCTCAATCCATGCTTTGTTGCGTGGCCCCTTGAGTTGGGGTCAGGGACTCTCAATCCACGGTTTATGGTGTGGCCCCTTGATTTGGGGTTAGGGACTCTCAATCCATGCTTTGTTGTGTGGCCCCTTGAGTTGGGGTTAGGGACTCTCAATCCACGCTTTGCCGTGTGGCCCCTTGAGTTGGGGTTAGGGACTCTCAATCCATGCTTTGTTGTGTGGCCCCTTGAGTTGGGGTTAGGGACTCTCAATCCACGCTTTGTAGCGTGGGCCCTTGAGTTGGGGTTAGGGACTCTCAATCCATGCTTTGTTGTGTGGCCCCTTGAGTTGGGGTTAGGGACTCTCAATCCACGCTTTGTTGCGTGGCCCGTTGAGTTGGGGTTAGGGACTCTCAATCCACGCTTTGTAGCGTGGGCCCTTGAGTTGGGGTTAGGGACTCTCAATCCAGGCTTTGCCGTGTGGCCCCTTGAGTTGGGGTTAGGGACTCTCAATCCACGCTTTGTGGCGTGGCCCCTTGAGTTGGGGTTAGGGACTCTCAATCCACGCTTTGTAGCGTGGCCCCTTGAGTTGGGGTTAGGGACTCTCAATCCACGCTTTTTTGTGTCGCCCCTTGAGTTGGGGTTAGGGACTCTCAATCCATGCTTTTTTGTGTGGCCCCTTGAGTTGGGGTTAGGGACTCTCAATCCACGCTTTGTTGTGTGGCCCCTTGAGTTGGGGTTAGGGACTCTCAATCCACGCTTTGTAGCGTGGGCCCTTGAGTTGGGGTTAGGGACTCTCAATCCACGCTTTTTTGTGTGGCCCCTTGAGTTGGGGTTAGGGACTCTCAATCCACGCTTTGTTGTGTGGCCCCTTGAGTTGGGGTTAGGGACTCTCAATCCACGCTTTGTAGCGTGGCCCCTTGAGTTGGGGTTAGGGACTCTCAATCCACGCTTTGTTGTGTGGCCCCTTGAGTTGGGGTTAGGGACTCTCAATCCATGCTTTGTGGCGTGGCCCCTTGGGTTGGGGTTAGGGACTCTCAGTCCACGCTTTGTAGCGTGGCCCCTTGATTCGGGGTTAGGGACTCTCAATCCACGCTTTTTTGTGTGGCCCGTTGAGTTGGGGTTAGGGACTCTCAGGCCATGCTTTGTTGTGTGGCCCCTTGAGTTGGGGTTAGGGACTCTCAATCCACGCTTTTTTGTGTGGCCCCTTGAGTTGGGGTTAGGGACTCTCAGGCCATGCTTTGTTGTGTGGCCCCTTGAGTTGGGGTTAGGGACTCTCAATCCACGCTTTGTTGTGTGGCCCCTTGAGTTGGGGTTAGGGACTCCCAACCCACGCTTTGTAGCGTGGCCCCTTGAGTTGGGGTTAGGGACTCTCAATCCACGCTTTGCCGTGTGGCCCCTTGAGTTGGGGTTACGGACTCTCAATCCACGCTTTGTAGCGTGGCCCCTTGAGTTGGGGTTAGGGACTCTCAGGCCACGCTTTTTTGTGTGGCCCCTTGAGTTGAGTTGGGGTTAGGGACTCTCAATCCACGCTTTGTTGTGTGGCCCCTTGAGTTGGGGTTAGGGACTCTCAATCCACGCTTTGTAGCGTGGGCCCTTGAGTTGGGGTTAGGGACTCTCAATCCACGCTTTGTAGCGTCGCCCCTTGATTTGGGGTTAGGGACTCTCAATCCACGCTTTGTAGTGTGGCCCCTTGAGTTGGGGTTAGGGACTCTCAATCCACGCTTTGTAGCGTGGGCCCTTGAGTTGGGGTAAGGGACTCTAAATCCATGTCTTTTTGTGTGGCCCCTTGAGTTGGGGTTAGGGACTCTCAGGCCATGCTTTGTTGTGTGGCCCCTTGATTTGGGGTTAGGGACTCTCAATCCACGCTTTTTTGTGTGGCCCCTTGAGTTGGGGTTAGGGACTCTCAGGCCATGCTTTGTTGTGTGGCCCCTTGATTTGGGGTTAGGGACTCTCAATCCACGCTTTGTTGTGTGGCCCCTTGAGTTGGGGTTAGGGACTCTCAATCCACGCTTTGTTGTGTGGCCCCTTGAGTTCGGGTTAGGGACTCTCAATCCACGCTTTGTTGCGTGGCCCGTTGAGTTGGGGTTAGGGACTCTCAGGCCATGCTTTGTTGTGTGGCCCCTTGAGTTGGGGTTAGGGACTCTCAATCCACGCTTTTTTGTCTGGCCCCTTGAGTTGGGGTTAGGGACTCTCAGGCCATGCTTTGTTGTGTGGCCCCTTGAGTTGGGGTTAGGGACTCTCAATCCACGCTTTGTTGTGTGGCCCCTTGAGTTGGGGTTAGGGACTCCCAATCCACGCTTTGTAGCGTGGCCCCTTGAGTTGGGGTTAGGGACTCTCAATCCACGCTTTGTAGTGTGGCCCCTTGAGTGGGGGTTACGGACTCTCAATCCACGCTTTGTAGCGTGGCCCCTTGAGTTGGGGTTAGGGACTCTGAGGCCACGCTTTGTTGTGTGGCCCCTTGAGTTGAGTTGGGGTTAGGGACTCTCAATCCACGCTTTGTTGTGTGGCCCCTTGAGTTGGGGTTAGGGACTCTCAATCCACGCTTTGTAGCGTGGGCCCTTGAGTTGGGGTTAGGGACTCTCAATCCATGCTTTGTTGTGTGGCCCCTTGAGTTGGGGTTAGGGACTCTCAATCCACGCTTTGTAGCGTGGCCCCTTGAGTTGGGGTTAGCGACTCTCAATCCACGCTTTGCCGTGTGGCCCCTTGAGTTGGGGTTAGGGACTCTCAATCCACGCTTTGTAGCGTGGGCCCTTGAGTTGGGGTTAGGGACTCTAAATCCATGCTTTTTTGTGTGGCCCCTTGAGTTGGGGTTAGGGACTCTCAATCCACGCTTTTTTGTGTGGCCCCTTGAGTTGGGGTTAGGGACTCTCAATCCACGCTTTGTAGCGTGGCCCCTTGATTTGGGGTTAGGGACTCTCAATCCATGCTTTGTTGTGTGGCCCCTTGAGTTGGGGTTAGGGACTCTCAATCCACGCTTTGTAGCGTGGCCCCTTGATTTGGGGTTAGGGACTCTCAATCCACGCTTTGCCGTGTGGCCCCTTGAGTTGGGGTTAGGGACTCTCAATCCACGCTTTGTAGTGTGGGCCCTTGAGTTGGGGTTAGGGACTCTCAATCCATGCTTTGTTGTGTGGCCCCTTGAGTTGGGGTCAGGTACTCTCAATCCACGCTTTTTTGTGTGGCCCCTTGAGTTGGGGTTAGGGACTCTCAGGCCATGCTTTGTTGTGTGGCCCCTTGAGTTGGGGTTAGGGACTCTCAATCCACGCTTTGTTGTGTGGCCCCTTGAGTTGGGGTTAGGGACTCTCAATCCACGCTTTGTAGCGTGGCCCCTTGAGTTGGGGTTAGGGACTCTCAATCCATGCTTTGCCGTGTGGCCCCTTGAGTTGGGGTCAGGGACTCTCAATCCACGCTTTGTAGCGTGGCCCCTTGAGTTGGGGTTAGGGACTCTCAATCCACGCTTTGTTGTGTGGCCCCTTGAGTTGGGGTTAGGGACTCTCAATCCACGCTTTGTTGTGTGGCCCCTTGAGTTGGGGTTAGGGACTCTCAATCCACGCTTTGTTGTGTGGCCCCTTGAGTTGGGGTTAGGGACTCTCAATCCACGCTTTGTAGCGTGGCCCCTTGAGTTGGGGTTAGGGACTCTCAATCCATGCTTTGTTGTGTGGCCCCTTGAGTTGGGGTTAGGGACTCTCAATCCATGCTTTGTGGCGTGGGCCCTTGAGTTGGGGTTAGGGACTCTCAATCCACGCTTTGTTGTGTGGCCCCTTGAGTTGGGGTTAGGGACTCTCAGGCCATGCTTTGTTGTGTGGCCCCTTGAGTTGGGGTTAGGGACTCTCAATCCACGCTTTGTTGTGTGGCCCCTTGAGTTGGGGTTAGGGACTCCCAATCCACGCTTTGTAGCGTGGCCCCTTGAGTTGGGGTTAGGGACTCTCAATCCACGCTTTGTAGTGTGGCCCCTTGAGTGGGGGTTACGGACTCTCAATCCACGCTTTGTAGCGTGGCCCCTTGAGTTGGGGTTAGGGACTATGAGGCCACGCTTTGTTGTGTGGCCCCTTGAGTTGAGTTGGGGTTAGGGACTCTCAATCCACGCTTTGTTGTGTGGCCCCTTGAGTTGGGGTTAGGGACTCTCAATCCACGCTTTGTAGCGTGGGCCCTTGAGTTGGGGTTAGGGACTCTCAATCCATGCTTTGTTGTGTGGCCCCTTGAGTTGGGGTTAGGGACTCTCAATCCACGCTTTGTAGCGTGGCCCCTTGAGTTGGGGTTAGCGACTCTCAATCCACGCTTTGCCGTGTGGCCCCTTGAGTTGGGGTTAGGGACTCTCAATCCACGCTTTGTAGCGTGGGCCCTTGAGTTGGGGTTAGGGACTCTAAATCCATGCTTTTTTGTGTGGCCCCTTGAGTTGGGGTTAGCGACTCTCAATCCACGCTTTTTTGTGTGGCCCCTTGAGTTGGGGTTAGGGACTCTCAATCCACGCTTTGTAGCGTGGGCCCTTGAGTTGGGGTTAGGGACTCTCAATCCATGCTTTGTTGTGTGGCCCCTTGAGTTGGGGTTAGGGACTCTCAATCCACGCTTTGTAGCGTGGCCCCTTGATTTGGGGTTAGGGACTCTCAATCCACGCTTTGCCGTGTGGCCCCTTGAGTTGGGGTTAGGGACTCTCAATCCACGCTTTGTAGTGTGGGCCCTTGAGTTGGGGTTAGGGACTCTCAATCCATGCTTTGTTGTGTGGCCCCTTGAGTTGGGGTCAGGGACTCTCAATCCACGCTTTTTTGTGTGGCCCCTTGAGTTGGGGTTAGGGACTCTCAGGCCATGCTTTGTTGTGTGGCCCCTTGAGTTGGGGTTAGGGACTCTCAATCCACGCTTTGTTGTGTGGCCCCTTGAGTTGGGGTTAGGGACTCTCAATCCACGCTTTGTAGCGTGGCCCCTTGAGTTGGGGTTAGGGACTCTCAATCCACGCTTTGCCGTGTGGCCCCTTGAGTTGGGGTTAGGGACTCTCAATCCACGCTTTGTAGCGTGGCCCCTTGAGTTGGGGTTAGGGACTCTCAATCCACGCTTTGTTGTGTGGCCCCTTGAGTTGGGGTTAGGGACTCTCAATCCACGCTTTGTTGTGTGGCCCCTTGAGTTGGGGTTAGGGACTCTCAATCCACGCTTTGTTGTGTGGCCCCTTGAGTTGGGGTTAGGGACTCTCAATCCACGCCTTGTAGCGTGGCCCCTTGAGTTGGGGTTAGGGACTCTCAATCCATGCTTTGCCGTGTGGCCCCTTGAGTTGGGGTTAGGGACTCTCAATCCATGCTTTGTAGCGTGGCCCCTTGAGTTGGGGTTAGGGACTCTCAATCCACGCTTTGTTGTGTGGCCCCTTGAGTTGGGGTTAGGGACTCTCAATCCATGCTTTGTGGCGTGGCCCCTTGGGTTGGGGTTAGGGACTCTCAGTCCACGCTTTGTAGCGTGGCCCCTTGATTCGGGGTTAGGGACTCTCAATCCACGCTTTTTTGTGTGGCCCGTTGAGTTGGGGTTAGGGACTCTCAGGCCATGCTTTGTTGTGTGGCCCCTTGAGTTGGGGTTAGGGACTCTCAATCCACGCTTTGTTGTGTGGCCCCTTGAGTTGGGGTTAGGGACTCTCAGGCCATGCTTTGTTGTGTGGCCCCTTGAGTTGGGGTTAGGGACTCTCAATCCACGCTTTGTTGTGTGGCCCCTTGAGTTGGGGTTAGGGACTCCCAATCCACGCTTTGTAGCGTGGCCCCTTGAGTTGGGGTTAGGGACTCTCAATCCACGCTTTGCCGTGTGGCCCCTTGAGTTGGGGTTACGGACTCTCAATCCACGCTTTGTAGCGTGGCCCCTTGAGTTGGGGTTAGGGACTCTCAGGCCACGCTTTGTTGTGTGGCCCCTTGAGTTGAGTTGGGGTTAGGGACTCTCAATCCACGCTTTGTTGTGTGGCCCCTTGAGTTGGGGTTAGGGACTCTCAATCCACGCTTTGTAGCGTGGGCCCTTGAGTTGGGGTTAGGGACTCTCAATCCACGCTTTTTTGTGTGGCCCCTTGAGTTGGGGTTAGGGACTCTCAGGCCATGCTTTGTTGTGTGGCCCCTTGAGTTGGGGTTAGGGACTCTCAATCCACGCTTTGTTGTGTGGCCCCTTGAGTTGGGGTTAGGGACTCCCAATCCACGCTTTGTAGCGTGGCCCCTTGAGTTGGGGTTAGGGACTCTCAATCCACGCTTTGCCGTGTGGCCCCTTGAGTTGGGGTTACGGACTCTCAATCCACGCTTTGTAGCGTGGCCCCTTGAGTTGGGGTTAGGGACTCTCAGGCCACGCTTTGTTGTGTGGCCCCTTGAGTTGAGTTGGGGTTAGGGACTCTCAATCCACGCTTTGTTGTGTGGCCCCTTGAGTTGGGGTTAGGGACTCTCAATCCACGCTTTGTAGCGTGGGCCCTTGAGTTGGGGTTAGGGACTCTCAATCCACGCTTTGTAGCGTGGCCCCTTGATTTGGGGTTAGGGACTCTCAATCCACGCTTTGTAGTGTGGCCCCTTGAGTTGGGGTTAGGGACTCTCAATCCACGCTTTGTTGTGTGGCCCCTTGAGTTGGGGTAAGGGACTCTAAATCCATGCTTTTTTGTGTGGCCCCTTGAGTTGGGGTTAGGGACTCTCAGGCCATGCTTTGTTGTGTGGCCCCTTGATTTGGGGTTAGGGACTCTCAATCCACGCTTTGTTGTGTGGCCCCTTGAGTTGGGGTTAGGGACTCTCAATCCACGCTTTGTTGTGTGGCCCCTTGAGTTGGGGTTAGGGACTCTCAATCCACGCTTTGTTGCGTGGCCCCTTGAGTTGGGGTTAGGGACTCTCAGGCCATGCTTTGTTGTGTGGCCCCTTGAGTTGGGGTTAGGGACTCTCAATCCACGCTTTTTTGTGTGGCCCCTTGAGTTGGGGTTAGGGACTCTCAATCCACGCTTTGTAGCGTGGGCCCTTGAGTTGGGGTTAGGGACTCTCAATCCACGCTTTTTTGTGTGGCCCCTTGAGTTGGGGTTAGGGACTCTCAGGCCATGCTTTGTTGTGTGGCCCCTTGAGTTGGGGTTAGGGACTCTCAATCCACGCTTTGTTGTGTGGCCCCTTGAGTTGGGGTTAGGGACTCCCAATCCACGCTTTGTAGCGTGGCCCCTTGAGTTGGGGTTAGGGACTCTCAATCCACGCTTTGCCGTGTGGCCCCTTGAGTTGGGGTTACGGACTCTCAATCCACGCTTTGTAGCGTGGCCCCTTGAGTTGGGGTTAGGGACTCTCAGGCCACGCTTTGTTGTGTGGCCCCTTGAGTTGAGTTGGGGTTAGGGACTCTCAATCCACGCTTTGTTGTGTGGCCCCTTGAGTTGGGGTTAGGGACTCTCAATCCACGCTTTGTAGCGTGGGCCCTTGAGTTGGGGTTAGGGACTCTCAATCCACGCTTTGTAGCGTGGCCCCTTGAGTTGGGGTTAGGGACTCTCAATCCACGCTTTGTAGTGTGGCCCCTTGAGTTGGGGTTAGGGACTCTCAATCCACGCTTTGTAGCGTGGGCCCTTGAGTTGGGGTAAGGGACTCTAAATCCATGCTTTTTTGTGTGGCCCCTTGAGTTGGGGTTAGGGACTCTCAGGCCATGCTTTGTTGTGTGGCCCCTTGATTTGGGGTTAGGGACTCTCAATCCACGCTTTGTTGTGTGGCCCCTTGAGTTGGGGTTAGGGACTCTCAATCCACGCTTTGTTGTGTGGCCCCTTGAGTTGGGGTTAGGGACTCTCAATCCACGCTTTGTTGCGTGGCCCCTTGAGTTGGGGTTAGGGACTCTCAGGCCATGCTTTGTTGTGTGGCCCCTTGAGTTGGGGTTAGGGACTCTCAATCCACGCTTTTTTGTGTGGCCCCTTGAGTTGGGGTTAGGGACTCTCAGGCCATGCTTTGTTGTGTGGCCCCTTGAGTTGGGGTTAGGGACTCTCAATCCACGCTTTGTTGTGTGGCCCCTTGAGTTGGGGTTAGGGACTCCCAATCCACGCTTTGTAGCGTGGCCCCTTGAGTTGGGGTTAGGGACTCTCAATCCACGCTTTGTAGTGTGGCCCCTTGAGTGGGGGTTACGGACTCTCAATCCACGCTTTGTAGCGTGGCCCCTTGAGTTGGGGTTAGGGACTCTGAGGCCACGCTTTGTTGTGTGGCCCCTTGAGTTGAGTTGGGGTTAGGGACTCTCAATCCACGCTTTGTTGTGTGGCCCCTTGAGTTGGGGTTAGGGACTCTCAATCCACGCTTTGTAGCGTGGGCCCTTGAGTTGGGGTTAGGGACTCTCAATCCATGCTTTGTTGTGTGGCCCCTTGAGTTGGGGTTAGGGACTCTCAATCCACGCTTTGTAGCGTGGCCCCTTGAGTTGGGGTTAGCGACTCTCAATCCACGCTTTGCCGTGTGGCCCCTTGAGTTGGGGTTAGGGACTCTCAATCCACGCTTTGTAGCGTGGGCCCTTGAGTTGGGGTTAGGGACTCTAAATCCATGCTTTTTTGTGTGGCCCCTTGAGTTGGGGTTAGGGACTCTCAATCCACGCTTTTTTGTGTGGCCCCTTGAGTTGGGGTTAGGGACTCTCAATCCACGCTTTGTAGCGTGGGCACGTGAGTTGGGGTTAGGGACTCTCAATCCATGCTTTGTTGTGTGGCCCCTTGAGTTGGGGTTAGGGACTCTCAATCCACGCTTTGTAGCGTGGCCCCTTGATTTGGGGTTAGGGACTCTCAATCCACGCTTTGCCGTGTGGCCCCTTGAGTTGGGGTTAGGGACTCTCAATCCACGCTTTGTAGTGTGGGCCCTTGAGTTGGGGTTAGGGACTCTCAATCCATGCTTTGTTGTGTGGCCCCTTGAGTTGGGGTCAGGGACTCTCAATCCACGCTTTTTTGTGTGGCCCCTTGAGTTGGGGTTAGGGACTCTCAGGCCATGCTTTGTTGTGTGGCCCCTTGAGTTGGGGTTAGGGACTCTCAATCCACGCTTTGTTGTGTGGCCCCTTGAGTTGGGGTTAGGGACTCTCAATCCACGCTTTGTAGCGTGGCCCCTTGAGTTGGGGTTAGGGACTCTCAATCCATGCTTTGCCGTGTGGCCCCTTGAGTTGGGGTCAGGGACTCTCAATCCACGCTTTGTAGCGTGGCCCCTTGAGTTGGGGTTAGGGACTCTCAATCCACGCTTTGTTGTGTGGCCCCTTGAGTTGGGGTTAGGGACTCTCAATCCACGCTTTGTTGTGTGGCCCCTTGAGTTGGGGTTAGGGACTCTCAATCCACGCTTTGTTGTGTGGCCCCTTGAGTTGGGGTTAGGGACTCTCAATCCACGCTTTGTAGCGTGGCCCCTTGAGTTGGGGTTAGGGACTCTCAATCCACGCTTTGTTGTGTGGCCCCTTGAGTTGGGGTTAGGGACTCTCAATCCATGCTTTGTGGCGTGGGCCCTTGAGTTGGGGTTAGGGACTCTCAATCCACGCTTTGTTGTGTGGCCCCTTGAGTTGGGGTTAGGGACTCTCAGGCCATGCTTTGTTGTGTGGCCCCTTGAGTTGGGGTTAGGGACTCTCAATCCACGCTTTGTTGTGTGGCCCCTTGAGTTGGGGTTAGGGACTCCCAATCCACGCTTTGTAGCGTGGCCCCTTGAGTTGGGGTTAGGGACTCTCAATCCACGCTTTGTAGTGTGGCCCCTTGAGTGGGGGTTACGGACTCTCAATCCACGCTTTGTAGCGTGGCCCCTTGAGTTGGGGTTAGGGACTATGAGGCCACGCTTTGTTGTGTGGCCCCTTGAGTTGAGTTGGGGTTAGGGACTCTCAATCCACGCTTTGTTGTGTGGCCCCTTGAGTTGGGGTTAGGGACTCTCAATCCACGCTTTGTAGCGTGGGCCCTTGAGTTGGGGTTAGGGACTCTCAATCCATGCTTTGTTGTGTGGCCCCTTGAGTTGGGGTTAGGGACTCTCAATCCATGCTTTGTAGCGTGGCCCCTTGAGTTGGGGTTAGCGACTCTCAATCCACGCTTTGCCGTGTGGCCCCTTGAGTTGGGGTTAGGGACTCTCAATCCACGCTTTGTAGCGTGGGCCCTTGAGTTGGGGTTAGGGACTCTAAATCCATGCTTTTTTGTGTGGCCCCTTGAGTTGGGGTTAGGGACTCTCAATCCACGCTTTTTTGTGTGGCCCCTTGAGTTGGGGTTAGGGACTCTCAATCCACGCTTTGTAGCGTGGGCCCTTGAGTTGGGGTTAGGGACTCTCAATCCATGCTTTGTTGTGTGGCCCCTTGAGTTGGGGTTAGGTACTCTCAATCCACGCTTTGTAGCGTGGCCCCTTGATTTGGGGTTAGGGACTCTCAATCCACGCTTTGCCGTGTGGCCCCTTGAGTTGGGGTTAGGGACTCTCAATCCACGCTTTGTAGTGTGGGCCCTTGAGTTGGGGTTAGGGACTCTCAATCCACGCTTTTTTGTGTGGCCCCTTGAGTTGGGGTTAGGGACTCTCAATCCATGCTTTGTTGTGTGGCCCCTTGAGTTGGGGTCAGGGACTCTCAATCCACGCTTTTTTGTGTGGCCCCTTGAGTTGGGGTTAGGGACTCTCAATCCACGCTTTGTAGTGTGGGCCCTTGAGTTGGGGTTAGGGACTCTCAATCCATGCTTTGTTGTGTGGCCCCTTGAGTTGGGGTCAGGGACTCTCAATCCACGCTTTTTTGTGTGGCCCCTTGAGTTGGGGTTAGGGACTCTCAGGCCATGCTTTGTTGTGTGGCCCCTTGAGTTGGGGTTAGGGACTCTCAATCCACGCTTTGTTGTGTGGCCCCTTGAGTTGGGGTTAGGGACTCTCAATCCACGCTTTGTAGCGTGGCCCCTTGAGTTGGGGTTAGGGACTCTCAATCCATGCTTTGCCGTGTGGCCCCTTGAGTTGGGGTCAGGGACTCTCAATCCACGCTTTGTAGCGTGGCCCCTTGAGTTGGGGTTAGGGACTCTCAATCCACGCTTTGTTGTGTGGCCCCTTGAGTTGGGGTTAGGGACTCTCAATCCACGCTTTGTTGTGTGGCCCCTTGAGTTGGGGTTAGGGACTCTCAATCCACGCCTTGTTGTGTGGCCCCTTGAGTTGGGGTTAGGGACTCTCAATCCACGCTTTGTTGTGTGGCCCCTTGAGTTGGGGTTAGGGACTCTCAATCCATGCTTTGTTGTGTGGCCCCTTGAGTTGGGGTTAGGGACTCTCAAGCCATGCTTTGTGGCGTGGGCCCTTGAGTTGGGGTTAGGGACTCTCAATCCACGCTTTGTTGTGTGGCCCCTTGAGTTGGGGTTAGGGACTCTCAATCCACGCTTTGTAGCGTGGGCCCTTGAGTTGGGGTTAGGGACTCTCAATCCATGCTTTGTTGTGTGGCCCCTTGAGTTGGGGTTAGGGACTCTCAATCCACGCTTTGTAGCGTGGCCCCTTGATTTGGGGTTAGGGACTCTCAATCCACGCTTTGTAGTGTGGCCCCTTGAGTTGGGGTTAGGGACTCTCAATCCACGCTTTGTAGCGTGGGCCCTTGAGTTGGGGTAAGGGACTCTCAATCCACGCTTTTTTGTGTGGCCCCTTGAATTGGGGTTAGGGACTCTCAGGCCATGCTTTGTTGTGTGGCCCCTTGATTTGGGGTTAGGGACTCTCAATCCACGCTTTGTTGTGTGGCCCCTTGAGTTGGGGTTAGGGACTCTCAATCCACGCTTTGTTGTGTGGCCCCTTGAGTTGGGGTTAGGGACTCTCAATCCACGCTTTGTTGCGTGGCCCGTTGAGTTGGGGTTAGGGACTCTCAGGCCATGCTTTGTTGTGTGGCCCCTTGAGTTGGGGTTAGGGACTCTCAATCCACGCTTTTTTGTGTGGCCCCTTGAGTTGGGGTTAGGGACTCTCAGGCCATGCTTTGTTGTGTGGCCCCTTGAGTTGGGGTTAGGGACTCTCAATCCATGCTTTGTTGTGTGGCCCCTTGAGTTGGGGTTAGGGACTCCCAATCCACGCTTTGTAGCGTGGCCCCTTGAGTTGGGGTTAGGGACTCTCAATCCACGCTTTGTAGTGTGGCCCCTTGAGTTGGGGTTACGGACTCTCAATCCACGCTTTGTAGCGTGGCCCCTTGAGTTGGGGTTAGGGACTCTCAGGCCACGCTTTGTTGTGTGGCCCCTTGAGTTGAGTTGGGGTTAGGGACTCTCAATCCACGCTTTGTTGTGTGGCCCCTTGAGTTGGGGTTAGGGACTCTCAATCCACGCTTTGTAGCGTGGGCCCTTGAGTTGGGGTTAGGGACTCTCAATCCATGCTTTGTTGTGTGGCCCCTTGAGTTGGGGTTAGGGACTCTCAATCCACGCTTTGTAGCGTGGCCCCTTGAGTTGGGGTTAGGGACTCTCAATCCACGCTTTGCCGTGTGGCCCCTTGAGTTGGGGTTAGGGACTCTCAATCCACGCTTTGTAGCGTGGGCCCTTGAGTTGGGGTTAGGGACTCTCAATCCACGCTTTGTTGTGTGGCCCCTTGAGTTGGGGTTAGGGACTCTCAATCCACGCTTTTTTGTGTGGCCCCTTGAGTTGGGGTTAGGGACTCTCAATCCACGCTTTGTAGCGTGGGCCCTTGAGTTGGGGTTAGGGACTCTCAATCCATGCTTTGTTGTGTGGCCCCTTGAGTTGGGGTTAGGGACTCTCAATCCACGCTTTGTAGCGTGGGCCCTTGAGTTGGGGTTAGGGACTCTCAATCCATGCTTTGTTGTGTGGCCCCTTGAGTTGGGGTTAGGGACTCTCAATCCACGCTTTGTTGTGTGGCCCCTTGAGTTGGGGTTAGGGACTCTCAATCCACGCTTTGTAGCGTGGCCCCTTGAGTTGGGGTTAGGGACTCTCAATCCATGCTTTGCCGTGTGGCCCCTTGAGTTGGGGTTAGGGACTCTCAATCCACGCTTTGTAGCGTGGCCCCTTGAGTTGGGGTTAGGGACTCTCAATCCACGCTTTGTTGTGTGGCCCCTTGAGTTGGGGTTAGGGACTCTCAATCCACGCTTTGTTGTGTGGCCCCTTGAGTTGGGGTTAGGGACTCTCAATCCACGCTTTGTTGTGTGGCCCCTTGAGTTGGGGTTAGGGACTCTCAATCCACGCTTTGTAGCGTGGCCCCTTGAGTTGGGGTTAGGGACTCTCAATCCATGCTTTGTGGCGTGGCCCCTTGAGTTGGGGTTAGGGACTCTCAATCCATGCTTTGTGGCGTGGCCCCTTGAGTTGGGGTTAGGGACTCTCAATCCACGCTTTGTTGTGTGGCCCCTTGAGTTGGGGTTAGGGACTCTCAATCCACGCTTTGTAGCGTGGGCCCTTGAGTTGGGGTAAGGGACTCTCAATCCATGCTTTGTTGTGTGGCCCCTTCAGTTGGGGTTAGGGACTCTCAATCCACGCTTTGTAGCGTGGCCCCTTGATTTGGGGTTAGGGACTCTCAATCCACGCTTTGTAGTGTGGCCCCTTGAGTTGGGGTTAGGGACTCTCAATCCACGCTTTGTAGCGTGGGCCCTTGAGTTGGGGTAAGGGACTCTCAATCCACGCTTTTTTGTGTGGCCCCTTGAGTTGGGGTTAGGGACTCTCAGGCCATGCTTTGTTGTGTGGCCCCTTGATTTGGGGTTAGGGACTCTCAATCCACGCTTTGTTGTGTGGCCCCTTGAGTTGGGGTTAGGGACTCTCAATCCACGCTTTGTTGTGTGGCCCCTTGAGTTGGGGTTAGGGACTCTCAATCCACGCTTTGTTGCGTGGCCCGTTGAGTTGGGGTTAGGGACTCTCAGGCCATGCTTTGTTGTGTGGCCCCTTGAGTTGGGGTTAGGGACTCTCAATCCACGCTTTTTTGTGTGGCCCCTTGAGTTGGGGTTAGGGACTCTCAGGCCATGCTTTGTTGTGTGGCCCCTTGAGTTGGGGTTAGGGACTCTCAATCCACGCTTTGTTGTGTGGCCCCTTGAGTTGGGGTTAGGGACTCCCAATCCACGCTTTGTAGCGTGGCCCCTTGAGTTGGGGTTAGGGACTCTCAATCCACGCTTTGTAGTGTGGCCCCTTGAGTTGGGGTTACGGACTCTCAATCCACGCTTTGTAGCGTGGCCCCTTGAGTTGGGGTTAGGGACTCTCAGGCCACGCTTTGTTGTGTGGCCCCTTGAGTTGAGTTGGGGTTAGGGACTCTCAATCCACCCTTTGTTGTGTGGCCCCTTGAGTTGGGGTTAGGGACTCTCAATCCACGCTTTGTAGCGTGGGCCCTTGAGTTGGGGTTAGGGACTCTCAATCCATGCTTTGTTGTGTGGCCCCTTAAGTTGGGGTTAGGGAACTCAATCCACGCTTTGTAGCGTGGCCCCTTGAGTTGGGGTTAGGGACTCTCAATCCACGCTTTGCCGTGTGGCCCCTTGAGTTGGGGTTAGGGACTCTCAATCCACGCTTTGTAGCGTGGCCCCTTGAGTTGGGGTTAGGGACTCTAAATCCATGCTTTTTTGTGTGGCCCCTTGAGTTGGGGTTAGGGACTCTCAATCCACGCTTTTTTGTGTGGCCCCTTGAGTTGGGGTTAGGGACTCTCAATCCACGCTTTGTAGCGTGGGCCCTTGAGTTGGGGTTAGGGACTCTCAATCCATGCTTTGTTGTGTGGCCCCTTGAGTTGGGGTTAGGGACTCTCAATCCACGCTTTGTAGCGTGGGCCCTTGAGTTGGGGTAAGGGACTCTCAATCCACGCTTTGCCGTGTGGCCCCTTGAGTTGGGGTTAGGGACTCTCAATCCACGCTTTGTAGCGTGGGCCCTTGAGTTGGGGTTAGGGACTCTCAATCCATGCTTTGTTGTGTGGCCCCTTGAGTTGGGGTTAGGGACTCTCAATCCACGCTTTTTTGTGTGGCCCCTTGAGTTGGGGTTAGGGACTCTCAGGCCATGCTTTGTTGTGTGGCCCCTTGAGTTGGGGTTAGGGACTCTCAATCCACGCTTTGTTGTGTGGCCCCTTGAGTTGGGGTTAGGGACTCTCAATCCACGCTTTGTAGCGTGGCCCCTTGAGTTGGGGTTAGGGACTCTCAATCCATGCTTTGCCGTGTGGCCCCTTGAGTTGGGGTTAGGGACTCTCAATCCACGCTTTGTAGCGTGGCCCCTTGAGTTGGGGTTAGGGACTCTCAATCCACGCTTTGTTGTGTGGCCCCTTGAGTTGGGGTTAGGGACTCTCAATCCACGCTTTGTTGTGTGGCCCCTTGAGTTGGGGTTAGGGACTCTCAATCCACGCTTTGTTGTGTGGCCCCTTGAGTTGGGGCTAGGGACTCTCAATCCACGCTTTGTAGCGTGGCCCCTTGAGTTGGGGTTAGGGACTCTCAATCCATGCTTTGTTGTGTGGCCCCTTGAGTTGGGGTTAGGGACTCTCAATCCATGCTTTGTGGCGTGGCCCCTTGAGTTGGGGTTAGGGACTCTCAATCCACGCTTTGTAGCGTGGCCCCTTGAGTTGGGGTTAGGGACTCTCAATCCACGCTTTATTGTGTGCCCCCTTGAGTTGGGGTTAGGGACTCTCAATCCACGCTTTGTTGCGTGGCCCCTTGAGTTGGGGTTAGGGACTCTCAATCCATGCTTTGTAGCGTGGGCCCTTGAGTTGGGGTTAGGGACTCTCAATCCATGCTTTGTTGTGTGGCCCCTTGAGTTGGGGTTAGGGACTCTCAATCCACGCTTTGTAGTGTGGCCCCTTGAGTTGGGGTTACGGACTCTCAATCCACGCTTTGTAGCGTGGCCCCTTGAGTTGGGGTTAGGGACTCTCAGGCCACGCTTTGTTGTGTGGCCCCTTGAGTTGAGTTGGGGTTAGGGACTCTCAATCCACGCTTTGTTGTGTGGCCCCTTGAGTTGGGGTTAGGGACTCTCAATCCACGCTTTGTAGCGTGGCCCCTTGAGTTGGGGTTAGGGACTCTCAATCCATGCTTTGTTGTGTGGCCCCTTGAGTTGGGGTTAGAGACTCTCAATCCACGCTTTGTAGCGTGGCCCCTTGAGTTGGGGTTAGGGACTCTCAATCCACGCTTTGTAGCGTGGCCCCTTGAGTTGGGGTTAGGGACTCTCAATCCACGCTTTGCCGTGTGGCCCCTTGAGTTGGGGTTAGGGACTCTCAATCCACGCTTTGTAGCGTGGGCCCTTGAGTTGGGGTTAGGGACTCTAAATCCATGCTTTTTTGTGTGGCCCCTTGAGTTGGGGTTAGGGACTCTCAATCCACGCTTTTTTGTGTGGCCCCTTGAGTTGGGGTTAGGGACTCTCAATCCACGCTTTGTAGCGTGGGCCCTTGAGTTGGGGTTAGGGACTCTCAATCCATGCTTTGTTGTGTGGCCCCTTGAGTTGGGGTTAGGGACTCTCAATCCACGCTTTGTAGCGTGGCCCCTTGATCTGGGGTTAGGGACTCTCAATCCACGCTTTGCCGTGTGGCCCCTTGAGTTGGGGTTAGGGACTCTCAATCCACGCTTTGTAGCGTGGGCCCTTGAGTTGGGGTTAGGGACTCTCAATCCATGCTTTGTTGTGTGGCCCCTTGAGTTGGGGTTAGGGACTCTCAATCCACGCTTTTTTGTGTGGCCCCTTGAGTTGGGGTTAGGGACTCTCAGGCCATGCTTTGTTGTGTGGCCCCTTGAGTTGGGGTTAGGGACTCTCAATCCACGCTTTGTTGTGTGGCCCCTTGAGTTGGGGTTAGGGACTCTCAATCCACGCTTTGTAGCGTGGCCCCTTGAGTTGGGGTTAGGGACTCTCAATCCATGCTTTGCCGTGTGGCCCCTTGAGTTGGGGTTACGGACTCTCAATCCACGCTTTGTAGCGTGGCCCCTTGAGTTGGGGTTAGGGACTCTCAATCCACGCTTTGTTGTGTGGCCCCTTGAGTTGGGGTTAGGGACTCTCAATCCACGCTTTGTTGTGTGGCCCCTTGAGTTGGGGTTAGGGACTCTCAATCCATGCTTTGTAGCGTGGGCCCTTGAGTTGGGGTTAGGGACTCTCAATCCATGCTTTGTTGTGTGGCCCCTTGAGTTGGGGTTAGGGACTCTCAATCCACGCTTTGTAGTGTGGCCCCTTGAGTTGGGGTTACGGACTCTCAATCCACGCTTTGTAGCGTGGCCCCTTGAGTTGGGGTTAGGGACTCTCAGGCCACGCTTTGTTGTGTGGCCCCTTGAGTTGAGTTGGGGTTAGGGACTCTCAATCCACGCTTTGTTGTGTGGCCCCTTGAGTTGGGGTTAGGGACTCTCAATCCACGCTTTGTAGCGTGGCCCCTTGAGTTGGGGTTAGGGACTCTCAATCCATGCTTTGTTGTGTGGCCCCTTGAGTTGGGGTTAGAGACTCTCAATCCACGCTTTGTAGCGTGGCCCCTTGAGTTGGGGTTAGGGACTCTCAATCCACGCTTTGTAGCGTGGCCCCTTGAGTTGGGGTTAGGGACTCTCAATCCACGCTTTGCCGTGTGGCCCCTTGAGTTGGGGTTAGGGACTCTCAATCCACGCTTTGTAGCGTGGGCCCTTGAGTTGGGGTTAGGGACTCTAAATCCATGCTTTTTTGTGTGGCCCCTTGAGTTGGGGTTAGGGACTCTCAATCCACGCTTTTTTGTGTGGCCCCTTGAGTTGGGGTTAGGGACTCTCAATCCACGCTTTGTAGCGTGGGCCCTTGAGTTGGGGTTAGGGACTCTCAATCCATGCTTTGTTGTGTGGCCCCTTGAGTTGGGGTTAGGGACTCTCAATCCACGCTTTGTAGCGTGGCCCCTTGATCTGGGGTTAGGGACTCTCAATCCACGCTTTGCCGTGTGGCCCCTTGAGTTGGTGTTAGGGACTCTCAATCCACGCTTTGTAGCGTGGGCCCTTGAGTTGGGGTTAGGGACTCTCAATCCATGCTTTGTTGTGTGGCCCCTTGAGTTGGGGTTAGGGACTCTCAATCCACGCTTTTTTGTGTGGCCCCTTGAGTTGGGGTTAGGGACTCTCAGGCCATGCTTTGTTGTGTGGCCCCTTGAGTTGGGGTTAGGGACTCTCAATCCACGCTTTGTTGTGTGGCCCCTTGAGTTGGGGTTAGGGACTCTCAATCCACGCTTTGTAGCGTGGCCCCTTGAGTTGGGGTTAGGGACTCTCAATCCATGCTTTGCCGTGTGGCCCCTTGAGTTGGGGTTAGGGACTCTCAATCCACGCTTTGTAGCGTGGCCCCTTGAGTTGGGGTTAGGGACTCTCAATCCACGCTTTGTTGTGTGGCCCCTTGAGTTGGGGTTAGGGACTCTCAATCCACGCTTTGTTGTGTGGCCCCTTGAGTTGGGGCTAGGGACTCTCAATCCACGCTTTGTAGCGTGGCCCCTTGAGTTGGGGTTAGGGTCTCCTAATCCATGCTTTGTTGTGTGGCCCCTTGAGTTGGGGTTAGGGACTCTCAATCCATGCTTTGTTGTGTGGCCCCTTGAGTTGGGGTTAGGGACTCTCAATCCACGCTTTGTAGCGTGGCACCTTGAGTTGGGGTTAGGGACTCTCAATCCACGCTTTTTTGTGTGGCCCCTTGAGTTGGGGTTAGGGACTCTCAATCCACGCTTTGTTGCGTGGCCCCTTGAGTTGGGGTTAGGGACTCTCAATCCATGCTTTGTTGCGTGGCCCGTAGAGTTCGGGTTAGGGACTCTCAATCCACGCTTTGTAGCGTGGGCCCTTGAGTTGGGGTTACGGACTCTCAATCCATGCTTTTTTGTGTGGCCCCTTGAGTTGGGGTTAGGGACTCTCAATCCATGCTTTTTTGTGTGGCCCCTTGAGTTGGGGTTAGCGACTCTCAATCCACGCTTTGTAGCGTGGCCCCTTGATTTGGGGTTAGGGACTCTAAATCCATGCTTTTTTGTGTGGCCCCTTGATTTGGGGTTAGGGACTCTCAATCCACGCTTTGTTGCGTGGCCCCTTGAGTTGGGGTTAGGGACTCTCAATCCACGCTTTGTTGTGTGGCCCCTTGAGTTGGGGTTAGGGACTCTCAATCCATGCTTTGTTGTGTGGCCCCTTGAGTTGGGGTTAGGGACTCTCAATCCACGCTTTTTTGTGTGGCCCCTTGAGTTGGGGTTAGGGACTCTCAATCCATGCTTTTTTGTGTGGCCCCTTGAGTTGGGGTTAGGGACTCTCAATCCACGCTTTGTTGTGTGGCCCCTTGAGTTGGGGTTAGGGACTCTCAATCCATGCTTTTTTGTGTGGCCCCTTGAGTTGGGGTTAGGGACTCTCAATCCACGCTTTGTAGTGTGGCCCCTTGATTTGGGGTTAGGGACTCTCAATCCACGCTTTGTAGCGTGGCCCCTTGAGTTGGGGTTAGGGACTCTCAATCCACGCTTTGTTGTGTGGGCCCTTGAGTTGGGGTTAGGGACTCTCAATCCACGCTTTGTAGTGTGGCCCCTTGAGTTGGGGTTAGGGACTCTTTTGTGACATCCCATGACCACGGGCAAAGCACGCAGCGTACGTGCGAGGTCCTGTGGATTCGGCGTAATGGGCCATGTGACGAGGAGTGGTGTCCAGGTGAAGTGTTTGCAGAGCTGTGTGGCACGCAATTTAGGCCACGACGTTGTGTCCGACGGCACACTGTAGACGTAGAGGATAACACATTGCGTTGTTTTGAAGCATTCAAAGATTTTTCAGTCCCCTGTGATGTGGAGGACTTTGAACCCACTGAAAAGATGATGTCATTTTGGGCTAGACGTAGCATTGCACGTACCCAGGACGTTGACATTTCTGAAATTGAAGAGCTGTATGGCAAGGAGGGGGATGTCAACTCAAACGTTGAGGAAGACCTTATTCACCCCACAACAGCTTTTACAGCTATGGAACAACCCAAGAAAGATCCCCCCCTTCCTTCGAGAGGGTTTTAATATGATGTGGATGCAGCACTTGCCGCATCTATGAAAGATGGCGCCATGCATGAATGGATGTTGTGTGAACTCAGGGCTGTTTGCCGCAGGTTTGGTCTCTCTGTTCGGGGGAACAAGGCAGATGTGTTGGCGTGTGTTGTCAGCCACGTTGCAAGCAAGTATATATTATTCCCTATTATGCACACCACTTCGGTTGATTACAAAACTGGTGGGCGTGAATAATCTGAAATTGTTCCCTGTTGGTCTGCATGTTTGTGCTATGGACTGCAATCCCAGAGTCCAACTGATCCACATGTGTATGCCTGTGTAGGGATGGACTGCAATCCCAGAGTCCGAGTGCTCCACATTTGTATGCTTGTGAAGGAATGCCAGAGTCCAGGGTACCCGAGGGAGAAGAGTGGCAACACCCAGCCGGGAACAACCGTTTTGGGGTTTAATTTTTTTTTTTGGAGTTAGGGAACGTCCTACGCAGCAAAAGGCTTGCAAGGGCTCCTTGCACCAGGCCGTGCAGTGTGCACACCCAACAAATAGCAACACGACTGCTTTTGCAGGATGATTGATGACCATAACTGGGGCCCCTCTGTGGGCCACTGCCGAGCCGCATTCGCCTTTTGTGTACGATGGTTCAAGTGTGGGTTGCTACAGCGCCGTGAGCAAAGTTGTTTCATTGTTGTCATGTAGAGTACTCTGACACATGAATGGCTCCGCATATCTTCCTGGGCAAGAGGTTGCTGTCTTTTCCCAGAGCAAGCAGTCGTGGATTGCAGCGCATGTGACCGCAGTGCATCGCGACGGGTCCGTGACTTGTAAGTATCATGGCCTGCCCGTACAAAAGGACTTCCCCCTGGCGCTGCAGACACCGAATCTTATCATGCCAATGCAGACGGGATGCGCAGGTAAGGGACATGGCACGGAGGCTTTGACTCCTCAGTTCCGGACGCCAACAACCCCCCCCCCCCCCCCTCCCAACTAACTGTTGGCCGGAGGCGCTGGGGGGGCGGGGGCGGGGGCGGGGGCTGGGAGGGGCGATGGGGCAGGGTGCACCGAAGTGTGGGAGTCCATCACCCCAACTCAAGGGGTAGTGGTGAGGGTAGTGGTTCTGGTGCTTGTGGACAATTGGGCCTTTGGTGCCCATCGCCTCCTGAGGCCGGTGCATTTGACAACTACCCCCCCCCCCCCCCCTTGCAATCTCCCCCCCCTTGCAATCTCCCCCCCCCCACCCGGGAGACCGTCACTTCCATGTTTTTCTGGTTAACATGTATTGTGCTGGTTTGTGTTGCCCATCTGCTTTACGCATGGCCTTGCATTGCTTTCCCATTACTTCGAATCAAGCAGCAGTTCATAGTGTGTTATTCTCATACCCAGAAGTTCTTTACCGTTCCTTTGGATCCTCAATAACATTTGTGTTGGATGAAGCACATTGGCATCAACCCGAAGAGTACTGCTTTTGCTGAATGCAAAGGTGAGGTCTCGGTGATCTCAGGGGGCGTAGTGTGTTCAGCATCACGGACAGGAGTTGGTTAGCGAGTTTGGTGGCATTGCATACGTAATTTCGACTTGCGTTTTTGGGCGCCGTACTAGGCATTGAGATGCGTGTAAAGCAGGAAGTACATGAGTTCCATGAACGGTTGTTGAGTGTGAATGCCTGCGTTTTCGAATCGATTGCTTGCTGCGATGCATTTGCATGGGATACGTTCTGGTATTTGTCTTCTCTCTCATCACGCATCTTGGGATTGGTGATGATTATCTTCTACACGACAGGGAGTATGTGAATTGCCTTCATGCGCGTTTTGCTTTGTTTGGTTTGCTTGTTGTTGCAGCTCTCATAATGTCGCTTCTCTATATGAATTCGCTTTTTGCAATGCGTTTTTGCATCGTAAGTATTGATGTAGAGTGTGTCACACAGGATTGGAACAATGCAAGGAGTAGAATGCGCCTGTGTTATGGATTGTGCCTATGCAGTGGTAGTGATAGATGGATTGCGATAGTGCAGAGGTGTGGCAATCTGTGGATGAGCGGTTCTGTTTTGTGTTGCTGCCCGTGATCAGTGCAGTGAAATAGGGAAGGAAAGGGTTTGCACTTTGTCTTCTCTGTTGCCCGCAGTTTGTATGAGTACTGCTTTTGCTGAATGCAAAGGTGAGGTCTCGGTGATCTCAGGGGGCGTAGTGTGTTCAGCATCACGGACAGGAGTTGGTTAGCGAGTTTGGTGGCATTGCATACGTGATTTCGACTTGCGTTTTTGGGCGCCGTACTAGGCATTGAGATGCGTGTAAAGCAGGAAGTACATGAGTTCCATGAACGGTTGTTGAGTGTGAATGCCTGCGTTTTCGAATTGATTGCTTGCTGCGATGCATTTGCATGGGATACGTTCTGGTATTTGTCTTCTCTCTCATCACGCATCTTGGGATTGGTGATGATTATCTTCTACACGACAGGGAGTATGTGAATTGCCTTCATGCGCGTTTTGCTTTGTTTGGTTTGCTTGTTGTTGCAGCTCTCATAATGTCGCTTCTCTATATGAATTCGCTTTTTGCAATGCGTTTTTGCATCGTAAGTATTGATGTAGAGTGTGTCACACAGGATTGGAACGATGCAAGGAGTAGAATGGATTCTCAGAATACAATAAAGCTTTCCACTTCAGGTTCCAAAACAAAATGCAAAAAGACTTCTTTAAACAAGTTCAAAAAAATATTTCAACGAAAACCAAAACAATTCGAAAAAAAAGTTGGCATAAAAGGCGAGAAATGGGGTGTGGCAATGCGTTAAGCACAGTCACAGGTCACGTTGGGCCAGGCCGAATCCTACACCATGACCATGTGGACCCTCAGCGGGTACCTCTACCCCTGGGAGTCGGGTGTAGAGGAGGGCATTGAAGTGGCGTGGCGTGTGCTCTCCGGGGTTGGGGGGGGGGTTGGCACAAGGCCTTGGTGTTGGTTTGTTGGCGGCGCCTACTGGCCTCTCGCCACTGTGTCCGGGTCTTGAGTCCTGGAGATCCACCAAAGCCGCTGTGTTGGCCCCCCGTTTCTGTTTCTCCATCGGTGGCGGGTCGTGGCGCCAACACATTTGAAGGATCCAAATGGCATTAATCTTCAACTCTGCGCTCAGCACTGGTCCCCGCGAGCGAGGGGGGGGGGGGGTTCCCAGATAAGGGTGGGTCTCATGAAGGTGGTGGGGTTTCCAGCCAAACAAGCGGAGGATGCGCGGCAGCACATACCACACGCGGTGCAGGATCCGCCACAATCCACTCTAGTCTCATCGCCGTTCTGCGCCGTGTCATTGCAGGCGCCTGTGCAACAGTCATACATGACGTACTGAACACACAAATGAGGCATCCGCGGGGCCCAAACAGAGTTTTCCTCAGGCGGGGGGGGGGGGGTCCAAGGGGGGGTGGGTGGGTGGGGCTGTGGGGGGGACCCCCCCCCCCCTCAGGAGACCCTGAGTTGGTAGAGGCGCTGAAGGCGCCGAAGAAATTTTTTGGCCTAAACTGACTTGCGCTGAATGCGCCAGAGAAAATTTTTTGATTGGCTGAAGACCCGGAGAAAAATTCGCCCAATCACTTTAGGGGGGGGGGGGTGTCGGACCCCCCCCAGCCCCCCCCCCCCCCCGGAGGAGATGCTGAGTTGTTAAGCAAAAGGCTGGGCCCAAAGGCTGAGTGAGTCGGCTGGTTTGTTGTTCCAGGTGTACGTATGTGTTCATGGGGGGAACAGTGTTGCCCAGGGGCAAACGTCGCCGCCTTTGAAATCCCCGAAGCTCAAAGTGCGACACGCCCAAAACAAAAAACAAAGAACGTGCACAAGGGCAACGGCACTGCGGGGGGGGGGGGGGGTCTCTGGCGTTTCCTGTTGTATGTGAACTCAGTGACAGGTTGACTGATTGATCCGGTGAGGCCTGCATAGCGATGGTCTTGTACGTACCGCCGCGTCCTCACTGCAGTTCGCTTTTTCAGTGGTCCGTCCACTGGCATCTTTGCGTCCTTGTTGACAGAAAGGTACCTATGGTCTTATAGGCCACTGACGAGCCACATTTCTTTCTGCGCTTTGTGCTGATCGCGTCTTGTGCTCACGCACCATAGCCCAGAGTTCCTTCGGGGAATTCAAGCCATTGGCATATCTCCTCAGCGGAGCGTCCGTTTGGCTGATCAATTACGTCACCCTACTGAGTTCAAGTTCAAGTTCCTTTCCATCCAACCCAACCCAACCACAGACTACCTCAATGGCGCCGAAATTCAGCAAACCACAGATATGTTCCCTCTGCCACCGAGCAGGACACAGGGCTTTCGAGTGCCCAACGAGATCAGACACAAAGGATACTACAGACACACCACGACCTCGCCGACCACCTCCTCACGCCTGTTGGACCTGCGGTGAAATGCACTGGTCAGATGAATGCAAGGAACAACAGGAGCGCAAAGAACGAGGTGCATGCTTAATTTGCGGGGAAACAGACCACTGGATCAAAGCCTGTCCAATGTACGAGTCCAAGGTCGGAAAAGCCGCTCCTGCACCCCCTGCTGACAACCTGTGGTGCCTCCGTTGTGGAACCAGTGACCATGCAACCGTGAAATGTCAGACCAGAGATCCACCAATCCACTTCCCCGACCCTGACGATCTCACGAAGAGAGGGTGCCTGTACTGTGGACTGTTTGGTCACGACATGAACGAATGTCTACGACGTGTACCCAGCGTGCAAAACGAACAGAGTCAGCGCCTCTTAGCCATCGCATCGGACCAGGACGACCAGAGTACTGCAATCAAGCAACCGCAAAGCGATGTTAAAGCTCTACAAGCGTCCCACAAAGTGATCGACGAATGCAAAACAGATCTAGCGGAGCTGCACACTAAAGTCGACAGGCTGATGACTTTCCAACAAGCAGCGGAGCCACAGATCGCAACGTCCAGCAAGATATGCGCAAATTTCCAACAATTCCTCAACAATGACTGGGTCCCTCACAAGCGGCAATTTCAGAACTTCTTGGATGAGGAATGGCAGCCAGTGAAGCACCGTTTCGAAGACCTGTTGCAAAAAGACCTCGACGGACCACGAACCAAGGAGAGTAGGCAAGCGGTCAACGTCGACTCCAGCCCGGAACTACCAGGTCCACCTGAGGATGACGTCGCGATGTCTCCAGCGCGTACGACGGGGAAACGCACAGCAGCGGACCGCACAGGGCCTCCAACGACACCAGCAGCCAAACGTAAATCGGACAGTGGGAGTTCTTCACGACGCTGGTGGGTTGACTTGGACCCACTATCCCTGGATCAAGCTCCGAAAGCCTGGCACAAGGACCTGTTGGAGGCACTGCTCACAGAATGGGGCGATCACAATATGCTGCGCTTGCAGCAGTGGATGGCAACACATGGGACAGAGGAGATGAAAACAACGCTAGACAGCCTGTCCACTTCGAATACCACTACAAGGCAACTCCACTCTGGCCTACGGACCCTACTACGAGGCGCCTGCGTCCCACCACTGATATTTGGAGCCACAGCACCCAAGGGGAGAGTCTCTCTGGCATCCTCGTCTTTAAACGACCTTGCGAAGAGCCGTCACTGATTGAAATTTTACAAGATATGGCGGTGGTACACCAGAAGCTTGCCCTGGCGGAGCAGATTTGCAAAGCAACACAGGCCCAGCCCTTCCAGAGTACATACGAATACACGCCGTTGGACATGCCAGCAGGACCAGCGTCATGGCTCCGTACGAGTTTCCACATGGACCCGTTTCAAATAAAACCATTTGCATTCGCGGCACAGCACCTCCACCCCCTCCTTCCCTTGTTGACACACCCACCGACACTGCAGAATATTGCCCGGCAGCACTGCACACAACACACGCCGCTGTACCACAGTGTACGAGCATGCACACAACCTACAGCAGCGTGCCCCCCGACACACACCATCCGATTTGTCTGTACTGTCCTGGAGGCAATTAACATATGGACAGACGTATCTGCTTTGGCCCGCGATCCGTACCACACTCCCCTTGATCCGTGGTGCACCTGGAACGCAACGCTCTCGCCCACATCACACATCCTGTTGTGCTCACCTGAAGCCCTGCAAAAATATGAAAATTCAATCACGTCACGTCGCTGGGTCTTCCGGGAACAACCACTTCTACCACCACACAGTGCTCCACTAGCATACGCGGATTTTCAGGGTAAACCATGGTACTGCTACTGTGTCCAGCCTGTCACCCCTACAGCGGTTGCGACTGCATTGTTACTTCAGACACCATCAACACAGTTATTCAGCCCTGTGGCAGCCACACCGGCACCGTGAAATGCTTTATAAAACATACACACGCGGCATGCGCCAGGCATTGGACAGCAAAGACTTGGGACGCTGGGCTGAACTTCTCCAGGCGCGCGTTGCATACTTGCCGTATGACACACATCCCATCATCCGCATGCTCCGAGCCACGTCACGCACACACGAATGGCACACTTCAGTGACACCTGCAACCATATTGATATACATCGCTGTACACACATACTTACTCACGTGCTACGCGGGAAAAACAACACTGGCCACGACACAGCGGCTGCGCAAGCACGTCACAACCACACAGGCAGGGTCTGAGGAATCCTCCTTTCACGACTTACTGCGTAACACCACAGAATTGCACTGGCAACTGATCCCTGTAGAGCTGGTGGACAACCACGACCTGGCATGCTACCGTGAGCGTCACTGGTGGCACACTACACAGCAATGGGCGATCAATGACACAGCCCCCGCCCTGCCGTCCGGCACAGGAGCAAGCCCTGCAGCACAACACACTAAACAGCTCCAAGCTACACTACGACAAGCACACGTCGCGCGCATTAACAAAGACTACGCACACGCCGCAATATTGAACAAAGACATCGAACGTATAGCGAACCGATTGAACATACCACTATGCCGCCCGGTAAACATCACAGTGCCATACATCACACCCGAACAACGATCACACATCCAAACAATCATCAGGAGAATGGTCAGACACACGCAACGATCCTCTTGGGAACGTCAGGCGATTCGGGCACGCATCAGAGTCGTCGCTTCTTCACCGCTGAACGTTCGGCGAGCATTTGAACGTTTGGCTAACAAACACGAAAAACAAACAGAGCGTCCGGCATGCCGCTGCACTGCGCACACACTCGATCAGTGGCAACAGTGTGGCACGGTGGTTAACGTTGCGGGGCACTACGCTTTAATGCCTGTACACATTGAGCACCAGGGAGCTCCACTGCGAGCTACAGATCCACTGCCCTGCTCCGGTACGCGTTCACGACACCAGGCAGTGAACAGCTTGGCCCAGTTGGCACACACACTACACATACAACACACGTACACGCCCACATCAATTGCCGCACTACTGCCACCCGAGAATTGGAACAGGGAACCACTGCTGCGTCACAAAGTCCAGAACCTAGCGCGCAGCCTGAGTAGCATGGCCTGCGTGAGAGTCGCGGACAAGGGCAGTACGATGCTTTTTGCATTTTGCCGTCAATGGGTATGGGATGAAACAGCACAGTTTCTGTTGTCTGAAAAGTACGACCCACGACCACTGTCCGGTAACAACAATATCCAGACAGCCCTCCATGATATAATCAAAAAGAACAAGTGGCCGGTAAACACAGCACGCTCCCTTCCCCTCCTGTACCTCCTTGGCAAGGCAAAAATCTTAACGAAGGGCTGTATTTTGTGGCGGCCGATAGCTGCCATTGTCGAACCGCAATTGCAACGTTTCTTCTTGCGGTCAGCGGCACGCGCCTTCACCCTTTTGCTCCGCCTACTGACTAAAGAAATTTGCGCTTCCTTTTTAGTCCTCAAAATATCAGATCTGCACCCGTGGTTCCATGGTTTGCCAGACTGGGGCTGCGAAGTGATCGGAGAGTGTGACTGCTCTGGGCAGTTCAACAATGTCACACCAGCCTCCGTCATGTCCGATCTAGGTGCATCAGTTAAATGGTTAGCAGCGAGGCGTCGCTGGAACGCCCAGGAACTGGTTTGGTCAATCCACAGGGATAACAAAAAACTGGATCGTGCGGGCAAAGGGACGTCGAGCCGTTTCCACTACATCGCACACAGGGACCTCGAGAATCTGGTATACTTCTCCCTCCTCACAGACACATACACACAAGCATCGGGTCAAATATGGTCACGCACGGGTGCAATACCGATGGGCGGACCATTCAGCGCGCAAAGCGCCGATTTGCGTTCAGTATGGGGCGCCAAGACCAGGGTTGACCTTATGCGTAGACTCGGGAACCTTTCCTTCTCTCCCCGCGGACACCCGCTGTGGTCGACACCACGGGGAAACACCATTTCGTTAGCACAGTTCCGAAATAATGTGGTAGTGGGTGCACGTGGGCCCACAGCCAAAAGCGAAATGCAGCAGGTATGCAACACCCTGTCAGAGGTCTGGACCCTCCCTGTCTTGTGTGACTGCATGACGGTCGACAACAGGAGTTGCAAGGGGACATGCATGAGCATGAGCTTAACTGCCATGGGCATGACCACACACCTCAAAGGAACACACCCACCACTTATTTATGCACAGCCTGCGGGCCTGACATCAGACTGGCACCTGAAATACACCGTAACCATGCAAACACCAACAACACATGCCCATAAGCATATTTCTGGTATCATTGTTAGTGCAGTTTTGAATGTGCATCCCTTCCTTCACACCTGGCTGGGTTGCCTGCTGAGCCTCACATCCTGGTCGCAGCTGGCTATACTATCAGGGTACAGCAGAAGTACTGTTTTGCGCGCACTGCACTCGGCGGTGCCACGCGTCATCAGCAGGACACCATGGGACGTTGACAGCACACTCCAATGGTGCTGCCATGCCACGTATATTTTACCGTGCACACGAGATACCCTATTTTTCAGGCTACACAGATGGCTACAGGGCCAGACAGTTTGGTCTGACCAGGCATATGCCTCGTGGCACATGCCACATGCTGGGCCGTGCAGCCAGTTTTGCGCCGACTGGTGCCATGATTTTCCCATCCTCTCTTACCTTACCCCATTGCTGGATCCGTCGACATCAATCCGTTTGGGGCCTCGGCCCCGGGGGAAGGGGTCTCTGGCGTTTCCTGTTGTATGTGAACTCAGTGACAGGTTGACTGATTGATCCGGTGAGGCCTGCATAGCGATGGTCTTGTACGTACCGCCGCGTCCTCACTGCAGTTCGCTTTTTCAGTGGTCCGTCCACTGGCATCTTTGCGTCCTTGTTGACAGAAAGGTACCTATGGTCTTATAGGCCACTGACGAGCCACATTTCTTTCTGCGCTTTGTGCTGATCGCGTCTTGTGCTCACGCACCATAGCCCAGAGTTCCTTCGGGGGGATGCATGTCTTGCGCCACCACTCCCACGTGGCTCCCGCCAGAATCCCATCAGGGACGCTGTGTGAAAGCAGAAGCCCATGTGGGATGCACAGGTACCTCTGCAGGGACCCACCCCTCAAATTTCGTCCACAGAACGCTCCCCTGGGGAAATTGCCCCCCCCCCCCCCCTGTGTGACATTCCGTCGGGTTGTTGCTCCTTTACGGGGCCCTGGATAGTCACCCGTTCTTCCCTTCGCACGTTGCGTCGGGTCGCTGCTTCACATGTACCACCGGTGCCCAGCATAGAACATTGAAAGAGAGACCAATATTGTCCGGTTACCGGTGGCAATTTTAGGAAATCTGTACCGACGTGCATGCGATATGCTTCGGTCCGTCGCTTGGAAGTTTTCGAAAACCCTTGGAAAGATGCTCGGAAGTTTTGGCAGCCAGATCGGCCCCCCAAAACGCAACCGATATCGGTAGGAATGTTCCATGGGCTTCCCAGCCGACCGTGCCGGGGGAGCTCGGAAGAAATTTTTCAGCCCGAACCCAGTAGAATTTTGGTTGGATGCTTGGTGGAAAGATGCTCGGAAGTTTTGGTAGCCAGATCGGGTCCCAAAACGTAACCAATATTGGTAGGAATGTTCCATGGGCTTCCCAGCCGACCGTGCCGGGGGAGCTCGGAAGAAATTTTTCAGCCCGAACCCAGTGGAATTTTGGTTGGATGCTTGGTGCCTACCTTGCCTGCAAGATGCCATGGAGAACAGCACGTTGAAGCTAATGTTTGTCTACCCTTTGTCGCTTTGCATACAAAACTGCATGGAGAACACTGTGCTCAAGCTTATGATTGCTTCCCCTTTGTGCTCCTTTGTGAATTTGGACTTTTGCTTTTGACATGTGCAACGCCAGTTTGATCCTTGGTGGCTGCTTTGCCTACAAACTTGCATCGAGAACACTGTACTCAAGCTTCTGAATGTTTGCCCTTTGTGCCTTGTGATGCTTTGTGCCTGCTTTTGTGGTTTTCTTTTTGCATGTGTGTCGCTTTCTCACCTAGGCCCCTTTGAGTAGACTCACTAATGTATTCCCTTTTTGTGCTCAGAACACTTTTTGTCACCTGCAACAGACATGTCTGGTAGTCAAGGCAGTGCCGCTAGTGCCTCGTCTTCGTCCGCTCAGCCCCCCCAGCCCGTTCAGCAGCTCCCGGAACAAGATTTGGAGCTTGAGGGCGAGCTCATTGACGCGGACACAGCCAATACCGAAGTTCCCGAACCGGGTGATACACAATCGCGCCTCCAACACGCCCTAGCAGCACTGTGCCTGCGGCATAAGCCGTCAGAGACCATTGAACCCAGAATGCTAAGGGTTTTTTTGGACAGGGTCGTCCCTGATGCATACCGCATCCAGCCCAAGGATACCTTGCTGGCTATGCTTATGCATAAGCATTTTTCAATCCCTGTCTTGACGACACGGGAGGCTGTGGGCAAGACAAGCCCCAGCAAACATGAGACCTCGTACGGTGTACAATACAGAAACCTCTGCATTGTTGGTCCGGATCCGAAATACAACACGGACCGGACCTTTGCAGAGGAATCTGAAGAGAGGCTGCGTGTACATTACATGTACTTGAAATCAATACTGTCCACACACCCGGACAGTACCATTCGCGAGTTAAAGTGGACCCAGAGCGATGTAGTTACTTGGTTCAAAGAGGCCAAGATCAAGAAGCGGTCCAAAAAAGTAGTTTCCTGCAACGTGCAGTTCCCCCCCCTCTCATTTATTCATGTTCCGTTCGAGGTTTTGAGGGTTATCATAAACGATGCCTTCTGCGAGTCCCCACATGCAACGATTCACAGCGCCCTCAGAGCCACCATCACAGGTGCACATGTGTAGAGGTTTTCGGGGAAAAGGACGGCTGGCGGGTGTGGGACCAAGCCCCCTCAGGCACGTGGGAAAAGGTGGTTACCCCCCCCGACGGTGAGGTTTTCAGAACAGACCAGCAACCCACGTACCATGCGCACGGTGTCTTGTGGGGCATTGAGTTTCTTTTGGCCCCAGCCCCCAAACCTTCTTCCGAGGGCGCACCAAAGCGGCAGCGACTTACCATCTTAGGTGCATGGTTGCAGGCCAAGGGTGAGGGCCAGGGCCAGGTTGGGACCGCAGAAGCCCCCCCCCCTGCCTAAGCTGGGGATGCACTGTGTTGGGTCTTCATCAGCCCTCTTTTTCGCTCTGATGTCTTCCATCTCTGCTGCCGTGGCTGCCCGCGCCCAGCCACCAGCTCCTGCCGCCGTCCCCATCTCCTCGGGTCGACTGGCTGAACTTGGGAGTGGGAACCCCAGCGCCGATAGCAGTGCCGGTGCCAGCAACCCTTCGCCAGCCACCCCCGCTTTGTGGGAGGCGCCAGCAGTCGGAGGAGCAGCAGGAGCAGCAGCAGCAGGGCCCGCCGCCGCAGCAGAAGATGCGGAGGACCCCAAGGGCATGCAGGCTGCCCACTGCGCAGCTTTGTTGGCGACTGTTGCAGCTGTGCAAGTCCAGATGGTGCTTGCACAGCTGAGTAAGAAGACAGTGTGCTGGTTCGCGGCCGGGGCACGCTACGGGCCAGAGGGGGAGGGGGTGGTGGTGTGGGTGACTCGGGGGGCCGTGACCTCCCGCAGGCAAGTGGAGCATCGTGCTCCAATTGGGCAGACGCCCCCAAACGTGGCCAAGGTGGTTCTGGACCTGGCCATTTTGGACCGGAGTGTGGCAGTGTGTGGGGAGTTGGGGGTTCCGGACCAGTTGAGGAAACTGGTCCTCAAGGAGTACCGATCACCAGCCGATCGGTACTCCAAGTTGAGAGGGCAGTTTGAGCAGGCCTGCCAGTCCTTCAAGAAGGCTGAGCAGGCTGTCCGGGAGGGGGTGGGGGGGAAGAGGCAGGGGGGGCAGGGGGTGAAGAGCAGGGAGGGAAAGCTGCGGGCAGCAGCTACTGCCCAGCAGGGAAGGGCAGAGGATCTGCTGGGGCAGATGCGGGGGGCTTGGGAGGAGGCAAAGAAACGCCGCCTCCTTAAGGCCCCCCTCCCCAAGATGCCCCCCAGCACCCTCCCCCCCTTTGGGAAATGGGAGGTGACAGGGGGACACCAGGAGGAGCTCCTGCATGGGGTGGTTTTTGCAGGGACTCCTCGGGGTTGGGAGGTGTACGACCTTGCAGCTACGGCTGTTTCAAGGTCGTGCACCCAGAAGCTGAGGGACAGGGGGGTTTCGGTGAGGATGCACACCGCCCCCGACTCCTGCAACCGCCACAACTGCATGTATGTGGCGGTTAAAATAATTTTGTGGCACATGAGCCACCCTGTGGGTGTTTGGGACACCCCCCCCGCCCTGAGCCATTTTGCCATGTGGGGGCGCCAGTGCCGGGAGTTGCTGGACAACACCCTGGCATGGGCTCAGGTGAAGGGGAGCTGGAAGTGCCGCCGCACTGGCTGGGGCCCTGCGGCCCTGAAGGAGATGAAAGAAGTCTCCGGGCAGCTGGCCCCAGTTGGGGGGGGCAAAGGGCCTGTCCCCTTTGCCCCCCTCTCCGGCAACATGGTACCCATTGTGGTACTTTTTTGCATCGCGAACCCTGACTCTGTCACATGGCAAGCTATGGGGATGTTGTACACATATATTGTGCACATCATCCCCGAGTTTGCTGAAGAAGGTTGCACTGCAACCTTATATATGCATGGGTGGTCCCACACATGGTTTAATCCACGGACACCCATGCTGTATTCCGATGAGGCCGGCGAGCGGGATCTGAGGGTGGCCAAGAGATATGCCCCCGTCACTAGTACCAGGCAAGATGCCAGTATTAGTGAAAGTTTGAAGCATGAGCTGTATCAGAAGTTCGTGCAGAAAAAAAAGAAGATCCCCTGTGCCAAAATTTGGGCGCCCGTGCAACGAAACGTTGTTCTTGAGGCGTGCATGGTTGCTGCCAATGCCGTGTGGCATGTGGTCTTCCAACGCCTCTTAGAGCATTTGCTGGATTTCCAGGAGGGAGGTGGTTGCTCCCTATATATGCACCCAGACACCCGTTCGGTGAAATGCGCCTTTCCAGGTGCAAATCCCGAGAGTGATGTGGTATGTGTGTGTGGGACCTGTGGCTCAAAGCGTGGTGTCCGTCAATGGGTACCACTGGACAGGGAAGCTGTCTGCAAGTGGCCCAAACTGGGTTTGAAGAGCCGTGCCACATTTAAGTCCTGTGCTGCACGCCGTAAGGCGCTGAAGGACAAGGGAAAGGGTAAGGGACGTGTGGGGCCCATCCCTCAAAGCCGAGTTTCTAACCCTGCGACAGTTGATATTGTACCCCCTTCGGAGGGCGAGGACAGTGCTGCTTCATTTCAAGGTCCTACGGGTTTGAACGAGCAGCAGCGTGTTCAACCCATGAGACGTACGAAGTTGGCGCGTGTACCCATTGTTGATAGCGACATTGAGCAGCAACTTGTGTGCCCTCGTGGCAGTGGCAGTAGCAGCAGTAACAGTAGCAACAGCAGCAGCAGCAGCAGCAGCAGCAGCAGCAGTGATAGTGGGAGCAGTAGCAGTCCCGAGGATAATGATTCGGATGATGATGCTGTGCACCTATCTGGTGCCTCCACAGTAAGTGCCTCAGATTCTTCCTCATCATCCAGTGACAACCCTGAACCCCAACCTCAACCCAAGAAGTATCGCCGTGTGGTGGTGGATGTGGATGCCATGTCAAGCGATGGCTGTCCTGTGCAGATGCTCAGCGAAGGAGATTACAGCATTCACAGTTCAAGCTGAAATGAACAGGCAAGGCACTGAGCATTCACATTTCAAGCGTAAGTGAACGGTCATGCTTGTCTTTTTGTGTGTTTCTTTGCTGAGGTGTGGGATTTGGGAACCAAGAACGGTGTAGGTCATTGTACAAAAAACCGATGGAAAAACGCTTGGAAGTTTTCGAAATCCCTCGGAAAGATGCTCGGAAGTTTTGGCAGCCAGATCGGGTCCCAAAACGCAACCGATATCGGTAGGAATGTTCCATGGGCTCCCCAGCCGACCGTGCCGGGGGAGCTCGGAAGAAATTTTGGCTGGGACTTCCGAGATCAACCCTGCAATATGAGTCCCATTTGCTGAGCATGAATGCTGAGCATCCCCAAATATCCTGAGCAATATGCTCAGCATTTTCCTACCATTTTTTACCTTCTATGCTGTGCGTCCCAGCACCATGTGTTGTGCCCCCCCCCCCGCCACGGTACAGCGGGTTGGGGCGATCTCCTGTTGCCTTCCACCAGTGCAATCTGCACTCCTAAAATGGGTGGACACATGGCTTTCTAATCCAGTGAACGCCAGCGGCGAAGTGCAACCTTACACGAATGTCGCAGGTCATCTGGGCCAAAATCGAGAAAAGCTCCTGTGAACTCAGATTTGTGCATGGAGGCTGGAAAGGGGGGGGGGGGGGGGCTGGGAGAGGCGGGCAGGTGGGCATGGAGGAGCTACTTCCGATTGTTGGAGCCGCCTGGTGCGCCTTGCAGTGGGTGTCGTGTGGTGTGCCGTGGTGTTTGTTGGTGCGCGAGGGTGTGGTGTCCTGTGGTACCTTGCAGTGTGAACGTCCGATGCACAACCTACACCCAGCGGACGATATGAAATCCACCTGGGGACATGCCCACACGGTCTCTGTGACACACACAGAAAGCACAGAAGCGAGAGGAGAGGAGCAGGTACTTTGACTTTCGGATTGTCGAATCAGCAATGCGCATATCAACAGCAGAACCAGCCACAATGACCACTTCTTCATGGCAATAGCCTGCGTGCCCTCTGTGATGTGGATACAGACGCCACCGGGTCAGGCACGGCAAGAACTACAGATTGTAGCGGCCTTGGGCACAAAGCGGTAGACATGGATGTATCAAGAGCTGTACAGTAGAAAAGAGAAATACGTGAAGAATGAATGCCCGCTCAATCAACTCTGCCCTTCATTGCCACCAGGAATGTGCTTGGGAACTGCGATGGAGGGCCAATATCACATTCAAATGCCGCGTATACCGCGAGGCTCAGACCAACGACAGCAAAACAAATTGTGCAAAGTACAGGCCCTGCTGCGGAGCCAACACAAACCTACCTCCCAAAACCTGCCATTTCTCTTCTCAAGGCCCTGTCATTTATTGACATCCGACCGGTGGACCCTGCAAAGTCAGCTCGCACACCCTGTAGAACGTCAGGACCTGCCCCCAAACGCTCACCTACCTGGCGTTCATCTGCAGTGGCCATTCAACTCGCGGCTGCGCCTCGTGCTCCTCCATGAGCAGTGCCCCCGATACACTGATGTCAGCGGGCCGTCCCCCAACGCCGATGACAGAACGGATCCATCACTTGAGAGCCCCCCAACCCCCAGCATCTCTTCAAGCCCCAACGCACATCAGTGCACAACACATCAGCGCACAACACATCAGCGCACAGCACATCACCGCACAACACATTAGCGCAGAATACATCAGCGCACAGCACATCAGCGCACAGCACATCAGCGCACAACACATCAGCGCACAGCACATCAGTGCACAACACATCAGCGCACAGCACATCAGCGCACAACACATCAGCGCACAACACATCAGCGCACAACACATCAGCGCACAACACATCAGCGCACAACACATCAGCGCACAACACATCAGCGCACAGCACATCAGCGCACAGCACATCAGCGCACAGCACATCAGCGCACAACACATCAGCGAACAACACATCAGCGCACAGCACATCAGCGCACAGCACATCAGCGCACAACACATCAGCGCACAACACATCAGCGCATAACACATCAGTGCACAACACATCAGCGCACAACACATCAGCGCACAACACATCAGCGCACAACACATCAGCGCACAACACATCAGCGCACAACACATCAGCGCACAACACATCAGCGCACAACACATCAGCGCACAACACATCAGCGCACAACACATCAGCGCACAACACATCAGCGCACAACACATCAGCGCATAACACATCAGTGCACAACACATCAGCGCACAACACATCAGCGCACAACACATCAGCGCACAACACATCAGCGCACAACACATCAGCGCACAACACATCAGCGCACAACACATCATCGCACAACACATCAGCGCACAACACATCAGTGCACAACACATCAGTGCACAACACATCAGTGCACAGCACATCAGTGCACAGCACATCAGTGCACAACACATCAGTGCACAACACATCAGCGCACAGCACATCAGCGCACAACACATCAGCGCACAGCACATCAGCGCACAACACATCAGCGCACAGCACATCAGCGCACAACACATCAGCGCACAACACATCAGCGCACAACACATCAGCGCACAACACATCAGCGCACAACACATCAGCGCACAACACATCAGCGCACAACACATCAGCGCAGAACACATCAGCGCACAGCACATCAGCGCACAGCACATCAGCGCACAACACATCAGCGCACAGCACATCAGCGCACAACACATCAGCGCACAGCACATCAGCGCACAACACATCAGCGCACAACACATCAGCGCACAACACATCAGCGCACAACACATCAGCGCACAACACATCAGCGCACAACACATCAGCGCACAACACATCAGCGCATAACACATCAGCGCACAACACATCAGCGCACAACACATCAGCGCACAACACATCAGCGCACAACACATCAGCGCACAGCACATCAGCGCACAGCACATCAGCGCACAACACATCAGCGCACAACACATCAGCGCACAACACATCAGCGCACAACACATCAGCGCATAACACATCAGTGCACAACACATCAGCGCACAACACATCAGCGCACAACACATCAGCGCACAACACATCAGCGCACAACACATCAGCGCACAACACATCAGCGCACAACACATCATCGCACAACACATCAGCGCACAACACATCAGTGCACAACACATCAGTGCACAGCACATCAGTGCACAGCACATCAGTGCACAGCACATCAGTGCACAACACATCAGCGCACAACACATCAGCGCACAACACATCAGTGCATAACACATCAGCGCACAACACATCAGCGCACAACACATCAGCGCACAACACATCAGCGCACAACACATCAGCGCACAGCACATCAGCGCACTGCACATCAGCGCACAGCACATCAGTGCACAGCACATCAGCGCACAACACATTAGCGCACAGCACAAAAGTGCACAACACATCAGCGCACAACACATCAGCGCACAACACATCAGCGCACAACACATCAGCGCATAACACATCAGCGCACAGCACATCAGCGCACAGCACATCAGCGCACAACACATCAGTGCACAACACATCAGCGCACAACACATCAGCGCACAACACATCAGCGCACAACACATCAGCGCACAACACATCAGCGCACAACACATCAGCGCACAACACATCAGCGCACAACACATCAGCGCACAACACATCAGCGCACAGCACATCAGCGCACAGCACATCAGCGCACAACACATCAGTGCACAGCACATCAGCGCACAACACATCAGCGCACAACACATCAGCGCACAGCACATCAGTGCACAGCACATCAGCGCACAACACATCAGTGCATAACACATCAGCGCACAACACATCAGTGCACAACACATCAGTGCATAACACATCAGTGCATAACACATCAGTGCACAACACATCAGTGCACAACACATCAGTGCACAACACATCAGTGCATAACACATCAGTGCACAACACATCAGTGCACAACACATCAGTGCATAACACATCAGTGCACAGCACATCAGTGCACAACACATCAGTGCACAACACATCAGTGCACAACACATCAGTGCATAACACATCAGTGCACAACACATCAGTGCACAACACATCAGCGCACAACACATCAGCGCACAACACATCAGCGCACAGCACATCAGTGCACAGCACATCAGTGCACAGCACATCAGCGCACAACACACCAGTGCATAACACATCAGTGCACAACACATCAGTGCACAACACATCAGTGCATAACACATCAGTGCACAACACATCAGTGCATAACACATCAGTGCACAACACATCAGTGCATAACACATCAGGGTCAGGATCATCAGGGAGGAGGGGCCACAATTGGTCAGGTGTGGAACCGCCACTGTCGCTCCAGCCACGCCTGCCCCATGGCCTTCATTGCGTACTCAGTTCTCAGTGCGATCTCTTGGCCATCGGCCTGGTTTGTGTCAGATTGTTCCAGTCCCTGCCTCCCTGGCTGGGGTCAGGGCTATCGCATGTGGTCACTCTGCTGCCTGAGTCCGGGCTCGGGTCGTGGCGTGCATTTGGTGTTCCGTGTTTGGGTCGCCTGCGCTTCGGGCGCGCTTGCTGCACTCCGTTCACTCAGTGGTCACCAGGGCAAGGAGGGCTCGAGGTTCGAGAGGTTAAGCGTCAGCCGGTTTGGTTGCGGCCACCAACCCTGGCGAGTTGTTCGGTCCTTAGGGTTGAAAACCCCCAGTGGGTGTAGAGGCTGTTTCGAGTTAGCATGCAGGACAGGACAGGAGGGGGGGGGGTCTCTCAGGGCTGCAGCTCGCCCGCCCACCCAACCACTCAGCCATACTCCCCATTGAACAGCCCGTATTTACCTGCCCACCCCCACACAATTGGCAAGGGTGCGATTCCAGGTGCACTGACTGTTTTGAGGTGTATGCATTGACACCCTGCCCCCCACTCTGATGCCCCCCTCAGCGGAAACCCATCCCACCCCCTGCGGGCGTGGCATCTCTTGCAATAGGTAGTGGGTGTCTAGATTTGAAGCGCCCCTTGGACTGGCGGGTCAGCAACACTGCAGACCTCTGTGACCACCATTCCCGGAACATTTACCAGTATTGAGAGATCAGAGTCATTGCAAATCCCAATGCACATCCCAGATCCCTACATTTTGAATCCCCGTTTTCCTATATTTTGCACAAACTCATACCTGCCAGGCCCACGTGGGATGGCACCCCCCCCCCCTTTGCGCAAGCACTGCGAAATTCAAGAAAACAACGGTCAGACCACCTCACCCTAAGCACAAGTGTCGTAACAGGGCACTAGAACACAATGTGCAGGCAAATTTCAGCAAGTTCTGGAGGTCCTAACTGCCCATCAGGGGCGTCAGGAGCTGTGGAATAGAAGCCCTTTCCATCCTTGCGCCTCACCTTGAACATTTGCACATGTTTGCCCTTTGGGGCAGGCTTTGGAGCAGGCTTGGCTTCAGGTTTTGGAATGGGTTTGGGCTTCCTATTCCTGGGACAAAAACTGTCATCAACATGTATTTGAGATGAATGAAATCATCCCCACAAGTAGAATGACCGATAATAGTGGCAGGCCTGGGCTACCCAGGCTACCGATTTGAGCTTTGTCCATACATCCAAGAGACGGCCAAGGATGTTAAGGCGATCGAGGACGTTAAGGCGATCGAGGTGTGTTGATATAGATATGCAAGGAACGGACACGGAAATACGGAAACACACGGAAGCATATGCCATTGCACCAACGATTTTCCGATTGCATATTGCGCATTAATGTGAATGGCATCTAGGGGGTCCTTAAGAGGAAAAGAAAAATTTTTCCTGAGCGGCAGTGTTGCAAAAAGACCGCATGTAGCTCATAGGTTCAACCATGGTTGGCGATTGGTGGTTGGCGGCTGGTGGCGATTGGCGGTTGGTGGCGGTTGGTCGTGGTTGCAGGCGGTTGGTGGTTGGTGATTGGTGGTTGGTGATTGGTGGTTGGTGGCGGTTGGCAGTGGTTGACCGGTTGGCGGTTGGTCGCCGCTGGCGGTTGGTGGCAGTTGGCGGTTGGCGGTTGGTGGCGGTTGGTGGTTGGCAGTTGGTGGCCCCTTGGGGTGGTCCTTAAGGGCGGTCCTTAACAAAAAAAGGCTAATTCCTAAAGGACCCCCTCCTGATGGCATCACATGAAAGGGTGGGGTTCGCATGCCATGCCATCGGGACATTTTGGAGAACCAACAGATGCTAGGTTGAAACACGTGCTATATGGGCGCCACGCTCACCAGTGGACTGGATGTACGTGACAGCCAAGCAAGGAGTAACGACATTATTCGTGGCTGAAAATTCACATCAAGGCAAACAGCAGTGGGTTGCAGTACCAAGCATGATGTTGTTATGAGCAGGAGGACTCTCCCAAACATGGCACAGCCCCTGTTTCCCTCTACGATCGGCACAGTTTCCCTCTACGGTCGGCACACAATCACGTTCTGCTAAGTTTCTGACCATAAAAACTGTGGTCAGACCGGGTCCCGGTGCTTAGCCATAATCCGACGATGGCCGTCACCCCCGGTCACCCCGGGTCCCGGTGCTTGAGCAAGGCGGTGCTCACGCAAGGGGAGGGGGGGGGCACCCACTTAAACCGCAAGGTGCTCAATCAACATCATCGGGCATCCACAAGTGTTCCTTCTCTAGTCACCCCTCTGCGGGGTTTTGTTCATGGCTGGGAATCCTGACTGGGTGGCAAGAAATTACATGGGTCCCTGAGGTGATCCCTCGGGGACACAATGCTCACCTCCCATAAACTGCCGGAGGCCGGCTGTTTCGGGGTCTAACCCCGTCACCTGAGGCGCTGGCAGAACCTCACCCGCCAGGATCGGGCCATCCACTGCGCCGCCAACGAGCACCTTGATAGTGGCAAACTGCTCGTCATCCCCGCGCCATTCCTTGACCAGATAAAGGACCGCAACGCCCTCCGACACCCCGCGAACCCCTTGCGTCCATTGATTGTCGCCCCCATAGGAGACCACATGGACAACGTTTTCATCGGCAGCAGCAGCAGCAGGAGCCGGGGCGTCCACCACCAGCTCAATATGCTGGTCGCCGTAGCCAGCCTTCAGTACCCTCCAATCCTCCCCCATCCCATAGTTGACGCTACGAGAGATGGTGAATGTCGCGCCCACAGCCACCCGCTCTGTGATATGAAACTCAACCGGGGGCCCGACCTTCTGCGGCCTGAAATCCTCCTTGCTCTTCTCCATTCCGGGCACTCCGCGAACTCCGGGAACTTCGGGAACTTCGGGGACCTCTTCTGCAAAATCAAGAACACCATCACTTGCAGCGACGGGCACAGGGATGCCCGTGCAGGCCTCGCACAGGACATTATCGCACATTGCACAAGGCGTCGAGGCCTCCGGGCGGTTGCTGCTCCAAGCACAGCCGTCACGCACGTGAACAGGCTACAGGGCTGTCATGCGCGTCATCAGGTGCCAATGCCACCATGTCCGTACTGCAAGCCCGCACAGGGATTCCGGGCCTGACTTACCCTCATCCTGTGGCCCTATCCCAATGGGGGGTCCTACTCCGCGGGTCCGCCAACTACGCCCCCCCCCTCATTTAGGGGGCCTCCGGCCAACAGTTACCCCCCGCCCCCCTTGCAAACTCCCGGGTTAGCGCGCGACGGTCTCCCGGGTGGGGGGGGGGGGGGACGGTCGCCAAGTGACGGTCTCTTTGGGGGGGGGGGGGATTGCAAGGGTATTTCATGGCAAACTGCGGTACCCTCCACTGATGCAAGCAAAGAGAACACGTGTGAAGCGACTTCATACTAACTGCGGGCAACAGAGAAGACAAAGTGCAAACCCTTTCCTTCCCTATTTCACTGCACTGATCACGGGCAGCAACACAAAACAGAACCGCTCATCCACAGATTGCCACACGTCTGCACTATCGCAATCCATCTATCACTACCACTGCATAGGCACAATCCATAACACAGGCGCATTCTACTCCTTGCATCGTTCCAATCCTGTGTGGCACACTCTACATCAATACGATGCAAAAACGCATTGCAACAAGCGAATTCATATAGAGAAGCGACAGTATGAGAGCTGCAACAACAAGCAAACCAAACAAAGCAAAACGCGCATGAAGGGGGATTTGTGGTTTGTGTTGATCGACTGAACGTCCCCGCCACAGACACTTTCATTGATTAGTCCATAACTTCTTGCATATTGCACATTGTGCCTTCTTCTTGCTGCACTATCTTAAGTACCGAGAATGGGTATCTCTAAATACAGTGAACTCGGATTAAGGGGGGAGGGGGGAATGTCTCGGAGGATGCACTTCACAGGGGGACGGGGCGAGGACGGGGTCGGGGCTTCCCTCCACCTACAGCGCTCAAATCCCTGCTGCACCTCGCGTCCATGTCCTGCGATACTGAAAAGACTGAGCCATGACACTTTTGGAATCAGTGCGTTGTCGGCAGGATGTTCCCTAACTGCAAAAAAAAAAAAAATGAAATGGGTTGTTACACCAGAAACTGTGTGTGGAGGATTTCGAACTGCCGCCAACGTGTTTGCAACAGCGATGTTCCACCGATTCGGACACACCCAGCGGCTGCAGGGCTGCAACAAACTATCTAGACAGCAGACACCATGTTCAGAAAAAAGCCCCAACCCACTCTTGGCCTGCCTGAGCCACTCTTGGCCTGCCTAACCCTAACCCTAACCCTAACACCGAACGAACGTTCCTTAGGGGGGGGGGGGGGGGCAAGAGGTCTTAGGGAACGTCCTGGTTGTCAGGAATCTGGAAATCTGCCGGGCCCATACCATTTCACGGGAAGACCATTTCCAAAACCTTTGCCTTTTACCGAAAGGTATGCGCCAGCCCTCAGCCTGCCGCTCCTGCCTTCGGCGATCTAAATGACCAACCTACACAGATACCCGCGTCTTTCGTCCCCCTGTCCTTCTCTCGAAATTAATGCTCGGCCCGCCCACTGGACTGCACTCCATTGGTCAGAAGGTCTGCACTGTGGTTGCATCACAAGTACACGTGTACTGACTACAGCAGTGGAGCCAACAAAATCTAGCAATGGTAAACTTGCGTGGTGCGACCCACAGCAGTGCTACGTGGAGGAGCATGGCGGGCACAACGCCAGCCAGCGTCGTTCCAAGGACTGCTCCCTTGCCACTGGGTGCATGTGTGCTGGTTCAAGGTGATACTTTACCCCGGTGCTGTGTGTACAAACACCACTGGCAATTGGGTTCTTGGTGCAAGGGTCCGAACATTTCATAATACACAACACAGACGCGATATTTGACGGATACAACGACACAGGCGGCACAACGGTACTCCCAAAGACGCGCCGGGGCTGCGAGTACTGCGAGTTGCATTGCATTTGGAAGAACAAAACGGATTGACTTATTGTGGACGGACTTGGAGTGAGGCAAGATTCTATGTCTCAGCCTGCACAGATACCATGTACCCACACTTGCTGCAGTGGTAGTAGGGCATCACTTCGGTCCTGTGCAGGGGCAGATACAGCAATGTTCCATGGCGTGGTGGAGGGTGATGCAGAATGGTACGAAACCCGTGACCACCAGACGTGGCAATGCAGGCAAACGAGGTGAAGATGGCATCACGCTACCCAGTCCCCAAACAAGACCACCACTGCGTATGAAGAGATGCGGACGTCACCTGCCGCTTCAATTGCCGGTCGGCTTTGGAAAAGAAATCACGTCCGCGACAACTTCTTGTGGCTACAACACAAACTGCACTTGGCCAATGTGTGAAGTCAGTCTGTGGGCAGAAAGAAATGCAGAGGCAGTGGGGCATAGGCTATCATGGGGGGGCGAGGGGGCGGGAGACAGAGAGAGCAATGGGCGGGTCCAATCGAGTGAATGCCCCTTTCAGTCCACTGTACATGGCGGATGGTGGATCTATGCTCTTTGCAGAGGACACTCCCTATTGGACTAATGGGGGGGGGGGGGGCGAGGTCTTCCCCGGCACATGTTGTTCCGCCACAAGACCCCTCTGGCGGTTCGAAGGCCATGGGACGGAGAGGAATCGTGGGGGTATCAGGGGAATCAGGGAGCCATGGAGGAACCTTGAACCCTCCCCTGCACACACTGCGGTGTCCCATTGAATGGGTACGGAGACCCCTCTTCGAGCTCTCGTGACCGTTTGTAACTGACTGGGGCTTGCTTGTTGCAGTTCATATGCCAAAGGTGCTGGAAATTGTTGTACGTATTGCGTGATGCATCAACTTTGCATGTGGCATCGACCAGTGCCGTAGTATTTGTATTGTGTGTGACACTGCTCATGTTGCTGCACATGTACCAACCCCCCCCTTGTATAAGCTACGCCAAAGTCCCAAATTAATACGGTCCCTACGCCTACTGTAGCTTGGACACGGGCGCAGCTTGCGCGCGACACATACAACTACCAACACCGGGCACCCAGATTAAAAAAGAGAGGGTTGCATGGTTAGCTGGTGCAAGAAAGGGGAATACAATGCACAAATATACCCAAAATCAGAGCTATGTGGGTTCAAGTGGGCAAACACTCACAACAAATGTGTCCATGACTCTATGTGACTCGCAAATTCGTCACGAAACCCATGCCTTATGAGGCTGCACTACGTTTGGTACCGAATTAAAATTAGGTCCCAAATTAATACGGTCCCTACGCCTACTGTAGCTTGGACAAGGGCGTAGCTTATACAGGGGGGGGGGGGGGGCACCACAATGTCCAAAGGCGGGTGTGTCCAAAGATAGCCACCCCGTCGGTGCGCCCCCTTTTCTGTCCAACCACAAAACAGAAATCCGCCCCTCTGGTCGTATACCATCCCGCCGGCGATAAGCGTCGGGGAGGGGGGGTATTTCGTCCCTGACGAATATTGGGGGGAATTTTCAGAACGCGGTTGCCATACAGAGGACACCCAACGATTGCCACGATTGCCTTCGGAGGACACCCAACAGTGATTCATTTTTCTGGGGGTGGTTCCTTCTACCATTGCAACAACAATTGAGGGCCCCTCCTCTATGCACACAAAGAATCTCCCCCCTCCCTCCATTCCACAATTCCCTGTCCCTGGGGTTTTTGTAGCAGCAAGCCGGAAATGTCTGTGCAAAGACTTCATGCACTTCTCCCCAGGTGTGTGCTGCTCTGAAAACAAAGGCGGCATGCCGTACAGCCAATTTTGAGCAATTCATGCACTTTTGAAGCCTGAGTGGCCATCGTAACAGAGATGAAAGGTAGAAAAAATTAGGCAAGCGTTTTCCACCATATTGTTTGCAAATGGGGCATGTACCTTGGTACGTGCTTCTTCAACACAGTGCATTGATTGAAAGATGTCCCCAAACGTGTGGTTGCACCGGTTTAGGGCAGTTGTACCACTTTCCAAAGCAAAATGCTTCCAACATTGGTCTGAAAACTAGAGGTGCCCTTTGATGATGGGGCCTATGGGGAGAACACTATGTATCTATGCAAGGAACACATAAATTTTGCCCAATGTATGCTTCTTGACGAAGCAGGATGGAAGATTGCGTGGTCGGCTCTGCTTTGCAACACCTCAACTCAGGTGTTGTTCAGCCAGATTTGAGCAATTCATGAACCTTTGAAGCCAACATAGTCGGCCAAACAAGTATACAAAATGGGAGCAATCGTTCAACCAATCCTTTTGCATCAAGTCAGCCCTATCTTAGCAGACAGCACATCCCCATTTACCCGGTGTGTGCCGTTCAAAAGAGTATATTGAGTCCAAGGTGTGAGCAAAAAAGGCCAAACCATGCTGTTCAGTCGGTTGACTGCAGTTGTAGCACTTACCACGGCGAAATGCTTCCAAGCAGGTCTAGGGAGGTCGCAAGGAATAACTTTTGCCCAAAGTTCGTTCTTTGAGAAAGCAAGGTTGAGTCACCTTTGGTTCCCAAACCAGAAGTCGGGCTCTTTCAAGCCCAATTTGAGCAGTTCATGCACTCTTGAAGCCTAAATGGTTGTGCTAACACACAGAGAAACTGGAGGTAACTTTTTACGAAAGTGTTTTGCAGCAAGGCGGCAAGATCTGAGCTTCTCCCTGGTGTGTACTTCTTGAACAAATGATATGATTCAAAAGCTGGAGTACCAAGTCCTAACCTTTGATGATTGGGCCCTGCAAGAACCACCTTTTTCTGGGGAAGGAACACATAACTTGGCCCCAAAGATTGTTCGCTGACAAGGCAAAATTGAATCGGCTCCGCTTTTGGAACTACAACTACTACTACAAGGAGTTTTCCTCCACAATGCGAGGAACATAGCACACAACCAATGTGGGGATTGTCCCAAAAGTCATTTTCAGATGAAGGTAAACAAGATCTGAGGGCGCCAATTACTCCCCTTAGTGCCCCAATTAGGATGCCAATGGTGACCCAAACCCTAGACCCTAGATTCATGTGACTCTATTTGGTGCCAGGCATAGCATCAGGCGTGTGGTAATTGATGCAAGAAATATTTCATTCGGGACATAAATGTCCTCTCCCGCTCCATCTCTTCTGTGAGACAAGAACCCTCTCCGAAATTGCAACTCTGATGGTGCCGGTACACAACGTTCTGAGGGGTTGTCCTTAAGGGTGGGGAAAGGGCGGGGGTTCGTAACGCCAACAGAAGCATTTCATAACGGAGACTTTCTCTGCTTCGTGGTCAAGACATGGGCAAGACACAGAACCACAGAAGTATTATTGTACAGTGGTTGGCGGTTGGCGGTGGTTGGTGGTTGGTGGCGGTTGGCAGTTGGCATTTAGCGGTGGTGGTGGCGATTGGCAGTGGTTGGTGGTTGGTGGCGGTTAGCGGTTGGCAGTTGGCGGTTGGTGGCGGTTGGCGGCGGTTGGCGGTGCTTTTGGGCTGTCCTTAAAAGGGGGGGGGGGATGTTTTGTTGGCCAGTAGTTTTGCAGTAGACGCACGACAATGACAATCACTTGCAGAAATCAAGAGCCACATGGTCATGAGAAGAAGAGCTAGAGGTGACCCCATCTCCGGTACTGTAATCAGTTGCTTCGAGTGCAGTGTGTACACCGTGATACCGCTCAGCGTCTTGAGCAGGGAGGAGTTCCTGGCACCCGTTCATCATGGGACTCTTGTGGCCCCACAGCCCAAGGGCATCTGCGGAATGGCCGCCGAAAGAAAGAAGAAAAAGGACGAGGAGGAGGAGGAGGAGGAGGAGGAGGAGGAGGAGGAGGAGGAGGAGGCTGGTGTGAGAAGATAAGGGAGAATACTAAGGGCCATCGCAGCCATGCGCACGGGGGCAGGGATGTATTGGAAGAGAGGAGGATCAAAGGTTTGGGACCCAAAGCTGTGGGTACCAAAAATGGCCCGACGAGATGTTCCCTTTGTAAATTTCATTTTTCTTCCACAATGGTCACTTTAGTCTGGGATTACCAGGGGGGGGTCCCCCCCCTCCTCCGATGGTGTGCGGCCATTCTAATACTTCCCTGCGCACAGCTCGCGGGCCAGCAGTTCGTCGCCGGAAGCTAGTACCATCTGTTTCCTTAATCCCCTAACACATTGCAGGGGGGGGGGGGGGCTGCCACCGAGAGGTCAACGACCCCCGCGGTTGCGGTGCCCTGTGGCTGCGGCCACTTTCCCTTTGTGTCACATGGTTGAATTACGAAGAAGCAAAGAGGGTGACACACCCTATGCGGCTGCAGCTATCATCTTTTGAGCTTGGTGGAAGCCTCAGTGTTTAGAAATTAACAATCAATTGATCTTGTGGGTTTTCTGTCCCAAAAACCCTTTTATCTTTTTTTTTGTGCACTTACATTGGGTCACGCCTAGTGTCCTTTTGTGTCTAACTTTTCCTTTATCTTTTCCTTTTGCGTCGCTTTGTGATAGGTTTAAAGGAAATGTACATAGGTAGTCACTGGTTGGTTGCATACATTTTATGAGTTTGTTTAATGGGAGTAGCAGGACCAAGACGCGATCAGGATAGTACAGGCTTAGGTCGAGGACACCGTATCACCAAATGGAATTCCTCCTACCATGGAAAATGTTTTAGATAAAATCACAGAAAAATCAGGTAAAGTCTTTTATGTAGGTACTTTGGAAAAGGGGGGCTTCAACCCTGTGATGGTAGTAAGTTTTGGTTGATATTGATTGTGAAAAGAGTTCAGGCTAGGAGACATTGTATCAAGGAAATGCAATTTTTCTTACTCCCTCCTTGTACTTTGTTGGCCCCATTGTACAAAGTGCACTGAAAAATTGTAGGGCACACCTCATTTCTTTCTCCGAAACTGCATATGCTCTTCACAGTTTCTTAATGCATATGATGAGTCATTGACTGCCCTGTGCGTGGTTACTATCGTGCCTTGTTAGATTACTTAGTTATCCTAGTGGTTTGCACCCTAGGATACAAGGCACCTCTTTTTGGGAGTTCCTGAGTTCAAACCGCAGCAACCTAACTAGGTAAGGGCTACTCACATGTGACATGTAACATGTGACATGGCAGTGACCTCAACGCCGCAAGCCATGCCACCTCACCAAAAATGGGACCAAATCTAAGCGGCTCACGTCTCAGAGTGACCCTACAACAGAGAGGGTGCAACCTAGGGCAGTTTTGAATGCTATTTTTTCCAATCTGCGGTCAGAATTGGACATATTGTTGTGATCTGTCAACTATTGTGTGTATCATCTACCTTTTTTGCACCGCGGTTCTTCATGTCTTTGATTTGATCCATCTTTGGTGCCCTATGACTACTTGCAGTTCGGTTGCCTATCTGGTTTTACTAATTATTTTTTACTGACTCCAGGAGTTCAAAGAGCATTCCAGACTGTGCTTGGGAAAGTGGGCGACTCCGGCATATGATACACCGGATCCCTGCAACGCGGGGCACATGGCACAGACTTGGAGATCACATGCGTATACCAGAGGGCTCTCTTATGCAGTCGGCAAACCGCCACGCCATAAGGCAAACTTGTAATGCGTTAGAGTAAGGAAGAAAAAGAAAATGCAGGGTCATGCATGCGCCAGCCCCCACGGATCCTCGAGTGTGACAAGCTTTCGTCGCTTTCCCGGGACCATGTTCAGTGGCGGGCGTTGGTCCAAGATGCCGGGCCTTGTGCGACATTGGCGCTTAGGCAAAGGTGACTCCACTCGGTGGGCGGCGCGCTCCGATGGCCACAACTGGCTCATCACTGAAAACAGCTCAACCCGTCGGTTATGCCACTAGTAATGCCGGTCTGCAAAGGTTGTCCACACTCTGGCACTCCGTAGGACTTAGCCCACGCAAACTGCACCCTGTTTTGCGCGCCGAACGCGCAAAAAAGGACCGGTTCGCAACAGGGCAAAAAAACTATTTTTTTGGATGTTTCATGAACGTGATTTTAGACGTAGTGAAATAAATTGCTTTTTTCGTGTTGTGCAACTCCGTGTTCCTCAATGTGACGTTTTTTACATTTCTCTGGCGTTCTGAGTGCGCGAGGCCTCGCGCACTCAAGATAGCGAAAGCAGAGTTTATCACGAAACGTAACAACCCGTAAGGACTGGCTTTTGCGGAAATACGCAGCTCCCACACGGTATTAAAATTAGGATTGTGTTGACCAGGGAGCATTGGAAGTGTATGGCTGTCGGACTTCCCATGTTAGGGGAAACACATGTACTGTAAAGTGAAAATAAAATACAAATTTAAGCAACCTGAGTGCGCGAGGCCTCGCGCACTCAGGTCACGTTATGTATGAATTTTCAGACTGGATGTGACGCGTACAATTGCAGGTACAGTACGAGACGGACAAACACGTTTGATTTTTCCGGTGTATATGTGTGTAGACACCATGTTGATCAGATTCAACACGGTATAGAACATTGTTTCCCCGGAAACAATCAGTGCGCGAGGCCTCGCGCACTTAAATGACAGAAGAAAATGAAAAAGCGATCAAGCTAGGCTACGCCGGTATTTACATTCCCCTTCACGTCTACCACCTGTGACAGTCGATTATACATCGGTAACCTTCGTCATATTTTTCAGGGGATCAGGGGAATGATTTGCTTTTTTCCAACAGCCACTCGATGGTAGACGTGTCCGGTTTTAATAGCGGCGTAGCCTTCGTTGACCGATAGACATGGTTTTTTTTTCCAACTGGGTTTAAAGACGGACGCAGAACAGGAAATTGTGGTTGCGAAAACAGTTTGCGGTTACTGGGAACGGAGCGCACGCAGACACCAAATCCAATTTGCGGCGACAGCACACGCACCAGAATGACGACAGGAAAAGGCCAGATGTTTTCTAATACATTTTTTTTAAAGGTCGCTGTGCGAAACGATAACGAACATATGTGCGCAAATATAATTCCACAGAGAAAGACGCAAAATGCCACTTCGAGCCAGAAAATCCGTAGAGCAACGCATGATTGCAGAAGTAAGCAAAGGAGCAGCAGCACTACGAGAGGCATGCGCGGCAGAACCAGCATACCAAACAGCAGGTGACCTATGGAAAGGACTGAAACGGAACGACCTGGCGGCGCAACTGGTGTTAACATTTGCACAGCGACTCAGGTTCAACAAAAGAACGCGCCACAGTTTACCAGCAGCTAAACGACAGGAGGACAAGCGCTGGGTGCGCATTTTGCAACAGGAGGGCTGGAACCTGTACCTGTTGATGCGTCAACGGGCAGTACCAAACAGGAAAAAACCGGGAAACACAACAGGGTACCTGACGCAAACAGAAAGACGAACAAAAGTACGACTCGGGCAAGCAGACGCTGCCGCAGACACAGTGGACGAACAGGCAGCAGCAGCACTTAAAGCAACTTGGTCACTGGTGCTTTCGTCGTGTTGCGTGCTGTGGATAGACAACTGGTACCGGGCACAATACACGACACACCCAGACGAAAGTGACCGGTCGCAAAACTGTACTGCAATGGCAGTACTTCAACTGAAACAGAGGCCCACGTAATTATATGCCACGTAATGATAGAAATAAAAAGCCCAAGAAAATGTTTTCCACTCTCGTTGATTGTGGTTGACGCCAAAGCTGACCTCCAAACCAAAGCAAGCAACGGGCACGGCCAAGGTCTCTCTCAGAAAAAGGTAATGGCAAGTGACTTTGTTGACGAAGGCGGTGCACAATTTATTGAACACTCGGTCCGAAAAGGTGAACCAAAACACGAATGACTCAAAAAACTCGAAGAATTCAAAAAACTCGAAGAATTCAAAAAACTTCCACAAGAGTCATGGTTCTACTTCGTCCGCCAACGCCGCAAAGACCGGCCCCAAAAAGAAACGCCGCACTTTGGTCAAAAAGCGGCCACGCATTCGTCGGGGAAAGAAGAAACCCGTGGAACCCGCGGAGAAGGGCAAGAGAAAACGACGCGGAAAGAGCGGCGACACTCCGAACGCCAAACGCAAAGGAAGAGTGAATGGCGCCGCTTAAAACGCCGCTCTACACATTTTGCCCTTGAACGCATGGTCAAGGATGAAGTCCCGGTGCTCAAAGGCGACGTTATTGGCGACGTCCCAAATCATTTGTCATTGCTTATGAAGTTGGGTAATAAATTTGTACCCTTTCCCGACCCCCGTCATTTCCTTTCCAACATGTCACGAAAATTGACTCATGAATTTCTCGAACTTAGAAGGGTATTGGTTTGGCATGTATACCACCAAAAACATCCGTCATCCAAACAATCCCACTACCCTCCCTTTGAATCCTTCCCCTATAAACGCATGTACGTGCGCAAAGGAACTTCCCCGCCCCCAGTTGTGGAACAAGCGATACCGCATGAGGTAAGCCGCATAGATAGTGCCTTCGGTACGGTGGCGAACCAACTTCGGTTGTACTTGGAACATTTGGTGAATGGGGACAACCCAAAACGTGGTGTGTCGTTGTGTAAGGACAAAATGAATGATTTCTTATCTTCCCACATCGTGGTGCCTACTGATAAAGATGGTGGATCAATCATTGTCTCTAAAGGTGCGTATCTGCATGAGGCCTCTTGTCACATGTCGAGTACACTCAATGACAAGCCCGTTTACCGCATGTTGGGTGACACATCTACGGTGACTGAATGGGAGGAAAAAGCCAAACTTTGGCAACACAGATTGGCTATGATTGCAATCCCATGCTTGCCCGAGTCACTCACGGAGTTTCTGCAACAGTTTTTCGACAACCAGCCCCCTCCTAAATTGCCGGTGTTCTACCTGTTAGCAAAAACTCACAAACAGGGTTTTGGCCTCTCTTCGATTGGTAGATTCCCTTCGCGCCCGGTGGTGGGTATGCACCGCTGGGCAACAACACCATGCTCGATTTTCCTTGCCACGTGTGGAACCATATTATTAAAGGCTGACCGTGCTCTAAACCCGCTGAGCGCACCTTTGCTGGATACAATAGACCTGCTAGGTCGGTTGAGACACCTGAGTCAGGACCCACAGGGCTTTGCCGATGGCCGTGAATGGGTGGCGTCTTCCTATGATTTTGATGCCCTATACACGCATTTCAAATGGTCAGACATTGCCAAGGCTTGTGACTGGTGGCGACGCTTTGTTATCCGACACCTAGATGATATGTCCAGTGCGTTATCTAGCCAGGAATTGTCTATGATCAGTTGTTTCTTCGGGGACCTGGATCAGGACTTCGTTTCTTCCCAACTAGAGTATTTCCCATACATGAACAACGAACCAGATGATTCAATGTTTCTGGGGAAATTCCTGATGAATGTGGTATTCCACCATTGCATTTTTCTGAATGAGGGCATAGGGGTATTTTTGCAGCTGGTTGGATTCGCCATGGGCACCAACTGTGCCCCTGCTTGGGCACAGTTGGTGCTCAGGATGTATGAATTGCAAAACCCCCTGCCACCACATCTCCATCTGTTCCGTTACATTGACGACGGTTTACTGCTACACCCCATCTCAGTGTCTGTAGCTAACATTCAGGACAAGCTCAAGCAGGTTTACCCGCCACATTTACCCTTTTCTTTCTGTGTAAATGCAGCGCATGGTAACGTACCATTCCTGGATGTCCTGGTTGTTTCTGTGACCCCACTTCGCACCAGCGTGTATTGGAAAGCTTCCCACAGTTGTGCGTATCTACCGTGGCGATCAAACTTACCCAGACACATCAAATGCAAGTGGATCAGGGGGGAGTGTATTAGATATCTCCGCATATGTTCTGAGCAGTCGTTCTTTAGGGTTTGCCGCTTGAGATTGGTCACTGCACTGTCTTTCCTTGATTATCCTGAGGCTGTGATTCGGTCCAATCTGTTGACCTGGGAAGACCGTGATAGGGTACTAATCCCGCGACGCCAGCGAGTCACTAATCAGATTTTGCCTGGATCTTCTCCTTCACTGTCACAGTGTGAACAGTCTGTTGATGGTGTGGAACATGGGGGTGGTGGGTGGGTGGGAATCCCCCGTGTACATGTCCTGAGGGCGTGGCATCACTCAGCGGTGCCGGTGTCATGGCCACGTGTTGTTCACTGCCTGTCACGCCGATTGCCCTTTCTAAAACACAGTGCCAAACTATATGCTATTCTCAGACCATTAACTTCTGTCAAGCGATTTTTCAGGACAGCGGCGCGCGCCGCATTGCAGGGCCGCTAATACTGAGTTTGATGTCACTTAGGAATGAGATAATATAGACTATCGCTGAGTTTTCGGCATGTTTCACATTGTATTGCCTGTTTTTGGAATTATGCCATTTTCGCTGTGCATATTTCTGTGTTTCAGCCATGTTTGTTTGCTGAGGAGGCCCGTAGAGGCGAAACCGGTTCAAACCCAATCAATTTCTGAGAGAGACCTTGGCCGTGCCCGTTGCTTGCTTTGGTTTGGAGGTCAGCTTTGGCGTCAACCACAATCAACGAGAGTGGAAAACATTTTCTTGGGCTTTTTATTTCTATCGCAACGTGCGGCAACGCTTGCGGTAACTGACACCCGCAGTGCGCGAGGCCTCGCGCACTAAACGTTATGAAAACAGGTATGTAATGCGATGTGAGTGCGCGAGGCCTCGCGCACTGAGTACTTCGCTAAGTGCCGTGGATTAAGTCACAACAAAGACGTTTGTGGAACAGATTTCCGAAAACGACCTGCAAAATACCGTTTCGACTGATTTCAGAGTTCAAATGACCGTGTTTCATGTCATGCCATTTGCCCTTTTCAGGTATTGTTTGGCATCATGAGTGAACCAGGGTCGCCAGAACGTCCAGTAACAGACGCAGAGGCCATGGAGTCGTCACCAGGGACCGACCACGGGGACACGCCGAAGAAAGGACGCAAGAAGAAGGGTGAGAAGAAAGCAATACCGGAGATGAAGCTCACAGTCGAAGTGGCACAGTGGCTGCGGCAGGAGAATGGTAAAGCCGTGAAGGTAAAGATTGCTGATTTGAAAATTGACAAGACCAAGGAGCGCGGACAGATCCGATCCATCAACTATGACGACGTTGCCAGAAAAGTGGCAGGATACCAAGCACTGCCACCAGCTGGACCGTTGCGCATAACGGCGTGGGAGGATGGTGGTATGACTCGCTTCGCTTTCGATCGAAGACGGTTCTTCTTTTTGCTTCGGTACATGATTTGCTTTGCAGATGGCTCCCTTTACGTTCTGAATGGTCAACATGGCACAGAAACATGCAGAAAGATTCAGCAACAGCGTCTCGAAGAAGGCAAAGAATTGGAGGATTGGCAGGAGTTTTGCTACGTTGACATTCTGAAGTACGAAACGCCTTGGAGGATCCGTGCCAAGGTTGCAGGATTGCAACAAGCTGGCAGCCAGTCTGTGACGTGGATTCCGCTGTCCGAGGCGCTGGACAACATGTTGTTGTACATTGAGGATCAGAAGCGGGAAAAAGAGCCACAAGATTTCGAGAGGTTCAAGATTGCTGTTGTCCAAGCTGCCGTCAACTCTGCGTTTCTTGCACCCGAGGCTTTGGAGGAAGCAGGACATACAGTATGTATTCGTGTATCGCACGGTTACAGTGCGCGAGGCCTCGCGCACTCCATGACACTGTCTCCCCCCGCAGGACTCGACATTCAAGAATTGGAGGGACATCTTCTCCCTGGCGTATTACTGCGGCCGTGAGGCGGTTACTGGTATGAGGAACCTCGAGAGTAAGAGCAAGAAAGAGGACGTTACAAGGAATGCCTTCAAGAGGCTGGAGGGGCTGCATCTACCGAGCCTATTGCAGAAAGTCTGTGCGCACATGAACCTGAAGGACTCGACCTTGAAGACCACCCAGAACTACATTGACGCGCAGATTACGGAACAATGGGTTATTTTCCATCTTGACCATCCGGACAATACGCAGCATGTCAACCAGACCGCAGGTATGCGTCAGTGTCGCAGCTGCAGTGCGCGAGGGCTCGCGCACTTCACCACGTTTGTCACATCCGTACAGCTGCCGATGCGAAGATCCGAGCAGAAGTCGCAGCACTGGGCACGCCGCAATTGAAAATTGGGCTTGGAAATTGGGGTTATTGGGTGGACGCAAAAAGTACGAAGTTTCGGTCGCCCTGGCCAAAATGGAAGACGTTGCTCACTGCACCTCTGTGGCGCACTGGGGACAAGGGCGCACCTCCATTACCACAGACGTTGGCCGTGCGGAAACAACTGCAAAGGAAGGTTGAGGCACCATCATCGGCACCTTCACAGACACAGCTCAGTAATGGCGATGTGATCAATGTCTCCAAGTCGGACGAGCAAGGGATCAAATACGCTTTGACAGCCTGCCGTATTGAGAATATTGAAGAGACACCGCCAGGCCGTTTCCGGGATCTGCAGTACCCGTTGTGGATCATCAACGCTGACCTTTTCATTGAATACGACTCTCCAGGATTTGTTCCGAAGTGGCTGTTCGATGTGATGATGCTGGGGAAAGACGTCATTTTCTATGGCGAGGCTATGGCACGTAATTATATGCCCTTAAAGGGTTGTACATTTTTGCCAAGCTTTTATCTCAGTGTTTGTACGTTGTGCACTTCGTGTCCTGTTTTTGTTGCCCTCTGTACACAATTGTTTCCATGACCTTGAGTGCGCGAGGCCTCGCGCACTCAGGTACACAAAAAAGCAATTTATTTCGCAGGACAAACATAGGTGCAACTGGAGACCCGCAGAATGTCATATTTTGAAAATGAGCTCCCGAACAGGCACGCACCAGTTGGCTTTTGAAATACAAAAACGACAAGATTGGTAAAACACACCCCTCAAATCAGACAAAATAATAGTTTATTTTGATAAGCAAAAAGTGGAAAAAAGCAGCAAATTGGGTAAAATTGTATTTTTTCGGTGGCATCTGGGCCATGTGTGTTGCAAATGTCCAAAAAAAATAGTTATTTGGGCGGTCATTTTTTAGGTCCTTCTCTTCCAAAAGGGGGTGCAGTTTGCGTGGGCTAAGTAGGAGGGAGTGCTAGTGCCGTGATTGCCGCACCAGGTCATCTAGGACGTCGCAGCATGAATCCAACAGTGAGGCACTGAGAACAGTTTGTGGTGGCCGTTGTCCCTCCGGGTCTGAGGCACTGGGACAGAGGCACTGGTTGAGATATTTCACCGCCCACAACCTCATGTGGTACGACTGCGGCCGATCTCACATGCGTATTGCCTTGCGGTGGGATGCTTCTTGAGAGGCGCGGCTATCCCGCCGCGATGTTCTCTCCCGGGGCCCTGTATACCCGACTTGATTGTAAAGGACGCAGTCCGTCCTGTTCGGCCGGAAAGGTCTTGGGCGCACCTTTGTGCACCATGCCCGCACCGCTCCGGACGGCGTGGGCAGCACCTGTGGGTCACGAGGGGGCATGGTGAGTTGGCCGCGCAGTTGGCATACGCCGTGTCGGGCGTGGTACTGGTGCTAGGCTACACGCTCCCTGAGGTCTACCCGCAATGCGCGGGGGATGTGGTCTCATAGGGACCGTGGAATGCGAAGGCAGGACACATGGTGTAGGTGCGCCGCCAACGCCCTGTTCCACCATTCAGTTACCGTCTCTTGCCACGGTGCCTTGGTTTTGCTCCAACCCAAAGTTTGGCTCTCGATCTTCCACGATTCTACTTCGCCGAGGGTGGCACTTCTTCGCCTTCGTGAGAAACTTTTGCGTTGAGGGTTGGGGAAGGTGGGATGCACTCCCATTCCGGAGGGCATATGGGACTCCATAGTCCCGGAGGATTTTCAGCGGGAGCCGTGGTGGGATTTGCGGGGAGTCCCCTCCCCTTCGGAGCAAGCCACGGTTATGGTGTCGGCAGTCCTTTGCACCGTGTTGCCGATAAGGGGCTTAAGCTCAACGGCAAAGTCTTCGCGATTCCCAAGCATGCCAAAAGAAAAGCGAGTTTATATGTCAATATGGGGCCTTTCAATAAAGCCGTGGGGACCAAGCCACCTTCGTTTTACTTACCCTCAGTGAAGGTCTTGGCCCTTCATGTGCAGATTAAAAAGACAAAGCCGGCTGATTTTCTAGGCCGACAAATGGGCCGTCGGGCATATGCCTATGTCCTAGATGCCCTCCAAAACTTGGTGAAGGGGCTGAGGGGCTTTACATGTGTCACACCGACCTTTCCAATTGTTTCTGCTCTTTGCGATCAACTTCGTGGTACCATGATTGTTTCCGCATCTCACATTGCAGAAAGCACTTTACAGAAGTGCTTTCCTTCCATTGCCTCCCTTTTGGTTGGAAATACAGTCCAATCCTCTGCCACAAGATTATGGAACACCTAGTGGCCCGGGCGGGTTTGGTGGGAGTGGTGGTGATGGCTTACTTGGATGATGTGCTAGTGGTGGGGCGTGGCAAGCTGAACAGTCGTGAGCAGGCGGCGTCGTTGGTGCTCCATTTACGTAAAGAAGGTGCAAATGTTAGTTTCAAGTCCACAATTGAGCCGACCCGCCGGTTGGTCTGCCTTGGCAAGATGGTGGATTTTGACACGGGGGTCCTCTGCACTGTGGGTGCGGCATGGGAGTCCATTTCGGCGCACTGGTGGCGGTTGGCGGTGGGGCGTTGCACCAAGCGCAGAGTGCAACAGTTCATGGGCACAAGCGAGTGGGTGTGTAGAGGCGGTTTGGTCACACGCCCTTTGTGTGTCGCTTATAGGCCACGGTGCTATGGGGCAAACTGATCGTCCCCCACACGCCTATAGTGCATTTGCGTTTCATGGTGGGTGTCACATGGTTGGTGGTGCTAGCCATGTGTCCCTGGCAGGTTTGTCTAGTGTGCCCCCTTTCCGCGGCAAAGCCGTTACTTTTGTTCGTACACACGGCGTGCCATGGTGCGTTTTTTCAACGGCGTGGTTTTTCTCGCTCGCTGGGAATACGTACGGTGGTATCGGATATCTAGCCCCTTTGTCAAATGGGTGCAAAGGTTTTGGCTATGGCCCATGGTCTCCGTGTGATCCTCAATGTTGATTGCCGTGTGGCACATTTGTTTTTGGATAATGCGGGAGCTGCCTTCATGTTGCTTTAATTTCGCGCGCCGGTAGGAAACTTGTTCGGGCAGAGGGTTTTTCGACGGCGTTTGGCCCTTTTGTGCTCCCACGTTCTTGGCAGTTTGAAATGCAATATCTTTCCAATCCAGAGGACCGCGAGTTCCATGATGCATTTTTGGAATTCATAGAGGGTCCCGTGCTTTGGGAACCATAGCCCCTAGCATGTCCATTTGCCTTTTGCCTTGCGTTGGTTTGTCTGTATGTCGCGAAGCTATGCCCGGCCGCACTCGCGGTTCCAAGGGCAAGTGAAAGCGTAGGCTGGGGGCATCTAGCCGCAAGCACACGCCAGCCGCCATCGGCCGCCGCCGTGCCGGGAGGAAGGTGCACTTGCACCGAAAGCTATGCGACGTGGTCGCAGGGTTGCCAGTGTGTCGTGTCTACATGGGCCAGCAGGCCTGCATCTACTTGGGTGTCGCCGTGTCCGAGGAGCCATGCACCAGTATGATATAGAACAACCATCAAGGGCTTAGAGAACAAGTGTGACATAGAACAGCCGTCAAGGGTCTAGAGGACACGAGTATAGAGAATAGCCATAAAACGGCCTAGAGACACAATTATGATATAGAACTACCATCGAGTGCCATCAAGTGGGCATTGTGTGTGCATTGCATGCAATGCTCACAGAATGAAACGCAGCCAAGGAGGAAGGGAGGAAATAACCTTGCATGTGTCACACGGGTCTTCATATCGTTGGTGGTTGGTGGCCATGGCCAAGCGTAACTTGTTGTTGCGTGAGTGGATTGGAAAATTGTGGTGCCCTATTGGGGACATAGGATTTGTGCCTTGACCCGATTGCGGCCCAACTTGTAGCAATATGCAGCACTATGCGGGCCGTTACTAATAAGCCATGCTATTGATTCACAATGATTGGAGAGAGCGGATGCAGGGTTCAAGTGCTGGCTCATAAGCAGAATCCACAAAGGAGATTGTTTCCGAGAGATAGCAAGGCAATGGCCATGAAGGTTGAAATCCATTCGGGAGTGTGTACCCACCCACCTACCGATTTGTTGCATCATGAATGTACACGACGTGTGGCAAGTCCCCATCATCATAATCCAACATCCACATACAACAAAGAATGTGCAGCAAAACCGGGTTGGAAATGAGCCAAAATGGCTGAATGTGGGTGAAAATGGGTGGCAATTCAAGTGTGCCACATCCTCGTTGCACAAGAAGCGTAAAAAAACCTGCTATGGAACAAGAAACTTGTGAAAAAGGGCCAAAACTAGGGGATAATCTTTTTTTTTAGATGCGAAATCTTTTTTTTTAGATGCGCTAAAATTTCAGAAAAGGGCTAAAATTTAAGTCAAAACAGCTAAAAAATGAGCAAAAACAGCTAAAAAATGAGCAAAAACATCTAAAAAAAAAGATTTCGCAACTAAAAAAAAGAATTTCGCATCTAAAAAAAAAAGATTCCCTACTAAAAAATAAGATTCCAACAAAACCCAAAATCTAAAAAAAAAGTCATTCGCATGTTTAAAAACGTCAAAAAAGCAGAATCTTTTTTTTTAGATGGCCAGGTAAAAAGTGAGATTTTGGTAAAACTAAGAGAACACAAAGCCAGGGGTGGGGAGGGGAGGCAGAAATGCAGTTCCTAGGGGCACCCCACCGGATGAATCATCCACATTCCTGAGGCGAACCCTGCAAAACAAGGCACAAAGCAAAGAACGGTAAAGAATGCCAACAAGACCGGAGCAGATGGCTGAGCACTTGCAGAACGTGCTTTTGCAGTACACACTACATTACGTGAAGATGATGTAACCCACTTGATGGCGTCGGGACATGCCACTGTGCAACTGATGCACAAGACGCCTTCCTTGTGGAGAAGGGCTAAAATGCCGTGGATTTTTGGAAATGTTAAACAAATACAGAAGCAGCATCCCTCCCTGTGTGCACCTGAAGATATTTGAACCGAGCAAAACTTGAGCATGAAATTATGGGCAAAATTGTGCACCCACTGAGTAGTGGTTGAAAACAACCTCTACGAGGCAATGCCACTCGGCTTTGTGCACCGAATAATGCCTCTAAACAAAGTTTGAGCAAGGAATCTGAACGTTGGGACTGACTGGGCAGACAACAAAGGCTGCAAAAAATGAGCATATAATGCAGGAACGGAAGTGTTGAATGCAGGGTTCTCAGGAGTTGATCACTATGGCTGGCAGACACTGCAGCACAGGCACGTGGGTTGCACAATGCACTGCAGAAGAAATGCGCAAAAAAAAAACTGTGAAAAAACCTCTCTGTGAACAAAATCTGAGCAAGGAATCTGGAACTGGGGACTGACTGGGCAGACTGCCAAAGCTCCAGAAAATGAGCATACAATGCAGGAACGGATGTGTTGGGATGCAAATGTCCCAGGAGTTGATGACTATGGCTGTCAGACACTGCAGCAATGTACAGGAAGGTGGGTGGCACTTTGCAGTGCAGAAGAAATGAGCAGAAAAAACCTGGCTGGATCACTCTGCGTCTGAAAAGAGGTCCCCACTCAGCAACCACGACACACTGCTTGTGTGGACAGGCAAACAGTGGGGATCACTGTCATTCTTCTTCCATGTACTGACCACGCACCCGCAGAAAGACACGCTGCTCTCTGGAAAACTTCTGGCCCGTCAATTTCTCAACGGCCTCTGCGCGTGCCTAGTTCGCAGGTGAAAGGCGGATCTCAGAAGACTTGCGCCTGTCATGTACAATGACCTTCCAGAACTCATCACATTTCTGTTGGTCGTGGCGCAGGTTACCAGTGTACCCCTCGGGCACCTCAAAACGTTTCTTGTTGATGTACAACGCTTCACGACTTTGCGATGTCCCTGGCTGGGTATTCACCTGTGCAGCTGAGCGCAGGGACGTTTTTGGGCCTGTAGCTTCGTGGTCGGAGTCTGGATACAAAGGGGCCTCTGATGCACTATCAGAACTTGGAATGCTATGAAAAGCAGCCCATGCAGCTGCCTCAGTAAGAAACACATCTGCAATGGAATGAGAACTGGGTTTCTTATCAGTCTGCCACTTGATCGTGCACTCAGAGCCCTCCACCGCGAGCACCTTACCCCAATGCAAATAACCCTTGCACCCTGTACGCAAGTGGTGAGTGAACACTGCACACACTTTGTCGCCCTTTGAGGCTTTGCGATGCAAATCCTTAGGCACTGACTTGACTGATGGACCGTGCAACGGAGAGGAGGGGGATGGGCTGGGTTTTGGAACTTGTGCAGGGCCATGCTCCAGGGGAGGGGAAGGGGATGGGCTGGGTTCTGTGACTGGGGCAGAAGCATGCTTCAGGGAAGGGGAAGGGGGTGGGCTGGGTTCTGAGACTTGGGCAGGGGCATGTTCCAATGCGGAGGGAGTGGATGGGCTGGGTTCTGGGGCTTGGGCAGGGGACGGGTGGTTCGTTTTGGGTCTCTTTCCACAAATGCGCTGCATTTGTGCTGTCATCGTGGCAAACAAATGCTTCAACGGTGCCCGAACCTTCGCGTAAGGTGGTCGGACATCGCTTAAGGGTCATGGGCAACGGCAAATGGAGAGACGTACCCTCCAAGTATGACGAATTTGTCCCATGCTCACAAAGGCCGATTTGTTTGATGGTCCACCGCCCAGCCACCTGGTCATGTCGCACGTACCGCTTGGTGTCACAACCCTCACAAGAACATGCGTACATGTTTTGCCGACCAGGAATGGACACAAAACGCCCATCCACTGTGCGAGCGGCATCCCTGGCTAGCTTCTGAGTTGCGAAGACTTGTCGGTGCAAAGGTGCAAACTCTACATCTGGGTCTTCAACGGTGGCCTCGGTGGAATTGTTGTTTGCCGAACCGGCAGTGGAACCGTTGTCTAGCGAACCGGAAGGGGCTTGACCAGGGCCTTGACCAGTGGCAGGGCTGGGGGGGACAGTGGGGGGACGCGGTGGGTCTTCAGCAGCTACACTCAGCGTCGGTTCAGCAGGCCGGGGACCTTTCAGGATGATGTGGAAACATGTTGTGCAAATAGTTGGGCACCGTGGGTACATTGCAACAGCAGCACGCTGGAGAGCGTCGCCCCTGGGCTCTGGCCAACATGGTTGAGTGCCCTACTTCACAAAATCCAGGCATTACCTATGATCCGTTCAAATGACCTCTCTGCATAGGTCCCCCAGCGAAGGGAAACCCCTGTTCTCTGAGCAGATGAAATTGTGCACATGGGCTCTGGCCAAGGTGGCTGAGTACCCTACTTTACAACATTCAGACATTACCTGTGATCCTCTCCGATGAACTCTCTGCATAGGCCCCCCAGCTCCAAAGGGACACCCCTGTTGTGAAACACAAGTTCTGCGTAATGCACCCAAAACCTTCCACATTCATGACATCCCTGCATAGGGTACCTCCTCACCGCATGCAGCAGGCAACAAGGAAAGAGGGCCACTGGGTGCATATTGGGTCAGTCCCGAAACCCAGGTTCCCCTACTGTATGAACTTGTGAACATGGGCAGGGGTTGGCTTGATGCAGTAGCACTCCTTGTAACCCCCCCCGTGCAACTTTTTGAGACATACATGATGATCATGTAAAAAAAAAATTTTTAGCGCGGAATCTTTTTTTTTAGCACGGAATCTTTTTTTTTAGCGCGGAATCTTTTTTTTTAGCGCGGAATCTTTTTTTTTAGCGCGAAATCTTTTTTTTTATGCTAAAAAATAAGATAAGTGCTAAAAATTAAGATTTCGCATCTAAAAAAAAAGCTTGGACCCAAAACTAGGGATCAAGTAATTGCCGACATACAAAACTTTGCACTGTGTGCACACTGTGTGCACGGCTTCCCTTTAACTGAAACAAAAAAACCCTGTCCACTAAAAAACTTCCTGGCATGTGGCTGCACCTCCGCGACGCAGGGCACGCCATCTAACATCCACCCACTGGGAGGGGGGCAGCGGCCGCACCATCCCGGCCTGAAGGGGACTTGACCTCCCTCGGAGGCCCGGATGTGTGTAATTAGTTTACTGTTAGTTGACCCTTTCCCACAGGCACGGGTCAGAACAACGATTCGCATTCCGGGTCGGTGAGAGTCGGGCCTTGCGCCAGAGGGCCTTCCGTCGGCCCGGCCCTTATTAACAACAAAAACCTCCAAAGCCGACCCCTGCAGGACCCTGGCATCGAAAATCAAAGTAGTTCCACCCGGGCGCCATCGCCTGTGGCACATGCCCGTCGCTGCGGTCACGTCTCCTCCCAAACCCGGTCCACATCCGCCTCTGCCGAGCGGTAGTACAGAGCACACTGTGCCGCCGCAAAAGAGACGCCTCTGGGGGGGGCCACCACCGTCCAAACGGTGCAGCAGGTACAGCCCCCACCCACCCACCCACCCACCCCTTGAGCCCTCAGGGCAGGGGGTTGTGCATGACATTGGTCAATACCATGGGGCCTACACCGCCCAACAAACGGGGGTAGGGGGCTCCACTGCGATGACAACGACGGGAAAGTGAGGGCACACGTGCATTGGGCAAAGGGCAGGGTGTCAGTGGAGAAAAGACGTCGCTTGGGTGTGGGGCTGAAGGAGAGTGACTCAGGATGACGCGTGAGGGCGTGGCCGCGGTGCATTGGGATGGGACGGGCCCACATGTCGTCCGCTGATGGCCCCCGGTCGGTGGTCGGGGCAAGAACAACTGTACATGCTCACCACTTGAAGATGCCTTTGCCTGAGGTTTAGCAGTTGGTTTGGGCTGAGGCAACTTCAAGTTCTTGGGTATGAAATTGCCTTGCATGTGGTCTCTTGTAAAATACAACTTCCCATCAAAGACATGGGCCATTCCCCACACACCTCGGGCAGCCTTAGCCCAAACAAATTCAGTGGGAGCATCATCGGAGGCACAAGAAAGGGGAATATAATGTACAAATATCCCCAAAATCAGAGTTATGTGGGTTCAAGTGGGCAAACACTCACAACAAATGTGTCCATGACTCTATGTGACTGGCAAATTCGTCAAACCCATGTCTTATGTAGCTGCACTACATTTGGTACCAAATTAAAATTAGGTACCACATTAATACGGTCCCTACGCCTACTGTAGCTTGGCCATAGAACAGTGGAAAGTTCAGCAATAGGTCCCCACCGACAGACCTATGCCCTCAATCAGCAAGTATCACGCGGCGGAGCCGCGGCAAACATTGTCCCATCTGTCCAGCGAAGCGCCACAGCTCTCCTTCGGATACGGCCTACTGTAGCTTGGACAAGGGCGTAGCTTATATAAGGTGGGGGGGTTGGGGGGGTAGAAAAGGGTGAAAAAGGGGTGAACACTACCCCATGCCATGTCTACGAGAATCCACAGAATGCCGAAACAACAATCATGCCCCCATTACCACAGCGTATGGGTCTCTGTTCCGGCGACTTATGAAAGCCACGCACAGCGCACACGCCCTTATCCGGGCCTAGGCGCTCGTCAGCCCGGATGTATTGGTGCTTGGGGGTTCCAAAAGGGCTGAATCTCTGCAAAGAGGCCCTCTGCGGTCGTTCAAACTGAGGACCCATTTGAATGGACACCGTGAAGTGACCGGGGGGGGGGGGGGGGGGGCTGTAGCTGTGGCTGTAGTCAACCACCAAAACCAGAACCACAAGCTCTGGCATTCTGGACCACAAACACCGCAGTCCCAGTGCCGGCGGTTGCCGTCTTTGGACATGGTGGACCACAACGCGGCCGGGAATGCAGGCCAGAGAGGGACACGGGGGCGACCTGTCGGTCAACAACCCGCGCCCGCATCTGGGCCATGCCGCGAAAGAGGAGACTGGGGCGGCCAGTGGAGTCTGCAAGCCCCGCTTGCAGCCGCACGCAGACGTGCTGATGCACGGCACGCACCGACGGGGACAGTCGCTTGGTTGCGGACGGTCATCAGAGACAATATTTCTGTCTTATGCTTCACATGTGATCTTCCTGAGCACTGCACCGGGGGTGCGTGTTGTGTGAATCCCAGGTGGACCATGAGAGATGTGTCGCGTAGCGGCAGTGACGACCCCCTCTCCTGTGCCAGCCCTCCTCCCGTCAAAGTGATGCCCCTGTGTGACAGTCCGTCGGGTTGTTGCTCCTTTACGGAGCCCTGGACAGTCACCCGTCCTTCCCTTCGCATGTTGCGTCGGGTCGCTGCATTCTGTCGGCCGCTGCGGCCGGTGCTCCTGCTGGTGTCGTTTCCGCGTTCGCGGGGCCCGGGGCAGTGCTGGTTGTGGCGGGATGTGCCGTTTGTGCGTGAGCGGTGCGTGAGCGCCAGCCCCCTCTCTCAGGCCCCTCTGAACGCACGCCCACGAGACGTGCCACGTGCGCCAGGGGCTGTTAGGCAGGGGGATCCGCAACTTCCGACGCCCGGCCCGGCCTTACGGGGGCAGGCGTGCGGAGGTGTGGCATGTTTTGTGGCACGGACTTCCGAGAAGGGGGGGGGGGCGGCCGGAGGGCTGCGTGAAACAGATGATGCGGGACGGGAATACCCGGGACCAGCCCCGGGACCCCGTGCACACGCGGTGCCATGCCGCGTGCCCCGCAAAGCGTGAGTGTGCTGCTGAAGGCTGGGGCAGCGCCGTTCGTACCAGTGGAACACATGCACAACCCCAGCCTCTCACGCATCGGCGCATCGGAAACAACGCCTGAAGGCGGTTGAGGGGGGCAGGGGGGCGGAGGTGGAGGGGGCCGCCGAGGGGGGCGGGCAGCCCCCTTCATTCGTGTCAACGGGGGGGCGATCGCGGCTGAGTGACACTGTCACACAGCGGGTGATGACACCAATGGGCCCCCCAGCACAGCACCGGTGACTGAGGGGCAGTTGCGTCATGGGGCCGGCAAATACAACGGCATGTCTAACGCACACGTTCTGAGGGAAACCACGACCCAACAACCACAAGACCAAAGGGGGGACGATGCGCCCGAGCCACACACCCGCGCGCGCGCGCGCACAGAGGCACAGAGGGGCCTGCGACAGTGCTGCGCCAGACGGAGCGGGACGGCTCAGGCCTGCCCCCCGTCCCAGCTCTGCGCCAGCGGGTGCGGGCCTGCCCTCGCCCCTACGCTCCGGAGCGCGGGCAGCGACACCCGCCGGGCGACCTCCGCCTGGGCCCGCACCCGTGCGAGCGACCCGAACGCGCGGCACGGGGACGCCTGCGGGGAGGCCGCGTGGGGGGACAGCCCGAAGCTCGCACTGAACTCCATGGCCTCGGGGTCCGCCGCCGGCCCCGGCAGCGCGTGCCGCGCCGCTGCGAGCGTGCGGGCGTAGCGGGCGTGGCTGCGGCGGACGAGGCCCCGCAGGCCCAGTGTGCACTCCGGGTGCTGGTGCAGGGCCCCAAGGAAGGCCACCACCTCCTGCCAGTCCTGCAGCAGCCGCTGCACCTGCTCTGCCCCGATGCTGGGGGTCGCAGGCTCCCGCTCGAGGGCGGGGGGCAGCAGCTGCTCAAGCTCCAGAATGCATGTCGGGCCATCGCCACCGTTGTCATCGTCGTTGTCGTCGTTGTTGTTGTCATCGGAGGCGGTGGGGCCGGGCGATGTGTCGGGGCCCGGGAAATGGCGGCGGAAGGAGAGGGTGCAGGCGCGGGGGATGGGCTCGGGGCCGCTGATGGGCTCGAGCTGCTCTGTCACGCGCTGCCCGAGGGAGAGGTCGGAGAGGCTAGTGGGGGCTTGGATCTTGGCGGAGGCGAGGCTGTTGAAGGAGGGCTGGCGGGAGCTGGTGACGCTGGAGTGGAGGGACTCGCGCGGTGTCAGGAGCTTGGCGAAGGCGCCCCCTGGGTGTTAAGAACGCGGGGCTGAGGCAGGCCTCACTTTGAGGGCTGTGGCTTGTGGGGGTCATGCGAAGATGTGATGAGGGATTGTAAGGTATTGTGCCGAGTTGTGAGCAGACGCAGATGACAGTTTGGGGGGGAGGGGGGAGGGTTCGGAGGCGACATGCGGCATAGTCAGACCAAGTTCGCCCAAAGTGTGGTGGTGGTGGTGGTGGCGGTGGTTGCAGCAGTGCCGGTGATGGTGGCAGTGCCAGTAGTGGTGGCAGGTGGTGGCAGCGGTTGCAGTGGTGGTGGCAGTGGCGGCGGTGGTAGTGGTGGCAGTGCGGGTGGTGCCGGGTGGTGGCGGTGAGGCGACTATCCCTCCACATCCATGGACCCTCACAGTCCATCACATGTGCTCACAATCTATTCTTCGTGTCTACTCACAATTCCTCATGAGGAATCCTCACAAGACCTCATCATTGCCCACACTTCCACACTATTACTCGCAACCCATGACAGTGCCTCGCCATCTCACGTTCCCTCACAGTTACTGACATTTGGGCGGTGGCAAGTGTGGCAGTGTAGAGGAGGGACCATGTAGCCCACTGTGTGGCACATTCCAGAGGGGTCCCCGCAGCCCACTGCCCAATGCAATGTGGCGGTATACTGCAGGATCCCCATTGACCATTGCCCCAAGGCAGGGTGACGGTGTACTAGTGTACTGAAGGATCTCACCTGCCCAAGTGCCAGCCTTGTCACTGCCCGACCAAGGCTAGAGGCACAAAGGCTTGGGCCTGCCGAGAACTTCGGTAGCACCACCAGGCAGGCGGGACGGCGTCCCCAAGGCGGCCCTAGACACAGGCTGCCCGGCAAAGAGGGTGACAGCCCTCTGCCACAGGTGCGCAACACACTACACGCATTGCACACTTAGACACGTAGCCCTCCCAGCTTGCATTTTCTTGTGCGCAAGACCGTCCCGGCCATTGCCTTTTGGTAACAGTGCCTTTGGCACACCACTGCACCCCACCACACCACACCACTGCACCCCACCACACCACACTGCGCCAAGCAGTGCGGTTGGTTTCCAAAAGGAGCTGCAATGCCCGCTGTTCCCCTACCCACTGTCCCCTATAGTGTGGCATTGTACTGAAGGAGCCCCACTACCCACTGCATGTTGTTGTGCGCGGTGCAGTGAAGGACACCCACGGCCGACTACCGCCTAAAGTGCGGCAACATACTGAAGGAGCCCCACTGCCCAATGCCTCATGCGGTGTGGCAATATAATAAAAGCTTCTCTACCCACTGCTCCCTGCGGTGCGGTAGTGTACTAAAGGATCCCCATTGCTCACCGTCCGCTGTAGTGTAGGGGTGTATTGAAGACAACCATTGCCCCGCTTGCAATGCGGCAGCATAATTAAGGAAAGCTAGTACCCGCCACGCCCTGCAATGCGGCGGTGTACTAAAGCAACCCGAGTGCCAAATGCCCCCTATGGTGCCGCAAAGTGCGAATGTAGCCCCCCTGACCCCTGACCCCCTACAATGGAGCAATGTATTGAAGAGGCCTTGTTGCCCTCTTCCCGTTGCAATGCAGCATCGTTTTGAAGGAGCCCCACTAACCACTGTCTGCTGCAATGGGGTAGTGTACAGAAGGATCCCCGCTGCCCCCTGCCCCTTGCAGTGCGGCAATTTACTGAGGGAGGCCATAGCCTACTTCCCTCTGCAGTGCGGCGGTGTACAAAAGGGGCCCCACTGCCCCACTACGCCTTGCAATGCGGCAGGCTGCTGAAGAAGCCCCATGCCCCACTGCCCCACTACGCCTTGCAATGCGGCAGGCTGCTGAAGAAGCCCCATGCCCCACTGCCCCACTACGCCTTGCAATGCGGCAGGCTTCTGAAGAAGCCCCATGCCCCGCTACCCCACTACGCCTTGCAATGCAACAGGCTGCTGAAGAAGCCCCATGCCCCGCTACCCCACTACGCCTTGCAATGTGGCAGGCTTCTGAAGAAGCCCCATGCCCCACTGCCCCACTACGCCTTGCAATGCGGCAGGCTGCTGAAGAAGCCCCATGCCCCACTGCCCCACTACGCCTTGCAATGCGGCAGGCTGCTGAAGAAGCCCCATGCCCCACTGCCCCACTACGCCTTGCAATGCGGCAGGCTGCTGAAGAAGCCCCATGCCCCACTGCCCCACTACGCCTTGCAATGCGGCAGGCTGCTGAAGAAGCCCCATGCCCCACTGCCCCACTACCCCTTGCAATGCGGCAGGCTGATGAAGAAGCCCCATGCCCCACTGCCCCACTGCGCCTTGCAATGCAACAGGCTGCTGAAGAAGCCCCATGCCCCGCTACCCCACTACGCCTTGCAATGCGGCAGGCTTCTGAAGAAGCCCCATGCCCCACTACCCCACTACGCCTTGCGATGCAGCAGGCTGCTGAAGAAGCCCCATGCCCCACTGCCCGTGCCGCGTGGTGGTGTTGTGAGGGAGGCCCTTTGCCCACTACCCCTTGGATTGTGGCAGTGTACTGAAGGATACCTGTTGTGCATTGCCACTTGCAATGTGGCAGTGTACCTAAGGAGCCCCACTGCCCACTTCCCCACAGTGCCCACCACCCCTTGCAATGCAGCACTGTCCGGAGGGAGCCTACTATCCACTGCAACCTGCATGGTAGCGTGTGTGGAAGGATCACTGGTGCCCATTGCCCCCTTGCAATGCACCAGTGTACTAAAGTAGCCCCACTGCCAAATGCACCATCTAGTGCGACAGTGTACAGCCCCTTGCCACCCCTTGCACTGCGGCACTGTACTGGAGAGGCCCCACTGCCAACAACCGCCGCCACTACGGCAGGGTACTGAGGGTGCCCCATTGCCCCCTTGCCCCCCGTAGTGCCGCAATATTTATGAGCAACTCCACTTCCTAGCGCCCCTGTGATTCGGCTCTCGCTACCGACTGCAATGCAGCATTGCACAAAAGGGGGCCCACTGCCCTATACCCCATGCAATGTTGCTATGTAACAAGGGAGCCCACTGCCCATTGCCTCCTGCAACGTGGCAATGTACAGAACCGGCCCCACTACCTACCCCACTCCTCACTACAATGTGCCAGTGTTCAGGAGCAGCCCACCACCCATTGCCCCCTGCGGTGCGGCAATGTTGAGAAGGAGCACGGCCCATTGCCCCCTGCAATGCGGGACTGTACAGAAGGAGCCTCACAGGCAAAGGCCCCTTGCAGTGTGGCACTCATCTGAAAGAGCCCAACCCATTGCCGCCTACAATGCAGCAGCGTACTGAAGGAGTTCCACTACCCACCGACCCATGCAATGCTGCCATGTATTGAAGGAACCCATTACTGCTCCCTACAGTGCTGCACTGTTCTCAAGGAACCCCACGGGGGCCGCCGCCAGCCAATGTGTGACCCCGAGGGGTGTGCGACAGTTTTGGGGGCTGTAGGGAGGGGGGGGGGGGGGGGCTCCCCCCCTTGGTTGACCCAAACCTTGGGGGTCGGCGGGTCGGGCGGTCAGCCGCCAGGCTCCCCTGGGGGGGTTGGTGGGTAACCCAACATGCATACCTCAAAATGATCCCCATGACACACTGATCATTTTGAATATGCGCAAGTGGGGGTAAAAATTTTTCAAAAAAAATTTGCCCATCAACTCAGGCTCCCATCAGCCAAGGTCCGACCCGGAGGCCGGGTCGGGGTCAAAATCCTTTTTTGTGCTTTTCAGCCATTTTTGAATTCTCCACAAAATTCTGAGTATTTTGAGTACAGACACATAGGGTCGAACAAAAAATTTTCCCCCTGCCATATGCCTAAAACAAAATCTCCGACGCCTCCGGTGCCCACAAAACCCATTGTTCTGTACAACCATTTTGGGGTCTGTAGAGGGGTTGGGTCCTTTGGGGTCCCTTTGGGGTTGGGTCCTGACCAGGATCGGCCCCCGTGAGGAACCCACTGCCCACTGCCCCACGGTACTTAAGGATCCCCGCTGCCCCTTACTGCCTGTGTTGCAGCGATTCACTGAAGGAGGCCACGGCCTACTTCCCTCGGCAGTGCGGCGGTGTACACAAGGGGCCCCACTGCCCCACTACGCCTTGCAATGCGGCAGGCTGCTGAAGAAGCCCCATGCCCCACTACGCCTACCGCCCTGGGCTGACGGCGGAGGCCTGGTGGGAAGCCTCCAGGCCCCCCTGTCCCCGCTTTCCGCCGCAGAAAACACACTCGCACACCGCGTGCGCGCGACACACACAGCCCTTCCGTTTCCCTGTACCCGTGGGTAGACATCCCGGCCTTTGCCTTCCGGTAACAGCGCCTTCGGCACACCACACCACACCACACCACACCACACCCTCTCGCAGCCCCACAGCCACACGCAGCAGCACCTTGTTCCAATAGCCTATCGACCGGCCCCCACTCGATGATCCGGCCGTCCGAAAACACAAATGCCTGGTCCATCGCCATCATGGCCCCCGGGCGGTGCGCGATGCTGATGGTCGTGCACCCTTCCATGGCCTGGGCCAGCGCCTGCACGACGTCCGCCTCCGACGCCGTGTCCAGTGCGGACGTGAACTCGTCCAACAGCAGCAGCCGCGGCCGCCTGACCACTGCCCGGGCGATGCTGAGGCGCTGCTTCTGCCCCCCGCTGAGGGTCACGCTCCCGTGCCCCAGCCGTGTCTGCAGGCCGGCGGGCAGCGCGAGGATGAACCCGAGGGCATTGGCCACCTTCGCCGCCCGGACCACGTCCGACTGCGTGGCCGAGGGGTGGCCCAGTTTGATGTTCTCCTCCACCGTCAGGTCGAAGAGGGTGGGTTCCTGCGGCACAACCCCGAGCTGCTGCCGGAGCCACCGCGCGTTGTACCTCATGAGAGCGTGCGACGCGCGTGCGGCGGGAACGGGGAGCGGCAAGTGGACGGAACACGGAGGTGAAGTGAGGTGAGGCGAGGTGGAGTGAGACCCAGGGCGTTCTCCAGGTCCAGGGAAGCATTGCTGTTGTTACGAGGGCCGTGAGGTGCGAACCGTGGAGGCCTGGCTGTTGCCCTCGTGCTGTAGCAGGGCAGTGCGAGTGTCCGTTCTGCGGTGCCCCGGGTTCGAAGCAGTTAGTTCAGGTGCCCAGTGCATGACTGCTGAGCTACGTGGCCTCTGTTTGGACGGGACATAGAAACGAAGTACGCAAAGCCGTCACCACCGTCCAATGCTGCGAAGGGGGTAAGGGGTACGCCCCCCGCTGCCACTTACCCCCAGCCCCCCGCTGCGGGATACAAGAGTTGAATGCTACACTGCTAAAGCAAGCAGGCGAGTGCAATGCAACAAAGTCAGAACAAAAAGCTCTTCAGTGACATTGCCATAGGCGCCTTTCATTGTGAAACAGGAGGTACCCCGTGGTACAGTGTATATGGGGGCTCATTCATGTAACACGCACAAAGCTACTCCTACTGAAATGCCGGACTCAAAGTTCAAATACACCAGACCAACATCAGTGCACCCCCCTCCCCCGGTGGACTCCCCAACCCACCGACGCTGGACTCTCTGCCGAGTTAGCCAGGGCACACAAAGTGTCGCCGTCCGTTGCCCAATCACCGCACCACTCTGTACAGGGTCCCTCGTGTGGTACATGCCACGACGCATAGAAACCCAACCTCCACTCTGCTGTCCTTCGCAGCCATCCCCACAAATCTGCAACAGAAAAAGACATATCCTGTGGCAGGCGCCCTGCTATAAAAGAAATCCACTGCACTGTCTTCGCAGTATCCCAGGGTGTACGGGCGATAACACAAATAGCTGCGCATATCATTGCACTGCGCACAACGGACAGTGGGTACTGTGACAGAACTGCAAGCTGCATCCAGGCTACAAGGGAAAGAAGGAAACCCCCCCATGTGGCTGCAGACAGCAGTGCATTGCACAGGGCTCCAATGAAAGTGTTCGTGACCCTCCTACGTGTGGTGGCCCAAAAACTCTGGAGAGGGATGCCCATTTTCAAGTTCCACTGCTTGCCCAGGGCATTCGGGTGTGCATGGGCCAACACATGGGCCAGCCCCCCCCCCCCCCCTGCTGGTCGTGTGGCAAGGCAAGGGGGTGCATGGGCCAGCCCCCCCCCCCTTGCCACACAACCAGCAATGTCTCACCGCGTGGCCCGCCGGTGGTCGTGGGACAGGACCGTGCACACTTGGGCAGCCTGCCACCCCCCCTCCGGCACGATGCACTCCCAGACAGACAGAGAGAGGGAGAGAGAGAGGGAGGGAGGGAGAGGAACGATGCCACACAGCTCCATCACTTCGAGGCATACACAACAAGAGATCACGCGTGGGACGTTGCCGGTGTACACCTCCGGTACTCATGAAGAAGGGGTGCGATGTGGCCCTTGGACCCATTTTCCCGCCGCCGAGGTCCAGCAGAAGTGCCAAGTCGTCCCAAGGCGTGTCTGGAGGGCACACTGGACCGCCCGCCGCGCGCCCATACCTTTCGATCGGGATATCGTCTAGCAAAATCTGACCGGCGGTGGGCTCATAGAGGCGCTGGAGGAGGCACACGCACGTACTCTTCCCGCACCCACTGGGCCCCACGAACGCCACGCGCTGGCCCGGGTCGATGGTGCACGTCACGCCCTTCAGCACTTCGATGTCGGGGCGCGCGGGGTACGCGAAGTGCACGTCCCGGAACTCGACCTTCCCCCGGAAGAGGGCCGGGGCCAGCCCCCCGTCCCTCTCGATGTTGGCGGAGGTGTCGAGGACGTGCACGATCGTGGCGGTGTTGGTGACGTACGTGGGCACCCACCGGACGTCCAGCGCGAGCCAGTCCCCGCACAGCACGAACGTCTGCGTCATGAACGCCTCGGGGCAGCACGCGGCGCCGGAGAGCGCGCGCACCCCGGCCCACAGCCCCGCCACCCGCACCGTCGTCAGCAGCCACGTGCCGGACGTCTCCACGACCCGCTGCATGAGGGAGTACTGGTTCTCGTGGTCGGCGTCCTCGGCGGCGCGGCGCTCCACCAGCGCCTGCATCAGCTCGTGCTCGCGGCCGTGCACCCGCAGGAGCTTGATGTGCTCCATGATGAAGGCGAGGTGGTGGCACAGCCCCGCGAGGGTGCTCGCGGCCTCCGGGTCCTGGTCCAGCTCGAGGCTGAAGAGGTCGACGAGCTGCGCGGTCGCCCAGGACAAGGCCTGGTAGGCCCCGTAGGTGGCGGTGGTGAGCCCGAAGAGCCTGGCGTACGGCAATGCCGTGGGGGCACCGGGAACGGGGGGAGGGGGGGGGGTCGCGTGTTCGGGGGAAGGGGGGGTGCCGGGGGGCCGCAAGTGGCCCGTCGCGCGCACTGCGCAGGTCGACATCGCGCGAAGCCCCTGCGCACGGCAGTCTGCTCACTGCAGATCAGTGGACTCCAGTGCTCGCGTCTGCCACACGTACGTCAGGCGTGCACAACGTCTACGGCATTGGCACGGGGCCTGGGAATGGTGTACCACGTCTGCAGGCCGCACACGGTGTCCACGGGCTTGTAAAGGGGAGGTATGCGGGTAGCTGCTTGCCCTCAGTCTTCAAGGGTGACTTACACAGCGGACTGTAGCCTCAAACCCAAGAAACTGGCGTAGCACAACAGGTCAACAAGCAGATGTCATTGTCAGACTATCGATTTCGGGCTCAGAGAGCCCCTCATCAGGTCTGTGACAGGTGGAACAATCACAGTTGTTGCAAATCTAACAACAAATCAACGCATGAATCAGAATCTGACAGACTCTCACCATATGCCTTACTTAAAGTCAAATGCCTGTGTTTCTTGGGTTTGAGGCTACAGTCCGCTGTGGAAGTCACCCTTGAAGACTGAGGGCAAGCAGCTACCCGCATACCTCCCCTTTACAAGTACCACGTCTGCAGGCCGCACACGGTGTCCACGGGCTGTACTCAGGCGAAACCCACCTCCACACTGCCCTCGCAGCAGCCCCCCCCCCCAACAACACAGGCAGCAGTTCGCCCTGTGGATGGGATGGAAGGGGACCGCCTCCCTGTAAAAGGGTCCCCCCACCCCTTTTGCAGAGGGCCCACTGTGCCGGACCGGGAGGGGCTGGTCCAGCACACGGGTGCTCCCAGGAATCCCATGGGATCCTTTTCTCAAATACCATGTGATCAAGCCCTACGAACGGCGTACAGCGTCTACAGACGGTACATTGGTAAACCCAGCCTCCGGCAGCACTTGCAAGGCTTCGCCCCCCCCTGAGTGACATTCCGTCGGGTTGTTGCTCCTTTACGCGGCCCCTGGACAGTCACCCGTTCTTCCCTTCGCATGTTGCGTCGGGTCGCTGCGTTCTGTCAGCCGCTGCGGCCGGTGCTCCCGCTGGTGTCGTTGCCGCGTTCGCGGAGCCCAGCGGTTGGTGTACCGGGGCTGTGCTGAATGTGGCGGGACGTGCCGTTTGCGTGTCAGCGGTGCCCAGTAGTTGGCGTACTGGGGGTTGTGCTGGTGGTTGCGGGGGTCGTTTGACTGTTTTTGCTGTCCACACCCCTTCCGTCCTCAGGCAGCACTTCGACCACGACCACGACCCCCCCGCGCGCACACAGGCAGCAGTTCGTTTTGCGGATGGGACGGAAGGGGAGCAGCTTTGGAAAAAGTGTCCCCCCAGCCCATGGCATACGGCCATTTCTGTTCATTTAGCCCCCTGTAGCACTGGCAGCCCCCCACCACCCACCCCCCACGACCACCATCACCACTGGCACACGGTAAACCCCCCACACCACCTATAGCGCACCCGGGGGCTATAGTATTCTGGATGAATGCCAGAGCTGAGGGGGGTGGTCACAGGTGGGGGGGGGGGGGGGTTATAGGTCAGGGCTTTGTCCAATTTTGCTTTCGGCGCATCGCACCATCTGTTGTTTGTTGTGTGTTTTCAGTTTCTGCCTATTTTCCCCTCATGGATATTGCTGGCCAACCTCCAGCAAAAAAAGAAAAGGGCACAGCCCTCTTTGATGCAAATGTGGAAAAAGTACCTGGCAGCAAAGTATCCTGAAGTTATGGCCCCCATGCTTTGCTGCTCCATCTCTTTGCACAGCTCTGTCTTTGAAGTTGGGTATCATAACTCCACACAATGTTCCCCAGGTTATTCACACCCACAGTCACTTTATACACATGAGATGCATACTTTGAGTTAAACGACACATCTGAAAGAGTGCCACCCACTGTGCATTTCAGCATACTGATGTGGTCGTATTTTAAAACGGTCGAAACGGCCCCTGGTGTCTTTAATTATGGCGTTTTTTAATTATGGCCACCCATACGGACGCTGTACAGAGCAAGAAAACGTCACCACAGATTCAAAATGATGAGGAACAAATGAGGAGTTCCTTGGGGGCTGTTAGGTTGTACTCCATGGCTGCAGCATGTGGTCCAACATGGCGTGCCTTTGTGACAAGTCGCTCCACATGCTCAAGGGGGTGTTGCTTGCGTTTGCCACTCTCCCTCAAATCCAAAACAACACTTGCTGGAACAGCAAATGCTTCCATTAAAAAAACACCTCTGGCCAGGAACCGTGCGCAAAAGTGGCTGACCGTTTTAAATTATGGCCAATTCTGGAACTCCCGGGAAACCCCTAGTATAGTGGGTAACAAAGTAAGGGAAACCGACCATCAAATCTCAATCTTAATCACAGCATTGAGGTATTCGCAAGCACGCACAACATTGTGTGGGTTGAGAGGCTAGATCCCTGACTCAACGGGTTTCAAATGGCGGAAAATGGGTGAAAATGGGTGACAAGTAAATGATGGCACATCCCAAATGCACAAGAAGCTGTGAAAACCCAGTTATGGAACAACAAACTTGTGGAAAGGGGCCAAAACTAGGATTTGAGTATTTGCCGACATACAAAACTTTGCACTGCGGGCACACTGCGGGCACGGCGTTCCCTTGGAATGGGGGTCCAAGCCCTCCAATAGCCCCGGCACGGCGTGCGGAGGCGTCCCGGAAGGACCGGCCCCCCTCCCTCCGCCGACGGGGGGTTCCCAGGGCCTCGCAGACCATCCGCCCCCCCCCCCCCCCACAAAGGCCAAGGGCCGTGCTGTAGTGCAACACAACGGCCAGACCACTATGCCCACCCCCTGTGTGACATTCCGTCGGGTCGTTGTTTCTTTACGGGGCCCTGGACAGTCACCTGCTCTCCCCTTCGCATTCCCCGGCACCCAGTAGCCAGCAGCAGTAGTCAGCGCCCCCCCCAACAGCGCTGTGTTGTGGAACCCCCGGCGATCAGAGAGCATGTGGGGGGGGGGGGGGGGCGTTGAGGGGCATCAAAATGAGGCAGAAGGGGACGGGCCTCATCAGGCGCCTGAAAGACTATCTGACACCCTCCGGAGCTCTGGGGCTATGCCCTCCGACCTCTCGGCCAGCGGCTGGCGGGCGTATGGGAAGCCGCTCGCCCCCGTGGCCCCCCGCACAACACCTGCGGTCCAGCCTCCAAAGGTGCCAGGTCTTGCAGACGGCGCGGACGAAGTGGCGCACAAGCCGGTGCAGCTTCTCGTCGGCCTCGTGCAGATCCTCAGCGATGGTGGAGAGGTACTCGATCTCTTTGGGGGTGTGCAGGTCGAAGAACGCGGTGTCTTGATGGATCAGATTCGTGTACAAGGCCCTGTGCCGCAGGAATGCGGAGGGGGGCCACGTCGACCGCTGCATCGGCGGCATCCAAAAAGGGATCGGTAGACATCAGCTCCTCCTCCATGAGCCCGGGCCAGGCCTGTGCTTGAAGGGGGCGTTGGGGGGGGGGGGGGGTCTGGGGCCCAAAATTGTGTGCACCAAAAATGGCCCAATCAGATTTTCCCAATTGTAAATTTCATTGTTCCCCACTGCGAAAGTTTTGGTGGTGGGGGGGGGGGGGGCGTCCAGGGGGGAGCGTGACAACACCATTGGCACTTCAAATATTACAGCACAGGCCTGGCCCCGGGCGGTCACTGTCCCGGGGGGGGCACCAAAGGTCGGGTTTGCTGCAGTGCAACCAGCACTACCCACACCTGCCCCCACGGTCTTCATTGCTCTCAGTTCAGTGCGCCAAATCCAGTCCATTGCTTCTGCACAAATAAGACTAAACGTTGAGTAAAAGTGGAAAATCATGTAACATGTAGCAGGGCACACTGCTGGGATTGCGCACGAAGGCAATACCATCAAAAGGTATCATGAAGCCTACGATGGTATTACAGTGTTTTTGTACGGGGTCCATAACGCTTTAGAGCGGGCGAACAAGTCAGGACTGGCCCACATGCAGCCCCAAAGTTCAATAGCTGGGGTCCGGGACCCTTCTTCCCTGTCCCACTGCACCACATCAGCTGTGGCATGTGGGGCCATCGAGGGGGCATTCGCCTTTGGGGACCAGAGCGGTGCCCATGGGGCGCCGCGCATCGCATCTGCCCTTCCACCAATTTGGGCGTAGTGGCTATGACACCTTGGCGACCCGCCACCGTGCACCCTCCCCCTCCGCCTCATTCGAAGCCGTACGGTAGCCCGTTGTCCCCGTTTTTTTGCCTTGCAACCACAGGCCCATATTTACATGGGGGGAATCCTTGCACTGCACTTTTAGACTATGTTCCCCCCGGAGAGCCCCCAGAAATGCCTCCCACACGGCCTAAAAATGAGGCGACGCAAGCTACCCTACCTCAAGGACTGTTGCAAACTACCTTCCCTTCGGATAAGACATCATGCAAAATGCGGAAAGCCATGAACGGCGACGGCCCTCACTCTCACTCTCAACACTCGACGGCGACGGCCGCCACCCCAAATATCCACTCTCAACAACACATGTCCTTCTTAATATCCACTAAGGACAAAATCAGAATGAGTCTCTTGATTGACAGATCCTGATCCAGCCTGAGTGTAACAAGGCACCACCAATCCACATCAAGCTACCATTAGGTGTTCAGCAGGTACACATCCAGCAAAATGTCAAAATGGAACAATGGCGGAACAGCCTTCTACAACGATGGAGGGGATGTAATGGGCCCTGATCCGAGTCACGAAAATGCCATAGGGCCTTAACTATGTCAGATACTTCAGAAACTCCGTTTGCATCGACACGTGCAGATGTGCACAAACTATTCCTTCTCAGTCCTAGGCCAACCGTGTAAATTTTGTCGCCTTCGGTACTTCCTTTCTGGACCCGAACGCATGTAGCCCCATTGCTGCGGTATCAATCCAATGCCACATGAATCCTGGCACCAGGTCCCCGTCGACACCATTCATGTCGACAGTGGAATACCCATAGATGCCGTGCCGATGAAACGCACTGGGTGTGGAGGAAACAAGGCTGGGAGCGGTGATTGAGGAATACGCTGCCCAGATCTTGGGCTGCTGTCTGTGGTCCTAAGAGTCACCAGCAGAGCACCCATTTCGTATGATCCGGACATCGTAGGAAATACACCAGCCGCACGCCTTCCGGACCCAGAAGGCACAACACCTTCACACCGCCCGCCCCCCCTCCCCTACGTGAATCTCGACCCGCTTTCTGTACCTTGCATGTCCCGTGCCCCATGCCCCATGCACCTTGCCAGCACAAGCACGTCCGCACTAGGAGGTGTATACCCCGCTCTCGCACCGCATGGTTCGAGGGTGAGTGTGGTGCGCCTGAGCCTAACTTCCCCAAAGCGGGGCACTCCGTGGACCCCTAAGGCCCTCTTCGGATCGGGAAGACAAGCCCAAAGCCCAAAGCCCCTCCCCTACGTGCACATCGCCCCCCTGCCACCTCCGCAGGCACATGCAACGGGGGGAGGGGGGCGCTCACCGAAACGGGGCCTACTGCGCGACTGGAGCGACAGCAGATCGTGCAGGGAGGTACACGGGGAGACCCTGGGTACCGAGATTTAACATCTCATCACAATCAGGCTCAAAAGCAGTGATTGGTGGTTGGCCACGGAGCAAAGGGGGCAATTCTTGATGGATGCATTTTTTATTGAAGTTGAAATTTGCAACATTCAAGACATCCGGTGATGGGATGTGTTGGGTAAGGTACCCTTGTTGGACCGTGGCAGAGCGCTGCCCACGGGTACCCACAATGGAATACAAATTTCTGCCGCGCGCGGTGTCCAACGACAACGGACCTGTCAATTTCCAATGGGACATTTTTCTCAAGCCGAGAAAGCTGCCAAACAACCATCGATGACATCCGGCATTGTCCCACAGGCACAGTCTATTAGTCTGTGATCCGAGGGAGCACACCCCTCAGCCACACTACCTCTGAACCCCCGGAACCCCCCGGAATCCCCAGTGCAGGTGAAGGTTGCGGATTTGAATCGATCATGGGGCCGGCAAGAAGCACATGCACTTCTCTGCATTCGACGTGGAGCACTCCCACTGTCTGGCTTTGCTTTTTAGACATTGTTGAGGGAGGTGACGTGCACCCATCAGCAGCGGCGTGCAGGGAACCATTTGCCCTCATGTCTTGGGGCACTTGGGGGGGGGGGGGGCACCGCCGGAGGCCAGGCGGGCCTTTGTGGGGGTGGAGACCTGTCAACCTCCTTCTTGAAGGACGCGGACAGGCAGTCGGTCAGCCTGGCGCTCAGGGTCTCCAAAAGACTGTCGAGCAGACAGACGTACAGGTAATGCGAAGCCCACTTCAGCATCGGGACGAGGCCAGCGCTCTGCAGTACACTTTGGGTCCAGTTCTCGTAGGCCTGACAGACCGGGGGGAGGGGGGCCAGTCGTGTGAGGCAGGCACGTGGGGCACAGGGCAGGGGCAGGGGCAGAGAGGCTCCCCTCCCGTGTCCCCGCCTGTGCCCTGCCTCTGCCTCTGCCTGTGCTTGTGCCTGTGCCTTGGCCTCAGCCCCTGCCCCTGCCCCTGCCCCTGCCCCTGCCCCTGCCCCTGCCTCTTCCCCCGCCCCTGCCCCGGCCTCTTCCCCTCCTGCCCGTGCCCCTACCTCTGCCCTCGCCCCTACCCCTACCCCTACCCCTACCCCTGCCCTTATGCCGATATGCAGAGTCGTCGGGACAGCCATCGAGCGCCCCCCAGGCGGCTTGTGAGCCTCAAGATCGGCCTTCAAATCAAATCAAATCAAATCAAATCAAATCCCTGCCCCTGCCCCTCCCCCTACCCCCCCCCCCTACCCCCACCTCTACCCCCACCTCGACCCTTGCCCCTGCTCCTTTCCCTCGTCCCGGCAGACTGCCCGAGTAGCTGCATCATGAAGGAGCCCGATTGCCCACGGGCTCCTGCAGTGCGGCAATGTGCGAAAGGGGGCCCACCACCCATTGGCCCCATCAGTGCGGTAGTGTAATGAAGGAGCCCCACTACCCACGGCCCCCCTGCAATGCAGCACTGCACCGAAGGAGCCCCACTGCCCACTACTCCGCCATGCGGCATTGTACAGATGGGTATCGGGTAAGCTGCGGGTTTACAAGTGGGTGCCCTAACGAGCTGAGTCTGGCCCCCAGCCCCAGCCCCCATGCCCCGGTACATACTCATTCACCGGGGACCTGTTGCAAGGGGGGCGGCCTGTTCAAATTCTAGACCCCAACCGGGTGCGAAAAGCTTTAGGGGTCTGGAGGTGGGGGGGGGGGGGGGATAGGTGGGTCGGCTGGTCAGCCGCCGGGGTCCCTAGAGGGGGGTCAGTGGGTACCCCAACATACATTACCTCAAAGTGATCCCCATGACGCGCTGATCATTTTGAACATACACAAATGGGGTAAAAAAAATTTTCAGAAAAAATTTGCCCATTAGCTCAAGCTCCCATCAGCCAAGGTCAGACCCAGAGGTCAGGTCAGGGGTGAAAACATTTTCTGTGTTTTTCAAACATTTTTGAATTCTGCACAAAATTCTGAGTATTTTGAGTATAGACACATCGGGTGAAGAAAAAAGTACCCCCTCAGGAAGTGCAAAAAAAAATTTCGGCGCCTTTGGCGCCGACCCTTTCCCCAAAATCTCCAATTGGAGAAAGACGGGTTACAAAACTTTGGGGGGGGGTCTGGAGGGGGGGGGGGGTCTGGAATTCAAAAGGGCCGCCCCCCTTGACCTGTTGAAATCTGTCAAGATCAAATCTCATCCGGTCGGCCAGGGGGCAACCCGGACAGGCCAAGATGCAGCAGCTTGCCCCGCAGGCAGGGGGTTGTGTGTGGAGGAGGAGGGGGCAGGTCGCCGTAGCAGGGGCAGTGCAACGGGGCAGTGGCGTTGGCCACGACACAGGGGCACCTCGGAGCTGGCGCTGGACACCACGTCGGCCAGGTACGCCACGCCGACGGTCACCACGAGGCGGCACGCGCGACTGCCCGCGGTGCGGCTCATGACGCGGACGAGCTGCCAGCCGTTCTCGCGCCACACCCGCCGCCGGGCCGCCGCCGCGGCGGGCCACACGTCGCCGACCCGGCGCTGCAGCCCCATGCCCTCCACCCGCTCCATGATCGCCATCAGCCGCTGCCGGGACGCCCAGTTCTCGTGCAGCTTTGCCAGGCACTCGGCCAGCCCCTCTTTCAGCGGCGCGACGAGGGTCTCGGTGACGTCGTGCAGGTCCTGCGGGGCACACCCCAAGTCCACTCCCTTGGCCCACAGTTCGTAGGCCCCGGCCACGTCCGCCTCGAACTCGCCCCCCTCCCCCACCGCCCGGCGCAGCGTGGCCTGCGCCGCCTGGTCCGCGATCCACAGCCGCGTCCGGCGCCCGTGCTCCGCCCGCGCGGCCGCGGCCCTCCGCCGGACGTGGCGGAGGCGGCGGGCGGTGTGCGCCGCGACGAGGGCCGCCACGGAGCCCAAGAAGGCGATGGCGACGCCGGGGCGGTCCGTCTGGACGGCCACCAGCGATGCGACCGACTCCCACACGGCGCGCGGCGTGGGGAGTGTGCGGGGCATGGGCATCAGGGCCTGCGCAACGGGGGGGTGACGCCCGGGGGGCGGCCGGGGGGTGCCCCCAAAGTGGCACGAGCAAAGCCTTGGGACATGGCCCCCCGCCCTTTGCGGGAAGTGCACTGGGCCCGACGGGCACAAGCGCCTCCCGCTGCGCTGACGAGGGGCGTTGCTGACGCCCCCCCCCCTCCCCCTGAGACGACGCACTGCCTCAGTACCCGGTCCATGGCCCCCGCACGCCCACACCCCCAGTGCCATGGGGCACCGGCAGGGCAGTCGTCAGCGTCCCCCAGCCCCACATCACAGCCCCACATCACAGCCCCACATCACCCCCCCCCACATCATAGCCCCACATCATAGCCCGCCCCACATCACAGCCCCCCCCACATCACAGCCCCACATCACAGCCCCACATCACAGCCCCACATCACAGCCCCACATCATAGCCCCACATCACAGCCCCACATCACAGCCCCACATCATAGCCCCACATCACAGCCCCGCATCATAGCCCCACATCATAGCCCGCCCCACATCACAGCCCCCCCCACATCACAGCCCCACATCACAGCCCCACATCACAGCCCCACATCACAGCCCCACATCATAGCCCCGCATCACAGCCCCGCATCACAGCCCCGCATCACAGCCCCACATCATAGCCCCACATCATAGCCCCACATCACAGCCCCGCATCACAGCCCCACATCACAGCCCCCCCCCCCCCCCCCCCCACACATCACATCCCCACATCACAGCCCCAAGCCCAGCATCCCACTTCATCTTCACAGCCCCGCCATCTCAATGCCACGGTTCTAAACATTGTAGCAACGCCACTGCCTCCAATGTTCTCACTGGCACAATCATCATTTCCACTGCAACAGTATTCGTGCAATTCGGTGGTGTACAGCGCATTGCTGTTGGTATGGTCCCAGCCGCTTGTTGTTCTCACAAGTGGGGGGGGGGGGGGTTGGCACAAGGCCTCGGGAAATTATGTTGTTTGTCGTTGGCGGCGCCTATTGGCCTCTCGCCGCTGCTCATTCTGACCCTCTGTGGGTCTGAACGTGTTTTGGTTGTGTCAACGGAGCCCCCGGATGACTTGTCCTGTTTGACTACTCCGGGGGTCGGCTGTCCCGGAGATGGGCTGTTGCCCGTGCCGTTGACCTGGGGCATCCAGATGCAACTCCGAGTCCATGCGGCGGTTTGCCAACTCCAGCACTGACTTGTGCGCACTGGGGTGTGCATCTGCAGGATAATTTTCCTAACAGGGGCTTCTAACATGGGGGGAGGAGGGGGGGGGGGGTGATATCGCACCGCCCCAACACACACAATGCCCAATGCACTGGGCCATCACGCAGGATTGGGGCAGGGCACATTGGTGAGGGTGGGCGTGCTCCTTCCCTTCACATGGGGCGTCTGCTGCCATGTGCACAGGGCACGTTCATCATTTGACGGCTTGGTTTGATTGTCCACCCAACCATAGTTATGGCTCCGCCATATTCCCAAGGGGGGTGTGGGGTCCAAATATGGGCTGTTTCAGCCCCGATTTCCCAGGGCTTGAAAGTCCCAAAATAACCCCTCACCCGGGCCATGCGCGCAACGACACGGTCCAACCAAGTACATACCTTTTGAGGACAATCCCCAGGGAGACCCTATGTCCCTTGGCTCTCCATAACTCCCTGGAGTCCTGGGGCCACGGGGTCGCCAAGTGGAATTGGCCAAAATCGCCCACCCTATGGGACAACTGGGTACCTAGGCACCCAATTGGGTACTTAGAAGGAGAGGCACAGGCTTGCCGGCCCCCTTTTTGCACTTTGAGCAACATTTGCCCGGTTGTACATGGCAAACGGGGGGGAGGCACCGTGCAGGTGGACATGCACAATATGTACGAGGTTTGGATTGGTACGAGTGCGCCACAGTCCAAGAAGATGTGAGTCCCCCCGGTCTACAAGATGCCGCGGTTAATGGCCAGGGTTTTGCTTACCCACCCTTGGGGGGGGGGGGTTAATTCAGGGACCCACCCACCCAGAATTTTGGCATACCCACAGACCGACAAATGTCCCACCCCCCCCCGGGGGGGGGGGGGGTCTGACACCCACCCGCCCACCCACCCACCCACGTACAGCATCCTAGCCCCTTTATGGGCGTGGGGCAGACACAGCAACTGTGGGGTTCTAGCGTTGCCCCCTTCGCATTTGACACAAATGACAGTGCATCCTAGCCCCTTTATGGGTGTGGGGCATGCACACGTGATATGCAATGCCATGTAAACACACCATAAATAAACATGTTACATGGAACCTGCAACAGAAGTGGCAGTGGCTCGATAGACCCAAGGGCCCCCACAAAGTCCCACCCCACCCCGGGGGGGGGGGGGGTGGTTGGACACCCACCCACCCTGAAATTCTGCCAGACCCACCCACCCACCCCCCCCCCCCGTGGGGTAGGACGGACACTAAGCAAAACCCTGTTAATGGCGCGGGGTGCACATATGGAGAAAGTCATTTTTATTTAGCCGAAAGTCAGGATGAACCAATATGCGCTCCAGGTACATGCCAATCTGCTAAATGGGCCGGCTTCGATGGGATTGAGTTCAGATGAGGTGCACCTGCTTCCGGGATATGATTCCAAAAAACGTAAGCCATTCTTCGCAGAGCTAAACGCTGAACAGGTCAACGCCGTTGTTGCGTTGTTTGGGTCAAAGCCACGATTTTAGTTACAACCTATTTCTTGGTAACGTGGTCAGGATATCACTAGTATGCTGGCTGCGTATGAAGTCTGGCTCAAGAAGCTTTACAAAGAACCGTGGTTCCCAGTGCTCTATGCATCGGACCTTGCAATGTCCTGGGCAGTGGCCGGAGACCCCGGGTCCTAAATCCCCGATCAAAATACAGGTGCTCGGCCCGAGCAAAATCTTGATTGGCATGACAAAACCAGGAGACCCGATGCCGAAAGAACGATATCGTCAACTACTGGCGGCCATTGGAGTTTTTTTCGGAGACATGGAAACAAGGCAGTTCCTTAATTGTGGAGATCCGCTCCGATGCCAAGGATTCCACCCGAATCGAGGCTGCGCGCTATGGGATACACATACTCCCATGGCCACAAGCGCTGGCGGGTCTACCGGGATCTGAGGCAGGATTCCCCATTGGACTTGGCACCCGATCTTCACGGGGATGACCGGGAAGAGACCCCTGAACCAGGGTCCAGCAGCTGTGGCTGGTCCGGCCCAGCCACCCTCGGAGACTTCATCGCAGTCGAGGCGCTACCCGCAGGCGACCTGCTGCCTGCATATTGTCCACAAATTGGGCCTGCAGGCTCACCACTACGATCGCATGCCTATTGCCTTCAGATGAGGGCTTTAGTGTTCCTCCTCAGCAGCCCAAAGCCCTGAGTACCCCAGACGGTCATTCAGTGGGTGACGTGCTGTAGGAATGGGTGTGTGTTCTGATGGGTATTCTTCGGGACATTGTGGTTGGCTAAGAGAACCAGCGGCCACACAAACGCACAACACTTTGCTTTGCGAGGAGCCAGAACTCTTCCGGGACTGACACTGTTGATGCGATTCAGCAAACCAGCACTGTTGGTGTGCTGACTTGCTGCCAAAAGCGCATCATCTGGACTTGTCATCCGCATGCAATGGAGGGATGTTGCGGCTCAACGTCAAATGTCCACAGCCCGCAGACGCTAAATCTGGTGTTTTGGCAGCCCCATTTTCCCGGTATGAGCCTGTGATAGTGGCCAATTTTCAGTGCGTATCATTGTAATTATGAGCTGCCAGTGGATATGCACAGGAAGAAAACACAGGTTGATGTTGAACAGCCGAAGGCAGGTGGTGACAGTGCACCATTTCTCAAATGTGCCTACACGGGTCAGTGTTCGGAAGAGAGCCCGCTGTACTGAGCCGAGGCGTTCCTTAGGGACACCCACACTTTCTGTTTTTCTGTTCGTTAAGGAATACCGACGCCCCGGGCCGCCAGAGGCAGGCCCGTTGTCGGCGGTTACGGGCCGACCGCTGCCGACCAACCGCGAACCGCCGGCGGTTTAGCAGCCAAATGTCGCTGGGTGGCCGCCAGACACCACACCTTGACATGTCCGATGCAGGCACAGTAGAAATGTGCAGTCCCATCTGTCGTTGGACAAGGGGGCCAAGGAAGTAGAGTGAGGGTTTGAGACAACGGGATGGGGGCGGGTCCAGAAAATGGAGACACTGGACTTTGCAACGGGAAGGCCTTGAAAAGGAAAAAGGAAGCTTGTCAGTTGCAGTGGAACTTGGAAACAAAGAAGCTGCTTCACATTCAGTCCGTGATGACAGTGCTGGCATGTCCTCGGAGGGATGGCGTGGTTGATTGCCAACTCGTTTTCAGTCACTTTGAGTCTGAGGATCCCGAGAAGACTGGACACCCTGACAAGCTGGAGGTAGAGCTATCGGAACGTGAGTGAGAAAGTGGGAGGGGGGGGGGGACAATTCACGCTTGGTCCACTGGGGTGGTTGTACAGCCGCTTCTTGCATGTCCTCAATGCTGCGTGGCTTCGGCGCGCCAAACTGCACTTTGCAGGGATGGCTCTCTTCCTGCCTTCTTTGTGCAACACAGAGCACACACTTCACCATCCTCCCCTTTATCGTCGACATCAATCTCCTCTCGCAAATCCGCCCACACATGGGTGGGCACATGGGGCCAAGGGCCATAAGGGGGGTACCGAACTTGGTGCCAAATACAACCAGTCAGGTGCAATTAGATACAAATATCCCCAACTCAAGGGGCCACTCAATTTGTCCCTGCAGGAGTAACTGCGGGTGCTTAGTTGGGCCAGACCACCTGTTCTCCGCACTGCGCACGTGAGGCATCGGGTGCTCCCCTGTTGTAGCCTCTCATTGGTTTGGTGCTGCTTCTGGTCTTCTGTGGTGGTGCTAATGAGGGGGAGGGGGGGGGGGCCACAAGGGCGTCAGGCATGCGCAGAACCCAAAATACTTCTACCAAATCCAAAATGAATTACTAAATGGATCATTTGGGGGGGGGGGGGGGGCATTAGCGCGCCGGCTGCGCGCCCGGCACCTTTTTCCCCCTCCTCGCCATCGCCAGCACCGCCAGCAGCACCAGCAGCACCAGCACCGCCAGCGCATGCCACCGCCAGGCGATGGCCTCGGCCACTGCCGGCACCAACGCTGCCGGCAGCCACCGCTGCGCTATCCCACCCTCCCCGACCGCCCCGTCCGCCCGTATGAAGCCCAACACGCACGCCACGACCAGCAGCATCAGGGCCTGCCCCGTCGGGAACGCGTGCGGGTCGGGCCCCTGCAGCCCCGCGTCGAACGCGCGGAGCGGGACCCCCAGCGCCTCCGCGGCCGACGCCTCGAGCGCGCGGCGCCGCGCGGCCAGCCCCCGCCCGATCAGCACGATCTGGCACCGCCGCCCCCCCTCCCGCGGGCGGGCGCCCTCCGCCCACCGCGCGTCGGGCCGGTCGCTGCGCCGGACCTCCAGCAGCCGGTGCACGCCCTGCAGCACGTACTTGTGCGCGTCGCCCTCCACCGCGACCACCCCCTTCACCCGCCACAGGTCGTCCCCGCACTGCCCCCCGACCGCCGCCAGCCACGCCCGGAGGGCGTCCACTTGCACGTCGCCCCGGCCCACGAGCACGACCGCGCCCACTTCTGCGTCGTGCGCCGCGTGCTCCTTCTGCAGCCCCGTGTCCTCCAGGTGCCGCACACCCTCCGCGAACGCCGGGTGATTCTCCAGCGCGAACGCCTGCTCGTCCAGCAGCGGCCCCACCGGCACGTCGCAGCGCTCGCAGGGGTGGTTGGGCGCGGCGGCGTTCAGGCCCCGCAGCCGCCGCTCCAGCGCCGTCGCGCGCTCCGGCGCGACGAGGTCGGCCTTGTTGAGGAGGAGGACGTCGGCGGCGGCGATCTGCGCCGCCGCCTCGTTGACGCAGCCCTCCGCCACCGCCTTCGCGAGGTGGTGCTCGACGTGGCGCGCGTCCACCACCGTGACGATGGCGCGCAGCGCGACGGCGTCCCTGAGGAAGGGGTCCACGAAGAAGATCTGCGCGAAGGCCGGGTCCGCGAGCCCCGTCGTCTCCACCACCACCACGTCGAACCGGTCGCGGCGGTGCCGGATCAGGTCCCGCAGCTTCCGCGCGAACACCGCGAGGCCGCCGTGGCAGATGCACTGGCCGCCCACCTCCTCGACCTCGGTGAACGTGGCCCCCCGGCGGGCGTCCACCAGCTCGTTCTCCACGCCCAGCTCGGCCGCGTACTCGTTCTCGATCACCGCGACGCGCCGGCCCCCGTCCACGAGGATCCGGTTGAGGAGCGTCGTCTTGCCGCTGCCGAGAAAGCCCGTGACGACCAGCACCGGCACGCGCGCCGCCGACATGGCCGCTGCGCGCGGGAGTGCCCTGTTCAGCGCGCGAGGGGGGGGGGAGGGGTGCAGCGGGGTCCTCGTCCCTCCTCCCTCCTCTGGCCACGATGCTGTTGTTGTGCCACGATGGCTTTTCTTTTCTTTTGTCTTTTGGTTCAGACCATGGTGAGCTGGCGTAGCCTGCTCACTTCACAGTACTCGACATAACCTCTCGGAATCAAGGGTCAGAGCTGTCCAGTGCTATGATGACCCCACAAATGACTGTGGTAGCGGATCTGACACGTAGTGAGAGGATTTGCTGAGTCTGAAACCAGGTTATGCAGTGGGAGACTGCCCCGCCCGTAGGCTTTCCAGTGTGCATGAGGCACAGTTGCCACGATGGCTTTTCTTCTCGGGAGCTACGCATGCTCAACGGCTTTCAAAACTCGGGTAAGAGACCACTCGACGACGTCCTCGGTTTGTGAAGAAGAACGCCTCCTTCCTCCAGAGCACAACACTCAGACAAGAGCAGACGGAGAACCAACACAAGCCGACACCTTCACACAATTCATGAGGAGAGGGAAACGACCCCAATGAGGCCCTAGCACAAGTATTTCAAACGAATCGTTGCAGTTTGGGTTTGCCTTTTCGGACTTCTGCATCTCTTTCCCCAAATGTGCACCAGACCACACACTTGCCTGCTCTTGATATATGTCTCCATGACCACTGAATGTTGCATGGGAAGTGTATTTGGGGGCAACAGCCATGAGTTTTACAGCAAAAGGTGATAACTCAAGGTGATGACATCAGGTGATGATCCAAGCAGATGCCCCGAACAGACAACGGAAGGTAGTACCCTCGGCTATTAACAGGCCAATACTGCAACAGTAATGTGCAGAGGCTTTCAACAGCCCAAATGATTCATGGGGAAAAGTGCAGCCCATGTCCGTCCCGGGTGCTTGGGATATCACTCTACACACATTCAAGGGGTTGGTGATGAAGCAATTATTGGGTTTTGGGTCTCCACCCTCCTCCCTGCAATGCCAAACACTGCACTCACTGCTGTCCTTGCAACTGAGCTGTCTCTGGTCAGTCCATGTACAGCTCTACCCAAAAGTGCAGCCCATGTCCGCCCCGGATGCTTGGGATATCACTCTACACACATTCAAGGGGTTGGTGATGAAGCAATTAGTGGGTTTTGGGTCTCCACCCTCCTCCCTGCAATGCCAAACACTGCACTCACTGCTGTCCTTGCAACTGAAGTGTCTCCGGTCAGTCCATGTACAGCTTTACCCAAAAGTGCAGCCCATGTCCGCCCCGGGTGCTTGGGATATCACTCTACACACATTCAAGGGGTCGGTGATGAAGCAATTAGTGGGTTTTCTCCTTGCCTAACCCCCCCACCCTCCTCAATCCGTCCTCCCCAGTCCTCAAGGTAGCAATTGGTTGGAATTTGAATTTGTGTGTGGCCTGTTGGGACCCTGATTCGTGCAAAAAAAAAAATGGGGGGTGGGGGTTAGGCCATGGCAAGCTGGCGAAGCCCACTCGCCAGATGGTACCCGAGAAATCTCTTGGAATCATCAGAGCTGTCCGATGCTACGATTTTCCCACAAGGCGATGTAGTGGTGGACATGACACGCAGTGCGGATGAGCTGATTCTGATACCAGCAAATGCAGTGGGAACTGCCACGCCCGAGGGCATCCCAGTGTGCTACTGGAGCACAAGAAAGACTGTAGGCTGAGTTATAACAGCAGTGTGCCATGCACAGAGAAAGCAACACCGAGGAAGGAAGCCAATACTGAGATGGAAACAGTCGCTGTCCGCCGTGGACTTGGTAACACTGTCATCACAACTCTGGCGTTGAGGAGGAAACCCGGATTCTTGCAAAATGTCAAGGTCTCACGTTGGGGTCCTACCCACTTTCTTTGGGCTTGTGTGCGGATTTGATGCCTGAATACGAACAAAGGTTCATTGAAACCCTCAATTCAGCCACCAGAAAAGATCTCCATCCATGCAATTCTCAAACCCCACTGAAGGCTCAATTGCGGCACACTCAGTTGCTTGCTTTGCCTCCTTTTACCCCTGTACAATGGATATGTCACGAGTTCGCTGAAGTTTGTTTTGAATACACGACCATGAAAAGATTTTGTGACTCCTTAAGGGGGTCCTTGTTTTCCCGCCGTGTTGCCTCCTTTCTAACTTCCATCGGCTGAATACTTGCTGTTATTTCCAGGAGGCTTTTTGATGCTTGCCAGTAATTCGTGGAGCCTTCCGGATGTTTGCTGTTATTTCCTAGAGGCTTTGGATGGTTGCTGTAATTTTCCTTGGAGGCGTCTAGGTAGTTCCTGATATTTTCTAGTGGATTCTGGATGGTGGGTGGTGAGAAACAGGAGCATGAACAATACTGTCTCCCTTTCACAAGGAAACAATGATGGCCATGGTGCATACCGTCATTGCAAAATGCAACCTGGTGTGCCCCAGCACGAGCTTTCAACAACAACGACAAATTGGGAACGGGCTGAAGCAGAGATTTCAAATGGGCACCACAGATCACGCCCCTAGCACCATACAGGACAACATGTGGCGCTTCACTCTCTTGGACTAACCAACTGCTCATCTCGTAGAACCACAAGAGGCGGGCCACAACAACCCTTAAAACCCCTGGCAATGGCTATAGGTCTTTAGACAAAATGTGAAGGACCAAAGGCCCCTGCAGACAAATTGCAGCAGCTCCAACGAGCCTGCCAAAGGGTCCTTGTAGAGCAAACTGCGTGGGCACAATGGGATTGTGCATGCCAAGATTACTAAAAATGACACCTGAAAAATGGCTACGGATGTTAAAATAACATATGACATAATTGCCGCACTTTTGTTGTGCCAAATTTGTCCATTCCAAAATTTGCTTGTTGCAAAGCCCCCCGGTATCAGCGATACTATGCAAAGGAGTGGGGGTGTGTGAAGATAAAATGGCAATCAAATACTCGGCCCGGCTACTAGGTGGACATCTAGTGACTTGAAGAACACAGTGGGGTTCCCAAGTGACAAGAAACACTGGAGATCACACTAACTTGCAAATGAGGACTCAGTGTATACCTCCTGTGTCCAGCGTCCAGTGAACAATAAAATCCTCAAAAAATACGGTCCGAACAGGAGTGTTCATTGGACACGCCGTTCAGTACCTAATTAACTTGGTACCTAAACCGGGTACCTAATTGATTGGGTCCCAAAAAAAATATGGTCCGAACAGAAGTCCAAAGTCAACGGCAAGGGCATGGCCTGGCGGGCCCGGTCCCTTGCACGACTGAAGAAAAGATTCAGATGACAAGTGTGTTTCTTTGGCCCAGAATAACTATTGTAGTGCAGTGAATGAGTATAAGTAATCAAAATGGGGTGCACTGTGGTTGCTTTTGCGGAATCTTAAACCGAACATTTGGTTGTTGAGGCCATTTGGCATACAACCGCAAGTGTTGCCCCATTGTTGGCAATACGACCCCCAACCCAATGGGCGGGCAACCAACCCACCTGTCCACGCATAGCGGATTCCCTGTTCAAAAGTTGAACAAGTACGTACGCCTGGAAGTACCAACCAGCATACTCACTCACCCTTTGTGGGGCACACCTCTGCTGATAAAAACTTCAATTTGGCTGCAACAGCCTATCCCTCCACCCCCCCTTCCTACCTCCACCAAAATAAATGCATCACCATTATGTGTCCATCCCTGCCCCGCAGTCCAGAAGACGCTGAGGTCCCATATCAATACGGTCCGGCTTTCATGCCTTGAACAAGGGCGCCTCTCGTGCACGCAGCTTCACAGGAATAGGGGCAGTGCGAGGGCCTCGCTCGCCTCCGTGACTGGGCTGAGGTGGTGCGCCGTGCATGCGGCGAGGGCGTGCAAAGGATATCCGAGGGCGAAGGTGCAACACTTTTTTTTGTGTTCGACTTTCGATTTGTGCGACGTCAACCAGACGGCTGAGAGTGCCTTGAAAGTGCTCAGGTAAGATCCTGGGGTCAGGCGCCTCTGAGATTTGACAATGCCAAGCTTCCACAGGCTGAGTGTGTTAGTGAGGTCCATGCATCTCACATCCGCTCAATAGAGAACACATCTGGTGCAGGGGCGAAGGTGCAACACTTTGAGGAATGCTCAGGCCGGTGCTGACCATTGTACTTTGTTGCCATCCGTCCCCGTTGACCAAAACAAGCGACTGAACCAAACCGACCGACCCGCCCGCCCACTGGCTACCACTGTGTGTCCATGTGGCAACAGTGCCGCCTGCTGTTGGTGCCTCGGTGGGCACGTCTTGCCATTCGTCCCTTGAGTTGAGAACAGAGCATGGAAAAGAAGAAGCCCCATCCAAATGACGGCTGCGACGACTGCCGTGAGCCGTCGCCTGCCACCAACTGAAATTGCCGGCGACTACGATGGGCCCTCAGGCTTCTTTCACCAAAACAGCAGAATAACTCAACGATGGCCTCCAGTAAATGAAGACAACCCCACCACCACCACCACCACCACCTCTGCCCAGAACACCCACCTCACAAGGGAGAACGCTTGCTAGGCGCGCGCGCGCGATTGGCAGTTACTACGGGGCAACGAACGTCCCTGCGAAATCGTCGCGCTCGCCGCCCCTGCAGAAAACCACAGGAGGGATCGAGGGATGTACCACTGCAGTGGAAGGAGCATCTCCGGGAGCAGGCTTCGAATCCAGAGCTACGTGCCTGGGTTCGGGGTGGCTAACCACAGAGGCACACCTCGCGTGCAAGTGTTGGGCAGCCCTTCCGGGTTCGAACACGACCCATATCATATACCCTCCTCCGCGTGTCACTCCCTGGGGTTGGCCGCCTAATACCACTGAGCTACGGGAGTAAGCCTTGGCAGTAAACACAAACGGACGGCAATTGGCGTGGTAACCTACTGCAATCGGCGATAACCAGGATGGTGCGGGGTGTGTGTGTGTGGGGGGGGGGGGGTTGGCACAAGGCCTCGGTATCTGATTGCTTACCTTTGGCAGTGCCTATTGGCCTCTCGCCACTGCTCATTCGGACCCTCTGTGGGCCCGAACGTGTTTTGGTTGTGTCAACGGAGCCCCCGGATGACTTGTCCTGTTTGACTACTCCGGGGGTCGGCCGTCCCAGAGATGGGCTGTTGCGTGGAAAGGGAAGAAAGGGATCCTGCAGCACCCCTTCCCGCGGTGTTGGCGTTGCCTGGCAGCACCTGGCGGCCGCAGGTATGCAGCAGCCGCTTGCCCCCCCCCCCCCCAGGCAAACGGCTGCGGTGCAGGAGGGGGGCTATCAAACACATGGGTCCCCCACAAAGCCCTTCACAGTCACCGAAGTTGCAGCCCCGCGCGCACTTCAAAGACAGGCACGGCGGGATGGTGGATGGACAAGGGCATTCACAACGGAGTGGGGGCGTGGGCCGTGAAAGCAAAGGCAAGCAAGGCCGACACGCACACTGGGCACTGAGCAGAATAAGCGAACCCCGGCAGCCACCGGTGCCGGTCGCATTTTCATGGGCTGTAGGGGGGGGGGGGGGTGACCTAATTAAAAAACAGACAAATGCAAACCAGAGGTGTGGGGGGGGGGGGGGGCACCGTCGTACGATGGGCTAACCCGACCTGTGGGCTTTGGAGCGGACAGCGCTGGGTCTGTGTTCCCAAAAAGAATAAGCGAGCCTTTTTAGGGACAGAGACTACGCATGATCGGATGAGCACATGGTCTGTGTGGACGGGACCTGCAGAAGGCTGGGGCCCTGCTCAACAGGGCCGCACCCGGAGGGTCTGGAACCGGGTCACTCGAAGGCACAAAACGGGCATCGGCTGCTTTTCTTGGCACCCCCCCGCCCCCCTTGTAACCCCCCCCCCCCCCCTAATGTCAGGCCGGTCACCCCCAAAGGGGGGGGGGGGGGACGTTCACCAAGTGACGGTTCCCCCAACCCCAGTTCCAGCGTAACCTAAAGAAAAAACTTTTTGGGCGCCTTCGGCGCCTCGTGTTTCCTGTGCGTTTTGGGCCAAGTGACGGTCCGCCCCATTTGGGGGGGGGGGGGGGTTGCAAGGGGTGGGGGGTTACAAAGAGCGGGGGGGGGGGGGGGGATTCTTTTCCAGTTCTTTTTTTGCTTCTGCCACCCGAGAAGGGCAAAGGCTAGAAGGGGAAAGTGCGGGGAACCCTGTGCTTCCACTGCCATGCAGGAGCCTTGGGGAGGAGGGGGGGGGGGGGGGCAAGACTGCCACGAGGCTGCCACAAAGGCCAATGGGGGGGGGGGGGGGCAAGACTGCCACGAGGCTGCCACAAAGGCCAATGGGGGGGGGGGGCAGAATCTGCCGAATCCCATGAGCCGTTTCTGGCCTCTAGCGACGGGCTGCGCTGTCGTCTTCACGGTCCACGAGGGATCTCCGGAGTGTGCACCTCCTCCCATGCCTCCCCCCCAGGGGCAACTGAGCAATTGGGGGCCGGCTGCGCTGCTGCGCCGTCGAACGGCTGCATCCAACGGCGACCGTGCTTCGCCTGGAGGGGCTGTACAGAGGGTGGGCGAAGCAGAGGAGGGGCTGTAGAGAGGGTGGGCGAAGCAGAGGAGGGGCTGTAGAGAGGGTGGGCGAAGCAGAGGAGGCTGTACACAGGGTGGGCGAAGCAGAGGAGGGGCTGTACAGAGGGTGGGCGAAGCAGAGGAGGGGCTGTACAGAGGGTGGGCGAAGCAGAGGAGGGGCTGTAGAGAGGGTGGGCGAAGCAGAGGAGGGGCTGTAGAGAGGGTGGGCGAAGCAGAGGAGGGGCTGTACAGAGGGTGGGCGAAGCAGAGGAGGGGCTGTACAGAGGGTGGGCGAAGCAGAGGAGGGGCTGTAGAGAGGGTGGGCGAAGCAGAGGAGGGGCTGTAGAGAGGGTGGGCGAAGCAAAGGAGGCTGTACACAGGGTGGGCGAAGCAGAGGAGGGGCTGTACAGAGGGTGGGCGAAGCAGTGGAGGGGCTGTACAACCGGCACTACAACGAACCGGGGCTGTGCCCTCAGTTCTACGTCGAGGTGTTCGCGCGGCGTGCGGAAACATGTATTTACATAATGTACAACAGACCGGGGCCCGCTCGTGCCCCACCACCCGAGGTCACGCCTGATCATCCTCCACACCGCATTGTCACATGTGACGGACGGCACAGGCGCACGCCGCCACAGTGGATCACAGGTGTGGCATCGAAACCGCACCCATACCAACCGGAGAGCGGTTGCCAGCACGAGGCTGGCTGCAGAAACGCCCCCCCCCCCCCGTTCAGAGTCGCGGCAGGGGGCCAACAGCACAATGGTTGCACGGCCTGCGCTTGAGGAAGAGGGAGACTCAGGGTGTCTCGCGCGCGGTGGCAAGCACGGTTACTGGCGGTTGGAAAGGCGGTTGTGGACCAACAGCCGCGGATGGGGAAAAAGCGGTTGGAGAGCGGTTTGAGCCGGATAGACCCTCAGTCCTGAAAGAAACGGCCGCTTAACTCGAGCGCTTCAAGAAGGGCCGCACCACTCCCTCAAGGCCCAGCAGCATCAGGAACGTCAACAGGCACTGCATGAAGCAGCCGGTCTCTGGGACAGTGGACTCGGAATCGGGGCTGGTCCATTTCCATTTTGGGGCACGGCAGAAGGCGCAGGACTTCTGCTGTTGCTTGGCACACGTCTCACAGAGCTCCTGCATTACAACACGAGCAATGCGCGCAATGCGCATTCAGGTAACCCCCGCGCAGGGGCACTCCCAAATCCAAACAAGAAAAAAACAGGAAAGAGGGTGGCCCTACACGTAGTTGTATTCGAGCAGTCCCCAACGGCAGCAGCAGAGTAATCAGAGCCGGTTGGACGGTAACCGAAGGCGGTTGATAGCCAGAGCCGGTTGGACGGCAATCGAAGACGGTTGGTAACCGACGGTTGGTAACCGAAGGCGGTTGGACGGCAACCGAAGGCAGCCGGCAACCAAAGGCGGTTGGACGGCAACCGAAGGTGGTTGGTAACCGAAGGTGGTTGGCCCGCGGCCGAAGGCAGTTGGTAACCCAAGGCAGTTGGTAACCAAAGCTGGTTGGACAGTAACCGAAGGCGGTTTGTAACCGAAGGTGGTTAGACGGCAACCGAAGGCGGTTGGACGGCAACCGAAGGAGGTTGGTAACCGAAGGCAACTAAAGGCGGTTGGACGGTAACCGAAGGCAGTTGGACGGTAACCGAAGCCAGTGGGTAACCGAAGGTGGTTGGACCGTAACCGAAGGCGGTTGGCAACCAAAGGTGGTTGGACGTTAACCGAAGGCGGTTGGACGGTAAGTTGGACAGTAGCCGAAGGTGGTTGGCCGGGAACCAAAGGCGGTTGGGGGCTGATTTGCGTAAATACAGAACAAGGCAATACAGGGGCGCCCTGCCCCCGGGTGCCTCCTCAGTTCATGATGTGACTCCCAACCCGAAACTCAAGGTGGCTGAACGCCCCTGGGGGGGACCCACAGGAGATGGGGTGGGGGCGCCGGCGGTGGAGGGGGTAGGCAGAGGTAGACAAACAGTAGCGGCTTGGGGCCTGGATCACGTCCTACAACTTTGCACCCAACACACTTAGATTCATACTTTGCACAGGGTGATTCACACCCGACACAGTGCGATTCACACCTTACATACTGTTATTCACATCCTATACTCTCTAAACCACATCCCGCACACTGTGATTCACATCCCATGCACTGTGATTCACACCCTACACACACATCCTAGCACTTCTGTGATTCACATCCTACAAATTGGGACACAGTGTGATACACATCATACACACGGGAGAAACACATTAGCAGCGGGCTCACGTGTAGGATATGATTCACCCTTTGTAGGATGTGAATCACAATGTGTAGGATGTGAATTACAGTGTGTAGGAGTGAATCACCCTGTGTACGATGTGAATGATCACAGTGTGTAGGGTGTGAATCACAATGTCGCTTTAACTTATCCTTTGATACTTTTTGATCCCGTCGTCAGGTGGCGCTTTTGGGCTCCAATAGCGGTGAGACAAGGCGGTGCAACAGTAATGCAAAACGCAATCAACAGAAATTGGGCCACAAAACCATGGTTTTGCTAGGATCAAACACGCAAGCATATGCGTAGAGTGTTCATGGACATGATAGTGCGCATGCATTCATCTCAGAAACACAAACACGAACATGTGTCCATAGCGATCTCAGGCTAATCTGAAAATTGAAAATCGGAAATTATAATTCAAAATTTGAAGTACAACAAAAAATGGGAGATCACGCGAGCGGCGCGCGTAGAGGCTGCGCAGCAGCCTCCGCGCCGTGAGCGTGATCTCCCAGGGGGGCACTTGGCCCCCCTGGGAGAGACAGACCCCACCTGGTTGCACACTGCCTGAGTTTGGGACGCCACCAGTCACATGTGTACTGCTTGTGTTCCATGAGTCTGATGACTCCATCCAGATTGGATGTTGCGCCTGTGGCTGTAACCCTGTAGTATGTACACTTCTTCACCTCATTCGGTATGAATGTACGGAGCATGTCCCTGGTGTTTGGTGCATCCGGATCCATCGGTTTTCTGGGCCTGGAGGGGGTGGAGGAACCTTCGGGTATATCCCATTGGATGCGGCGCATCGTAATGGGATCAGGACCAGTGATATCTCCCAGATGACATTCAAGAAAATCCAGTTCTGTACCCCTTTGTTCTAATGTTAGTTTCATTCGAAAAACCTTTGCAAACAACTTTTTCACACGTGCAATTTTTGCTTCAGCCGCCGATTGCAGGGACTGGTCCCTGCGCCTGGTGATTAAAAGACACGTGATAAAGTTGTCCCTATACCTAACCCACATGAAGCTGCGCAGCTCAGACTGTGTGGTTGCAGAGCAATTCAGTTCGCGGTAAATAAGGACCAGGGACGCAAGCTGAGCTGACAGCGATCCCCCAATGGGGACCCCTGTCTGTTGCATGAGTATGGAACTTAATACTTTACAAACCGTGTTAAACTGCAAATCAAACCGTATATACGATAACATATCGTGAAAAGTAAAAACATAGAAATTTGATCTGTCGCCTCGTTCGCAGTTGTCTTCCTGTCTGCAGGATCCTTTTCCAATAAAAAACCGCAGGGGGTGTTTTTGAGATCGTTTTTTCAATACCTAAGTATGGAGCCATCTCATCGCTTCAATAACCACAGAACGCTCAATACGCGGAAACATCTCGACAAGGTCGAATTCCGCCCATTCAGAGTGTGTAGCATGTGAACCACAATGCGCAGCATGTGAATCACCGTGTGTAGGATGTGAATCTCAATGTGTAGGATGTGACCCTCTATGTGTAGGATGCGAATCACCATGTATAGGATGTGCAATCACATTGTGTAGCATGTGAATCACGGTGTGTAGGGTGTGAATCACCGTGTGGAATGTGAATACTCACACTGTGTAGGATGTGATCACAGTGTGTAGAATCACAGTGTGGAGTGTGATGCCAAGTGTGTTGCAAGGGAATCGCGGTGCGTAGGATGTAGATGTGAGTGATAGTATGTAGAATATGAATCACAACGTGTAGCAATCACTACAACACTCAACTGAGTGCCAACTGGCTAAAATGTACTGAACAACCGATGTGCAATTATAATTGAAGCACCCATCTGTCACACGCAAGTGGAGTCGAGTGTTGGTGGCCTCGAACTAGCTGCTCGACCTCCCAGCACGGGGTCACCTTGTAAGCACCTAATGGTTAGGAATGTAATGTAAGTCACAAACGTAAGTTACGACGGTAAATTACGTAAGTTACGGCGATCATAAATTACGGGCCGTAAGTTACGCCCCGACCGAAATTTTTCGCCACCCCTTCTCCATAGGCCTCTTTTCACACACATGAAAACTAAAGGGGCTATTTGGGGTGAATACACCATTGTTGAGTTCAAAGATGATGGGGAAACACCCAAAACGGTTCAATGCAAGCACCCTGGTTGTGACTAGCGCAAGGCTGCGAACCAAAACCGGATGCTTCAACATTGGAGGGACAAACACATCATCCATTTTTGTTTTGGGCAACCTTACATGTGGATAGCTGCATTGCTCCGCTCGGCAAGCTCCTAGCCTCCATCCCCGCTTCTCAAGCCTCGGTGGAGCGTGTGTTTAGCACCGCCGATTGGTTGGCAACAAATCGGGAGCGGTTGGGTTTCCGGAAGCCTGCCCGTGACACGTTCATCCGCTACAACCACACGGCTCTTTCGAAGCGGTAGGTGAAACCCACAACCAATGAATTCAGATTGCGATTTGTCTCCTCTCTTGCACATTTGGGAAGGTGGAAGGTTGTGGCTCGCCCATGGGGGCCCCACAAAAGTTGCCAACAACTCCCCCTCCCCTCACCCCCCCTACATAAGCGGGAAAAGTACAATTTTTGGCAAAATTACATGCTTTTGGCGTAAAACCTTGGTCCCGACCATAAATTACGTAATTTTCGTAAGTTACGGCGTAAGTTACGGCGTAAGTTACGGCCCGTAATTTAAAAACGGGTTAATAGCCCGTTTTATTTGGCTGAAAAACGGGTTAACCTGTCCACAGTTTTGGCAGGGGTTAACCCGTTTTCCTCAATGAAAACGGGCTATTAACCCGTTTTTCTGGAAAGAAACGGGTTAACCCCAAATTTTATGGGCTTATGGGTGGAGGCTCCTCCTCACCCTGCTCCCGTGGCCGATTTGAGCCGTGAACCGGTGGAGGCTCCTCCTCACCCTGCTCCCGTGGCCGATTCGAGCCCTGCAAAGCTTAGTGTGACATCCTCCCAATCAGGTGGCTCTGTTGACTTGCTTGCTGGTGGTAGAAGTGAGTCTAGTGAGTCGGTGTGGGACTATGACGAGCGACCCTTGACACAGGTGTCCGTGAAGCGCTCTTTGGAGGATAGTCGCCAAGAGTATAGGGATGCACCTCCCACCGCAGCTAATGCTCCCATTTCCCAAGATCTCTCGGATATGCCAATGCCTTTCCAAAAGATGCGGCGACCAAAGTGTCCGCTTGCGGTTAGGCAAGTGGCATCCGAGTTCATTTGTCATAAGTGCTCCCGAGAGATCAATGTGTGGTGTCATTTGCGACGGCAGCATGATGTCTTTTGTGTGATGTGTATTGCTCCGTACCATGAAGCTTGCATGGGCGAGGGTGCCAAAGATGGCTCCATGCGTGGCCCTTGTTGCCCCAAGGAGTAGATCATAATTATTGTGCACTATTATTAATAATGTACACTCGGATTCGAAGGACAAATCAAAACAAACTAACATTATACTATATTATTATAAACGCTAATGAAAGGTGACCACTCGAAACTATCCTGTCTCGTGTATGTACAGTGGAGGCAAACAATCTCTCTCCCCCAAACCCTCAACACCTGCACTACTGGGGCGACCACGATCTTTTAGACGCACTCGACGCCTACCCTAACGCTACGATTGCCTACACCGACGGGTCGGATGACCCCACAGTGGACACGCCATCGGGCGCCGCCATCACCTTCAACACTACACCGCCAACAACCATCTGCAACACATCACCGATAAAAGGATCTTACCCAGCAGAAATTTATGCCATTATACTGTTTACCTACCTCCAACACATCGACACTCTCTCCCAACCAATCATTTTTGCCATTGACAACCTGTCGGTTTGCTCCACACTCCACCAAATACAACAATTAAAAACTAAACCCTTCGCTTCTAACGCTAATTGCTTCGCTCTTTGGTACAACTATATTTGGGAATTTCTTCACAACACCCACCTTCACATAATTTTCACCTGGATCAAAGGACACGCTGACTTCGATGGCAATGAGCACTCAGACAAAATTTCTAAATGGGTATCACTCAACCTCCACCAACACCCAGAACACCACAACCCTGACACTTCTCACTTCATATACCAAAATCATACACCACTGCCAGGACGCATTACACGCAAAACTGTCAAACACCTACTTCCAAACCATAAACACAACAACATACACCTACCTTCTAGCACCGACTTCTACGCCCACACATCGTGGTTTTCCAGACTACCTTTTAAATGGACAAACGGACTGTACTGTTGCACTGGTTTTCTTCCTCATTACAAACTTAACACATATCAATGCCCCAAATGCCACACTCATCACCCCCTCGACCCCATAACAACGGTGACCGAATGCGGCACAGCGAAACCTGTTCGTGACCTCTTTTTTGAGGTCTGGCAACAACCCTTCAAACAAACAGTCATTGACTGGTGGCTACATGCAACAAAAGGAGAAAGAAGAAACTACATCCGCACGCTCATTCCCAACTCACTCAGTAATGCACTAAGAGAGATCCCACCCGACACTCCCTACTTCCAACACCTACAAAACCTAAAAACAGCCTTTAAATACAGAAGAAAACGACTCAAAACAGCACTACAAGAGACACAAACCTGGCTCAGACAAAACCCAATTAACGATCTGCACTTACTCCAACCAGATTCCGCAGACAACCCATGGAACAACCAATACTCCATCTACAGCACTTCGTCTCACAACCCCACCTTGCTGACCTACCCAAAAAGGACAAACACAACAGTCGCCAATAAACACCCCCACAAACACAGACACGTTCACAGCAAAAACAAAAAAACCAAATCCCAACTACTTAATTTACCGTAACTACCCACATAGAAACACGTTACCCTAAAAAAGCCATCGCGAAAAGAAACTAAGCTCCGCAAGCGACTGGGGGGTTTCTGCCCCGCTTTGGTCTCCGGGTGACGAGTTTCTCCCCCCCTCTTTTTCTTTTTTCTATTTGTCTTTCTTCCTCGTCCTCCTCATCTTCACCACCTGCGATCTGCACCCCCCCCCGCCCTAACTTCTTGATACCATTTGACAGATCGACGAGATGGGACCACGTTCGTGTCAGCGCATTTTTGATGCTCTCTTCCAGCTCCTTTTCGTACACCATTCAGGACTTTGGAGTATGGCATCCTATATAGAGTGGTGACTCCATGATGATTTTGGAAGTGTGAGGACGTTTCCGTGTTTCTCACATTCTTTCCGGACTTTCCCCAGACGTATGGAGAAGTCAGTGGTTTCCACTTAACTGGAGGTCTTTTATAGTACCCCAGAAGATCTTTGGCCGGGGTTACTTGTTTGTTTCCGATTTCTATATATATATATAAATATATATAGAGTCCCTTTTTTTTTTCTTTTTTCGATTCGTCTCGCGTCATAACACCAACCACAGGGCTAATGGCGAAGCCACAGCCCACAGTAACCAGGCCTTTGGTGCAATTTGGAGCAGGGTCACACCCCCTGAGTTACTGTACATATGGCTGCTGTCCTTCGATGAACTTCGGCTCGCCATGAACGCTCACTTGCCCGTGGTTAGGCCGCTTTTGTGTTATGCTCGCCGGGGGGCAACCCCCATGCACCAAAAAAAAAAGTGGAGGCGTTTTTCCCCATGCCAGTGGTAGGGTTTTTTATCACGTCATCCAACATTTCACATGCGGTACTCTCTTTTTTTCCTTGCCTCTCCTCCATGTGTCAACTGGAACCTGCACCGGTCGCCGGGAGGTTTGCACAAGTCTCCCAAGCAAGTGTCCCAAGAACCTAACGTCGGTCTGGTTAACCCGTTTTTCAGCCAAATAAAACGGGCTATAATAACCCGTTTTCCTCAATGAAAACGGGCTGTAAAAGGTGCGTAAGCACCTTTTACAGCCCGTTTTCATTGAGGAAAACGGGTTAATAGCCCGTTTTCATAATAAAAAACCTTAAATGACCGTAATTTAACATCCCTACTAATGGTAGCGGTGGTGAAGCCCCGGGAAACAAAAGTACTGCTACTGAAAAGTACATCGTATATGTGGCAAACCATATGCATGTCAAGGCCTTGCTAGTGGGTGGGGGTAGAACCACGCAAGCACACAAGAAAGCACATGCGTACCTGGTGGCAACAACACGCCACAACCCGCTTCCCATCACCTTCAAAACAGATCGGACACTCAAACGCGTGGCTCTCATGATACGTCTTGATGTGCCGGTCCACGGCCTTTGCTCCATCGCACTCCATGCCACACAAAGGACAATGGACGAGCGAGTTGTCCAGACATTTTCGCATGCTGCATGATTACGTCCTTGGCAAACTCCGCGTTGCAAACGGGGCACGTGACCTTCTCTTCAAGCTCACATCTTCGCCCGCTGCTTGGTTCCATGGTGTCGTCGTAGGGCTCGTCGCAGCGCTGGTCGTCGGAATGGATCGCCGCATCTTCCCGCATCGTGTGGCAAAACCTGTATAAACCCCTGCCAAGGGTTCAAGTAAATGGAGTACCCCATCCTCCCAATGACAACCTGCCAAAATTTAATTTCGGCGGCATGCTCATGAAGGCTGGGGGGTTACCAATTTTGGGGGGTTACTAATTTTGAGCAAGTGCGTGCCACATGCGATTTTCACAATTTATTCACTTTTCCTTTCTGTTGGCCGCCGCATCTTCGGCAGCTTTGGCCCATGCCTGTGTTGGTGCTTCCAATGCAAAGATGCAAAGATGAAACTGACTTCACTCTGATGCTTGCAATTCTGAAAAGTGTACCCTCGACTTGTTCATGTTCCGTTTGCTTGGGAGGCTCAAGGCGGGGGGGTTCGTAAATTTTGGCAAATGGAAAGGGCATCTATCCCGGGGCATATGCCACGGATATGTGCCGATGTCGTCGGGCCCTAATGCCACGGATATAAGAATTGTGCCTATGCCACGGGATACAGGCAAATTTCCGTGGTAGGGCACAATTATTGTATAGAGTTTACGACCTGATTCGGCTTGTCTTCTAAAAAGTCATTTTTTCCTAATTGTTTTGTTGCCCCCACCATGTTGAAGTTCCTCAAGGTCACCTACGCTCCCAAAGCCATAGCGCTAGGTCGTGAGCTTCCACCCAAACCTTGCGAAAAGCGTTTGGTGGTCCCCAAGAAGGAGGAACCAAGTTGTGATGCCAACTTGTTCAGCCAGCAACTTTGGAAACTTTATGGGGTGCTACCAAGGAAGGGTGGGCTAGGAGCCCCCCCAAAATGAGGTGTCAGTGCATGGCTATAGGAACCATCACCAGCCTTTGGGGGGGGGGGGCGAGGGGATCAACTTTGCTTGGGTAGGAACCCCCTCAGGAACCCCTTCCCGGACCCTTCTTGGACTTTTCCTGGTCTCACGCATATCACAGGTGTTGAAATATTTCACTTTGTCGAACCACTCTCCTCGTCAGGTGGCAATCACGGGCAAATGGACGTGCAGCAGTTTCAAAACATGAAATGGCAAACACAAACAAATGCCACTAGCCGCGGCTGTGTGGTGCGAGAGTAGGGACAAAGAATATTGGCAATTCACATACACATTTGTCTGCGCCATTCCACACATTGCAGTCCCTGATGTTTTTATGCATGCATTGTGTACACGTTGCACATGTACAACACGTCACAGGGCTTGAGAGAAACCTATTCTCTACCTGCTTTCACTCGAAGCTCTAACAAACAAATCTTGAACCTGCTTACTTTCATCCGTTGCTCCAAAAAAAATTGCCCTTGCTCCAAAAAGGCATGGCACGCCAAGAGGTTTCGTGCTGAGTTGGATCTCTTGAAGGGCCTTCACACACCCATTCCTCACCCTGAACACCTAGACCATTTCTTGTCTTATGCAGAGCATTGGGGAGCAGCGTTTGAACACCGACCCTAATGCACACCACCCTTCCTTTGCCAGTTCCCCTGGCCGGTGCTATGTGCCATTTGGTGTTCAAGAGCGAACATGACAAGGCAGTCCATGACACAACCACCTAGTCCACAACCACCTGAGGCACCGAAGTCTGGGTCCCTCTTGAACGAATAAGGAAGTAAATAACGAGTACCTTAAGTGGTTGTGGTCTTTGTCCATTGTGTTGCACTTATGAGATGGGGAATTCCCCATCTCATCCCAGCAGGTCCCTCCCTGTCTACGGCTAGGGTGTTGCACTTATGAGATGGGGAATTCCCCATCTCATCCTAGTAGGTCCCTGTCAACGGCTAGGGTGTTGCACTTATGAGATGGGGAATTCCCCATCTCATCCTAGTAGGTCCCTGTCTACGGCTAGGGTGTTGCACTTATGAGATGGGGAATTCCCCATCTCATCCTAGTAGGTCCCTGTCTACGGCTAGGGTGTTGCACTTATGAGATGGGAAATCCCCCATCTCATCCCAGCAGGTCCCTGTCAACGGCTAGGGTGTTGCACTTATGAGGTGGGGAATTCCCCATCTCATCCTTGCACGTCCCTGTCAACGGCTAGGGTGTTGCACTTATGAGATGGGGAATTCCCCATCTCATCCTAGCAAGTCCCTCTTGTCGGGTTGGGTGTTGCACTTATGAGATGGGGAATTCCCCATCTCATCCTAGTAGTTCCCTGTCAACGGCTAGGGTGTTGCACTTATGAGATGCAGAATTCCCCATCTAAGAGTAACTTAGGTTTCAAAAACATTTCCAAGAAGGTTTGCCCCTTGGAATTCGGCACAAAAGCTAATGAGGCCATAAGGGTGTCGATCAATTAAATCTCCCTCTTGCTCTACTTGTCAAATGTAAATCCAACTCCTACACCATTTGAAAGAACGCACTTGCGGAACGCGCCTGCTGCATGAGTGCAGGCGGGTGCATGCGGCTGGTTGGTTGGTTGGTTGGTTGGTGGCCCGGGGCGACTCCGGGAGCTGGGATGTGGGGCCTGAGCGACCCCTGCACACCAGATCAGTGCTTGGACCGGCCCTGTTGACCCATCGCATCATAAGGCACAGAACACTCCGCAGGATGCACCGAGCTGGGTCCCCACACCCAACAGAACATGAGGCTATGTGAAGGCGCTGAGCTGTGAGCTACGCAAGACATGCAATGGCATCAAAACTGTGCAATACGAGACACGCAGTGGCATCAAAATGAGCAGAATCCATGGAGCTGACCGACCATTATGCCGTGCGCAGGGGCTGGAACGCCGCGCGCTCTAAGGAATTTACTGTTGTGTCCCCGGCGTACACCGTCACCCCTGGCGTGCTGTTGAAGCGTATGGTGCCAACGGTGGGACCGCAAAGTCCCATGCCGCGCGCACCGTCCAGCCCAACCCCCCTCGCACATCCTCCCACGCCGGGTGCTGTACCCCCCAGGCATCGCAGCACGCACAGATCACCATGGCCCGCCCGTGAGGAGGCGGCATTCGCACTCCTGGCACACACTCCTGGAGACGCAGCACTGCAGGTCGTAACGAAATCGCTGCGATGTGTGGAACGGGTCAGACGGCACATGAACCAACGCCCAGGGCACGCGCACACACACTGCTCGCGGGTCATACCGCACATACCACGCTGCTACCAGTGACACCACCTCGTCTAGGGGGCGAAGCAAAAACGCATCTGCCTGCGGAGGGGCCTGAAAACCCACCGGCAGGGCCATGATGCGCAGCACCGCACGACAGCACCTCTGCAGGATCACAGACGAAACCAGCGGCCGGGCACGAGGAGAACAGCGCACCAGGCCAGACCAAGAGAATTCGACGTCGCTGGCCCCCTCCTGTGACTCGTGACACGACACCGACACCGTCAACGTTACCCCCGAGGGACACTGCAGGGTGGCTGACACGTCCCAAGCGTCCACAAGACGGGCTGTCATATGCCATCGCAGGGTGTCCAGCACAGAAACCCGGGCATGACACATGCGCACGTACAGAGCAGGGCAACGCACGAAGTGACCCCCCACGGCCCCTCCCGCGTAGCCACAGAACCGGCAATCTGGTAGCACAGCAAAGGGGAGTGGCTGTGACGGGACTAGCCTGAGGTACGCTGCCATACGGTGAGATTGCAGGGTTACCCCCGCGTCATGGAGTACCTGCGACCACACCGCCATGCACCAACCGCGACTGCGCAGGCTCGTCCCCACCGGAGACGCCTTGCCGCACACCTGGTCGTAAAGAGCATCACTTGGACTTCAGCGGCAGCGATCCTGCCAGAACCTTGGTGAAGTCCACCGGTGTAAGGGCGTGCAACCACTGCTGAAGGTCCAGTACGGGCACTAGGTCTGACACTTCCGCCTGATACAACAACCTGTTGTACGGCGCCCACGTGGACCATTCGCGCCTCAGCCAATCCGCCATCGTGTACCACGTGTTGACTACCACCTGAGGCAGGGCCTGTTGCAAGGTGGCTAGGGAAGTCGGCGGCAACAAGTCAAAGAACATAGGTACCCAGAGGGACATAGATGCCAGTAGCTGGCCATCATGACAGGGCACCCGGCAGACGTCGCGTTTGAGGGCCAGTACGCAGCATGTCATGACCCTGCCCACACTGACTACTGGATATACGCCTTTGACGTCTACCGCTAGGGCCTTTTCAGGATCAGAGAGCGTGGTGTAATCAACCGGCGTCATGACTGTAGCGGGAGTGTGCACAAAATACTGCGAACGGCAATGCCTGAACGTGAACTGCGCCCCGTCACCAGGCGAGTGGGTGCACCTAGCATGACTGACATAGCCCATGCTGACAGATTAGGCCCGACCCGACACCGCATAGCAACCAAGGCATGTCCCGCGCGTGGAATCCCAGTGCTCCCAGATCCGCCAAATATCTAGACCACCCATGAGCAGCGACCGGCGCACAATATCCTGAAGCCCCTATAACCACGAGCGCCCTCAGCACCAGGGTACACGGAGCATACTGAGGAGGTAGCGACGGCCCGTGCAAGGAGCCCAGACGCCAGAACTGGGGAGAGGGCACCATGCAAGATAGGCACCGCTGCCTTACTTGTTACAGCATCGATATTGAGGCAACGACCCGTGCACGGAGTCCTGATGTCCACAGACCGCTGACCGAGCACCCTTGAGCAGCAATCCGCACACAGTGTCCTGAAATCCCCTGATCAACGAACGCACAGAGCACCAAGTAGCAACGACCCGTGCAAGGAGTCCAGATGCTGTCCACAAAGCCTTTGCGACGGCCCGTGCACGGAGCTCAGACGCCTGAAGTCACTGTACTCTGCATGTACGATGGGGGTCTGCTGCATTGCATAGTGGGTGAAATTGGGCGCGTGGACAAAACATAGCACACGACCACACTCACGTGGTGGCGTTCGCATACCCCATGCCGGGACATGCACCAATACTGCTTTGAGACCTGGGACAAGGCCATCGCAACCAAGAACGCGCAGAGCGCCGAACATCATGGATTCATGTACTATCGTTGTGGTCCACGAACGCCCAGGTATTGCATGTGGTGCACCATACTGGGATAGCGACAGCCCGTACACAGAGCTCAGACGCCATAAGCCATTGTACTCTTCACAAGTAACATCACCAGTGAGGCGTATACAGCTTCGTGAGATTTTGCAAAAAACCAATGCTTGGCGCTCGTACGTACTACACATTAATGCACTCAATTCCAGTGCGCTGTGATCGGTTTGCTGGTACATATCCGCTCTCACCTGATTTACCGTGTAGTGGACCCGTGTCATGCATGAGGAGTCCGGTGATTTTTTGGCGTCTGAGCTCCGTGCACGGGCTGTCGCTATCCCTGCATTGTGCACCCATTGCTTTGCCATGACGATCGTGGACCTCAAGCATCATGCATGGATCGATGCTTTTCGGTGCTCCGCGCGTTCATGATACTGGAGGCGTCTAGGTTCTCCGTGTACCAGTCCGTTGGCTCACGATGGCCTTGTCTCAAGTCTCAAAACAGTATCGGTGCTTGTCCCGACATAAGGGTATGCGAGGACGTTGCTGTGGTCATGTGCATTGTTTCGTCATCATGCCCATGTTAGCCCGTTATGCAATGCAGCGGACCCCTCTCATACATGAAGAGTACAGTGGCTTATGGCGTTTGAGCTCCGTGTACGGGCTATCGCTATCCCAGTATGGTGCACCACATGCAATACCTGGGCGTTCGTGGACCACAACAATCGTACATGAATCGTTGCTTGTCGGTGCTCTGCGCGTTCATGGTTGCGATGGCCTTGTGAGGCGTATACAGCTTCGTGAGATTTTGCAAAAAACCAATGCTTGGCGCTCGTACGTACAACACATTAATGCACTCGGTTCCAGTGCGCTGTGATCGGTTTGCTGGCACATATCCGCTCTCACCTGATTTGCTACGTAGTGGACCCCTGTTATGCATGAGGAGTCCGGTGATTTTTGGCGTCTGAGCTCCATGCACGGGCTGTCGCTATCCCTGCATTGTGCACCCCTTGCTCTCCATGTACCAGTCCGTTGGCTCACGATGGCCATGTCTCAAGTCTCAAAACAGTATCGGTGCATGTCCCGACATAAGGGTATGCGAGGATGTTGCTGTGGTCATGCGCTTGGTTTTCGTCAACATGCCCATGTTCGCCCGCTATGCAATGCAGCGGACCCCTCTCATACATTGTGACATCTACAACGCAGCACACTGATACTGAAGCGGCAACGATGTCCATCTAACCGTCCGTGTTATACCTAACGTTATCACTAACATGAAACACATCGTAAAGCAAACACGAATGCGAACGCGTGTCACATCATGACATCAACATCGGTACCTCATACTAGATCAAGGTCGTCATGAAGTGTATGCTCAGGTTCCTCAGAGCAAGGCTGAGTGTAGTGTTGCGACTGCGCCAACCAACGTGTGCCTATTTGTTCCATTGTTGTCAAAAATAAAGCAATGCAATAATTATGAACCCAAGGTGAATAATTTTTCAGTGTAGTCCAACGCACCATGTGTTTCACTTCAATCTCTAACGTAACTCCGAATTCATCTACCACACGGCACACAAGAAATTGCCAAGCGCCTCTCGGCATGTACTACTTCTCAAAACCGCCAAAATGAGTGGAGGGTAAGCAGCGAAGCGTGACTGGAATTGAAATTCGTTCACGTTCTACGTTCGCAATCAGTGACGGATAAGTTCACCTGATGAAAGGCGTGCTTCACGACACCCCCAGCATTTTTCCCGGCGAACGTGTGTGAAAAAAGGTAACACGTGCGATGATTGCAATGTGTATTGCTCAAGAAACTATCCACATATGTATGACTCCGAATTGTATTGCTCAAGAAACTATCCACATATGTATGACTCCGAATATGGACCAAACCGGAGTGAAGTGACATCGGCTCGTGGGATGATGGATATGCGACTCTAAAAGCAAGTAACACGCAAGGAGCAGTACCTGTCTTCATAAACCATGATCATAACTTGAATTTGGTGCTCATTCACCATACCATTCGTACAAGCTAAGTGAGCTCGCAAGCACACATATTTGACATGGACCCATTGGCGTCTGGCGATACTCTTATCCACCACATAGCACACAAAATTGTAAAGCACTTCTTTACAAGCACGACTCAGAGTGGCTTGCGCTTGAAACAATAACAAATTGATTCATACAACGAACCAATGGAGACTAATGTTGGGTGTCGGTTGGCCTAATTAGTGAATGAACAACTCACGAATGGACGAATCGTTCACGCACATATGATAGCTTATCATGTCATCGTGTCATCATGCAACTAGTCACAACAACATGTGTCTAAAATGCGAAACGAACAAATTCAATACGACCTTTCTTTTTGGGCTCCAAACACATGGTGTCGATACTACCAAACCCTGCTCAACACTTTCAAAACATTACTTCATGTGGGTGGCGATTTGTGTATGGCTCCCATGTACACATATTGCACCGTACACAGCTACATGAGCGAAATATTGGAATTTGTTTAAGCACGCACAAATCGAAGAGACAATGACATTGTGTCATCATTACCATGGCACACAACACAACACTAGAATAAAACAACCAATGAGTAAACGTGCAGTCATAGTTGTAACGTTCCTATATCTTCACAACACTACTGCTCACCCTCTTGTGATACGGCCGTTTCCTGCATGGTGGTATGGTGCGTTTTGTGACTACACTCGGTCCAATAGATGACAATAAGCAAGCAGAGAACTAGAAAAGTCGTATTTTGTGGTCGAACGATTGCGGTGAGGTGGAGATGCAAGATACGCACTTTGCGACTTCGTTAATTAGCAGTACACGAAGCACAACGCAAAAATCCTCTTCAGTGATGCATCATAACACAGGCTGCAGTACAACTAATGTGAGCAAATGTTCGATTGAATTGAAGAATGCTGCAAGAAGAATTCGCCGGTCTCAAGGGCTCTACACTTCACTCAATCTACAAAACCTGACCAATTGGAATAGGTTCCCACACCATAGGTGATCCCTTATTCAGGGAGAGACCTGGGTTGCAGGACAGGCTTGTAAATGGACGTGAAGGCAAACTCAAATTAGCAGAGATGTCTCATCTACATGCAGTTAATTATTCTGTGCATTCTGGAATTCAAATCAGAGGAAGGCAAACAGAAACGCGAAAAAGGGGGATCCCATGAAAAGATAATAACGTCACAGGGTATATACCGCAATCCAATTTCAAAGAAAGATGTGGTGAACTTGCAACCAGCGACGATGACGAAAAATCTCCTGAGGGTGCATGGCTCTGTCCCCCTGGCTGGCTACATTTCTTGGGTCAATTTTCAGTCGATTTTTTCTCTAGTCCACGTTCTACGTTGCATTTTGGTTGGATCCGCAGCAGTGTTGACCTTTGTGTAGCAAATAGGATAAATACCCAGGTGATGCCCTGAGGTAGGGCCTTGGGCCTAGGTTTCGTTCTTGACCAACAGGCAACCAGCCCTGCGTACCCTCTTAGCAAAATTCCCAAAAGTCCGAAATGCTGCATTTTCAGCCAAGTGCAGGGTCGAAAGGCGGGACCTAGAAAGCAAGCAGAAAAAGTTGGATCAGCAGTCCTGCAAAACCAATACCACGCCCGGGGAATTCCTATCCAACTGGAACCACAGGCTAGTTGGTAGTATTTTGTGTGCACGTGCATCGCTCCTCCCTAGCTCCTCCCCGCTCCTCCCTAGCTCCCCAAGGATCACATGCCATACGCTTCAGTGACCTACCACAGTTTTGTGATGCATGAGTGCAGCGCTCATACACGGTAATAAGGTGAGGCCTGTCCGAGCTCCAGCTCTCCAGCTCTAATGTCCACACTGCTCAGAAATGCGGTAGCCGTGTTTTCTTTTCGTTGGATTTGCTGTGTCTGTTGTGCCTTTTGTGAGATCTCACGCCTGCCGGACGGCGTCGAGCAGAACCTCAGCTAGTCCAACTAGAAGATTTGATTTTTGTTGCGTGCGCAGGTACAGAATCCGTATCCTCCTCCTGTTGTTGAACCGTTTGCTTGTACCCGGCGCCCATGTCAACGCATGCCCTCTCGAGAGACGGTTCGCACCTCTTGCAAGTACCCAGTGGAAACCGGACCTAGGGAGGAGCTCGGGAGGAGCGGAGATGCACATTTCTCCCATCAACATTTCCAAGGTTCCTTTAAGCACACTACGGATTGTTTGTTACCTTGGGGGCCAGTGGCCAACTGGCCGGAAGTGATTTTTTTCAACACTCGATTCCACACTCTCCAATTTCGCCAGGAGCGAATATGGGTGGATTCAGCTTGCCTAAAAATGGAGGAAAAGGTATTTTGGAAATTATGGGTCTAGCTGGGGTGTTCTATACACCCAAATGGTGCCAAATTGGTACCTGGCTGGCCACGTGGCCGGAACTGATTTTTGCAAAACGCGCACGGCGCGGCGCGCAAAGAAGTTTCCGTTTTCGGTGGGAGAGAATTGGGGTCAGTGTATCATACGTGTGGGATGCCCAAGCTTCCAAGAACTGTCTTGAGCACTCAAACTTGAACACTTTGAGTCAGCCAAAAAAAAGAAAGGAATTCATTCCTGAACAAGGCCTCCGAATCCAAAGTCCCCTTGCCCCCCCCCCCCCCCCCGGTCGGCTCACACCGCAGTCCAGACCTGAATTGAACTACCCCCCATGCCCCATCCCTCTCTGCTTCTCTCCAGACCTGCTCCTGGCGCCTCACGTGGTGCAATGTCGCTCCCCCCAACACCCGACTCCACCACGGCCCCCCCGGGCTCTGCGACTCCTACATCCCCCGCTTTGGCCGGATCGCAGAGTGGAACGCGCTCTACGAGGGGCCGTCCTGGCGCCCAAGCACGCAGCCCAACGAGAGCGATATGCAGCGGCGGCACTTCAACGGGCTGTGGGTGCCAGTTGTGGGCCTCAAGGCCCCGGTAGACTCCAAACTGGACATTGTGATGGTTGTGGACACGGTCAAAGGAATGCTGCAGTGGCTGCGACAGAACTGGATCTGGGTTCTCCTCCGCCTGCGCCTCAACATGTTGATCAACCTGCGCGCGCGCTTTGTGAACTGGCGGGTCAGGGCCTCGCAGGAGCGCGCGCGCGCCCTGAAGGCCATGCTATGGTACTGGCAGACCATGGAGGACAAGAAGTGCCACCACCTGCGCCAGGCCATGCAGCGGAGTGGAGTGCAGCACGCCGACAAGACCCACACGCTGGCGACGTCTTACACCGCGTGCCGTGTGGCCCCGGCCATCAAGGAGAGCGTCGTGTGGCAGCTCTACTGGACACTCAAGGGGCAGCACTCGCACCACCTCCGGCTCTGGCGGAAGCAGGTCGCACGCGCGCGCCGGGAGCGGGACGTGGCCGCACAGCTGCACCCCCTGACACTTGGCACCGCCGACTTTCAGAAGCGCGCCGTCGCTAACGCGAAGCTGTTCATCCTCCTCCTCCAACAGCCGCAGTTCCACTTCACACCCGGCGGGAGCGTGCGGCTCGCAGACCTCGAGCATGTCGCGAGCACCGGCGTCCGCCCCGACACGGGCACGTTCCTGTCCACCTTCGCCCTCGCGTTCAAGGGCACGGGGCTGTGCACGGCGCCCCAGTGGCTGGAGCAGGCGGGCCTGAGCCGGAAGCGGCCCCTGGTCCCACCCATGCGCTGGCGCGCCGAGGCGGCCCCAGCACCAGCGCCGGCCCCGCACCCGCACGCGCCGCCGGACGAGGACCTGCTGTGCGATGACATTGAGGACGCGGAGGAGCCAGGCGACGCCGTGCCAGAGTTCTGTGCGTTCATCCGGCCCCCGTCCGCCTTGAACTCCGTGAGCCCCACGGATCCGCAGGCCTCGGAGGCCCTGAACCCCCAGTCTGAGTCCCCCGAGGGCACCTGCTCCCCGACGAGCGCCGGGCGCCCGAGCACGCGGCTCTCCCAAACCTCCGCCGTGTACCCCCTCCGCCCGTCCCGCAGCCACAGCCGCTCCTCCGGCGAGTCCCCGCGGCTCGCGAGCCGCTCCCGGTCACCAGCGGACTCTTCGAGCCGCTCCCGGTCCTCCGCGGAGTCACCGCGGTGCCCATCCCGCAGCCCCCCCCCGCTCGCCCCAGGACCGGTCCAGCAGTGGCTCACGCTCAGCATCCGAGTCTCCGCCACGGAGCCCCCGCAGCCGCTCCCACTCCTCCACGGACTCCCCCCGGCACAGGTCCCGCAGCCGCTCCAGCTCCACTGCACGCGGGCCCAGGGACAAGGACGCCCCTGACAAGACCCCGTTGGACGTTTCTGGGCACTTGGGGCAGCACCTGGAGCCCGCCCCCATGTTCGCTCTGGCGCCGCGTGCCGCGACGTTGGACTCGGTGGACCTGACATACCACGAGCGGCACCCTCTGAGCTCCCGCGACCTCCGCGCCCGGAAGCCAGGGTCCCGGGGACCCCAGCTCCGGCTGCGCAGCCCGCACGGCCCCGGGCCCGAGCCCGAGCCAAGCCACCGCGCCGGCCCCCCGGCGGAGGGCAGTCTGCGGAGCCTGTCCCCCGTGGACGTGAACGCCGCACGCACATGGCACCCGCTGTCGCCGCGGCAGACCCGGCTCCTGAGCCCCGGCAGCCCCTGCTCCAAAGGCAAGCCGACTGCCCCCCTCCCGGGACTGCCCCACACGCCTGTGGCGATGCCCCTTGCGAGCGACGGGTCCTTCGACTCCGCAGTGGATCCCATGAACCTCAGCTACACCAGCCAACAGAGCCTGTCGTGGTCGTGGGCGGGGGGTGGCGTGGGGGCGAACCAGAGCGGCGCCAGTCTCTGCGAGGGCGAGGACGCGGAGGAGCGGCCCCCGCCCGCCCCCTGCGCAGCGGGTGTGCGCCTGGCCCCCGTGCACGGGCCGCAGGCGCCGGCCCTGCGCACGGGCCCGTGCTGCCCGCTGAGCCCGCTGAGCCCATTGGGGAGCGTTAGCCCCCGTGGCATGCTCGGGGCCGCTGGAACAAGCGGACTGGGTGCCGGGATTTAGGTCATGTGTGGGTCGGCAGGTCGCGCGTACCTCAAAGGGAATGACAGGCCAGGGTCGGTACCCTGTGCTGTACCACCATCGATCACTTCGAACTAACTTTGCACCCAACTAACTCACTTCGAACTAACTGCAGCCAATTCGCCCCACTCCGATTGAGCCGTACCCGCACCCCCCAGCGCCCCCCCCCCCCCCCAAGGAAATGGCCTCAAATGGTCAAAATTGCAAAGGCTCCAGCAATATTTTGAAGACGGGCCGGTAGTTTGCAGCATGTGAGGGGTCCCCATGCTTGTACAGCAAGGTTATCCTTCCTTGCAACCATGACTCCGGCACCTCACCTGTGATCCACACCTCGAGTACTGCCTGGTATATGTGTCGGCACCGTGTGCGGAACGTGTCACACAATTTTGTGCGCTTTTATACCGCAGTCTCCCTCACAATGTTCGGGATATATTGTGTGCCGTTCCACACGCCATCTTGGCAGCACTCTGCTAGGAGCGCTCTGCCACCATGACGTTCTTCCATGGGACAGTCGTACAATTGGACATCCGATTCTGATTCCGAGAGCCATCTCGAGTGCCGTGTGGTGAGCACTGTCTGTGTGGTCAGTCCCGCATTCCGAGGGCCATCTCGAGTGCCGTCTGGTGAGCACTGTCTATGTGGTCAGTCACGCAACTTGCGACCATGAGTAGGAAAGAGGGGCTGGGGCATGCATGTGAAGAGTTGGTCCGGGTCACAGGGCAGGACGCAGGGGGTGGGGACTTGTCACTGTCACGGGCCCTTGAAGGTGGTGGGTGGGGGTGGGGGTGGGGGTCTCAATGCTTCATATTGTATCAACTCCTGGTGCCCAAACGCACCCCACATACACTCATCGTGGGGTATGAAGGTCCGGGGGTCGCCACATGGGGGCAGCACACCCGGGACACGCAGGACACCTGTCCGTGTCTGGTTGGTGTCCATGCCACTGGTCACCTTTGCTTTGTCCTGCTCGGGAGGGCTGTCCTTGTCTTGTCCACCGGCCGCCTTTGCTTTGTGCCGTTCTGTGACAGAACAGATCCGGTGTAGAGACAACGGTTGGCCTCCACTCCCATCCACTGTACCCTTTCAACCACACACCAAGCCATTGTGTCATGCACCCCATCGCCGCCGCATAAATGTCCTGGAACCTCACCACAGACACCCACTCCTTTGGGTGTCCCGCAGCAAATTGATTGGCCCGTCGTCTCACCCAGAGTTCTGCCAGGGCGGCCACTCCGTGAACCTTGAGTTTATGCTAGAACCTACCATAGATGTTCTGGGGATGAGCTGGACTCTGGTGGCTCTGACACAGTCTCCACTGTCTCCTGGGCTGCTAGGTTTCAGCAATGGTTTCAGCACACATAACACTTAACATGTCTTTATTAAATCGCTTACACGTATCAGATATCTATTGCTTTCCATGTTTTCATCTTGCTGCCTGTCTTTGAATTTTCATCTCAGTAGAACACGTCACTGCTCCCAGACGTGTATGCTACAGATTAGTACGGGGTTCCAGGATCACGCTGCCCAGTGCTGACACGCAACCCAATCACGAATGAACGGCAAGAGCTTTAGGCAGCCAACCTCGCAGGCCAAAGGGTTGCTGAAGATGGCCGTTCGAGTCCCTTCAGCGCCGCCTGTTGGAACAATTTCGTCCATAACTGACCGACCTAATTATATATATATATAACTAACAGAACCGACCATTGCCGTCTCTCCCGCCCCCGCCCCTCGCACAAGCGTTGTGCCTTGTGGCCAGATGTTCTGTAAATGGGCATTAGCAGAGGTTTCCTCCAGGGACACAATTTTTTTTCCGAGCACTGTGGAAAGCCCACCTCCACTTGGCATCCAGGCAGCCCCATCGCCTGGACGGGCGGACTCTGTCGATGGCTGCTGCGTGCCAGTAGCACGGTTGCGTGGAAGCATGGCCTGTCTGAGCGTGGGAGCCCCGCTTGGCTGGGGATTCCCCTGGGCCTTTCCGTGCTTTTCCAATGGGGTGGGGTCCAGTGTACAGCAAGTGTAATGCCAAGGGTGAGTGGCGGGGTGGTTTCCAGTGGTCTGCAGCCTTGGTGGCAGGATGTTTGACCAACGGCAGTTGATGGTCAACCGGCGCCGCTTGCGCTACAACCGACAGCAGACCTGCCAGCGTGGTGCTGAGGTCCACGGATACCGGAGTCTGGCTTTCTGTTATTTTTGCACTTTTGCAAAAAGAACAGCCAGGGCCCCAGTGCTTTGCATTTACATCCATTTCCCCCCAGGAGTACCCTCCATCTGCCTGTGGCAGGATGTGTCTGCACATGTACAAGAGGCATTTGCGGCTGATGACAATGATGAAATTGACACGGCAGCATCTTGGTCTGCCAATGGACTTGCCCTCCCAGAAAGACGAAGCAAAGCCCGGGCCATCAGCGGGTAGGTGGGGAGGTCGCTAGTTCCACTCCACATTGCCTGCAGGCGCGCCAGCAAAGACGGAAAACTTTGTGTGCAATGATGGGGGTTTCCTGACCCTTGGCACTGTCCGCCCTGTGCCTCTCTAGACAGCTTTGGGTTCCCATCATCACAAAAAACCGAAACCCGGAAGCTACGCCAGCTCATCTTAGTCTGAACCCAAAAAAAACCGAAACCTGGAAGTGAGGCGGAGCCCTTGGCAGAACCCACATGCCACCCCTCGTCTAACCGTATCGTGCTGGAGGATGGAGAAGCCCAGCAGAAGCGATGCCCCTGCAGCGCGGGACTTGAGTGTGACGGACCCTCGGCAGTACAGCGATTGCAAGTTCAATAGTGGAGAGCTGTGCCTCTGTTTTGCCGTTTGTGCCTCTGCATGTGGTGCTCCTTTCATGCAGCGCGGAAATATGGGGCTGCTTTCCGGTGAAAGGGTTGAAAATGTGCACATAGTGCTCGCGCGTGATGCAGATGCCCCCCCGCCCCCTTCCTTGCCTTACCCCCTGAGTGTTGAATGTTGAATGTCTTTGACCTTAACCGATCCTGTACCCACTGGGTTTTTCAACCTAAGGCCCCAGCAAAGCCCGACCTAGTGTGGCCGAATGGGGCCAGCTACAGCAGCACCACGGGAAGGGAGTGACCATTGACCTGGATGCACGCATAACCCTGTAGAGCCCAGGAAGCGAATGCAGCGAGCGGACACAGGGACGAGGAATGAACTGCTGAACAGACCTCGAGCTGAGGCTCCGCCGAACATTGGCAGATTGGACAGATGGCGATGACAGCTGTGGGGCAGGCGCAGCCAGAGCCAAATGCGGACACTGCAACCTGACCATTTGAGGCCCGCCCCCTTCGTCTCACTTAGCCTTTATAGCAGCCCCCCGCCCGCCAACTTGTTGCATACCCCTTTCACTTTGGCTGGTTGCATGGTTGCACACCTCTGCTGGGTGCTACCACAGTCACCCATTCTGCACTCAGTGCACCAGCTGCTCGCGATTGCCCTCCCCGCCAGCAGGTTTGCACCTAAAAGGGGGAAGGGGTTTGGTCCCCCACCCACCCTTTATCAACACCTTTGCTGGGCTCACCTTAATTGGGTCTCAAGCCCCCCCCCCCCCTCCTTTGAGGTAACAGTCGGCTCTACAAACCGCTTGTCTCCAACTAGCCAGCGCCCCCAGCGGCCCTCCAACTGGTTTGTACCTCACAGAAATTACCTCCCAACCCCTTTTTGCAACCGCCGGCATCCACTTCCGAGCCACTTTGAAACACCCCCTTAGAACCCGTTGCCCTGAAGCGCATCGCTCCCCGACAACATATATATAAGACAAATGGCTTCGACATACCATCCCGCCGACACCCCCAAAACCTAACCCGTTCGTCCCACGACAGCCGAAGGGAGTAATGGCAAGTTGGCCAGACGAGTGCCAGCATTCTGCAAGCTTGCCTGTTGTCCGACGGTCCTCATTCCCCATGTACTGTTCGATTCAGGTTGGAGGTCTTGGCCGACAAAACGGCCCGGTGAGGTTAAATAGGCGAACACCAGCGCCAGACTGTATATAGGCAGATGTTTGTCATTGGGGGCGCCTCAAGCGCAGTGCGCGCGCAGTGCAACTATTTGGGCGTCAGGCCGTACTAGAGACCCATACTTTGAGATACTAGGGGCCCCTAGGGGCATCATGGTGACCCCTAGCGTAGACTTTGACTTCTGATTTTGTTCCCTTTGTTGGGGACCCCGGAGAATGCAGGGGTGGGCCTTGGGCCTTGTAGGTTAAGCCTAGTGGTCTCCCATCTCAGGACCCCTATACTCAATTGTTTTACCTACTTATTGTGGGCCTACCTTTTAACTGATTCTGAATTCAGTTGCTTGGCCATGCTGGCCAAGCCATATCCTGTGTCTGGCCCAACCTAGTTGCCCCAGATTCCTAACCAACTCCATTGCATGTCAAAGTGTGCACATGAAGTGCTTGGGACTATCCTTGAGGCCAGACTGATGCCAGTTTTCATTATAAAATCAATTGCAACTTGCAGTTTGGGTCACTTAATTCTAAGGGCATTTCCAAGGGGTGTGCTTGGGGGCTCTCCGGGGAGAACATAGTCTAAAAGTAGCGCGCAGTGCAAAGACTCCCCCATTGATCTGAATTATCTGTGGAACTGCCGAACATTGCCGCATATGCATAGTAGGACGTGCATGTGTGGAGCACTTTGTTGACCTGCATGCGGCCGACAACATATTCCATATCTGTCCGGACAACAGCCTCATGCAATGGTGCCGTTGGCAAATCACATACCAGGCGACAGGTCTGTCTCCAGTCAATTCCTGTCTGTTAAATCTTCGCTGTTGACCCCACAGGGTCTGGTACTGTGGGCAGGCAGGACTGGGCTGTCAAATTTCATCGGGTACCCCCATAGACACTTGGAGCGTTAGTGCGCAGGGTGCGTGCAGGGCAACTTTTTGGGCTACTTCTGATTCCTACCCCTGTTGTCGGGGTGGATTCTACCCCGTGTGTGTGCGGGAGTGCGTGGCTAGATGGAATGGGGCAATTTGGGATGATTTCTCCTCATGGACTTGCCCCTTTCTGGTTGGGGACATGGACCGGCCCCTTTCCGGTTGTAGATATGGACTGGCCCGTTTCTCTCACCTATTGTCCCCTAGTTCCCCAGTCTGATGCGTTTCAGAGCTACCAGGTGCATCTATGTATATTGGGGGGGGGAACATTAGTGCGCCGGGCACGCGCCGGGCATCTTTTTTGACCCGTGCCCCACCGGTGACCTTTTAGGGGGTGCACTAAGCGCAGTGCGTGCGCAGTGCAACTATTTGGACGGCTAGCCATCCTAGAACCCCATACTTTGTGATACTATGGGCATTATTGTTGTTTGACAACGGGTATTTTGATGCTTCTTTCACATTCGGGATATGGTATATTTGGATTCTCACCCAGTTTCACCAATTTTCTTCCATTTTTTGCTCGTTTCCACCACATCCACTCCTTACTAGGTTGATTTCTCCCCACCATGGGGACCCCAAGAAAGCAGGGGTAATGTAGCCATATTGATTTCTCCCCACCATGGGGACCCTGAGAAGGCAGGGGTGATGTAGCGAATACTGAGTTTGCGCTTCGTTTTTGTGACGTGAGGCAGAAACGCCGTCGAAACTGCTTGCGGCTTGAGGACTCATTACCACAGCGAAATCTATGCGAAAGGTGAAGGCAAAGTACCGTTTGTTTAGTACAATACAAATGACATTTGGAGTTGTTGAATTCACAGCTATTGTCTAATTATGCAATGTGCTTTGTAGGGAAGGTGCGCAGTCCATCATGGTCTATTTGGGGGGCCTTCTCCATCAGAGGGTAAATCTCGGGCTGAAGTCGGAATAGCGGGAGGCGACAGAGTCCAGCCCCAGCATCAGGGAGCGCATCCCCAAGCTCAAATACACGTCGTCGCTGCTACCTGCTATACACACCCCCAAGAGTCTCACTGGCGGAGGGGGGGGTTAGAAGAGCACCACTTTGTTTGCGGCTGACTACTTTCAAGCACACCCCGAAACCCTGGAGCCCCCCCCACGAGGCCCTACCGGTTGCTCCGGCGTGCCAAGCAGGCAGTCCCGCCTCAGCTTGAGACAGGTGCAGTGGGCTTGAGTCAACAAGTGGCCCCGCTGGCGGGGCGAGCGGCAGTGCCTAGCGACTCATCTCAGCGCATAAGTGCACTAAAGCCCCCGGATGTGCCCTCGGGGTGGACACTGCCATCGCCGTCACACCCACTGCAGGTGGAGTACCTCTCGGAGGAAGGGCCCTCTACCCAGGAGGTTTTCTCCTCGTCATCCTCATGGGAGTCTGAGCCCATCAACAGCGGGAGACACTATCGAAGGGCGGCAATGGGCCAAGATGCGGCCCCACAAGATCCCCCCCACCACGCGCAGTGCCTCGCGCACGCGCTCCCAGAGCCCGATCCGTTCACAGGTCAGGGAACCCGGCGCTGAAGAAGTCACGGCGTAGGGCGCCTGCCGCGCGGGCACCCCGGGGCGTCAAACGGCGGCAGTCCACCACGGAAGGACGGGGGAGCCCACGCCGCAAGCGGCCCCAGCTGCAGCACGGGAATGAGCAGTCACATACAGCCCCGGAGATCCCAGGTCGTCACCGAGGCCCAGCCGGAGCTCCCCTCCCCATGTCCAGGCACGCGCTCTCTTACCTACAGCTCACAGGAGCCATCACCCTAGAGCGGGCGTCCCGCATTGTGGTGGTCAGCACCCCAGAGGGGCAGCGCACCCCACTACCGACCTGGAGCCATGTGCAGCCTCCAAACGAAGGGGGACGCGACATACCCCCGGGGATAGTACTGATGCTGCAGCAGATGAGAGCGCCTCACGCCAGGCCACAACCGCCGCCGCCCCAAAGGAAAGCACGACCCAGCTCGCGGACCTCACGCGCCGCCATCCTGCCCACCGGCCCCCCGGTGGAATTCAATATAGTTAGCACCCCGTCTCCGCAGGTGCTAAGTCAGCCGGGGCAATACTCGCCATCCCCGGCGTGGTTGCCGGCGGTGACTTCCAGCTGGCACTCAGTGCGGCACATGTCCCCAGACCATTGGTCGCCCGCGTGCACGCCTTGGGCTGGTCTGACCAAGAGTAGGATCCACCCGACCTGCCCCCCACCCTGCTGGCGCCCCTTTTTGAGAGCGTCATGTCTGCCCCGCGAGGGGGCAGCACTCATAGTGCGTCTTATGAGGACGTGGAACAGTATGCAGTCCAGTGCTCTGCTCCACCCGGCCTACCCCCCACCCTGCTGGCGCCCCTTTTTGAGAGCGTAATGTCCGCCCCGCGAGGGGGCAGCACTCATCGTGAGTCTGATGAGGACATGGGACAGTACGAAGTCGAGTACTCTGCCCCACCCTCCATGGGGGAGTGGCCCCCCTAACCCCTCTACCCCTCCTTCTCTTCACAGAGCACAGCGGCTCTGCACGGAATTGCCAGGCATGGCCCGACAGGGCCAAGGGTGGGTTCGTGAGCTCCATGCACGACACTCCACCATGCTGTACAGCATGCAGGCAGATACTCTGTCTCCTAACCGCGCGGATGGGCTCATGAAGCATGGACGGGCCTCACGTGAGGCAACTTAAAGGACGGAGGGAGGAGCCTCTTGTCATACAGGGCGGCGGCTCTCCAGATACCCGCGCGACTTGCCCCTTGGGTGACTCTGGGTGCTGGAATGGGTAGAAGCCCCATGGACTATTGCTCCTTAATATGATTTCCTTCCTATTGTCACACCTTTTCAGTGGACCACCATCCTCGTGATCCATCCCTCCACGTGTACGCCTCCCTCGGCATGCGAGGTAAGCTGACTGGGTGTGAGCATCTCCGATGCATCACCCTTTGACACCACGGTCCTCCCCCACGGCCCCACATTGCTCTCTTTGTCAACCCATGTTGTCCATGAGTCACATCTTGCAGTCGTGTCTTTTCCGTGGTCTTTTTTGGCACTACATTTACACTAGATGGGCAGGTGCCATGTCCAAACATGTCCCCCAATGAGCCGAACACATGCCCACCACACGGGGTGTATTGGTACGTTGGGGTGGAGCTTGGCTTGGTCCGGCTGTTCAACAGCCCGAAATGTGCCCGGTTCGAGACGTCCACTAGTTCCTTCTTACGGCGGATGGTTGTCTAAAGCCTTCTGTATCACACTAGGAACGACACGGCGTTACCAAGGAGCGCTTGTTCTCTTTAATACGGCGGTGCTTTGTGATTGTTCAACGCCGCATTGACTTGCCCCATGTGCCACTGTTTTCTACACCTGCGTCCTTTAACACACCATGGCCAGAGCGCTACTCTTTGGAACACGCCATCTTGCAAGATGCTTACACACTCTCACCCTAGAAGTGGCAGTTCCAGGCGGCCTCACATTCCCTGTGGCCCGTGGACAGTCTACTGTATTGTTTGCACACATCTGAACGGTTACTAGTTTTGAGTGACCACATGCGGGAGATATGCAAAGACTTCCACAACTCCTAATTGTGGACACTTCCGTACAGTACTAGCGGTCTCGGATACCAGGTACCGTGAGGTGGGTCATATGCTATTCACAGGATGCGGAGTGGTTTCTCACCATGGTCTCCTTGTCTCCAAAGCATACCCATACCTCGGTTGCCCAAAATGGGCGGCGCTGGTTTGAGCTGTTGCTAGCCGGTAGTGGACTTATCAAATCTAAGTTGTACTCTGGCACACACATTGTGTTGGGAACGAAAAAATGACATGCGAACTTTGTGCACGCGTCTACCGATCTAGGATTTGGTCACACGGTAGCGACGTGCGCACGGTGTGCTTCGGGAAGCCGGGTCACTACTGCAGAGCAACCCCATGAAACAACGACATAGCTCGGAAACGTCCCCGCTCCAAGTCCCGCAATCGGGCCGGGGATAGCGCCGGCACCAAGAGGGGGCAGTTACTACGACAATTCTTTCGTAATTGGCCATTGCCTTACAACCCATTGATGCTAGTACCCTGGCCCTTAGCACAACTCGTCATGGTGGAGACGAGAGGAGTGGCTGAGAGCCAGCTCGACCATGTGTCTGCTTCTTAAGCCTAGTTGGGTGTGAGAACCATGGCTCCTCTTCCTGCTCCTCCACCAGAGGGCCCCCCCGTTGTCCCCCTTGGCTGAGGCCTTCAGGCCACCTCTGCCCCCACCGCAGGACCCTGAGACGGCGGGGGCTATGTGGCCTTCTTCGAAGACCATCGCAAGAGACAACCCTCCACCATGGTTTGAACCCTGCTGGAACCATAAACAAGAACACAGTGTCCTAGACCTTGGGGTGTGTGTGGCCCCACGCCCCCGAAGGGATGTTGTGAGGGATGGGGAGGTTACCTTTACGCTGCACCCTGGAGCACGCCCAAGTACCTTTTCTTACCCTATCCATGGTGAGAAGGATTGTTGAGCAACCCGCGTCCCTCTAGCACAATGCCGTGGCACATGGATTCGCAAAGGGCTTTGTCTTTGTGGCAGGCGAAATAAGAAACTGCAGTCCAAAATGATTTCCCCAACGTACGCCATTGCTGTGCATCGCTGCGAGGACACAAGCCGCGCCGCTCGGCGGTGTCGCGGCCAGCTGAATTCCGGGGAACACATCATTCTGGGTGTTGTAGGGCCAGTTTGGGCCCAAAACACTGTCGCCGGGGGCGCTACTGAAGTGCAAAGGTTGGCCATTGGCAAAGGCAATGTCCGCCGATTTGTGGTTTGGGTCAAGCGAGGGCGCCCGGCATCACCGTTCGGAAGTGGGATGCCGGGGTTTGGGACCGTCATTGCTTTGAGGTTGGGCTTTAAAGTTTGGAGATGCGATTGGGCAGTAGGGCTTTCAACGGGGGGGGGGGGGGTAGAGCCTCCCAAAACTGGGGGGGGTTTGGGTACAGCGCTCAATTGACAAGACCATTAATCAGTTATTATGAACTCTAGCGCCAAAGGCGCCGAAACTTTTTTTGCACATTAAAAATGGTGACACGGGGGTCTATTTGAGCTCAGTATCCGTTGCTCATGCGGTGCTTCGGGGGGCGGGAGCCTTTTGCGGCAGGTGTGTCTTGCCAACTGCGAAAGGAGCCACGTGCGACACCCATATCAACGGGAATCGAAAACGCATTGCAGATGGGCCAAAGGCAGGCTGCTCCTAGCATTGTGCACAGGGGTAGCGGGGGCAGGATTGTGTGAGGCATGCCAAGGGTTCTAGGAAATTACCACCAATGGCAATAGGGGAAACCTGCTTTGCCTTGTCCCCCCACATGGCAAATTCATGTAGAGAAAAGGGAGGGCAGAGAGCGGGGGGACGTACCCCCGAGACAGCACAAGGCTTGGAAAGGGGGGAACCCCCCCCCCCTCCCCCCTGAGTGGTGACAATCAGTTGCACAACAACCGCTGCCATTCAGCCCCAACGACGCTCTGTGTTGGGGTTGCTCCCTGCCCCTTGCCTTGCTTCATTTCCTTTCTCCTCACTCAGGTCACTCATTCAGGCCACCCTAAGCAGGCAACAGCAACTTGAGATTCCAAAACATTGTACCCACATCACACCCACAACCACACTCCTTACCCCGAGACCCGGGAAGTGAAACCACTGTGCAGTGGTTGGGGGGCAAGATCCGGAGGTTGCAAAACGGATGCGCCGCAAGCACCCATAGGGGCTGCACCGTGCGCTGTGCGAAAAGGTGGCTATTTTGGAACCCAATATCCGCGATGGCCAAGGTGATTGTGATAACCACTGTGCTCCCAGACACAGAACTGCTTCATCAGATTCCTACTCAGTCAAAAAACTCAGATACTGAGCTAACACAAAGTATGTTTCACACTGAAAATGACATAATGCTGTGAGTTTCCTATCTATATTTGCTGCTTTTGCCCTGTGGACGACGTATGCTTCCCTGATGGTGGGTGGTTTCCAGGGTGGTCACTAATTTACTATTGGGCGTTGTGCAGAATTGCCCCCAAAGGTCATCCATTACCTTGAGACTGGTGGGCTCACAGTAGCGAAATTGGCAGTATGATGAGGACAAACAATGTGCCACAACGAAGACTGAAGACTGCAAGGGCTGCACCCCAGTGGGCCCTTGCAACTGAATGAGGAGGGCACCCGTTGGCCTAGCAGTTGGCATGGCCCAAAGGCATGTAGCTCCACCGAGCCGCCCCATGGAGTAGCCTGAAACGGCACACAGTCTGCGGGTCTGTGGGTGTGTTAGCAGGCACAAACACGCTGCCGCTCAGGGGGTGTTAGCATTAGGTGGACAATGGCTCTGTGACGGGGCTGGGGAAACCCCTCTGTGCCCCCTCCCCCAGACAAAATAGCATTCATCCGCAGCCGTCCGGGCATGAACACATGTCCAACAGTGCTCTCAAAGAAACAAACAAAGGTCGTGTTATGTTGCACGGAAAAAGCAAATCAAAGACAAAAACAACCAAACACGTACACACGAAGAATGATTTCGTCCGTGCTAGCAAATCCGGGCTAGGTTTTGGTGGTCGGTTGGTGGCGACAATACTCTCGGTACTCTCGGGGTGACCTTTAGTGTAGTGCGCGCCCAGTTGTGCGCAGTGCGACTATTTGGGTGGTTGGCTGTACCATAAACCCATATTGTGTGATACCAAGGGCATCACTTTTGTTTGACAAAAGGTTTTTGATGCTTCTTCTGCATTGGGGTTATGGCATATTTGTATTTTCAGCCTGTTTCCCCCATTTCACTTGTGTTCATTGTTTCACAGAATTTTTGCTCATTTTCGCCGCATAATCTCCTTTCTAGGTTGACGGCACATTATGATGATTTTGAATTTTTTTTGGCATGAGTATGTGCATGTACTCTTGCACTTGCAGGGATTTTGATTCAAAAACAAGTACGGTACCCTCCATAAGGTAAATGGGAACACATGCTAGCACATGTGACGTTGTGTGTGCGGGGGGGGGGGGGTTAGATAGAGTAGAGTTAGATAGAGTCGCATGCAGTGCGCACGCAGTATGAGTATCCCCCCCTAGCATCAATGGGGACCCATGTAGTGGCCGCTAAGCCCATGTAGCCCGGGCCATACCCCCCGCCCCCCCAAAAAAAAGTGAAACATGGTGAAACATTGGGACGCCTTTGCGCCCCCGGAGCTCGGATATGACATGTCTTCACGTGCCAGAGAGCAAGAGTAAGACAGGGGCAACAAGAGCAAGACTCGCAGAGCAAGGGTTAGAGACTAACTGGCCCTGTGGGAGGGTGGTGGGTGCGAGCTAACCTCAATGTACAGATGGCCAAGGCCAAAACACAGTCAGCAACCACCTGGAGTGGTTCAGAACTGGTCTGCTTTGCAGTGCAGCGAGGAAAAAACACTGAACTATGTGGTGATGACCATGCGCCTGTGACACGGGGGCGTATGCGAGCCCAGTATCCGTTGCCTCATGGCAAAAAAAAAAGCTCCAAAATTGATGTTTTTGGTTTGGTGCTTGTTTGGCTTGGAGTGGCCAGTGTGTGTTGGTTTGGACCTCGGACCCACTCCACTTTTTTCTTCTATATGGACCCCCTATCCAATGGCTGGGGTCTCAGTAAGGTTGGCCCCTCTATGGGGCCCTACCGGTGAGGACTTAGCCGTTTTCAAGCTACCACGGGTTGGCGGAAAAATTGTGATTTTGGGGGGACCTCCAACGACCCTTGCAGACCCTTGGGTTGTTGTGAGGTGATCATTTGGTGACAATGGGAGTACATAGAAAGCAATGGGGAGCCGTGTGGCACTAGCCCAAACCTCCTAGTGGTGCTCATTGGCCCCAAAAAGCACTGTGTTGAGCCCGTTAGCAACGCGGTGGGCAAAACTTGGTTGGCATGTAGCCGCTGCTGTTCGTGGATTCAAACACAGACCCTGCTCCACCTTTTTCTTCAAAATGGACCCCCCCCTCAAAACAAGGGGGGGGGTGATATATGGCGCCCGCGCTCGCACTTGATTTCACAACCTCTCTTTGAGGTGATTTTATTGCCACGGAAATACCATGGAAAATCACGGAAAGGTTTTCGGACCAAAATCACGGATAATGTAGAAACCCAAGACCCTCACAGTGAAGGAAGATGGCTTAGAAGTCACGAGTAGCGTATCGCACTATGCTAGGGCCCTATGTTGAGGCGTTTGTGCATAGGCCTATGGACAATAAAAGGAGTCATACCTGAAATTGCTATTGTTCAGGTTGTCTAGTGGCACTTGAAAAATTTCCACTATTTGACTTTTTGCGAAACCCTTCTGTTGCCCCTAGGATGGGTTTGGGTGGTCATTTAGTGACAATACAGACACTTCAGCACTCATGAGGACCTAGATAGTGGCTGCTAGGCCGATGTAGCCTGGGGCTCTTCTCTTTTCTCACTTTGAGGTGCCTTGCTGAAGGCAAAAGAATTTTCTTTATAGAGTACAAGTCAAGACTTTAGGAGCAAGCAATTTGCTGGCTTATCTCCACATGCCAACAGTCATGACATTTTGTTTAAGAAGGGAAAGAACGAGAGGTGGGTAGGTGTAAGCGGGCAAAACGGAAACACAAAACAAGTCCATGCGCCTATTGCCACTTCGCGAAGCATTCCTACACATCACCGTTGCAGAACATGGCTTCACACATCCGTCTGCCTGGGAAGTCCCACTACAACCCCTACCAAAACGCCACAAAGCACATTGGGACCCCATTGAATGGGAAATCCTCCTGACGAACTACACCCGACACCGGCCGGACCTCCCAATTGCATAGTATCACCACAGACCACCCCCCAGCTACTCCCTTTGTACTCCGGGAACCTATGGGGGATCAGACCTAGGCTGGATCCCGTATGCAGACCGTGGCACTACCAAAACCTGTATTTACTCTGAACTCGGCCTTGGCTTTGGCACTTTCAGTTCGGCCTATTTCATCAAAAATAACAAAAAAAAACTGGCTTGGCACATCTCCCTACCCATGTGCTGCAAAGTCTGGTCAAGCTCCATTGCAGCAGCCATCACACGGTACCATAAATGTGGAGCCACAGCCTCCCGCGAAATTGTTTGGTAGCCTTGGACTACTCTTTATAGTCAAGTCACTGCCCACAAGGGATACACCACATCTGCTTGCCCCAACATTTCATGACACCTAGAAACTGTACTGCTTGGCTGTATGCAGTCATCTTGGAGCCCCAATGCCCTACCTTTCACTTCTTTTGCGTGGGGGCTGTGGATTCATCGTCAGAAGACATGGGAAAACTGAAAGGGGGAGGAAAATAACAACGATTACAGCTGTATATACACCAAACAAACAACAAAAAGCAAGGGCAGTTGTGATCTATATTTCTGTGATTTCCTTGATTTCTCATGATTTCTGTGATATTCAACCTTGGCCAATTTCCATGATATCCGTGATTTTCGGTGCCACGGATAAGACAGAATCCCTGATGTGTGCGTGTTGGCCCTGTCTCTGGTTTGGCATAGCTGATGAGAGTTTCTGTACACACCGATCGACTTGACCCCTGCGTATCTGTCACGTATATTGTGTGTGTGTGTGTGTGTGTGTGTGTGTGTGTGTGTGTGTGTGTTCTTTGCGCTGATGTGCCTGGTGCGCTTTTAGCCCCTCCTTCTTTATCAAGTACAATGGTCTGTTGTGGGTCACTCTGCGACATTCTCAGTGCCTCTTCGTCCTCGGTGTCCTTCCAAGAACTGAAGCTCGACTTCCATCCCCATAAGACTGGTGCCTTGCGGATGTCCGAAGAGTCCTCGAAAACTGCCACTAGTCAGCCCTCGCCGCGCACCTCGGGAGGGAGTTGGGGGATACCGGAAGTTGGCCGTCAGTCATGCCAGTCAGGCCGCAGCTGGTCCCTACCAGAACCCAAGAGGCGGTCGCGCAGCAGCCTACGAAGCAACACTTCCCCTCGCACGCCCAAGAAAAGTGTTTCCTGGGGGGCCACGGTGGTTCGGCCATTCGAGCCCAAACCCAACCGGCTGAGGATGCTTTCCCGATGCTTTTCCATCGGCAGCCAAAACAGCAACCAAGTGCATGCCCACCAGTGGATCATGCCAGTGGTGCCCAAAGAAAACTGACCAAACCAGCTTTGAGAAGCGCTGGTGCTCTCTGTTTCGCGGTCGTTTTTTTTCTGGATGCCAATGTACATTTGGAGACTCAGATGCGCATTGCCTACCAGGACCAGTACGATCTCCAATCCCCAAACACTCGGCACCATTGTGCGTAATGAGTGCAGTCCTACTGGAGCATGAACAAACATAATCTGCCGCTCGAGATCTTTGACCATTTCGCCCAATCACCGTGCCACCATTGCGTTGGCCCACACATTGCGAACCGCGCCACACCTGATGGTTTTCTCAGAGGTCGCGGCCCATGCCAGACCGGACTCCCCGAGTGCACTCCCGCAGCACACGTGTTCCCTTGTGCGGGCAGATGCGGCGGCCCCATGTACCCTGTCCCCTCCCCCTGGCACGCCATGTTTTGCTACAACTCACAGGCTGCCCGACACATGGCACACACGCAGCTGCCGTACCTATACCTCTAGAGATATGCAGCAGCTTCGTGGGCCCTACAGGTGTCGCAGGGCCTTCGGGTGCCGTCATTTTTGAAGACTGGCACCGGCCGCTGAGCAGCACATATTATATTTTTTGTCCTCCTTCATCGGAGTTGTCTGCGTGATGTTGCAGCTCAGTGCAACGGCTGCTCATCATGGGCACCCTCCCGTTCCAGGGAGTTCTGCGCCTTTGGCTGCACCTCCCGTTGATCCTCCCCTGGACCGTGATCCCTTTCGAACCTCTCACTGGCCTCTGCCTATCCGTCGCTGATGCGCTCTCCTTGCGCGACGCAGCGAACCAGGCTGCCCACTCCGCTGCACCACTTCCTCCCCACCCTCCCCGTAGATCAGACAGGCACGCCAGGGTCTCCAGGACCCTGGGTCGCATGTTGGCCGTGTGGCACGCTACGCCCCGCCCTTCCCCCCTCCCTGCCCCCGCAAGCGGACCGATGCCGGAGCTGTCTTGCGCTCGGAGGCCTGATCAGGCCGTCAGGGGAGGACGCCATGGGCAGAAGTTGCATTCTGGATTCGCACCCAGGAAGGTGGATGCCCGCGGCAGTGCGGATGCCCGCAGTAGTGCGGATGCCTGCGTGTCATAGCAGAAGGTTCAAGGGCGAGAGGCCAATAGGCGCCGCCACAGGCTAACAGAGCCAACCACCAAGGCCTTGTGCCTACCCCCCCCCCCCCCCACGGCAGCAGAAAGATGGAACTCTGCCCCCCCCCCCCCCCCTCCCCCCTCCGCGCCCACCCTGCTGTACAGCCACAACCTTGGGGGATTTGAAACCAAGGCTGTCGACTGCAAGAACCACTTGCTCCCCCTGGATATCGGATACGGCCTCTGTGGAACAGGGCCCCCCCCTTGGGTTTGTTTGTCACCGGTCACTTCAGGATGGTGGTCAAACTTTGGTCCAACGGAGACCCTAGAGCCCCCGAATCTGCGAGTTACCCCCTGACACCATTAGCATTTATGCATGTCAGCGTGTATGCCAGAGTCTCTGGCACCACAGCAACACAGAGATCTGCCTCATTGATATTATGCAGCACCCACAGCGGCATACACACACACACCACATGCACACATGCACGCACGCTCACATGGCTGTACCCTCTGGTTTTTTTGTGCTAATATAGCGGCGGCAAAGTGGGTGCAGTGTGGAATCGCCTGGGACTGCCGTTGTGCAGAATGCTTCTTTACCACAGGCATCCCGGCAGATTCTCCCCATGGTGAAAAGTACAGCAGCACACCAACAGTTGCCAAACGTGCACCCAAACCTAAGCCGGCTGCAGCCAGCACGTCCATCCCTGTTGCTGATGGGCAGCTGTGCAGCAGTTCAGGGCTATGTGCGATGGTACAAGGAAGCTTTACAGTGTCCCTGCTCAGCATCAGGGGCAGGCAGATAGCTGATGAATGGGTGCAGTGCATTGTTAATTTCCCTCATTTGCATCAGGTGCATGACACCATTAGCATTTATGCATGTCAGCGTGTATGCCAGAGCCTCTGGCACCACAGCAACACAGAGATCTGCCTCATTGATATTATGCAACACCCACAGCGGCATACACACACACACCACATGCACACATGCACGCACGCTCACATGGCTGTACCCTGTCGTTTTTTGGTGCTAATACAGCCGCGGCAAAGTGGGTGCAGTGTGGAATCGCCTGGGACTGCCGTTGTGCAGAATGCTTCTTTACCACAGGCATCCGGCAGATTCTCCCCATGGTGAAAAGTACAGCAGCACACCAACAGTTGCCAAACGTGCACCCAAACCTAAGCCGGCTGCAGCCAGCTCGTCCATCCCTGTCGCTGATGGGCAGCTGTGCAGCAGTTCAGGGCGATGTGCGATGGTACAAGGAAGCTTTACAGTGTCCCTGCTCAGCATCAGGGGCAGGCAGATAGCTGATGAATGGGTGCAGTGCATTGTTAATTTTGCTTATATGCATCAGGTGCATGACACCATTAGCATTTATGCATGTCAGCGTGTATGCCAGAGCCTCTGGCACCACAGCAACACAGAGATCTGCCTCATTGATATTATGCAACACCCACAGCGGCATACACACACACACCACATGCACACATGCACGCACGCTCACATGGCTGTACCCTCTGGTTCCTTGTTGCTAATATAGCGGCGGCAAAGCGGGTGCAGTGTGGAATCGCCTGGGACTGCCGTTGTGCAGAATGCTTCTTTACCACAGGCATCCGGCAGATTCTCCCCATGGTGAAAAGTACAGCAGCACACCAACAGTTGCCAAACGTGCACCCAAACCTAAGCCGGCTGCAGCCAGCTCGTCCATCCCTGTCGCTGATGGGCAGCTGTGCAGCAGTTCAGGGCTATGTGCGATCGTACAAGGAAGCTTTACAGTGTCCCTGTTCAGCATCAGGGGCAGGCAGATAGCTGATGAATGGGTGCCGTGCATTGTTAATTTCCCTCATTTGCATCAGGTGCATGACACCATTAGCATTTATGCATGTCAGCGTGTATGCCAGAGCCTCTGGCACCACAGCAACACAGAGATCTGCCTCATTGATATTATGCAACACCCACAGCGGCATACACACACACACCACATGCACACATGCACGCACGCTCACATGGCTGTACCCTCTGGTTTTTTGTGCTAATATAGCCGCGGCAAAGTGGGTGCAGTGTGGAATCGCCTGGGACTGCCGTTGTGCGGAATGCTTCTTTACCACAGGCATCCGGCAGATTCTCCCCATGGTGAAAAGTACAGCAGCACACCAACAGTTGCCAAACGTGCACCCAAACCTAAGCCGGCTGCAGGCAGCACGTCCATCCCTGTCGCTGATGGGCAGCTGTGCAGCAGTTCAGGGCTATGTGCGATCGTACAAGGAAGCTTTACAGTGTCCCTGCTCAGCATCAGGGGCAGGCAGATAGCTGATGAATGGGTGCCGTGCATTGTTAATTTCCCTCATTTGCATCAGGTGCATGACACCATTAGCATTTATGCATGTCAGCGTGTATGCCAGAGCCTCTGGCACCACAGCAACACAGAGATCTGCCTCATTGATATTATGCAGCACCCACAGCGGCATACACACACACACCACATGCACACATGCACGCACGCTCACATGGCTGTACCCTCTGGTTTTTTGTGCTAATATAGCCGCGGCAAATCGGGTGCAGTGTGGAATCGCCTGGGACTGCCGTTGTGCAGAATGCTTCTTTACCACAGGCATCCGGCAGATTCTCCCCATGGTGAAAAGTACAGCAGCACACCAACAGTTGCCAAACGTGCACCCAAACCTAAGCCGGCTGCAGCCAGCTCGTCCATCCCTGTCGCTGATGGGCAGCTGTGCAGCAGTTCAGGGCTATGTGCGATCGTACAAGGAAGCTTTACAGTGTCCCTACTCAGCATCAGGGGCAGGCAGATAGCTGATGAATGGCCGGCGTGCATTGTTAATTTCCCTCATTTGCATCAGGTGCATGACACCATTAGCATTTATGCATGTCAGCGTGTATGCCAGAGCCTCTGGCACCACAGCAACACAGAGATCTGCCTCATTGATATTATGCAACACCCACAGCGGCATACACACACACACCACATGCACACATGCACGCACGCTCACATGGCTGTACCCTCTGGTTTTTTGTGCTAATATAGCGGCGGCAAAGTGGGTGCAGTGTGGAATCGCCTGGGACTGCCGTTGTGCAGAATGCTTCTTTACCACAGGCATCCCGCAGATTCTCCCCATGGTGAAAAGTACAGCAGCACACCAACAGTTGCCAAACGTGCACCCAAACCTAAGCCGGCTGCAGGCAGCACGTCCATCCCTGTCGCTGATGGGCAGCTGTGCAGCAGTTCAGGGCTATGTGCGATCGTACAAGGAAGCTTTACAGTGTCCCTGTTCAGCATCAGGGGCAGGCAGATAGCTGATGAATGGGTGCAGTGCATTGTTAATTTCCCTCATTTGCATCAGGTGCATGACACCATTAGCATTTATGCATGTCAGCGTGTATGCCAGAGCCTCTGGCAACACAGCAACACAGAGATCTGCCTCATTGATATTATGCAACACCCACAGCGGCATACACACACACACCACATGCACACATGCACGCACGCTCACATGGCTGTACCCTCTGGGTTTTTGTGCTAATATAGCGGCGGCAAAGTGGGTGCAGTGTGGAATCGCCTGGGACTGCCGTTGTGCAGAATGCTTCTTTACCACAGGCATCCGGCAGATTCTCCCCATGGTGAAAAGTACAGCAGCACACCAACAGTTGCCAAACGTGCACCCAAACCTAAGCCGGCTGCAGGCAGCACGTCCATCCCTGTCGCTGATGGGCAGCTGTGCAGCAGTTCAGGGCGATGTGCGATGGTACAAGGAAGCTTTACAGTGTCCCTGTTCAGCATCAGGGGCAGGCAGATAGCTGATGAATGGGTGCCGTGCATTGTTAATTTCCCTCATTTGCATCAGGTGCATGACACCATTAGCATTTATGCATGTCAGCGTGTATGCCAGAGCCTCTGGCACCACAGCAACACAGAGATCTGCCTCATTGATATTATGCAACACCCACAGCGGCATACACACACACACCACATGCACACATGCACGCACGCTCACATGGCTGTACCCTCTGGTTTTTTGTGCTAATATAGCGGCGGCAAATCGGGTGCAGTGTGGAATCGCCTGGGACTGCCGTTGTGCAGAATGCTTCTTTACCACAGGCATCCGGCAGATTCTCCCCATGGTGAAAAGTACAGCAGCACACCAACAGTTGCCAAACGTGCACCCAAACCTAAGCCGGCTGCAGCCAGCTCGTCCATCCCTGTCGCTGATGGGCAGCTGTGCAGCAGTTCAGGGCTATGTGCGATCGTACAAGGAAGCTTTACAGTGTCCCTGTTCAGCATCAGGGGCAGGCAGATAGCTGATGAATGGGTGCCGTGCATTGTTAATTTCCCTCATTTGCATCAGGTGCATGACACCATTAGCATTTATGCATGTCAGCGTGTATGCCAGAGCCTCTGGCACCACAGCAACACAGAGATCTGCCTCATTGATATTATGCAACACCCACAGCGGCATACACACACACACCACATGCACACATGCACGCACGCTCACATGGCTGTACCCTCTGGTTTTTTGTGCTAATATAGCGGCGGCAAAGTGGGTGCAGTGTGGAATCGCCTGGGACTGCCGTTGTGCAGAATGCTTCTTTACCACAGGCATCCCGCAGATTCTCCCCATGGTGAAAAGTACAGCAGCACACCAACAGTTGCCAAACGTGCACCCAAACCTAAGCCGGCTGCAGGCAGCACGTCCATCCCTGTCGCTGATGGGCAGCTGTGCAGCAGTTCAGGGCTATGTGCGATGGTACAAGGAAGCTTTACAGTGTCCCTGTTCAGCATCAGGGGCAGGCAGATAGCTGATGAATGGGTGCAGTGCATTGTTAATTTCCCTCATTTGCATCAGGTGCATGACACCATTAGCATTTATGCATGTCAGCGTGTATGCCAGAGCCTCTGGCAACACAGCAACACAGAGATCTGCCTCATTGATATTATGCAACACCCACAGCGGCATACACACACACACCACATGCACACATGCACGCACGCTCACATGGCTGTACCCTCTGGGTTTTTGTGCTAATATAGCGGCGGCAAAGTGGGTGCAGTGTGGAATCGCCTGGGACTGCCGTTGTGCAGAATGCTTCTTTACCACAGGCATCCGGCAGATTCTCCCCATGGTGAAAAGTACAGCAGCACACCAACAGTTGCCAAACGTGCACCCAAACCTAAGCCGGCTGCAGGCAGCACGTCCATCCCTGTCGCTGATGGGCAGCTGTGCAGCAGTTCAGGGCTATGTGCGATCGTACAAGGAAGCTTTACAGTGTCCCTGTTCAGCATCAGGGGCAGGCAGATAGCTGATGAATGGGTGCCGTGCATTGTTAATTTCCCTCATTTGCATCAGGTGCATGACACCATTAGCATTTATGCATGTCAGCGTGTATGCCAGAGCCTCTGGCACCACAGCAACACAGAGATCTGCCTCATTGATATTATGCAACACCCACAGCGGCATACACACACACACCACATGCACACATGCACGCACGCTCACATGGCTGTACCCTCTGGTCTTTTGTGCTAATATAGCGGCGGCAAAGTGGGTGCAGTGTGGAATCGCCTGGGACTGCCGTTGTGCAGAATGCTTCTTTACCACAGGCATCCGGCAGATTCTCCCCATGGTGAAAAGTACAGCAGCACACCAACAGTTGCCAAACGTGCACCCAAACCTAAGCCGGCTGCAGCCAGCTCGTCCATCCCTGTCGCTGATGGGCAGCTGTGCAGCAGTTCAGGGCTATGTGCGATCGTACAAGGAAGCTTTACAGTGTCCCTGTTCAGCATCAGGGGCAGGCAGATAGCTGATGAATGGGTGCAGTGCATTGTTAATTTTGCTTATATGCATCAGGTGCATGACACCATTAGCATTTATGCATGTCAGCGTGTATGCCAGAGCCTCTGGCACCACAGCAACACAGAGATCTGCCTCATTGATATTATGCAGCACCCACAGCGGCATACACACACACACCACATGCACACATGCACGCACGCTCACATGGCTGTACCCTCTGGTTTTTTTGTGCTAATATAGCGGCGGCAAAGTGGGTGCAGTGTGGAATCGCCTGGGACTGCCGTTGTGCAGAATGCTTCTTTACCACAGGCATCCCGGCAGATTCTCCCCATGGTGAAAAGTACAGCAGCACACCAACAGTTGCCAAACGTGCACCCAAACCTAAGCCGGCTGCAGCCAGCACGTCCATCCCTGTCGCTGATGGGCAGCTGTGCAGCAGTTCAGGGCTATGTGCGATCGTACAAGGAAGCTTTACAGTGTCCCTGTTCAGCATCAGGGGCAGGCAGATAGCTGATGAATGGGTGCCGTGCATTGTTAATTTCCCTCATTTGCATCAGGTGCATGACACCATTAGCATTTATGCATGTCAGTGTGTATGCCAGAGCCTCTGGCACCACAGCAACACAGAGATCTGCCTCATTGATATTATGCAACACCCACAGCGGCATACACACACACACCACATGCACACATGCACGCACGCTCACATGGCTGTACCCTCTGGTCTTTTGTGCTAATATAGCGGCGGCAAAGTGGGTGCAGTGTGGAATCGCCTGGGACTGCCGTTGTGCAGAATGCTTCTTTACCACAGGCATCCGGCAGATTCTCCCCATGGTGAAAAGTACAGCAGCACACCAACAGTTGCCAAACGTGCACCCAAACCTAAGCCGGCTGCAGCCAGCTCGTCCATCCCTGTCGCTGATGGGCAGCTGTGCAGCAGTTCAGGGCTATGTGCGATCGTACAAGGAAGCTTTACAGTGTCCCTGTTCAGCATCAGGGGCAGGCAGATAGCTGATGAATGGGTGCAGTGCATTGTTAATTTTGCTTATATGAATCAGGTGCATGACACCATTAGCATTTATGCATATCAGCGTGTATGCCAGAGCCTCTGGCACCACAGCAACACAGAGATCTGCCTCATTGATATTATGCAACACCCACAGCGGCATACACACACACACCACATGCACACATGCACGCACGCTCACATGGCTGTACCCTCTGGTTTTTTTGTGCTAATATAGCGGCGGCAAAGTGGGTGCAGTGTGGAATCGCCTGGGACTGCCGTTGTGCAGAATGCTTCTTTACCACAGGCATCCCGGCAGATTCTCCCCATGGTGAAAAGTACAGCAGCACACCAACAGTTGCCAAACGTGCACCCAAACCTAAGCCGGCTGCAGCCAGCACGTCCATCCCTGTCGCTGATGGGCAGCTGTGCAGCAGTTCAGGGCTATGTGCGATGGTACAAGGAAGCTTTACAGTGTCCCTGTTCAGCATCAGGGGCAGGCAGATAGCTGATGAATGGGTGCCGTGCATTGTTAATTTCCCTCATTTGCATCAGGTGCATGACACCATTAGCATTTATGCATGTCAGTGTGTATGCCAGAGCCTCTGGCACCACAGCAACACAGAGATCTGCCTCATTGATATTATGCAACACCCACAGCGGCATACACACACACACCACATGCACACATGCACGCACGCTCACATGGCTGTACCCTCTGGTCTTTTGTGCTAATATAGCGGCGGCAAAGTGGGTGCAGTGTGGAATCGCCTGGGACTGCCGTTGTGCAGAATGCTTCTTTACCACAGGCATCCGGCAGATTCTCCCCATGGTGAAAAGTACAGCAGCACACCAACAGTTGCCAAACGTGCACCCAAACCTAAGCCGGCTGCAGCCAGCTCGTCCATCCCTGTCGCTGATGGGCAGCTGTGCAGCAGTTCAGGGCTATGTGCGATCGTACAAGGAAGCTTTACAGTGTCCCTGTTCAGCATCAGGGGCAGGCAGATAGCTGATGAATGGGTGCAGTGCATTGTTAATTTTGCTTATATGCATCAGGTGCATGACACCATTAGCATTTATGCATGTCAGCGTGTATGCCAGAGCCTCTGGCACCACAGCAACACAGAGATCTGCCTCATTGATATTATGCAGCACCCACAGCGGCATACACACACACACCACATGCACACATGCACGCACGCTCACATGGCTGTACCCTCTGGTTTTTTTGTGCTAATATAGCGGCGGCAAAGTGGGTGCAGTGTGGAATCGCCTGGGACTGCCGTTGTGCAGAATGCTTCTTTACCACAGGCATCCCGGCAGATTCTCCCCATGGTGAAAAGTACAGCAGCACACCAACAGTTGCCAAACGTGCACCCAAACCTAAGCCGGCTGCAGCCAGCACGTCCATCCCTGTCGCTGATGGGCAGCTGTGCAGCAGTTCAGGGCTATGTGCGATCGTACAAGGAAGCTTTACAGTGTCCCTGTTCAGCATCAGGGGCAGGCAGATAGCTGATGAATGGGTGCCGTGCATTGTTAATTTTGCTTATATGCATCAGGTGCATGACACCATTAGCATTTATGCATGTCAGCGTGTATGCCAGAGCCTTTGGCAACACAGCACAACGGAGATCTGCCTCATCGATATTATGCAACACTCACAGCGGCATACACACACACACCACATGCACACATGCACGCACGCTCACATGGCTGTACCCTCTGGTTTTTTGTGCTAATATAGCGGTGGCAAAGTGGGTGCAGTGTGGAATCGCCTGGGACTGCCGTTGTGCAGAATGCTTCTTTACCACAGGCATCCGGCAGATTCTCCCCATGGTGAAAAGTACAGCAGCACACCAACAGTTGCCAAACGTGCACCCAAACCTAAGCCGGCTGCAGCCAGCACGTCCATCCCTGTCGCTGATGGGCAGCTGTGCAGCAGTTCAGGGCTATGTGCGATCGTACAAGGAAGCTTTACAGTGTCCCTGTTCAGCATCAGGGGCAGGCAGATAGCTGATGAATGGGTGCCGTGCATTGTTAATTTCCCTCATTTGCATCAGGTGCATGACACCATTAGCATTTATGCATGTCAGCGTGTATGCCAGAGCCTCTGGCACCACAGCAAAACAGAGATCTGCCTCATTGATATTATGCAACACCCACAGCGGCATACACACACACACCACATGCACACATGCACGCACGCTCACATGGCTGTACCCTGTCGTTCTTTGTTGCTAATATAGCGGCGGCAAAGTGGGTGCAGTGTGGAATCGCCTGGGACTGCCGTTGTGCAGAATGCTTCTTTACCACAGGCATCCCGGCAGATTCTCCCCATGGTGAAAAGTACAGCAGCACACCAACAGTTGCCAAACGTGCACCCAAACCTAAGCCGGCTGCAGCCAGCTCGTCCATCCCTGTCGCTGATGGGCAGCTGTGCAGCAGTTCAGGGCGATGTGCGATGGTACAAGGAAGCTTTACAGTGTCCCTGTTCAGCATCAGGGGCAGGCAGATAGCTGATGAATGGCCGCCGTGCATTGTTAATTTCCCTCATTTGCATCAGGTGCATGACACCATTAGCATTTATGCATGTCAGCGTGTATGCCAGAGTCTCTGGCAACACAGCAAAACAGAGATCTGCCTCATTGATATTATGCAACACCCACAGCGGCATACACACACACACCACATGCACACATGCACGCACACTCACATGGCTGTACCCTCTGGTTTTTTTGTGCTAATATAGCGGCGGCAAAGTGGGTGCAGTGTGGAATCGCCTGGGACTGCCGTTGTGCAGAATGCTTCTTTACCACAGGCATCCGGCAGATTCTCCCCATGGTGAAAAGTACAGCAGCACACCAACAGTTGCCAAACGTGCACCCAAACCTAAGCCGGCTGCAGCCAGCTCGTCCATCCCTGTCGCTGATGGGCAGCTGTGCAGCAGTTCAGGGCTATGTGCGATGGTACAAGGAAGCTTTACAGTGTCCCTGCTCAGCATCAGGGGCAGGCAGATAGCTGATGAATGGGTGCCGTGCATTGTTAATTTCCCTCATTTGCATCAGGTGCATGACACCATTAGCATTTATGCATGTCAGCGTGTATGCCAGAGCCTCTGGCACCACAGCAACACAGAGATCTGCCTCATTGATATTATGCAACACCCACAGCGGCATACACACACACACCACATGCACACATGCACGCACGCTCACATGGCTGTACCCTCTGGTTTTTTTGTGCTAATATAGCGGCGGCAAATCGGGTGCAGTGTGGAATCGCCTGGGACTGCCGTTGTGCAGAATGCTTCTTTACCACAGGCATCCGGCAGATTCTCCCCATGGTGAAAAGTACAGCAGCACACCAACAGTTGCCAAACGTGCACCCAAACCTAAGCCGGCTGCAGCCAGCACGTCCATCCCTGTCGCTGATGGGCAGCTGTGCAGCAGTTCAGGGCTATGTGCGATGGTACAAGGAAGCTTTACAGTGTCCCTGTTCAGCATCAGGGGCAGGCAGATAGCTGATGAATGGGTGCCGTGCATTGTTAATTTTGCTTATATGCATCAGGTGCATGACACCATTAGCATTTATGCATGTCAGCGTGTATGCCAGAGCCTCTGGCACCACAGCAACACAGAGATCTGCCTCATTGATATTATGCAGCACCCACAGCGGCATACACACACACACCACATGCACACATGCACGCACGCTCACATGGCTGTACCCTCTGGTTCTTTGTTGCTAATATAGCGGTGGCAAAGCGGGTGCAGTGTGGAATCGCCTGGGACTGCCGTTGTGCAGAATGCTTCTTTACCACAGGCATCCCGGCAGATTCTCCCCATGGTGAAAAGTACAGCAGCACACCAACAGTTGCCAAACGTGCACCCAAACCTAAGCCGGCTGCAGCCAGCACGTCCATCCCTGTCGCTGATGGGCAGCTGTGCATCAGTTCAGGGCGATGTGCGATCGTACAAAGAAGCTTTACAGTGTCCCTGTTCAGCATCAGGGGCAGGCAGATAGCTGATGAATGGGTGCCGTGCATTGTTAATTTCCCTCATTTTCATCAGGTGCATGACACCATTAGCATTTATGCATGTCAGCGTGTATGCCAGAGCCTCTGGCACCACAGCAACACAGAGATCTGCCTCATTGATATTATGCAGCACCCACAGCGGCATACACACACACACCACATGCACACATGCACGCACGCTCACATGGCTGTACCCTCTGGTTTTTTGTGCTAATATAGCGGCGGCAAAGTGGGTGCAGTGTGGAATCGCCTGGGACTGCCGTTGTGCAGAATGCTTCTTTACCACAGGCATCCCGCAGATTCTCCCCATGGTGAAAAGTACAGCAGCACACCAACAGTTGCCAAACGTGCACCCAAACCTAAGCCGGCTGCAGCCAGCACGTCCATCCCTGTCGCTGATGGGCAGCTGTGCAGCAGTTCAGGGCTATGTGCGATGGTACAAGGAAGCTTTACAGTGTCCCTGTTCAGCATCAGGGGCAGGCAGATAGCTGATGAATGGGTGCCGTGCATTGTTAATTTCCCTCATTTGCATCAGGTGCATGACACCATTAGCATTTATGCATGTCAGCGTGTATGCCAGAGCCTCTGGCACCACAGCAACACAGAGATCTGCCTCATTGATATTATGCAACACCCACAGCGGCATACACACACACACCACATGCACACATGCACGCACGCTCACATGGCTGTACCCTCTGGTTTTTTGTGCTAATATAGCGGCGGCAAATCGGGTGCAGTGTGGAATCGCCTGGGACTGCCGTTGTGCAGAATGCTTCTTTACCACAGGCATCCGGCAGATTCTCCCCATGGTGAAAAGTACAGCAGCACACCAACAGTTGCCAAACGTGCACCCAAACCTAAGCCGGCTGCAGCCAGCTCGTCCATCCCTGTCGCTGATGGGCAGCTGTGCAGCAGTTCAGGGCTATGTGCGATCGTACAAGGAAGCTTTACAGTGTCCCTGTTCAGCATCAGGGGCAGGCAGATAGCTGATGAATGGGTGCCGTGCATTGTTAATTTCCCTCATTTGCATCAGGTGCATGACACCATTAGCATTTATGCATGTCAGCGTGTATGCCAGAGCCTCTGGCAACACAGCAACACAGAGATCTGCTTCATTGATATTATGCAGCACCCACAGCGGCATACACACACACACCACATGCACACATGCACGCACGCTCACATGGCTGTACCCTCTGGTTTTTTGTGCTAATATAGCGGCGGCAAATCGGGTGCAGTGTGGAATCGCCTGGGACTGCCGTTGTGCAGAATGCTTCTTTACCACAGGCATCCCGCAGATTCTCCCCATGGTGAAAAGTACAGCAGCACACCAACAGTTGCCAAACGTGCACCCAAACCTAAGCCGGCTGCAGCCAGCACGTCCATCCCTGTCGCTGATGGGCAGCTGTGCAGCAGTTCAGGGCTATGTGCGATGGTACAAGGAAGCTTTACAGTGTCCCTGTTCAGCATCAGGGGCAGGCAGATAGCTGATGAATGGGTGCCGTGCATTGTTAATTTCCCTCATTTGCATCAGGTGCATGACACCATTAGCATTTATGCATGTCAGCGTGTATGCCAGAGCCTCTGGCACCACAGCAACACAGAGATCTGCCTCATTGATATTATGCAACACCCACAGCGGCATACACACACACACCACATGCACACATGCACGCACGCTCACATGGCTGTACCCTCTGGTTTTTTGTGCTAATATAGCGGCGGCAAATCGGGTGCAGTGTGGAATCGCCTGGGACTGCCGTTGTGCAGAATGCTTCTTTACCACAGGCATCCGGCAGATTCTCCCCATGGTGAAAAGTACAGCAGCACACCAACAGTTGCCAAACGTGCACCCAAACCTAAGCCGGCTGCAGCCAGCTCGTCCATCCCTGTCGCTGATGGGCAGCTGTGCAGCAGTTCAGGGCTATGTGCGATCGTACAAGGAAGCTTTACAGTGTCCCTGTTCAGCATCAGGGGCAGGCAGATAGCTGATGAATGGGTGCCGTGCATTGTTAATTTCCCTCATTTGCATCAGGTGCATGACACCATTGGCATTTATGCATGTCAGCGTGTATGCCAGAGCCTCTGGCAACACAGCAACACAGAGATCTGCTTCATTGATATTATGCAGCACCCACAGCGGCATACACACACACACCACATGCACACATGCACGCACGCTCACATGGCTGTACCCTCTGGTTTTTTGTGCTAATATAGCGGCGGCAAATCGGGTGCAGTGTGGAATCGCCTGGGACTGCCGTTGTGCAGAATGCTTCTTTACCACAGGCATCCCGCAGATTCTCCCCATGGTGAAAAGTACAGCAGCACACCAACAGTTGCCAAACGTGCACCCAAACCTAAGCCGGCTGCAGCCAGCTCGTCCATCCCTGTCGCTGATGGGCAGCTGTGCAGCAGTTCAGGGCTATGTGCGATGGTACAAGGAAGCTTTACAGTGTCCCTGCTCAGCATCAGGGGCAGGCAGATAGCTGATGAATGGGTGCAGTGCATTGTTAATTTTGCAATCCATTTCTATCCAGTCCAATGCAACCCAATTCATTTTTCAAGACACTCAATTCAAATTATTCGAATCTGAATTCCCATCCCATTCAATCCTTCGGTGGCTTGCTGTGGTCCGCTGCTTCGGAGTACTTTGTGTTAGGAGATATTGAGGAGACAAGAGAAACTGCAGGTCGAACGAGGTTTTGCGTTTGCGGTATCCGGCAGCAAACGAGAGCATTTTTCTTTGGGTTGCTTTAAAGGTTTGGTTTCTTTCCTTGTAATATTTCCTTCCAAGCCTGGAGATGTATTATGATGGATACTGCCTCACATACTGTGGAACAGGGTCCCCCCTTGGCTGCATATGTCAGCTGTACTTCAGGATAGTGGTCACTGAATTTTGGTCCAACGGAGACCCTCGAGATGCATTCAAACGTGGCCATGTATGTAGCAACAGGTATTTCTTTCCTTTCCTCCACATGCCACACCCCGCCGCACCAGGATGCTTGTGGGCATCATTGTTATCTGCATCATTGTTATCTGCATCATTGTTTTACTTATGGGGACAATGGGCATCAGGATCAGCATGCATGCGCGCTATTTTTCGCACCCCTTCTTCATCCCCACAGACACACTTGCGCATTGTCTTACATTCTCGGTGCAAGAAACTGTGCTCTCCTCGTAGTCACAACTCATGTGCACCCCCTTTGTTCTGACCCATTGCACCCCCCAGACCTCTGAAAATCTTCCGTCAAGGCACTTTTGTGCGGTATGTGTGTTCTACAAAGGGGGCCTGTGCTGGCTGTTGTGCCGGGCCTTTCTTCCAGGACATTTTGCTCACTTTCGCTGAAATGGAACTTGACAGCACAACCACAACGGTTCCCCTCCACTCCTGGCTGGGGTCCGCTGGCTGTGGTGGTGGTGGCCCCTCACCACTCCTGGCTGTGGGTCCTGGGCGCGGTCCCCCGCCACTCCTGGTTCAGGTTCTTGGTTGCGGTGGTGGTGGCCTCTCGCCACTCCTGGCTGTGGGCCTTGGGCACGGTTCCCCGCCACTCGTGGCTGGGGTCCGCTGGCTGTGGTGGTGGGCGCCCCCCCCCCCCCCCCCGATTTGGAACTGTTGGCCGCGGCCATTCTGTGGGAGAGCCGCAAAAATGGCGACAGCTTCCGCAAACTGCAATACAGCCGGGCCCACAGCCAGTGGAAATGCCCATGGGGAACCCTGATGCAGGTGCGAAAGGCATTGTCCGCCCCCCGCGTCACGGAGGTCCATTTTCAGACGGACGAGGACAATGACATTTTTGGGGCCGCATGCAATCTGTGGCAGAAACTGCAGGTATTTTCACCCTGCACCAAAGCGTTTCCCGGCGACCGTTCACGGTGACCCGTTACACACGCCCTGTTTTCTGGGACAGGTGATGTGGCACCGTGACGGCCCCAGGTTCCTGACGGACAACGTGTGGGTGGGCATCTCCTTCGACGGGACAAAGCTCTGGCAGGCCTCCTTCGTGCATTTTGCCGTTGGGGACCTGGGGAGTCAAATGCCCTTGGGCTCTTGGATCTTGCTGCGCGGATTGGAGAAGAAGGCCATGATTCCCCAATTGGCCGAGGTCTATGACCTGAACGCGGACCTCATCGAGGTGGCGCAGCAGCAAATCCCCGATAAAGGGGGCTACCTGCGTAAGGTGATTCCTTTTTTTATAGCAGACACCAAAGCGCAGGTCATTTTGGGGGGTTGCTCCTCGTTCACAGCCAAAAACCCCGCAGCCACTGTTTGTTGGTTGTGTGGGAAAAATCGGGCGACCAACCTGCACGAATTTGGCTGCGGGATGGGGGTGATTGTCGAGGAGTGGCTCTGGCGCCCCCCCGTGCGGCCCCCCGATTATGGGCTGCATGGCGTCCACCGGCAAGTGCACAATGGGCTTTTAGCCCTTGTGAACAGCCTCCACACGGTGCATCGGTGGAAGAAGGGAAAGGCCGTGAGGTGGGTGCAATGGTTCTTGGATCCCATTCGGATCCAGGCACGGACCGCCACCGGTGTGGCGTTGGAAGAGGAGAGGAAGGATAAGAAGAAGGTGCCCGTGAAAATCGAGCAGACGGCGGCTGCAGAGTGGGTGAAGAGTGAGGGATGGGACACCATGTGTGACCATCTGGAGGGGGAGGGCCTCCTGCAGCATGTCGTTGACATGGGGGGGGTCCAGGTGTCCTGGACGGACGCCTTCCGGCAATGGGGAAAATCCCTGTTGGCAACAAGCGATGTCGTGTGGAAATCCGGACGATTGCAGTTGCCGGACAGGATAATTCTGCGAACAGAATTGAAAAAAAATGGGGGAGGCCCATAAGGCCTGTGAAATGAACGTCACCCTGTGGGCCCATCTGTGGATTGACCACCTGTTGGGATGGGCCCAAAGGTGGGGGCACATTGGCATTTTTGCCGCCTTCAAAGGAGAGCCCTGAAATGTGAAATTTCCAAGCGCAGCTTTCGAGGTGGAAGTAAAGGCGGCCGGGTGTCCAGACTGCGGGGGGCCAGAGTGCGGGTGAAGGGGGGCAAGGGGGATCGCACGCGGAAGGGGTGAGGGGAAGTGATCCGCTCAGATAATCTGGACTGCGGGTTGTATAATAAAAAATTTTCTGTTTGGGAGTCGTTAATAGAAAGGTAGCGCGCCGGGCGCGCGCCGGGCAAACATTCCCCCTGGGAAACAGGCAGCTGAGCTGGGTACATGGTGATGCAGTTAGCGTGTCTGCTGCTTGCCGCTGTTGGAGAGCATGAGTTTTTGCCCCTCGTGTCCTCCGACCTCTTTTGCTATTTGTTATGGAGTGGAGCATTGGAGATGGGGTGTTTTACACAGGTGGTTGGCCTTTTGCATAGTGGGCATGTGGAGTTGGAGTATGATCCAGGTGGTGTGCGGGTTGTCAACTGTTGATGCCCCATGGACTCCATCTCCTTTGGTATCCCAAGTCTCGAGTCTCCACCACCATCCCCGTCAATTACCGCAATTGACGTCCCTCCGGAAGTTCCTTTGGACCCCTTGTTGATGGAAGCCTGAGGGTTAGAGCGGAGTAACCAGCTGTGCGAATGTGGGAAAAGGTCTGACCCCTTCTCAGGGCCCAAAGTTGGAGGATGCAGATGGTGCCCCCTAGGCTATGGAAACAGACGAGGCTGGGAGATTGACCCCCCCGGCGGATGCCTCCATTGATAGTTCAAGCAGCAGCTTGTGAGACTCATCGGAGACATCATCATCGTTGGATAGTTCAACCAGTATGAGTTGGATTGTGGTTTTGGCAAGGTCTTTTGTTGGGATGAGCCATGGGGTTGCAAAAGGAGACGGTGGCCCTGAATCCTGAATGATCAATAGTCGTCGTCATTTCTATAGCCAAGGTAGAGATTGGGTTGATGGCAGTAACCCCCTCCCCCCCACGAGGGCATGTTCTAAGTGCGGACAGAAGCATTGGTGGCACAAATGACACGTGTTTGGCTGTCAATGACGGGGCGCCCCGGGGTGGGGGGGTGAGGACAGTGAGTCCAACCCCCTAGGTGAAGACACCTGTGGTCCGTGATTGCAGGGAGTCGAGCAGCAATCCATCCACAAATGCATGGAGTGTACAATGAACTTGTGAAGTTACAGCATATCAGATCTGCTACCATAGTCATTTGTGGGATCATCGTGGCACTAGTCATTTGTGGGATCATCGTGGCACTGGACAGCTCTGAACCTTGATCCCGAGGGGTTACCTCGAGTAGTGCAAAGTGAGCAGACTATGCCAGCTCATCTTGGTCTGAGCAAAAAAAACCTTGTGAAGTTGCAAACTGCAAGACAACGTATGGGGTGAACGTTAGTGCGCCGGGCGCGCGCCGGGCATCTTTTGTGACCCGTGCCCCACCGGTGGAATGTTGCCGTTGATATGTTGGGCAACATTATGTGGATTTGCCCCTTGGCCCCCGGGACATCAGCAGATGTTTCGATTTTTGACATGGGTATGGACCTTCTCGTACCCGAGGTGATTTCTTTGATTTCGAAGTTGGGGGCCATGATCGTGCTTATAAAGGCCGGATTCATGTCATTGTGCCATTCATTGGAAGAAAGAATGGCACTTTGACAGCCCGCCAACAATGTTATAATGACGTGCACGGGTGGTATAGGGCACGCATTGAGCAGCTATTTGCTCGGTTGTGGCACGCAAGATGAGGCAGAGGATGAGGCAGAAGTGTGTGTGTTGTGTTGCCAGAAGCGCTCCACCATGCAGTTTGTGATGAGTGTAAGGAGCACTGTTGTACTGAATGTATTGACACCCACACTTGTGGGACCAATGTTGTTTGTTAAGTACAATACAGATGACAGTTGGAGTTGCTGAATTCACAGATATTGCTTTATTTTGCAACGTCTTTTGCAGGGAAGGTGCGCAGTCCATCATGGTCTATTTTGGGGGCCTTCTCCATCAGAGGGTAAATCTCGGGCTGAAGTCGGGATAGTTAATGGAAAGGTAGCGCGCCGGGCAAACATTCCCCCATGGTGCTGTGGTTGACCGGGTCCTCGCGGCTTTGAGTGAGAAACAACGGGCACCATATCGTTAGGTATTCAATGTGGCACGAACTGTTGCATTGAATAAGCTTGATAAATACCTCAAATGTCTGCCGTTTGCTTACATAGCCAGTTCTTGATCTAAGACAACATCCCGTGCTCCAAGCTGCGGAAGGTATGGGCACAAGTATTGATGTGTACTCCGAAATTTTTCGCAAGGGAGAGTGCACTGGCGCAATGAGGCTGAGTGGGACATTTTGTGGAAGCTCCCTACAACCGCTGAACACCCCATTTCAAGATTCTTGATTGGTGGGAGGGTGTGTCAGTGACTCTCCCCCTATTGTATGCTGTTGCTCGGCGTGTCTTGGCTATCCCTGCTACTTCTTGTGTTTTTCTCATCACCCTAGTGGGGGAGAGATGAGCAACAGCACAACATGAAATTTGAGAACCCCCAAGGTGCTGTCATGCTGCACTACAAATGGTATCTTGCAGTAGTGGTAGCATTTGTGTTGACTACAATGTGGACTGAAATGTGGATGCAAAGGAGTGGTTGAATTGCTTCATGTCTTGCTTCTCAAAGGCCGGCGACAATGAGTCCTTTGTAGGGGGGATACCACCCCCACTGATGGTTGAGTGGATAGTCGGCTCCCCGGGCATCTACCAACGCTACTCACACCCGGACGCTGGTTGCGCACCACAACTTTCCTCCATCTTCCCCTATTGCCCCCCCCCCCCCCCCCTCTTTCCCCCCGTTTTCTCCCATTTCCCCCCATTTTCCCTTTCCTTCCTAGTTTCCCATTTTTCTTGGGGAACAATATGGGGAACTTTGAAGGTAGTTCAATGGGGAGCTTCATGGGCCTGTGATATGATGGCCCAAACAACAAGGGCAGTGTCTAGGGTATGCTAGTGTTGCATAAGGCAGCCCGGTTGACATGCCACGTAGGCAAGCATTGGGGGGAATTCAAAGTGTTGTAGTGGGACAATCTGCATGAGGACTTCTCATATTTCAATGATGACGAATGCTTTAATGATGTGTGTACTTTGTGTAGAGAAACTGACCAACCTCACGTCGGCAAAACACCATGATCATCACGCCAAAATAGTGGACCACAAGCACAACACCGGTGGACACTAGAAGCGGGCCAACATACACGGGGAAGTCGAAGCAGTAAAAGGGGTTGCCTTCATACCCAGCTATACTGCCACAACTATGAAGTATGAACGCCAATTGTATTCCCAGCCACCGGCATGCTAATGGGGCTACACCCAAGGCGCCCAGCGTGCAGCATCTGCAAAGGCCACTATCCCCGCAAACCAATACCTTGAGGACCCAAGCCAGAATCTGCATGACTGGTTGGGGGTCCAACACGTGAGGACATCACCGCGGCATACAAACGATTAACCATGCAACTACACTGCATCCCGAGAAAAACAAGGGTTGCGAGGAAAAAGCAACTGGACTCTTCAAACAATTAAAGAGGCCGGGAAGTGTTACTTGAGACCCTAGATCAGGGAATCCCGTATTGTGCCCTAGCATACCAGCCCCTAGTGGGCAATTTTGGCCCTCGTATTTCCACACCGACACACCTCATACCATGGATGGCAAGCGCCTCCAATAATAGACCCCTTCCCCCAGCCGAGAGAAAACTATCCGCCTCACAGCAGCACAAGAGGGGTCCGCTCCTGTCAACGGTGCCCCTCAATGGAACACTATGTCTCGGGGACAGATACCCTGTCTTCGCAAGAATCAGCGGCCCTCGCAAGAATCAGCGGCCCTACGTCGCTTCTCTAACCGAGTCTTGGAGGCTTGGCAGTGGTTGCTGCATGACATACCCAGCCATGTAAGTGATGGAGAGGGCAAACGGCGGAATGGGAAGATCAAGCGCCATTGGGCATATAGGTTGAGGCGAGGCACAGAGAGAAATTATGCAAAGGGTTGTGGTTCGCTGAATGAGTTGCTAGCTTTGCATGCCAAAACCATGTAGTGTAACGTAATTTTGTGTGAACGCATCTTGGGTGGAAGCGGTGCAATGGTCAAAGACAATGGTGGCAACAATCCCAGCCTGAGGGGCTAGGGGAGCCTTCAAAACCTCGATTTGGCCAGCCAACTAGGAATGAGGATGCGCTGTGACCTACGCTCCGCTGCAATTGACACCTTGCACAAGTGGAGCACCCCAAAAATAACTGACAAAATGCCTGCATATGCTGCGCACCTACGAATGGGTAGCATTTGGTGATCTGGAACGCTTGGCCTTGTGTTACATTTTCCAAGTCACTAGTGGCAGTGCTGGCGGTTGTGAAACGGCTGGGGGGGGCGATGGGGCGCTGACAAAATCGGTTCTGGGGGTGGGGGGAACTGACGGTCATCCCGAAGGGGGGGGGGAGGGGTTACAACACCCCCCCTCCCCTTCCGGGTATGGAGATATAGGGCAAGGGGGAAGGGAGGTGGAGGTGGAGGTGGAGGGAAAGGACAGGGGTGGAGTTGGGAAGTGGAGGGGCAGCAATGCTGCTGGGGGCAGCGGTGAGCACCCTCCAAACTTCACTGTCATGGAAATGACTGTGTGTGAATGCCGGCAGTGGCATGGGATTCCCAGTCTCACCTACTAATGATATTTTCCTTGGCTGTTACCTGTGTAGACCTCTCCTCTCCCTCTTTTTCTCCCTCCCTCTCCTTCTCTCTTACACGCACCACTCCCCAAACTCAGCCCACCCATTTGTGTGTGGAGGATCCCCCCCCCTCCCCCCCCCTTGCAAAGTCCCCCCCCTTGCAACCCCCCCCCCCCCCCCCGGGACACCGTCACTTCCATGTTTTTCTAGTTAACATGAATTGTGCTGGTTTGTGTTGCCCATCTGCTTTGGTGCCACACATTGGCACCGCATCAACGCGAAAGTCGCTTCACACGTGTTCTCTTTGCTTGCGTCAGTGGAGGGTACCACAGTTTGCCTTGAGATACCCTTGCAATCCCCCCCCCCCCCCGGGACACCGTCACTTGGTGACCGTCCCCCCCCCCCACCCGGGAGACCGTCGCGCGCTACCCCGGGACTTTGCAAGGGGGGGGGGAGGGTACCTAAAAGGCAACCATGCACACATCTCATTTTCTGTACAAATCTCACTTTCTGAGTGTCTATTTTTTGGTCACAATGTGGCATCTATTGTTCCTACTCCTCTTCCACGCTCTGGGTGTTGCACACACTCTCGGTGTCGCAAGTGACCCGATCGGGAGGTGGGGTCAAAATTCGGATGGGCAGCTGGGCAATACTGACCCCGATGTTCTCCACACGTCCACATCGTGTCACATCCACGTCGTTGACGTATTACGTATAAAATAAAACAAAAAGGCAAAATGGAACACCGACTGAGCAGCATAGAGGATCGGCTGGACGCCATCGAGGAACACTTGAAAAGAAAGCGACACACGATGGAGGAGGAAGACGTCCCAGCCCCTCGTATTCGCAGACCGTTGCCTGGCATGGGAAACATGACAGGTGTGGGCGACGATGGAGTGCGCCTAATGGCCGAGTTTTTGCCACATCGGGACGCAGCGAAGCTCAAGGACACATCGGCCATATTGAACGCAGTGGTGCCTGCTGTCCCAACATACCCACTGGGTTGGTGTTTGCTGATGGGTACAACAATGACCCCTTTGCCAATGCCGTCAGAGATGCTGCGGCGAACATCATTGGTGCGGTAGGCTACAAGCTCATACAAGCGTCTCTGGAACCCCTGGAGTTGTGGGTTTACCTGGAACCGGCAAACATCCCTGTACACAACATCAGGATGATGAAGTTTGTACGATTTGATTTGTTCGACACAGGTCGCACACTAAACGATCCCACAGATTACATACGGAAGCTCATGGACGAACCCATGATTCCTGAGTCCTCCTGGAGCGATGTCTCCCTGGATGTTGTTGATGGATACAGTCGCATTAGTGCCTTGTTCATGTGCAAAGGGTTAGGGTTAGGGTTAGAACGTGTAGAGAAGGTGCGGAACAATTATAAATCGATTCAGGAACTTCTGAAATCCACCATTGTCCCACAGCAAAACGCAAAGGCCAAGAACGACGGCCTTCGCTTTCGAGCGGGTGCAGCTGCTGAACACCATCTTGATCCCACGGTGGACGTACCGCACCTTGTTTCTCCCCAACGACTCAATGTTCAAAGCCATGGACTCCATGTGCTTGCGGTTTGTGCTTATGGCGGAGGGCATGGAACTCAATAAGGTCGACGTTCACAAATCATACAACGTCCTCCATGTCACTTCTCCTCACCGACTGGGCGGAATGGGGTTGCACCAACTGTTCTGGGCCCACAGGGCACGCTTCACCACAATGGTACAGAACACGTTACGTTCACGTCCGGGATCCATTGGCTGCAACCTTAGCAAAGAATTGCCCTCCCGAGCGGTGCCTATTCGCAACTACTTGGCTATACTCACCCAACTAGGTGCTCGCACTGCACTCCACATAGCACTACCGCCGCGGCCGGCCGGGGGACCCAACCTCATCGACAGTGAAAGCTCCGATGACGGCGTCCTCTTGTCTGCCCGCAAGGAGCAGGTGGGGGATGCCCTCCACACGCGCCACTACATTGCCCCACACCGGTACCACGAAGACCCCTCGGCAGGCACGGTACCTGCGGGATACCACCCTGTCAACATCGCGGGCATAGCGTGCTACTCAAACAAGCAACCGCCAACCGGAACGTCCCTATACTCCGATGGCAGCCTTCAAACGGTTCAGATTGCAGGCTCGGAATACCAAGCGGCGGGCGCAGCAGTAACAAAAGGGCCTCTTCGCATCCTCGCCCGGGTGGCGGGCCCACAGCAGTCCTACAGGGCTGAAATGTACGGAGCAGCCATCGGCGCGGCCATTGCATCTGACGGTGACACTCAATACATCGACAACATGGCCGTCACAAAATGCGCACACCGCCGACCCACGCACGAATGTTCTGACGCTGACATCCGCCACAAAGTGTGTGACCAAGTGCAGCACAAACGCGTCGCCGCGGAGTGGATCCCCAGCCACCGCCTTGAGACGGAGGCCCGTAACGCGCAGGAACGCGAACAAATTCGACGCAATGGGGAAGTAGACCTGCTCGCCAAGATGGCCACGCGCCTACCCGTGCCGGATTACGACCCCCAGCGCCCCGAAGATATTGCAATGTGCGGCGGGCCCGCCCCCACTCCGGCGCGGAAATGGATCCTCCAACGGAGGCGCGTTGTCACTTTCGACGGTGCACACTGGGTATCCTGGCTGCCGATGCGCGGGGACCGACGTATGCTCTGGGTTAAATGGCTTTGGGGTCAGGTACGATGGGATGGGACGGGCGCGCCGTGGGACCATACCAACCCCAAATGCCCCATATGTCCCCTCCACCACGGTACCACTGTCCACAAACGACTCATCCACTGCATGCGTTGGAAAGTCGCATTTCGCAACATGTGGCTTAGCACCTGGGGACCATGGCAAGATACGGTGACGGAATGGTGGAACAGGGCGTCAGCGGCAGACCTACACCATGTTGCCTGCCTTCGCATACCACAGTCCCTATGGGACCACATCCCCCGAACAATGCGGGTAGACCTCAGGGAGCGTGTGGCCTGGCACCAGTACCACGCCCTACATGGCGTATGCCAACTGCGCGGCCAACTCACCATGCCCCCCCGTGACCCACAGGTGCCGCCCACGCCCTCCACGGCGGTGCCGGCATGGTACACAAAGCTGCGCTCACGAGCTGTACGACCGAACCCCACGGACTCTATCCTCCGCAATCAAGTAGGGTATACAGGGCCCCGGGAGAGAACACAGCGGCAGGATGGCCGCGCCTCTCAAGAGACGTCCCACCGTAGGGCTGCGCGCACATGGGACCGGCCGCAATCGTACTACACCCGGTCATGGGCGGTCAAATATCTCGACCAGTGCCTCTGTCCCATTGCCGCGGACCCAGGGGCGCAACACGTAGCTTCGGCAATGCAGTATCTGGCCCAGCCTTGGTTTCTGCATCAACGTGCCGTTCTCGGGGCCTCACTGATGGTTTCATACCGCGACATGCTAGAGGACCTGGTGCGGCAATCACGGCACTGGCACACCCTCCTGCGGCGTGCTAGAGTGTGGACCACCTCCGCAGACCAGCACTACCAGCGGCATGACCGAAGGGTCCAACTCTTTTCGGTGATGAGCCAGTTGTGGGCATCCGAGCGCGCGGCCCACTGGGTGGAGCCCCCTCTACCTAAACGCCACTGCCGCACAAGACCCGGCATCCTGGGCCAACGCCCGCCACCAGACATGGCCCCTACAAAGCGACGAAAGCTTGTCACTCTTGAAGACCTGTGGGGAATGGCACACACGTGATGCAGCATGTTTAACCCCCTTAAATCTTACGCATTATAGGCTTGCCATATGGCGTGGCGGTTTTGCCTACCGCAACAGAGAGCCCTCTGTTATACGCATGTGAACTCTGGGTCTTTGCCATGTGCCCCGCTTTGCGGGGATCCACTGTATCATATGCTGGAGACGCCCACTTTCCCAAGCACAATCTTGAGTACTCTTTGAACTTCTGGAGTCAGTCAAAAAAAAAAAAAAAAAGGCCAAGAACGACGGCCTTCAGTTTAAATTTGATGTATTTACCGACTTGGACTTCCCTACCGCGAGGCCAGGGTTAATCAAATGGGTATCACTGCAATACACATACAACCGTAAAAACAGAGGGGAGGCCTTGCATTAGAACCCACCACACCACACCAGATCGAAGGGCCGACAGAGTCCGGTTTGCCCGTAAAAAGGCTAATCCCTTCATCCGGATTTCGCATCCCTGGACAGCGAACTTTGTGCCAGGAGGTTTGCTCTTGATGGAGTCAAAAAATGAGAAAACAAAAACGAGAGACATGCCACAGCACCACCACCCCAAAGGCCCAATCAACACAGTGGATATTGGTGAACTATCAGCTTTTGTGGAAAGCCATCCATCCCCGTGCCCTTTCTGCAGGCACCCACCCTACACATTTGATTTGATTCAGAGATACAGTGCATACAACGGCAGCGGTTAGGCAGGCGGTTGGAGGAGGTTGCTTAAGCGGTTGGGGCTCAATCTGTCGGTTACAAGTGCCATTGAGGCCGGCGCTTGCCAATTAAGAACCATGGCAGTGGGCAGGGGGAATGGAAATTTACACTGATTATCATTCATACGTATTTGATTGATTGATTTCGGTCTGATACCAGGGGTCCCTCCGCCACCGAGTCACCTCAGCTCTCCCACCCGGGTAGTACTGATCGTTAGCAAACTGATTAATATAGAGGTTTGGGTTCATCAGCGATTGGTCAAACCGGTATTGCAGGCTAATTTCAGTATACCACTCCATACCACCCACCATATTGATTGGTCGATAGATGTACACGGGTTTACTGAATCGGAATTCATATCGCATATTCTTGTCATCTGCCATGGCATTCTCCCTTTGTAACACCAACCGCATCACGTTTGCGATGCGCATCTGATGGCTTTCATTTATTGACGAACTTGCAATAGTAATTGCAATGCCATCGTAGTATTCGTACTTATGTGACCTCCACTGCCAGTTTGCCCACTCATCCCAACGGCCACCGTAACCCTCGGCCACGGTAACGGGCTCAGCATTGACATCATCGTAAGCGACTGTGTATGCTTCCACCTTGTGCGTCGCATTCATTGTGGGTCCAACTGCGTTCATTGCGGCTCCAACAATTCGATTCAATGCGGCATCTACCGATGTAGAAAATGCATCCGGATGTTGTTGTCTGGCTACAGAATGCAGACACCACAACAATGGGTGAGTTTGATGAAGTTCTGTGGCTGCTGCCGCATTCTGTTGGGATGTGAGCCTCAGGTTCCGCCTGTCTTGGACAGGCAGGTAGGATGTGATGCTCTCCTTAATATCATTGTCGTCATCCAATTGGAAAAACATTTATTTTATACAGTCTTTTATCAAAGCGAATTCGCAGTTACAAGAAAGATCCGCCACTACACAGCGGTTACAGGCCACCCATCGCAGGTGCTTCGAATACAGGTCATGTGCGCGAATGGGGAACAAAACTGTATTGCACCTGGTTGGGCAAAGTACTTGGAAGGTTCAGTCTGGTTTAAACTGCGTGGTGCCTTCACAGGTTGGGGCTCAAGCTGTCGGTTACAAATGCCGGCGCTTGCCAATTAAGAACCATGGCAGTGGGCAGAGGGAATGGAAATTTACATAAAATCCCCTCGAACACCCAGTCCCAAACGAAGGAACAGAATGCAGGTAACACCAGAAATGCTCACAGCTTTGCAGATGGCACTGTATACGCAATGCACAAAGGGCCTACCACCTCTCATCGCAGCAAAAGTGGAGGCTTGTCTGCACAAACCGGCAGCAACCAAGCAGCAGCAAGCGGTGGCAGACGCCGCCAAACGGCATGTGCTGTTACTGCTTCTCGAGCACCACACCGCGGGATTGTTCGCAGCCGATGATGCACCACAAACACAGGTAACGACAAAGACGCAAAAGAGACGCATTGCATCGCACTTAAATGCGGCAGTCCTTGCGGTGCTTATCCTGCGCTACCCGGAGCACGTGCCCTTGGGGGCATTTAACACGAACATGCTGTATGCGGGGTTTTCACGATTGGCGCAGGCACTGGGTCGACACTCGACGGACTCCACCGGCGTGCCCCTCCAATTCGAAGCCAAGCACTGGCGCTCACGTGACAGCCACGGGTGTTTGGAATGGGGGAGTTGTAACATCTGCGTTCACGGTGGTGCACTGTGTAATACCATCAACAATGTGCCAAACCCGAAAGTCACGCAGCCGGCACAAAGATTGCGGACACGGTACAAGCGCAAACCTCAGACACAGAAACCGTGCAACTTAACGGATTGAACTGTTACCACTTTGACATGGGAGTCTGTCCGTATATCACCACCAACCGCTTTGATGAATCTGAGTTCAGAAGACAGTCGATTTTCGTACCACCCTTGTTGTTGACAAAACAATTATGAACACAGCGATATGCACAGCGACAGTGAATAATCAAGAGAAAATGCTGGCGTGGCAAATGGTTCACGCGTCAGGCGCATGAAATAGATCAAAAGGGGGTCAGTAGATAACGACGATCACAAAAACCCCATTGCTTTGCTCATCGCCACGCGGGGGTCCGCCTTGCGTTTACACGGCGGCCACTAGGAAAATTGATCTCGTCCGAATGCATGTTTTTGGAGGCTGGTGATATCCTCCACTGTTCCCTGCATTCCTGAGTGCTACACCCCTGGTTGTCTTCAAAGAACGTGCCTTCTGGACTTTTTCGCTTTTGGCCTACACGGAACCAGTTTCGAAAGGTTGGTGATATTCTGCGATACGACATGCAAGTGTGGCAGTCCTCTTGTTGGTCATCTTCGTCGCACCATCTTTTGCAGTTGTTACCCCCCGTGAAAAACGCATTCCACTCCTCTCGGTTTCGTGGCCTTGTGTGTTTCTTTGCGTGTTTCAGGTTGTTGGAATGCTGGGTTGTATCTATATCTGTATGTATTGTCCGGAATTGCGGTGACACCCTCCATTTTTCCAAGCTCTGATCCCCTCGCTGGGATCGATCAATCCGCCGCCTGTCTCTGTACATTTTTATTTTTATTGTTTGTTGGATGTATTTTTTTTGTTGCTTGCCGCGGGGGGGGGGGGGGGGGGGGAGGGGTGTATGTGGGGATGTGAGGCGTGAAAATGCGCCATTTGCCTCTCGCGGTGCGCTGTTGCATGGTGCATGGACTGTGCAATCTGCACACTTTTTGTATCCACCCTGCTGGGGCGTCCCCTCCTAGTCCTAGTCCCCTCCTAATCCCTGCTAGTCCCCTTCTAGTCATCTGTTGGTCATCTGCTTGTGCATGAAGCATTGGATTACTGGTTCTTGTGACCACAACCAAATTTGCACAAAACGACTCGATGTGTGTCCACTTGATGCCACAGAGGAAATAACCAATCAATACCCAGTTGGTTCAGCGACAGGCCCGCCATGCAAATAAACACTGATCGGTGGGATTGACGATATTGTTCCGTATCTGCATACGGGCAATACAACAAACTTGCACCCCTCGATCCGGTTTCTATTTTTTCTTGCTATGTGTGTTCCCAGGACCCCACCCCACAAGGAGCGCCCATGAACATCACCGTATAATGTGGGGACCGAGAACTGTGATTCGAAGGGGGTAGCTCATGTAGTTCCGGTGCATGTATTGTTGAACGGGGAGTTGCATAGGGCCGCTGTTTTGGTTCTGTGCGTGTTTCTACGGTATATATGTCTCTGTGTATGCAGGAGTTCAAATTGCGGCTGAGCAACCCCATGTGCATTGCTAGTGGGGGGTGGTCCGAATTGCAAGTGCCACAAGATAGATTGTGGTTATTGCGTGAGATGGCACAAGCTACTTTATACTACAGTGGTTCCAAGTTGGCCCCCACACCCCGGTCCCAGACAATGCATTGGGAGGTGTCTCGGTTGTACCGCTCGCCCAAATATGCAGACCCCCCTGACACATGCTTTTTTTGCGATGGCACACCCGCCATAGCCTGCCAGGAATGTAAGGTTCTTCATTGTACCTTCCATACCATACTCCATATCATACCTTCCATACCATTGTACATTCCATACCGTCTTGTGTCAGTCCGAGATTTGTGTAGGATTGCGCCAATTCCGGGCGGCCCCCGTTGCTGCTGCTGTTGTTGCTTTTGCTGCAGCTACTGCTGCCAATGCCACGCATGCCACTCCTGCCAATGCCAATGCCACTGATGACACCCGTCCCGGTGTGTGGGTCTGTCGGAAGTGGTATGCGTTGCCTCCTCAATACCCCCAAAATGCTGATGGTCAATTGGAAAATGACCAAGCATTTTGCAGAAAGCTGCATTTGGAAAAGAAAGAAGATCTCTTTGAGAGATGCAAGCTGAATCCCACCCCGAGAGGCAAGCCTCACAAGAGAGATACTAAGGCCGACTTGATCTTCAAGCGTGTCTTTTGTAACTACTTGTAAGTAGTTGGCCCCTCCCTCCCTCCCTCCTCTGTGCATGCATGCATACGATACTCAACCCTCTTTGGTGAAGTGGTTGTGTGATCCCCCCCTCCTCTGTGCATGCATGCATACGGTACTCAACCCTCCTTGGTGAAGTGGTTGTGTGATATATATATATATATATATATTACTACACCCCTCTCCCCTTAAATTTAGCTAACAAGCAACAAGCAACAACAAGCAACAACAAGCAACAACACGTCTCCTTGCCGTTTTGGCCATTGCTCCGTCCCAACGCTTCGGATCATTTGCCCATGTAGCCATCCTGGAGCCTAGGTGGTGGCCTTGCCAAATCCAAGTTTTGAGCCAAAAACTCACCGGTGGCGGCCCGGGGCGGTGGCGCCAAGTCGGGAGGTGCCCTCCCAAATCTGCGCAGTTTTGGGCCAAAAACAGCCATTTTTCGCCCAAAACAGCCCTAGTAAGGGTTCAAAACAGCCAAACGAAGGCAAACGGCTGCTACACTCCACGTGCGGCTTGACTTTCTCGTGACCAAGAGCTCTTTGTTGCCCCCTAACTCCACGATATGTCCGAGAAACGGCCCAAAAAGGCGCCAAAAAGCCCCAAAAACTGCGCAATGTGCACCAGCACCCCGAAACCAAGCACGGGCCGTATCTTGGGCTACGTGGCTCAAAATCCAATTCCGAGGGCACTAAGTCCACCCGCAACCCCCCACTTTTTGTGCTTTCCACCCCTCGGAATGGCCCAACGAGACACGTAGACCCCCGTACTAGTGGTCACTTGGTGCAGCCGCAGGGCCGGCCAGCCCACGCACAATGGGGGCCAACGGTGGGTCCACCAGGGTCCCCGGGGCGAAAAAAATGATTTTTTCCAAAGTTGTTCCTAGACCACTTGGGATGCTCAAACAAGTGTTTTTAGGCCGTTTTGAGCCCGTGGTGGCGCGTTTTGGGCCATGGAAAATCCCAAAATACCTTGAAAATGGGCCGTTTTGGGACCAACAATGCGTCAAAAATGGGTGAAAAACGCGTTTTTCCAAAAATGATTCTGGACCATTTATGTTGCTCAAACAAGTGGTTTTAGCCCATTTTGAGCCCGTGGGGACGGGTTTTGGCTCCTGGAAACTCCCAAAATGCCTTGAAAATGGGCCGTTTTGGGACCAACAATGGGTCAAAAATGGGTCAAAAACGCGTTTTCCCAAAAGTGATCCCAGACCATTTGGGATGCTCAAACAAGTGTTTTTAGCCCGTTTTGAGCCCGTTTTGACCGAGTTTAGCCCCTTCCACCACATGTATGCACCACTTTGTGCCCTTCGCCCGTACCTTAGAGCCGTGTGGTGGAGCCAACTAGAGTTGGGAGAGGGGTGTAGATTAGAGGATATATATATATATATATATATATATATATATATAACACACACACACACATATATATATATATATATATATATATATATATATATATATATATATATATATATATATATATATATATATATATATATATATATATATATATATATATATATATATATATATATATATATATATATATATATATCTCTCTCTCTCGGGGACGGACAGGAATATGCCAACACGGAGCGTTTTCAGGGATGGCTGTGATTGTTGCCTCGTTTGTGCCCGCTGAGTGTCCCAAAGGGGGGGGGGTGTGGGGTATATTCGGAAAGCCCTTGAAAAGGGCTATTTGGAACACCCTGGGTCTGCATGTTGTACTGACAATATGTTAGAGATTTTGTCTTTTTTTGGACAGTGCCTGTGTTGCTTGCTGGCTGTTTTTGTCAACAGACAGCCACCATGTCCGGATACAAATTCACGCCACGCGCTGTTGCATCCCCAGATGCACCGCAACAACCTTTGGTTCGCAAAAGAGCACACTCTGGGGGTGCTACCTGGGTGCGGGTTAGTCGCCAGAAGACCCCTAGCACCGCAAAAAAGCCTCGTGGCGCAAGGTGAGGCTGACCAAACAACGGAATGTTGACCTCACAACAGATGGTCTCTGGGCAATGCCTCTGAATTCAGGGTGGGTACCGGTAAAGAGCCGCAGGTTGCAGGATTGGCAAAAGCTGAAAAAATATGTTCCTAACAATAAGCATGGTGATGTCTGCCCGAATGGGGTCCCAGCCCTGCCTGAAAAAGACAGCGCAAATGACGATTCGGAATAAGCAAGTGTGAAACATTCAGTGCATGTTTGCGTGCCGACTTTGCAGCAACCTGGGGTCGAAAATCGTGCAAACACCGAAAAGTTTGGCCTCGATGCTCAAAAATATCGTCAGCTACCCCCCCCTAACCCATGCATTTCTGAAATGGCCTTTTCTCACAGATTTCAAAAAGTATACACATCCCCCCCCCTACGGAATGAAATTTTGGTGCTCTGGACGAAAAATGGAGAAAACCCTGAAAATACACGAATTTGCTCCGCATTGGCATATTCTGAATGTCCCCGAGAGATATATATATATATATATATATATATATATATATATATATATATATGATGGTTTGGCCCGGGTGGGGCGCCACTAACACAAGTGGCCGGGAATTGACTCTGGGGCCTTGTGCCCTTAAACAAAAGTACCACCTACCATCAAAGTGTGCAGTTTTATGTGCAATTTTTTTCAAAAAAAATTGTCTTTTTACTGAGTAAAATTTTTTTTTTCAAAATTCTTTTTAAAAAATTTTTTACCTCAGTTTTACCTCAAATCAACTCAGTTTTACCACATTTTACTCAGTTTTACCTCGTCTGGTACTCAGTTTTACCAAATACCCGTGTATAAGTACCAAACCACGACAACGTTCGTCGTTGCAATCGTAGTTGATGGATACATAATATCATCTTCAAACAGCATTATAGAAAACATGTTAGTACGAAGGTTTCATCCCTTCGGACCGTACATGAATGCAGCCATCATGAATGAAGCGCTATGCACTTTGACGAGATTGGTATCAGATGAAAACTCACATATTTGTTAGAACTATCTTGGCGTGGATAAAAGATTTATGCGGCTTTGACTTCTGATGTGTATATTTTTTAGACCATGAATGTTAAGAGTCCTGCTTTCTTGCTGAGTTGCGCTCTTCGAAAAAACTCAACAAAGGACCCGCATTTAGGCAGGGGGTGCCTTTAGGAAAGGACTTGCATGTTGGTGATGCCGTACTCGCTAAAAGGAAACCAATATTCGAATTACAAATCGCAAAATTCCGCAATGGTAAACCTGATTTTGCTGGTTTTGCATTGAACAAATGAGACGAACCCTTGCCCAGCTTCGCTCGGAACCACAGGTTGACCAACTGTGCCCGTCTGCTAGGTGTGAATCCAGGACACGGTCCATCCTGGCACTCGATATATTTAATTCCTTTCTAATCCTTATTCCATACTCTGGTGCCACTCACCCTAATACCTTGCGCCATTTGAACGCTGTTTCAGCGCCAACAATTGGCTGCGCGGGGCGGCCATTTTTATGGCTTACCCTGAATACCAGCAATGCACCGAGACGCAGCAATCTGAAACAATGAATTGGACTCAGAAATGTCTGGCCTAGCAAACACAAAACTCTTGTACTGACCCCCCCCCCCCCGCCCCAATCACGATGTCCCCGCCCTTGCGATACCCCCCGGGGTTGGGGCAACCGTGGTGCGCCGACGGGGGATCGCGGGGGGGGGGGGGGGTTCAGGTCGACATTTGCAGCTGATGTTGCCATTTCTACCCACAGGCGTTTTTTAACCGCAGCTCAAATGCTGATCCTCCTGCTCAAGTCATTTTTGACACTCTGGTTTCTACAGTCAGAAGCTGTACTAGTGCTCACGACGCCGACGGCACAACTCTGCAGACACAATATTACAGTCACTGCTGCTGCAATTTATGGCAATGTTTCCATCTCCTTTGCCGGCAATTGGAGATATGCCGGATTGATGTGGAATGCCGAAGGCACGTACACTGAGTTGGATTGCCCCAACTCCACTTACCCTGGGCCCTGGGCCGGTACCCCTTACGGCCGTGTCGACCCGAAGTATATGAAAGGCGGCCGGAATGTGGAAATTTCGCCAGATGGCACGATGTTCGCGTTTTCGTCGGAATATGACTATGACATCTGGATTGGATCGGTGGCGACGGGGGAAATGTTCGGGTTTGTGGATCCTTCAGATGGAAGTGACACTCACTGGGTCGCTTGGTCCCCAGACAGTCGATATATCTCGTGGAACACTGGACGGAGAGTGGGGATGTTCAAGGTTGCGAACTTAACTGAGTATTATGCGTCGATTGGTAATGTGCCGGTGACCTGGTCCGGGTTAAGTTTGGCCACGGGTCGCGTCTCGCATACATTTGGCGAGGGCTGCCCCGGGTGCAGTTATCATGAGCCCGTGGATCTTGGCACGCCCTCGGATTGGCAGGCGAAGTCTAAGGGCTCCGCATGGTCATCTGACGGAAACTTTCTTGTGGAAGGAGGTGGTCCTGCTGTGCGGATCCGCTCTATGCCTGAAGGCAAAGTCATGCATACTTTCGAAAACCAGCAGGGTTCTGTGACAGGAGTGGACTGGAAAGGCTCAACGATTGTCACTGTCAGCGCCGAAGCAATCCTGATTCGAGCACCCGGTGATGGGTATGCGGCACGCCCTCTTTTTGTTGGCTGTCCACAGGAGCTTGTCACTTGCTCACGTGGGGCTATATTGGAGTTCACGAGTGCCAGTCTCTCACCTGACGGGCTGCACTTGGCAACGTCATCAAAGGGTTATTTGGGTGAGGTGGCGGTCTGGGAAGTGGCCTCAGGCAAGGTAGTATGTACCATGCAACAGTGGGAGGCATCTATCGTTAAATGGGACCAAAGCCAGCTGCAGTTGCTGACAGGAGGTGGACCAACTCCGAACCCTATGGTTGATCAGGATTGCCTGAGCCCGCTGCAGGTGTGGGACATCAGTCAATGTTTTCCAACTCCTAGCCCATCCCCACCTCCAAGCCCAAGTCCGATGAGGTCGCTAACAAGTCCTAGCCCATCCCCACGGGCGCGAAGCATAATTACCTCCGCGGCCCTCTCTCTGGCACAGACGGAACAGTACCTTGGAACAGACTGGGGTTTTGCCTTTGGCACCCTGCCCTCCTCGCCTCCAAAGTTGAGCCAGACGGAGTTAGTGGTTGTCAACGGCACAACGCATTCCGTTGGATTCTATTCAAGTGGAGATGTGGCTGTACCTGCGTCTGAAGTTATCACTGCCGCTGGGACCCATACATATGAAGTGAAGTCCTGGGGTGCCTCAGTCAACTCGGGTATCGTAATGACGACAGATTTCTCAAGCATGCAGACAGATGTTGGCAGGTATTAAATCAGTTTGAATGGTTGCGCTTTTGGTGGTGAGATGGCCCTGCAGTCTTGGGCCGGGAAGCACGGGGGGGCCACCGGGCCAGGTCCATACGCCGGCTCACTCCCACACCTGTGCCACATTCAGGGAGGGGGGGGAGGAGGGGAGGGGGGGGCCGGGGGCCAGCAGGGGGGGGGGGTACCCGGACATATATGGCTCAAAATGACCGCCTCGTCGCGGTGATCATTTTAAGCCATGTATGTTAGGGTACAAAAAAATTTGAAAAACAATTTTTCACCCTGACATGGGGGTCCCGGTTGCTGAGCTGGGTTGGGGGAGGGGGAGGGTCAAATTATTTGGTCATGATTTTCATCCATGATTGAATTCTCCATAAAATTCGGAGTATTTTGAGTATAGACACATGGGGTGAAAAAATGTTTTTACCCCCTCAGTGGTCCTGTGGGTGCCTTAAAAACCCCTCTGACCCCCCCCCCCTCTTACAAATGATGTCTGCTGTGGAGTGCAAGCCTCTTTTGTGATTTGCTGTCTGTTCCCCCTCTTTGCTGTTGGTCACACACCCTGATATTTTACCTTGAAGCATTTAGGTCAGTGGAATTCTGCACCCCAGCCATCCGCACGAGCCGCCATGGCAGTAAGTGTTGGTGAGTGGCAAACTTTCCCATTTCCTCGTCGCTGAGTGCACTGCGCTGATTTCTTCATAAATGGAACTGTGGGGAAGGTCTCAACCCTGGGGACAACAACGGGGAAAATGAACTGTGGAAACGGAGTGTTCCGTCCCATTTTCCTCTCATTTTCCCCATCTCTGTTTCTTTTTTCTCCGAATTCCCCCGTTGTTCTCCCACTGCGGAAGTTGTTCCGATATTTTCCATCCTGATTTCTTCATGATTCCCTATTTCCCTCCGTTTTCACCCATTCCCCCCCATTTTCCCACATCATTCTCCATTTCTCCCAACTCTTCTGAATTTCCGCCATTTTCCTCATCTTGCCAGACTCCAAAAACCTGGTTTGGTGAGGTGGTGAGCTCAGTGGCGGTGAGCGCGGATGCTTGGCACTCACATTTGACTTCTGTTACACACTGTGGAATCCATTTTCTTCCCTTACAGGACCCTTAACATGCCCAGTGGACACACTGAGGTCCTCGGTCACATTGTCACTTTGGTGCGCTTTGATGCCAGCGGTGGAAGCGTCACCGAGGAGAACGTTCAATTCGAGATGACCATTCCGAATATTGGTTCAGGATACTCTGTTTTCCGCTATCCTGACACATCGAGCGATGGCACTGAGCTCCTAGCCGACGGTGGAAGCACTGGGTCGTGCGCATCTCCTTCACCCACGTGCATTTCAGTGACCAGTCTTCGGACATCCAGCTTTGGAGTTTTCGCAGCGGGTGCAAGTTCAAGCCCAAGCCCAAGCCCAAGCCCAAGCCCAAGCCCAAGCCCAAGCCCAAGCCCAGGCAGCAGCAGCAGTGACAACTATTGGTGGATTGGATTGGCAGCTGGTTTGCCTGGTGGTCTACTACTAGGCGTCTTATTGTCTCAGAGTTTTTCGTGGTGGAGAGCATCAATAGATGAGTGTCCTCCTGATGCAGAACTTGATTATTCTGAGATAGATGTTTCCTATCTCCCTGAGACAGATGTTTCCTGTCTCCCTGAGATAGATGTTTCCTATCTCCCTGAGATAGATGTTTCCTATCTCCCGCATGTTCACGCAACGCCTGAGCCTGTCTTGCACTACTAGTTTGTTTGCCGTTTTGTGTTCTTCCTGCATTATGTGCGGGTTGCACACACTGATACAAGACATCCAAGGGCAGTTTTCAGTGTCCACATCCATCAGCAACACGTTCACGCATTGTGAAAGTGTTTAAATCTGAAAGGTAGTGTAGAACAACATTAGTGCCTGCATGTATGTGCACTGCACCCAATGCCATGGCCCTAAAACCGGACAGCCAGTCGTTTACCTGCAGCAGGTATGCTGCATATGCCTGTCAAGTGCTCCTTGTTCTCCTCAGACCTGACCAGCAGTGCTGGCAGGCCACAATGTTGAATTTCAGCCACCAGGCAACCAGGCAGCTGGTTTGCCTGGTGGTCTGATACTAGGTTTCTTATTGGAACAGATTCCTTCTTTTTGGAAAGCATCTGAGGCACCGTTGAGCTTAGCAGATGAGTATCGGGCAGGGTGGTCCTTTAGAAGCCTGTGATTTTTTTTTTGCTAAGGACCGCCCTCAGGGACCACCAACCGCAGACGGCCAACCGCCTGGCCTGGCTGTGCAACTGTGTCTGTTGCATCTAAGGCAATGCATTTCTCTATGTATTTCGCAGAACACTTCGTTTTTTGGAGATTCAGCTTGTAGTCAGCTGCATGTACGGCCATAGCTCTTTTTTTTTTTTTTTGGAAACACAAGTTCTGAGTCCCATGCAAGGATGTCCAAAACCAGGAAGGGCCACCCTATTAGCCCCCCCCCCCCCGGTTTGCATTTGTCTGTTTTTTAATTAGGTCACCCCCCCCCCCTGCGGAAGAACCACCTTGCGCAAGAACCCCTCCCACCACCCGCCTTCTGCGGCACTACCTTTTTTCCCCACAGAATTAGGTTTTTCATGGTTATGGTGGATGCAGGACAGCTATTCAGCCCTTTGGTGTTCATTTGTCAACGCATTTAACTGTGGATGGCTCCGAAGCCCAAGGCAGCACCGAAGCCTGGCCCCAAGGGGCAGCACAGACAGGCAGTCAGGATGGTGTATCGCAGGAAGAAGGGTTTCCTGTCAGAACCAGTTGAACATTAGATCATTCCATGCTAATGAGAAGGTGCACTGCAGCCCAGTCTGCTGAGATTCGCCCCTTTTGTGTTCATTTGTCAATGTGTGTATCGTTGCTGTATGGCACAACTGATTCTCCACTTGCACCTGGCTTGGCCGTGCAACTGTGTCTGTTGCATCCAAGGCAATACATTTCTCTATGTATTTCGCAGAATGCTTCGTGTTTCGGAATTTCAGTTTGTTCCTGCACCGCTGTGAACCGCATGTACGGCCATGGCTCCTTGACATGCGACTGGCCACAGTGTGCATGTCAATGTATGGGCCAGTTTACAGCATCTGCACCCACCAACCAAAGCCCATTTGGGCGTGGAATGCTGTTAACTGTGAGCCAGTGGTGGCATGCTGTTCCCAATAGGGTTAGCACTTTTCTGTTGTTCCGCAATTTGCTGTATGGCACAACTGATTCTCCATTTGCACCTGGCCTGGCTGTGCAACTATGTCTGTTGCATCCAAGGCAATACATTTCTCTATGTATTTTGCAGAACACTTCGTGTTTCGGAATTTCAGGTTGTTCCTGCACCGCTGTGCACCGCATGTACGGCCATGGCTCCTTGACATGTGACTGGCCACAGTGTGCATGTCAATGTATGGGCCAGTTTACGGCATCTGTGGCAGCAACAGGAGAAATCAGTCATAGTACAATCTTGCGATGTCACATCTTTAGGAAGATTCGTGTCCATGGGATAGGGAAGGGAAGGGACAGGGAGATGAACAAATTAACAGGTGCCAACAATAATAGTTAGCTTGGAAGAGGCTAAGGCACCTCCTATTTTCTATGAAAAAGAAACAGACCATGTCACTTTTGAAAGACATGCGTTGTCATGAATGTTAATGCCCGCTAAAAGCATTTGAGATTGCACCATGCATGGCACAGAAAAGAGGTTCTGTATTTTGTTTTTAGATGCGCAGTAGTAGGTGAACAACTTGACGACAAGATGCCAGAGGTTTTATATCATTTAGGTGGTGAACCAGTATCGTTATCTAGCGTCAAGTGGCTGCAGATGAAACGGGGATGGTAGAAAGTTTCAATTTCAGCTCTGATTTAATGACCCTGAAATTCGTCCAATTACCGAATAGAACAGCAGCAAAAAGTTGTGGTCAGGGACTCGCAATGCAAGTAGTACCATGATCAACCGTAGTACCGTTTTTGCATTGTATTGCTTTGTGTTGCCATGTGTGCCGATTGAGATGCAAGGGGTTGGTTTACTGGACTTTATCTTAGGCTACTCAACCATAGGGTACCTTACTTTCCTATTTCTCACCCTACCTTGGGAAAGATGTCCTTGAATTATGCCCTAGGTCTTTTGATGTATTCCTGCAAGTTGGTTTTGTAGTGGAAAACCCCAAACCAAAGCAGCAAGTAGAGCAAGGACTGAATATGGATCGAATCAATGAAATCAATGATTGGTTTTGGAATCCAGTGTAACACAGAAGGGCTGCAGATAGACAAAGCAGGTATATGAACATAGATTCAATCACAAATGAATAATGCAAAAGGTTTTAAATGAAAATTGGTCAGACTCTAGCCTCAGTGGTTGCAATAGGCACTTCATGTGCACTCTTTTGGGTGAAATGGTGCTGGTTAGGACTGAGGGGCATAGATGTCAGGACCACACAGAAAATGACTTGGCCAAGCAACTGAATTCAGAAACAGTTACAAAGTAGGACCACAATAAGTGGTAGATTCAATTGAGTATAGGGGTCTTGGGGTGGGAGACCACTTAGGCTTAACCTCCAAGGCCCACAAGCATGGAATGCCTGATTTATTTTGGTATGACCTCCATGAAGGAAGGTACCTCCGCTCAGTTGAGTGGTAGGGGTGAACTTCATGGGGGGGGCTAGGGTCACAACCCTAGTTACCTTGAGAAAGTGTACTTTAGGCCACAAAAGAGAGATAAAAACACTTAAGTTTGTCTCAGCATCAACAAAGGGTTTTAAGGGGGGGCTTAGCCTGGATCAAGCCCTCCAAGAAAGACATGGCAGTGACTTTTTCTTACTCCCCCCTGGAGTACTAGTTGATCAAGCTAGTAGGACCAAGGAAAAAGGCTCAAATATTCCCAAAATTACCCCAAAAAAAATGCATTAAACTTACAGAAAACATTCTCATCACTTCATAGAAGCCTATCACACTGTATGGACCCTTGAAAAACAGTGTAATGTACCGTGAATGATGTCCCTTCGAAGGGGCATTCCTCAAAAGTCGCTGGCGTGCGGCGAAAACTTTTGGAAAAAGTGTGGGGGCAGTGGGAATTGAACCCAGGACTCCCTGTCTAGAGCACATGTGTCTGTCCACTAGGGTACCGCCGAACGCTCTTATGCGGACGGTTATCGCCGTATAAACAGCGTTTTAGTAAACGTCCTGACCAAGGGCCAGGGCGGAGCAATACTCCCAATGGAGGACACAAACCCCCAGGAGCTGAAAAAAATAGAAAATGGAACCAGCAGGGAGTGATTCCTGCGGTTTTGCGGAAGGGGCTGCGATTTAGCAAGTGAAATCGTTGAAAATCGACGAAACCACGCGGGTAATCGTCATTTTTACACATAACTTAAAGTCGCAGACAAGCGCAAACGAAGCGGATGCCAAGAAAAGGGTTGCGCAAGCGAAAACGGCATTTGGAAAAGAAGGTATGAGCCGTAGTTTTTAAAGTCTTAAAGAAAATTTTTGCACAGTTGCATCAAAATTTTTATAAACTTCAGAGTAAAGTATTCACAATCAGCCCGCACCACAGAGCAGTTCAACAACCCGTCTCTCAGGTATGTCTGTGTCACTTCACACTCACGCATTGCGTTCGTGTTGGTTGCTCCGTCAAAACGTTAGGGTTGTTAACGCTGTGCTCGTTGGGGGGTCGGGTGTTCATCTCGCGTGCTCTGCACAGGTGAAAGCAGGAGTGAAAGGTATGTGATGCGAATGGAGCGCGCAGCGCGCATGTAGGGTTAGAATATGCGCTGTGCTCGCGATGCATGTGCCTAATCTAGGCATCCACACGCTGTATCGCTTCACCTGTATCCCTAATCCACCCTTGTTTCTTTTCTCACAGGTTAGCGTTTGTACGTGTGCGGCCGTAGCGTTCAAGTTGAGTTGCTTAAAACGCTTAGGTTTGTTTCGTGTTCGTTTCAATGCGGCATTCACACGATGCATGGTGAGTAAGGTAGGTTAGCCCAGGAGGAGCTCACCTCCTGGTTGAGTCTGTGGTTAAGCCTCCCTTCCCTGCGTGCACATGATGCATTAAAGGGTAGGCCACGCGAATTGCGCACGGTAAACCTTGTTTAGGTTACCCAGAGGCTCCTCGGTACGTTCTTTAAGAGAACCCGAGGAGTTTCTTAAAGCTTGCTTGCTTGACAGGGGTAGCTGCATCTGCAGCGTGTTTGCGAACAGCGTATTATAGGTCACACTGAGAAGGGTATAATACCTGGAGTGTGGCTTGGTTCCACAGTCGCAAACGCCCCTTCATCTGCCTCTTTTGTACAGGTGGGAGAGGTTAGGGTGATTGGTGCACGCAGCAGCTGCCTTCGGCGGCTACCATTTTTCTGCCCCAGCAAAACAGGGGCGCTGATCACACATCATATCACTGTGCCTCAGCCAGTACTGGCGAGGACAGTTCGACCTCAACGACATCTGCGCTGTGCACGCAACGAGAGCACTCCTTCCCTCCAAGCCCTAGCAGGGGAAACGCGTCGTGGCGTCCCCTGTTAGGCCACAACTGCTTAGGAGCGCTGTGTTCTCTCGTCCTTTTCACAGGAGGGTCGTTAGGACCCATGAGAACTTCATCTCCGCAACGCCAAGTAGAGTGTGCGTGTAGGAGTGGTAGTCCTGAGTGGGGGCTAGAGCCAGTTGCCCAGTGCTCGCCCACCAGGATGGTGCCACTGTAGGGTGTGTAGGACCTGTAGGGGGCGTGTCACTGTCCCACCCTTTTCCTGCAATTTTAGCTGGGCTGGTGGGCTGTGACAGTAGTTAGGTTAGTGTTTTTGGCCACATAGCAAACAGGCGTTTTGCATGCCTTCATAGCTTTTGGCCACCCCTCCCTGTAGTAGTCAGGTAGGTAGGGAAAACAATACCTGGACTAACACTCTGGGTATTCCCCCAAGGTTTTGCGCCAGCACAGAAATTGGGCGCATAGGGGAGGGGAGACCCGGGGCGTACCCCGTGGCATCAATAAGCCAACCCTCCGGGTTTAGCAAGGGCGCAGACTTGGGTATAATTAGGACACCACTTCTGCGGCTTGCTCTCAGGACCTTAGGACTAGCACACTCACACATACGTCATGGCAAGTAAGGGTAAGGTAAACCCTGAAAGGAAGGGTAGAACCCCATGGGTCTGGACCAGTCAGGGGTCCTAACTGTGGGCTCGCTTGTCCCCAAGGAGGGAAGACACACCTTGCCTCATAACACCTTGCTTGTCATTCCCCCCTGGTGTAGAAAGCCACCGTTCTTCGTTGGCTCACCAAGGTCATTACATTAGGGCAGTACCCATGCAACACATGGTCAACAAGGCAAACACTCGCTGGGTGGCTGCAATCTTGATAAGCGGCCACCTGGCTCACGCTGGAAACCATAGGCATGGGTCTGCAGGGCACAGACAGGGTCAGTTGACTGACACAGGGTAATTAGTTTCGCTTCTTACGCTGGGACATAGTCTCAGCACGGGTTAGGAGCTGCCCCTCGTTGTTCTCAACGAGGTAAGTGCGGAAAATGGGGTTGATACTCCCATCTGGTTGTATGAAGGCTGACATAGGTTCCCAGGTCGCCTCAGACAACCCATAGCCATCCCACAGGGTAAGGAATTTCCAGCCCTGTTTATACTCGTGGCGAGCAATACCTGCAACCACGTAGTAACCATCGACTGCCATCTCATCGGCAGTCATCTCTTCGAGTTCGTCTGCCTCCTCTGGACTGGCAGCGTTTTCTAGGTCTATACGTTCAATCTCACTGTCGCTGAGGCGCCACTCATCCCAAGACAAGTCGTCAGGGGAGTGATAGTGCCTCAGCTGCTTAGGAGCACATAGCAGTTCACCACCTAGACGTGGACTGCACCTGACATGGATCCTGGATCCATCTATCCTGATGATACGATAGGGTCCAAAGTAAGGGTCCTGTAGGCAGTTACGTGGCCAGGAGGGTAGGCGTGAATGGTGTACCAAAACGAGGTCACCAACCTTGAAGCTGGCAGGTCGCCGTAGGCGGTTCCGTCGGTTCTGTTCACGGTCACGAATGTGCCTCAGGTTAGTACCAGCCTGGTTAGCCAGAGACTGCTTGTGTTCTAGCCAATCTCCTACAGGGCTCTTGAAGTCCTCAGGAAAGGGGGTTTTGAAGAACCAAGCAGGTCGTCCTCCATGGAACAGTTCGTGGGGGGTGAAACCCGTAGAAGAGCTCCGCTGTGAGTTCATGGACAGAACTGCCCAGGGCACTAGGCGTACCCAGTCCTTGGTGCGCTCCTGTTTCATCAGGATTCTTAAGTTTTGCTCCACCACACGGTTCTGTCTCTCACAGAGAGGGTTAGACGTGTGAGTGTAGGGCACACCTGTGGTTACCTCCACGTTGAGGGCATTTAGCACTCGTTTGTACCACCCAGTGTCACTGCGGATGCGTACATCTTCATCAGAGTGCACCTGTTTAGGTGCTCCATAGGGTTCGAACCATTGTTCGACCAACATTTTCACAGTCTGCTCACCTGTGATTTTCTTATTGCAAGGGAACACACGGGTGAAGCGAGATAGACCACAGGTGACCACGAGGCAACTATCATAGCCGCCAAAGCGTGGTAGGCCGTGGATGTAATCCACGTAGAGAAGAGAGTTAGCACAATAGGGTATGGGTAAGCTGGAGATCAGACCCCTATCCCTACTGTCGCTCTGCTTGCTGGCATGACAGCCACAAGCATCCACAATGGTCTGCATACGCGACCTCAGTTCAGTCAGGGTTAGACTGGAGTAGAAACACTCACGGAAGAAGTCCACTGAGCGATTAGCGCCAGTGTGACCGGAACTGAGATGGGACCACTGTAGGCACCCATCTAGTCGTGCCTCAGGCACCACAATTCGGTCCTCGTAGAAGAGGTACTGATTGTTTTTATACCACTGGTGCCCGTCAATGACACGGGGTTCGAGACCAGTGTTGAGGGTTTGGAGAATTTCTTCATACTCTGACTGATAGTCGGTTAGACTCCAACCCTCCAGGATTCCAGCAGTGCGCATGGACAGGTCAAGCTGGACATCCATACGCTGGAAAGCCTCTTTGGCGAGCGCCTCAGAGCTCTCACCAATAAGCGCATCGAAGTTGTTGCGCGATATATAGTCAGACAGTTCATTCTTAATCCCGGGGATATGATGCACTGTCAGCCTGAACTGGCTCAGGTAAGTCCACCACCGTTTTAGCTTCGCTTTCTCTGGTGGTGGGCCCTTCTGAAATGACTTCACAGGCTCCTGGTCACACAGCCAGACAATAGGGTTAGACCCCAGGAGTCGGGATTGTGAAGATAGCACCAACATACCGGCCAGGAGTTCCTGGTCATAGGTGCTGTAGTTGGAACGCGCTTGGTTCCACTTCCAATTCCAGTGTCCCAGTGGCACTAGTCGCCACTCACTGGTAGGATAGTCGTGTTTCAACGAACCATCACGGTTCAGTCCAGTAGTACGATAATGGCAGTGGGTTAGCTCAGCGGGGTTAAGCTCCTGCCATTGATAGATCGTACCTCCCCCCCCTACATCACTGGCATCAGTGATCAGGACTATCTCGCCCTCGGGGCGGGGAACTCCCAGGCAGTTGGAGGAGGCAATCTTCTTCTTCAACTCCTGGAAACACTCTTCCTCTCTGGAGGTCCACCTCCAGGGAGTAGTTTTCTTGATTAGGTCAGTGAGGGGTGCAGAGGAGTAAGTAAAATTGTGGATGTGACGCCGATAGAAATTACAGGCGCCCACAAAACTCCTCACATCGTGTAGACCCTTCTTAGGGTCATCGCGAATCTGCATGTCCTGTAGGGGCTGCATCTTAGACGCGGCTGGTTTCCACCAGCCATACCCCACGTCGAAACCCAAATACTCCATCTCCTCTTTCATGAACTCACATTTTTCGAGTTTGATTCGGAGATGGTTTTCTTGACAAACAGTGAAGAATTCACGTAGGAGAAGGACATGGTCCTCTTTGGTATTAGTACCCAAACTCACGTCGTCGATGTGAGCCTCCATTTCTGCACCCCGAGAAATCAACTCTTGTACTAGAGGCCTGCGCCTCAGTATGTACAAAATTTTGTTCATAAGCTCCTGGAAGAGCGCTGGGGCGTTAGCCACCCCGAAAGGCATAACCTTCCACTTGAAGACACGACCCTTAGGGGTTATAAAGGCAAGCAGCTCCTGAGCTGCGGCGGTTAGGTCAACCTGCCAGAAACCAGAGCGTTTGTCCATTTTGGTCTTATACCTACATTTGGCAATACGCTCCAGGGTGTTTTCCATGTTAGGAATACTCCCTGAGTGGTTCTGGGTTTTCTTGTTGACCTCACCATAGTCTACAACAAGACGTAGAGCAGTCGACCCTGGTTTAGCAACAAGGAAACAGGGGCTGCAGTGATGGGGATAGTCCCCATGTTTGTACTCTTCAACGAGGCCAGCATCAATGCATTCTTGGATCTGGCGCTCGATTTCTTCAACCTGTTCCTGTGGAGCGGGATAGGGACGACGCCTCACTCGCGTCTTTTCAAATTCTGGTTTCAATTTCAGGTCCATCTGGACCAGTTTTTTGCAAGATAGGGGAGGTGGCAAGGCGCCGAACACCTCCTCATATGTTATCAGCAGTTTCTTCAGGCGGGGGTCAAGGTTAAGACTCTCGACTTTCTGAAGGAAATCCTCCTCAGCATGGAGGTTGCTTTTTCCATGTTCTTTCTTTTTATGCCGATCAGCAGTTTCGGCAGGTACAGTACCATCGTCCCACTCAGGGGGACATTGCTGCCCATAGTGTAGAGAGTACACTAGAGGTATCTCAGGATCAGGCAGCGTATAGGACTCATCGTCCTCCTCAGACCCGATGGAGTATTTCCAGGTCTGTCTGAGGTATTGCAGCCGCTCTTGGCGCTCAATACCTTCGGCCTTCAGGTACAACAGCCGTCGGAGTTCTTGCGTGTCAAGCTCAGACAAGGGCATGTTATTAGCAGCAGGCCGTGCCAGAGCATCAGTACTCCGGGCCACGGGTTCACCTGTGTGCACAGGCTGCATGTGTAGCACTGGTTTCCCAACAGAGGAAGCGGGTTCAGAGGTTGACTCTAGATCTACCTCCTCTAGCAACAGCTGGGCCAGGAAAGCACTATGTTTTAGGTCAACACAGCTGGGATCAACAGAGGGAATAGTGCTGGCGATCTCAGACAGTTGGTCGTCAGCATCCTCTTTTACAGCTGCAGGTTCCAGATAGTCATCAGGAGACTCACACCCTGTAAGTGTGGCAGATAGGTGCTCAGGAGATGGATTTTTGAGATCATAAAGGGTCAGGCCACGATTTTCGGCCATGACCTCTTTTAGTAGCACCTGGTCCAGGTCACACAGGGGTACAGGATTGAGAGATCCATCGATGATGGACAGGAAACTGGCCCACTCAGGGGCCTGCATAGCTGTGTCTGAGTCCTCAGGCACATAGATGGGGCCGTCGGGGAGTTGCACTCTTCCCACGGTCATTCGGTCAAGCATACGGCGCCAGTAGGCATGTTCACCAGAGCAACCCCAGTCAGGGGTGCACATAACAACCCTTCCTCCCTCATAAGCGATCTTGGTCAGGACCTTCGCGAGCAGGGAGAAGGGAGGGTTAGCATACGCTAGGCCCATTGCTTTCCAGAAGAAACGGAAAGCATTGTTCGTTTGTTTCGAGCAGTACAACTGCATGATGTGCTGTTGTTGGCTCGCAAACAATTCCACCTGGATCTCATCCAGGTTTACCTGAAGGGCCGCCAGTCCATTTTCGAGAACATGACGGGCCAGTTGGTAATTTTCAGTACGATAGTTCGTCTTGGCTGCGTAGCGCAGCCCAGACTCTTTTCGTCCTGACAGCTCCAAAGGAACGGAGAATAGCCCACTGCCAAAGTCGCAGTGCAAAGAGTAAGGACGCTGTAGGGACAGCATTTTAACCTGGGGGTTTCTTCTTAGAAAGTCAGTGCCAATGACAATGTCAAAGGCGTCAGTGTCCAACACTCTGCAGTGTTGAGTCACGGTTTCGTCGCCCAGACAGATGGTCACATCGACACCCCCCAAGGAATGGATGGTACGACCATCCCCTACCCTTATGGCCACGGTCTTAGTCTTCCTGAAAGTTTTAAGCAGGCGCCGGGCCACTATGGAAAGTGTTGCACCGGTATCAAGCACTGCTCGAAAAACCTGATCCCCGATTTTCACGAGGATCCAGAAAACCAAGTCCTCCTCTTCGGAGCCGCCCCCCTATTCCTCATCAGGGAATTTCACATCCACTCCTGCAGCCATGAGGGACTTGGCCATCCAGGCCAAGCGCCTCTTCTTAGAATTATTCCCCTCAGGGGTAGCGTTATCCCCTTGGGGTCGCTTCTGGGGGACACCTGCGGCAGGAGCGGGTGTGGCAGCAGGAGTAGGCGTAGCAACAGGCGCTGATGAGCGCCTCTGGGGGTTAGGGGGTCCAGTCTTACCACCCCCCTTGCCAGCTCCTTTACCTTTATCCCCATTCGGGGGATTCCTGGCGGGCGTCGGGTTCTTCTGGCGCTCCGCCTCCTGACGCTTGAGTTTGTCACTCTCGCGTTTCTTGATGTGGCATTCGTCCTCATAGTGACGACGCTTGCCACAGTAACCACAGGTGATGGTACACCTGAAGTGGTCCTGATGGGTCACAGTTTTCCCATCTTTAGTATGCTGCTGACGTTTCATCTGTAGCATACAGCCACTGCGAAGATCGCAGTCAGAGGCATGACAAGGTCCCCCCTTGTCATTGACAGGTCGGCAGTAAAACAGGGGGGGGGTGCCTGCATCAGTTGGAACCTCGTTCATGGCACGTAGGTTGCCCCTCCCTTTACCGCCTCCCTGGTTGGTGTTAGTGGGATTTTTATGCCCCTTCCCTTCGCCACGTTCAAGGGTAGGGGTACCACCTCGTCCCAAATGTTTCTTGAGGAACTTCTCCATGTGGGAGTCGTTCTCTCTCTCAAGAGCTAGCTCAATCAAGAGATCCACCAGTGTATCATACGAGTGGGTCCTGCTCTTCCTCTCAGAGGTTGAGCGGCAATCATCCCACGTACGCTGGGGGATCTTACTCATGAGCCATAGGTGGGGCTCAGTGGCTCCGTAGGAGCCCACATTCATCCTCGAAAATAAGTACTCCATGTCGCACACATACTCAGAAATTCGCGCAGCGGATGGAAACTCCGGGAGCATAGGTAGCTCCTCGATTTGTGTGCGTACGCTGAGGTCAGTCTCATAGACTGGGAATGTTTTCTCTAACCTCAGGAGTACCTCCGCCCAAGTAGAACAGGTTTTCACAATCTGTTTGACCTGTTTTTGCAAAAATTTCTTTTTGCATGAGCGTTTTAGCAGTGAACATTTGGTGGCCACATCCACATGGGATTGGCCAGTCAACAAAAGGAACTCCGCAAATTCTTCTGCCCATTCTGGCAGGTTTTTAGGGTCGAACTCCGGCAGTTCCAGCTGGATGTTCGCCTGGGCAATCGGTCTGCCCATCTTCCCACCCCCCGGAGTTAGGCCTGAAGGCGACACGCCGGCAAGTGGGGCCAGGGCTGACAGCCCTCTTCTCTCACTCTCTGTGACAGGCACGTCCTGTAGGTCCGCCATAGGCACAGTCCTGGCACGGGGATGAAAGGGGCTGGGGCAGGTAACCTTAGGCAACAGCCTTGAGACCCTCGATCTCTTGAGATCTTCGGCCAGGGTACTCAGCCCTGGAGAGAGAGACAGGAACTCAGGCTTGGGTAAGGGTTCTGCAATACCCAGTTTAGCCTTAATGGCCTCTGATAAGGCCGTCACATCTGGATCTTCTGATCCAGACAGGAATTTGGCCAGCAGCTCGGCCGTTTGATCCAGGGCACCGTAGGTTGGCCTTGGATGATGTTCTTGGACTCGAGTTGGGCCCACTTCGGGAGCCCTTGGGGTTGGGTACTCAGGTCGTAGTCGTCTTGGCAGGGATGCAGTAGACGGAGGGCCTGAGTGTGAGTAGGACCCTAGATCCGTACGTGGTCTTGACCCATGTACAGCCAGTGGTTCCTCTCCATCTTCCCCACGGATGGATTTGTAGTACTCATCGTGCATGATGTACTCATCCATCTTCATCTTCAGCTTCTCATATTCCTCAGGTCCTTCAATGGCAGTTGAGGATGAAGCTGGGCAATTGGATCGTGATACTGAAGCAGCCACACGTCTGTGGAGGTGACTGAAGCTGTCTCCACCGTGTGCTGCTAAGGCCTCGGTGGTAAGGCCTTTATTCTTCTCCGCCCTTCTGCGTTCTGGATCTCCTTGGGACCCAGATGCGCCACTGAGGTGATGTGGTGCTCGGTGTGGTGGTTCACTCATTGGGTGGACCACACTGCCCATTTGTACTTGGACAGTTCGGATAGGCCAGGTCCTTACACTTTTTTTGCACTGAACGGCGCCTTTTGTGGCTGGCCAGGCCGGGGAGAAAGGCTCTTGCGCGCCAAGCTTTTTTGGGGAGGGGCGGGAGCCCGAAATCAAGTTCAATCGCGGGCTGAGTACCGCTGCACGTTGCTGTCCTCGTCTGCTTCATCTCAAAGAGACTTGGCAGCCCCGTTATAGACAACCGCAGGCCGGGGTCTCCGCTTGATACCCGAAGGCGGTGTGGTTGCGGATTGGGGGTTAGAGCATGACGGCTTGAGCACGGGGGGTGGCTTGGGGGAGGGATTCATTTGCAGAAGTGACTGGTGAGTGCCAGTGTGGTAGTACTGATTGATCGCGCCGCTAGGGCTGTCGAGGGTCGGCGTGAGAAAATGTGTAAGTGTGGCTTTTTCAAAGAGATGACACGTTGGACGAGTGTGAGGACGATTGTGAGTTTGTACTCGCGGGGGAGGGGGGGGCTGGCGCGAAGTACCTTGTTATGCGAGGAGAAGGGGCGGGAATGGGGGCGGAGGCGGCGAGGGGGGGTGCTGGTCTAGGGGGGGGGGGGAGGTTGAACATGTCCCTGATTGTGAGCGGCCGTTTGGGGGGCGGAGGCTCTGGCTGGGGTTGACTTGCGGTACCGCGTTTCAGTGATAGAGGCCGGACGGGCCTTGGGGGCTGGCGGCCGTGTTTTCGAGTTTTGGTGTGTGCCGCAGGAGATGGGGGGCGGGGGCGTTTTGGGGGCTTGTGTGCAACTTTGTCCGGGAGGGGGGGGGGAGGGTGGTAGGCGGGGGGGGGGCGTTGTTGGGCGGTGTGCGACGTGCTGTAGGGCGACCAGGGGCGTCCCCATGAGTTGGGGCCCGTAGGGGGGGTGAGCGGGGCTGGGGGGGGGTGGTCTTTTAGCCATTCCAGCGTGCGGTATAGGGCGCTGAGGAGCAGGGGAACACGATCCTTCAGGGCGAGTTTTAAGTCGTGACAGTGTGCTGGTTTTCTTCGGCCGGAGGGGGGGGTTGTGAGTTTGGTGTACAGCGTCATGGGAACAAGCCCCCGGACGAAATTGCGTCTCTCCCCCACGTGTGTGGTCGCGGACCACCATTGGGACACCACCGTGGTGAAGGGGGGGCGCCAGCATTGAATGTAGGATTGGACCAGGTGTTCGCACGTTGGGCAGTGTGAGACGAAAGAGATAACATCCATCGGGTGCGGGTCGGGGCAAGCGTGGCAATGGCGAGGGCGCAAGTCGTCGTGGAAAGCAAATGGCGCCATGTTGAAATTTCCGGAGGACCATTTGAAAGGGAGGCCTTTGAACCACGAAGTGTGATTGTAAAAATGGAAGCTGGACGGTGCGTGGATGTTTTCGTGTTTGTGGCGAGGGAGGAGATGCTTGATTGAGGTTGTAGTCAATTTGTGTATGACTGGGAGGGGGCCCCTGGATATGCACCCTATCGGGGGGGGGGGAAGGAGGGAGGGGTCCCAGACCATCACGTGGGCGGCCCACTTTGAGTAAGCATCTGAGATTTCATTCCCCACGAACCCGGCGTGCCCCTTGATCCACCCCCAACCCTGGATCATTCCTGGGCGTAGGGAGGCCTGAATGGACTGGAGAGAGGATTCCCACGTGCCGGCTGGCGAGCGTGATGGGAGGCCTGGGGGGGTGTTCGGAGAGAGAACAGTGATAACGTGGAGGTTGTCCCCTAGCACGGCGAAGGTGAGGTGCGGGTGGGATGCAAGGGCCCACCGTAGGAACATAATAGCGGCCCAGAACTCCGATCCCTCTGATGACTGGTACGGGGACGTTTGGCACAGTACCCATCTGGAGCCATTTGGAAAAAACAGGGTGGCCGCCGATCCGTAGCCCAAGGCGCCCGCTGAGCCATCCAAGTACACCCATGTCGTGCCGGATGACGATGCGAGGAGGAGGGCAAGGGCTGCCTCACAACCCCATCCTTCGAGGTCGTCGGGGTCAAGGGAGTGAGGTTCATCTGGGAGCCGGTACAGCTCGCCATGCAGTGACGAGTCGAGTAGGACCCCGCCGTATGGCCCGGGGGGGGGGTTGAGGATGTATTCTTGAGGGTGAAGAAGGGGGGGGGTGAGCAGTTCGTGGCGCCCCGCCAGTTGAGGGAGGACAGAAATGGCTGGGTTTTGAAAGGTGTATTCTTTCTCGTTGCGGCGGAGACCGGGGTTTTTGATGGTGTGGGTGGTGCCGTCCGAAAACTGGAGTGTGGCCGATTCTGAGTGCACTTCCGTGACTGTACCTAGGTGGAACCCCAGGTCCTGGGGCGTCCGTTTTAATCTGTTGCCGAACTTGCTGTATTGTGGTGCCGGCTTGGTGGCTAGGAACCGGACCTGGACTTTTTCTTTTGGGAGGAAAAGGGAGGGGGGGCAGGAGGCCCAGAGGCCGGTGCTGTGGTATCGGAAGCCTATGGCGTGGCATGCGTCCATGATGGTGTCTTGGATTGGGTTGCGTGTGGTGGAGAGCATTGCTTCGGAAAAAGATTCGTTTGTCGAGGCCGGGCCGTCTCCGTTGAGGTACCTTATTGCGGTGTTTACCAGGGCCATGCAAATTGAAAAAGTGAAGTGGCGGAGTCCTAAGCCTCCCTGGTGGCGAGGGGTGTAGCGGGCCTTAGGGGAGACGAGGCGGGAGATCCTGTTGGCTCTGTCCGGGGAGGGGTCATGCGCAACATTTTGCCAGATCATGGCCTGAAGGGCCCCCAACTCGTTCAGGGCCAGGGGGTGTGCCATGAGGCGGTAGGAAAGAATAGGGATGAGTTGGACGTTCACCAAGAGAATGTATTCCGAAAGGGTGAGCTGGAGGGGTTGGAGGGTTGTGAAAAATGAGCGTATTTCCGACTTGGCCAATGCCAGTGTTTGTGCCTCATGGTTGGCGGTGAAGATGTATACCCCTAAGTATTTGTAGCAATTGTGTGGTTGCCCCGTCTTTTGGTTTGTTGTCGACAGGGGGGTGCCCGAGGGGGAGGTGAAGGTTCTGGGGGGAGCTGTTCCCATAGCGTGGATCTCGGTTTTGCTGAGGTTAAGGTCTAGACCCCACTCCCTGGCGACCGTGTCGAAGAAGTTTAAAACTTGCTGTATGCGGTCCCCATTCTCTGATCGATAGAGGAGGTCGTCAACAAAGGCGTGGCCCGATTCGTGTGGGGAGGGGGGTGCAGTGACGTGGGACGGCAAGGCGAAGAGGAGCACATTCAGGTAGAGGCAGAAAAGGATTGGTGACATGGGGCATCCTTGCCGAACGCCTCTGGTTTGCAGGTGTGAGGAGTGGGTTTGACCTGACACCACTGGGAAGTCGCGAGGGGCACGGTACAAGGATTGAATGAGGTTTACAAGGGGCGTAGGAAAGTTCAGGCGGGATAGAACTGTGAAGAGGGTGGTGTGGGGGACGGAGTTAAAAGCCTTATTGAAATCAATGTAGAGGCTGTAGCTACCGACCGATTCCCGAAACGTGGATAAGAGGTTGAAAATGTGGTCCTGGCATCTGCGGTTCGGAAGCCCGCCGAACTGGGTGGGGTGTATGATGGAATGTTCAATGGCCGCTGCCAGTAGCTCTCGGTTGGCGTGTGTTGCAATTATTTTGTAAACGCTGTTCAGCAAGGCTATAGGCCTGTAATTTACCGGGTTCATCACGTCCCCTTTCTTAAAAAGCAGGATAATGGTGGCTTCGAGCCATTTCTCGGGCAACGGCCGGTGGAGGTAGTAGTTGCATACCTTCCAAATGAATTGTTGGATAGGGGGGGGGGAGACGTGCAAAGTGTAGTTGTTTGTGAAGTCCCGCCCCCCCGCCTTGTTGGGCTTGGACCTCTTAAGCGTGTTGCGTAACGATTCCCAGGTAATGTCAGGGAGGAGGCCGTGTTTTGTGGGTTCGGGGCAGGCGGGGGAGTGTGCGAGTAGGCGATCCACTAGAGTGTTCGGCGGTGCGTATTCGAGGCTGCCCCCCAGGGTGAGGAGTGTAGAAGAGAAAATAGAGCCCACTTCTTTGGGGGTGGAGACGAGCTGTGTGGTGCCCGGGCGCTTCAGCGTTATTTCACCTCGTTCCACGGGGTTGAGCGCCTCGTTGATGGTGCGTTTGATCCTAGTTTTCCTCACTAGGCACCGATGGATTTTGGTGGTTGCGGCCTTGTTCACTTTGGTTTCCCACTCCTTGACGAGTTTGTTGAGCGTGTCCATGGAAGCGGGGTAGTTGGGATGGCTGGGGGGGGGCAGGGTTTGCAGGGACTCTTTGATTTTCTTTACCAGAGCCGAGGAGGTAGGGCGTGACGGCGTGGTGATACTGTGGTAGCTGGTCGCCACTTCCTCCAGCACGACGTCTGTGAAAAGCTCGATGTCCGCCGAGGACAAGGACTCAAAGCGGGGGAGGGTAGACTCGCACCACCGCGCCAGGGGGGCAAGGGAGTCGTGGTGCTTGGAGCGTTCCCGCTCCGTCAGTTTTCGGAAAACTTTCCTCTTAGTTGTGGGAGCTTCGGTAAAAGGGTGAGGGGGGACTTGAGAGGTGTACGTGACTGGGTGGTGGTCTGACGTTTTGTCGTCGGTTTGGATGGTTGCAGAGGTGGGGGCAAAAAATTCCGAGGCCGCCGGGGAGAGCAAAATATGGTCAAGGCGGCTACTGCTTGCCCTGTACGGGGTGGGGTATCGGGAGAAGGACCGCTCGGTCGGGTGAAAGTGCCGAAAGGTATCGATGAGGCGCGGCGGGTCGCTCGTGATCTGTCTGCGAAGCCACGGCCATTCGTTGTCCGTTTGGAGGTTCGATCCGTCTAGTTCAGGGCACATTATGCAATTGGTGTCCCCACCGAGGACGTGGTTAGGATTCTGATGCATGAGTGGCCGTAGGATGTTTTCAATTTTTGAGCGGTGGACGTCCGTGCTTGGGGCGTATACCGAGACCAGCAAGGTGGGCGGGGCCCCCGGGAGAGTGAGAACGGCTGCCGCCAGCATCCCTTCTGTATCTAGTCGGGGAAGGGGGGTAATGAAGCGGGAGAGCCGGGGGGAACAGACCAAGACGGAACCATGCTCGCCTCTGGAGTGTTTGTCTTGGCTGATATTCGAAACGATGGTGGCTTTAGTGCCCGAACCGTAGGCGTATACGTGGGGGAGGATGGGGGCGTGATTGATTTCTTGGAGGAAGAGGATGTCGAAGTCGTTCTTGAGGTGTCGGAGAATTTGGCTGCTCACTATGGGTTTCTTCTGCAAGTTGTGGGATAGAAAACGCAGTTCTGAAGGGAGGGGTATGGGGGGGCGGTGAGGCCGTTGGTAACCCTTCCGTAGGCGCGTTTTGGATCTCGGGGGGGGCGGGATAGGGGGGGGCTGGGGGGGCACTGGGGAGCCGGGCTGGCTGGGCTGGCTAAGGCAAAGAAAGTGCTGAATTTGGTCGGCCGGTATCCCGGCCGAGGTGAGCTCGTCGTCTAGCCCCTTGCCTGTGATGGTGGAAGCCGTGACTGGGCCGGTGGTTCACTGAATCTTGGCCCTTTTGTGTTCAGGTAGAGGGGGCTGGACAGTGCAGGAGGCGGGTACCCGGCCCTCTGGCTTTCGTGGGTTAGCTTGCCTGTGGTATGTGTCGGAGGATTAGAGCGAGGCGAGGGACGGTACGAGGGACGGTTAGCCCAAACACTTCGTCTTCTCTCCGTCGAGGTATACCGTGGTGCCACTCATGGCGTGCGGCCCCCGTGAGGACCAGGAGAGAGCGGGCAAACAGGCGGATGCGAAAGGAGTCCCCGTTGGAGGGGTTCTTAAAGAACATTGTGGTGTCCGATTGGGAACTAAAAATGGACACTGGGTCGCCTAGCAAGGGGTCGTCCCCGTGGTAGCCGATGCCCTCTCCCGGGAGATACATTGTGCCCGTGATTTGGTTGGGAGGAGGGTGTGAGAGGCCTAGCCGCTCCAGCGCGGCATTGTAGGTTTGGAGGATGGAGGAAAACTCTTCCGGGATGGGGGACGTGGCGGCGACTTTGCTCGGGCCGAGGTATGCGTGGCCGAAGTGTTGGACTGAGCGCCCGTGGTACTTCTCCCACGTGTTGTCGTGGAGAATCTTTTTTACCGTTTCCTCTTGGCTTTCGGAGAATACGTCGCGGACGTAATAAAAACCAGCGGGGAGGCGGGGGTCGATTTGAATATCCGAGGCGGGGGTGGGGGCACCGTGGTCGGGGGGTAGGAGGGTGGTCGCCTCGCCTCCTAGTGGAGCAAGCAGCGGGACGCTGGTCTCGGACATCTCTTCGATGCGGCTTGGTCCCGGCGTTGGCGTAGCGGCGCCGGCGTCCTCCGGTGCCGCGTTCCACTCGCTGATGCGCTCAGTCAGCCCCGTAGCGGGCCTTTCACGAAGGGCGGTGACAAGTTGGGACACGAAGGCCGTGGACCCCAAGGCGGCTCCCGCTTGGAGGCGCTGCACTATGGGTTGCTCGTGCTCGGCCACATCCGGGTCTTGAGCGGGGAGGATCTTCTCGAGGGCGATGAGGTTGCGGTGTAGTGGGGCAAAGGCAGCGTCTCCATATTTGAAATCATGCGCTAGCAGCGCGGATTCCCCCTTTTCGTAGACCACGAGGTAGGCTTGTTGGTGTTCGTAGGGAGGCCGCGTGGGCTCGAACGACACGTACGGGCCAAGAAACCCCGCTTGGACGCGCAAGTCGAGAGCGTGCGCCGATCTTGGGGCCACTAGGAGCACGGCGGTCTTCGGGGCCTTAGATGAGTCGTATGAGGGCGGGGCCGGCGTCGCGTGGGCTCGCTCGGGGGCGCCCGAAGGCGCGGACCTCGCGTTGCCGTCGGATCGTGACGAGAACCGCACTAATTGCCCATCTATGCCATGAAAGAGGACAATGCCGCATGAGTGGAAGAAGCGGATAGCTAACGTTTGGACACCGGTCTTCATGACGTCGCACGGCGCGTGAGTGGTGTCAATCGCCACGACCAAGGAACCTTTAGACCGGAACATCGCTCCTAGGGGCGGTGAGGCGCCCCGTCCACCGGGCAGGTTGGCGATCATCATGGTGAGCATTTCCGGAGCTTGTAGGTCTTTGTTTCTTTCCTTTCGGTCCCTAGCGATCACGGCTCGATACACTTCGGTAGTCGGCAAAGCGTGCATGTCCATTGCAAGGAGTTCTCCGGTGAGGAATTGGGCGCACTCTCGGACCTTAAACATGAGCTCGTCGGCAAAGCGAGATGGGAGTTCCCAATCAAACCGGTAGTAGGCCCAATGCGGGCTCTCGGAAGGGACTATGTGGCCAAACGGGTAGTAGGCATTTTTGGTGTTCACCGATACGTTTGCTAGCGCGGGGACAAACATTTCGTTCATTAACTTCATGAAAGCACGGGCGTCTCCAATTTTGCGTTGCCTTGGTTTAGTTTTATCTCTCTCTTCCGGCGGCGAAGGCTCAATGTGATCAAGGAATTCTATGCTCACCTCAAAACGTAGTGTTTTGTGCAACCGGAGGTCTCGCACCGTTGGATGGGCGTGCTTGGCGGCGAAGCGGAAAGGTTCAAACTTAAAATTGATGTCTTCATATCGGCACCCGTCAAAGGAAGAGGTGTTTAGGAGCAAGGCAACATACGGCATCGTTTGATGGCCGCTCGTGCGGAACTCGTAGGAGTCTTTGCCGTCCCTTTTGACCTTGTAGGCGTCCCGGAGTTGCGCCCCGTGCATACATATCACGCTAGAAATGTACGGAAGAAGAGGAAAAAGGGCGGAAGTTGAGCCTAGCATGCGAAAGGTGGCGGCAACCACTTGAGCGTCCCACGCCGGAATAACGAACCATCCTTTGAGGTCTTTGTTCTCTTCTTTGGCTTTATCTAGCACGGTTCCTAATTGTTTAGCCCACGGGGTGGCGGTGGGTGGAGACTCCTTGGCTTCGGCTTGGGAATAGTCCAACTCATACGGCTTTAGGTAGAAACGCTTGTGCTTGAACAAAAGCTTTTCGAGCTCGTTGTAGTTATTGTGCGCAACGGAAGAGACCCTACCTCGATCTAGAATTTCCGTGGAGTTGCTCCCAACGAAGGCGGATTGAATATCGGTGCCTTCCACATCCAGGTAAAACTCGGAGTAGTCTTGTAGTCGGCGGTAGACTTCGGGAACGAAAATGCGTTGGCGTGTGTCAAATATTTTGCCTTCAATGGCTTCAAGTTGGCGTGACGGAAAGCGTGTTTGCAACGGCGAATTTGAGGCTTGGTGTTTTTGAAAGAGGTGTGACGGAGAATAGTTGAATAGCGTTGAAAGGCCATCATCGGCGGCTTTGGAGCTTCCAAATAGGGTGAAATTCATGGTGTTTTCGGGATGAACGAAAAGGTGGCTTGGCGTCAATTGAAAGATTGCGAGCGTGGATTTGAACTCGGGAATTGAGATGATGATTTGAAAACTGCGGGAAAGGCTCCAGAACTTGAACAGCCCAGGATTTTCTCCAATCACCGAATAGCCTGGACTACTGGTGGATCCATCAACAAAATGCTGAGGGTCAATCGAAAAAAAATAGACACTCAGAAAGTGAGCCAGGTCCTTACACTTGGTGTGGACATTATGGACTTTTTGTTGAGCTTTTGTTCTGCACTTCTCAGGGTCGGTTCAAAAGGTCTCAAGGGACTGTCTCTGCTACCGGAAAGATGTCCTTGAATTATGCCCTAGGTCTTTTGATGTATTCCTGCAAGTTGGTTTTGTAGTGGAAAACCCCAAACCAAAGCAGCAAGTAGAGCAAGGACTGAATATGGATCGAATCAATGAAATCAATGATTGGTTTTGGAATCCAGTGTAACACAGAAGGGCTGCAGATAGACAAAGCAGGTATATGAACATAGATTCAATCACAAATGAATAATGCAAAAGGTTTTAAATGAAAATTGGTCAGACTCTAGCCTCAGTGGTTGCAATAGGCACTTCATGTGCACTCTTTTGGGTGAAATGGTGCTGGTTAGGACTGAGGGGCATAGATGTCAGGACCACACAGAAAATGACTTGGCCAAGCAACTGAATTCAGAAACAGTTACAAAGTAGGACCACAATAAGTGGTAGATTCAATTGAGTATAGGGGTCTTGGGGTGGGAGACCACTTAGGCTTAACCTCCAAGGCCCACAAGCATGGAATGCCTGATTTATTTTGGTATGACCTCCATGAAGGAAGGTACCTCCGCTCAGTTGAGTGGTAGGGGTGAACTTCATGGGGGGGGCTAGGGTCACAACCCTAGTTACCTTGAGAAAGTGTACTTTAGGCCACAAAAGAGAGATAAAAACACTTAAGTTTGTCTCAGCATCAACAAAGGGTTTTAAGGGGGGGCTTAGCCTGGATCAAGCCCTCCAAGAAAGACATGGCAGTGATTTTTTCTTACTCCTTGCCCCGTTTTGACATACAACTCATAAAACCGTAAAATGTCTAACAAGTGTGTTTGTGGGGTAGTTGACGAGCTACCTATTGCTAGCCTGGGAACCGGCTTGCAGCAGGCGTTTGCTACCATCTCACCCAACACCATAGCGGCATGCATGATCTGTTTCCAGCTTGCCGTTTCCAACGCAGCGGCCCTACAGAGTCTCTCTGCTGCTAGCCCGTCCCCGCAACCTACCGGGGCAGCACCAACGACGGCAACAACCGAACCTACTGGCATCAGGGGTGAGGTAGCCATTTTGCCCACTTGTGGGCCACTTCTGATTTTGCCCCCCGCTCTGAAGCGGTGGGGATCCCCGATACGGCAGGGGTGAGGTAGCCAATTTGCCCACTTGTGGGCCACTTCTGATTTTGCCCCCCACTGTGAAGCGGTGCGGATCCCCGATACGGCAGGGGTGAGGTAGCCACTTTGCCCACTTGTGGGCCACTTCCGATTTTGCCCCCCGCTCTGAAGCGGTGCGGATCCCCGATACGGCGGGGGTACCCGGCGTTCATGGGTTTCTAGCTTACGCCAAAGCGGTTTGTAGACATAGTGGTGTTCCAAGGGAGGAAGGGTAGCCCAATGTAAGGCTTTCCAAATCGAAGATGTTTGGCGTGTAGAAAAAATGTTGCGTCTTGCAATGGCAATCATGAGTAGCTTTCTGGTCCAGTTCAGCAAAAACCCTGGCACATGGTGTCCCCAGTGCTCAGCACAAGGCAAAAATCAGAAGTGGCTACTTCAACCCTGCCCTCTCGGAGGCCCATGTGTGGGCGGGATGGCTACATAACCCCTGCCTTCTCAGGGTCCCCAGTGCTCAGCATGTGGTAAAAAACAGAAATGGCCCCAACTCAGGCTAGATGGCTGCCTAACCCTGCCTTCTTGGTTGCCAGTGCTCAGCACGGGGGAAAAATCCGACATAGCTACTTCACCCCTGCCTTCTCGGCAGCCCACATGTGGGTGGAATGGCTACATAACCCCTGCCTTCTCAGGGGTCTCCAGTGCTCAACACCAAGAAAAAATAAGAAAGGAGCCAAATCTGGGCAAGGTAGCTACATACCCCCTACCTTCTTGGCGGTCCCCAGTGCTCAGAACGGGGAAAAAATCAGAAGTGGCTGCTTCAACCCTACCTTCTCACGGGACCAAATCTGAGCAACGTGGGCTACATAGCCCCTACCTTCTTGGGGTTGCCAGTGCTCAGCTAGGGGAGAAAATCAGAAAGGGCCCAAATTTGGGCAAGATGGCTACATAACCCCTGCCTTCTCGGAGGTCTCCAGCGAGGGGGAAAAGCCAAAAATGGTGGAAATCTAGGCAAATTGGGTACATAACCTGTGCCTTCTTGGGGGTCCCCAGTGCTTAGCAGAAGGGGAAAAACTCAAAGTGGCTACTTCACCCCTGCCTTCTCGGGGCCCCAAATCTGGGAAAGATGGCAACATAAGTGCGTTCTTGGGGGTCCCCAGTGCTCAGCAGGGGGGGGGGGGGGGATCAAACATGGCCTCAATTCGGGCAAGATGATAATCCCTGCCTTCTCGGGGTTTCCGGTGCTTAGCACGCGGAAAAAATCAGTAGTGGCTATTTAACCCCGCCTTCTCAGGGGCCCACATGTTGGTGGAATGGCTACATAACCCCTGCCTTCTCGGGGGTCCCCATTGCTGAGCACCGGGAAGAAATCAGAACGCTTCAAAGCCCACCAGGTACCTTCTATGACTCCTCCCCCAGTGACGATTTCGTACAGAAAATGTTCAAATACCCTACGCAGTGCGCGCATGGTGTAGATACTCCCCCTAAGCACAGGGGACCCCCGAGAAGGTAGGGGTTATGAAGCCATCTTGCCCAAATTTAGGCCCTTTATCACTTTCCCCTGGTGGGCTGTGGATGGTTGCTAATATTTCTTGGGTGGCCTTGGATGGTCACTATTAGTTCCTAATGGCCAAATGCCCATATTCCCCTTCACACCCCGACGAGCCCATGGTGCCTTTGACCTCAAGCACAAGACATCCCCAAACAACCTCGAACCCTCATGGAACGCATCTTCCCATGATCCAAACAGCAAGATAAATACCCCCACGGAAACCCCGCGAAAACTCCAAATGCCCTGAAACTGGCCTAGTAGGGGCGTGTAGGTGCCCAAATTCCCCTTCACCGGATATGATTACTTTGGTCAATTGGCTATGTGACGGCAAGGTGTCTAAAGTGGAGCACGGTGGCTACCATTCTGCAGCGCTCTGCTCCGACGGGACGTTATGGATGTGGGGTTGCAATGATAACGGTCAGTTGGGCGACGGCACAACTGCTGACCGCTACACGCCGATGAAGATCACATGGTCCGGGTGCCCACAAGTGACCGACTTTGCGCTTGGTCGCTCTCATTCTGGAGCGGTGTGTGTCGATGGGACGTTATGGACGTGGGGCTGGAATTCGTATGGGCAGTTGGGCGACGGCTCTACCGTCGAACACCACACGCCAGTGCAGATCACATTGGGCGGGTGCAGCCATGTGACTTCCGTTGCGCTTGGTTGGGGGCATTCTGCAGCGCTCTGCGATGGGGTGGTATGGACGTGGGGCTGGAATGAGTATGGGCAGCTGGGCGACGGCACTACTGACGACCACCACACACCAGTGGAGCCCGCATTGGGCGACGTTGTCGCGGAGGACGGGACCGTATTGAGCAGCGGGTGCAGCTACGTGACTCGTATTGTGCTCTCGCATATGAGCACTTCTGCAGCGCTCTGCACGGATGGGATGGTATGGGGATGGGGTGACAATCGTGTTGCGCAGTTGGGCGACGGAAGTTTCACCATCCGCTACACACCAGTGCAGATCCCACTCCCCAACAGTGCGATTGATATTTCACTCGGTGTATACCACTCTGCCGCGGTCCTCTTTGATGGGAGGCTATGGACGTGGGGTTCCAATTGGTATGGACGCCTGGGCTATGGGGAGGACTGTGAATACTGCATGGAAGGGTGGTACAGATGGACCACGCCAGGGCAGGTCGTTTTGCCCGGATGCAGCCATGTCAGTAGCGTGTCGCTTGGATTCGACCATTCTGCAGCGCTCTGCTCCGACGGGGCGGTGTGGACGTGGGGTCGGAATCATGTTGGACAGTTGGGCGACGGCACTACTGAGAACCGCTATGCGCCGGTGCAGCTCACATTGGCCGATTGCAGTGCCAGTGCCATTACGCTCGGTTACGAGCATTCGGCAGCTTTCTGCTCCGGTGCTGCAGGCGCTAGAGGTGGGACGGTAGCGACGTGGGGGCAGAATTCGGATGGGCAGCTGGGCAATGGGGACGCTGGTGTCGTCTACACGTCTGCGCCGGACTGGATCACATTTGCGAGGTGCAGCAGCAACGTGACGAAAGTTGAGCACGGTGGCTACCATTCTGCAGCGCTCTGCTCCGACGGGACGTTATGGATGTGGGGTTGCAACGATAACGGTCAGTTGGGCGACGGCACAACTGCTGACCGCTACACGCCGATGAAGATCACATGGTCCGGGTGCCCACAAGTGACCGACGTTGCGCTCGGTCGCTCTCATTCTGGAGCGGTGTGTGTCGATGGGACGTTATGGACGTGGGGCTGGAATTCGTATGGGCAGTTGGGCGACGGCTCTACCGTCGAACACCACACGCCAGTGCAGATCACATTGGGCGGGTGCAGCCATGTGACTTCCGTTGCGCTTGGTTGGGGGCATTCTGCAGCGCTCTGCGATGCAGATGCAACGGCGGTATGGACGTCGGGCTGGAATGAGCATGGGCAGCTGGGCGACGGCACTACTGACGACCACCACACGCCATTGGAGCTCGCATTGGGCGACGTTGTCGCGGAGGACGGGACCGTATTGAGCAGCGGGTGCAGCTACGTGACTCGTATTGTGCTCTCGCATTTGAGCACTTCTGCAGCGCTCTGCACGGATGGGACGGTATGGGGATGGGGTGACAATCGTGTTGCGCAGTTGGGCGACGGAAGTTTCCCCATCCGCTACACACCAGTGCAGATCCCACTCCCCAACAGTGCGATTTATATTTCACTCGGTGTATACCACTCTGCCGCGGTCCTCTCTGATGGGAGGCTCTGGACGTGGGGTTCCAATTGGTATGGACGCTTGGGCTATGGGGAGGACTGTGAGTACTGCATGGAAGGGTGGTACAGATGGACCACGCCAGGGCAGGTCGTTTTGCCCGGATGCAGCCATGTCAGTAGCGTGTCGCTTGGATTCGACCATTCTGCAGCGCTCTGCTCCGACGGGGCGGTGTGGACGTGGGGTCGGAATCATGTTGGACGGTTGGGCAACGGCACTACTGAGAACCGCTATGCGCCGGTGCAGCTCACATTGGCCGATTGCAGTGCCAGTGCCATTACGCTCGGTTACGAGCATTCGGCAGCTCTCTGCTCCGGAACGCCCATTGCAACTTCCAGTCCAACCGCCACAAGCAGCGTCACCAGCAGCCCATCACGAACCTCCAGCCCAAGCCCGACGGCCACGACAAGCCCGATAGGATCACCCACTGCAACTCGCAGTGAAACTTCCACCATCACGAACAGCCCATCACCAACCTCCAGCCTAAGCCCGACAGCTACGACAAGCCCGTCAGGATCACCCACTGCAACTCCCAGTGAAACTTCCACCATCACGAACAGCCCATCACCAACCTCCGGCCCGAACCCAACACCCACGACAAGCTCGTCAGGATCACCCACTGCAACTCCCAGTGAAACTTCCACCATCACGAACAGAACGCGGAGGCCCGGCGTGGCTCCGGGAACACATAACAGCGCTCCGGTCCTGGGCGCGCGCCGACTCCACGACCACCCGGCAATCCTCCCTGACGACACTCGGGCACTGAGCCTGGACCAGTTGACCCCCAGCCACCCCGACGTCAGGTGGCACTCCGCCGCACTCAATGCGGGGTGGCTCAGCCCCACTGGGTACTACTAGATCCCGGAGGCCTAGGGCCACACGTCCTCCAACGCATCGGGGGGCGGGCCCTGCAGGCACGCCACTAGTGTCGCCCTCGCTGCCGACCTCACCCGCACGTGGGCAGTGGCCATCTCGGGCACGGTACCCGACGGGGAGGGGGTGGCCGCCTCCCTCCCCCTGCAGTACGGCAACTGCAGGTTGTGGGTCCATACGGTGGACGCCGAGGTCATCCTCCACCTCCTGCGGCACGCGGATCGCGAGCGGGCCACGGGGGTCGTCGCGGGCGCGGCAAAGGCGGTCAACCACCTGCCCCTGCGGTGGCTTCAAGACAGCCCGCGCGTGCGCGGGCACCACACCGAGCACCCATTTTGGTTTGCCAAACTGCCTTCAGCTTGGTAATCAAGTGTCGCTATGAACAAGCCTTATAGAGTACAACTATGCAAGGGCATGCAAGATGCACACATGTTCAAGTCTTGGCTTCTGGTCTTGTGAGCATTGTGTTAAGTCACTTACATTCATGCTCACAAGTACACAAAGCTAGCCTTTGCGCACGATAAAGACCGGGCCCAAAACACCCTTGTTAGCCGCTTCCCCAAAGGAAGCGATATGCCCGTGTGAAAGGGGTATGAAAGGAAGGCAAAGAGGGGAGATGCAGAGTTCTCAACGAACGCGTGGTCCTTGGGAACCATGAGTTCGGTCACTTGACGGAAAAGCTTGCGGGGGAGGAAATTAGGGGGAAATGGTTGACAATTCAAATATGCCACATCCTAAATGCTTGGGAAGCCACAAAAACCCTGGTACGGAACCAATAACTTGTGAAAAGGGGCAAAAACTAGGGTTCGAGTATTTGCCGACATCCAAAACTTCGCACTGCGTGCGCACTGCGTGTATGGCATTCCCATAGTATACCGTTGGCACGCGTTGGCGAGGCCAATGTGTGGAAACAAAACAAAACAAAAAAAATTCAAAAAACATTTGGTTGGGCACACGTAGCACAGAGCGGCTCTGAGAATCCAGGCTGGCCCAGGGTGCCACGGCGTAGGACTCATAGGGACCTATAGCAAAAACAAATCATATTGAATACAGAACTAGTGCAAAAACACACTCTAATCTGCTTCTTCGATGACCCATTCGCACAATGTGTCCTGTAAGGGTAGCTGGAGGACTATGGGGTAGGTCACCGAAATGGATAACTGTAGCTGCTTAGCGGCAAAGCACATAAAGAGAAAGCTGATGGCAATGTAAACCTAATAGGTTTGGATTTCGGCCGGGGTCGCGTCGAACTCGGCATTTGTGCTAGGCCTGATGATCTGGCTCGGCAATTCCTTGCATGACGGCCCATTGCCGACCCGGGGATTGAAACCCATAGGTTTAAAGCTTGCTGAACGTTTGGCTAATTTGTTGTGCTTGGCGTTCTGTAGGTTCTTGGCCACCCTCTGTGGTTTTGGCGAATAAAGACTAGTTGCCAAAAGACAATTTCGACGGGGATAATTTCGACAACGGAAAAATTTTGCCACCTCCAAGAATCCTGAGGCTTGTTGTCATATACTAGTGGGCTCTCGTTCTTAAAGCATAAAAGATTCTCAATGCATGACCATCCAAAACACCACACTTTTTCAATGCAGACGCATTAATCAAAGATAGCCCTGGCATCGAACCGAACCTAGCACCTGCCAGTGAGGATGCAACATGTTTTGCATTACAGGCTTGCAAGTTTGCTGTTTTCAGAGATAATGGGTCACGCGACAGCAAAACGGAAAGTAGCATTCTCTTGATACCGACCAATGGCAATTGTTTTCAAAACCTGGGGCAACAGGGCATTCTAATGCATTCTGGGCACAACCGCTGCATGTTGCAAACAAAAACATCCCTGGTCCCTTCTCTCTGCTTGGTACACCGCTGCGTATGTCTGAATTCACAGTACTCACCTGTCACACAGTGCAAAAATTTCGCCACGCAGAAAATCTCGCCACTTTTCTTAAGGGCGAAATTTTCTCCGCGAAATCCCCCCCCCCCCCCTTGTAGCGGTCCGTGAGTCCGTTGCGGCCATAGTTGACAACGTGGTCTACAAAGCAGTTGATCCCCTTGTCGCAAATTTGGCATGTAGCCGCCGGGTCCAATACAGGTACACCTAGCCACCATCTACAATCCAGGGGTACTAGTAGTGAATCATGACTCAGTCACTGGCTTATGACTGTTTGACAGACATCTAGGGCGCAGACTGGAGTCCACACTAGAGCTGCTTGTAGATGACAGCGAAGAAGGAAAAAACGAAGCCGCAATCTGTTAATTTGATACTTCAACCCCCCCGTCAGCTGGACAGATGTGTTGTTACAACAGGAGGCATCAAGTTGGGTCAAAAGACTCTCCTATTTGAAAAACGTTATGTTGCTGTATGCATGCGGGATCTTAGCTGTTGCATTCTCCGGAAATTTGGCGCAATAGATGAGTTTGTATTGAAACAAAGAGCCTTGAACCTTGAACTCATCTGAGATTCTCAATCAAATCATCTTGAAACCAGTCCAACCAGTTCTCCGGGAATTCCCCATTCTTACTTTTGAAACCCGTAGACGTACAATTGTTCCTTTGGGTGCCATGGTGATGGTGTGTCTCGAAGTACTCGCAGAGCTCCTTGTAGGTTGGAGTGAACCGTGCGTTCCAAATACCAAATTCTAGATTTTCTGACTCAGACACCCCATGAGGAGATCTTTCTTGCCCCGGTCTTGCCACTTCCGCTCCATGGTGGCGAATTCCACCAAGAAACTGTAGTGCTTTTCCTTAAATGGCATGGCGGCAATACACGCAGAACAAAAGCAAGAGGCCAAATTTACAGCCGTAAAAGTGCAGAAAGCGCAGAAAAGACACCATCCTTTGGGGAAGTTTAGATGGACAAAGGGGCACAGTAATGTCGGCAGGATAATGATGAACTTTCATCTTTCGGCCTTCAAGTGTTGTTCAACCGCCGGAAGCTGGCTATAACTTGGTAGCCCTAGCTGGGTAGGGAGGGAGACTTGGGGCCCTTAGGGGGAATCCTTTCACTGCGCGCGCACTGCGCGCTACTTTTAGACTATGTTCCTCCTGAAGAGCCCCCAGGCACGCCCCTTGGAAACACTTAGAATTAGGCGACCCAAACTGGACTGGAGGGGACCTTGAGGGGGACCTTCCTGGTTCTTGTGGCAGTGGTGAAGGACCAGGAGCCTTTGGGGGGGAACTTGACTGTGTGTTGGTCGGCGGAGATGGAGGGCAGTCAGGTGGCGAGTCTGAACTTGGGATGGCAAAGGAGATGGACTCCATCTTGCATTGCCCATTCACCACTCGCAACCCATCTTGGTAGTATTTCAAGTGGAGGAGTCTGTCTTCAGCCGTCCCAACCACCGTGGCAGGAGGTCGCAGGCCATTGGAGCGGGTGTAGAACACCTCATCCCCAATACTGAGATCCAGGGAGAAAGTGGGCCTGAGATATGAGGAGTATGATGTCCCGTAGCAGGCACCCTGAAAGCGTATCACCATATCAATCAACTGTAAAAAAGAGTAGATGTGGTGGAAATGGGTAAAAGATGTGAGCAAAACGGTAGGAATGGGTGAAACAGGGTGAGCATCCAAAAATGCCATATCCCAAATGCATCAAAACTTACTACCAAACAATAATGATGCCAAAGTACCACAAAGTATGGGTTTCTACTACGGCCAGACGCCAAAATAGTTGCACTGCGCGCGCACAGCGCACTGCGCTTAAAGCACCCCCTTAGGGATTTGGTGCAATGCAGAGCAAAGGTCAAGTGTGCAGGGCAGGTGGGGAAGAGGAAGCGGAATGCGTGCGGTAAACCAGTTTGGGGTTCAAAGGTAAGTGGGTCAAGCTCTGGCAGCTGGAGTCAAATGCACCGCAACATTGATGCAGACAGGTGCCCAAAACCCTCAGCACTTGGTGGCCAAACGTCCCCTGCCTTTGATCAACAGTCAAACGCCTTCAGCTCACCACAGACCAATATTAGTCGGGGTCAGCGAGAAAAAGGGCAAGGGGAAAGCGGAATGCTTGCCTGGGGGCATGATGCACAAACCATGATAAGTTATTTCCTCGCCGATATATGTTGTCCCCCTCACAGTATCCAATTTGCATCGGGTGGCAACCCAGCACAGGGGGAGTATTTGCCCGGCGCGCACCCGGCGCATGCACGGCACACTACTTTTGTGTCAACTATCCCACCGACGACTGGTGTAGAATACAGTGTCCCCAATGCTCAACTCCATAACAAATAACAAAAGAGGTCTGAGGATGCCCAACCGGCAAGGGGCCGGTCTATATCCACAACCGGAAAGGGGCAAGTCAGTGAGGCGCACCATCCCACCCACCCATCCGTGTGTATCCACTGCAATCTAGGGTGTGCCAAAAGAGGGGTAGAATCCACCCCCAAAACAGGGGTAGAAATCAGAAGTGGCGGAAAAAAGATGCCCGGCGCGCTGTTCGGCCTCATAGAACCTAATTCTGCGTCACGCACTAACAAAAAGAACTCCCAAATCGTCAGCTATTCGTCAATCGCTGTCACTCAAACTGCAAACCGTCAACTGCCAACCGCCAACTGCCATTGCCGAAGAATGTGCACCATCCGTTGTGCGGTCTTTGTGCATGCCCCTCAAGAACACCAAATGGGACACCTGTTTAAGGTACACGGCTTCGGGGTCCCCTCTGTAGGGGGCAGGGCAGGGGTGTCAACGGCCCCTCGGTGGCTGCACACGATACTCGCAGTGCAGCGGGATTGTGAACATGAGACGATCTCCCCCTCACCCACCAACGAAGGAAGTGCCTGGCCAAGGCCAAAGCCCCAAAGGGCTCTGACAGCATCCCCAGCACGGGCCAAAGAGCAGGCAGTGCCCCAACCTATGAGCCCTCTGATGGTGGGGGGGCGGGCCGCCACCTTGAATAGTCCCCATACAATGCGCCACGGTGTCCCAGGGGGGGGGGTCACCAAACGGGAACACCCACTTTGGGGGAGGGGGACTACTGTGGGTGCGTACTGTTAGCTCCTCAGGGATTTTGGGGATCATGTGCAAGTTACGCCCCCCCCCCCCCTCGCAAGGGGAGGAGGGGGGGGGGGCTATGCAAGCGCCGTGGGGCTATTGAAGTGGGGGGGGGGGGAGGGGGCTTATTCAAGGCCAGCAGACCATCAAGGAGGTGGGAGGGTTAGGATAAGACTGCTGGCTGACCGGTCTCACAGTGAGTGTCTCAGAGGTGCACAGGGGGGGGGGGGGGGGCAAGCATGCGCTTGAATGGGGCAGGGGGGGGGGAGGTTGGACCCAGCGCAGGGACTCACCTCCACGGCGACCTCCAGCAACCACCACCACCTTCTAGTAACCTCCAGCCGAGCTGCCACCACCCATCCGAGCACCCACCAACCTCCATCCACCGCTACCACAACGTATCCTGAACCGATCCCCACCGCAGCCTCCATCAACCTGCACCACCTTCCACGGCACCCCCACCCCCACCCACTTCTACCAACATCCACCCGCCACAGGGGGTTGTGCCCATTAAGTCACTCGCGCTTGGGATATGGTCGGGTCCATGGGGTGATGGAGCCAGGGGAAGTGGAGGTAACCGACATCCACTGGGCCAACTGGTTGCCAGGTCATGGCTTAGTGGTAAAAAAAAAACCACCAAAAATTTGTGTAAGAACAACTGTAAAAGCACTGAAATAACGGAAACGTTACCTCCCGTTGTACTGACAACGAGCGTTGTGTACGTGCACCTGCAGAAGACACCGGCAGCGGCACCCCAGTGCCCGGTCCATGTGTCACGACCCGCGCGGCCGGACGACCAGAGATGCGGCACAAAGTGGCAGGAGGGCAGTCAGCATCCCCGAAATACCATCCCCTGCCCCAACTCAATGAAAAAGCTCCATCTTCAGGGACAAGCAGCAAACGGAACCGCCAAATCCCACGGTTCCAGAAGTCACAGAAACAGGTCAGCCTATTTAGGTCCTGCACGCTGTGCGTCCAGGGGTCAGCGCAGAAGCAGGACGTGGCAGAGCCACCGTGCCGCCCCCCAAGCCTCACCATTAGTGTACACGTCACAAGAAGGACCCACGCCAAGGGCTCAGGTGTCTTTGTCTTGACCTGAGCAGCAGGGGCCCACGCAGGGCCCCGCCATGAGGCGGGTCCTCACGTGCCCATGAAATCTGAAATCCGCGTACCGTCATGCGGCGGGTGGCGGCAGCGGGGGGGGGGGGGGGGCGTTCAGCGGGCGTCAACCAGCCCCTCAGAACGGCAGGCCCATTCGCAGGTGTTCGCAGTTCAAAGCCCCGAACGGATCACCTTCTCCCCAGCCCCGCCCCCCTTCCCTTTCCCTCTCCTACCCACTCCCCCCCCCCCCCCGCCCCTTGGCCCCCTTCGGTTCCCTCAGCGTCTCCTCATGGCCCAGACCTCGCCTCAAGCGAGAGCTGCCCCGGTCGCGACTCGAGATCGCAACCGCGCTTCCAACCGCCAGTAACTGCCTTCGCAACCGCTCCCCTCGCCCCTCACCCGCACCCGCATTCCCACCGTCAGGCACCACAGCACCAAGGCCCCACCTTCCCCCATCTCCTTCCCCGCCCTTCGATCCCTCCCGCCCCGCCTCTCCGGTCTCCCGCGGGCTCATCTTGGGTCATTGGTCACAAATGGGGCGGGGTTAGCGGGTGAGACAAACTGCGTCGGCGCAGCCGAAGCGGCCGGGGGGCAAAGGACACGGTGCCACCGTCTGGACGGCGTCTCGGGGGGCCGGAAGGGTCCCGGTTCCGTCCGTCGCGCGTGCGCCAAAAGAAACCAACGCAAAGATACGCCCCGTTCGACGTACGCTTGACCCGACAAATGGGCCGACCGCCCGCCGAGAGGGCGAACGGGGCTCAACCATTCCGCGATACATCCATCGGGAGCGCGCCCCGGCGGAGAGACGACTCATGGACCCGCACCCGCGGTCGGCGCTGGATGGCCAAAGTGCCGGCCATCGGCCGCCACACGGGCATCCCGGTTCGGCAGGCCTATGACCGGTCGGTCTGCGCTATGCCTACGTACCTCCTGTTGTCTTGGGTGCCCCCCAAAAGGGGGAGGGCTACAGAAGGCCCTGCCGTCTTGGGGTCCTGATGTTGGAGGCGGCCCGAAGGTCTCGGCCAAGCGGGACTGTCATGGGGCCCGAGGGCCCTCTGGGGGGGGGGGGGGGTGGGGGGGTGGGCGACCAGAGACGCGGCACAAAGTGGCAGGAGGGCAGTCAGCATCCCCGAAATACCATCCCCTGCCCCAACTCAATGAAAAAGCTCCATCTTCAGGGACAAGCAGCAAACGGAACCGCCAAATCCCACGGTTCCAGAAGGTGCGGAAACAGGTCAGCCTATTTAGGTCCTGCACGCTGTGCGTCCAGGGGTCAGCGCGGGGGTCCGCGGCATTCCCGTGAAACCGCCGGCGATCGGCGATTCACCGCTGGCCCGGGGCGCTGTCCCCCTGGAGCAGTCGAATTCCTACGGGGCAGCCCCGGAGTCCGTCCAGTTCTACTCCCTCCGGAAGCGCGCGCGCCCCACCGTCGGAGCACCCCCCGTGCCCAGCGAACGGTGCATTGGGATCCGAACGGAAGTGTTCGTTGGACAAGGCATTCGGTGGACACGGGGGGCATTGCGAACGGAGAGATGTGGCAGACACGCTCTCACAGGGGGGGGGGGGGGGTCTGCATCCGGAGACCCACATCCGGAAACCCATCGGCGACCTCCACGACCCGGGGGGCGGTCCCAAGGACACGGCCAGCGTGGGGGGCAGGGGGGCACCCTGACCTGCTGTCCATGAGCGGGGGAGCGTCTCGTGCCCCCCATCCGACCAGGGGCCCCGCAACAGACGTGCCAGTAGCGTCTGGCAGGAAAACGGACTCTCAGTGGCATATCGGCCCCATATCAAAGGCCGCCCAGTAATACACGCCCCCTGCACCACCAGAACTCAGTAGGAATGTCCAGAGTGTGGCTCAGTAGGACCCTGTTCCATCCGATCACGTCTGAGCCGGCAGACGCTGGTGGCAAATCTACTCCGCAATCATTTCCCAGCAAACGTGTGGTATCCCGTGGTACGCACCGTCGGCAACCGACAGCGACCCGAGGGCCAAGCCGCCCTCAAAAAGATGTACGCCCCCCCCCTCCCACCCGGTGCCTTATTCGGGCGGTTGCTGCACAGGTCTTCGGGGGGGAGGGGTCATTCGGGGACGACACGGGAGTGCGTCCCTGGAGCTTCGCCTTGGGTCCCGTTCCGGGCAGGCACAACGGTGTTGCCTTTGCGCCTGCCTTCCCCGGGGGGGGGGGGGGGGCGCCCTTGGGGATGCGGTTTCTCGACGCGGATCCCTTGGCACGGCCCGGGCCCATGCGCCCTCTTCATGTGAGATGGACGACGCCCGGGACACGTGTGACGCGCCAAGGCTCTCCGCCCCCCCAGAGGCCCGCCCCTGTTCAGGCCATTGCTCACTGACCCTCCCCCCCCGCTATGGGATACAGATGTGTGTGCACGACCGGCACTGTTCAGAACAAAGCAGGTGTGCAAAGCAAAAGTCGAAGAAAGAAGCTCTGCAGTGACATGTCATAGGCGCCTTTCACTGCAGTAGAAGTGAACACAGAGATTGCGAAACAAGTCCACTGCACCTAAGTCCTATGAACTGATTCTGGTTGAATAGTGCATCACTGAACACTGCTGACCCCCCCCCCCGGCCCCGGGTGGCTGGCAAGACCCGCAGGTGAAGCCACCAGTGAGAAGGCCTCCCGGGGGCGCGGCGCCCCACGAAGTGGCCCGCAGCGTGCGCCGTCCTGGACACTGCGCCTCGCGAGAACACCCGCGGCGCCCGCGGTTCATCACCACAAGGGACAGGGGCACCAGGGGAAGGGGGACGGGAGGGACAGGGAGGGGGGACAGAGCTGCCCCCCCTCCCCCCCTTTTGTGCACCAGCCGGCCCCATGTCGACACCGGCTGCTGCCCCGACCCCGAGCCCTCAACGGGGAACGTGGGGGGCTGGCGATGCGCCGCCCCAAGACCGCAGGGCATACCAAACCAAACCAAAACCTGCGGCCCCGGCGGGGGGGGGGGGGGGGTTGTCGTCTGGGGCCTTGGCACACCCCGGCCGACCCGCTCACCCGAAACAGGTCCTCGGGAGAAAAAGGCAGCCTATTGAAGGGCCGGAGACTGGAGGCCGATTTGTAGTACTTGTTTTTGGCCTCTGACCCCCCTCCCCCCCACGAGGGGGGGGGTCGATGGTCCCCCAAGCAATAGCCTGGCCCTCATGACCAAATGGGGTACTTGGCCAAAAGGGATGTCTCTCGAGGACAGTTGGTATATGCCAACGCGGAGCAAATGCACACTTTTTCGGGGGTTTCTCAAGTTTTGGTCCAATGCACCAAAATTTCGTTTCCTTTGAGGGGGGTGGTATGTGTATACTTTTTGAAATCTACATAAAAAGGGCTTGAAAATGAGTCTGGGGCCAGGGCTTATCTCACCGATGCGAAAAAGCTGGTCCCCGCACGAAACTTGCCCCGTTTTTGGACGCGAAGCAGGGCCGGTTTTGGCCAAATGGTTTTTGTGCCGGACGAAAACCTCAAATATACCGTCAGTACAGCATGCAGACCCGGGGCGCTCCAAATAGCCTTCCAAATATACAACATACCCCCGCCCCCCCCTACGGGACACGCAGGAATAAGGCACCAATGACACCGATCACTGAAAAAGCCCCGTGTTGGCATATTTCTGCACGACCCCGAGAGATATGTTCTTGGGCTACTACCCCAGGGCATCCAAGGAGGATGGGTAACTTGGGCACCATGCAACACTTTTTTTCGGGGAGGGGGGGGGGGCATCCAGGTACCCGTTGGCACTTCAGGGGGTACGTGCGTGTTCGCCTTTTGAGGGAGGAGTCCTCCGCTTGTGGGTGGGTGGGTGGGGGGGGGTTGGTGGTCCACACATCGGGAGAGGATTGGAGGGGGCGCGCTGAACCGACAAACTGCGAGAGGCGGGCAGCCCACTCGACCGCCAGGGGAAATGGATTTCCAGTGGGTGGGAGCGGGACGGTGGTCCCGCGACCCACAAGTGCTGCCTCTGCCCCTTGGCGTCGCCTCCCCCCCCCCCCAAACGCCAGCGCTGTGGCCATGCTCCACACAAAGCCTTTTTTGGGGGGGGGATGGTGAACCGACGGGCGGGTAACCGCTGGTGGTTGGGAGGCAACGGACGGCACTCGAACAGCAACGAGGGCGGCCCTCGCAACGCCCTCAGGGGGGGGGGGGTGCCCTACTGCTGCGGGTCCCGCTTGCGCTTCGGGTTAGCGGTGCCGGCCGCTGCAGGTGCCTCTGCGACGGCGAGAATGGGCTGCGAGTGGACCCGCGGGATGCGGTCGGCGGGGCCGGCGTCCGGGGCCCGGGGCGCCGTGCGGTCCGGCCCCCGGCCCTCGCATGAGCCGGCGAGCCGGTCCAGGGCGTGGGCCATCTGTTGCTGGACCCCGCGCATCTCGGACACCTGAGGTGGCATGGACGGGCGTGGCGCGGAGAGGATGAGGGGCCGAGAGGCAGGGAATGGGGTTGTCCCGGGCACGTGCGGCGGATGATCTCCGGAACCCAACCATGTGCTAAGAGAGAGAGGGAGGGGGGGGTAATGAAGCCCAAAACTTTGTACCAAAAATGGCCCAAATCAATGTTGCCTTCAGCAGCGTTCATTTTTTCCCACTACAAAATCTGGGCCCGATTTGAGCTTTTTTTGGCCCCTCTAAGGTCGCAAAAGCCTTGAAATGGCCCATCTTAAGCCCCTTTTGAACAATTGTGGCCCGTTTCGCCACGTGTATGCGCCAAGTTTTACTCTTCGCACGGACCTTAGAGCCGTATTGTGGAGCCACCTAGAGTTGGGGAGAGGAGTGTAGAGTAGAGGATTTATATTACTACACCCCTCTCCCCTTAAATCTAGCTAACAATAAGCAAGCAAGCAACAAACAACACTTCTCCTTTCCGCGTTGGCCATTACTCCGTTCCAACAATTTGGGCTCTACTCTACTCGAGTCATCCTAGAGCCCAGGTGGTGGCCTTGCCAAATCCAGGTTTTGAGCCAAAAACTCACCGTCGGTGCCCCAGGGCGGGGGCGGCAAGTTGGGAGGTGCCCTCCCAAAACTGCGCATTTTGTGCGGGCAAAAAGGCTTTTTGGGCCCAAAACGGCCCCGAAACCCAGTCCAAACGGACAAACGAAGGGAAACAGTTGCTACACTCTACGTGCGCCTTGATCCGTGACAAAGGGCATGTTGTTGGCCTCTAACTCCACAATATGAACAAGAAACGGCCCAAAAATGGCTAAAAAGGCGCCCAAAACGTGCGCAGTTTGTGTCAAATAGCCCCAAAACCAAGAACGGGCCGTATCTTGGGCTACGTGGCTCACATCTGAATTCTGAGGGCACCTAGTCCACCCGCAAACCCCCACTTTTTGTGGTTTCCAAGCCTTCAAATCGCCCAACAAGATGCCTAGACCCCCGTACCAGTGGTCATTTGGTGGAGCTAGAGGGCAGCAGGGGCCTTGGCCGCACACGCTGGGGACCAACGGTGGGTCCACCAGGCTCCCTAGGGCGAAAAAAATGACTTTTTCCAAAGTTATTCCTAGACCACTTGTGATGCTCAAATAAGTGTATTTGGCCTGTTTTGAGCCCGTGGTGACGCATTTTCGCCCATGGAAAATCCCAAAATGCCTTAAAAATGGGCCGTTTTGGGGCCAAGAATGGGTCAAAAAGGGGTCAAAAATGCGCCTTTCCGAAAGTCATCCTGGACCATTTTGGGATGCTCAAACAAGTGTTTTTAGCCCGTTTTGAGCCCGTGGTGACGCGTTTTGGCCAATCGAAAATCCCCGAATGCCTTGAAAATGCCCCCATTTGGGACCAAAAATAGGTGAAAAATGGGTCAAAAATGTGTTTTCCCAAAAGTCATCGTGGATCAATTAGGGTGCACAAACAAGTGACACGAGCCCATTTTCAGCCCAGTTTGAACCTTTTTTGGCCCCTCTACAGTCCCACAAGCCTTAAAAATGGCCCATTTTAAGCCCTTTTTGACCTAGTGTAACACGTTTCGCCACATGTATGCACCAAGTTGTACAGTTCGCACGTACCTTAGCAGGGAGGAGAATCACCCGGCCAAGGGGGGGCGTAATGCACCCGGTAATGCACCCGGAGAAAAATGGGAAAACAGGAAAAATGGGGGGGAATGGGGGAAAATGGGGGGAAATGGGGGGAAATGGGGGGAACAGGTTGAAACAGGGGGCCAGAAACAAGGAAGAGCATATGCAGCAACACCATTTTACGTCTACAACCTTCGATCTATAAGTTGGTGCAAAACAAACTACTACAGACCGCCATTGTCATGCAGCATCACTGCTGCACGGTGAGTCTCACACTTCATCCGACGCTGCCGCTCATCCCTGACCCACTTCAAGGACGAGAAGCAATGCACCACGTCGCATGTGGCAGGCACTGCCAATGCACGGCGTGCCACAGCATACAACAAGGGGAGGATCTCTGACATACCCTCCCACTAGTCTAGAATTTCCTTGCCTCCGGCTGCTTGTTGACCGGGATGCAACTGATGGCCTGGTCCAAGCGCAGGCCCGTTCTTGGTTTTGGGGCCGATTTGACACAAATTGCGCACATTTTGGGCCATTTTTAGCCATTTTTGGGCCGTTTCTCGGACACATTGCGGAGTTAGAGGGCAGCAGAGCGCTCTTTGTCACAAGGAAGTCAAGGCGCACGTGGAGTGTAAGAACCGTTTCCCTTTGTTTGGCCTTTTTAAATGGGCCATTTTGGGCCAAAAAAGGCTGTTTTGGGGCACAAAATGCGCAGTTTTGGGAGGGCACCTCCCGATTTGCCGCCCACGCCCCGGGGCGCCACTGGTGAGTTTTGGCTCAAAACTTGGATTTGGCAAGGCCACCACCTAGGCTTTGGGATGGCTAGATTAGAGTAGCTGGGAGCGATGAGACGGAGCAATAGCCAAAATGGAAAGGAGAAGTGCTTGTTGCTTGCTTGCTTGCTTGTTGCTTGCTTCACGGACGCGCCAACGGTGGGTCCAGGGTCCCCGGGGCGAACAAAAGAGTTTTTCCAAAGTTGTCCCGAGACCACTTGGCATGCTCAAACAAGTGTGTTTAGCCGTTTTTGAGCCGGTGGTGATGCGTTTCGGGGTTGTCTAGTTTCCAATTGATCAACACCTATGCTTCACCATGCCGTTGTACATTCATTGACAACGTTTGCGAACATGGCATTTGCACAAACACCCCTACATTGTCTTCTGTGCTTATCTTTTGCTGCTATTGCTATTGCATCCCTCATAGCAACTCCACCGACCTACCTCCCAACAGTATTGTACCCCGGTTAGGGTTAGGGTACATATGCCATTTATGTATGTATGTATGTATGTATATATGTATATATATATAACCTCTAATCTACACCCCTCTCCCCAACTCTCGGTGGCTCCACCATACGGCCCTAAGGCAAGGGCAAGAATCACCCGTTTCTGGTGCATTACCGGTGCACTATCTAGAAAAATGGGCAACATAGGAAAAGTGGGGTTAAATGGGGGTAAATGGGCAAATTTATTTGTTCTTCGTGGAAAAATGGGGGAAACCTGCATGTGAAAGCTCTAAAAATGCACTTTTTGGCTGGTCACCAGGGGGGCTAGGGTCATCCAATGAGTAATGTAGTAGAGGGAAAATGGGGGGAAATGGGGGAAAATGGGGGGAAATGGGGGAAAATGGGAGAATTTCTTGATATCTTGCTACTAAATGGAGGAGATTTGAATCGCAAAGCCGCAATGCTAGTGCTTTTGTTGTTGCTGTAGGTGCAAGCATTATACACAGGTCAGTGTGCCCCCATGGTCTTCTCCTTGTCCAGTTTTCCCTGTGTTTTTTTCCCGTCCCCAATACCATGGAGGACGTGCATGTTTTTGAGGGCGTTGCATACGTCCCCATCAAGTTCATCCGGGACAAGCAACGCAATTGGGTCTCTGCTGGATGGCTTTCCAAGCAGATGGCCCATATGGGATACATGAAGGTTAGGCCCACATCTATTGGGCTTTCAGTTGAATCTGGAGTTGGCCATCGCCCTGGGGATTACATCGTATCTTGGGCTACGTGGCTCAAATCCAAAATGTCCGGGCACCTAGTCCACCTGCAACACCCCACTTTTTGTGGTTTCCAAGCCTTCGAATCACCCAACGAGACGCCTAGACCCCCGTACCATTGGTCACTTGGTGGAGCTAGTTGCCTGGTAGCTAGATTTGAGGGGAGAGGGGTGTAGTAATACATATGGTATATGAGCCCCCCCCCCCCCCGAGCGGGGCGCATAGCGCCCTGTGTGGGGCCGAAGGCCCCTAATATGCAAGAATATGATCCCTTACCACCAATTGCTACCCTGTTTACCCGGGTACCCCACCTATTTACCCGTGGAGCAAAGGAATTGTGGCTTGTAGTCTGTAGACATTGTCTGCCCCATGTGGACACTGTCTGCTCGACGCGGTCTACCACGGTAGACACTGCCGGCATGTTGTAGACGCGAAGTGACAATATTTGGGAAGGGAGCCAAAGGCCCCCTTCGCAAAAAACGGTCCACTAACATCGTTTGCCCGTGTATAGGGGCCAAGCGGTCTGTAGTCTGTAGACACTGTTTGCCCCAAGTAGACACGGTTTGCCTGTACAGACACTGCCTGCCTGTTGTAGATGCGAAGTGCCAATAGTTTGGAAAACGGGATGCTAAGGGTGTTTACCCGTGCTAAAATAAGGTACTTGGAGGCGCGGAGCAGACCGGGTTCCGGACCTCCAAAGGGGGGGCACACACAAGGGGGGGCAGAGTTTTTATAAGCTATATACATCTATTTATATATATTGTGACATGACACGACCCCCCCACCCCAACCCCCAGGTGGTGCGAAAATTAGATCCATCCTTGGAACCTGCGCTGGCTCATCGTGGTGCCATGCCATGCAAGAGGCAGCTGACATGGTACAAGGTACAGTAATGCACAGCAACCCTAGCGTTACCAAGCCTACAGCTCTGCTCCCTCCAACAGCCTTCCTTGGGAGGGGGGGGGGGCATCAGAAACGTGTGGCAACTCGTCACAAGCGATCATGGTGTCTAGCAGGGACAGGGGAACACGAACGACCACTAAGCCCGCGCTGAAGTGACACACAAATGACGATCATCAAAAACACCAAGGGAATGAATGCGGAGAATTGTGAATCGCAATATCCCCCCTCCCTGGCAGTGCACAGGTTTCGAACGACCTGCAGTGGTGTTGCGACCACACGTGAAACAATGTGGGGAGGCTGTGGGACGCTGTTGCCAGCTTCTGAACAATTGAAACTGGTTGTAGAGGTGTTGCGAGCAGGTATGAAATGATTTGGACGTGCAGCTGTTGTTGCAGGTCTGAAACGGTTCACGGAGGGTGCAGTGGGGGGTGGCATGACGCCTGCAGTGTCTGCAGCTGGCGCCAGCTATTGGCCTCTCGCCACTTGCCCTTTCCTCGAACCCCCTCCATCGTTAGGTGGCGGCGCCCATCGGCCTCTCATCCCCTCGTGCCCTCCCGCTCCCTGCCTGGCCTATCCTTGCCCCCACACACCCTTCCTTTCCCCTGGTATGTTGTGCCAACAGCGCCCCCCCCCCCCGGGGGGGGGGGGGAGTTGGGGGTTGAAACAATTGAGGCAGGTGTTCCTGTCAAACCTGTTACCGGAAGTGTGTTGCTGTCAACACCTCTGCCAGTGTTATGGCACCATTGACACTCGTGTTACTATCATTGTCACGGCACTTTGAGGGGTTTGGAGCCACGTGACTCCGTGTCTTGCCCACGGTGTGCGCTGGCAGTCTGTGTTGGCAGTCGTCGAGATCCATTTTGATGATGGCGAAGGATGCACTGTATGGGGTGTGGTGGACCGTGTGGCAGGCTTCCAGTGGCATCTTCCAAGGCTGGAGGCCCTTTGAAGAGGCACGTAAATGGATGTCAAACCGAAGCAGGATGGGAAAAAAGAAGTAAGGATCCCCGTTGGGGGGGGAGGGGGGGGGGAGGGGGTCATTCAGGGTCCGGCAAACCCCAACCAACCCCTCTGTGTGACATTCCGTCGGGTCGTTGTTCCTTTACGGCGCCCTGGACAGTCACCCGTTCGTCCCTTCGCATGTTGCGTCGGGTCGCTGCTTTCTGCCGGCCGCTGCGGCCGGTGCTCCTGCTGGTGTCGTTTCCGCGTTCGCGGAGCCCAGTAGTTGGTGTGTTGGGGCTGTGCTGAATGTGGCGGGATGTGCCGTTTGCGCGTCAGCGGCGCCCAATAGTTGGCGTATTGGGGGATGTGCTGGTTGTTGTGGGGGTCGTTTGACTGTTGACTGACCCACCCGGTAACGGCCACTGTGCGCTCACACAGCGCACTGCACCGCGCAACCGGTTCACCCGTGCTTCGGCTGCAGCAGTGGGGGTCCCCGGATGCCTCATGACTCCGAAGAGGCCCTGCAGTACAGTGAGACACGAGGTGGTGCTCGCCAGCTACTCGGTACAACCACTCCATACCAACCGACCCACCCAGGCCCGCCCCCCCCACATCAGAGCACTTTTCCTCAGGGGAAAAAACATGAAAATCTCTTTCAAGGGGCCCGAAACTGAAGGCCCATTTCAGGTGCACAAACTTTTTTTTGCCTCTGATCCCCCAGCCCCCCGGCGGTTGGGAGGGGGGGCATTTGTTGCCACGTAGCAATGGGCTGAAAGGCACACCAGGGGGCCCAGGACGGGGGGATACAAGACGTTTTCGGGTTTTGGGGGCTAGGAGGTGGGCATTGTTGAATATTCCGCTTCATCGCGAGCATTTTGAACGCACACAAGCACAAGCGGTGAGTCAAACCCGACCCCCCTTTCACCGTGGGTGACAACAAAATGGGGCACTCTCGGTCGGCGCGCGGCGGTGTGCCCAAAGGGTCTCTAATCGCTGACGCGCCTGATCCACGTCAGAGTCATCTGTCCACTCCATTGCCACTGCTCCGCATTAGTGTAGGCTGGGCTGGGGGGGTGGGGAGGGGGGGTTCGGAGCCAATCCCGACACGCCACACCCTCGCCTCTGGACATCCGAGCCCATTGTCTCCTCCCGCGGTGCCGCAACAATTGTGCTCTGTGCAGGGGATGAGGGGGAGGTCCAAGGGGGGTGGGGGTGGGGGGGGCTTCGTTCATTGCATCTGCATGATCCGACGGTAGGGCAGCCGCTCCCCCATCACCAGGCCCCTTCTGTGCCCCGCTGTGCAGGCACCTGGATTTGCAGATGCCGCACTTCACTGGTTAGTTGAGCCAGTAGTTGATGCTGTGGCACAAAATACTGGTGAAATAGGTGGTTGGTGCGCCGTTCCCAATTGCGCCGCTCCTCCTCCATTCGCTCCTGCATCACCTTCTGCTGCTCCATGACCTGCATCACATGCATCAATGGCGTGGCGTGGCGCGGTGTGCCGAAGGTGCTGTTGCCAAAAGGCAATGGCCGGGATGGTCTTGCATGCGGGCAATGCAAGCTGGGAGGGCTGTGTGTGTAGACGCGCGCTGTGTGTTGTGTGTTTCGCACCTGTGGCAGAGGGCCGCCCCTCTCTCAGGCGCTAGGCGGTTGCTGTCCACGGCTGCCATGGGGACACCCTGCCCCTCTGCCTGATGGGGCCACTGGAGTTCCCGCTGCCTATGCGCCTCCGGGCCCTGGTCGGGCAGTTTTGAGGCCAGCTCTTGGGCGGCTGAGAAGCTGCAGTACACTGCCACACCATGACGGGCAACAGGCGGTGGGGATCGTTCCGTAGATTGCCACACTGCAATGGGCAGTGGGCAGTGGATCCTGCAGTCCACTGCCACATTGTGCCGGGCAGTGGACCGTGGGGATCCTTCGGTTCAACTGTTACCCGGCACGGGGGCAGTGGGCAGGGGAGTTCCTACTGCACACTGCCTGACCGCCGTGGGGGAGTGGGCAGTGGAACTCCCGCGGCACACTGCTGCACTGCCTGGGGGCAGTAGGCAGCGGAACTCCTCCCGCAGATTGTCTCGCCTTGGGGCAGTGGGCAGTGGCACTCCTTCGGTACACTGCCTCACTGCCCGGGGGCAGTGGGCAGTGGACCTTTTACTAGACACTGCCTCACAACCTTGGGGCAGTGGGCAGTGGAACTCCTGAGGCACACTGATAGGGTTAGGGTTAGGGCTAGGGGTAGGTGTAGGGTTAGGACTAGGCTGAGGGTTGGGGTGGGCGTTAGGGTTAGGGTTGGATTTAAGGATAGTGTTTGGGGGCAAACTGGACAAAATGTTCCATCGGGCGCCTTTGGTGCCTACAGAGCATCGGATGCCTTTGGCGCCCATGGACTCATGAGGGCGGCACCTTTGGCAGCTAACTGCTGGCCAGAGGCCCCCTAGGGGTGAGGGGCAGGGGTAGTTGGTGTCCTAGGACTCGTGGAGTCGCCCCCCCCCCCCCCATGTCCTACGGTACACCGCTACACTGCTTGGGGGCAGTGGGCACTGCAACACCTGTGGTACATGCTGCACTGCTTGGGGGCAGTGGGCACCAGAACTCTGCGGTCACACTGGCTTGAGGCAGGGGTTCCCAACCAGTGCACATATTGCGCCCGAGTGGGGATAGCCACTTGCTCATGCGGCCATTGCTACGGATCAAATGGGGCCAGCAGGCAGTGGTCCCGGAACTTCTCTGCGGAGAGGAAGGCGTACGGACGGCATAGCATCCAGGTGAGGTCCGTTTGTGGCTTCCCGCGGGTGGCAACCTCCACTCGCATGTTGATGGCAGTGATCTAGTGCGATGGCGTGACCAAGATATTTATCGCAACCTTTGGGGCGAGGTGCTCCTAGAGTATGGGCATACTGGTGATGTATGCCATCCTCGCAGTGCCCGCCTTAGTGGTACCCCCCCCCCCCCCAAGGACGACGGTTCCCCCCCACCCCGGGGGGAACCGTTGCCAAGTGACACTCCCCCCCCCCCCGGGGGGGGGGGGTAGACACCACCGCCAACAAACAAATTACCGCAACATACTACGCAGAATTTATGACCGATCTGTTGCCTGCTGTACGTCACCCAAGGCTCTGAAATACACACTGACATACAGAGATTGAATGGTGCCATGCAAATGATGCAAACAAGCAAAATTCTCAATACAAAGCATCGGTCCATCAATTTGCTGCATGCCCCTACTGCTGAACAGGGACAGTGTAAAACTTCTTTTTCCGGTCCCACATAGTCTTGAACAGTTGCACATGCTGCCCATCAGCCACAGGGATGGATGAACTGGCTGCAACAGGCTGTCAAACGTTTCAGGGAAGTGCGGTCATGCACAACTTCTGTGGCACCACGTTTGTACGTTATGGTTCTGTATAGATCACCATGAGGAGAAGGGCCTTGCACAACAGCCAACATAGGCTCCTTTGTGGAACGAACATAGCGCACAATAGTGCCCCCAGGGGACATTTTGAGAGGTCTGAGGAGTGCAATGGGTTAGCACAAAGGAGGTACGCATAAGCTCCAACAACGAGCTCTCATAATTATGCAATCCTGTGCAACATGACAGTGTTGCATTTTTTTTGGAACCAGCTAGTGACCCCCCCCACGGGGGGGGGGGGGGGATGGACACGGGGGGGGATGGACATGGGGGGGGGGATGGACAGGGGGGGGGGGTGTAGGGCGCCTATGGTGGATTTTGAGTCGGGCACCACCTAGTAGACGTCCTCCTACTGCGCCACACGGCGGACACAGAGCAGCAACATCACAGCCTCCCCCTTGTGGGAGGTCCCCACTTTGGAGGCCACCTTGTTGTGGTCCTCCCCCGGTATGCTCTTGTACGGCAGTGCCATGGCCATCTCCGCCAGGGTGGTGCCAGCATCGGTCACCACGATGGCTAGACGGATGGTTGCTCGTGGCAGCAATTCATGGAACCATATGTCTGGTCCCCCCCGGAGCCGCATATATTGGGGCGCTGCCGTAGGGGCCACATGGGGGCATAGTGTTGTGTTGCCTCCAAAATGTTGCTGCAGGTGTGGTGTGGCATGGTGTTGTGTGGTGTGGCATGGCGTGGTGTAGCAGCCTGTCTGTGGGGAGAGCTGCCGGGCATAGGAGATGCTGATAAGGGCCTCTCCCTCTTAGGATGTGCTCAGCCCGAACGCCACCCTAGTGTTGCAGCGATGGGCCCTCAAACCTGTGCCTTGAAAACGAACCGTAAGCCCTTTGGTTGGGGGCCAAGGAGTCCGTGCCAGGCCCTCCAGTTTGACCCGGCGGGGCCCAGTGCACCTCATGGCGGTTAGTCCAAGACAGCTCAGCTTGCTAGTGGAGCTGCAGTGCGCTTAGCGCCCAGGCCATTGTCCCCTGGGCCCTGCCCGGGCCTTCAGCAAACCCTCGTCTTAGCCCACACATGAGCCGTGCACAGACTAGGATACCACTGCGCTCTGTGTGTGGCAGGTCCATAGTCTGCTGTATGGCCGGAGTGCCCACTCAAGCTGCGAGCTGCTCTAAGACCCTCGGGACCGAGGGCTATTTGCAGGCTGGTCCACCCATGGGCCCACGTGTCCCCATATCCAGCCCCTGTGCTAGGCGCTGGCGCAGGGGTCACCACTCATGCCCCTATGTGTAGCGGTAGCAGATGGGGCTAGCCATCTCCAAGGCGTCATGCACCTGGGGTCGAGGGTTGTCTGTTGGTGCGCAGCTCACTCTGCTAGGACCGCCATGGTGGGCAGGTTCCTGGTGTGGTGGGCAGCTATACCCCGCTGCTGGTCCACGTAAAACCGGTCCATGGGGAGGCCCAGCCTTGGCCATCAGTTGACCCCCCAGTGGTCCTCATTAACCACGTCCAAGGGGGCAGCCGCCTATGCAGCTGGCCACTCTCAGGGGTCTGAGGATGTGTGTGTGTGTGCGTGCGTGTGTGCGTGCGTGTGCAGGCGCATGTGTGTGTGTCTGCGTCTGGTCCATATGGTTTGCATAGTGTTTCTGTGTTGTGCGTGCGTGTATGGGTCTGTGTGTGTGTGTGTGTATGTGTGTGCGTGCGTGCGTGCGTGTGTGCGTGTGTGCGTGCGTGCGTGGGTGCGTGCGTGCATGGGTGCGTGCGTGGGTGCATGCGTGCGTGGGTGGGTGCATGCGTGCGTGCGTGGGTGCGCGCGTGGGTGCGCACGCGCGCGCGCGTGTGTGCGTGTGATCCATTGTGGGCAGTGTGGGTCACATGCAGTGTTTGCATTGTGCATATGCTGTGTGTGGTTGAGGGTTGAGTGAGTGAGTGAGTGAGTGAGTGAGTGAGTGAGTGAGTGAGTGAGTGAGTGAGTGAGTGAGTGAGTGAGTGAGTGAGTGAGTGAGTGAGTGAGTGAGTGAGTGTGTAGTCCACGTAGTTTGTATGTTGTGATGACGGATCCGCTCGCTTCTTCAGACGACAACGCATCCGGCACCAACACGCACTCGCACACACACACAAACAAACACAAAGACAAACGCATTCCGTCTGAGGAGCCTGTTACGATCACAATAACCCCCAGGGGTCATTACATGTGGCTGTGGGGAGGATCAGTTTCTGGTGAGCGCAGTGACATAAGCGAGGGCCGCGAAACGAGCGGCAAAGCTAGAGCGGTACGCACAGCACACGCATGTACACAGCCGCAATCCAAGTGCAGTCACGGGGTGTACACAGCACCTGCTCCTGGTACTTCTGCAGTTTCTGCTGAATATCCTCCAACAGCGCATTGTCTGGCAGAGGCAGCTGCGGTGGTGCAATCCCCGGCATCCCTGTGTACTGGGGTGGCGGCGCGAAGCCCCACGGCCCCGGGTAGCCGGCAGGGGGCGTCGTGTACAGCGCCGGCAGTCCGCCGCCGGTCGACGGGGTGGCCGAGCCACGGCCCCAAGACCCGCTGCTGCCGAGCGCCGTGCCCCCTCCTGGCCCTCCTACCCCCATCTCGATCGAAGCCACGGTGCTGAAGTCGAGCGACGAAGTCCTCTTCTCCCCCATTCCACCTGCCAAAACACAGGCAAGCGACTGTGGCACAAGCGGATGGGGGCAGTGGCATTAGCGCATGGTGCTTGTGTGTATGTGTGGGTGTGGGTGTGGGTGTGGGTGTGGGTGTGGGTGTGCGTGTTCGTGCGTGCGTGCGTGCGTGCGTCTGCGCGTACGCGCGCGCGCGCGCGTGTGTGTGTGTGACGCCCCAACATTTCAATCATAGGGTTCGCTATCATACACCACATTTACAGCTCTGTTCGCACTGCAGCAATGTACAGTGCTTCCGCCCACTGCTGCCGTTCCTCCCTCTCAGCACTGCAGCAAGACTATGTGCAGGTTGTGCCTCCCTACCGCAACCTGCAGCCCGAATATGCATGCCGCGCTCCCTGCGCAAGGACCACCACTGCGGGTGCGCGTGTGTGTGTTTGTGTGTGTGCGTGTGGGTAGGCGTGCGCGCGTGCCAAAGCGCGTGCCAAGGCCTCCATTCAAATCATGCCCAAACCGTGAGGTTCAACATTCCTACGATCCTACTCAGCTGCTAAAAACAATGAGCTCCAGTCCATTGGTGGGCGTTGCAGGCGCTCCTAGCGCGCGCGTGTACGTGTGCGGGGGAGGGGACCACTATGGGCGTGCGCGCGCGCGCGTGCGTGCCTGCATGTGTGTGATGCGTGTGGTGTGCACGGCGTGCGCAGGGGGCGTTCCTTGTGGTTCGCATGCCGCACATGCTGTGCGTGCGCGTGGCTGTGTGGGTCGGTGACGTTTACATGAGGCAGGGCGCTATATGCCGCAGCACCGCACGGCACAATGCGCCGACACGAGACACCGCGCGCGCACGGCCCGACACCGCGCGCGCGCGGCCCAAACGCCGCACGCCACCCGGCGGCACGGCACGCCACAACGCACCGCTCGCGCACTTGCTGACGGACGACCCCGGGGAGCGCGGGGGGACTGGCGCAAAGAGCCGCGGGATATCCGACTCCCGGCCCTCGGACCCCGACAAATCGCCCCCGGTCTGGCCCGGCAGCCGCTCGGCGCTGCTGGGCGCTTCGGAGCGCATGCTGCCCGTGGCCTCCCAGGGCCCCTCGTCCTCGGCGCCGTCGCTGTCGGAATCGCTGATGCCGAGGTCGGAGACGTCGCCGTCGTCGTCGTCGTCGTCGTCCACTGGGGCCGTGCAGGTCGCGGGGGTGTACACCGCCGCGCCCATGGACCTGGGACCAGGGGCGAACGGGGGGGGAGCAGCACCCTCTGGGGCGCACGCGGGGCACGCAACGTACGCGCAGGGGGCACAGAAGGGGCACGGCGGGTGTCTGTGTATCCGCCTGCCTGCCTGCCTGCCTGGCGCGCCCATGAGCACTAATCCCACAACGCCTCGCCAAACCCCGTTCAGTTGCGAATACATGTGTTGGGGAAGAGTTTTGGAAAAAAACACAGCCGCTGTCCCCCTGACGGCAAGTGCCCGCGTCAATCGCAATTGTAACCGACAGTAACCGCCCCCAACCGCTTCGGCAACCCCCTCCAACCGCCTGTCTAACCGCATCTGGAGCGCCTCTGAGGTCCCTTCCCTTCTAATGCATCCCTGGGGGAGGGGCATGGCTCCGGGGGCTGTGCGGCATGCGCCTGCCGTGCGCGGTGGCGTAATTTTCATGCCAGCCCTTCTGCCTTTGGAGCCAACATCCTTGAGTCGCAACAACGGTCCATTGTCACCCGAATCCCTTTCCCCAGACCTCCCGCCCGCCCACCCACCCACCTGCCCGCCCGCCCCGGCCCGCCAGCACGCCCGGCCACCCGCCAGCAAGCCTGCCTGCCTGTCTATCTGCCGTCCATCTCTCCTCCGGGGCAGCGTGGGGTGCACCAGGCGAGAGCATCGCTGTACTGTCGTTTCGTTCGCCTGGTTACATGCACAGCAGGAGAGCCCCCCCCTTTCGGCCCTTCGCCCACAATCTCCGCTTCCTAACCCCCCACCCCCCGGCACAACCTCTTTACTGGAGGTGTCCGCCGGATTACTTTTCTAACTTTCTGGCTCGCCTCCCGCAACCTGTGCCACGTCGAACACCCCCACTCCCCCCGCATTTGAAAGCCCGAGATCCCATACATGAATGATAGCACGCTGATTCCTGGACAGGCATCCCCCTGAGTGGCTCATGGGGGATGGGGCAGCCCTGGTAATGGTGGTGGGGGGGGGGTCCCCGAGAAATTGCACCCATTGTGGATGGTCGCGTGGGGAGAGGGGGGGGTAGGGGGCCAGCCAGGGATGCATCTACGGCTCAGCTGCTCCCTTCCTGACCGCAACCGCAAGCCTCCACGGCATTTCTAACCGACAGTAACCGCCCTCAGCGGCTTTGGCAACCTTCCCCAACCACCGACCAACTGCATAACCGCTTCCGGAACCTCCTCTGAAGCCCGCTCCTTTCTGCTGCATCCCGGAGTACCGCTTTCTGCCCGCGAGGCGCCCCTGTCCCTGCACCACTGTGACCCCGTGCCCCTGGTGCCCAGCCCTTCACCTCACGTTGGACCACCCATTGTGAGACGGTCCCGAGGCTTGTGTACTGTACGCGTGTGGCGGTGGATGCGGATGGGGGAGAACCGGGCAGGAAAAAGTTGATGTACCTGAAATGGGCCTCTCCTTTTTGGCTCTCGATTCAAAATTTCATGTTTCCCGAGAGGAAATGTTTTTGGGTTTGGGGGGGGTTTCGGCGGAGGGTGGGGGTCCGCCAGATCACCCCCCCCCCCCAGAGTTTTGCTTAGGGGGGGGGGGAGGGGGGGGGGTGGGTGGGGCTGCGGGGGGGACCCCCCCCCTGTGTGACATTCCGTCGGGTTGTTGTCTCTTTACGGGGCCCTGGACAGTCACCCGGTCTTCCCTTCGCATGTTGCGTCGGGTCGCTGCGTTCTGTCGGCCGCTGCGGCCGGTGCTCCCGCTGGTGTCGTTTCCGCGTTCGCGGAGCCCAGTCGTTGGTGTGCCGGGGCTGTGCTGGATGTGGCGGGACGTGCCACCCCCCCCCCCCCCCCCAGTGGATACCCCCCCCATTTTCGCAGACAGGAACTGTGATTCAGGGCTGGGGGATGGTGTTTCAGGGACGCTGATGACTGTCCTGCCTCGTGTTGCCCCTCCCTTCAGTACGTGACTGTGTTGCACCTCCGTAGGCATGGCTGCCTGGGCCTCGATGATGCATTGCCTTGCTTTCGCGGTGCGCGCCAACAGCCCCCGCGTCAGAACAACAGCGGATGTTGGTTCCCTCATTTTCAGTTTGTTTTACCGTTGTGCTCGTAAGAGAGGGGGGCGGGGGCTAGCCCACGTGCGCATGTGTGCCCCAACTCGCGCTTACTGAATGGGCCGCGCCAGTACTCGGGAGGAGCGGCTTTACAAACCACTCGGCATTTTGTCCGCGCAATGTGCCATCAGGCGCCGGTGCCCCCAGCGGCGGGCCCCGTGCATCCGGTTGGGCACATTGCGCGGACAAAATGCCTTTCGGCTGCCGCACCATGACACATTGAAGCAATATCCGCGGCCTGCGGTGGATTGCGCGAACAATGTACCGGGCATTCGCGGCGGGTACATTGTCCGCGCAATCTACCGCAGGCCGCGGATATTGGTTGTAGGATCCACAGATGGGGGGGCTGCTCATGCTGGCAAACAATCGCTCCATTGTGGTCTTCAAAAGAATGGTTGCACACTTTGCGGCTGGCTGCTGCCCCTCGCACATGAGGGTGGGGCGGGGGAGGCAGTGCCCCTGCCTCAAATGGAAAGGGAGGGGGGGGGGCGCACGCGCGCACGCAACCGCCCGCGCCTGGGGTAAGCGCGCGCGCGCGGTACAGGACACAGAAGAGCGTGCAGGTGGGAGACAGCGACAACACAGGGGATGACCCGGCCCGGCAGTCCGGCCGCTACCGGATGCCAGGGCAACCCCTGCTCAACCGGCATCAGGCGGGGGCTGCCCCCCAGTGCCGCCAGGGCGGGAAGAAAATTGCTCTGCGGGGGGGGGGTGACACGGAAGCTCATTTTCCCAACCCCCCCTCCCTCCCTCCTTGGCCGCCGTGGCGGGAGGGGGGGTTCAGGGCGGGGGCGCCCGACCTGCCCGGGGGGGGGGTCAACCCAACATCTATGGCTCAAAATGATACCCACGTCGCGCTGATCATTTTGACTACTCAAATGTGGGGCGGGGGGGGGGGGGGGGATTATTGGTGGGAAAAACTTTTTCGGGCCAAATTTTGTGTTCCTGTGCCTTCGGCGCCAACATCCGTTCTTACACAAAACAAAGGGCCCGACACGGAACCCCATTTCTCCAACCCCCCCCCCCCCCTCCTTCGGCGGGCGTCCATGTCACCCCCCCCCCCCCCCCCCCGCAGACCCCCCCCCCTCCTTCGGCGGGCGTCCATGTCACCCCCCCCCCCCCCCCCCGCAGACCCCCCCCCCCTCCTTCGGCGGGCGTCCATGTCACCCCCCCCCCCCCCCGCAGAGCAATTTTCAGGTTGCCCAGGGACAAGCGTCCCGGCACAAAGGGCAGCAGGGCCCGGACCACGGGGCCGCAGGGACGCACACGGGACGCACACGGGAGGGACAGGGGACCGCGAGGGGGCTGTTGGGGCTGGACGATGAAAGGGCCATTGCCGAGACACGCCAAGGGCACATGGTGTGTGGCGGCGGTGGGGCACGCACCGGCGGCCCTGCACCCACCCCTCCTCCAGCGCGAGCTCGTACACGTCGCCGAAGAACTCGTCGTCGTTGCAGCCCCCGAAGATGTAGGCTTGCCGTCGTGGTACACCCCCCCGTGCCCGGCCACCGGGGGCGGTTCGCAGTCGGGCTGCAGCTCGTGCCACGTCCCGGTGTCGAAGCAGAAGATGTGGACGCTGTTGTACCGGTTGGACTCGACGCACCCGCCGTACAGGACCATGAAGTTGCCGTCTTGGTCGACACTGAACAGCGGCGCACCGTGGGGGTGGGGGCATGCACGCCGAGGAAACTGACGAGCCCGGGTGTTCCGGGCAGTCCGGGGATTGGTGCCCAGCCCCCGCCCACCTCCCCTCAGGTGTTGAGCCCGCTGCAGTCTTCCTGCCGCAGAACTCGGCCTTCCAGTCCTTCATGCCGGCGTGACGTGGCTCAGTGGTCATAGCACAGGACGCCTCACCAAGAGGTACCCTGCCCCCCCCCCTTGAAATCTCCCCCCGTAGTGCGCGACGGTCTCCCCCCGGGGGGGGGAGGGAGACGGTCGCCAAGTGACGGTCTCCCGCTTGGGGGGGAGGGGGGGGGCTTTGTCACCAGGCCTTGGTGGTTGGCTCTGTTAGCCTGTGGCGGCGCCTATTGGCCTCTCGCCCTTGAACCTTCTGCTATGACAAGCAGGCATCCGTACTACTGCAGGCATCCACACTGCCGCGGGCATCCACCTTCCTGGGTGGGAATCCAGAATGCAACTTCTGCCCATGGCGTCCTCCCCTGACGGCCTGATCAGTGCCCGGTACGCGGTCATCACGAAGACCCCAGGCTGGGAGGTGCTCACCACAACCAGCAACGTGAATGTTACACAAGGCCATGGGTGCCAGCTCACCAATGTGTGACTTGCTGGTAGTGCGTTGCAGTAATATCTTCTGCGCTCTGCACCCTTCATGGCGAGTGCGGCGCAGAAATATCTTCGCTCAGAGTATTCGCACTCTGTCCACAGCAGAGTATCTTCCTTGCTGGTGGTAGTGAGCAGCCCCGCCCACCAACACGCCCCACAAGAGTGCCGGCAGTGCCTGGTCCATCGGGGGGGGGGGGGGGTGCAAGGGTATTTCAAGGCCCCACAACAGTGGCCAACACATGTGCACCAAGTGTGCGTGAGTGGTACCATACATGGTCACCGGGAGAAAACATCTTGGGTCTGAAAAAGGGACACGACACCCTGTGCACCGCCTTTGGAGACAGAACATCACAGAATACACACAAGGTGACTGATTCCAAGTAATGGGAAAACAATGCAAGAGCATGTGTGGGACAGATGGGGAACACAAACCACCGCAATAGAGATTGCCCAGGAAAACAGTGAAGTGACGGTCTCCCCCCCGGGGGGGGGGGATTTCAAGGGGGGCAGGGTACCGGGTTCGAATCCCGGGGGGGGGGCGTCCCAGGTGACCGCCCGGGCCGGAAACAGCGGTGCTCTGGTGCCTGGAGATCGGGACGCCCCATCTCCCTCTCCCCCTCTACTGTCCCGTCCCTTATGGACATCCCCGTGCGGTCTCAGCAGCACACGCCCCCTCCTCCATTGTCACACGGACAGCAACTGCCAAAATGACCCGTGGGCCATGACCGTGCCGAATCGTGGGAGGGGGGCCGCGGTGGATGGGACCTGCACTAGCTTGACATGGATCAGGGCTTGCACCCGCGCCCGGGTGCCACGGCCCGTGGACCCCACATCACCGAGGTGTTCATTGTTCATTGTAAAAGCATCATCTTGGGAGACAAAATGATCCCCCCAATGCAGTCTCAATGGTGACCCCTCGGCCCCACGGTGGCTGGGAGGGGAGGTGGGGGTCAAAATCGGAAAAATGTTGACCATCCCATTTCTTTTGAGCCCAAATCGTGACTCACCTCGGATGTAGAACTGTATCCGAGGGACACATAAGCCGCTCCAGCTTCCACACCTGCTGTCGGTCGCCCATCGGTTGTTGACGCCACAGCGTGGCTCAGCGTGGCTCTGACAAATCTTTGTCTCAGTGGCGATGTTCCTCCAGGAGTCGTCACAGTACTATTGTACGCTGATGATCTGTTGATTATCATTCATGCACCATCACATCAATTTTTCGATTTGGAGCCGAGAAAAATTGTCGGACCTCCGACTGGATTTGGCCCAGCCGTTTGGGAGGGGGGGGGTACTTTGAGCGCCAATGCTGTTTTCAGGCAATGCAGTGGAAGTTGAACGTTTTCCACAATTTGACTTGTTTCCAAAACCCTTCCGACGGCTTTGGGATGGGCTTGGGTCATCATTTGTCGCCAATACGGGTACTCTACTCCGGCGTTCACCCCGCCCCCCCCTCACCCCTGTGGCTGGTCCTGCTCCGCAAATACACTGCAGCGCCTGCGGGACACGACGTGGGGGGGCGGAGCAATGTTGCCGGCGCTGTTCTGGAAGGGCGTGGGACAGCTCGGCAACGGCTGTCAACTGTCGACCATCTGGCGTCGCATGGCCCCTATCGTTGGCCAGCAACCACCAACCGCCCGTCGGCTGAACGCCATTCGCCATCAATTGGGCGCCAGGGCCATAACTCGATTTTAGGGGCCCCACAACGCGCGGCACTTTTGACCATCGGATGCGGAATTTCGCGCTCTTCGACTTTGTCTCACACAAAATTTGCTGAAAATGCACGGAGCCCCGGGAAATCGCGATTTATTGCCATTTTGGGTGTTTTTCGGCTTGAAAACTTGCCCCGGCCGTGGCCGGCCGGGTGACTAAAATGGCCAGAGGCTGCGCGTAGTGAAGGGGTCACCACACGAGGGCATCCTGGTGGTCCGGTTGTCGGGGGGTGCCGTGACATCTCGGAGATGGATTCCTCGTTGATGCAATCCGTCCACGGCCTTCCCTCGCTTCCTCTTGCCCTTCCTTCCGTCCTTCGTGACGCAGCAACACGCTGCCGTCGTGATTGTGGCTGCGGTTGCTGTTGTGTTGTGGTCGTGGTTGTGGCTGTGGCTGTGGCTGTGGCTGTGGCTGTGGCTGTGGCTGTGGCTGTGGCTGTGGCTGTGGCCATCGCTGTGGCTGCAGCTGTGCTTGTGGTTGTAGCTGTGGTTGTAGTTGTGGCTGTGCTTCCGACACCCGATACGCGCTGCAAAACCGACCCCTGCAAGAGCGTTGGGGTTTGAAAAGACATCCAGAAATGCTCCGAATGTGGACGTCAAAGGGCACGAATTGTCCGCGGTGCCGCCAGACACCAAAGGGACCCGTCCCTGTGCCGTTTGAGAAGATCCAAATGGAAGCGCATGCGTGTGTGCCCATGCAACGGCCCAGCCAACACACCGGCACACGTGCCCGTAGCGCGGCGAAGGAGGAAGGCCCCGCCGGTGCCACACGGGCTTCCACTCGCACGTGGTGAAAGAGAACTCGTAGAAATCGGCAAAATTGTGGTCGTCCTGGCAGCCCCCAAACACGTACATGCTGTCGTAGTACACGTCGCTTGTGTGGCAGTAGCGGCGGGGCGGCGGGGTCCCGGCCGTGGCGACGGCATGCCATGTCAGCGTGTAGAAGTCCAGCACGAAGAGCTCGTCAAAGCAGTGCTGATCGTCGCAGCCTCCGAACATATACATGTGGTTGCGGAACACAACCGCTGTGTGGTAGAACCGCTCCGACAGCTGGCACTCTGATGCATCGCGACAGGGCACTGGAAAGCTGGCACTGGAGGCCGGAGGAGGGGGTCTGATACCGCAACACAAGGCCCCCCAAATGGCCCTCACAAGGTGCTGATCACTTTGAGGTACCCCCCGCCCCCCCTTGTAATCCCCCCCACCTAATGTCAGGCCGGTCCCCCCCATGAGGGGGGGAAGTGACGGTCCCCCCCAACCCCAGTTCCAGTGTAACCCAAAGGAAAATTTTCTTCGGCGCCTTCGGCGCTTAGTGTTTCCTATGCTTTTTGGGCCAAATGACGGTCCCCCTCATGGCAGGGGGGGGGATTGCAAGGGGGGCGGGGTATGCGACACGGGGGAATTTTCACAAACACGCACACGGTTCCCAAGATTCGAGCCGTTCCCCATTCTCCTGAGAACTCCTGTTCGTTGTACCTTGCCGTTGCCTAAGGGTCCCATCCTGGGCACCCACCCACCCTCAGTTCCTCGAGGGGGGGGGGGGGGGGGGGCACAAGGCCTTGGTGTTGGTTGGTTGGCGGCGCCTCAGGGGGGGGGGGTAAGGGCCCCGAAATTGGAGGCCAGTTTTTGCTGGCCCCCTTCTTCCCCATCCAAGACCCCTGTGGTCTCCCAGCCCGCGCTCAACCCTGTCCCTGCCCCAGGGTTTTTCTTGAGTAGGAGGTGGGGGTCTAGAGGAGGTTGGGAGGGGTCTCCGGGGGAGCCCCCCGTCAGAAGGCACCCTGGGAACAGAGAACAGCAAAACTGTTGGGTAGTGACCCAATCAGCCCGTGGCATTGTCATGTAGTCCAACAGCAACAAACTCAAGTCATCGTGTGGGGCACATCAATGGTTCCCTTTCCTCTCCAACGCATGAGCACTGGGACATTGTATCTGCAACAGAAATAACAGTGGGTAGGTGTGGATCACAACGCAACCCCCCGCAATGGGCGTGGCAGGCGCCCAAGAACAAACTTTTGGTGCCACCGAGAAATGTCCCCAGAATCCTGCTTTTCATCTGACCTTGAGCTGAGGGGGGCGGGGAGGGGTTTTGGCATGACGCCATGGTGTGATGATCTCGTCTGCAGCTGGCGGCGCCTACTGGCCGATCGCCATTCGCTGCCCTTCCCTTGGACCCTTTCCCTCCATAGGCGGTGGTGCCCATCGGCTTCTCACCACCCTTTGACCTTCCTCTTCCTCCCTGCCCTAACCTTCCCTCTCCCCTCCCCTTTCCCTTCCCTTGGCCTTTTCCCCCGTAGGCCGCGGGGCGGGGAGGGGTCTGGGGGGGGGGGGCGATCAGAACGAAAATCAAGGAAGGACCTGCCCCGGTTGGCACAACGGACTCCTGCGACGGGGGTTCCACACTGTGCCCCCCAACTAGCTGCATGGCGCGGGCAAGGCCCAGGGGTGGTGGTCTGTCACTGGTTCGTGACCGTGCAGTGCTGCCGGTGTCCAGCGCCATGGTTGTTGTGTGCCCTGATCGGGGTCGTTTGTGTCTGTGACTTAGTTTCGTAAGTTAGAGTCAGTAGCTGTAAGTGAGAGTCCAGGTTCGCCGTCCTGTTCACCAGAGGTTTTGCAAGGGACCAAGGTGACTGGGAGGCAGTGCATGAGCAAGGAGCAAAGAGCACAGGGGCAGTGAAAGAAGAATCGTGACGACTGTAGGACGTGCTGCTGGGGTGCCGGCTTGCAAAGTCCGACACGCAGGGACGGCAGGATCATCAATACCAGCTTGAGTTCACACTGTTGGGAACATGCGTCCCCGCGGCCCCCCACCGCCTCTACCGTAGTCTTCAAACATCCGAGATCTGGGCGCAGTTGAGGCCAGCTTTTGAAAAAGCACCCATTTTCACCACAATCCATTTGCAAGTATTCATGAACAAAGGAAGGTAAATGCATACCATTCGTGAGAGTTTTAACACCCAGCTCACCGGATTAAACCGTACCTGGGGTTCGGCGAACCTGTCGGCTCGGCGTACCTGTCGGCTCGGCGTACTTTCGGCCGGCCGATCGGCCGGCCGAAAGTACGGTTTAATCCGTCACCCCCCCCTTGTTTTGGCCGAAAAAACGGCCGGAGGTACGGCCGTACTTTCGGCCGGCCGATCGGCCGGCCGAAGGTACGGCCGTACCTTCGGCCGGCCGGAAGTACGGCCGTACCTCTGGCCGGCCGAATCGGCCGGCCGAAAGTACGGCCGTACCTCCGGCCGGCCGAGTCTGACGGCCGAAGGTACGGTTTAATCCGTCACCCCCCCTTGTAGTAATACCCCCATATACTAACAACCCCCCCCCCCCTATATATTAATAACAGGACGCCTGCAGTGGCCACAGTCCGCCTTTTGTGTGCACCGCCTTCTGTGTGTACCGCCTTGCCTGTGGCCCCTTTAATAACATGACTCCTGCGGTGGCCACAGACCGCCTTTTGTGTGTTCCGCCTTGTGTGTGCACCGCCTTTTGTGTGTACTGCCTTGCCTGTGGCCCCTTCAATAACATGACTCCTGCGGTGGCCACAGACCGCCTTTTGTGTGTTCCGCCTTTTGTGTGCACCGCCTTCTGTGTGTACCGCCTTGCCTGTGGCCCCTTTAATAACATGACTCCTGCGGTGGCCACAGACCGCCTTTTGTGTGTTCCGCCTTGTGTGTGCACCGCCTTCTGTGTGTACCGCCTTGCCTGTGGCCCCTTCAATAACATGACTCCTGCGGTGGCCACAGTACTTTCGGCCGTACTTTCGGCCGGCCGATCGGCTGGCCGAAGGTACGGCCGTACCTTCGGCCGGCCGAGTCGGCGGGCCGAAGGTACGGCCGGACTTTCGGCCGGCCGATCGGCCGGCCAAAAGTACGCCGAGCCGATAAGTACGCCGAGCCGATAGGTACGCCGAACCCAGGTACGGTTAAATCCGGCGGGCCTTAACACCCAGCTGGCTGGCTGTGTGTTCGCCCTTCCTACTGTTGTTTGGGGTATTTGGGGGATGTTTCGAGGATTGATTGAATGGGGGATGAGATTCAAGGCAAGATGAGGCGATTCTCCGAGCCTTTATCAAGTGCATCTTTATTCTCCAACACAGGCCTGGCTGAACCTCAGAAAGATGAGAGAGACCAACCGTACTATACGCAGACAGACAGACATACATGGAGACCAAGACAGCCAGAAAAGCTGACAACAATCCGAGTCAGGTCTGGGGTGTATGGGGGCCAGGTGGGACGGGGGAGAAGGGGGATTGGACGAACCCACATTACTCAGGCTACACACACCACGAGACTTGGAGACTTTGTTCAATTTGGACTACGCAACCAACGTTACTCGGGCTGTCGTCTCGCCCCCGCTCATCCTACCAAAGCCCCTACACTCCCGGGCGGACGGCTGCAGCGTCAGTGGCTGGTGATACCTTGTGTTGCAGCACGCTATGCGCGCGACTCGCTGCACTCCCCGGGGGCGAGAGGACCAAAAAGGACCGTGTTCCGCGCGGAAGAGGGGGGGGGTGGGGAGCTGGAGTGGGGTTTACACTGGAGGCGTCCCGTTGGGCAGTTGGGCAGGAGGCCCCACACCCCACCACGCACCTTGCCTGGCCGCGCTCCCCTCCGCACCCTCGCCAGCAGCAGCGACGATGCCGTGGGGCCCGACCGCCGCCCGGTTGGGGCTGAGGGTCGTGTCAAGGTAGCGCCACGTGAGATCGTCAAACGAGAACGAATAGCAGTCACGGAAGTTCCCTTGCTCGCCCTGCCCGCCAAAGACAATCATCTGTGAGCCCCACACCACCGCAGAGTGACCCTCACGTGCGGCTGGCGGAAACCCTTGGCTGCGCACGGGCTGCCACTCTCGCGTGGCGAAGCTGAAGCGCTGGGTGTCGGAAAGGATGGTCTGGTCGTCGCTCCATCCCCCGAACACGTACATGCAGCCGTCGTACAGCACGACGGTGTGGCAGTCCCGGCGGCATGGCGCAAGGCCGGTGACCTCCAGCTGCCGCCAAGTGGCTGTGGGCGTGTAGTCCGCGGCGTCTACATCTGGCATGACCGCGGTGCCCTGGAGAGAGCGGTCCGATCGGGAAGGAGGGCGCATACATGTGGCCGTTCTGGCACGGCTAGCACGGTTTGAAGCATTTGGCAGACCCCACGTCTCACCCCGCCTACATGACATTGCGTCTTTGCTTCATTTATTCATGTCCCAATCCCTCGCTTTTGTGCTCGTAGCCATTGCGTTGGGGCACCTCTTGTGCCCTGCCTCTCTCCTCCGACGCCAATGCGACTTCTTATTGCCGATCGACGTGGGCCCCCTTGCTGTGTCCTATCCGGCGGCGCCCACGAGTAAAGGAGTCGCCGATCTCGAAGTCACATGATGTGTGCATGTGACGCGCCCATGTGAAATGACATGTCATCACTCGGGTGGTGAGGCGCTACCATTGTTAGTTGTTGTGAGTATTGGGTGCTTGAAACACAGAAACGAGGGCCTTGTACGTTGCCGGGGAGGGGGCGTGCGGCCATAAAAGCAGACAATCCGTCCTCTTCCGAAACCGCGTGAGGACACATCACCCTTGGGTTGCGGTGCAGAGAGGGCATGGCACATAGGAAAATGGACATGGCACTATAGTGCATAGTTGGTTGCTTCAGGCGGTCACCCCACTACCACGGAAGACACCCCGCATCTGCCAAGCCATCCGAGGTGCACAGGACACACACGTGATGCAGGCCACTGTGCATGCGCTCAGACCACACACACGAAGCACTGGCGACGCATATATTTTTACCGATGAAAGGCCGACAAGCCCGCATCAAACATGTGGTGACCCAGGGAATCCAACACGTCCAATGCCACTGCCAAGAGGTTATACGCTTAACACCCCACGCTGTGTACACAAGGGCAACAACACGTAGTGTTACGTCACCATCACCAGCAGGCACAGGTACTCATACCCATGCAGCTTGCCTGTGCCACACAAAATGCGCGGAATGTCACTTTTACAGTTTGTACGGGACACGCTCGCTACACTGCACACTGCTTGCGGCACACTCAGTAATGGTAACACGGCACATGTTGTCAACGATGGTGTGATTACAAACACAATCGCACAACACAACACCGAATATAGTGCCATGGACTATGGACTAGCATGTTCTACCATAGCTCCGTAGAGTGCTCCAGAAGGCAGAATTCCCATGGCCCCGGTTCACGGACCCATCTTTGGGTGCCCTCTGGTTTCAAGTATCTCAAATGCATGTGTCGCTAACCAGACAAAGTGTGGCATATTCCTCGTTGTTCATAAGTGTCAAGCCATGCATTGATACTCCTGCTATGTTGTCGGTTCACCAGGACATAGAGTCGCAGCGGGGTTTGTGCAGGGGGGACAGACACGGCCTTATCGAAAAAGGCCATCCATTGTTCACATTCAACATTTGTGAGGCCCCGTGGGCAAAAGAAGATTGGTTGGCCATGATGTTGTACGTGCCGCAGTAGGTCCTGTTTGTTTGAGCTGTTGCATGCGAAGGCATTACACGTCGGTGTGATGGGCAAGTATGTCCACCCTGGGATGGCAGTCAGCAGTGTAGTGCCAATGCACCACCAAACCTGGAGATCGGTGTACAGGAAATCCTCCCCACCCCCTGTGTGTGTGTAGTAGGAGTGTGGTGTGTTTCGTGCATGTAAGTGTATGTACAGGCTGGAGCATTCACGCCAGAAGAGCTGAAGATCATCACCTTTTCCTTGTGTGTTGAGGTCGTACCATGGTAGTTGTTTGTAGCAGCGTAGTATCTCCACAGTTTCCTTAATGTGGGGACCCCAGATTCTGTGGAACAAAGCATGTTCGCGGGTGGCCCAGTGTGCCGGCGGGGGGGGGGAGACCAATTGAAAATGCATCGTTCCATGTGTGCTCGGGTAGGTGGAGGGCACATCATTTCAGGATGCAAGGAGACGGGCGCTTCTGCAAAAGAAGTGTTTATATGGTCGTCGGATGAGACCGTTGATATTGACGAGTGCTTACTTGAGGAGGACCGACTGGCAAGGGATGCGGTGTTGGCGGTCTCCAGGTCCTGGTGGAACACATTTGCTCGCATAGTACTCAGGTTGTTGGTGGACTTGTGATGCATCACCGAAGCACCCACATTTGGCCACTTATTTTATTTCCTTGCGTGTGCTTTGGCTTGCGTAGGTCACATTTCTGGGTCGTGCTGATTGTAAAAAATGCAAAATGGTTTCAAGCTCAAAATGCATGTTTTGCCAATACATACCAATAACAAACACAGAAATTTCCTATGCCCTCCAGGTTCATGGAGACCGAGCCGACAGCGTTTGGTAAGGTCTCTTTGCTCAAGCCCAGGTGCTTATTTGGACCACGCCGACAAGTCACTTGGGAATCATCGCAAGCCTTGCCAAGAAGGCAAAATTATTGGCGCACCACTTTCCTCCTTTGCTTTGTTTTTGCTGTCTTTGCTCAAAGTCCACCGAAGAACACAACCTTAGTGGGAACCTCGTCAGGTAGAAATGGGGCGTAGCGCAACATTCACAGGTGCATCCCCAGGTGAGGGTACTCTCACCAAGGGCTATCAACGCATGTTTCCGCAGTCTTGCATGTCAATAAGCTAGGTTTCAATATTCTTCCAAAACGCCGTCATTGGCTCATATCCTGCATGTTGCCGAGTCGTTGACTATTCTTGGAACTTGAACATTGGCTTTTTTTGTCGGAATTTTGGGTTGCACATTGCATCTTGTTGTTGCTTTCTTGGGTTTCTCAATGGTGAGAAACCCAATACCCCAAGAGCGCGTTTCCTTTATGCTAAGTGGCGAGCCATTTCCAAATGCCGACGAACATCACAATATGCGTATGGCCCACAATCTTGGACTACGGAGAGAAGGTATGTTAAAATGCGGTGTTGCTGCGGTCAATGCGGGGGTAGGAAGTTGAGGAACACTAAGGTAAACCGCCGCTATGGAGGGCCACTTTCGATCTGGCTTTTTCTTGCCAGTTTTTGCAGATCTGGAAGGGTAGTTTTTTTCAAGTAACAGATGCTGGTTGGGGCCTCGGATCCCCGTGTACATAACCGTTTTTCATTACAGAACCGTGGAGAAAAAATTGAATAGAAATGGCCTCAAAAGCGGCACTCTAGACCCCCCTACTCCAATCGAGGCCACCCCCGCATCGTAGACATTCTGCAGCAATTCTGCCCGCGCTTGCAATTTTTTGCTGAATTTTGCCCACATTGTACATTGTTGAGGTAAAGAATTGCCCTAAATCACAAGACATCCACGAAAATGAATTTTTTTCAGGCCTTTTTTAATCATTGGATCATGGAGGTAGTGGCATGGGGGACACCAAATAAAGCGGTGTAAGGCCCCAACAAAGCCAGGTCTTTTGGCACATTGTTTGAACAAGGATGCTCTCAATGCGGAAAAGGGTGTGCTTGCTACGGTTTTCCGCTGAGCGAGATAAGGGTGGCAAAGGCGTTGGGCATTTGGAAGGAGTGCCGTCAAATGCATTGAGGTTGGGTGCAAAAGTAACAAGCAATGGCTTCTCCACCGCATCACTTGATCTGAAAAAGAAGCAAAAGGAAAAGGAGGAGAAAAAGCAACACAAGAAGGTTATGGAAAAAGAAGATTAAAGAGAAGACACAAGATCCCCCCAATAATGTTTTTTAACACCACAACATTTCAACTTCACATGGCATGTTTGGGTTTGGTGGTCTTTGAAACGAAGGATGTGCCACACTTCTGAGTCGATTCCTTGCCTTTGATATGTTTCCTTGCTAGGAGGGACAATTGGGAAATTGCTAGGGGCATTGGTACCGAGTTTCAAGGGTTTTCCACAAAAAGTCAATATCGAGGTGGCCCTCAATTACAGCAGCGGCCTCAATTGGGGCAGTTTACCTTAGGCCTCTTACCTCGTGTACGAATTTTTTGTGTCCACGTTTGGCAATTCATCGTAGCTTCTAATTTGGCGATTTCAATTCCCTGGCCGGTCGGAGCAGGGGCGGCCCGGTTTTAGTTGCATGCTGAGCAAGCCCCGATTGGAGGAGCACATCTTCATGAAAATTTGCACCAATATTCGAAATATGCTGAAACAGAAAATTTAGAGTAGGCATCACAGGAAGGCCGCGATCCAAGACGCCGCACGCGCAGGTCATATCTGTTGTCGGAGGCTCGTGCACCTGGCCCAAGTCACTTGGTGCATTATTTGTACAGCGAAAGATGCCTACTCGTGTGCAGACATTCTCCCTGGTGTCAGGTGCTCATTACGTCCTTTCTGGATGTCTTTGTGGATGTCGAAAGCAACACATGGACCATGTCATGGTGCTCCAATACGTCACTTGGAAGGCACATTGATGCATACACAGATTTCAGTCATTTGTGTTTATGTCAAGGCACCGAGGTCGCACCCGGTGTTACGGAGTTGTTATTGTGCCACTTTGCCACCAATACGCTCATGTGTCATAGACTCCTATTGGTTCATGAGCCCCATGCATGCCGTGCTTGTCGTGTCATGATGAAACCCAACTGAAGAGTCACTTGCAAATTTCACGTGGGAAACACTATCAATATCATCACACTCGACGTCTTCGTGGATAAAACGTCGACGTTACCACTCTCCGTACCAACAAACCAACATATCGGGAAAGAACATCGTCATACGCAAGAAGAAAATCACCATACCGAAGAAACACATCATCATACCGGATAACAACATCATCACACCGAAGAAGGACACCCATAAGCCAAAGAAGCACCATCCCATCCCTCTCATCACGTTGGACAACGAAGAGAAGAACGCCCAATTGAAGACCGCCACCGACACCGTCCACGAGTGCCACGAAGGCAATGGCCCCAAAACCGCGGGGCAAAAAGTATTGTGCCTACCATGACAGCTGGGACATGGGGCACACAACAAGTGAGTGCTACGCCGCCGCCACCGCCGCCAAGAATGGGAAAGCACCGCCGACCAAGGAGAAGACATGCCGCCTTTGCGGAGAACCGGGCCACCTCATGGACAAGTGCCCGGAGATCGCCTCCTGCACGGACCGCGAGCACGACGGCAGCAGCAAAAAGCGCCGCATGTGCATGAACTGCGGATCCGACGAGTGCGGTGCCAAGGCCCCCAACCAATGCAGGTACAAGCCGACCGCATGGCGCATCAACACCAACACCAAGAAGTTCTTCAATGCCCTACGTGAAGGTGAACCTTTCCAACCACTACACCCACCACTATCATCACTCCGTGAAGGCCAAACACCACTTCCCATCCATCATTACCAGGAAGCCCGACCGCCACCACCGACTCCGCCGAAAACCACTCCAAAATTCTGGACCTTACACGTTGCCGGATGCACATGGGATGAAGAAAAATTGAAGCACATCGCCACCATCACCAAAGGAAAAGCGGACATGACAATTGATGACGCCGACAAAAATCTCACGCTACAATGTCCATCCGAGAGTGATGCACAAGAATTAATGTCCATGTTCTCTAAGGCGACCTTCACAAATGGAAAGAAGTTGACCGTCACTCGCGAGGAACCCGTCGCCACTACAACACCAACGACCACACCTACTCCGCCAAACGCCGGAATCACATCCATACAAGTGACGGAAATCGTGGATAAAAGAATGGACCTCATGCTCACCAAGCATACCAAGGCCATCAACGACAATTTTACCGTCTTACACAAAAGCATCGAAAAATTGTCTGATCGGCAAGATGTCACGGAAAAGCGCCAGGAACAACAAGACACGCTCATCGCGGGGCTCTTTGACCAATTGAAGACATGGCGTGAGACACCGAACTCTCAGTCACCGTGTGCAACATCCTCATCATCACCGCCGCTGTCCATTCCGACAACGCCCCACATGTCCATCATCCGTGAACGCACACCAGCCACGTCGGACCTTCAACCGGGTTCCATTGAGTCACCAATGAATGTTGATGCACCCGACACGCCGAAAAATCCCATCCCGACACCGCCGCCAGATCCGCCTACCATTGCTTTACAACGTGCTTTACGGAAAAGCCCTACTGAATGCAATGCAAAGCAAACAAAATACACACCGGGACTCACGGCGAAGACCGCGGTACGAAATGCAATCCACAAACGCCAACAACCGGGACGCAAGGCGAAGGCGGTGCGAACACCGGTGATCACACAACCCGAAGATTTGTCTACCCCGGTCAAGGCTGCCATTGGAATTGCTACCACCAAACCTACGCCTACAGAAACACCACCATCCGCGGACGATGATCCCGTCGTGCAAACTTTGGATGCCCTACTCGCCGTAGCTGCAACACCGTCTCCTGCACACGCTCCATCTACAACCGTTGCATCGCCACCACCACTTGCAGGGTTTATTCCTGAATCGCCGTCGGCTCTATCCACACCTACCATTGCGCTGGGCGATCATGTCTATTGCATTGACGCAACACAACCCATGAAGCCGTTCTCCAAAATGCAGGTAATGCACATCGTGGACAACGGACCATGCCCAGGATTTTTTGTGCGCAACGAGGTGCCAGGCGCCACACCGACCTTTATCCCAAACTACCTTGTTGCAAGCACACTGGATCGCGCCGAACAACTTCAACGATCTCTATCTCTCTCTGATACACAATCCACCCAGGCGACCCCAACACCATAACCAATGGTGACACCCAAAGCACTAGCGATTTTTCCGATGGACATTTGGCGGCAAATCTTGCACTTCACAACCTCAGAGGAACTCCGCACCCTATGCTGTACCTCACGACTATTTCTCCAACACGCCCACTCGTTGCTCACAATGGGAGGCGTCTGGCTTGAATGTGCGGATATTCCTTTATCTACCAGGATACGGGGGGGGTTCGGAGGCTACGGGTGCCTTTTTTTTTCTCAACACCTATGGGGGTTTTTTGAGGTGGCGGATCTGGGCTACTTATTCGTTTTTTTCAATTCAACACGCATTTATTGATTTTGAGTGTTTTTGTGCATTTTTGTGTAAAGTGTAACCTCGTCCGTAGCCTCGGAGGACATAGCCTCCATGGTCATCATGGGTCCTCGGGGATACGCATAGTTGTCTGCGGCTACGGCTTGCTTTTTTCCGTATCCTCTGCCACTTTCCTCCGACAGTTCCATTTTTTGTCATGGACATGCCGGCACCGCCTTGCCCCGTCGATTACCACCTGGAAGGCGCCGAGCTGATGACCTGCAAGTTGTCGGACCTGGAATATGGGAGCTCCGTGGTGCTGCAGGTACCCCTTGCTTGCCTAATGGGTGTTGCACTGGAACAATGCACCGGGGTTACAGAAACCTGTCTGCGGCTACGCCTAAGGTTACGCTTCGGCACGTCCGGGGTTACGGAACGCTGTCTGCGGCTACGTGAGGGGTTACGTGTCTTGCCTCTTTCTTTGCAGACCAAGGAGCATAGCAACATCTTCGTCGCGGGCTGGATCAAGTCGCTCGGCAAGACGGTCCTACTTTTGGAGCTGGCCTGCTCCTACAAGCTCACCGGCGCCAAGGAGATCGACGTGCAGTCACTGGATGAGCTGGGCGACCGCAAGTTCATGAACACGCAGGTCCTCAACATTTGGAGCTGGTTTCGGCCGCTTCCGGAGAAGAAGAAGAAGAAGACCCAAGCCACCAGCAGCGCTCCCCCACCCAAGGAGGTCCTGGCCAAGCAGGCTCCGCAGAAGCCCGGGAAGGTACTGGCCCCAAGGCTCACGTCCGCTGAAGCAGCGCGCCAGAAGGCCAAGGTCCAGCAGCAGTCCGACGCAAGGGTTGCTGCCGCCGCCGCTGCCGCCGCTGAAGCCGAGCAGAAGGAGAAGGGCAAGAAGAAAAGGGAGGAGGAGGAGGCCAGGCTGAAGCGGTTGCAAGAAGCGAAGCGGTTGAAGGCACAAGAGCAGCACTTGAAGTTCATGGCACACCAGGCAGACGAGGATCCGGAGGGGTCGGAGCAGCACAACCCTGAGGAAATCTCGTCCGAGGACGACCCCGGCGCAGACATCCATTCGAAGCCCAAGGCGCTCAAGGGTCCACCACGTTTTGCGGTGGCGGGGCCCGCGAGAGGCGGTGTGAAGACAATCAGCGCAAAAGAGACGCGGACCGAGGCGAACCGCAGGGGTGCTGCGTATCAAAACAATTTGGTGGCCACGCAGCAGACCCTCGAGGACATGGACCTGCACACCGCAAGGGTACGGTACCATTACCGGAATTGTTTGGAGATGGGTGGACCGATCGTCCAGAAGAAAGGCGAGGCTGGCCGGACGGAGGCAAGGGATTTGCGGGAGACCCTCGGTTACGCCCTGTGCTGCGTCGTGAAGTGTTCGCAGCCCGTCGCCATGGATTACCTCGGAGTCCGCGCGCAGTATGCACCAGGGGCGGGGACGGCAAGGACCAAGCTGATGCAGAGATACCGGCTTACCGCCGCTGAGGCAGATGCATTGGCAGGTATTTCTTCTTTGCGACCGTATCCTCACGTATCCTCGGCCGTATCCGCAGACACTCTGTCGTATCCTTGCTGAATTCCACCGTATCCTCGGCCGTAGCCGCAGACAGTTTGTCGTATCCTCGCTGAATTCTACCGTATCCTCGGCCGTAGCCGCAGACACTTTGTCGTATCCCCGCTGAATCTCACCACATTTGTATCCACAGATGACAAAGTGAGGGAGATTGCCGGCTGTCCTACGTGCATGGATGTCCCGGAGGATGACGAGGGCAAGCCGCCTGCTTCGTTCATTGGAGAGGGTATCCCACCAGCACCGCGGTCGGAACCTCATCGGGCATCAGGATCCGCTGCGGCGGTGGAGCCGGTGGTGCCGAAGGGGGAGTTGGAGCTGTACGAGGGCTTCTCGGACCTGTCGGCAATGCGGGCTGGACGCCGTGGGCCGCGTTCATTGCATCTGAGGACGCAGGACCTGGTCGATCTGCCGGTGGACGAGCTGAGCGACAAGTACGTCCAGGCCATGAAGCACGTGCAGGTGATGGCCAGTATGCTTACCGGCATCCACAACGTTGACGAGTTGCCCGTGGCAGGGAATTACCGCTTGGTGTCGGAGGCGGATTGGGACCGCCGATGCCGATCGCAGAAGAAGGCCAAGCGCGGGGCAGGATCTGGACGAAGACCAGTTCTCAACGACAAGCTCGAGCGACAGTATGGCAAGTGAAGGCACGCGGGCGGCCGACCGGGAGCGCCGCAAGAAGAAGAGCAAAGCCAAAAGGCAGCGTCTTGCCGCGGAGCAGGCTATGAAGGACGAAGCCCAGCAGGAGAAGATTCAGGAGCTGCAGCGGAAGCTGGAGGAGTTGGAGAAGGAGAGGGCGGCAGTGCCAGCAGCAGGTGGCGCCGAGCATGCAGCAACGACGGACGTGGCACCGGAGGTGGCCGCACCGGTGGTGGCCGCACCGGTGGCTTTGGAGGAGGCAGTTGGGGAAGCCGAGGCCGCAGCAGCGCCGGTGGGGCACGGAGAGGCGCCGGAGATGCACCAGGACCCGGCGGTGGCAGGCGAGACGCAGGAGGAGCCCACACCCCAGCTCTTCCAAGGTGCTGATGTCGGTGAAGAAGAGCCGTTCCACACGGTATGTCATGGCTCAGGGTCCGGGGCTACGCACATTCTGTCTGCGGATACGGGTGAGGTTGCGCTTACGGTTGTCGGGGATACGGATAGTTGTCTGCGGATACGGCAGGGGATACGGTTGTGTTGCTCCGAGGTTACATCAAGTTGTCTGCGGCTACGGTCCAGGATACGACGCATTGCATCCGGGAGTTTCCCGGGATACGGATAGTTGTCTGCGGATACGGCAGGGGATACGGTACTGTTGCTCCGAGGTTGCGCAAACCTCTTTGCGTTGAATGCCATTACAGCGTCTCATGCTTGTCTCTCAGACCATGCATGACCTGGACGAGAGGTGACGACGACCAGTGGGAGGCCACGCCGTAACATTTGCCTGTGGTGGACGTTCCCACGTGCTCGGATGGTCCACAATTTTCCAAGGTGGACAGTATTTTTATACTATGGACATTGTCCGGCGGTATTGGCGGCGGGGGTCCCTGGATGTGCCTGCCCCATTCTTTGTACATGCACATGACTCCCCAGGAGCAGCGTTCTCTGACAGTGGGGAGGATTGTGCTTCTTCGACGTATTTTAGCAGTGGCGACGACTGAATGGTTCTGTCCACTCTGCCCACTCCCACTTTTCATGCACAGCAGTTCACACACAGGTGAGGATACGATAGGCAGTGCCCAAGGTTACATAGACCCGTCTGCGGATACGGTAGAGGATACGATAGGCAACGTCCAAGGTTACGTAGAACCGTCTGCGGATACGGGCCAGGTTACGATTGCTAGCAGGGTTCCAGCCTAGTCACCAGGGCCACATGTACGTTTCATGGTTTGAATAGGTACCCCACTATGGAATTCGAACCTCGGGAGCTCTTAGACTCGGAGAAGGCGGCAGACCTCTTCTCAGACTACGAAGGTGGATACCCGCGGAAGGACTACAACACCCTGCAGGAGATCTGGTGCGATGTCATGTCCCCCTTCATCGACCTCCTTACCAAGAAGGCAAGGGTGGCCGGGATTACCCATGGAGTGAAGGGAACGGTGGTCCGCTTCTTACTATTCAGAGTCCTCCTGGGCATGATCCAACCACGCCGAATTGACGATGTCTGGGTACCCAAGGCGTTGTCGTACAACGCGAGGCTTAGCCAGCTCCTCACACGCCGCGAGTATTACCGCCTGAATCGAGTACTACGGCCTGACGTGACGCTTCTTATTGAGCGTTGTAATGAGGTTTGGGGCAGCCTATGGAGGCTGGGGGCTGTCGCCAGTGGCGACGAAACCGTAGTCCCCCATAAGGGGGTTCGAGCGGGGCCTTTGCGGCAATTTATACCGCGAAAGCCCCACTCGACCGGAGTGAAACTTTACGTTTTGGCCGATGCGGTTGAGCCATACGTTACCAACGTCTACCTATACGTTGGTGCGCGTGGTCAACTACGGCGTGCTTCCACTGTCCAAGGCAACATGAACGCCCGCCAGATCGTAAATTACTGGGCCGATGTCCTGCCCGAAGGCACCATTTTGGTTGCCGATAGTTTTTTTGGCAGTCACGAAGCTGCCAAGGGTTTGGCTGCCCGAGGCACCCCCTTCTTAATGTTATGCAAACGCGATGAGCGCGGTGTAAGTGAGGCGGGGGAAGTACTTGAGGAGGGTGGCTTGGCCACCGCCAAAGTCTCCACTGCCAACTACACATTGCAGGTCTATAAAAATCCCCGGGTCGGCCACAAACCGCCTCGGGTTGTGCCACTACTGTCAAATTGTGGGTTTCCGCAAGAGGTGGTGGTACACAAAAAACGCGGGTATGAAATGCCAGCGATTATCGGTTGTTACCGTGCCTTGGCAGGCGGAGTCGATACCGCAAATCAACTTGCTTTACAGCACCGTGAAACAGGTAGATTTCGGAAATGGAGCGCTGCTGTGCGCTCATTCCTCATGCGCTATGCTATGGTGAACATTTTTACGATGGCGAAGTGTTCTAAGCTAGTCAAGCCGGGGACAACCATGTGGGAGTTCCAATGGGACCTCCTGACCACATTGATTGACATTGAAGTTCCTGAAACCCCCCAGGCTATACATGTCCCCGTGGAAGCGAATCGAGCAGCCTGTGTTCATTGTGGGAAACGTTGTGCCACACAGTGTGCCGCGTGCCGACAAAATCTGCATGTACGATGCTTCGCACAGTGGCATTTGAACCAATAATGTTGTGGGCTACGCATTGTTGTCTGCGGCTTCGGTTGGGGATACACAAAATGAGGGCAATTGGTGGTCCCGGGGTTACAACATGTTGTCTGCGGATACGGTTGAGGTTACAAGATTTGGTGCCCGAGGTTACATAAAAGTGTCTGCGGCTACGGCCGAGGTTACACCCCAAATACTGAACCGTATCCTCGCCAAAAACAGAAAAATGTCCGTTTCTCAATGTAGTTAACAGACAAAAAAGGCGTAGCCTCGAGGCTGGGCCAAAAAACGGTGTCTCCTCAGATAAAGGAATATTTTCCGCTGGACAAACCGTCTCCGTGACCTGCAGCAATGCCTCAGCGAACAACCCATCCTACTTGCCCGCCAACGCCGGCCGCCCTTACGATATCGGGATCAACAATCACCAGTGCGACAACCGCGCGCACATACCCGCACACACACACATGTACGCGCGCCACCACCAGACGTCCGCCCTCTGCGCGCACGACACATGCCCCAACGCTACACACCTGCCCCACACACAAAACGAAAGCCATCACGAGCAGCGCGTGCCAAGCGCCGCCGCCGCCGGTTTGGAATTCCAACACCGCCAACCTCACCGACTACGTGTGCAACCCCCTCCCCGCCTTCTTCACATGACGATGAATCTTTACAACCACAGGCCATACAAACACTGTGTGACCTACTCCCCACCCTACGCCCGCCTGATGTACAAGATGCCTCCTTCCCTGTCACACCTACAGTGCAAATGAATGCACTGCATACACTTGCCTCCCTCTCCCAATGTGCTGCCAACAGTGGACAAATGCCACTCATTGAAATGGCGACACAATTTGACATTTGACAACACTGCGGTGCCCTGTACTACTCGGACCTTTCCACAGCTCATGGCCGTTTGATAAGCGTGTTCTTCGTGCATTCGCTCCCCCTTGCCTGTTGACAACTGCATTCCTGCTCCAAATCACATACAGATATGATGCAATGCGAAGAAAAATCTGTTTCGGGATCATCCACAGAATCCCATGACACCACCACACCACTGAAGCACCAAGCATCGTACCACACATACTCCACACTTGATACACGTGCAACTGCACCCCTCCACCCAGCGATACAACCTTTCCGCCAAACAGTACTCTCCTCCCCAGTGCTCACACGCCTATGGAAAAAATACGCTACACACAATGCAATACACACATGGGACACAGTCCCAGCCCAAAACGCTGCCCTATTTATAGATGCATGCCAGACCCTACGTGATACGTTTACGGCCGAATATGACGCGGGGATACGGCCCTGGATGCCTGCCCCCAACTGGCTGCGGACCTGGTCACAATTTTTATCCTGGGACCATATCATCGGCCTCCCGGCCATGGAGCACGACTACCCACACTGGGTCGCGTCGTTGCCCGCGGAACTCCCATTTGGTGCGATGTCAGACCTACCGTCAGCATCGACAGCAGCCATGTGGCTGGTGCAGGAGTCGCACTCTGTGCATGACTTCACCCAGACACGAAGTACAGTGCCCTGTGACCAATGGCTTATAGCCGTACCCACACACCGCAAGGACTGGAAATGCCTGCTTGACCAATTGTGTTCCAATGACCGTGCGTGGCTCGCTGCTACACATACACCAGGACGTATTACGTAATACCATACACCGCTGGCGTGAACCTGAAGTACAGCGCTCATTCGGACGCCGCAAACGACACAAACACACATACGACACACACATAGACTGGTACATGATAGGGACCTCATGGACCCTTGACATACACGCATACATCGCTTCCCTGTCCACGCTCACGCGCCATACACCCGTACACACACAGTGGTTCATGCCCCCACGTGCCCTACACCCCACGCAGGGGCGCCTCCTGGAAAAGCAATTGTTCTTCCAAACTTGGGATTCCCTGCGGGAGCAACGGCGTACCCTATACCAGTCACGGTTTTCCTCACGTGCGCTGGCCAACAATTTAGAAAGCCTTCTCGCCATCCTACCCCTGTCCCCGTTTGCATGGCACCGAAAAATCCTGGGACTGTCACAGGTAACCCACCTGGACATTAACCAGGTATCTTGCCTGGTATATGCAGTTGTGTCTGACGTCTCATCCACAGTGTACATTGGCCAGACTGGAGGAAAAACCAAACTCCGGTCCATGCTGAAACGTTTCCGAGAACACATACGCGGGGGACAAAAATTCACACACAAAAAACACCGATACACACAGGATGAAATGTCGCTTTATGAGGCCATGCACCGACACGGACCAGAGCATTTTTTCATCGTGCCCCTGCAAATCACCCGACGTGAAGATATAGACCACTTAGAGATGCAATGGATAAACCGCGTCGGCAGCCGCGTGTATAATGTACGCACAGAGTCACGCTGGAAATCCACACGCATGTTCCAACACTTCTATGCCCCCTGCAGTGCGCCCCCCTCGGGCCATGATTGGAACGACTACGTCAACACCCTCATTCAAAAACGAGGTGTATCATTGGCTGACCTAATTTTCGCGAGGTCCCGGGGCAAGCGCCTCATGACTAAGCATTTGTTTGCCTGCCTAGAGCAGCGACTCCTCCAACTCACCCAGTCCCGCACAGGACGAAAGTTGCCACGCGCCATTACATTTCCATACCCGCCTAGCCACGATCCTGCTGAAACATCCAAACCGGTGCTGGAGCTCTTACACGCAGTGTACCAGGATCTCCCTGTCCCGCCTGCAATTAAAGAGTACCTCCGCTCTGTGACACGCCTCGTTGGGAAACGGGCACACTCCCTTGCTGATGTCCTTTGTACCAAAGGCACACGAAAATCATGGGATGAACTACGTGCACAGTCACAAGCCACATGCCAATGTGCACAACTCCACCCCCACCTCCCTAGAGTTTCTGACTGTGTCGTTGTACGCACCATGCATGGTATACGCTGCCTGAACCCCACCTGGGCCCCTTTCCTGGGCCAATGCCTCGGTAACTCTGTGATTGGGTCCAAGGACACCTACCTACAATGGGCTGTCAAGGCTAGCCATAAACTGGCCAATTCCTGCCCCTTCTTCCCACCCGAGTGGCGTAACACGCTCACACTACAGTTCAAACGCATCATGTCGGTGACCTATGACAATGCAGTCCGCAACCTTCCTGATTGCCTACGCCTGGATCGTATCACAGCGGTAAAACGCGACATATACAGATCCATGGTCATCCTCCCCCTAGATAAAAATGGTGGCAAGCCTGTCCTCCTGTGCAAACGCCTGTACGCTCAACTACTGATTGAACAATACAGTGACGAGAAACAGTTCAGCGTGATTGCCGACTGCCAGAGCCCTGCGGAAGCCACCGCCACAGCGATGCAGCTCATCTACCAGAATGCTGTACAATACCGCATCGCCCCCCACATACGCATGGGCAAACGCTATGCACCTCCCTCCTCCTTTGTTTCCATGAAAAATAAATCACAAGAAGCTCAGGGCACTGTGTCCATGCGAATTCTCTTTTCCTATTTCCGCCATCCCACCAAGCAGTTTGCACGAAAAATAGGCCGATGCCTGAACCTATTGATCACCGAAGGCGTGAACTGCATGTGTACGCTGGAAATGCAGAATATGGATGGTATCATACCCTGGGTAGTACAGGTCAACAAACTAGCTGAATCTTGGACACTCCCCCGACCCCAAAACCACCGAACACACAGGTATGTGAAGTTTTTTGAGGTTGATGTCAAACAGATGTTCCCGCGCCTCCGCCGAGGAAACCCGTCGGTAACACTCCAAACTGTGAAGTCATGCAAAACCAAAGACGTTGGTGTATGGGAGGCCGTCCTGCTCATCGTGAACTGGGTAGCTGAGGCTAAACATATCCGCATGAAAGCCAATGGTATGTGGTTCGGGATCCACGAACAAAAACACCTGGATGTCATCAGAAAGGCCTATGGGGACCAATACACCAACATCCCATGGCACCAAGTGGAAGCCTACCTCCGGTTCGAACTCTTTGCTAATGACTGTTTTGTGTTGGGATCGCGTGTCATGCGCCAACTCCTGGGCGTGGCAATCGGAGGGGTACTGTCCTCCCAATTCGCCACCATGTACTGCATGGCCCGTGAACACCTATGGGCACAACACCACGACTTCAAGGTACCATGGTCCCGCACCCACCCTACACCAGGACCCCTGGGTATCACTGCCCCTCCCCTGCGGTACCGAGACAACTGTGGTGGAATTTGTGCAGGAAACCGCCCTGTGTCCAGAGTACAGGCATACTTCCAAAAGGTTTTAAACCTGGAACTCCAGTTTGAGGGAGAAGGCCAATCCTGGACCGTACTCATGGCACACCTCACCCTCCACCCCTCCACATCACAAATCACCCTAACCTTTAAGAAAAAGGTGAACTGGGACGACCCGGCAGAACGTCGCCTCGTGAGGTATCCAGACTACCACTCCCCCAATGCCAGGGACGTCGTACGAGGATTCACACCCAACTGCGCCCGGAATTGCCTAAAATATGCCATCCCACCCGACCAAACAACACACAACATACGTGAATTTGTACACGAAATGAACTTCAAGGGATACCCCTCCTCCTGGTGGGCACCAACACTCAGGCGGGTCATGCTGGACCCACTCCTCCCGGTGTGGGCCCCTTTCTGGACTGGCCCGACTGACCGAAGGTCGCTACTACAGCTCCTGGCCCTTTCCGACCAGGATGTCTAGAATAGCCCACCACACGTGGGCCTTTTTGGCCATCATGATTTGTGTTCGCATGAGTGTCTTACACACCAATGCACTCCCATGTCCCAACGTTTGCAAGTACGAAAGATGAGTCATATCATGCCACAAGCGTGTTGCACATATGAAAAGTGAACACAAAAATACCAATGTAAATTCACTTTGCCACCAATACGCTCATGTGTCATAGACTCCTATTGGTTCATGAGCCCCATGCATGCCGTGCTTGTCGTGTCATGATGAAACCCAACTGAAGAGTCACTTGCAAATTTCACGTGGGAAACACTATCAATAGCACAATTGGCTCATGGCCCACTGCTTATGCGTGCCCGTTGCCGTGACTGAGCCCAATTGACAAGTACTCCCCAAACACGAGGCGGTTTCCCTTGCACAAGACACAAGGGACCCACACACAATGTGAAAGAGCACCGGCCCAGAGTAACCAAGGAGCATGTTTGCATACACATGTGCATACACATGGACGCCGGAAAAAACCCAATAACAATGATCATGCTCGTGTTACGCTCAGCTTTCTGGAATGAACTGATCCACTGTTGAGCATTGCCTGTGTTGTTCATGTCAAGAATCATCCTCTACCCACCCTCGCCACCGAGTTTTCATGGAAGTGGGAATCCTAGGCCCATGCCTCAGCTTAAGCCTAGATTTTTGCCATATGTGCCCATCACTGGGCGTTTGAGGTCTAGGACGCAGATGACGAAACGTAGAAGGTCTCATGCGTTACCATCCGTGTTGATGCCCTCTAAAAGACCTTTGAAAGAGCCACAGGTGCATTATGGTTTGCCCATGCAAGTTGCTCCTTCTTTGAAGGGTAGATCTATTTCACGTTTTTGTGTTGGTGGACAATGAATCTGCCAACTGCCGTCACTGCAAGCGTCACCACCAAAAACATTCCAACACTGCCAGCAAGAACGAGCAATCTCCCTTGTGTCTTAAGATGCAGAGCGTTTGCTTCAAATTACATCGCCTGTTGCTTCTGGCCATTTGGTTTATTGTGCAATATGCATTCTTAGTTGTGATATCACATAGCACATATATGTTTTCCATTCAAGCGCATGCCTTTGATTGTCACAATGCGTCTTGCATTGAACCAAGAATTACGATGCAACATGTATTGCAAAGTGTTATTGCCACCTCTTAGCTGGGTATCAAGTGCATGACAAGTGGTCTGCTTTCTCCAATTGATATGCTGCAAATGCAAGTATTAACAAGTGCATACAAGTTTGCATTTCATTCAAGAGGCACACTTCCCGTTGATTGCTGATGGACATATACGTACTTTTTTGGAAGTCATGATGGTGCATATGTTGTGTGGTTGTATTTTGTCCACTTCCAGGAGACTGGTTCGGTAGCCATGGGGTAAGCCGCAGGCACGAAACCGACTTCCAAGTCCAAAATAGTCGGCATAGAAGAAAAAATTGCATTTGCCGTACAAAAAGTTTTTTTACCATACGGCAAAATTATTTTTGCCATACGGCAAAAAAACATTTGCCGTACGGTAAAAACAGTTTTGCTGTACGGTAAAAACGGTTTTGACGCATGGCAAAACCGCTTTTGCTGTGCAGCAAGTCCGGCAAATACAACAAATTTCGTTATGCCGCATTACAAAGGCGGTGGGGTTTCTCAACCCAAAAGTGCATGTAAGGGGTAGTGTTAGTTTATGGCACTACACTTTTGGGGACTAACTCCTCCATTGGTCCTCTCTAAACTAATTCTAGGCCCCTCTTGCACTTGGGTTGAGGAAATTCCAAAGTTTCCCACATTTTGCACTTTTGCCGGATTTGCAGCCTTTTTGCTGGTATCACCAGGCCGTAGTAGTTACATTGTGCACTGCCATCGCCTTCCCTTCGTCCCTTCACGTCCCTCAAGAGACGTCATCTGTATCTGTGAACATGGTCCCCACTTTTTTTGGACCATGTTGTCCTCGTGAAGATGAAGTTCTGTGCCTCAAAGCAGAAATGCCTTGATGGTATTCACTCCTGCACGAAACTCCTTCAGGTCGATGTGACCCTCGGACATGTTGAACCAACCGAACGTGGCTACTCCACGCTGTTTTTTCCGTGATTTGATTTATTACCCACATTGAACCCTGAAGCAAGGCTGTACAGTGAGCTGTAATTGCCACAGCCTTTTCTCGACACAGTGCGCCTAACTTTTGGCCAAACTTTGTATGCCGAAACCTTTTACCACCCAGGTGGGGCCCCGAAGTTTTCGCAAAAATCTATTCGAATAGTTTTGTTTTCGAAGCACCAACAGGTGCATCATCGGGGTCATGATGCACCCACAAGTGCATCATGCCGTACAGTGAGCTGTATTTGCCACAGCCTTTTCTCGACACTGTGCAGAAGTGCATTAGTGTGCATTAGTCCAGAAGCTCTTCCATGACTCACTCTAGCTGAATGGTCACGCTCTGGTAGCTCTACCTTTGCTTCCCCGTCGAACCTGCTCAGAACTGCCACTTGTTCCGCTAGGGCATCGGTGAAAATTTGCATTTGTGGCGCCGCGAAAAGCAAAGCTCGTGGACCAACACCGAAGAGCACCGTTTGCAGAACGGGCTGCGTGAGGTCACTAAACGTCGAACATTGTGAATGAGAGACTTCAGTCTTGTCGGTGGCACCCGCACTGTCGCTTCCCGTAGATCCAGCAAGAAGCCGAGAAACACTAGAGAATGCGTTGGCGTCTGCGTACCCAATCCGTAGGAGACATGTATTCGGCATGCCTGTCCCACCTGAAAGTGCATGGCACATTGAAAGAGAAGTGTCTCCATGGTTCACTCGAGGAGGCGATTTCTGTATGAACAATGGTCCGAACAATTTGTATTTACCCCCTCATGTCAATGTTTGTATGCCAAACGTCATCCGGAACTGTATGAGGACAAAATATAGTTCGAGATTGTGGCAAAACTCAAGGATCATGTTGAGGCAAAGAAATCGGCACTGAATATGCTGCAGGGCCGTGCCCAAGTAGCAGGTGTCCAGCGCTGGTAGAAAGCAGGAAAAGGAAAAGGACCCCCCGTGACCTTTTGTTTACCAAAGAATAAGATGCCGGAGGAAAATGGTGAATTCAAAGCCCACATCTTATTCTCCTACTACCACCACCACCCCCTTTGCTACTACGGCCGCCTTGTTGGTTGATGCCTGACACTAGTGCTCAAAACAGTATTGAAATGTTGAACACCACCTATCTATCGCGCTTTGTTAGACATTGGAACAAGTGACTGCAGGAGGGAGGGGACCCCCAAGTGGAACCGTTGCAGCTATGGGAGCTAGACGTAAAGGAAATGTTCCCGTCCATGCACTGGGACCGCGTATTCAAGGCCTTGCGCATGTTTTCAAGACCTGCTGGTAACTAAACATGGTAAGCAAGGAAAGGAGATCCCTTTTGCCATAAATCATTTCGATCGCAAGCTGGATCGCTTGGGCATAGGGTACGGCAAATACTATACCAATCTTACCTTTACCGATGTCCTCAATTTCTGTTCATATGATGTGTGCAGCAATGATGTATTTGTCTTGTGTAACAGGTTGATGCGCCAGACATGAGAGGCGGCTATTGGAGGCACAAGCAGTGCACAGCTTGCATTCATCACTTTGTCCATTGCCGAAGCACTGTACTACCCATGTGTTACCCCAGTACCCTTGGACTCAAACGGCCACCATCCATGCGACCTTCCAATGCACCCTGCCCTTTTTCGAGATAATATCATTGGCCTGAAAGGCGTCAGTACCCCACTGTCTGACATCAAGATGAACTTGGAGGCTATGTATGCCTTGGACCTCCAGGTGGAGAGTGAGAGTGACACCCTGAAAACCCTTGAAGGCCTGATATCTATGGAGACACACAGTTGGCGACCATATGTACATATCTCACGCCCACCACGCACCGACACCACAGCACCCATTGAACGTGTCAAAGTGTGCTACCTTCCGGTATACACCGCTGGAGCACGACAGGTTGTTCACAGTCCGGTACCAGCGAGGTGAAAAGAGACCTATATTATCGTGAGAACCCCCATGATGCAATGACGAATACCCTTGAAACCATATCTTGCATCAGAACCAAAGGTTACCCAACTGGTTGGTGGGAACCCCTGCTTTGGGACCGTATCTCCAAATGGGGAGGGCCATTGGAGGCATTGCGTGCTGCGCTGTTGTCTGACAACCCACTACAGCAATGAATACCCAAACACGCAGAGATCAGCTCCGAATCATCCAAACACGGTGAATGGAATACCACCATATATAGGGGGCCACAGCCCCCTGCATAGAGGAGCCATACATGACTACTGTGTGAGTGAGGTTTAGTAAAGGCAGTGACCGAAAACACCTGAATGCCGCACACTCTCCTACTCTCCTGTGTTGTTCACAGTTTTCTACCCTTGTTGTTGCACTGCAGTGCTTGCCATTCGTGGGCGACTCACTTGGGTACCATGCTGAAGAGGCGCTGCCCTAGGACTTGCATGTAGGAGAGACGACATGTGTTGAGGAAGTGGAAGTCACAGCTTTGGTCTTACGTTGTGTGCTCCACGGGGAACGGTTGGTGTTGATTCTGGCCTGCTCGAGGGACTTCCCTAGGGTAGGGTTAAGCTGGGGCTACAATTGGGACACTTGGTACAAAAGTAGCGAGCCGGGCACAAACATTCCCCCTGCAAGGCTGCTTTTGAGTTCACATTGATACGGAATCACTGTCAATGTAATGTCATGCTTGGCATAGGGAATTTTGGTCCCTGGTCGTGTTGGCCACGTGCAAACCATCAATCCATGCATGATGCGCAAGGAGGCAAACCGCATGCTGGCCACCAATTCACAGCATGATAACACCCGGGTGCCGACACAACTGCTGGCGAAGAGGTCGTCAGCCTACCCAGTTGAAACATGCCATGGACTTCACGCAGGCTGTCACCCAGTAGTTAAGCCAGGCAATGAGTGGGGCACCAAACAACCAGCACAACTAAATGAGCCAATGTCATGCATCATGCTAGGGTTCCCAACATGGGTGGATGGGTGCGTGCATGCGGGTGGGTGGGCGGGAAGGTGGGGGGCATACTGTTTCAAGCACTAGGGCAAGGCGGATCCGCCCATGCCTTTGACAGTGCTCCCTGCTCTGGCCTCTCCCATGGTTGTGTGTCCTGAAGCGTGGTGCTCTATCCCGTAAAGGAGGCGTACCTTCTCGCGTCTGGCCCAATGTGTGGTACCTGCGGAGGCTCCTTGGGGCAGTAATTTGTGTGGATGCCATCTGCAGCTTGGTGCAGTACAGGCTGGGGGGATGGGATGCAGTCGTGGGTTGCGTAGCACAGGGTGTTTGCCAAGCAGCAAACTGAGCTCCATGGGACAGTCATGGACAGTGCGCCAGGGTGGCCGGGGTTTTGACTGACGCAAGCTCATGCTCTTTCACAATACTTAATCAGTCAGGAAGCAGTTTCTGAGCTTGTGGGTGGTATGATGAGATGATGTGAAGCCAGCAAGTGATCCATAACATCATCTTGCAAAAGTTGCAATTCAACAATTCTTCTTCAACACAATTACATACAGAGGTAGTACTACAAACTGATCCAACTGGCTGTGCTCACTCACTCACTCACTCACTCACTCATTCACTCACTGACTCACTCACTCACTCACTCACTCACTCACTCACTCACTCACTCACTCACCCATGCACTCACTCACTCCCTCACTGACTCACTCACTCACTCACTCACTCACTCACTCACTCACTCACCCATGCACTCACTCACTCACTCACTGACTCACTCACTCAGTGACTTACTCAGTCACTCACTCACGCACACACTCATTCACTCACTGACGCACGGGTGCACGCCCGCACGCCCGCACGCCCTCCATTTTTGCGGGGATATAGTGTCGGTCTGACTTGGCATGTGGCGGTTCAGGGCGTCTTTCGATACCACAATGCCACTTCGCTACTACAACTCCAACGACGAAGACACTGAGCGCATGGACCGCACGCAGAGCTATGCGCAAGCGACGAGGCCATGGCCCGCACACCCCCAATCCCAATCTGGGAACGGCCCCCAATCCACGGCACCCCACGACCCCCGTGCCACGCAGGACCCCCCGGGTCCCCTTCACTATGCCCCGAAGGGTTACAAGGCGCACTTGGCCACTGACTACGTGGCCCCACGGGCCTACGCGACCGCAGCCCCGGCCCAGCAGAGCGCCCAGCGCCGTCCTGTGGGGCCCCCTGAGCACCAGCCCCTGGAGACGTACCGCAAGACCGAGGGCGCAAAGAGCGACCCGGGCTTTTTGAAGGAGCTGAAGAACGGCGTGAAGTCGATGTTCCAGACCCGCAAAGAGAAGGGCTCCAAGAAGAAGGACCCGCCCGTGATGCCACCGCCTGCGAATGCGCGCGGGGCCCCGCTCAACGGCGCGCCCCCCGGAGGTGCGCCTGCGCGTGCGGGCCCACCGTCTCAGAGGCAGCAGCCCATGGCAGGTGTGCACCTGCGACGCGACACCACACTGCGCTGGTCAGGGGCAGGGCTCCTTTTAACAACTCGCACCACTGGAGAGGGCGGGGGGGGGGGGGGGGCAGCAAAAACAGTCAAACGACCCCGGCAACAACCAGCACAACCCCCAATACGCCAACTACTGGGCGCCGCTGACACGCAAACGGCACATCCCGCCACATTCAGCACAGGCCCGGCACACCAACCACTGGGCCCCGCGAACGCGGCAACGACAGCAGCAGGAGCACTGGCCGCAGCGGCCGCCAGAACGCAGCGACCCGACGCAACATGCGAAGGGACGAACGGGTGACTGTCCAGGGCCCCGTAAAGAAACAACAACCCGACGGAATGTCACACAGGGGGGGGCAGCCCCCCGCCTGAAGTGATGGGGCCAAAAATTTCTCCAAGACTTCGGCCAATCAAAATTCTTCTCTGGCACCTTTGGTGCCAGTTGGTTTAGGCCAAAATTTTCCTTCTGCACGTTTGGCGCCTCTAACTGCTCAGCACCACCGGGGGGTGGGGGGTGGGGGGGCTGCCACCCCCCCCCCCCCCTAAAAGCAGCCCTGGCCAGGGGTCCTCTTGCTCCGTCAGCGTCAAGGGAGGCTTATCTCATGCAATCGGGTCTGGGAGAGCACGTGAGCGGCGCGAAGCCCAATGGCTCAAGGGCTAAGCTCGTGAATATGATTTCCTGCCTTCACATCATGGGCCGGTCAGGCGTCTCCTTCCGGGGGCCTGCGCGAGCTCATCTCCTGCATCCGTGACATCCGCCCTGCCAGACCCAGGCGACAGGGCCTGTCCGGTGGCGTGTTGCTGGGGGGGCCCGCGCGATGGGGGTGGCCCGCCCCTGTCCCTCCTGGGCCCTTCCGGCTTGGTTGCTGTGCAGCGAGGTGCAAGCCTCGGAATGTTGGCACCCAAGACGCCCGAAGACAATCTTTTCCTGATTTTTTTTGTTACTTAGGCAACGCCAAGCTGAACGGGGGGGAGGGGGTTCAGAAAGGGGCTTGAACGACCCCCCGCGCGCGCAAACCTGTTTTCAACCACCCAAGTGTAACCCCATGTGTCTGACCCCCTCGGAGCTTAGACTCTCCGAGTCTCTGAGGACCCTCACCAACCCCGACAGTGGGTCACGATTTGATGCAGTGCGCCTGTGGCCTAATCCACCACACCCCACCCCAATCCACCCCACCCCACCCCACCCCACCCCAATCCACCCCACCCCACCACACCCCACCCCAATCCACCCCACCCCACCCCACCCCACCCCAATCCACCCCACCCCACCCCACCCCACCCCAATCCACCCCACCCCACCCCAATCCACCCCACCCCACCCCAATCCACCACACCCCACCCCAATCCACCCCACCCCACCCTCATCCACCCCAATCCACCACACGCCGCTCTACTCGGCCCCACTCCACTGCACTCCAGGTGTTGAGCGTCGCCAACCGCCCCCCAAAGTTCCACAGGCAAACCCGCCGCCCGCAGGCCACCCGGCGCCACCCTCCGGAACCGCCGAGGAGGGCCCTCGTGACCGGAGGGAGGCGCGGCATCCGTCCCAGTCGGACGCCAAGGAGCAGGACGCGAGGCGCCAGTCGTACGCCAAGCCTCAGGAGCCACTGCCCCCCACCGCAAGCCGCCCGGAGCCTGCGGAGGACGACGACCCGTTCCCTGCCCTGCGGCGCTATGAGCTCGAGTTCATGGAGCCCTACGACGACTACTCCGACGAGGCCGGGTACTCCGAGGACGAGGCCGACTGGGACTGCGAGGGCTACGGCGACCGGCGGCACGAGGTGGGCTACGGGGCATTGCCCCCGCCCCCCCAGCGGCCCCCCAAGCTGTACTTCGGGGACCGCCGGGGGGACGAGGACCCCCGCGAGGGGGCTGGGCACGAGCCGGCCTGGCCGGGGCGGCAGCCCCACGACGGGGCCCACAGGGGCAGCGCGGGCGCCGGGCCCCCGCCCTACGGCGCCCCGGTGGGGCGGCTGCCGCACGACGACCCCCGGGGCGCGCCCCAGCCGCCGCGGCCCTGCGCCTACGCGCCGGCCCCCCACCCCCGCTACGAGGGGTACGGGCCCCCGCTGTGGGACGGGGTCGGGGCGGGGGCCCCACAGCCCGGGTCCGGGCCCCACGCGCAGCCTCCCATGTACGCCGAGCGGTACGATGACCAGTACCGTCCGGAGCACCGCGCGGAGTGCACGAGAGGCGAGGTGGGGGGGGGCGTCCCAGCCTCGTACGGCCCGGCCCTGATGTGGGGCCCGGAGGGCTCCGCCCCGCCGCCGACCTTCGTCACGCCCGGGAACGTGCCGTACGGGGACCGGCTCCTGCACGGCAGCCTGCAGCCCGCAATCTGACGACCCAACGCGGGATGCCGCTGGGCTGTGCAGGGACGCGCAGGGCCCGCGGGGGGACGCTCGCGCTCGGGTCCCTCTGAAGTGCGCGCGACGCTGTGCGGGTCCGGGGTGGCGCTTCTTGACCCGGGGGGAGGGGGGGTTGCAGTGGCAGGCCGCCTCCTGTCGCGAGTCCGGGAGGGATCCCCCCAGGGGCGCTTCTTGGACGGCCATGTCCGGCGGAATGGGAGGATGCACTGTGACGGATGCCGGTCTACTGGCCCCGTGGCACAGATTGGCCCTGTCCAGCAAGTGTGAGGTCCTTGGGACGTGGAGGTGGGTCGCTCCACGAGGCCCTGCTGGAGTCTTAGCCTACGAGTCTCGGGTCCCTGAGCCCCCAAGCGCAGGGTGGCTGAGGAAGGGCGGATGAGCGATGCCGGAGGGTGATGACGCTCTTCCGTGGTATGGCCCAGCGACACTGGGTCTGGGCTGCATCGCCCGTCGGGGGCCTCAATTCTGGGCACTGGACCTCTTTTTCGGTGCTGAATTCCGTGCAGTGTCATGCCCCAAAGGCCACTTTCGTGTTGGAGTCGGCCCGATGGGCTGTCTGCAGGCCCCTCCACTTGAGTTCGTTCATGGCTGTTTGCAGTGGTCCCACCCGTCTCAAGGCGCGGTGTCGCAAAGTGATCAAGCACCACGACTCGCAAGGATGCCCCATTCCAAGCCATGTCTTTTTTTCGCGGTGGGTTTGCTTTGGCTCTCCTACAGCCCCGCCCGGGCACTGGACCTTTTTTTTTTTGCACCTGAGCGTAGCTTGGGCAAGGGCGCAGGGTTCACAGGACCACCACTGAGCCCCATAATCTTTCATGTTCCCGTGAACCCAGTTCAAGAAACCATGAGGTCAGCTCCAGTTTTGTGGCATGTGGCATCTCTGTCTCCCAAAGCGTTGGGAAACACGACAGGACAGCTCTAGGTATGCACCCATTTCTTCTCTGGTTGGCCAGGCCTGCAACAAAAAACAATTGCCGGGCTGCGTACACCATGCCACGCACTCTATAACCAATCTCTGGTTGTGCTTGCTCCCAACAGCTGCACCAGTTCCTTGTTGTTGTTATTACAGCATCTGAAGCAGGATTCTTAGAGTTGGTTTGTGAAACGTGTTCTGGAAATCCATATAGGAAAAGAGTAAGACACCGGAAATGAGGTAGGAGGGTTTATCAGGGGTTCATTGCAGATGACCACCGCATCTGAACCAGGAAAGTGTGCACCTCAACATTGCACATTACAGATTCGGTGCATTGCGGCACCGTGTGACTGATCGTTATGACCACTGTCTCCCAGCGTTGTGGCCGCGTTTGAATGATTTTTGTTGCTCTTTTAGATGATGGATCATGGACGGAGGTATTGCAGACAGAGGCTGCATACCCCAAGCATGTCATTCATTGTTTTGGCCTACACCCACTGTTCAAACGGCAAATTCTGGCCTATGCATGACCTGAATGGACCCAGCCTTGCATGGGTCTCCCGTTGTATTGTGCCGTGGAGCTGGTTTCTAAGAGCTGTGACACATATTTTGGGCTTTTCTTCATTCATTCTGCAGCACAGTATTTTGCACTCTTTGCGCAGCCACATTTGCCTTATTGGACGAGTCTTTGAGACTATCAGGTATCTTTACCTTACACCTCCTGGTCCAAATCCATCCTGTCTTTCAAACTATCTCAGAGGCATCGTGACCACTTTGTGGATGAGATTTCAGTTGAATGCCCCCTCCCGCCTTTTCCCGATTCACCCGTCCATGCACATATGCCAAGAGTGTACCACACCTGGCCAATAGATCGATGGCTAAACCCCCCATTCCTTTGCATGGCCCTTGTGCTCCAGTTCGCACATGTAAATATGCTCACTGACAAGGAGGGAGACGCTTTGGTCAACTGTAATTTCAGATTGACATTTTGATATCTGTTATCAGACCCAGCCATGTCATTGCATCTTTGTTCCAAATGTCGCTGCATTGAAATCCTTGTCACAAGTTGCCAAAAACAAAAAGCAATTCCCAAAACTGCTTGTTGAAAGGAATTCCCATGTGTGGTATGCAACCCAATGATGCAAAGACCCTTTCCACGGTCTTCACATTTCGATAGTGGCACAGCAAAAACTGGGCAGATGGCTCGCCATTTTAATTCATTAGATTTCTTGTTAGCTAATGTGGGTATCACCAGCACACACTGCCTCCACAAAACAGATGCGTTTTGTTGCAAGTACCTGCTTGTTATTGCGGTTCATCAGTGAGTTAGCAAAGAATCTGCCCACACTGCCTTAACCAAGCAGACACAACATGTTTCAAGTCGCTCTTTGGTATTGCGTTTGATCACTGCACAAAGAGTGTGTAATTCTATTTGGCAACCTGCATAGAGAAACACTGGAGCAGTTGTACAGCAACTTGGGGTACCACTGAGAATGCACACAGTGTTTTATGTGTTGCTGAAGCTGATCTTAGTGCATTTTTTTCATCCGGTCGACGAAAATTTACAGTTGGATTTCATGCGAAAAAGAGATTTTATGCAAGAAGAAACGTTTGGCACCAAACAATGGTTTTGCCAAAAGGAAAGGTCCAGAACAAAAAACAGCATCAACCAAGTTACTGAGAGAAATCAGACCTTGTTTTCGCTTTTGATGGGCAAGCACCTGCAGTGCTAGATTTTAGGAGCCGTTGGTGCGGGTTCTCAAGCATGCCGCAACGGGCTGACTTTTCTCACACTCTGAAATTAAGAAGTACACCTTTGGGATTCTTCGTGCTAAATGGGTGCGGTACTTTGTAATGCTCCATTTTCAATATCGGTTTCTGCAACAGTTGCTTGGCGGGAGTTGAAAGCTGCTGACTTTCCTGTTACATCGTCAACTGCTCTCACCTTTGTCATTCGCTATGCCACATGGAGAGGGCATTCAATTTGCTTGGACACACCAGAACACATGATTGTCTCAATATGAGTAATGACATACGAGGAGCACCATAAACACTCCCACTTATGCATTGATTCTGCATTGTTGATCTTGGTAGCGTGTCAAGGTCTGCTTTTCACTGTGTTTGGGTCGGTTTTTGGTCTCTTTTGTAGCTTATGGAAAGAACAATTCCCCCACAACACGTTGAAGCATGTTTTAGCATGCCGCATTGAGACATATTTTTTGTTGAGAACCGGTGGTGCCGGTGGGTGGGGAAGAAGGAGGGATTTCATCTAACCTTCGAGCAAGTGGGAGTGCGATGTCGGCTCTCTCAATTTGAGGTTGCGAGTATAATGACAACGTAGCACTGTTCACACCCGTGCCCTTGTTGGCAACATCGCTGGCATCCCACTGCATTGGTGGGGTGGGTTTTCTTGCCTTTGTCATAACCGCTGCACATGTCTCGAGCCTGATGCAACCGCATGTTAATCCATGTACTGAAATAGTGCAGTATTGCAATTTTTTTTGGATGTGTGATGGTCTTTTAGTATGCCCTTGGTCGATTTGTCTTGTTCTTCGAGGATGGTTTTGTCCCTCGCTTCAGGGAGTGGTTGCCACTTTGTCGGTCGTTCCATCACTCCAATGGAGGGAGCTTCATAGCAACGCTGCTGCCCAAACAAAGTGCTCAATCACAATCACTGTTCATTCACTGCTGTGTTGTGTGGCATCCTTTTTTAAAGGAGGGAGGACATCAATGGGGCGGGTGGTAGGTTTGTGGATTGCTTGGTGGGAATGCACATTGAATGTCGGTGGTTTTGGAGTGTTTTGGGAAAGTGAGTAAGTGTTGTATCATTGCAAGTATATGTGTCGTGAGACATTTGGTTAGCTTCGAGTAATGACAACTTCAATGACACTTTGTAATACAGAGCCATGGACAGTTGGTTTCCTGTCTGGCTTGGAGTTTTCTAAAGGAGGTTTGTTGGCCAATAAGTTGGGTCTCGAAAACTGAAGTGGTGTTGGTTTTGGACTCCATGTACTTCGGGGTGACATAGAAGGATAGATTGTCATAAGCATTTGGGTTGAGGCAAAAAACAATAGATTTTCCTATGCCCTTTGCTTTGCAAAATGCAGGGCATTTGGGGGTGGCTTACGTCTGGCATCTAGGGCTATGTGTGTATCTTGTGCAGCCCTTTTGTGTGGTTGTTACTAAGGTGGGCAAGTGCCAAGTGAATTTCGGACGTGCGTGCAGATGAAATTTCGTTTTGGTCATTTGTTGGTTGGTTCATTGATGATCAATCTCCATAGTACATTGCGGTGGTCAATGTATCTTTGAATGTATCTTGTGTTCATCCTAGCATTGGGACATGGACGGTTAGGACTCGGCTGATGGACTTGTAGGGGAAGATGTTTCGCTTCATTGCAAAAAATTCCGCTTGGTGTATGAGAACACCAGAGGTCATGGTTCTGGATATAACATAAACTCAAAACTAGAATGACAAAAAATACTACATCTTTGGTTGGGTTGGCTCTGATGGGGTATTTGTTGTTGATAGAGAAGAAAAATGAGAAATGCTTTGCACAAATTGGTAGTTTTGTGCCATACAGGAATGGTCGTACCCTACATTTGATATCAATATCAAATTAATAAAAGAGCAAGCCCTTGTTGCAAAAAAGGAAAATTGTTATTTGTACTCTTTGGCAACCGTCTCCCGAAAAGAATAGATTAAACCACCCTTTAGGGCGTTTCTCCGCTGACGGAGCAGATGATAAACGTAGAATAAACCCATCGCATAATGGGTGACGAAAACACCCTGTCGCGCATTGTATCCTGTGTCACACAAAAAGAGCAGCTACTGGATGAACATACCTTTGTGGGTATAATACCTGAATGTACCTAGTGTTGAGCGTGGATGAGCTCAGGTTCCGCGCCGAGTCAATGCAAACAATACCCATCTTTTGAATGTATCACGTTTGAACTCCGCCGGAGCAACAAATACAAAAAAAAAGTACCCTGTGTCTCTCAAAGGGTTATCACAATGTGCGAAGGCCTGTGGCGCGGACAGATAGGGTTAATTTGCACACGCGACGGTCCCATTTCATTACACCATGTACAATTGCCATCAACCATCGCACACAACTGGTTATGTAGAATTGGTCAACTACCTAGTGCACATTCTTGACATTCACTATCATACGCTTCGTACTACATTGCCTGATTGTTGTCACTTTCTATTTTGAGTCGATCTGCATTTCCTTATTAACCATTGAAGCACTTCTTTATCACTTTTTGCAGCCGCTCTTTGCTAATTATGCTTTGACGTGGAAAGAGACTATCCTGATTCTGATCTACTGTTTTGGTGTCCATATTTTTTTGCCCACTTGAAGTCCTAGCAAAAAAAAACGCTGACGGTATGGTCGTAGTGTGTAAAACACTATCTTAGGCGGCTCAAGTTGCATGGTCAAAATGTGCCCAAAACTGCCTCTCCACGGCACTGCGAAAAAATAGTCCTTTTGGGGGGGACCTAAAACACAAGAACCAAAAGTCCTGTGAAAAGCAATTAACTGGTCCATTTTCCTTTATTTTCAACAAAACCGACTGCCCGGAAAAATGATTTATTTCCACAAAAATGAAGTTCTTTTTTGGGAAAACCACGACTTTTTGTTTCCTATACCACTTATGCTTTGCAATAAAAACACCCATGAGCTTTCAATCTTTTGGAAAACCAGTTTTCGAAAACCCTGTTGCACGCTGCACGACAAGAAGCATTTTTCGGCACCCCTTCTTTGCGCGAGGCCTCGCGCAAACACCAACACAACAGCGCAATAAAATGCATCACAGAGAAAAATGTGCCGCACAAGGTGACAGCATAAAGGTCGTCGAAGAGGAATGCATAGCGCGAGCCCTCGCGCATAATATATCAGAACAAGCGAAGAAATTACTTTTTCTTCGGAACAGTTTGCATCTTAGAACCCAATGCCTTAGCAACGGACGTCTTACCCTTAGGCGGTGGCCTTGCGGGCTCGCTTCTTGGTTGGGACTGACGGGTGGGCTGCTTGAATGGAGCTCGGGCTCCGGTTTCCTCGGACCTCGGCTTCGCTACCACTTTCTTCGCTGCCTTGCCCTGGGAGACCTGCGCTTCCTGCTCCTCTTCTTCCTCGCTCTCCTCCTCTTCATCCCCATCGCTCTCGTCGGATTCTGCACCGGTAACCGACTTCGCTGCCTGAGGCTTGGAGGCAGTCTTCTTCTTCTTGGGGGCTGGTTCCCCACCAGTAGACTTCTTCACCGCTTTGCAGGGGCCAGTGCTTCTGCAGCTTGACCTTTCTCAACAGTCTCTTCCTCCTTCAGCGACAACGCATCAGAACCCACCTTGTCATCGCGAACCCAAAGGGGAATACCACGGTTTGACCAGTTGGCCTGCTGGTCCCAATCACCAGACACGTCCAGCTTCGACCCTTGTGTCAAGACGTGGTTCAACTGAGTCTGCACTCTGTTGACCCAATCGGAGAGATTGTCGGAGGTAACACCAAGAAGGTACATGCGAGAATCCGGCTCGATGGACGCGATCTTGCACACCAGATCCGGCTGATGATCAATGAACACAAACGCAGGCTTGAAGCTCTTATCCTGCTTCAGGTAAAAGAGGTGAGTGTCGAAATACCACATAACCGTCGTTATCGGAAGGTGACCGCCAAATTCAACAGGATCCATCTCCTCTACTTGAGTAGGTCCAAACGTCAGATAATTCGGAATCTGCAATGAGGGAGAAGTTTTTGCGCGAGGCCTCGCGCAAAGAGCGGACGTAATGAGGGAATTATACCTTTCTCGACCAGCTATCAGAAAGATGTCCTTGATTTACGCCCTAGATATTTTGATGAAATCCTGCAGGTTTTGTAGTTGAAAACCCAAACCAAAGCAGCAAGTAGAGCAAGAACAGGATGTGGATCGAATCAATGATTGGTTTTGGAATCCAGTGTAACACAGAAGGGCTGCAGATAGACAAAGCAGGTTTATACACAAAGATTCAATCACAAATGGATAATACAAAAGATTTTATATGAAAATTGGTCTGACTCTTGCCTCAGAGATAGCATTAGGCACTTCATGTGCACTCTTTTGGGTGAAATGGTGCTGGTTAGGAATGTGGGGCATAGATGTCAGGACCACACAGAAAATGACTTGGCCAAGCAACTGAATTCAGAAACAGTTACAAAGTAGGACCACAATAAGTGGTAGAAACAATTGAGTATAGGGGTCTTGGGGTGGGAGACCACTAGGCTTAACCTCCAAGGCCTAAAGCATGAAATGCCTATTTTATTTCGGTATATCCTCCATGAAGGAAGGTACCTCCGCTCAGTTGAGTGGTAGGGGTGAACTTCATGGGGGGCTAGGATCACAACCCTAGTTACTTTGAGAAAGTGTACTTTAGGCATCCAAAAAGAGATAAAAACACTTAGGTTTGTCTTAGCATCAACAAAAGGGTTTTAAGGGGGACTGGCCTGGATCAAGCCCCTCAAGAAAGACATGGCAGTGACTTTTTCTTACTCCTCCCTGGAGTACTAGTTAGCTAAGCTAGTAGGACCAAGGAAAAAGGCTCAAATATTCCCAAAATTACCTCAGAAAATGCATTAAACTTACCAAAAATAGCCTCATCAGTTCATAGAAGTCTATGACACTGTAGGTACCCTTGAAAAACAGTGTAATGTACCGTGAATGATGTCCCTTCGATGGGGCATTCCTCAAACGTCGCCGGCGTGCGACGAAAACTTTTGGTAAAAATTTGGGGGTAGTGGGGTTCAGGGGAGCTGATCACAAATCAGCGCGTTTGCGGACAGTGTATTATAGGTCACACTGAGAAGCGTATAATACGTGGAGTGTGGCTTGGTTCCTCCGCCGCAAACACCCCTTCATTTGCCTCTGTTGTACAGGTGGGAGAGGTTCAGGGTGATTGGTGCACGCAGCAGCTGCCTTCGGCGGCTATCCCATTTTTCTGCGCCAGCAAAACAGGGGCGCTGATCACAAATCAATCGACTGTGCCTCAGCCAGGAATGGCGAGGGCAGTTCGACTTCATCGACATCTGCGCTGTGCACGCAACAAGAGCACCCCTTCCCTCCAAGCCTTAGTAGGGGAAAGGCGTTGTGGCGTCCCCTGTTAGGCCACAGTTGCTTAGCAGCGCTGTGTTCACTTGTCTTCTTCACAGGAGGGTCATTAGGACCCGATACATCTTCGACAGCAGCACCCAGTAGCGTGTGTAGGGGTTAGGGTCAGCAGGGCTGGCAGGAGTTGAGTGCAAGTGATGAGTGCTCACCCTGCCTTCGAAGGCCGGTGCTGGCGTTAGTGAGTGTAGTGTAGTGGTGTCTCCTGTCCCGCGTGCTTTTCCTCGTGGGCAGGGGAGTGCGTTAGCTTTTGGCCTGTAGCAAAAATGGGCGTTTTGTATGCCCTTAGCACACTTGGCCACCCCTCCCCTCTAGTAGGTAGGGCTTTTGCCGTTTTCCCCCAAGGATAGGCGCCAGCACAGAAATTGGGCGCCATAGGAGTGGTAATAGTGCCTGATCAGGACCTTCGGTCCGATGTCAGCGAAGCCCGGTCTCCGGGAGCCACGCTGGGGAGAGAAGTGAGACACACACAGACATACGTAGCACACATAGGGGTATGGTAAACCCTGTAAGCAAGGGTAGAACCCCATGGGTCTGGACCAGTCAGGGGTCCTAACTGTGGGCTCGCTTGTCCCCAAGGAGGGAAGACACACCTTGCCTCATAACACCTTGCTTGTCATTCCCCCCTGGTGTAGTAAGCCACCGTTCTTCGTTGGCTCCCCAAGGTCATTACATCAGGGCAGTCCCCATGCAACACATGGTCAACAGGGCATACACTCGCTGGGCGGCTGCAATCCTGATAAGCGGCCACCTGGCCCACACTGGAAACCATAGGCATGGGTCTGCAGGGCACAGACAGGGTCAGTGCAGTGCTCAGTAAGCAGCAGTCTGTGAAAAAACCAATGGCCTTCGGCCAGGGAGTGGTTGTCACGGGGGGCTAACGGTCCTGTCCTGCGATGCAATGCGGGGCAACTGTGACAACTGCTCTTACACCCATACACAGGCACGTCTGCAGAAGCGTGCTCACTGCACCTGTCAGTAGACTGACACAGGGCAATTAGTTTCGCTTCTTACGCTGGGACATAGTCTCAGCACGGGTTAGGAGCTGCCCCTCGTTGTTCTCAACGAGGTAAGTGCGGAAGATGGGGTTGATACTCCCATCTGGTTGAATGAAGGCTGACATAGGTTCCCAGGTCGCCTCAGACAACCCATAGCCATCCCACAGGGTAAGGAATTTCCAGCCCTGTTTATACTCGTGGCGAGCAATACCTGCAACCACGTAGTAACCATCGACTGCCATCTCATCGGCAGTCATCTCTTCGAGTTCGTCTGCCTCCTCTGGACTGGCAGCGTTCTCTAGGTCTATACGTTCAATCTCACTGTCGCTGAGGCGCCACTCATCCCAAGACAAGTCGTCAGGGGCGTGATAGAGCCTCAATTGCTTAGGTGCACACAGCAGTTCACCACCTAGACGTGGACTGCATCTGACATGGATCCTGGATCCATCTATCCTGATGATACGATAGGGTCCAAAGTAAGGGTCCTGTAGGCAGTTACGTGGCCACGAGGGTAGGCGTGAATGGTGTACCAAAACAAGGTCACCAACCTTGAAGCTGGCAGGTCGCCGTAGGCGGTTCCGTCGGCTCTGTTCACGGTCACGAATGTGTCTCAGGTTAGTACCAGCCTGGTTGGCCAGAGACCAGGGTTGGTACCGTACGGCGTTCATGAACGCGTACCGTCCGCGAACGCGTACCGTCTGGTATTAATACCGCACAGCACACGTGCGGTATTGAGATGGTGCCGCAGACAGGCATCGCATTGCAGCACGCGCGCACGCTAGACGGAAAATTGCCAGATGAATTGAAATATTGCGAAAAACACGCTGCTGGATCGAAAGTTTACTACCGATGTTGGTAATTAGCATTATTATGCATTACGGCACCACTTTTAGTCTTGAATCGTAATGTCACAGTTTTGGGAACATAAGAACGAATTCTGCTAATACTAGTATTGTTGTGACGCGTTGCAAATGCGCATTCAGCGGTGTATGAGTTTCCAGCAGCGGTGCCGTGTACGCTGAAAAACACTGCTCGCAAGGTTTTAAATCCCTCCTTTTAGTTGGGCCATGTGAGGACGTGCTCGTGCAGGACGCGTTCAAAGCCGTGCACAACGAGCGAAACGAACGAAGCTTGCAGCGATCAGCGTGATGACCACCCTACTGACGAGCGGCGTGTATGTTCGGTCCTCAGCCCCTCTCCCTGTGCAAGCGCAAGCCTCATGCTCCAGTGATGCGTCCACCAACGTGCAAGCCTCAGCAATGGGCATAGAATCAGGGCGAAGCAGCCCTGCGCGCACTGCGCGGGACTTCAAGGCGAAGCAGCACTGCGCGTAAAGTCAAGGCGAAGCAGCACTGCGCGTGAAGTCAAGGCGAAGCAGCACTGAGCGTAGAATCAGAGCGAAGCAGCACTGCGCGCACGGCGCGTGAAGTCAGGGCGACGCGTGAAGTCAGGGCGACGCAGCACTGCCTGGGGCGACCTCCGCGCTGCGCCCAAGCGCCAAGGTAAATAAGCGTCGTCTGCCTCCAGTTGTATTCGCCAGAAGTCTTGTTTTCAGTGTGTGTCACGTGCGTGTGCCTGTCATTCACATGCAATGAGTGGATCTGTAAATTTGACTTTGGCCTCTGTGCCTCCATCAACCCTGAGGCGTGGCATGCATGTGTGTATTGATATCCTGATGTGTAGCCTTGCCTTTGTTTAGCTCTGTTGAATCCTGGGACCCCTCTTTCAAGGCCCACGCTTAGCGCTGGACCAGGAAGAAGACAGTGTGCAGTAAAGTCGACGTTAAAGTATTCTTTGTGTCTGAGTTGCAGGGCAAGACAGGGTAGAGCTGAAAAGTCATTTGCACGGTGTTTTAAGAAACATTGTCTTTTTGGCTGAACTGCAGGCAGGGTAGTGCATAAAAGGGAAGCAAACAATTTAAGGTGTGAATCATTTGCAGGGTGTTTCGAGAAACATTTAAAAGCAGGTCTGTGGTAACAAATATTTGTTGAAATTTTCTGGTGTTTTTGTGACAAAAGTTTGGTTGTTGGAATCAGCTCAAATATATCGTAAAACCAAGGATTCAGCGGACATTTAGTGGTGCCTACTGGGTCTTCATTGGGGCTAGGCGATACCATACAGGACACCGGAGTACTGTATGGTATCGATACCGAACGGTACACGTACTGTATGGTACCAACCCTGCCAGAGACTGCTTGTCTTCCAGCCAATCTCCCACAGGGCTCTTGAACTCCTCAGGAAAGGGGGTTTTGAAGAACCAAGCAGGTCGAGAAAAGTTTATAGTGTTTTCAGCACTGTGTTTTTGCTTCTCCTGCTGCTTGTTGTTGCTGTAGGGTGTCCTGCTGCTGGTTTTGGATGATGAAAAGCTTTTGTTTGTTGAAATACAGTAAAGCCAACTCAATCCAGGATAGCCCAAGCCAATAGTATGCAAGGAGAAGGTAATTCAGGATCAAAGCATGAAGGGCTGCAGTGTAAACAGTGAAAGATGATTGGATATTCACAGAAACTACAGCTCAGGTCACATATGAATGCATATTCACAAAGATAGCTGAAATGTTTTGGGAAAAGAGTTAGAAAACTGCCTCAGGATCACTCTCTCTCCATAGTGCCATCTTAGGAGATGTGCACTCTTTGTTTTGGGTCCCATATGTGCTGAGGTGGCATGGTATGTGGCGATGAGGTCACTGCCATGTCACATGGCATCTTCCTACTTAGCTAGGCTGACCAGGAATTGAACCCAGGACCTCTCAAAAAGAGGTGCCCAGCCCCCTAGGGTGCATACCACTAGGATAGCTAAGAATTCATGGAAAAACATAGATAAATTCATAGGCTCTACTTTAGGTATGTCAGTGCTCAGTCAACTCAGGAAAAGATGTTTTACTTCACATTGAAAGGGGATTAAGGGGTCCACTCCATATCCTGATTGGGTGTTTGGTTCCATAGGTCAAAATGTGTTATCACCACTTTTGGTTGGACCAATACTAAGATAAAAATGCATGGATGCTCAGTGCATCTCTAATACAACTAGAGTATGCCTCAAAGCAATGGAAAAGCACTTTTTCTTACTCCCCCCTTGTGCTGTGGTGGCCACCACTGTCGCATTTTAGGAAAAAGGGAATTTTTCTTGGCCTTCCCTTGGTTTCCACACCTACTTTAAAATACCTACAGTCTCCCTCACACTGAAAAATGGGCGCTCACCATGGCTGGCGTCCTTTTGCTGCTCTGACTGTATCATTTCCTCCAGAAGACTCAGCGCTCATGGCGCTGCCGGGGCTCCTTTGGCTTGGTTGGATTAGATTGGGAGCATGCCAAACATGTGCATATGCATCCCTCCCTCCAAGACGCAGCGTCGACACAACCCAAACGCAAGACACATTATACACACTCGCATGGGTTCTCGTAAACCTGCTGGCGACCTGTGACCTGTCTTAGGGCGAAGGGAGTCGAAAAAGAAATTAATTTGCCCCTTGGTGGGGTCTTGGTTCTGCTCAGTCTCTCCAGGCACCTGCGTTTCGGCCCGAACACGGCCTACTCAGCGAGGCTGCGCGTGGGTATCTGCAGAGGCAGGAATGGGAGAATTATGGACGAATCCACGCAAAAACGAAGCGACGACACCAAAATCCGTCAAATGACGGCGTAGAATTTTTCTGAAACGACACACCTGAGTAGAATCCAATTGTGCATCAGAAGCACATTTTTATAGAAATTATAGTCATCTCTGGATTTTTTAAATCCAGAAATTCATACGCATAAATTGGCGGCGCGCAGGAGCGGCTCCTAGCGAAGCGCCGGAAAATGGAAAAATAATGGAATTATAAACGTATGTATCACGTAGTCTTGAAAATGACGAGACACACATTAATAAACAAACATACAGATTCCACCCACACTAATAGAAGATTCGAAAATTCAAGAATTCGAAAATCAATTGAAAAGACTTCAATGAATCAGGTATAAACTACAGGTATGCTTGTCTTGAATGCCGCATACACATTGCTCGTCTCGTGTCTCCGTGAACGAGTCGTGTAGCAGCGCTAACAACGATAACCACGATAGGACGCGGTAGAGGGATTGATTAGAAAGATTGCAGATGATTAGCGGTCAGATGAGGGTGATTAGTCATACACACAAGTGCATAGCAACGTTCTTCGCGTGCGCCCCTTTTGTTCTCTCACCTTGCTTCACTTCCCAGCGGTAGGTAAGGTAGGTACGCCCAGGCGGGGCCACCCCCTGGTGGAGTCAAGATTGTGGTGAAGATGGGCAGGTTTGCCGAAGATCTGTTTGCATACTCGCGCATGCACACACGCATTAAAGGGTAGGCCACGCGAAGTGCGCACGGTAAACCTTGTTTAGGCTACCCAGGGGCTCCTCGGTACGTTCTTTAAGAGAACCTGAGGAGTCCCTTAACGCTTGCTTGCTTGACAAGGGTAGCTGCTTCTGCAGCGTGTTTGCGGACAGTGTATTATAGGTCACGCTGAGAAGGGTATAATACCTGGAGCGTGGCTTGGTTCCTCCGCCGCAAACGCCCTTTCATTTGCCTTTGTTTTACAGGTGGGCAGGTAGGGTGAGTGGTGCAGCAGCATTTTTTTTATGCCCTGCTAAACAGGGGCGCAGATCACACAAACAAGTAACTCCGCTAGGGTTGGGGTTACCTCCGTTCTTGTCCTTGTTCTTGTTGTCGTTCTGGCGGTTAGCGCCTCCTCCTCGTCCACCTTGACCCTTGTCTTGACCACCTTGACCACGTCCTTTCGACTTGCCCTTGCCGGAGTCGTTGCCTTTGGCCTTGCCTCCACCTTTGCCTGAGCCTTTGCCAGGATCTTCCCCCTTAAGCTTCGCCGATAGGCGTTGCTTATGGTAGCACTCGTCCTCGTAGTGCTTCCGCTTACCGCAGAATGCACACGTGATGGTGCAGCGGTAATGATCCGGCAGCTTCACTTTGGCGCCGGTGATCTTCTCCTGCTGCTTCCCCTGGACGACGAAGCAGTCTCGCTGCTCGCAGTCAGAGGCGTGCTGCAGGTGGCCCTGCTCATCTCTGGCCTCACACCAGAATAGCTCCTTCACGTTCTCCATTAGGCGGGCGTGGGCGTGTTTGGGGGTATTCCCCTGCCCAGGTCGGGACCCTTGGTACCCTTTGCCTCCAGAACCTCCACCACCAGGACGGTAGTGGTTCAGGTGTTGGTCGCTCTCCTTCTCCAGCGCCATCTCCAGGAGCAGCACGCATAGATCCTCGTAGCGGAGGGATCTAGCCTTGCGCTCAGCCGTCAAACGGCACTCGTCCCATAGCTCTCGGGGGAGCTTGGAGCACAACCAAAACAGCAGGTTGTCGCTGCTGTAGGAACCGGGCGTCAGTCGTCCAGCCCAGTGATCCAGATCAGCCAACAGCTCGGAGACCCTGCCAGGTTTGGGGTTGTTGGGCAACACGGGCAGGTTCTGGATCTCGGCCCTGATGGAGAGGTCGGTCTCGTAGGTCGGATACTGCCTCTCCAGGGCAACCAACACGTCGGCAAAGGTGGCGGAGTTAGTGACGATCTGCCTGACCTGCTTCTCCAGATACTTGGTCTTGCAGCACTGCAGGAGCAGATCGCACTTCACTCGCCCACTCGCGTGGGTTTGGCCGGTCAGTCTTAGGAACCGGCCAAAGTTCTCAGCGAACTCGCTGAGGTCCTTGCCTGTGAACTCAGGCAGGTTCACCACTATCTTGGAGGTGGCAATAGCCTTCGCCTCCTGAGCTCGGCGTCCTTCAGGGCGTCGGGTCTTCTTCTTCTTCTTCTTCTTCTTCTTACCCTTGGGGTCCTCGGGGTCCTCAGGGTCTTCGTCATCCGATGGCGAAGAAGAAGTCATCGACGGCGGCCCATCATCGGAGGGGTCTCCGCCTAGATCACTGGAGCCATAAGGCTCCACGTCCACCATAGCCCTTAGGGCTGTCAGCCCCAGCTGGTCCAGCTCGGCCCTCGTCGAGTTCGTCACGTGGCTGTAGGGCGGCTGGGCTGTCCTCGGGACGAATGGACTTCTCGGTACTGCTGCAGGAGTCGGCATCGGTCGGCTCCTCAGGCTCCCCAGGGTATTTGTCAACCCTGCCGCCAGGTGGTTAGCCTGTACTCGGTGGGGCGACATTCCCACCGTCGTAGGTGACGCATGGGACGGGATCATCAGGGGCTGCAGTTTCTCCCTGATCTCTTGCGTGAGGTCGCTCACGATTTGCGAAGTGGCTCCTCGGAGCACCTCATTGATCTCCGACCGCGTCTGGGACCTGTTGGAGGATCTTCCCGATCCTCTACTCCTGCCTCCCAGAGACTCTGGTCCTTTCCTCAACCCACTCAAGGGTGCATACCCAGGTGCATACCCAGGAGCATACCCAGGAACTTCCATGTAGGTTCCAGTGGCGTGGAGTGGATGGGGATGGTCAGCCGCATATCATCGCGGCGCAGAGCTGGAAGCCACAGGCTCACTGGCAGTAGTTGCCTCAAGGAGCGCAGTGGTAGGTGGGCCCATGCCATAGGCGGGGTAGTGAGGCATGCCAGTAAAGCCTGTGCCCTCTGCCATAGGCGGGTTGGTTGTGGAGGTGGATGTTGCGGCGGCTGGGAGTGTGGTGGTTATGGGAGAGGGTGATGCTTGGAGGCCAGAAGCGCTTGGTGCGCCCTCGAAGGTAGGTACATCCGTCGGGTCTTGCCCTTGCTCCTCTCCTTCGTCTGCTCCTTCTCCAGCATCCTTCTCGCTCTCGTTCTCTCTCTTCCTCTTCACAGGCTGAGGCTGAGAGACCACTTCCTCGACCGTCAGGGCCCCGAAGGCCGTCTGGAGGCCATCCAGGGAGTCCTCCGCCGTATCCACTGGCCCATGTAAGGGCTCCACCGAAGGTACAGCGCCAGGCGCCGGCCTTGCCGGTGCCTCAGGCGCTGGCGCTGTGTTCACATCGGCGTCCACTCTTCCTGGGTCCATCTTAATCCGCCCTTCTGCTTATATTTGCCTGCTCGGAGCACTGGTTGTACGGCGCGGGGTCGCTGCCGGTGCACAGAGACAGGCTGCCTCTGCTACCAGAAACGTTTATAGTGTTTTCAGCACTGTGTTTTTGCTTCTCCTGCTGCTTGTTGTTGCTGTAGGGTGTCCTGCTGCTGGTTTTGGATGATGAAAAGCTTTTGTTTGTTGAAATACAGTAAAGCCAACTCAATCCAGGATAGCCCAAGCCAATAGTATGCAAGGAGAAGGTAATTCAGGATCAAAGCATGAAGGGCTGCAGTGTAAACAGTGAAAGATGATCGGATATTCACAGAAACTACAGCTCAGGTCACATATGAATGCATATTCACAAAGATAGCTGAAATGTTTTGGGAAAAGAGTTAGAAAACTGCCTCAGGATCACTCTCTCTCCATAGTGCCATCTTAGGAGATGTGCACTCTTTGTTTTGGGTCCCATATGTGCTGAGGTGGCATGGTATGTGGCGATGAGGTCACTGCCATGTCACATGGGATCTTCCTACTTAGCTAGGCTGACCAGGAATTGAACCCAGGACCTCTCAAAAAGAGGTGCCCAGCCCCCTAGGGTGCATACCACTAGGATAGCTAAGAATTCATGGAAAAACATAGATAAATTCATAGGCTCTACTTTAGGTATGTCAGTGCTCAGTCAACTCAGGAACAGATGTTTTACTTCACATTGAAAGGGGATTAAGGGGTCCACTCCATATCCTGATTGGGTGTTTGGTTCCATAGGTCAAAATGTGTTATCACCACTTTTGGTTGGACCAATACTAAGATAAAAATGCATGGATGCTCAGTGCATCTCTAATACAACTAGAGTATGCCTCAAAGCAATGGAAAAGCACTTTTTCTTACTGGTCGTCCTCCATGGAACAGTTCGTGGGGGGTGAAACCCGTAGAAGAGCTCCGCTGTGAGTTCATGGTCAGCACTGCCCAGGGCACTAGGCGTACCCAGTCCTTGGTGCGCTCCTGTTTCATCAGGATTCTTAAGTTTTGCTCCACCACACGGTTCCGTCTCTCACAGAGAGGGTTAGACGTGTGGGTATAGGGCACACCCGTGGTTACCTCCACGTTGAGGGCATTTAGCACTCGTTTGTACCACCCAGTGTCACTGCGGATGCGTACATCCTCATCAGAGTGCACCTGCTTAGGTGCTCCATAGGGTTCGAACCATTGTTCGACCAACATTTTCACAGTCTGCTCACCTGTGATTTTCTTACTGCAAGAGAACACACGGTCGAAGCGAGATAGACCACAGGTGACCACGAGGAAAATATCATAGCCGCCAAAGCGTGGTAGGCCATGGATGAAATCCACGTAGAGAAGAGAGTTAGCACAATAGGGTATGGGTAAGCTGGAGATCAGGCCCCTATCCCTACTGTCGCTCTGCTTGCTGGCATGACAGCCACAAGCATCCACAATGGTCTGCATACGCGACCTCAGTTCAGTCAGGGTTAGACTAGAGTAGAAACATTCACCGAAGAAGTCCACTGAGCGATTAGCGCCAGTGTGACCAGAACTGAGATGGGACCACTGTAGGCACCCATCCAGTCTTGCCTCAGGCACCACAATTCGGTCCTCGTAGAAGAGGTACTGATTGTTTTTATACCACTGGTGCCCGTCAATGACACGGGGTTCGAGACCAGTGCTGAGGGTTTGGAGAATTTCTTCATACTCTGACTGATAGTCGGTTAGACACCAACCCTCCAGGATTCCAGCAGTGCGCATGGACAGGTCAAGCTGGACATCCATACGCTGGAAAGCCTCTCTGGCGAGCGCCTCAGAGCTCTCACCAATAAGCGCATCGAAGTTGTTGCGCGATATATAGTCAGACAGTTCATTCTTTATCCCGGGGATATGATGCACTGTCAGCCTGAACTGGCTCAGGTAAGTCCACCACCGTTTTAGCTTTGCTTTCTCTGGTGGTGGGCCCTTCTGAAAAGACTTCACAGGCTCCTGGTCACACAGCCAGACAATAGGGTTAGATCCCAGGAGTCGGGATTGTGACGATAGCACCAACATACCGGCCAGGAGTTCCTGGTCATAGGTGCTGTAATTGGAACGCGCTTGGTTCCATTTCCAATTCCAGTGTCCCAGTGGCACCAGTCGCCACTCACTGGTTGGATAGTCATGTTTCAACGAACCATCACGGTTCGGTCCAGTAGTACGATAATGGCAGTGGGTTGGTTCAGCGGGGTTAAGCTCCTGCCATTGGTAGATTGTACCTCCCCCCCCTACATCACTGGCATCAGTGATCAGGACTATCTCGCCCTCAGGGCGGGGCACTCCCAGGCAGTTGGAGGAGGCAATCTTCTTCTTCAACTCCTGGAAACACTCTTCCTCTCTGGAGGTCCACCTCCAGGGAGTAGTTTTCTTGATTAGGTCAGTGAGGGGTGCAGAGGAGTAAGTAAAACTGTGGATGTGACACCGATAGAAATTACAGGCGCCCACAAAACTCCTCACATCGTGGAGGCCCTTCTTAGGGTCATCGCAAATCTGCATGTCCTGTAGGGGCTGCATCTTAGACGCGGCTGGTTTCCACCAGCCATACCCCACGTCGAAACCCAAATGCTCCATCTCCTCTTTCATAAACTCACATTTTTCGAGTTTGATTCGGAGATGGTTTCCTTGACAGACAATGAAAACTTCACGGAGGAGAAGGACATGGTCCTCTTTGGTATTAGTACCCAAACTCACGTCGTCGATGTGAGCCTCCATTTCTGCACCCCGAGAAATCAACTCTTGTACTAGAGGCCTGCGCCTCAGTATGTACAAAATTTTGTTCATAAACTCCTGGAAGAGCGCTGGGGCATTAGCTACCCCGAAAGGCATAACCTTCCACTTGAAGACACGACCCTTAGGGGTTATAAAGGCCAACAGCTCCTGAGCTGCGGCGGTTAGGTCCACCTGCCAGAAACCAGAGCGTTTGTCCATTTTGGTCTTATACCTGCATTTGGCAATACGCTCCAGGGTGTTTTCCATGTTAGGAATACTCCCTGAGTGGTTCTGGGTTTTCTTGTTGACCTCACCATAGTCTACAACCAGACGTAGGGCAGTCGACCCTGGTTTGGCAACAAGGAAACAGGGACTGCAGTGATGGGGATAGTCCCCGTGCTCATACTCTTCAACGAGGCCAGCATCAATGCATTCCTGGATCTGGCGCTCGATTTCTTCAACCTGTTCCTGTGGAGCGGGATAGGGACGACGCCTCACTCGCGTCTTTTCAAATTCTGGTTTCAATTTCAGGTCCATCTGGACCAGTTTTTTACAAGAAAGGGGAGGCGGCAAGGCGCCGAACACCTCCTCATAGGTTATCAGCAGTTTCTTCAGGCGGGGGTCAAGGTTAAGACTCTCGAGTTTCTGAAGGAAACCCTCCTCAGCATGGAGTTTGCTTTTTCCATGTTCTTTCTTTTTCTACCGATCAGCAGTTTCGGCAGGCACAGAACCATCGTCCCACTCAGGGGGACATTGCTGCCCATAGTGCAGAGAATACACTAGAGGTATCTCAGGATCAGGCAGCGTATAGGACTCATCGTCCTCCTCAGACCAGATGGAGGATTTCCAGGTCTGTCTGAGCCATTGCAACCGCTCTTGGTGCTAAATACCTTCAGCCTTCAGGTACAACAGCCGCCGGAGTTCCTGAGTGTCATGCTCAGACAATGGCATGTTATTAGCAGCAGGCCGCGCCAGAGCATCAGCACTCCAGGCCACGGGTTCACCTGTGTGCATAGGCTGCATGTGCAGCACTGGCTTTCCAACAGGGGAAGCGGGTTCAGAGGTTGACTCTAAATCTACCTCCTCTAGCAACAGCTGGGCTAGGAAGGCACTATGTTTTAGGTCAACACAGCTGGGATCAACAGAGGGAATAGTGCTGGCGATCTCAGACAGTTGGTCGTCAGCATCCTCTTTTACAGCTGCAGGTTCCAGATAGTCATCGGGAGACTCACACCCTGTAAGTGTGGCAGATAGGTGCTCAGGAGATCGATTTTTGAGATCATAAATGGCCAGGCCACGATTTTCGGCCATGACCTCTTTCAGTAGCACCTGGTCTAGGTCACACAGGGGTACAGGATTGAGAGATCCATCGACGATGGACAGGAAACTGGCCCACTCAGGGGCCTGCATAGCTGTGTCTGAGTCCCAAGGCACATAGATGGGGCCGTCGGGGAGTTGCACTCTTCCCACGGTCATTCGATCTAGCATACGGCGCCAGTAAGCATGTTCACCAGAGCAGCCCCAGTAAGGGGTGCACATAACAACCCTTCCTCCCTCATAAGCGATTTTGGTTAGAACCTTCGCGAGCAGGAAGAAGGGAGGGTTAGCATACGCTAGGCCCATTGCTTTCCAGAAGAAACGGAAAGCATTGTTCAGTTGTTTCGAGCAGTACAACTGCATGATGTGCTGTTGTTGGCTCGCAAACAATTCCACCTGGATCTCATCCAGGTTTACCTGAAGGGCCGCCAGTCCATTTTCAAGAACGTGACGGGCCAATTGGTAGTTTTCAGTACGATAGTTAGTCTTGGATGCGTAGCGCAGTCCAGACTCTTTTCGTCCTGACAGCTCCAAAGGTACGGAGAATAGCCCACTGCCAAAGTCGCAGTGCAAAGAATAGGGGCGCTGGAGGGACAGCATTTTTACCTGGGGGTTTCTTCGTAGGAAGTCGGTGCCAATGACGATGTCAAAGGCGTCGGTGTCCAGCACTCTGCAGGGTTGGGTCACGGTTTCGTCGCCCAGACATACAGTCACATCGACCCCCCCCAAGGAATGGATGGTACGCCCATCCGCTACTCTTATGGCCACGGTCTTAGTTTTCTTGAAAGTCTTTAGCAGGCGCCGGGCCACAATGGAAAGTGTTGCACCGGTGTCAGGCACCGCTCGAAAAACCTGATCCCCGATTTTCACGAGGATCCAGAAAACCAAGTCCTCCTCTTCGGAGCCGCCCCCCTACTCCTCATCAGGGAACTTCACATCCACCCCTGCAGCAATGAGGGACTTGGCCATCCAGGCCAAGCGCCTCTTCTTGGAATTATTCCCCTCAGGGGTAGCGTTATCCCCTTGGGGGCGCTTCTTGGGGTCACCTGCGGCAGGAGCGGGTGTAGCAGCAGGAGTGGGTGTAGCAACGGGCGCTGATGAGCGCCTCTGGGGGTTAGGGGGTCCATTTTTGCCACCCCCCTTGCCACCTCCTTTACCACCTTTATCCCCATTCGGGGGATTTCTGGCGGGCGTTTGAATCTTCTGGCGTTCCGCCTCCTGACGCTTGAGTTGGTCACTCTCGCGTTTCTTGATGTGGCATTCGTCCTCGTAGTGACGACGTTTGCCACAGTAACCACAGGTGATGGTAGACCTGAAATGGTCCTGATGGGTCACAGGTTTCCCATCTTTGGTATGCTGCTGACGTTTCATCTGCAGCATACAGCCACTGCAGAGATCGCAGTCAGAGGCATGACAAGGTCCCCCCTTGTCATTGACAGGTTTGCAGTAGAACAGGGGGGGTGTACCTGCATCAGGTTTAACCTCATTCATGGCACGTAGGTTACCCCTGCCTTTACCACCTCCCTGGTTGGTGTTAGTGGGATTTTTGTGCCCTTTCCCTTCGCCACGTTCGGGGGTAGGGGTACCACCTCGACCCAAATGCTTCTTGAGGAATTTCTCCATGTGGGAGTCATTCTCTCTCTCAAGAGCTAGCTCAATCAAGAGGTCCACGAATTCATCGTACGAGTGGGTCCTGCTCTTCCTCTCAGAGTTGGAGCGGCAATCATCCCACGTACGTTGGGGGATCTTACTCAGGAGCCACAGGTGGAGCTCAGTGGCTCCGTAGGAGCCCACGTTCATCCTCAAAAACAAGTACTCCAAGTCGCACACATATTCAGAAATTCGCGCAGCGGATGGAAACTCAGGGAGCAGAGGTAGCTCCTCGATCTGTGTGCGTACGCTGAGGTCAGTCTCATAGACTGGGAATGTTTTCTCCAACCTCAGGAGTACCTCTGCCCAGGTAGAACAGGTTTTCACAATCTGTTTCACCTGTTTTTGCAAAAATTTCTTTTTGCATGAGCCTTTCAGCAGTGAGCATTTGGTGGCCACATCCACATGGGATTGGCCAGTCAACAAAAGGAACTCTGCAAATTCTTCTGCCCATTCGGGCAGATTTTTGGGGTCGAACTCCGGCAGTTCCAGCTGGATGTTCGCCTGGGCAATAGGTCTGCCCGTCTTCCCACCCCCCGGAGTTAGGCCTGAAGGCGACACGCCGGCAAGAGGTTCCAGGGCTGACAGCCCTCTTTTCTCAATCTCTGTGACAGGCACGTCCTGTAGTTCTGCCATGGGCACAGTCCTGGCACGGGGGTGAAAGGGGCTGGGGCAGGTGACCTTAGGCAACAGCCTTGAGACCCTTGATCTCTTAAGATCTTCGGCCAGGGTACTCAGTCCTGGAGAGAGAGAGGGCAACTCTGGCTTGGGTAAGGGTTCTGCAATACCCAATTTAGCCTTAATGGCCTCCGATAGGGCCGTCACATCGGGATCTTCTGATCCAGACAGCAGTTTGGCCAACAGCTCGGCCGTATGAACCAGGGCACCGTAGGTTGGCCTTGGATGATGTTGTTCCTCAACTCAAGTCGGGCCCACTTCGGGAGCCCTTGGGGTTGGACAACATGCTCTTGGATACTCAGGTCTTGGTCGTCTTGGCAGGGATGCAGTCTCGGCTCTGTCGGACGGCGGGCCAGAGTGCGCGTAGGACCCTAGGTCTGTACGTGGTCTGGATCCATGTACTGCCAATGGCTCCTCTCCATCTTCTCCACGAATGGATTGGTAGTACTCCTCATGGAGGATGTATTCATCCATTTTCTTCCTCAGTTCCTCATACTCCTCAGGGCCTTCAATAGCTGTTGAGGATGAAGCCGGACAGTTGGATCTCGATACTGAGGCTGCTACACGTCTGTGGAGATGACTCAAGCTGTCTCCACCGTGGGCTGCTAAGGCCTCGGTGGTAAGGCCTTTATTTTCTTCCGCCCTTCTGCGTTCTGGATCTCCTTGGGACCCAGATGCGCCACTGAGATGTTGTGGAGCTCGGTAAGGTGGTTCACTCATAGGGTGGGCCATGCTGCCCATTTGCACTTGGACAGTTCTGATGGGCCAGGTCCTGACGCTTGGCGTGGACATGATGAACTTGTTGTTGAGCTTTGTGTGCTGCACTTCTTCTCAGGGTCGGTTCAAAAGGTCACAAGGGACTGCCTCTGCTACCAGAAAGATGTCCTTGATTTACGCCCTAGATATTTTGATGAAATCCTGCAGGTTTTGTAGTTGAAAACCCAAACCAAAGCAGCAAGTAGAGCAAGAACAGGATGTGGATCGAATCAATGATTGGTTTTGGAATCCAGTGTAACACAGAAGGGCTGCAGATAGACAAAGCAGGTTTATACACAAAGATTCAATCACAAATGGATAATACAAAAGATTTTATATGAAAATTGGTCTGACTCTTGCCTCAGAGATAGCATTAGGCACTTCATGTGCACTCTTTTGGGTGAAATGGTGCTGGTTAGGAATGTGGGGCATAGATGTCAGGACCACACAGAAAATGACTTGGCCAAGCAACTGAATTCAGAAACAGTTACAAAGTAGGACCACAATAAGTGGTAGAAACAATTGAGTATAGGGGTCTTGGGGTGGGAGACCACTAGGCTTAACCTCCAAGGCCTAAAGCATGAAATACCTATTTTATTTCGGTATATCCTCCATGAAGGAAGGTACCTCCGCTCAGTTGAGTGGTAGGGGTGAACTTCATGGGGGGCTAGGATCACAACCCTAGTTACTTTGAGAAAGTGTACTTTAGGCATCCAAAAAGAGATAAAAACACTTAGGTTTGTCTTAGCATCAACAAAAGGGTTTTAAGGGGGGCTGGCCTGGATCAAGCCCTCCAAGAAAGACATGGCAGTGACTTTTTCTTACTCTATCCGGTGACGAAATCAGCAACCAGCGAATGTCAAACGTTGTAGGATCCCCTGCAGGCTTCGGTTTGATTGGCCAACTGAAGATGGGAACACGCAACATGTTAGCCATGCGCGGCGCGTTGAAATCATCGTTGATATGCCTATCTGTTTCCGTCTCCAACACGTTAAACATGTTGTCAACAACAGTTTGAGAGCCGCAGATAAGGGTATCGGCACGCGCCATCTCTTCATACAGCCAGGCTGGGCACATCATCTCAGGAGCAAGATGTTCAAATATGTCGCCGTTGATGACAATCAGGTTCTTATCAATCTCCATAAACCGCCTCGGGGGATCGTGGGCCAGCGCTGCAATTCAGGTCGCCTTAATTGTGATAGTTTGACTTGACAGTAATGGATCCTGCTGTTCCGCTGTCTTGAAGTCACCAGTAACGCCAGCAGCTGGGGGGACCACACGGCTTTTGGTAGCCTCTTGACCCAGGAGTTTTTGGACGTTGAGGATTTTCAGGGAGGCGGGTTTGCCTTTCTCTGCCACCTGCCACAGTAGTGCGCGAATCATGGATTTCCATGCCGGCCATGGACCGCGACTTTTGTCTTCAGGTTCCCGCCAATAGCCCCATGTACCAAGAGTCACCTTCAGGGCAGGCCTTCCAAGTGCAGCAACCTCTTTGCGCGTCCGCATGTCTTTGGCTAAAGAACAGAAATGGAGAAAGTGCGGCGCACCAATGCAGAAACGGGACCCACGTCGCATCGATGGTACACACCTTTCTCAAGTCGAACGTACTGGCTGTTGTGCGGGTGGTCCAGATGCATTGAGACCCACTGGATAAGGATGATGTCGTCAATCGAATTCGGCAAGGATTTTAGGGTTGTTTTTTCTTCCTGCATCACTTCTGCCACTTTCTTGTAGAACTCCGGCAACAGGATCCCGTCCAGTTTCTTCAGCGCGTTCTTCGTGACTTTCTCCCCTTTGTCGTGGAACTTCTGCAGACCTTTCACAGCTTCCGGACCAGCATAGTAGGCAAACGTCATAAAATCTTTCCACAATTTATATTTTTTGTCCTGAAAGTGACAATGTTATGCACGAGGCCTCGCGCAACGAACAGCATCGAAACAACGATTAATGAACATACGAATTGACCAGGCTGCTTCAGTTCAGCGGTTGGAACCAGGGCACTCATCTGCACAGCATCCACAATGGCGATCTTGAGATTGCTGTACGTGTCAGCCAGGCCTCGCCGCCGCTGATCTTCAACATATCGAATGAGGTTATCTGCTGCCTCATACAGCGGAATTGGCTCAACGTCTTGTGTCCCCCATGTTCAAACGGTCTAACAGACACATAACAATCTGCAATCCCTCAGAGGGAAAAACACCCGTGTTGGCCGTCTCCCCGGCCCAACTGCACTGTCTAACGAGGTGACCTAGGTATAGTAACATAGGACAGTATTGTGTTAACAGAACCTGTATGGCCTTACACACAGCGTAACGGAGGCGTCCTCGCCGATTTACAGGACGTGCCAGCCCAAGGGAATGACATTTTCTGTTAAGGCGCCGTATGTGGGGTCCATACCCAACAACAGTGCGCCAACAAATATCTTAATTGTGATCAGCTTGGGAAAACAGGGGACTGTGTCAGCGCTGCGCAACAAACCTTTACGGAAGAAAGTCATGATCGGCCAAAATGAGCGAAATGTTTGTGTAACGCAAAACTTGTACGCGTGCCAGAAACCATACAACATAGGGTGTGACCGCAAGAAAAGCCGGACATTCCAACCCGTTGTTTTTTCACCGTACATCATCTTACAAATGCGGTAATGGATGTTCTCATCAAATTACACAGGCACGACTGGTCGAGTGTGCTACGCCAAGTCCCTAGTGAATTGCAATAGATTAAGCAGCGAGACATTGCCGCTCACCTTTTCTTGGCTTAGACAAAGGGGTCGCCAATGTGGTCTCTTGGCAGGTACAGGGCGAATAATGTCAAGCGGCGCCCTAATGTTTCGAACAACAGGTCGCGTGCTTGCAAATCCTAGATCAGGCAGGATACGTGCAAATGTTCCCTCGGTGTTCCCCAGCATGCGTGCAACAACAGGAACACGCCGTTCAAGCTCTTCCAGGCTAGGATGACCATGCCAGTAGCGCGGTGCATCCTTCAGTAGCAACACAGCCAACGCTGTTGCGTTCAGGCTTTTGTCGTTCTTGTCAGGATTTGTGGTAAACTGTTTGTTGTACGAGTTGTCCATCCACAACACAACCCACTGTTGGTGTATTTTGTTCCATGTAGTCTGTAACCTGACCGCGGCCTTCTCCTTCAGCGAAGGTGCGCTGTATCGCGCCAGACCTGACCTTGCTAAAATGCGACGCTGCGCCCTACTTCCCTCTACCGCAACCACTGACTTTGGTTTTCCCTGGTATGGAACTGCGCATTGGCGCATCAGCAAATAAAGGCGCCAGGCCTCCTCTATCAAAACACCAACCCATCTCTTGCCTTCTGCCGCAATCGCCTTTTCAACGCTGCAACGCGTCCGTTCATTTTTGCGCAGACGCAGAGAAAACACAAACAACAATCGCGCGCCCTCGTCCCCCTGTTTTAGCCCTTCCCACAGTTCTTCTGCCGTGTGGTACGGCGGTTCCTCTGAGCAGACATCGCGGAAAACTCCAGATGCTGCGGCCACTGTCTTCTCAAGGTCCACCTCTTTTCGCAGGGGCATTGTTGCTGTGAAGAATAATTGCGTACCTGTATCTATGTAAAGATCGCTGTTTGAAAAACTTTCTTGATTTCAAACATCAACTTGTCTCACAGTTTTCGCGCGACCAATTATTCTGTGATTCGCGTGTCGCATGCACCATTTTCGGTTAACCGTAACTGTCTGGTGATCCCACATTTGACTGGTTAATCCTGATTGCGGTAGCCAGTTGCGGTGCGCTTCCATCGCTGTTGGGCAGTGAAGGCAGCGGTGACCACAGTACGAAAACTGGAGATGCCGGCGGGACCTGTATGGGCGCCCATGCAGCAGCGCCGCATCAAGGGAATGCACATGCTGTGTAGTTGGTGGATCTGTTCCATTTTCGGTTTCTATGAGCGCTTATGAGATCCATTGCGCGAGGCCTCGCGCAATGATCACCGAAACTTTAATGTTTCTCATGCGCCGTTCCATGCGCGTGAAAGTGCTGCCCTAGGTCGTGGATGGTGCCGGAGGGCTCAGGGCCGGCAAGACCAGGGGGGCAGGCACGCGAGGAGTCGACCTGAACGCTGCTGTTGGGGGCAGAACCGGATACACGGACACCAACGGAGGCAAGAGCGGCGACAACGGAGGCAAGATCCATGCTGATTGTTATCCGGCAAAAAATCCCAGTCTATGAAGAAAATTGATGCGGATATTCCTAAGTACATCTGAGTGTCCATATCTATCTGAAAAGATTTATAAAAATCCGATTGTGAAAAAATATTTGGCCGATCTGGCTCGCGCACGCGCGTCAGCGGCAAATGGCGATTCCGGGTAAATGATCGGAACGCGGCGGATTTACGATGAATGGACCGCGGAATCAGATCCGGCACATCAGAAATATATAGGTCTGATCCTGAGACTGAGCTGCGGGGCGGCGATTCCGCCGAAGCAGAGAAAATGACCAAAATGTAGCCAATCTGGGGCAGATCTGTGAAAATCTGAGCAGATGGGGGTTAGCCGCACTTACACTCCCCCTCCAAAAACACACTGGGGTGTGTCCCTACGTCAACGAAGAACGTAGTGCGGGTAAGTCCCAGAAAAAAATAGAAATGTAGCCTCGATGGGGCGAAATCTGCTTGATCTGACCTGATTTGGGCTGAATTGGCACTGAATCAGGATGGATGAACCTGAAATGAGACAGAATGAGGAGTGACGAACAGTCCTCCGTGCAGTAAAACATTAGGGTAAGGGCTAAAAAGCATGTAAACGTATCGAGAATCGATACCAAACCATGCCCTGGTTGAGAATGAGGTAGATTATTGGTGGATTGAGTGGGAGAATCAAGAAATGGAGTGACATCTCGGCGCTCTGGCACAGTTTAGCTGTCGCGGGCACGCTACGGTGTCCTCTACGTACTCTACATCGTGTTACTCCCGCTTTTCTCGTTCTGAAAAGTGCAGCATGTGCGTCAGATTTGGCGCATCTGGTGGATGATCACAAGATTCAGCAAGATTGAGAATCAATTTGAGCAGAGATGAAGGAGATGAAAGAATCACAGAGAGGGAAAACAAATGCAAATGTAGTCTGCAGGCCCTAAGTGAACAGAAAAACATCAGCGTCAACGAAGTTAGGCAAAGCCGTAAACAGATCTTCGAGGAATGAGAGGAGATGACAAGGAAATCAACCTAAAATGTCCTAAAATGAGGCAAATTCCCTCAGATGAAGGTGAAATGAAGCGGAATGTCTAGAACTGAAACTACTAACACCTTCGTTTAGACTAGAGTTAATATATATTGTCGTTTATTCAGCTGAATTGTGCTTTCCGGCACGTTGGTTCGCGAGCATCCAACAGATTCCATGAAAATGTGGATCATGTGATGATGCATCATGATGGGACATGATGGCCCTGGATCCTTGGCATATAACGCGCCGAAGGTTCGCTGAAGGCGCTTTACTGACAGTATATAACTGAGAGACACCGTATAGTCCTTTATTTACAGTGGCGGCGGTGTCAATCGACTTGGACAAGGCCCATCTTTCGATTGAGTCCCACAAGACACTTTGATTCACCATTTTCGACAGTTTCAGGTCGGATTGAGCTCACATTGGCGTGTGCCAAAAATACAGCGAAGCTTACGGAAGCTCTGAGGTCCGAGAGGTTGCTGTTAGAAGTCCCTAGAGTTCATATAGGAGCTCTATATGAAGGTTGTCTGAACAATTGACGTCGGGTTTTTGCTGTACTGTTGCGCAGAATGATGGATAAACCTGAGGAATTCAAGGTAAATTCAAGGAATCTGGATCTGAATCTGGACTTTGGCTTCAGCATCACGGCAAATGAAGGTAAGATCTGAGTTCCTGGCGTTGCATCTAGTGCCGCCAGTACTACAGGGGGTGCCTGTAGGGGTGAATGTCGCTGTGTGCTGTGTGTGTGAATGTCGCTGGCCAGCGTTTTTACTATGTACATTTGCTTCCATCTGCACGAGTAGCCAAATTCCAAAGATGCACAGACCAACAGAGACAAGATTACCCCGGATCTGCCTGAATTAAGCCTGAGTTTGGTTTTTTCTGGACACGGCAGCACACTCCGTGGCTTTCGGCAGCGTATCTACGCCTTGTCTGCCGAACGGAGACCAAAGAAAAGTTGATTGACGTCAAATTATCAAACATTCGCAGTTCTCCACATCATGTCGTAATCAGGAAGAATGAACAGTGGATTGAGCAGAATGTGGTTTTTTCAAGTCGTCAGAACACTCACATTGGAATAAGTGGTCGACGGGGCGAGGCGTCGGCGACTCAAGTCACGACGGGTCTCCCTCAATTCGGCCAAGCACGAATACATGTGACCACCAACCTGTCTGGTGGGGCCCTCGTACGGCTTGGGCGCTGTAAATCAGCGGCCGAACTCGAAGCTTGGTCCTCATTTGGCTCCTGGGCTGGCCTGACCGCAGGAGGGGGGATCGACGGATCAGCCCTGGAAGGGGGCTGCTGAGGGCCGTAAAAGGCTGGATCTCGATTCACCACAGGTCTTTTTCCGTCGCTCTCCACCTGTCTGTCCGGTTTCGACAGACAATCTGTCAGGAGTACGCCAATTTCGGGGTGCTTCTTGAGGAAGTCGAAGAACCCCTTGGTGTACCCATGGACAAAAGAATGGGCTGGTTCCCAGTTGTTGTGACTGGAATCAAAGCCCCTCCACTCACATAGAAATTCCCATTCGCCCTTTTCGTCACGTCTTGCTTCTAAAATCCTCTTGAGTTCGTACTTCCCCCCTTCGATGACCCGATCGGACAAAAATTTCGAAGTCCAAAAAAGGGGTTTAACCCGATCCTTGGGGGAGGGGATCTCTCTCTTGAGGCGATCGCCCGAAACTTCAATTTCCCTGCTGACATCCACACGAATCCTCCACCTGTTCTCACCTAGACGCGCTGTAACAGCGAATGGCCCCTCCCACAAGGGAAGAAGCTTATCATCTCCGTTCAGGGTGGTTTCGGATTTTCGAAGCCAAACTCGATCATCGACTTCAAAATTGTGGGGGTTTTTTCGGCCTTGATTCTGGACCCAAAGCCAGTCAGCTTGATGCTTATCGATTAATTTCGAGACAGTTTTTTCTGCTCGTTGGATTTCGTCCAAAAACAACGAAGCATCCTTACAAGGGCGAGGATTATTCAACGGCATGTTCCACCAACACTTCTTTCGTCCAAAGACAATTTCATTTGGAGAAAGGCCATGGTACAATGGCGTGTTGTGGTAACGGCGAAGCAATGCGAAGAGAACTTCAAGCCAATGGAAGTCTTTCTCACTGGCGAGCTCCTTACGAAGCATATTTATTATAGAGCGGCCGGCTCTTTCGCCAGGCAGCGCTCGATGTGAGTGGATCTCGCATCTCAGGTGGTGGATTCCAAGGCGAGCACATAATTCCTTCCACCATTCGGAGGTGTACTCTTTGCCTGAGTCCGTAACCACCTCGGCTGGGACGTCCCAACCTCCCATCCAGGTCTGCGCACACCATTTGGCGGCAGCTTTGCCAGTCATTGACTCGATGTTGCAAGGCAACACCTGAATGTAGCCAGAATGACGGCATTGTATAAGGAGCACTCCATTGACCCTTTTGTTGGTCCAATGGCACTCTTCGTCGTCGAGTTCACCAAGATGGAAAAAATCACTGGTGACTCTGTTAAAGAGGCGCTCCGGAATAGGGTGTGGCCTCAGATGGCCGTGCTTCTTCGCGCTGGGGGGCGTCGAGACAGCACATTGGGCACATCCGGCGGCTACTTTCATACAATCAGTATAGAGCCTTGAGCCGAACAACCTATGTTTAATCATCGACCATAATCTACGGCCATGTGCGTGGGGGGACTCCCATTTGTGCCACCAGTTTAACACTCGGGGGGCCAGGGCGTCTGGTACGCACAATTTACCCTCCATCCACAGCTTCCCCCCATCCAACGAATATTCAGAATAAATTCCATCCTTGTGAGCATCTTTGGATTTGAGATTCTCAAAGACCTCTTTAAACATGGAATCATGCAGATAATCGTTCGTCCAGTCACGGATGATAAGGGAATCTTTCGGCAGGGGTGCAGTTTTGGCCGGATCTCGACGCTTAATGCCCTGAATCAACCGAAATCCACTTACAGGTCGGGTATACTCGAACCGTTTCACACTCCCTGAGGAGGGATCGGTGACTTTCTCCACGACTTTCAGTGATTTGGTGATAATCTCATGGGCATGCGCCGGATCTGAGAAGGCCGTGATATCATGACACGGTAATGCGTGCTGTTTAACAGAGCATTGCATGCATTCACGTCGAATGAGCTTTTTTTCTTCCTGATCCCACTCGATTACGACGTGGCGGTCCTGCTCCGTACCATGGATGTTGGTACTTTGCAGCGCCTCTGAAGCGGGGTAAGCCCATCGGCTCAGAGCATCAGCTACCGTGTTGTGTTTTCCAGGCAAATACGACACATGGAGGTCAAACAGACTGAGAATTTCATGCCATCTGGCCCGTCGACCAGCTGGGCTCGCGATAGTATCAATGTGTTCGGTGGCCCAATACTCCAGAGATCGATGATCCGTCAGGATCTCGTCTCGATTGGTGCCAACCCACGATTGGTACTTCTTCAGAGCGCAGATTATGGCATAAGTCTCTTGCTCACGCGGTGACCATTGCATCTGGCGTGGAGCTAGCTTCCGAGACCAAAATGCAAGAGGGTAATGATCACCTGTGGCTTCATCAACCTGTTCAAGGACAGCTCCGATCGCGTACCTAGAAGCGTCGGTTCTTATGTAGAAGGGTCGGTCGAATTTCGGCACATGCAACGTGGCGACTTCGCAGAGGGCCGCCTTCAAGTGATGGAAGGCCTCCTCGCACTCGTCAGTCCACTTGACACGAACCTTTGAACCTGCCTTGCCCGCATCTCTCCCTACCTTCAATAGTTCAGTGAGGGGGGCAGCAAATTTGGCATAATTCGGCACAAAAGTGTGGTAAAAATTGCAACAACCCAGGAATCCTCTCAATTCCGTGATCGTCTCAGGGCGCTTCCACTTCTGAATAGCGACGAGCTTCCCTGGACTGGGTCGTCGGGTGCCATTCTCAAGTAGAGAACCACAAAATTCGACTGATTTTAAAAATAGTTTTCCCTTCTTTGGCCCACAAATCAGCTGATTGGCATCAAGAATGTCCAAAACCTGGTTCAGCTGCTTTTCATGTAGGGCCACCAGCTCGGCTTCGGTCAGTCCCTCCCCCTCTGTCGCGATGATTATGTCATCTATGTACACACTCACGAAGGCACGAAGCTCAGGATGAGCTGTAAAAAGCACATCCTCCATCATTCTTTGAAAAAACGAAGGGGCGTTCTTCAGGCCCATGGCCATGACCGTCCACTGGACTGGGCCACATGGCGTGCACATACAGGTGAGAGGTCGGCTGTCCTTCCTCAACGGCATTTGGTGAAAGCCGTGACGGAGATCCAGCACAGAAAACAAACGACCTCTTGCCCTCTTGGCGATTTCCTCCTCAATGAGGGGCAGGGGGTGTGAATCCGCCTTGGTTTCGGCGTTGAGGTTGCGAAAATCAACAACCATTCGCCAACCATCAATAGTGTTCTGGTCTGCAGGCGGCGGCTTCGGGACTGTGAAGGGTGCACAGCACCACTCGCTGGTCATACAACCCTCAAGCCAACCAAATTCCATGAGATTTCACTCGATTATTTTTCTGAGTATCTCATGTTTCTGTCCATGGTTCTCATAAGGACGCTGTTTCTTCGCCTTGTACCCTTCACGAAGCTCGATGAAGGCTTTACCGAACTGCCCACGGACAGGGGGGTTTTTGATCAACTTCCCCGAAAGGGTTGTGTCCTTCCGTTCCTCAAAAATCTTGTCTCTTTTCTTGGAACACAACTCAGTGTCCACCTGATCGCCAGGAATTACTGTCGAAAAAACTTTGGCGATTTCTTCGGCCTTGGCAGGAAGAATCTTCTTACGGATGTCCCTAAAAAGGTCCGTATCAACTGCCTCTTGAAGATAGGTGGGTCGAGTGTCGACATTCCAGAGATTCTCTTCGTGATCCAGTACCTCGAAAGGATCTATGAAAGCTTCCACACGGGGTTTTTCATAAAAAACTCTGAATTTGCGGCGGGAAGAAAATTTTTTTGTCGTCCGTGCGCCGTAGATTCTTTTGGATGTAGATCGTATTGGGGAAGAGGGAGACGAGGCGGATCCATTTGACGTTGGATCACCTTGGGCATCTGACGGACAAAAATCAGAAAAAATAGATTCATCATCAGTACCACGCTCAACCTCAGATTCAGACCCAACACAGGAATCAGTACTAGAATCAGCAGAATCAGAGTCAGAAAGCTTTCCATCCACCAGGAATGCAAGCGAACTCCAGGGCCGCTGTGGCAGGGGACCTGTGTCGTCCCTGGCATACAGCTTAATCTTCCTGAGAAGTTCGATGTAATCTACGCAAATGTCTTGCAATTCCTGAAACCAAGGCTTGTCGTCCCACAAGGGCACAACTAAAATCGCCTGGGTTTTATCTTGCTTGATTTTGTGGATGACCTGCTGGATTAAGTGAAACGGAGGATTAATCCATAACTTCTTGTCCCATTTATGGGTCCAAGCGTCGCGAAAGTGCTTGTCAAAGCGCTTGTTCTCGCGGTTAGCAAAGGCATCAAACTGTGGCCAAAAGGAATGGTGTTCATAAAAATATTCACAAATTGTATCGCGCCATTTGTCGACAACTCTGTAGGATGAAGAGTGCCAGCGCGAAGGGCGTCGTGGCTGGGAGTCCCTACGAAGACATTCTAACTCTCGGGAGTAATCGGCACTCCCCTTCACCTCTGCAATGGTGACATCTTCGCCAAACTTTGGTGTAACCTTTTGCTTCAAAAATTCTTCTGCACTTTTAAACCCTGCGTGCAAAAAACGAAATTCAGGACGCTCCAAGGGACCTGACTCCAGCAAAAAACAACGCCGATGACCTACGGGCACCACCCTGTTCTTGCGAAACCAAGGATGGCCCAAGTAAAGGTCATACTTTATGTCGGCACGATAGAAGTAGTCATCCTTAAGGATAACTTCCTCCACATTGCCATCTTCCCAAAGGTCTTGGGTGACCAAATGAGTTGATATATAACAACCGCGTTGCCCACCTGCGAGAGAATGTCCAGAAACTCCCTCGAGGGTAACAGGATGAGGCGAATCAAACACGCAGTCGTCAGGCAAAAAGGAATTGGATTGGAGATTCACCTCCGATCCATTGTCACACAAACAAGTGGCGAGGTGGAAATTGCCCTTGCAATCAGAGACCCACAGCTTTGTGACAAACTGACGGGCCCTGTGCTTGGACTGTACACCAACCTCGTCCACTACAACAGAAGGATCCGCTGCCGGATCCAGGGGAGAGGAGACAAGCGACCCTACATCAAGTAGTGGTCGAGGAGGAATCTGGGGATCATGCCTGAAATCGCCTGGGGAGGGGCGATTTTCGTGGCTCCCCTAGGCGTTCTGACCTCCAGTGGCTGCGTTAACATTATGGACACACCCTGATTCGTCGACCCACTCATCTTGGAGCGGATCATCTGCTGGATTCAAGGCATTTAATTCATAATCTCGGTCCGCATCGGACACCTGATCTGCACCTGAGACCTGATCCACACGATGGTTGCCCTTTCCACGTCCACGGCCACGGCCGCCGGATGATGGACCTCCACCTTCGCCACGCCCTCTGCCCTTACCAGAGGAAGGGGTTCCCGAAGGATTTCCCTTACTTTTACCCTGGAATCCTAGAGCATTTCCCTTGTTTGCACCGGATTGAGGGGTTTGGCCTGGATTTCGATTTCCGCCTCCGGCGTTGCTATTGGGATTTTTCTGGCCGTTCGGCTGCCCACCGGAGCCGGATGGAGTCCGATTTCCTGTGCCTTGGGACCCGCCAGGGCCTCCAGGATTTTTGTTTCCACCGGAGGGGGTCGGATTCCCTTTTCCAGCCTTCCCACCGTGCACCTGTCTGTCATTCCTGTCTGAATTCTGCGAATTACTGATATTTTCACCAATCACCTTGTGATCGTAAGGAGACCATCGGTGATTATCAGTAGAATGCGTCTTAGCTCGGTTCGTAGAACCTAAAAGAAGGCAGATGCTACAGTGCTGCTGAACATTCCGGGTGTCATTCACCTTTTTGTTGCCCTTTTGGGCCCTATTTTGGGTGTATTGCTGGGTATTCTTGTTTCCCCCAAGACCCTCATGGAAATTCTGGTTGGCGGCGTTGGCGAGCCGCTCAACCTCCTCCCAGAGTTCCTTCGGGGTGTACGAAAACACCCAGTTTTTGGCCCTCAGGCGATGGCCATGGAAGCTGACTCCCCTGTTGAGGACTTGGACAAACAAGTCCCGATCCTCGTGCTCATGAAACTTTATTTTCCACGTCTCCTCAGTGAATTTCACCTTGGAGAAGGACGTGGGGGAGCACTTTTGAAGTGCCTCCCTGACGGAAAACTTGTTGGCAGAGGCATCGAAGCCTTCCACCTCCGCCCACCAGGTCTTGACCTTTTCTTCGGACTGTTTGTTCCGAAGGGTGGTGGCAGTTTCTGAGGGGATCTTGTCAAAAATCAGACTTTTCAGCTCGGCACTAGAATATTTTTCGCCTGAATGTTCAGCTTCTTCCACTAAATTCCAGAAGCGCTGTTTTTTGTTTTGCACTTCGTGCAAAATTAATCGCGAGAATGAAGGAAAATTCTTCAACATTTGGTGGTAGTGGTCCTCTGGCAGCCGGGATCCACGTACCTCCAACTGTTCCCACACCTCATCAAAGGTAAGGGGGGAACTTGTATCCTCGCGATCACTCCAAGTCCTGAGCCAAGTGTTGGCCGGCGCTCCCTCAAGGCAATCCAAGAGGGCCATCAGGAACTGATCATCTTGGAGTTTTTGAGTCTTAACCCACAGTTTAAATTCCCGTTGAAACTGAGGCCAACGTCGGGGGTTCCCATTATACTTCGGTTGCTTGGCAACCTGACGAAGTCGCAAGGGAGTAGGGTTAAGAAGCGAATCCAGCCCAACACCGGCCGTAATGGCAGACACCTTGGCGGCATCATTCGCCACACCAGCTCCGGCGAGGGTCTGGGCGAGCAACAGCTGGGCTAAGGTATTGGAATCAGCAGCAGGAGGGGCAGTACGGGAGGCAGTTCGCTTGGCATTCTGAGCCTCAGTCCTAGCCTTCGCCGTCCTACTCTCAGAACGAGAGATTTTAACCCTTTCCTTTAGCTTGGTCCTGCTGATCCTTGCATCGGTGGTCCTGGAGTCCACCGAAGGAGCAATTGAAAAAATTTCTGTCGCCTCCTCCGATGGCTCTGTTGCTTGTCGCACCGATGAGGCGCCCTCAGACCGCATGTGCGCCTTGAAAAGATTTTTTATTCCCAGCGTTTGAATGATGAGGTGCATTTGATCTTTGAGCTGTTGGAGCTCAGCATCTCGCTGGAATCTGCAGGAGCAGTCGGCAGGACAGTACATGCCGTGTCCTGAAGGGCCTGAGCAGGCTGTCGGACCGCTGATCTCGGTGGTCCGCAGCCAGGAGTCCACTTGGGGAGCTCCTTCAGCCCTGATTTCCAGGCTTGCCTGCCTGGCCGCCTCTAAAATTCCCTCCTCAACCGCGGCGGCTAGATCGTCGCGGATGGAAACAGGGGGATGAGGGGCGGAGGGCCCGGGAACAGGTGCCCGGACCTTCTCCTTCGGGAAGGGGCTTGCCTCCCAGATCTGCAAAAAAATGGCAAAAGAGTCATCTTCTTGAGAACGCCACCACATCCTGGTATTAATTTCGTTCTGAAGGAGGAAAAAATATTCCGTTAAAAATTCAGAGGCGATTCTTTCTTGTTCGATCAGCTTAGACGAGGCTAAGTAACAAAGGGCCTCAAGGGCCTCAAGGTTACGGGTCACTTCTGGGGACAAATGGTCGCCCCAGTGTGCCCAAGAGGCTGGTCGATTATAGCTAGGTACCTCACCTGGACCGCCCATCTCAATGTCGTTCAGATCGGCGTCAATGGTCTCAAATGTTGGACATGCGTAAGGAATGTTGGTACCTGCCAGCTCCGTAAGGTCCACCGGAGCATTGCCATCGTCGTAGGCCGGCGGATTCCAGCTGCTCGATGGCCAGTTTCGACTGGGATGATGGTGATCTGGGTCCCCACAGCTGCTGATGTGCGCCCTTCTTGGGCAGCTTGGACTTGCGCAAGGCATTCCTCTCGTTCGCACAGCACCAAGGCAGTGTAATCGTTACTTCTCCAGAAGCGGCGGGGTCTACGGGGCCGTACTGGGGAGCGGGCTGTGGATGGGACGCCACTGAAGCAACATTCAGGTAGCCTCTGCTACCATGAAAGTGCTGCCCTAGGTCGTGGATGGTGCCGGAGGGCTCAGGGCCGGCAAGACCAGGGGGGCAGGCACGCGAGGAGTCGACCTGAACGCTGCTGTTGGGGGCATAACCGGATACACGGACACCAACGGAGGCAAGAGCGGCGACAACGGAGGCAAGATCCATGCTGATTGTTATCCGGCAAAAAATCCCAGTCTATGAAGAAAATTGATGCGGATATTCCTAAGTACATCTGAGTGTCCATATCTATCTGAAAAGATTTATAAAAATCCGATTGTGAAAAAATATTTGGCCGATCTGGCTCGCGCACGCGCGTCAGCGGCAAATGGCGATTCCGGGTAAATGATCGGAACGCGGCGGATTTACGATGAATGGACCGCGGAATCAGATCCGGCACATCAGAAATATATAGGTCTGATCCTGAGACTGAGCTGCGGGGCGGCGATTCCGCCGAAGCAGAGAAAATGACCAAAATGTAGCCAATCTGGGGCAGATCTGTGAAAATCTGAGCAGATGGGGGTTAGCCGCACTTACAGCGCGAGGCCTCGCGCTTGAAACTGCAGTTTGTTCCGGAACATTTATACTTTTCAAGAGTCTTGGGTACACAATTGTTGAAGTTTATTTGTTAATGGATCCATCTCTATCACGCAATCCTGATAATGGTACTAAGTTACGTGTATAAATACGACAGGGTTCCATTTTTCGACAACCTGCCTAATGCGTCGTGCTGTAGTACATTAATCTGACATAAATGAACGTCTTTGCGCGAGGCCTCGCGCAAAGAATGGTCACCAAACAATACTTTTCCCTGTCTCGCCCATGGGACACGTCATTCTTATAGAAATATTTATTCCGCCATACTTGTTTGCGACGGTTTTAAAATATCCATCAAAACAACTATTTTTTGATGCCTTTGGAAACCTGTCATTTTCCTACCTTTTCCTTCGTTTTTGACCATGCAACTTGAGCCGCCTAAGACTATACTACCGTAAATTGATACAGGCGTATGACAACCCCCGTCAGTTCCAGCCTCTGTTCACAGGTGACACAGTGGATGACGCGCGAGAGTGGGCTAACCAATATTTGTATCAGGCGGCAGCCACGGCAGACCTGCAGGACCATTGGGTCCTCAACAAGCGCAATGGTATTCCGTCTTCCTTCATTTTTTACAAAAACAAGAGTGCCGAGGGGGAGGGTGAGTGGAAAATGCGCCTGTTGTTCTCCTACCGCACCCACCTGATGAAGAAATACTGCTCCCGGATGGGCAGAGCACTGACCCTGCTTGTGAAAGAAGCCTCAGCCACACTCAAAACTTTTGAAATGCTCCACATGGAAGACACCAAGCAATATTTTGCTGATGCACAACAACAGTTACGGACACTCTTCCCTGACGGTATCCCACACAGTGCCCAGCTATGGGAGCTGGACGTTGTTGACATGTTCCCCTCCCTCCCCACACGCCAGGTGTACAATGCCATCAAGTCTATATGTGTAAATATATGACGCCTACAGCAAAAACGCACCCAGGCTAAAGGCCTGTGGTTTGCAGTCCATGAGAGTGTACGCTCGCTAGACAGAATGGGGCAGGGTACTTCCCGGGATTTCGTCAACATCTCTGAGCAAGAACTCCTGACCTTCCTGCGATTTGAGCTTTTCCAAAACACTGTGTTTATCGTAGGATCCCGAGTCTACAGACAGGTCAGAGGAGTGGCGATAGGTGGCACTGCATCCGCACAGTGCGCTTCGCTGTTTTGTATGTGGAAAGAATACCAGGCCCTGACGTGGCCCAAAAGATACAGCAAGCGTATGAGTCCACACCCGCCACCACAGATGCTCCCCTTACTCCCTTACCGCTATCGTGACAATATTGTTGGCATCTTAAATGCCCTGCCTGGCTACACCATCAGCCACGTGATGTCTTTTCTACAGTCTGTCTATGGTCTGAAACTCCAGGTCGAAGCCGTCGGACATACCCTAACCACACTTGAATCAGTGGTCACCCTGAATCCTGGTACTCATGACATCTCCCTCCACTGGAAACACCGCAACCCACCAATGCCACACAAAAACCAGGCTGTGATCCGATTCGTTGATGCTTACTCAATTAATTGCCGCACGGTTTTGCAAGGTATGGTTCCAAGCATGGTGGGGAAATGTCTTTATTACGCACATGATGTGCCTGCACGCCATATAAATTGCATCCACCTAGTCCAAGAACTGAACTCAAAAGGTTACCCACAACCATGGTGGCTGCCCACGCTACGAGGACGCCTCACCAATCAAGGTTTCCACCCACGCACAGAACTCGCACCATCAGTCATATTGTCAGCACGGCACTCTCAGGTTGACACACAGGTGACACACAGCCTCTACAAACTGATGCTCCTGATCTTTCAGTGAGGCGCTAACGTGCACTGTCGCCAGTTATCTGGATTCCCCATGTATGTGCCACACGTGACGAAAAGCAAAACACACCCCCAACAACAAGCCAACCCATCGGGTGGGCCAGTCAGTGCCAAGTTGTATTACACCTATACTCTTCAGGCTTTTATCTTTAATAATGGGATTGTGCTAGCGCTGTCATACTGTGCGGTGCGGGTCCATTGTGGAAGAAAGGATACTGAGGAGACACTGTGGTCGTGGTGAAGTTTAATCGTTCAATAAAAAATTCTGGTTTTGGAAAAGCATTGTGGTTTCTTTGACAAAAACACTTGGGAACCAGAACATCTTTCTGTTATTTGAAGTGCCATGCACATTGCTGAACCCGTTTTCTGAGGATTTGCTCAGCAAATTGACAAGATGTCGTGAAGCACAGAAGACAATAGGCACGACGGTGAACGGGATCATAGCATCAATGTATACATCGTTTATTGAGCGAGATCTTTTGCGTTCCGGATCGAAAAAACAATAATATTTTGGTTCAATGGCATTCAAATTTGTCAATGTCTTTCGGGTGAGCTCAAAGAATGCAAAGTATTAGACTTTTGAGGATGCGTGGCTTTGAGATCCGACGAAGTTTTTGCGATCAAGATGTCGTGCTCTCAAGCAGTTGGTGAGAATGACTTCGGATCGTTTTGTTAAGCTCCATGTTGAGGGAGTTTTTTTTTTTTGATCGACGATTTTTTCAATACTTGATGTCGAGCATGAATATCGGAACTGGAACTCCGTGTTGGCGTTATATGTAGAATTTAAGTGTGCATTTTCAGAGTTCTAGAATGCTAGATCTTTCATGCCCTGCACAGACCGTCAACTACGAAGTGATCCATTAATAACATTCTGGGGGTCAATCGAAAAAAAAACACCAACAAGTGAAAGCGTCATTAGCAGACACTTTGTACCGCGTGATCCAATAACTGGAACCGAGCAGACGGTGGCTGTTGACCTTCCGCGGATGGAACAACTATTTGGCGACGACTGTTGCATCTGGCGAATGGCCAGTGGACACATTGTTGTTGTGCAACTGCCCATGCTGCAGTTTTCTGGTGGTGGTAGGATGACATACCTCACCGACGTGCATGGTCAGCCAAATGGCACGCTATTCGCGGGTTATTACTACTGCGGTCCGACGAAATGGTGTGCAACGGCCCTCCTCCGAAGGCAATATCAAGCATTGTTCCCAACCCCATCCCAAATCCGAAACTCCTCAATAAAACGTGTGCCCCAAACCGTTTCCAAAGCTGGGTCGTAATGAAAATGGAGAGGAAAGACCAAAAAGCAAAAAAGACTGCTACACCACTGCACTGGTTTGTGGTTCATATGGAACGGGGGCAGAATCCCGCACCACCTCCATTGGGGTGAGAGAAACACCCCAAAGAGAAAACCTCCCAAAACGGTGCGATGGGTCATAAAACCACCCCCAGGTCGGATAATCTACGTCCCCCAAGGGTCCAAAATGGCCAAAAAAGATGATTTTAGGGATGGTTTTATCAGTTTATCACCCATTTGGGGTTTTTTTTTTGTTTTACTCACCACCATTGCAGGGAGGGAAATCTTAGACCTCTTAGGCCTCCAGGCCATCCATAATCAATGACTCAGCACCACTGTCTGGTCTTGAGTACTGACAAAGGTCAACTGGAGCACTTTTATCACTACCCACCTCAACGAGGCACCCCGTATCTTGAAACATTTGAATTTCCTCCTTGAGGACAGTTCCTTTCGTACATACCCCCCCCCCCCCATGTCCCGCCCCACCCCCCTCCAGGACGACGGGGGGGGGGGTGTCACCAAATGACGGTTCCCCAAGCCCGGGGGGACGGACACCACACAACGGTAACCTAGTCTGGTATACCCATCTAAAATATTTCTTCAGTGCCTGTGATTTCCTATTGATTTCTTATTGTTCATAGGCCAAGGGACGGTTGGGCCCCCCAGGTGGGGGGGGGGTGGCACTACCGTTCAGTTTTCAGGCATCGCTCCAAGCATAAATGCAACGCAAAATCATCACTGGGGCTCCAGTGGGTGCCCCACCGACTTTCCTTTATGTAGCCTGCAGACCAGTGTGCTGAGTTGACCCACATCCCAAACGTACAGCGAATGCCACATCCTCAACAAACAAATGCTGCCGCACAAGTATCATGCATGTTACAATAGCAGTGGCCCAGCACAGGGGACAGTCAGTCCATCATCTGTCGATGTGATGCAATGGAAGTGTTTTGTTGGGCCAGATGTGCCACCTGCGTTTACCGCGTCAAACGGTGGCAAGAGAGAGAGTGGGAAGAAAAGCATATCAAGGAGCTTAGGCCTTGGGCTGCCTCCCTACCGCAACCTGCAGCCCGAATGTGCATGCCGCGCTCCCTGTACACACGTACACGCGCGCGCTAGGAGCGCCTGCAACGCCCACCAATGGACTGGAGCTCATTGTTTTTCGCAGCTGAGTCGGATCGTAGGAATGTTGAACCTCACGGGTCGGGCATGATTTGAATGGAGGCCTTGGCACGCACTTTGGCACGCGCGCACGCCTACCCACACGCACACACACAGGGTGGAGCCACAGGCTCCAATTTTGGTGCAGATTTTTTCCCCATCATCGGCGACGGTCGCTTGCCACAGCGCCCGTACACGGGAACACGCAGGCACACACCGCAGGCAGCACAGGCAAACATAACCAGGGCACCAGCAAATACCAATGTATGTGACACACACTCTCTCCCAGCGTGCATCACGTGCAAGAGGCTGCGCAAAACAGCCAACGAATGCTGCTCTCTAGGGCATCACGAAGCGGGGCACGTGCCTCGCCGCCCGCAACTACAGCTCTGTGAAGCCCACAGGCTGCCACCGTGCCCCATTTGCACGCGCACACAACGGGGGGTAAGGCACTGTTGTGCGAGGGGGCATCACAAAGTATGCACCCCGGTCCAGCCATCCAGGAAGCGTTGCTCTTCTCAACAGCCAAAACAAACATGTAAGCGCCCACGTGTAGTAGGGCCTTCACAACCAAGTCAAGCCTCCATGAGGTCTCCACATCAACCCCCAACGCCTCCTGCCCCTAAGCGGCGGAGGCCCAAAACGCCATCCCCGCCCTCCCCACCAGCCCCTGTTCCACAGGGGCTGGCGGAGACGTCGGACACGGAAGAGGTTCGCCGCCAGCTTTTTCTGGGGGTACACGGAAGGGCCAGCTCCGAGGTTACATAACCTGATTTCACACAGAGGTTCTGATTCCGCAGAAGGGGTGGGTCACAGGCGCAAAGAGGCAACAGCAGACTGAGCCGAATGCACCTGCCATCTCATGGCTGCATAAGGATCTACCTCGAAAATAGTACAGATCACACGCACACACACAAACACACACGCGCGCCCGCACACAAATACAATCCATCGTGGTGGCCCTTGCAGTGTCTTTTGGTGGAGGGTTTTCCCTACATCATTGTTACCAAAAAAAAGCCCCGCTGTGCGCAGATGCCAGATGCCAGATGAGCGTGAGCATGAAGAATGGGAGGGTCCACTCACCAACAATGTGTTGAATCTCTCGGCTGAATTTTTGAACGAGGCAGACACTCAGGATGCATTACCCCTGGTCCCGCTGGAGGACATTCCTCCCCCACTAGGACTAGGACTGGAGGACTTTCCTCGCCCAGAGTCCTCCAGCCTGGCAGTACAGATGGACCAAGGATCAATAAGGCACTGCTAGACAGTGCCAGGGCTGGCACGCGTGAACAGGGGCGCCCCCTTCCTCCTTTGACAGCTTTTGCCTTTGCACCACCACACGATGATGCACAGCATGCAGCCCACCAACAGGGCAATGCACCAGGACAGGCGGTGGCCAAGCAATTTCTGAACAGACCCGAAGAAGGCCAGCTGCAGCTCTGTTGGTGTAGGAGGTGCCCGGCCAACACAACCCATCAGGAGAGCACTGGCAGGACGAAGCACCCCAACAACCTGCACATAGTCTTGCTGCAGTGCTGAGAAGGAGGAACGGCCGCAGTGGGCGGAAGCACTGTACATTGCTGCAGTGCGAACAGAGCTGTAAATGTGGTGTATGATAGCGAACCCTATGATTGAAATTAAAGTGTTGGGGCGTCGCACGCACACATACACACGCGCGCGCAGGAAAGCTGCCCCAAAACACTCCAAACAAGCGGCATTACAAAGTCTTTTTTTTGAGGCATGGCGGTCCCCCGCCCAAAGCATTGCATCAAAGCGGCCTAACCATGGGCAAATTGAGCGTTCATGGTGAGCCGAAGTTCTCCGCGAAGGACAGCCGCGGGTATTTACAAACCAAGTGAGGGTGAAAACACTGCATGAGTTGCACCATGGGCCTGAAAAGGTTAAAATACTAGTGGAGGCCATTTCGGTGAACGATGCAAAGGGATATATAGCCTATACCAAGGCAAAAGGAAGAATAACAAAAAAAGATACGTTGAAAAAAAGGACCAGTGGATTGAGCAAAGAGAAGTGAGCAAGTGCAGGGGCAAAAAGAAAAACAGACTGGAACAATCTGGCTTGCCTGAAGTCAGTCTGGAGCCCTGTAGCTGATCTGAGAATTACTAAAGTACAAAGCCCTTTCATTCTGCTCAAGTCTTGCATTACAAAGTCTTGTAGGGTTGTCCACCCCGCCCCTCTACAATGACTACCTTGGGCAATGACCATCCGCTAGTCAAACGGCGTTTTCTCTGACGCTAGTTGTGAAACCACAGTTTTGTCCAACGACCAACCCCTGGTCTAACAGCACTTTTTTTTTACCTTCAGACGCTGTGTAATGGCCACCACCAAAGGTCAAACAGTGAAATTTTACTGGTCATTGTGCACACGGGAGGGAGGGCGGGGTTGCAGGCTAAAGTGCAACCGTCCAAGGGTCCCTCCAAGGGGGCAACATCTGAGCTGGCATCTGGCACGACGGGTGGCCATTACTGCAGGAGAACCAATGTGGGCAGAGGTTTGCCCATGAACTCAGGCCGCTATACCAGGGAATCCTGGCATATCGGTGGCAAATCACTGTCTGCTGAGTGGGTGGTGCTGGTGAGTGGGGGATAGTTTTTTGTTTTTGCGCTTCGAAAGGAAGGGGCCAGGAGATGCACGACGCAATGGCGGCACCCAGCTTCCAGCGTGCTGGTGTACCTGGAGGCCAGGGTCGGGCAGCCACCCACTGGGCTACTGTCCAGCATCCCTGAATTCTCCACAAACCCATACTGGCGTTTGCAGTGCCCCAACCGTCGTGCCTATTATCTTCTGTGCTTCAGGACATCTTCTCAATTTGCGGGGCAAATCCTCAGAAAACCGGTTCACCATCTTGCATGGCGCTTCGAATAATAGAAAGATCTTCTGGTTCCCAAATGTTTTTGTCAAAGAAAACCACAATGCTTTTCCAAAACCAGATGGTAGGACTTCAAGTGGTCACCTGCCACATGCTGCCCCCTTCCAGGGCACTACCTGCCAGGACAGTTGTGATGGCGGGTCCAGGTGGGGTACTGTGAAGTTCGGGGCTTGGATTGTGGATATATGCGGTGGCTGAGGTACAGTCATGAATTTTTGTTTTGGCTCAGACCAAGATGAGCTGGCGTAGCCTGCTCACTTCACAGTACTCGAGGTAACCCCTCGGGATCAAGGTTCAGAGCAGTCCAGTGCTACGATGATCCCACAAATGACTGTGGTAGCCGATCTGACACGTAATGAGGATTCGCTGAGTCTGACACCAGGTTATGCGGTGGGAGACTGCCACGGCTGCGGTGGCTGGGGTACAGTCATGAAATGCAAAATATTTGTGGCGAGATTGCGATCCACACGAGGTCGTCGGTCAAAAAGTGTGGAATTGAGGGTCTTGGCTGCTTTGCCGGAAGCACAGGATTCCCGTGATGTGCCATGACTCAACACGAATATGTTACGGCCCTGCTGCCCTCTCATCAGCCTTTCCGCACCCCGGCCTGCCCTGATGTCCATGGTCTTGGACTGTCCCATTTTGGGATGTTCAGGAATTGTTCTCCCAAGTTTAACACAGGGGTTGGTCATTGCGCCTCTGGGGAGACACCTGTGCACCGCCGTAAGGCCGTGGCACCGGCTGCTTTTGGTTGTTTTGAGTCTGCCATGAGGGGAGAAGAGCATCTCAGTGGTTCTAGTTTGTATTCTGGTATGGCAGGGTCCGGGTGGGAAGGGTTGGGTGTTCCAATGAATTCAAAATAGTCCCATGATTTGTCTCCAAAGGAAGCTGGCTCCGGGCTTGAAATTGTGGAAAGAATGGTACATGGTACATATCTTCCACCGCCCCATCCAGGGGGCAGGTGGAGGGAACTGTAGGGAAGATGGCCTGTAAGCGCTTACCAACAGGCAGCTTTTTCCAGAGGCAGGTGAAAATAAAATCCAGGCCCTTGGGAGGCAGGTGGAGGCGGTGGAAGGCCCGCCACACACAGGCTTCCTGCCGTCTATCTGTGCGAACAGAGGCTGCTACTGACTGGGACACTGGAGAAAACTTCAAACCTTGCTCAAAACAGAGCACAGCGGATGCGCCTGACACTGGCAGTCGCGACTCCCAGGCCCTCGCCAGGGACCCGTATGGCTACCGGAAACTGATGAGATTATGCACCCTGCACAAATATTATGCACCCGTATGGCTACCGGACACTGATGAGATTATGCACCCTGCACAATTATTATGCACCCGTATGGCTACTAGAAACTGATGAGATTATGCACCCTGCACAATTATCATGCACCCAGAACTCTGCTGGTTGAGTACACTTGAAATGTATGTGTTGTGTGCAGACACACTGTATCTGCTTGCTGGCCGCACGCAGGTCATGAAGCGCTCTGCACATGCACATCCTGGCAAGCACCTGCAGCAATGTTCGGCGGTTGATGAAGACACCAGACAATGGGGCCACTTCAGATACTGACAACCGCCTTCATCTGTAGTGGGCTCCTGTCCGTCGTGTGCAGCTGTGCCCCACGAGGGAGGGCCCCCTTTATAAACGAGTATGCCCAATACCCGATGATGTGCTTGAGAGAGAGCAATGGTCAGTTCTCATTGACTGAATGCCGCACTAGAGGCACCTTCAGCCGTTGGTCCAATGATGTGTGTGCTCCACAATAAAGCTGCAATCCACGATGTACAGGGGGGGGCTGTGCCCTACAGTAGAAGCTACACAGCATATTGACAGACCAAGGGCTGTCCATGTCTGATGGTGGACAACGTCATCTGAATTTCAAACAGTGGTGGCTCTGTTAGTCGTCCTCGGCACTCGTCTGGCCTTAGAGGTTGACTGGTGGGCCCCACATGTGAAGGTTTGCGTAAAACACAAAAAAGGTGTACTGTCGGCCCTACCACCCATCCACCTTCCTCGCACAGAGGGGCATAAGGTTACAGGGGTGAATCGACTATGCATACAGTGCTGGAGAAAATGTTTTTGGGGTCACCACAACCTGACTTTCAGATGACTTCGAAGGAGGGGCAGCATCCCCACAGTGAGAAAGTTGTCAGGCCGCCAATCGGCCATGGCTTGCAGGCACACATATCACATATGCATGCACACACCTGCTCCTGATGCCCACTTTGTGGATGAACTGTACAGCCCAACGATGCCCAATCAAAGACCCAAGGAAATTTGCATGGCACATACCTCTGTGACATGGCTTAGAACGGGCGGAAACAGGGCCCAGAACCCACCACCACAAGTGCACTCCAATTGACGGTCCACGTCCAGCCACTGAAGAAGGCCTCTGATGGTGACACAATGATTCAGACCAAAAAAAGATTAATTTCACGAGAAAGCACCTCGAAGAGAGGTTGTTAGATCAAGCGCAGGGGGGACACCTTCTGTCTACTAAGCGCCAACAAAATGGCAATGGTTGCCAGGCGCAGAGAAATGCATGGCTCCATCATGCTCCATTTGAGCCAAATGTACAAAACCATATCATATCCAGGATAGTATGTCTTCTGGCATGTGGACTGGGCAGGGCAATTTGCTGGACAAATGTGTGTGTTTGTGCAGTGACAGGACCGACCAGGGGGAGGGGCCGCATGCAGGTCAACAAAGCACTCCACACACGCACGTCCTGGTATGCATATGCAGCAATGTTCGGAAATTGTCACAGCTGTTGATATGCTACAGCTTGCTTCAGTATGCTCATTGTTCAAGCTTGTCCGTGTTTTGCTGGCCAAAGACAGCTGGCCTTCATTCCACTACATCACCTTCCTCGCTACCATTGGACCCTTGCACGGGGCTGGCACTCGATCGGCCAGGCCTCACTGGGTTCACCCTCAGGAGGGGGTTTCCAATCAAAAAAATTTTCCAACAAAATTTTTCTCCAATCAAACATTTTTTCCTAAAACATGCTGTACATAGGATATTCTATCATTTTGGATGGTCACAATATCAAAAAAACTCAGTTTCGGAAATTTCCATTTTTGAGCTGCCGAGGGTGGAAAACTGCACGTTCTGCCCTGGCCACCTTGGGAGCCCCTAACTGCCGCCCCACACCCAAATAGGGTAAAAAACACACAAAGAGGGCCTAAAAAATGCTTTACATAGCATATTTCATCCTTGCGAGTGGCCACAATATCAAAAGGTTTTTGTGCAAATTTTCCATTTTTGACTTGCAGAGGGTGGAAAACTACTCGAGCAGTTTGTGCACACACCAAATGCCATTGAACCACCTACAAACAGTAATTTTGAAGCTTTTGGGGGGCTCATGGCTCGGGCTAGATGGGCCCAGTGGCCACTACGTGGGTCCACGGGCGCTCAAGTACCCGTATTGTCACCAAATGATCATCCAAACCCATCCTAGGGGCAACAGAAGGAATTCGGAAAAGTCGAAATGTGAAAAGAATTCTATCGCCAATCCACCTCGCAGAGAATCTACCCCAAGCAACGCACATCCAAAATAGGGTTAAATCGGCATAAATACGGGCAAAAACATGCTTTACATATCTTGGATGGTCATTGTAGGTGATCACAATATCGAAAAAAAAAGTTTCGGAAACTTCAATTTTTGAGCTGTATAGGCTGAAAAAATGTACAAGCAGTTTGTGTACCAATCCCTTGGGACAACCCCCCCCCCCCCCCCCGCGCGCTCCCAATACCCAAATGAGGTGAAAAACACGTAAATTCGGCCCAAAACATGCTTTACATACCTTGGATGGTCATTTTAGGTGATCACAATATCAAAAAACGTAAGTTTTGAAAATGTCAATTTTTGAGCTGTCCAAGGTGAAAAATTGCAATAGCAGGTTAGGCACGGGCTCATTCACTAGGCCATTATTGGTGGAAACAGTCATTTCGCGTCTTTGGCACGGGTGTGGACCGGCCTTTCGCAGGGCTAGAGACTGCAAAAAACGTCCTTTCATATCTTAGTAGGCATATACTGTCACAATATCCCCACTCAAACCCCTCAGAGTGGGTAGCATGGGGTCACTGAGGTCGCCAAAACCACCAACATACCAAAAAAGGGTGAAAAGTGCATAAAATGCTCAAGCGCTCGTCCCACTCCGCCCCATACAAACCCCATGGAGTCGCCCACCCCCCCCCCCCCCCGCAAAAAAATGGTATCCATTTTTAGGGGGATAAAGGTCTCAAAATCAAAGGAATCCATTGGGGGATTGGTTTGTCGGGCAAAATAATGATTTTGCAAGGGGTTAGACATCCAATATCATGCCTTGGGGTACGCTACGCGAATGACCCCCCAAAAGGGGGGTGCATGGTGTCCGCGGGGGGCACACCGTGCGTTGTGCCCGCGCTGTGCGTGCGTGTGTGAAAAGCCGGCTGTGTTTCACCACCGGTAGCCTTTCCAATCAAAAAACTTTTTCCAATCAGAAATTTTTTTCCAATCAGAAAGTTTTTTCCAATCAGAAATTTTTTCCAATCAGAAATTTTTTCCAGTCAGAAAGTTTTTTCCAATCAAAAATTTTTTCCAATCAAGAAAATTTTTTTTCCAATCAAAATTTGCCAAGGAAATTTTTGATTTGAAAATTTTTTTGATTGGAAAAATCACCTTGAAGAGAGGTTGTCAGATCAAGCGCAGGCGCGAGCGTTGTATACCCCCCTTTTTGGGGGTTGTTCGCGTAGCATACCCCAATGAAGTCTGACGTCTAATCCCTTGTAAAATCATCATTTTAGGACCAAAAATGATCCCCCAATGATTTTGGATTTTGACCCCCGTACCCCCCCCCCCCCTGCACCCGGGTACCCCTTTTGGGGGGGGTCAAAACTTCTTTGCGTATTGTGGCCCCTGTGTGTGTATTTGGACCTGGGTCCTAAGGAAGAACTTTTTCTTGTATATGGACCCCCTAACCCATGGCGGGGGTCCCGGGTCCCAACTCCGGGTACCCCCAGTCGGCCCCCCCTATATGGCCCCTGAGGACTTAGCCGTTTTCACATTGGATAGATTGTTTAGTGGCACATGAAACTTTTTTGAAACTCAATTTTTCATGAAACCCTTCCGTTGCCCCTAGGATGGGTCTGGGTGATCATTTGGTGACAATACGGGTACTTGAGCACCTATGGGGACCCACGTAGTGGCCGCTAGGCCTATGTAGCCCGTGCCATGAGCCCTCTGAAAGCCCCAAAATTGCCGTTGCATAGGCTGTTTAGTGACACTTGGAAATCACCTCGCACAGGTTGTTAGATCAAAGCCAGGCAGGCCCGTATATAAGGGGAAAACGCCACATACCCCCCCCCTTTTGGGCCTTTTTGGGCCTATTTGCGTACCCTACCCCAAGGGGTTGAATTGTTACTTTAACTGCTTGTAAAATCACTTTTTTGTCCAATAAACGCATCCCCCAATGAGTTTTTGGTCCGGACCCCCCCAAAGCCCCCCCACTTGAAACCCACTTTTTGGAGCTTCTGAGGGAGGTGGGGGGGGGGGTCAAAAATGTCAAAAAATGACCCCCCCTTTTTTCGGGTTGAAAATAATGAATCCTTTGGTTTTATTTGATTTTGAGCCGAAAAAGTGTTTCCGGGTCCGTCAAAAGTTTGTGATTAGCAGGATTTGAACCAAGGTCGAGTCCCTTTAACATTTTGGACTCGTGAAAGGGGGGTGGGGTATGGGTATGGGTATGGTATGGGTATGGATGCAGTGCTTGTACCGAGTCCCCTGCGAGCACCACCACATGTCTCACTGCCTCTTCGGACTCATGAGGCATCCGGGGACCGCCACTGCCTTAGCCGAAGCACGGGTGAAACGGTTGTGCGATGCAGTGTGCTGTGCACTCTCACAGCGGCTGTTACCTGGGGTAGGGCTCCACTAGTAACCGCCGGGGTGGATGCCTTGCACGAAGGGTACTGAGAGGCCTGGCCCGTGTACCGTGCGGGTCACACTGTAGATCCTCACACAGTGAGGCATGGACACTGCTGAGTCCATGGTCTCCAATGGCTGTCAGTCTCAAGCCCCCTCTGGTAAGGGGCAGGGTAAGGGTGCACTTGCTACCATCTTGGAGGACTGACCTCATGTCATGTCATGTCATGGAGCGCTAGAGCCATCGTCCGCTGGTCCGCCCAGTGGGTGTCCATCGGCAGAACGTCCAGCCGTCGCACACACATGCACTCCGATGGAATGGGCCCCAGGTGAGGGGGGGCCGAGAGGCGGAGGGCTGGCCTGTCACACAATCCTCTTGAGCATCCACGGGCTCCGTGTCACTCAGGACACTCCGAGGATGTATTCCTGCTGGTCCACCAGACCTCTTGTGACAGTGAAGGCCACGAACAATCCCGTTGGGCTGTACGTACCTCAATGATCCCCTCGTCGCGCTGATCATTTTGAACACACATATGTGGGGGTTGTTGGAAAAATACGTTTACCCCGTGGGGGGTCTGGTCCCAGCAGCGAGGTTCTGGGGGGATGGGGGAGGTCAGGGGTCAGAAAAACCTTTCAAGGAATGCATACATATTTGGATTCCCAATGAAATCCTGAGCATTTTGAGTCTACACACCTGCGGTAAAACCGAATTAGCACCCCCTCCACCATATGCTAAAAAAAAAAAAATCCGGCGCCTTTGGCACCAATTTCGGACCAAATGTGGTCCAGACCTTCTAAACATTTTGGCCCTGTTTTTTTTTGGGGGGGGGGGGGGGCGAGATCGGCTGGAGTAGCCTGCTCACTGTATGGTACTCGAGATAACTTCAGGTCAGATAACTTCTCGGAGACAAGGTTCAGAGCTGTGCGGTTCTACGGCGATCCCACAAATGACTTTGATTGTGGATCTGACAAGTAAGGCAGCCCTGTACAGCAGGAACTGAGGCAGGGAAACACCATGGACGCCGTGAGCGGCATCGTATCTTCAAGCCAAACACTCCCGCTATGTCAGCAGAGCAAAAAAAAAACAGGACAGATTTGGTGAAAAAAAAACTTGTGGTCTGTTGTACAAGGGTAGAGGATCCTCGGCAGCAGAGCTGGGACCCATATGCAGTTTGCCACAACTCAGGTGACCCTCGCCGTGTGAACCTCTTGGGAATCGGTTTCTCGTCCTTTCAGAGCCCGCACTGCGTCATTGTGGGCCAGCTGGCACCTCTCGACCCACAGTGGTGGGCGCCTGAAAGGGGGTTCCGTGGTGGGTATTCACTGACGGTCCCGCCGTAGACACTTTTTGTTTTTGTTCATCTGTCAGTCCTGAGTTCGGTCCCTTTCGGGGAGGGGATTCATGGCCACGCCACGGTCCGTAACGGTAGTACATGCTGGTCTGTCTGGGGCGTTTGATAAAACGATCGCTCAGATTTCCAGTAGTGGTACATACAATCCGCCGTCCCCGCGGTCCCTGCCGTAGCTTCTTTTGACCTTTCGTGCAGAGTGTGACACCGTTGCATGGCTGCGATGCAGGGCACTCCTTGGGCCTTACCTGGAATTTGTGGCTGGGTAGGGTTTCAACATTCAGACCAAATAGCGCCTGGAAGGGTCGGGTGGGGGCGAAGATCGCCATTCCCACTGCTTGACAGGGCGTAAAGGTCTTGACACACACACAAGTACAGCGCGCAAGTACATTCCAGTCCGTTTCTTTGTGTGGACTCTGAGTTGGGAAAGCAGCGCGCATGAGTGCGAGGCTCAGCCTGTACAGTCACTGGATGCTTGCCTGGGTTTCACGGGTTGGGCAATGGCAGCGCCGGCCGAGGTGGCGCAATCCGCGGAGGCGGGTTCAGTGTACCAGGACTGCAGCGGTACAATTCCATTCAGAGTAAAAGTACAATCCACTACAAGCCGCACAGTTGTGGGGCACCGTGTGCATCATGTGTGAAGAGGGCACAATGGTGTGACATGCTCAGTCGACATGAAAGGGCCAAACATGATGTGAGAATCCCTTGTACATGTCTGCACAACTACAATCGTTCTATTGTGGCATAACCATCCAAACTGCGCTGCACAGCAGGCACCGCTGGTGCTGTGCATTCCAAATCTCCATTTTTTTTTTTACGCCCGTGTCCAAGCTACAGTAGGCGTGGTGGCCTCACAACAAATGTGTCCATGACTCTATGTGACTCGCAAATCCATCACCAAACCCATGTCTTATGTGGCTGCACTACGTTTGGTACCAAATTAAAATTAGGTCCCAAATTAATACGGTCCCTACGCCTACTGTAGCTTGGACAAGGGCGTAGCTTATACAGGAGGGGGGGGGGGTACAGACATCCAGGTCCTTGTGAGGTTGTTGCCTCACGGAAGCCTCGCGTCACAGGGTCCGTGGCGTGCAGACCGGTCAGAGGTCAGCCCCCTGGTGTACCTGCGCGGTGGTGGCCGCATTCGGCCAGTGCCGATTGGGACACTGTTGTGGCCCGTCGGTTGAAAACCCCCGGTGGGTGCAGGCCTGGTTCAGGTCAAATACCTCCAGCACTCAGCCATACATGGGGCTGTGTGTCTCACTGGGGGCGGGGGGCGAAATCGGGGACGGGTACACAAGCTTCTTTCAGGCCTCTGGCCCGGCACGAAGCAATGGCCCAATATCCACTGCTACGCTCCTTCTTGAGCACCGTGGCTGAAAATTTGGGAACCCGCTTCATAGATATACCTGCCGCAAAACCGACCACATACATAACTAGGCATTACATACACATGCAAATCTGGTGACAGAGCCTTGGCGCAGGTGGAATTCAGGATACAATTCGATGCACGCTTAATACCTACCATCCGCCCAGAGCCCAACGCCCAGATCCCAAAGGCAGGCAGGCCACACCCCCTCATTTGGCAGAGAGGTTCTGAGGGAAATCGTTGGTGCATCGGGTGCGCACACGCTTGAAGCTGTCGGTGGCGGAGAGGCTGGGGCTGCTATGTTGACGCGGCATTGTTGCCACATGGTCTCTTGCTGTGATACTGCGGGAATTGAATGGGGGGGGGCTGTTCTCATATCTCACAACGACGGAACTCAACCTGCCGGCCGGACTGGGTGGGGGGATGCCGGTGTTGGACTGTGGCAGGGGGGATGCGGTGAGGGCAGGGGGCGAGGGAGTAGAGGGGACCGGAGCTGAGGTGGGGGAGTCCGTAGGGCGTCGCAGGAGATGCCGAGGGCAATGAGGGGAATGAGGGGAATGATGGGGATGTCTGGCCTCCGCACGCTGTGCCGCAGTGCTCGTTCTTTGGGCACTATGTCGGCGAGCCTGAGGGATAGACGAGAGGGAAGAGGAGGTGAGGTGAGGTGAGATGAGGTGAGGTGAGGTGGGGTGGGGTGGGGTGGGGTGGGGTAAGGTGATGTGAGGTGAGGTGAGGTGGGGTGGGGTGGGGTGAGGTGAGGTGGGGTGGAGTGTGGTAAGGTGAGGAGGAGGAGGAGGAGGAGCGCCTGCCGTGGTCCCACGGACGATGGGCCTTGGCGTCGTCCCCCGGGGGTCCCACGCAGACCAGCCGAGGGAGTCCTCCGTCTTACCTCCGCTAGAGCAAGACGAATCTCGTCGCATACCTGAGAACGCTCCTCCCAGCAGGCCGTCTGGGTCAAAGCGCCGGTGTACGACAACGCTACGGTCCGATCTGCTCTCCGGTCCCGGCCACCGACCGCTCCGAACTGTCCGAACGATCCACCCGAGGTCGCGTCCTAGGATCAACGGTCACGGAAGGTGTGGGTCTCCCGGGGCATCACCCCCGACTTAAAAACGTCGCCGGGCTAAATAGAACACGGCCCAGCACGACTATGCGCACTGCCCGCGGGCTGAGTACCGCCGGTGTCGCGAGTACGGTCACGCCACACGATCACGCGCACCGCCGGTGGCCTAGGTACCCCCGGGTTCTGTGAGTGCGGGACGTGCGTCACAGCCATAGCACCACGGTGGTGCACCGCCGTGGAGGTCACCGACGACGCCCGGCCGCAAAGGCCGAGCCCAAACGACGAGCCCTACGATACGTGCACCGAGACGGCACGTGACCGAGAAAGTGGCACCACGATGGTGCCCGAGCGAGACGGCGACGTTCGCCGATGGCACGTGAGGCGGTGAGTACCGCCGATGGCACATCACCTCTGCACGGGGTGTCACGGAGGTTGGCGGAGCGCCAGGTGCAGACCCCGCCATGGTGCCTCGAGTATTGGCCTGGAGGATACACCATGGCCAGGCTGGCGCACGAAAACCGTCTAGGCAGCGCCACGGTGGCGCTCTGCCCTGAAGGTTGCGCCACGACGGCGCACCCGTACGTTGACCCGTACGTGGCACCACGGTGGTGCCACGTCACTGATCTGGCGCCATGTCGGCGCAGGGCTGTCTGGGCATCGCCGCGGTGGCGTTCTGCCCTGAAGATTGCGCCACGATGGCGCACGTGTACGTTGGCGGCACCACGATGGTGCTCTGCCACTGAACTGGCGCCACGGAGGCATAGGGCTGTCTGGGCAGTGCCACGACGGCGCCGTGCCCTGAAGATTGCGCCACGGCGGCACACGTGCACGTTGACTACACCACGATGGTGTGCTGCCACTGAAGTGGCGCCACGTTGGCGCTGGATTGTTTGGGCGGCGCCACGGCGGTGCTCTGCCGAGAAGGCCACGCCACGACGGCGCGCTGCCCAGAAGGCCGCGCCACAACGGCGCACGGGCACGGTCGTGGCACCACGATGGTGCCCTGCCACTGAGCCCGCGCCATGTCGGCGCAGAGCTGTTGGGGCAGCGCCACGGTGGCGCTCGACTCTTGCGGTCGCGTCACGGTGACGCACGTACTCGTCGGCGGCACCACGGTGGTACCCTGCCACTGAGCCGGCGCTACGTTGGCGTCTGGCGGTCGGGGGAGGCCACGTAGGTGCATCTGTCCCCCACAGGACTGCATGTCTGGCCCAGGGAGGGGTCCTGGACGGTTGGCGGGCGGGGTGGGCCCGGCCTGACACAGGGAAGACACACGAGGAATCACGACGTATCACGACTGGCTTCGAGCGTGGCAGTGCGTGTGGGCAATCTGTCCCACAGCTACCATCCTGAGGGTTTTTAGACTGGTGCCAGGTCACCAGAGGTCAGGTGAGGTGACATGGGGTGGGGTGCGGTGCGGTTAGTGGAGGTGAGGTGAGATGGGGTGGGGTGGGGTGAGGTCAGGTGAGGTGTGGTGAGGTGAGGTGAGGTGAGGTGAGGTGAGGTGAGGTGAGGTGAGGTGAGGTGAGGTGAGGTGAGGTGAGGTGAGGTGAGGTGAGGTGAGGTGAGGTGAGGTGAGGTGAGGTGAGGTGAGGTGAGGTGAGGTGAGGTGAGGTGAGGTGAGGTGAGGTGAGGTGAGGTGAGGTGAGGTGAGGTGAGGTGAGGTGAGGTGGGGTCGAGTGGGGTGCAGTGAGGAGAGGTGAGGTGAGGTGGGGTGGGGTGAGGTGAGGTCAAGTGAGGTTAGGTGAGGTGGGGTGGAGTAGTGTGACTGGAGGTGAGGTGAGGTGGGGGGGGGTGAGGTGAGGTGAGGTGAGGTGAATCCCTCGCTAGCGGCAGTACGATAACGCAAGCATTATGTGAGTCGCAGTCCACCCAACCCACTTCCCACCTTCCATATGTCTTGCTCTCAATTGGAGCGTGGTGCAAGGCCGGCCAATGCAAAGAGGACATCATGGTCAGCAAGAGCAAGGTGGGGCAGTGGCAATTTGGGATTCATGCACCACCATAGACTGGACTGCCAACGGTGTGGAAGACTGTGGCGGCAGTGCCAGGGGTGGCATGAAAAAGCCAGGCTTGGCTGGCGCAGGATCGCAAAAGAGCGCAACAAAAGCGCCACACCAAGCAGAGGCCAGCCAGAAGTTAGGGAACATAAGGCTGAGCCGTGGAGAGAGGGCCAAGGGGCACCATTGGCCAGGGGCAGAGCGCGAGCAGTGCGCCTGCATGGCATCTGCAAGGGGACCAGAAGGTCTAGGCTTGGGCCTACTCAAAATTGCACTAATGCAGGCCCCAACCCCTGGCAAAATCAGAAGCGCTATCGACTTTGCCAGCCCCCCCCCCCGTACTCTCTTCACACATAAATACCTTCAGTCAGCACCCAAAGCGCATGGTGTGCTCGCGACAGGGCGACTGAAGGTAAATTCCTGGGGACTGCGTGCTGGGCTTAGCATCCCCATCCCTTTGGTAAGTGATCAGGACATCCATTGGATGGTGCTAGGGGCTTAGTCTGATCAGGATCCGGGGGGGGGATCTGTCAGAGTTTTAGTGAGCCGCAGAGACATCTAAGAGATGGTGGTGGGGCCTTTGCTCAGCAGGGGAACTAAGCTCATGGCAAGCACGTCCTCAAGGTGCCACGGGGAGATGGACCAAGAAAGGTAAAACCAGAAAGCGATCCAGCATAGGCAGCTGAAATAAGCAGCCGCACCGCTCCGCCATTCATTGGATCTGTCTCCGGATCCGGTGGTTGGTGGAAGCAATGGGCACGACTCACACATGGTTCGCGGGTATACATCAGACGCGCCCTAGTGTGGGGGGCCTGTCGCCCTATAAACGACAACCCCCAGATCCAGATCCAGATCCAGGTGAAGTGAGGTGGGGTGAGGTGAGGTGCGTTGGGGTGCGGTGAGGTGAGATAAGGTGAGGTGAGGTGAGGTGAGGTGAGATGAGGTGAGGTGAGGTGAGGTGAGGTGAGGTGAGGTGAGATGAGGTGAGGTGAGGAGGAGGAGGAGGAGGAGGAGCGCCTGCCGTGGTCCCACGTACGGTGAGCCGTGGCGTCGTCCCCCGGGGGTCCCACGCAGGCACAGCCGAGGGAGTCCTCCGTCTTACCTCCGCTAGAGTAAGACGAATCTCGTCGTACACCTGAGAACGCCCCTCCCAGCAGGCCGTCTGGGTCAAAGCGCCGGTGTACGACAACGCTACGGTCCGATCTGCGCTCCGGTCCCGGCCACCGACCGCCCCGAACTGTCCTGGGTCCACCCGAGGCAGCGTCCCAGGATCAACGTGAGCGGAAGGTGTGGGTCTCCCGGGGCATCACCCCCGACTTGAAAACGTCGCCGGGCTAAATAGAACGCGGCCCAGCACGACTATGCGCACTGCCGGCGGGCTGAGTACCGAGGGCGTCGCGAGTACGGCCACGCCACACGATCACGCGCACCGCCGGTGGCCTGGGTACCCCCGGGTTCTGTGAGTGCGGGACGTGCGTCACGGCCATAGCACCACGGTGGTGCACCGCCGTGGAGGTCACCAACGTCGCCCGGCCGCAAAGGCCGAGCCCAAACGACGAGCCCTACGATACGTGCACCGAGATGGCACGTGACCGAGAAAATGGCACCACGATGGTGCCCGAGCGAGACGGCGACGTTCGCCGATGGCACGTGAGGCGGTGAGTACCGCCGATGGCACATCACCTCTGCACGGGGTGTCACGGAAGTTGGCGGAGCGCCAGGTGCAGACCTCGCCATGGTGCCTCGTGTAACGGCCTGGAGGATACACCATGGCCAGGCTGGCGCACGAAGACCGTCTGGGCAGCACCACGGTGGCGCTCTGCCCTGAAGGTTGCGCCACGATGGCGCATGCGTACGTTGACTGCACCACGGCGGTGCCATGTCACCGAACTGGCGCCACGTCGGCGCAAGGCTGTCTGGGCAGCGCCGCGGTGGCGCTGTGCCCTGAGGATTGCGCCACGATGGCGCACGTGTACGTTGGCGGCACCACGATGGCGCTCTGCCACTGAACTGGCGCCACGGAGGCATAGGGCGGCACCACGATGGTGCCCCGCCACTAAGCCCGCGCCATGTCGGCGCAGAGCTGTCGGGGCGCGGGCCACGGTGGCGCACTGCCCTGGAGGTTGCGCAGCAACGGCATACCTGTACGTTGGCTGCACCACGGCGGCGCCCTGCCACTGAGTAGGCGCCACGGTGGCGCTATGCCATGGGGGCGGCGCCACGACGGCGCATTCGTGCGTAGGCTGCACCACGGTGGCGCTGTGTTGCTGAGCTGGCGCCATTCAGGCGCTCCGTCTTGGATGAAAGGGCGGGAAGGGGCATGGGGGGGAGAGGGACGACGAAAATTGGACGACCTACCGGTTTCCCGGCAAACACGTGGCCGTTGCCTGGCTGTGCTTGTGGGCAATCCGTCCCACAGCTAACATCCTGAGGGTTTTTATCCTGGTGCCAGGCCACCAGATATCGAGGAGGTGCACTGTGTATGGCAGTGGTGCATCTGCCCCTCACAGGCTGCACCTCTGGCCCAGGGAGGAGCCCTGGACGGGTGGCGGGCGGGGTGGGCCCGGCCTGACGAGGTGTGACGTTATGTGATGTGATGTGATGTGATGTGATGTGATGTGATGTGATGTGATGTGATGTGATGTGATGTGATGTGATGTGATGTGATGTGATGTGATGTGATGTGATCTGATGCGGTGTGATGGCGTGTGATGTGATGTGATGTGATGTGATGTGATGTGATGTGATGTGATGTGATGTGATGTGATGTGATGTGATGTGATGTGATGTGATGTGATGTGATGTGATGTGATGTGATGTGATGTGATGTGATGTGAGGAGGAGGAGGAGGAGGAGCGCCTGCCGCGGTCCCATGCACGGTGAGCCGTGGCGTCGTCCCCCGGGGGTCCCACGCAGGCACAGCCGAGGGAGTCCTCCGTCTTACCTCCGCTAGAGTAAGACGAATCTCGCCGTACACCTGAGAACGCCCCTCCCAGCAGGCCGTCTGGGTCAAAGCGCCGGTGTACGACAACGCTACGGTCCGATCTGCGCTCCGGTCCCGGCCACCGACCGCCCCGAACTGTCCTGGGTCCACCCGAGGCAGCGTCCCAGGATCAACGTGAGCAGAAGGTGTGGGTCTCCCGGGGCATCACCCCCGACTTGAAAACGTCGCCGGGCTAAATAGAACGCGGCCCAGCACGACTATGCGCACTGCCGGCGGGCTGAGTACCGCCGGCGTCGCGAGTACGGCCACGCCACACGATCACGCGCACCGCCGGTGGCCTGGGTACCCCTGGGTTCTGTGAGTGCGGGACGTGCGTCACGGCCATAGCACCACGGTGGTGCACCGCCGTGGAGGTCACCAACGTCGCCCGGCCGCAAAGGCCGAGCCCAAACGACGAGCCCTACGATACGTGCACCGAGACGGCACGTGACCGAGAAAATGGCACCACAATGGTGCCCGAGCGAGACGGCCATGTTCGCCGATGGCACGTGAGGCAGTGAGTACCGCCGATGGCACATCACCTCTGCACGGGGTGTCACGGAAGTTGGCGGAGCGCCAGGTGCAGACCTCGCCATGGTGCCTCGTGTATCGGCCTGGAGGATACACCATGGCCAGGCTGGCGCACGAAGACCGTCTGGGCAGCACCACGGTGGCGCTCTGCCCTGAAGGTTGCGCCACGACGGCGCATGCGGACGTTGACTGCACCACGGCGGTGCCATGTCACCGAACTGGCGCCACGTCGGCGCAAGGCTGTCTGGGCAGCGCCGCGGTGGCGCTCTGCCCTGAGGATTGTCCCACGATGGCGCACGTGTACGTTGGCGGCACCACGATGGCGCTCTGCCACTGAACTGGCGCCACGGAGGCATAGGGCGGCACCACGATGGTGCCCCGCCACCGAGCCCGCGCCATGTCAGCGCAGAGCTGTCGGGGCGCGGGCCTTGGTGGCGCACTGCCCTGGAGGTTGCGCAGCAACGGCATACCTATACGTTGGCTGCACCACGGCGGCGCCCTGCCACTGAGTAGGCGCCACGGTGGCGCTATGCCATGGGGGCGGCGCCACGACGGCGCATTCGTGCGCAGGCTGCACCACGGTGGCGCTGTGTTGCTGAGCTGGCGCCATTCAGGCGCTCCGTCTTGGATGAAAGGGCGGGAAGGGGCATGGGGGGGAGAGGGACGACGAAAATTGGACGACCTACCGGTTTCCCGGCAAACACGTGGCCGTTGCCTGGCTGTGCTTGTGGGCAATCCGTCCCACAGCTACCATCCTGAGGGTTTTTATCCTGGTGCCAGGCCACCAGATATCGAGGAGGTGCACTGTGTATGGAAGTGGTGCATCTGCCCCGCACAGGCTGCACCTCTGGCCCAGGGAGGAGCCCTGGACGGGTGGCGGGCGGGGTGGGCCCGGCCTGACGAGGTGTGATGTGAGGTGAGGTGAGGTGAGGTGAGGTGAGGTGAGGTGAGATGAGGTGAGGTGAGGTGAGGTGAGGTGAGGAGGAGGAGGAGGAGGAGGAGGAGGAGGAGCGCCTGCCGCGGTCCCATGCACGGTGTGCCTTGGCGTCGTCCCTCGGGGGCCCCACGCAGGCACTGCCGAGGGAGTCCTCCGTCTTACCTCCGCTAGAGTAAGACGAATCTCGTCGCACACCTAAGAACGCCCCCCCCCGCAGGCCGTCTGGGTCTAAGCGCCGGTGTACGACAACGCTACGGTCCGATCCGCTCTCCGGTCCCGGCCACGGACTGCCCCGACCTGTCCTGGATCCACCCGAGGCAGCGTCCCAGGATCAACGTGAGCGGAAGGTGTGGGTCTCCCGGGGCATCACCCCCGACTTGAAAACGTCGCCGGGCTAAATAGAACGCGGCCCAGCACGACTATGCGCACTGCCGGCGGCGGGCTGAGTACCGCCGGCGTCGCGAGTACGGTCACGCCACACGATCACGCGCACCGCCGGTGGCCTGGGTACCCCCGGGTTCTGTGAGTGCGGGACGTGCGTCACGGCCATAGCACCACAGTGGTGCACCGCCGTGGAGGTCACCAACGTCGCCCGGCCGCAAAGGCCGAGCCCAAACGACGAGCCCTACGATACATGCACCGAGACGGCCCGTGACCGAGAAAATGGCACCACGATGGTGCCCGAGCGAGACGGCGACGTTCGCCGATGGCACGTGAGGCAGTGAGTACCGCTGATGACACGTCACCTCTGCACGGGGTGTCACGGAGGTTGGTGGAGCGCCAGGTGCAGACGTCGCCATGGTGCATCGTGTATTGGCCTGGAGGATACACCATGGCCAGGCTGGCGCACGAAGACCGTCTGGGCAGCACCACGGTGGCGCTCTGCCCTGAAGGTTGCGCCACGATGGCGCATGCGTACGTTGACTGCACCACGGCGGTGCCATGTCACTGAACTGGCGCCACGTCGGCGCAGGGCTGTCTGGGCAGCGCCGCGGTGGCGCTCTGCCCTGAGGATTGCGCCACGATGGCGCACGTGTACGTTGGCGGCACCACGATGGCGCTCTGCCACTGAACTGGCGCCACGGAGGCATAGGGCGGCACCACGATGGTGCCCCGCCACTAAGCCCGCGCCATGTCGGCGCAGAGCTGTCGGGGCGCGGGCCACGGTGGCGCACTGCCCTAGAGGTTGCGCAGCAACGGCATACCTGTATGTTGGCTGCACCACGGCGGCGCCCTGCCACTGAGTAGGCGCCATGGTGGCGCTATGCCATGGGGGCGGCGCCACGACGGCGCATTCGTGCGCAAGCTGCACCACGGTGGCGCTGTGTTGCTGAGCTGCGTCTTGGAGGAAAGGGCGGGAGGGGCATGGGGGGGAGAGGGACGACGAAAATTGGACGACCTACCGGTTTCCCGGCAAACACGTGGCCGTTGCCTGGCTGTGCTTGTGGGCAATCCGTCCCACAGCTACCATCCTGAGGGTTTTTATCCTGGTGCCAGGCCACCAGATATCGAGGAGGTGCACTGTGTATGGCAGTGGTGCATCCGCCCCTCGCAGGCTGCACCTCTGCCCCAAAGAGGAGCCCTGGACGGGTGGCGGGCGTGGTGGGCCCGGCCTGACGAGGAGGTGATGTGAGGTGAGGTGAGGTGAGGTGAGGTGAGGTGAGGTGAGGTGAGGTGAGATGAGGTGAGGTGAGGTGAGGTGAGGGGAGGTGAGGTGAGGTGACGTGAGGTGAGGTGAGGTGAGGTGAGGTGAGGTGAGGTGAGGTGAGGTGAGGTGAGGTGAGGAGAGGAGAGGTGAGGTGAGGTGAGGTGAGGTGAGGTGCGGTGCGGTGCGGTGAGGGGAGGTGAGGGGAGGTGAGGTGAGGTGAGGTGAGGTGAGGTGAGGTGAGGTGAGGTGAGGTGAGGTGAGGTGAGGTGAGGTGAGGTGAGGTGAGGTGAGGTGAGGTGAGGTGAGGTGAGGTGAGGTGAGGTGAGGTGAGGTGAGGTGAGGAGAGGTGAGGTGAGGTGAGGTGAGGTGAGGTGAGGTGAGGTGAGGTGAGGTGAGGTGAGGTGAGGTGAGGTGAGGTGAGGTGAGGTGAGGTGAGGTGAGGTGAGGTGAGGTGAGGTGAGGAGGAGGAGGAGAAGGAGGAGCGCCTGCCGTGGTCCCACGTACGGTGAGCCGTGGCGTCGTCCCTCGGAGGCCCCACACAGGCACTGCCGAGGGAGTCCTCCGTCTTACCTCCGCTAGAGTAAGATGAATCTCGTTGCACACCTGAGAACGCTCCTCCCAGCAGGCCGTCTGGGTCACAGCGCCGGTGTACGACAACGCTACGGTCCGATCTGCTCTCCGGTCCCGGCCATCAACCGCTCCGACCTGTCCTGGATCCACCCGAGTCAGCGTTCCAAGATCAACGGGCACGGAAGATGTGGGTCTCCCGGGGCATCACCCCCGGCTTAGGACGCCGCCAGACAAGGAGCGCGGTCTGGCGCGACTGCGCGCTGTACCGGAACGGACCGGGCGCGGGAGGCCGAGGACGGGTCACGGGCGGGGATAAGGCCACGGGGTGGGCCGGCCCAGGGCCACCTGCACGTCCTTGAAGACCGTGCGGGGGCCTTGGGAAGCCGCAGTAAGGATGGCCCAGAACGCCGAATGTAGTGCGGCACACCACGAGGGGATCACATCTCCACAGAGACCGGCCTCCAGGCTACGTCCATTGCCACCGTAATGGATGGCCCAGAGGCGGCGCCGACCCGGGAGATGGGGGGCAAGCCCGTGCCGGCCGAGACTGTCCAGGATGATCGCGTCATAGGTCTCCAGTCCCATTTCCCGGCGTACGGCCGGCGGAATTTGGTTCGTCTCGTTTTACACATACAGGACTCGGTACGGACTGCTCTTGTCCCGGGCGGAATTGGCGGTCTTCACCTTGGGGGCCAGGAGGAGGTCTCCTGACAGCCACAGGCCCAGGATGACATCCCAGGCTGGCCACCTGGGCGACCCAGGCGTTGGGGCCCAGTTGGCCACGTGATACCACGCCTGCGAAGGGCGGCCGGCGAGGGACTGGTTCACGGGGACCCTCGTCAGGGGGGAGAAGTGGTCGGCAAGAGGCAGGACAGGCACCGTGTGCCGTTTGTGTAGGAGGACGGTAGTGAGGATGACGTCGCAGAGAAGGCGGCGGAGATGCGCAGGACGCAGACCCCTGCGCTGCAGGGCATCACTGTGCGGCGGGGAGATGGCTCCGAGACGGCCGATAGTGTAGGCAGCGATGGTGTGGTGGGCTGGGGAGCCTTCCACAGCCAGCATGAAGGGCTCGTCGCCCCAAAGGACGAGGGTACCCCAAGCAGTGGGCGTACAGTGGCGCCAGGCACGACACCTCTGGGAGAGCCGGGCTGCAAGCCACCGATGGTAGTGGGCGCGGAGGAGCGGGTCAAGCGGGCAGGAGAGGATGTGGTCCCCGGGGGCGGGTAGGAGGCAGAGGGGACAGGGCGTGTCCCTGGGGGGGAACAGGGAGAGGCGGATGCCGGTGACCGTGAGGTGGTCTCCCCATGTGAGGAGGCCATGGCTGACGGCGGTGGCGTACTCGCTGAGGTCGGGGTGGCGCTGAGGCAGGGGAGCCGTAGAGTAGGCGTGGTGGGAGGCGAGCAGGGCGCGTGCGTGAGGTAGGGCGTCGTGGAACTGGAGGCCCGCGTGGGAGAAACATATGCGGGGTTCCTGCAGGGGGCTGAGCCATCCCACGGTGTCGGGGCAGGTGTCCGCAGCGCGCCCTGCCGCCTCGTCCACCTGGTCCAGCAGGGCATCGAGCCAGGTGCCGGCGATATGTGAGTAGAGGTGGCGGGGGGGAGCGTGACCGCGGGCCATACTGCGGCACGCTCGTATGAGGTCCCCCTGCAGCGTGTCCTCTGGTTCTCGGCGTCCCTCCTGGGCGGTGATGCATCCTTTGCAGTCCGCAAAGTGCCATGCACCGGACCGGAAGCCGAAGGCAGGGTCGGTCGAGGGTCGCCTGGCGGTGAGGGCCACCCACACCGCGTATAGCTCCGCCGTGTAGGCATTCTCCACCCGCAAGGGGATGGGGACGGGGTACACCTGGTACCGGAGGGTGACGGGGCAGAACACCGCCACAGCCCCGCCGCAGCGCCGGGTCTTCGGGCACCACGACGCGTCGTGGAGGATCCCATAGTTCTCGGGGAGCCAGGAGAACGTGGTGACAGTCGCAGTCACCGCGTGGCATCGCCCAACCGGGGGGGCCGTGCCGACTGATGGAGTGGGGCGAGGCGATACCCGGGGCCATCCCTTCTGTTGCGCGTCTTCCGCACTGCGATGGCCTGCAAGCATCCACACATGGGTGTCCTGGACCTCGAGCCCAGGGGACGACAGGGCCATCACATGAGGAGTATGGTCCGGTAGATGGTCGTCGGGGGGCAAGTGGATGGAGATGTCGCATTGGTGTCAAAGGGCGACGAACAGGTCGTGGTCCGTGGGGTGAGCAGCACACCGGAGCCCGAGCTCTGAGGTGAGGCAGGGCTGAGAGGGGTGGAACCGCCAGAGGGCAGTCAGGAGCCCGTGGCGCGTGGACCGGCGGACCAGGGGGTTGGGGTGGTTCAGGTGCCGGATGTAGACGCTGAGGAAGCTAGCGAACCCGATGACCGGAGCCGGGGAGACGCCGATCCCTCCTTCGGGGATCTCGCGGAGGAAGTTGGCAGAGGCGGAGAGGGCCCACCCAGCGGTGGCGCGCATGGCCGAGGCGGCCATAGCGTCCAGGACGCGCATGGCTCTGTAGGAGGGGGGGCGGACACCGGTGAACCAGTTGACTGTCCCATGGCACTTGGCGACGAACATGGCGAGGGGGTAGTGGGCGGGCAGCCTCGGGCCGCGGAGCGCCCGGCATGCGGCGCGGGTGCCCGAGAACAGTCGACGGGCTGGAAAAGGTGGGGGAGGGCGTGGCGGCCAAGGACGCGGACGTAGTCCTAGCTTGTGGCACAGCGCACCGGGTGGCCGTTGAGCTACACTGTGTCTCTGAGGAAATGGACGGAGCCATCGCGCATGTCCGTGCCGACCAAGACCGTTTTGGTCGGGTTAGAGTGGAGGTTGGTGAGGCGACCTGCCCGTTCAATGCCGCTGGCGAGGGCGAGCAGGTGGCCGCGGTCGCCGGGTAGCCACTGGGTATCATCCATCAGGATTACCCGGTTCAGCGTGCCCGCGGGGGTGTCGGTGGGGGGGACGGAACGGCAGGCTTCGTGTCCTCGAACTTCGCAATATATGCAGTACTTCATGCCGGACACGGGGCATCCCTGCCCCGTGCCGGCGCCCAGGCGGGTGGAGGACGGGGAACGCCCGTCAGCCCCTCCCATGTGCACCTCGAGGGCGCGGTCATGGTGCTGAAGGGTCGCGGCGTCGGCTGGGGAGATCCCTGCCGCGGTCAGGACGGCGTACTCGGTGGTGTGGTTGATGGAGCCGTACGCATGGCGGACATCGTCCGACAGGACCCACGCCTCGAGGCGTCGTCTCCAGCGGTCCCACCATACATCGTGGAGGACGCGGAGGAGCTCCACGGAGGAGCAGTGCGGGGACATCCCGAACTGGTAGGGTGGCAGGATGCCGCCCTGAACCAGGCGGGGCTGTTAGTGGTCTTTAATGAGGGCGGCCGTGAGCTTCCATACCGTGGCCAGATTGGTGAGCGGCCTGCCGTTTGCGATGGGGCCGTGTGGCGTCTTCTTCGGAAGGTTGATGAAATCCGCAGAGTGCGTCTGGGGCATGGGCACCCCACCGAGAATGCCGTTGATCAAGTCCACGATCACCGTAAACTGGGCGTCCTCCAACTGTCCGAACAGCCGGTACTCCAGCAAATTGTGGTACGGTACGGTGGCCGCCGCTCGGTGGATGACGGCGCGTAGGTTGGCGATCGTAGCGCAAGGCGGCGGCCGAGCGAGCTGCCGGTCAATCCCGTGATGGCCTGGACGCGCGCGAACGAGAGTGCCTCAAGAGGGGCCAGGTGCCTCTGGCGCAGCTGGTCCAACGCAACGGCGGCTTGCTGATGGAGTGGCACTGGGACACCCACCACGTAGACAGGATCCGCCGGGGGTACATATTGCGCTCCCAAAGTGCGGCGGTAGTCCACTTTGGTGGGTTGGCCGGGGGCGGTGGGTAGGGGCGCCAGCCCTACATCCTTCTCCAGAAGGAGGACATCCCAGGCCGCCCGGATTTGCTCGTTGAGGCGGGCGACCTCCACAAGGTGCGACGACTGGGACGCCCAATCCGGGTGGGCGAGGGTGTAGCGTCGCAGGTTGGTGACGGGGACGCGTACCGTCAACGGCACAGGCTGGCTGGGGACGGGGGGCCCGAAGGCCGCTGTAGCTGCGGTGTATAGCGCTGAGGTCACCTCGGTATAGCGAGGCAGTGCGCTGGGCGCGCCCGGGGGCGGCAGGGTGAGCTCGGCTCGAAAGGTGTCGTTGAGGGTGCGGAGTTGGCTGGCTAGGGGCTCCCGCGTGATGGGGAAGCGGCCCTTTTTCGACGGGCACACCAGTTGGGGCGCCGGCGGGAGGTCATGGAGGGTGGCGGTCACGGGCAGATGGTCAGACGGGAAACTGGAATCGGAGCGCACCTCCGTGGTGTGGGCAGCTTCTGAAGGGGTGCGGAGGAAAATGTGGTCAAGGGCACCTGCGAAGCCTTGCGGGCTCACCCACGTGGAGGCCTCAGTAAGGGGGTGTAAACGGCGCATCCCAGGGCGTGCGAGCATGGGTAGGACGAGGTCACGGAGTGAGGCGGGAGAGACAGGGAGGTGCGAGACCCAATGGCAATTGGCGTTCAGGTTCCCTGTCAGGACAACCACCCTGGCCGGGGTGAGGAGGAGGTATGGGTACACCCAATCCAGGATTTCCTGGAGGGTGTGGAGGTCCCCGTCGGCCGGGAAATACACGTTGGCGTGGCAGTGGGCCACGCCCGCCATGGTGAAGTGAGTGATCAGGGCTCGTCCTGAGGGGTGGTCGCTGTGGCTGGTCACGGCGAGGTCCGGGGTCCTGTAGAGGAGGGTGGCGCACCCCCCAGCCACCTTCGCTGGGGCTTGGATGGTGTGGTATAGGGGATGTACCCGCTGGACGATCAGGGGACCAGCTTCTTGAACGTGCAGGGTTAGCGGGTACTGGCACTCGCGCACCAGGACGTCCAGGGCGCGGAGCTTGGGTCGCAGGGACATCTGCACGTTGAGGGTCATTATGTCCGGGCGGGGCGACGCGCGGTTGGAAAGGGGGAGATCAGGGCAGGAGCCGGTGGTGGCTGGGTGCCGGGTTAGCTTGCGGACCACGGCCGCGAGGAGGGCGTGAGGCAGGCCCCGCACCCACTTGCGGAGGTGCCGGGGGTGGTACGTGGCCGCTATCGCCAAGACCCCGGCTCGGGTGAGGCCTGTGGCCGTGACAGAGACACGGCTGTGCAGGGACTGTGGGAGGACCACGTGGTGGTGTTCGGGCAGGATGAGGGAGGTTGGGGGCATGCCCTTGCGGCGGAGCTGTATCTGATGGGAACCAGACACTTGCACGCAGTGCACGGCGCCCACCAACGACGGAACGTCGCGGGGCCAGGAGTCCGTCCCGCTGCACACCCGGTAGTAGTGCACACCCGCTGGCAGGTGTAGGCTCATTTCGAGGGCGTAGGGGGGCGGGATGAACTAGGCAGCGTTCGGGGCCGGCATCGGTACCAGGCCCCATTCTCTCGGACGGGAGCAGGGAGTGTACGCGCCCAGGTGCAGGTCCCGGACGTGGGGGACGCCGTCGAGGCGGGAGTGGCGGAGCCGAGACACAGCGTCGGGGATGTCTTCGTTGCGCCCCGCCATGTCCCATGCTACCGGTCCCTCGGATGCCGACCGAAGTACGGCTGAAAGCGGTGGGGGTCGGCTGGGGGGCTCCAGGGCGGGGCAGCGTTGGGGTTGTGGGCCATGGCCACTCGGGGCCGTGGGGGTCCCCCGAGTACGGGTAGGGCTGGAGGGGGGCTGCTGCATGGTGGTCGTGGCGGCTGGAATGCGCGCGGGGCTCATCGCGGTACGCGCTGCGACGCCTGGGCGGCGGGCTGTCGAGGCGATGGCCAGGGCTGCCGCGGCGGGACGGGGACCTGTCCGAGCGGCGGGGGCTGTACCTGCGCTGGTACTTGGGGTCTGGTTCTTCTTCTGACTCCGAAGTCGCCGTGAGGTCCACCGGATCTTCTGGTTCCCGCGGACGGCGGTGCTTTTGCCCGCGACCCCCTCGATGGGTCTTTCGGGCAGGGTAGTCTCTGTCAGGGTCAGGCACCCAGGGAGTGTACGGCTGCTTCTTGGATTCGGCCCAGGTCACTCGCCAGCCGCGAGCGGTGTGCTGCCTGGTCAGTTGCATGCCTCTGTCATACTCAGCGGGTCGGATTCCGACAATCGTGAACTTGGCCTTATGGTTGAGTTGTTCGTCCGAAATGGACGACAGGCCGGCGCCAAATTTATCCCGGAGGATGCCTCCGAGGAGTCCTGCGTCGACTTCTCCCGACAGCGGATCGTCGACTTCTTGCAAGCCGACCCACAGGGCCTTTGAGAAGGTCTGCGTATCAACTTTTTGGGGCGTATACCCCTTCTTTTTGGCCGCGCCCCGTGCCTGGTTGGCGGCTGCGGCACGGGGGGGCCGTCTCCTCGGTCCGGGTACGCGACCCCCCCCCCCCCCTCCGGGCCCTCCGGGCCCACTTAGTTACCAAGGGTCAATGGCTACTAGCCATACATAGGGTGGCGCCGAAGGCGCCCGAAAATTTTGTCCCCTTTGTTGGGGACCCCCGAGAATGCAGGGGTGATGTAGCATTTCCGCCCTCTTTTGGGCCCCAACCGTCCGGTGCTATTGACGAAACCTGGACAATCTTTGAATCCACGCTTTGTTGTGTGGTGCATCATGGTGACCCCCATGGTGACCCAAACTGAACTAGACCTCTGCTAAACCCCTCCCCTAGCCCCCCCCCCCCCCCGGCAACTAGCAGCGACTAGCAAGTCCCTTAGAGAAGCCCTCCTCGACGGCTAGCCCCCCCCCCCAAAAAAGCCCCCCCCCCCCCCCCCCCCCCCCCCCCCCCCCAGGGGCCTTCGGCCCACTTCTACTGGGGGGGGGGGGGGTCGCGTCTAAAAGCGAGGAGACGGCCCCCCCGTGGGCTGCGGCTTCGGCTGGGGAGGCGGCTGGATTGTCAGCAACCTGCTGGACAGGAGGGGGGCTGGTGAGGAAGGTGCGCAGGACGTCCGCGATGCCGGGCAAACTGGGTGCATGGCTGCGGACCCAAGCCCACTGATCCCGAATCGGGGATTGCGGGAGGGTGCTGACGTTCGCGCCGTACTGGCAGAAAAGCGTGAGGTGGAACGCGTGTGCAACCTCATCCTCACAGCCTTTGGGGATCTCCGGGATCCACTCCAGTAGGGAGGCCAGTGCGGCATCAATGGGCGAAGCCGTAGGCGACGGCGGCTGGGGAGCAGCGCCCGGCGCCCGGAAGGCAGTAGCCGCCTTGGGCTTAGGGATCGGGTCCGGGACGGCGAACGACAACCCGGGGGCACGCGTAGGGGTCTCCGGGACCGGCACGGGGCTCGGCGCGGCCATAGCCCTGCGGAGGACGTCAACCAACTCCTCGAGGTCGGGTGCCTGGGGCGAGGTGAGGACCGCCGCGGCGAGGATGACCGGCACGAGGACCAGGAATTGCTGAGAGCCGGGGGTAGGCAATTCGAAAGAGGCCGGAACCGCACTGCGCACGGCATTGGCGAACGCCGGCGGCGTGGACGGGAGGCCGCGGAGTCTGGTGGCGATGGACAAGAGGGGGGGTATGGACTTGATGAAGCTGTTGAGCCAAACGGCTTCGGTCTGCCGCTGCGCCGCGGCAGAACGTTGGACTTGCTGCTGGGCATTGTCCCGCTCGGTGCGGACCATGTCCAGATTCCCGCGTGAGGGACTCCAGGTCGCTCCGTGCCACGGCCAGCTCTAGCTGCTGGGCCTCGTACTGGTCACGCAATTGAGCGTAATCGGTGGAGTAGGCCGTTACGTCCAGGTCCGGGATGAAGGGCTCCCCCAACTGGGAGGGGCTGGGGGGGGCTGACCCGACGGCCGGGGTTGGCGACTCCGGAGGCGTGGGGTCCGCGGCAGCCGGTTGGACCTGGGAGGCGGGCTCGGGGAGGTTGAAAGAAAGCCTGGTCTGCTCGGGCAACAGCGACGAAGGCGATTGTTCGGCCCCTGTAGGGGCGGGCTTGTCCTGGGACCTGTATAGGGTGGACGCCGGGGTGGACGCCGTCGTGGCGAACAGAGTGCCGGCGGGGCTGGGTGCTGCTTGGCCTTTGGTGAGGTAAGGTGCGTGGCTGGGCGGCGTGAGCGGGGGGGGCTGGCGGCGTCGGCGATGCCGGCCCGCAGCAGGGCGAAGGCGGGGGCTGTGGCCCAGGAATGCTCGCCAGCCTGCTCGATCTGATGCAGCAGCTCCACGCTGCGGATCGGCAGGACCGAGCATTCGAGCAGCGGCCGCAGCTGCTCGGGGGTCCACACGCCCTTGTTGGCGAGGGCCGGGGGCGTGGAAACCGGGGCTGGCGTGTACTGCCCAGTGAGGCAGATGGAGGAGGCCCATGCCAGAAGCCCGAACTTCAGCGGGACGAGGTCTGCTGTCGGGATATGGGCCGCTTGCAGGACCGCATGCACGTCATTGGGCAGCGCCCAAAAGGCCGCAACCACCTCGCAAGTGCGGAGGCGGTCCCACAACGGCCTGAGGTGGGGGGCAAGGAACTGGCGGATTGGCTTGTGCATCTTGTGGGAGACCTTCTGGCTTTGGATGTCTGGAGGAGTGGTAGTGTCGATGGACGGAGGCTGTTCTCGGGCCGTGTACAGGCCTTTGAAGACTTGGCTGCGAAGGCGTGACGCTAAGATCGGAACATGGCTTGGACTCCATCGCGTGACGAGTGCTGCTGTGAGGGCCTCAGGGTCCTTGGATACATACTCCGGCAGCGGGCCCTTGTACCAGCGACAAGGGGACGTGTTCGATGACCTTCGTGTCAGACAGGCCTGCGGCGACCGTAACGGTGGCTGTGAGCAGAAGTCCCTGCGGCGTCCACGCTCCCGTCACGGCTGCAATAGCTTGGATGTCGCCGTCGGCAGCTGTCCATCGCAGGGCGTCACATAAGTCAGCCAGGGCGGGGTCGGTGGCCCGGATGGCTGTATCCGCAGCTTCCAGTGCGTCATCCTTCAACATGTCCAGCTCTCATAGGAGACGGTCAGCGTCGTCGGACTGGGCAATTTCCATCAGAAACATGGGGAACGGCCCCCAGCGAATGGCGCCGCCTCGACTGGTGTCGGGGGCGGGAGAGGGGGTGTCCTGGGACGGCGTTGAGCGGTCTGACATGGTAGGCTGTGGTGAGAAACGAGCGGGTGGCCTGTGGCCGCAAGGCGTTGGGGGGGGGGGGGGGCGACAAACCGGGGTGTTGGCAAACGGAGGAGCACAGACAACATAGGCAGCCCCCACTGGACGGGGCGCACAGGAAAGAAATAAAGGGTGCCACGAGCGCGGCCATAGTGTGACGAAACAAAGAGCATGGCGCGAGGGCGCAGAGCTACATGGGGCCGCCGGGCGGAGCGGGCCAGCGAGTGGGGGTCCCAGGACTCACGAGGACGGGGGTGCGAGGGGAGCACCGCGCGCCAGCTGCAACCCTAGTGGCGCATAGGTGAGGGGGGCCCCACGATGGGACGACGAAGCTGACGACTTATGATACCCCTGCACAAGGCGTCACGCTTGAGCGGCGGATACGTCGAATGCAGTCCCCGTCGCGGCTCCCCGCGTAGCGGCCTGGAAGATTGCCACGGCGAGGTCCACGTCTTGCCAGAGCCGATTGTAAAACGTTGCGCCCACTGTGAGCAGGAGGTGGCTAGCCAGGGGGAGGGACGCACCCGAGGTGCGGCACTCAGCCCTTGGAGACACGGGAATAAGAGGGAGAGACAAAGTGCACCATGCGGGTGGAGCAGAGCGGAGAAGGGGCCACGATGGCTAGAGCTGAGTCACGTGGTGGCACGACTATCACGACGATTCACGACTGGCTTCGAGCGTGGCAGTGCGTGTAGGCAATCCGTCCTACAGCTACCATCCTGAGGGTTTTTAGACCGGTGCCAGGTCACCAGAGGTGAGGTGAGGTGAGGTGAGGTGAGGTGAGGTGAGGTGAGGTGAGGTGAGGTGAGGTGAGGTGAGGTGAGGTGGGGTGAGGTGAGGTCAGGTAAGGTGAGGTGAGGTGAGGTGAGGTGAGGTGAGGTGAGGTGAGGTGAGGTGAGGTGAGGTGAGGTGAGGTGAGGTAAGGTGAGGTGAGGTGAGGTGAGGTGAGGTGTGGGACCGTGGGCATAATGTCCAAGTTCCCAGACCTCACAGACAGTTCTGAAAGGCCTGGCAGCAGCAATGCACCTGCAACGGATCGGCCGGGGGTTGCACGGAGAGCGCATCGACATCGTCGGTGCTTATGCTGCAGCGCATCATCTCATTCTGTTCCATGCTTCTGCTGCTGAAGGAGTTTGAGGGGGGTGAGCTTGCCCTCCGGAGCAGGCACCCAGGTCCATGGGGACTATGGGGACTGCCATCGTTGCTGGGGTTCCTGCCGAAGCTCACTCGCAATGGCAACTGTGCGGCCTGCCTGTCTGTACTGCTGCTGCTGCTGCGCCGCTCGCGGAGTGTGTCCGCTGTTGGGGGTGAACTCGAGCTCGCACTACCATCCTGACAAGTAAAAAACAACATGCACGGGCTGCAGCATGGCAGACGCTGACAATATGGAGTTCAATGGTTGCCCTGGACTAGCCCTGAGACGAGGTCTCCGAATGGCCGCCAACGCCAGCGCTAAGAAAAGAGATGAGTGCAGGTAGGCACGTGCTTGCAAAGGCACCCCAGTCGCCAGGTCGTGTTTTGCAATGTCGGTGTTCCCGTCTCTTCCGGAGCCAGAGTGCTACAACAAAATTAGACGTGCGATGCCCATGTGCATTATGCATCGCGCGGGGGCTCGCCAGCACCATCAGAACAGTCATGACAACCACAATGTGCGGTGCCCACCCCATGTTCACCAAACAAGAGCCATTAAACAATGCCGACCTGTTTGAAATCAGTCCCACGCAACACAATGGAATGTGGCACAGGCATTTTTGTTGCGTTACCAAAGGGATAGGCCATTGTAGGATGCCTGCAGCAGCATGATGTCTGCACAGAGCCATCGCTGTGATGAATTCCGGAACCCCAACCAGAACACTGGCACCCAAAGACACCGGGCGGAATGCAGCACCAGGATAGCCCAGCGTGGTTTGAGTGCCGCAAAACGCTGTCCAAGACTCGTGTGCATGGAAACCCTGTGGTACTGCCTAATAAATCCCGAAAAAAAAATGGGTTCATACTCTCCAGAATTCAAACCCTGGCCGCGATGGAAAAGGTTTCCAAAAGTAGAGGTTTTGCTCAGCATCTCGGTATGGTGGGCTTCATTGGTGGTTTCTTGTCACGCCATTATCCTCGTTGGGACCAAACATTGGTCAGGCCAAGACCGTGCATGAAAGGACCGTGTCGCAGAAGACAGTGCAGCACAATGAAGGATTGGTCGGTAGTCGGGGATGGAGTTATCAAAACCGTGCACAGAGGTCACAAGCGGGGCTTTCAGAGCACGCGTCCCAAACAGGACCACAGAACCTTTGTCGGCGCATCACAAACACGCGATGATACTGATCTGCAAAAGGAGTGCAAAAAATTGCATACTTGGTGCCTGCAGCTCCTGACTGGCTGCTTGCTGAGCGTTGGTTGCTACTTGCTGCTGGCACCTTGTTTCTCGCTGTTTGCTGCTTGCAGCCCCCGGCAAGCTGCACTGCTTGCTTGCTGATTGCCGCTTGCTGCTGGCTGCCTGCGGCTTCCTTCCGACCGCTTGCTGCCACCAGTGGCAGCTGGTTGCTTACTTGCTGCTTCCTGCCCCTGGCTGAGCGCTTTGCTGCCTGCGGCTTGCTGCGTACTGGTTGCCACCGCCGGCTGGTTTCTACCGGGACACTTGCCGCTTGATGCGTGCGGCGTGCTGCTTGTTTTTGGCTGCCCCCGGGCCGCCGTTTGCTGCTTCTTGTTTGCGGCTTGTGGCTTGCTGCGCTGTACGCCCCGCTGGTGCGGTGCACTCCGGCAGTCCCACTCTACATGACATCAACCGGCATGTCCTATGGTTCTCGCCGACCCGCTCAAAGTGGCGTCTGTTCCCTGTCGCAAACCGCTATGTGTGTCTCGGTCACAATGGGCTGCTGCACCAGCAGGCTCACTCTGCTGCTGACGAATGCGCGCCCTGTAGTGCACTACTGCCTGCTCCCATAAAAACAGAAGTGGCCCACAAGTGGGCGGTGCCGTCTGGGTGGTCCCCACCACTTCAGAGCGGGGGACAAAAACAGAAGTGGCCCACAAGTGGGCCTGGTGGCTACATCACCCCTGCCGTCTAGGGGCTGGCCAACGCTTTAGCAGATTGCCTACATCACCCCTTCCATTTGGGGGATGCCCAATGCTTCAACGCGACCTTGCACAACTGGGATTGCAGGCAATGGCCAGCCTCACAGACCCTTTTGAAAGGCCCGGCAGCAGCAACGCACCTGCAACGGATCGGCCCGGGGTTGCACGGATGGTTGGGGCAAGGACGGTGCATCAATGTCGCCGGTGCTTATGCTGCAGCGCATAATCTCATTCTGTTCCATGCTTCTGCTGCTGAAGGAGTTTGAGGGGGGTGAGCTTGCCCTCCGGAGCAGGCACCCAGGTCCATGGGGACTATGGGGACTGCCATCGTTGCCGGGGGTCCCGCCGAAGCTCACTCGCGATGGCAACTGTGCAGCCTGCCTGTCTGTGCTGCTGCTGCTGCGCCGCTCGCGGAGTGTGTCCGCTGTTGGGGGCGACGTACCTAAGCTCGCACCACGAGCCCGAGGCGCCTGAGGATAGCACACAACACCAGCAGGAATTCATTACAACGGGGGAGGTAGGCGGCGGAAAATTGGGGGGAAGGTGCGTCCTGCTTGCCACTTCTGTGCCACACCTCAGCGATGCATTGCACCAAACCTCAACCCGGCTGCCCTACAGCCCCCCCCACCCCTCCGCGCTGAAGAGCGCGGGTCCCCATGGTCCAGTGCCTGCAGACGTCGGACTTACAATTGGGGGGAAGTGTTGATAGAGCCACTGAATACTGAACTACTGGGCGCAGTGTGTGTGGGAGGGGGAGGCAACGCCCACAGTCAGGCGGACGGCATGTATTTACACAGCAATGGGGGTATCACGCACAGCTTGATCCGGCGCACTGCACAGTGCCAGGTTTGAATCTGGCCCGGGGGGATTCAGGTGCTTAGGCCATCAAGCCCCATCGAGGTTCCATTGTCCATCTTATCGGTGATGTTCACCCGCATACTCTTCAGCTGTGGGGATGTGGCCATCACATCCAGGATGGTGGCCAGTACAGTGTGGGCAGTGACCCTCACGGGGTGGTTAGTGGTGGTTCGTAGCATGCCCTTCAGGTCCCTTCCCCGAATGCTCATGTTTCGGTCACCAGTGGAGTCCATCAGACAGTTTCAGTATTGAATGGCCTTGTCCGATTTTGTTTAACTCAATGCACCACGTATATCCCATGAGTGTTGCCACTCCGGTTATTGAAAAATGGGAATTTGTCATCGTGCTTAGTATTGGTATGTATTGGAGGTGAAAAGCGCGCACATAACCCCTGACAGCTGGAGGGTCCCCACCGCTTCAGAGCAGGGGGGTGGGGACCCCCCAGGCGTCATAGATTATGTAGCCACCCGGCCCACTTGTGGACCACCTCTGATTCTGCCCCCCGCTCTGAAATGGTGGGGACCCCCCTTGCGGCAGGGGTGATGTAGCCACCCGGCCCACTTGTGGGCCACTTCTCATTCAGCCCCCCGCTCTGAAGCGGTGGGGACACCCCAGGCGTCATGGGTTATGTAGCCACCCGGCCCACTATTGCCCCATTTCAGAGCGGGGGACAGAATCAGAGCTGACCCACAAGTGGGCCAGGTGGCTGCATAACCCCTACCGCCTGGGGGGTCCCCACCACCGCAGAGCGGGGGGCAAAAGTTGAGGTGGCCCACAAATGAGCTTGGTGGCTACATTACCCCTACCTCCCACAAGTGAGCAAGGTGGCTACATAACCCCTGCCGCCTGGGAGGTCCCCACCGCTTTAGAGCAGGGGGCAGAATCAGGTCAGAAGGGGGTGCTGGTTGTTGCTGGGGTCGTTTGACTGTTTTTGCTGTCCACGCGCCTCTGTCCACAGGCCGTCCGTAGCCTGCCTCGCTGTGGTTCTGTGTGCGTGAGGCCCAGGTGCCCTGTTCCTCCACGCCCTGTCCGGGCCCTCCACCATATGTGCTTTTCCCCCTCACAGCTGGTCTGCCCCTGATGGGCTCCCGCTCCTGTTGCGCAAACAGCCCATCTGGGCTGCGGGAGACACCCCCCACCTGATGCTGGTTGAGCCCCCCCCCCTCAGAGCAAACTTCTGGTCGCATTTACGGGGGGGGGGGGATGCCACGGCAAACCCCCTCGTGGTATGAGACCACCCCCGACCCCCTTGAAGGGGCATGGCATGGTAAGGAGCTTGCTCCCCCGTGCGTGACGGTTGCGCGGATCGATGGCAAGAGACATGTTCACCGGAAATCGTTGACTAGAATGGCTTTTGGGGCCACCTGCAACATGTCGGAGGTGCGGGTCAGGGGTGCAGTCCTGAGGGTCACGGGAACATGTCTCATCGCTGCATCGTTTGCTCACAATATGCCCACGGCACGGGCGTCCCATGCCATGGCAGACCCCCCCCCCCCTTCAAAGCACGCATGGCATGGCGGGGCCGTCCCCCCGTCAACAGGAATGCCCCCGCCCCCCCCCTTCAAGGCGCCCAGCCTATGCCCAGCCACTGTCTCCCTGACGCCAACTGCCAGGCTCAATAGCATTTGCAACCGACAGTAACCGCCCCCAACCGCTTTGGCAACCCCCTCCAACCGCCTGCCTAACCCTTGCTGGGGCGGCCTCTGAGCTCTGATGTCTCTTCCCTTCCGATGCCTTCCCGGGCCTGGCGGGGGGCGGGGGGGGGGGGGGGGGGTTGCACAGCGCGGGCACAGCGCCCAGTAGTACGGTGGCGTTCCCGTGACCACCCTACAAACCACACACCACCAGCGAAGCACACGTCCGCAGGGCACAAACAGCGGATTTGGACGGCAATCCGGCATTTTCAGTGTGGGGCATGGCTTGATCTGAGATTTTGGACCGAGTAAGAATCTGAGCCGTCCCGTGTCTGGGAGTTACCCTGGCCATGGGGGGGAAATGGGTCCAAAATAGCCTACGCTTTGCACAGCACGGGCACAGCGCACGGTGCGCCCTCTAAGCCCAACCCCCTGGTCCCGGTCTCGAAACATTGGCATTGGCGTCCCCTGGGGACGATCGGATACGGCCCTGCAGTCCCGTGGGGGGCGGGGGTGGGGTGGGTCTACGCCTGCCCCTGCCCCTGAACCACCATGTTGAACTGCCCCAAGAGCACGTCCAGTTCCATCCGGAAGCGCTCAATCTCATTGTTCTTGACCTGCGGCACAAGACAAAGGGACGGCGTGGGGGCCGCACGGCGCACGCGCGGGCGGCGCACCAGCAACGGCGCGCGCCAAAGCGCGGGGGTGGGGGGCGGCCAGGCAGCCGCCGCACGCGGAGGGGACCCTGTCTGAGGTTTGAGGCCCAGTGGAACGCGAACTGTTGGGGGGTTGGGGTGCCCAGGGAAGCATTAGAACGGGGGGGGAGGGTTGGCACAAGGCCTCGGTATCTGATCATCAGAAGGGGGGGGGGGTCTGGGACCCGAAAGTTTGTGTACCCAAAATGGCCCGATCAGAATCTGTGCAGTCCCGTGTCCGGGGACACGGTAGTGACTGCGGTCACCTTGGGCCATGGGGGGAGACGGGTCCCAATGCAGCCTACGTCCCGCACACGGCGCCGCCCCCCACCGGGCGCTCCCCCCATCGACCCGCGGCCCCCGCACCTGTCGTCCGTTGGTGAAGGTCGGCGAACTGGCCCGGCGCGCCATCCGCGCGGCCCCGGGGGACGCGTCGGCCGACGGGCGCCGGGCGATCCACGCGGAGGCGTCCAGGGTGCTCCCGAGCGGGCGCGCGGCGGGGGACGGCGGGGCCCCCGCGCCCACGCCGAGACGGGGCGCGCTCGCGGACTGCGCGGACGGCCGCGGCCACACGCCCGCCCCGGGGCCGCCGACCTGCGGGGGCGCGCTGTGGGAGGTCACCAGATCATCCGCGGCGGACTCGGTCTGGGGGGCGCACGCGGCGGCGGGGCCCGGGGCCGGGGCGCGGGCATCGCTGGGCGGTCTGCGGATGTGCGGGTGGGGCATGGGGGGCGTGCGGTGGGCCATGCGCGGGGGAATGGGGCACGTGGGGGGGGGGGGGGGGGACATCCATTCCGCTCTGACCCGCAGAACCACCGCCCCTGAGAGTGCCTCGATCGCACCGCGCGCGGTAGTGGACGCGGCATTCACCAACCGAAATACAGGCAGGGACGCCGTGCCCCCCCCCCCCCCGTGTGACATTCCGTCCAGTTGTTGCTCCTTTACGGGGCCCTGGACAGTCACCCGGTCTTCCCTCCGCATGTTGCGTCGGGTCGCTGCGTTCTGTCGGCCGCTGCGGCCGGTGCTCCTGCTGGTGTCGTTTCCGCGTTCGCGGAGCCCAGTCGTTGGTGTGCCGGGGCTGTGCTGGATGTGGCGGGATGTGCCGCGTGCGCGTCAACGGCGCCCAATAGTTGGCGTATTGAGGATGTGCTGATTGCTGCCGGGGTCGTTTGACTGTTTTTGCTGTCCACGCGCCTCTGTCCACAGCCCCCCCCCCCCCCTCCACACCAGCTCAGGTGCCACACTCTGACTTTCGCAGGACCTTGAACGGCCGGTAGGGGGGGGGGGGGGTATGGCTGAGTACATGTGCTGTTGGTACTTCCGCGGACACACAGCCCCTGCGTTGGGTTCTCCGGAGGACATTGCCTGTGCCAAGCCACGGGGGAATAGGACCTCCACTCGGTGTGAGTGGGACAGTGGCCCTTCTGTGGACACGTGCAGCTGCTGCCCCTTGGCGTCCCTCTGGCGCCGGGGGGGGGCCTACTCTGTCCCGTGTGGCGGCCGGGATTCAGGGCCATGCAGGGGATGGGCATGGGCAGGGCAGGGGGTGTTGCGCAGAGGTGGGGCTGCACGTGGCTTGCACACGACAGTCGGATGTGCATGTGCTCAAGATGCATCACGTGCCAGTGGACTGGGAGAGCAGCGTTCCTTCAGGTTCCCAAATTGAAATCTGGTTTTCAGGGTCTCCGGACAAAAAAAAGGGGGAAGTTTTGTTCTATTTTTAGGCCGATGCCGTGGTAAGCTGGCGAAGCCTGCTCGCCAGAAGGAGCGCAGGAAAGATCTGAGTGCTGCCGGATGCTGCCGGATACACCCCCATCCGCCCTGCGGGATAACGCCGCGCGCGCACAACGCTTTTGCTGGATACTACCCCCCCCCCCTTTGCAACCCCCCGTACGGAGTCTTGTGGGTTGCGTGCTACGACAGGCAAGCACGCAAGCTCAGCAAAACAAAATCCTCATCAGTGGTACTAGGGGCGCCCCCCCCCCCCCCCCCCCCTGGGGGGGGGACCGTCACTTGGCCTAAAAAACACTAGGCACCGAAGGCGCTGAAAATTTTTTTTCTTTAGGTACCACTGGAACTGGGGTTGGGGAACTGTCACTTGGTGATCGCCCCCCCCCCCCCCCCGTGGGGGTGACTGGCCTGACATTAGGGGGGGGGGGTTACAAGAGGGGCGGGGGTAGCACCAGGTCTGATCCCATCACATCTGCCCCTCCTCCCTCCCTCGTGGCCTCCCTCCCTCACTCTGTCCCTCCCCACTACGAACCAGGCCCCAGACTAGACCCCGAACTAGGCCCCCAAGCAGGCCCTGGATAGGCCCCGGACTAGGCCCAGAAGTATGTATTCAGTCCCACAGCCCCTCACATCTGCCCCGCACGCCGGTTTGTGCCATGGCCGCACCTCCCCCGTCCCCACGCCCCCCACCCCCGCTGCCTCCACAACTTCTCTGCCCCGTCAGCAACGCTGCGGCCCCCGTCCCCGGCCGCCCACCCGGGACCCCTGCCTGCGTGCCTGATGGTCTGCGGGCCTGTGGCTTGCCGGCTGCTCGTGCGCTGTTGAAAGCAATGGACTGAGGCTGGTAGGCCAACTTGGCAACCGCAACCCTACCAGATCCAGGCCTGCTGCGTGCCCAGCACAGCCATCCCGTCTCGTCCAGACTTAGCCCTGTGCCATGCCCCATACTCGCCTACTGCACGCAAGCAACCGGCCCTGGGACCACCCGCCTCAGCCCCCTGCGTGATATTCCGTCGGGTTGTTGCTCCTTTACGGGGCCCTGGACAGTCACCCGGTCTTCCCTTCGCACGTTGCGTCGGGTCGCTGCGTTCTGTCGGCCGCTGCGGCCGGTGCTCCCGCTGGTGTCGTTTCCGCGTTCGCGGAGCCCCGTCGTTGGTGTGCCGGGGCTGTGCTGGTTGCGGCGGGATGTGCCGTTTGCGCGTCAGCGGCGCCCAATAGTTGGCGTATTGAGTCAGCCCCGACAAGATTTTCCCGATTGTAAACTTCGTTGTTTCCCACGATGGTCACTTTGGTCTGGGGGGGGGGGGGGGTTAAGGACTGGCCTCCCCCCCCCACACACGTGCGACCTCAACGGAATCGCACGGCGGTGCATACCCGGAGACTGCACTGAGGGCCACCAGGTCGCCAAAGTCCATGTCGCAGCGGCACGTTGGGCAGTCGGGACTGCGCGACAGCCACGCGATCGCGCAGGCGGCACACAGCGGATGCCAGCATGGCGCCGCGACCGGGTCTTTGCAGACCTCCAAACAAATGGGGCACTCGGGTTCGGCAGCCATGGTGTTGCCACTGAGAATGGCGGAACAAATACAGCAGAAGCTCAGAACAATAGCGCGCCATACCCTCAGCACAGCGACGGGCCGCTTCACAGTCGAACCGGATCCCGACTACAGCGGAACGATCTCCCTCTGTGGCACGTGGCGTTCCAGATGCCGAGGGTTCCAGCCGCATTGTCTTCAGGGCGCATGGTATTCCATGGACGTAGCGTCCCAGCGACATGGTGTTTGGAGGGCGTAGTGTTCAAGGGGCACGGTGTTCAGGGCATGGAGAGCAGTGGAAAAGGGGGGGGGGGGCGATGGTTAAAATTAGTTTTCCCTCCTACCTCCTATGGGCCCACACACCGTGCGTCTACTCCAGCCCACCTGCTCATTCATTCCCTCATGCACGTGGCACACACCAACACAAATCGTCAACTCGGGGGTAAATTTGAGTTTCAATTGGGCAGGGGGGGTGGGAGGAGGGCACCCACTGTTTGACTCTCAGTGTTTGTTGTTGTGTTTTGAGCCCGGAGACGGTGGTGGTGCCGTCGGCGACGCTGGCGACACCAGTACAAAGCCACACGACACTTCATTGTGTTACCGCGGGTAAACTTTAGTTCGGCATGTCGCCATGGTGTGCTGTTCTTGTCTGCAGCTGGCGGCGCCAATGGGCCGATCGCCACTTACCCTTGCCCTTCCCTTGGACCCTTTCCCTCCATAAGCTGTGGTGCCCATCGGCCTCTCACCACCCTGTGGCCTTCCTCTTCCTCCTTGGCCTATCTTTCCCTCTCTATTTTCCGTTCCTTTCCCCTGTATAGGGGATTGATGGTCGGTATCGATCGACTGCATGTCCCCGCCTTAGACAATTTCAGCCATTAGTCCAATGGTTCTCCACAAAACAGTGTCCCCTTCTTGGTGGGGGTGCCCCACTATCGCATGTACAATAGACCGGTAGGTACAGTGGAAAAATGTCCAAAACAAGGTTGATCGTACGTGTATGACCCATTGCTGAGCGTCAACCATACACCATAAATATTTGCCCAGCAAAAGGCTCCCTCAAGGCTGGCTGATTTGCATCTTAGCCCCAAGGAGAGGCAGAAAGAACGGGAGAAAGCCGCGGCCGAGGACGAAGCAAAGCTGGCAGAATTGAAGGCCCAGATGCAGCGGTTCAAGGTGTTCTGCTGCATGCATCGCATCTTCGTTCATCAGCAGCCAGGAAAGACCTCACGTCCTGCATTGCAGTAGACAGATTTCTCGTGACCCTTCCCTTGTATAGGGGGGGGGGAGGGAATGTCCAGGGAGCATCGTGCTCGGGGGGGCAGGAGCATGGTGTGTACTGGGCATAGTGCTCAGGAGGGGTTGTTCAGCGTGCATACAAGGGCACGGTGCTCTGGTGGCACAGTGTCGTGGGCTTAATGCTCCAAACCAACGTATCGAGAGGGCACAGTGTTCAGGGCATGGTGTTTGCGGGGGCATGGTGCTCTGTTTCAGGGGCCTAGAGGCTTGGGGACATAGTGTTCCAGGGGTGAGGTCCCAGCACCAAAGGCAGTGTGATTGGACCTTTGTAGAATGGGGATCGCGCCCGGGGGATGGGGGGGGTGGAACCAAAACCAATCAGGCAGCCCCAAGTAAAGTGACCCTTGAGCTACGGAGCGGCCTGGAGATTGGAAGGAAGTGAGCCACTGACTGGGCAGGAGGCCAAGTGTTTGCACTGCGTGCGCACTGCGTGGGCACTGTGTGCATATTGCGCACGCAGAGGCTAGGATACTCACCCAAGAATACTTGTCACCTGTTTACTAGGGGGAAGACCGAAAGGTGTCAATACCATAGGGTTGGCCAGGTGTCCATCGATACTTCTGCTTGTAATTATAACCAACAGCATCATCCAAGAAGAACTGTCCGGTCCTGGTGTCGACTCGCCACCATCGAGTATCGGCGATCGAGAGCCTTCGAGCGACGATGACCACGTTGAATTCTTTGCAGTTGTGGACGTGGCCATACCGATCGATGATCTTGAGCATCTCGGTTCGAGGATCACCTTGAAGTCGACCAAGGTTTTGGTGCACGTACTATCTGTCGGGAAGAGTACTCTGCAGGGCGAATCGAACCGCCTCTACGGAGGCTTGTGAAAAGGGGCCAAAACTAGGGTTCGAGTATTTGCCGACATCCAAAACTTCACACTGCGTGCGCACTGCGTGCATGGCATTCCCGGAGGGCCCACAGCAGTCCATTGTAAGAATTTGGTCCATGTCCAAAGTGGAGGAATACCTGTGGGAGTTTGCACAAAAGGGACAAGAGATGGGCAGTGGGGCCTTGGCTGCTTGGGCGCAAAGCAGGTTAACCCCCCCCCCCCCCTCTTTCAATTTCCACCCCCCCCCTCCCCCCAGTTCATTGGTTAGCTTTGCTGCAGGCTTGTCGATCATTAAGGTTGCCAAATTGTTTACCAATGGATTGGCATTGTAGTGTCAACAGTGTTTTCAACCATGGTAGGTGTGGGTGCAGGGGTTCCATGGGTATGAGCCAGCAATGGCGCCCTTGGTGGTGGCATGGATGTAAGAGTAGTCCAGCTGGCGGTATACGCATCGCCAATACCAACAAGTCGGCCATTGAGTGCACTAAGCACTATAATAATTTTGCTCGACTTTTGAGGTCAGCCAATCTGGCTGGGATGCAATGAACGTGCTCAGGGACAACCCTGGAATCCAGTGAATTTGAGGACTGACAATGCTCTGTCCCCACAGTGTAAGTGTGTTGACTGGGACGATGTCGTTTCATTCCTGTTGAACACATTCACCTTCGAGTACAGCACAGGCTGTTTTGCGGCTTGTGGCAATCACAATATGGTCTTCGTTGGGGCACTAGCTCAGCATCCAGGGGACCGCCGTGCTTCAATATGAAAATGGTAGTTGTTGAGGCCCAGGGGGCTGGGGTACACTCTCTCAGTCAAGCTTTGATATCAAGGGATGAATCCTCGGAAAAAAAAGGCCCGGTATCCAGGGGACCACTGTGCCCGTGTACTCAAAACACAAGGCAGAACATTCCAGACAATTTGGCGGATGTGGTGGGCTGACTTCGGCAGTGACAAAGGGCCACGTGTGGCACGCAAGATATGGTGTGTTGATGGCATAACTAGTGTTCAGTCGAGCTCAGTGTCCAAGACAATACTGGGCCCATCCCTGGGCCATAGGGGGAGTATCCGCACCGCGCGCGCACCGCGTCAGGTATTTGAACAACTTCTCCAGGATATGGTCTACGGGGTAAGGAGTTGTAGATGGTACCTGCTGGGCTCTGAGGCGTTACCATTCCCCCTATTGGCTCTGGATGAAAGGGTCCACGGAACAACCCCAGTACCCGCACCGCGCATGCACCGCGCGCGCACCGCGTCTGATACTCCCCCATATTCTTGCAGTGTTTCGCTGTCACTTTCCAGGGTAGAGACGTACCATGCATGCTGTACTCGTTCCTAAGGGGAGGAGGAATCCCCGCAAAGTAGACACGAGCTGGATCGCCTCGGTTGAAGTCCTCGAACCTACTCAGGAGCCGATCACTCCTCCTCACTTTAGACTTTCGGGGTGCACCCAGCGGACTCTGCTGCATGCCTCTTTCTAGTGGCCTCCAATTTGGGACACAACATGGTCTTTTTCCCGCGTCCGGTCGAGGAGCTGTGTATTTTGGGCGCACAGGGGGGCATGCCCGGTGCGCTACCTTTGTATTAAGCATCTTATCTGTAGCCCCAAGTTTATCCTCACCTAGGGAAGTCCCCCAAGTAGACCGCACTGGACCGCAAACCTTCTGTGCAAGGCACCTTGTATAAGCCGAAATATGAGAATTCAACAACACAAAATGTCACACCCACCACTTCCAACCACCACCCTTGCCATCATCATAAACCAGGTGCAAAGGATGGGCCAAATTCTAAGACACAGCGAGAAGGTACTCCAAATTGTTTGGTGAGGTGGGGGCAAAAACAGGCACGGGTGGGTAATGGTTCAAAAAAGATGCCCGGCGCGCTAACGCTCCCCCAAAGTGGAACCCCTTGCCCGGTCACCCAGTCCAGTCTCCAGCTGGCTGACCGGCAAGGGGTTGATGCGCACAAAATCTCCAGTACACTGACGGGGCATGGGGCCCATGCGCACAAAAGGATAAAGGCTGTTCTAACCAAATTGCTCTGATTGCGTGTCAGAACAAAAACAACCGAAAATGTCCCAAGACTACGGACGGAGCGCCCCGCCGCCGAGCACAGCCCTGGTGAGGAGGGGGGGAGCACTGGACTGCGTGACACTGAGTGTAAGGCAGTGGCAGGCGACCCTTGTACATCAGGCGCCTTGAAGTCCGGTGCCGTGCCGGGAAGGTGGGCGCCCTTCTGGTGTGGAGGGTGCGAAGACCGGTCCCACCCCGGCTGAGGAGAAGGGAAGGTGGGCTGGCAGGACCGGAAGCTGGCACCTCTATGCAGTAGGCCAGAAAATTTAAAAACCCTGTACATTTTACTCAAACCAATGACCTGTGTCACTAGCACGTCTTCCACAACCGAACAGAATCTCACACCAACATGGCTCATTTGAAAATGCTGCATGCTACCCATGTGAACCATCACTTGATAATGTTTCTCAACCCTGTCCCCTCTAGGTCCACCTAATCACTATCAGCTTGTGCACGTCTCCCTTTTTGAGGGGGGGGGGGGGCTGAAGACAAAAACTAAAATCTACCACCCCCCCCCCCCGATCATGAACCTTTTGGAATGTGGTGATTTTGAGCAAAAAAGGTTGTTTTGGGTCCCCAATGAGTGTGTGAGCGCTGGTGCAGTTTATGTACTTGTTAGCCAGATTTGGTAAGGCAGCATTGTTGGTCCTTAGTGACCTGTGGCACCCTATCAAGAGGGGTAGTGTTGGGGATGTGACAGCATACCCATGCTCTGAAGTAAAAGGACATGCCCTCTAGCTTCCGGGGCCGGCTATGGCCTGTCTGGAAAATGCAACATCACTTTCTGCACTGAAAATTGGGTGAAAACTTGTCAGAACAATTTTCACCCTCAACAGCTCAAAAAATCGAAAATTCCAACACCAGTAGTTTCAATCTTGTGACCACTCCCAATGATCAAAGATCCCATGTAAAGCATGTTTTAGGTCCTCTTTTTGTGTTTTCCCCCCATTTGGTCATTGGGTGCTGGGCAGGGGGCGCTGAAGGGACGTGTTTGAGGGGGCTAGGGTCTATGCAGTTTGAACTTTGTGGTATCTTGCTGCCACAAGTTCCATGGCAAATTCTCTCCAAGGAGTTGCCAACATGAATAGAACTTCATAATTTTGAGCCGAAAAGTTTGGTTGTTCCCAATGAGAGGGGCTTGCTGAGGCGGTGTGGGATGAGCACTGGTTGTGCAGTTTTCAGCCATGTTCGGGAGGTGGGAATGGGGGTATTGTGATATCCCTGGTATGCCCATGGTATCCCTCCGTCCACTCCCCTGCTACCCCTCGGAGAACAGTTCCCAAGTGACGGTTCCCCGGGTGGGTGGGGGGGAACAATGGTCGGTACTGATAGACTGAATGTCCCCGCCATAGACACTTTCAGCCATTAGTCCAGATGTTCACAATTGTAATAGAACACTCAGCGTGTCCCCTTCTTGGTTGGGGTGCTCCACTATCTATGGGGGCGTTGTCGCACGGTGCGTGCACGGTGCGCGCACGGTTCAATGTTTTTGGGATGGTTGCCCAACTTGTACCCCGTTGAATGGCCCCCATAGAAACACACCCAGGGTCCTGATTTCTGCACCTTGCAGTCCATACTGGCATACCAGGATTCTTCAATTTTTAGTCTGATGCTTGTCACAGGTTGCAGGGTCCTATTTTCTGCACCCTGCAGCCCCTATTGGCGTACCGGGAATTTTTTTTTGAATCTGATGCTTGTCACAGGTTCCAGGCTCCCAATTTCTGCACCTTGCACGCACCTCCGTAACAAACTATGCACAGGCGACAACACAAGCGACAACAATGGTTGGGTTACGGGAATTTCAATTTCATCCGCCACAGAATCCACTTCAGGTAATTGGGGCTCCAGCAAAGCGTGCATCGGCGCCTCATGGTGCACAGGTTGGGGGGAATCGGGGCTCTCAGCAGTCACAATTGCAAACTCCAACCGCTCCTCGGGTGCATGCTCGTACAAGACCTCTTCACCACCCAATTCGTACCAAATAGAGACGCGACGCCCACCTCTTGGAGAAGGGCCAATGACAGTGGCTGACACCCTATCCCCGTTGGAGCGGTGGTAGTACACAGGCAGTCCGGCGACAAGCCAGGGCAGCTCAGATTCAGGCATTGTGGATCTGGTGGACACAGAATACGCAAAAGGACGCACGGTGCGTGCACGGTGCGCGCACGGTTCAGGCAACACCCCCTATGTACATCTCCTGTTGATATGTACATTTATCGGTAATACTGGCGGGTGGGTGGGTGGGTACTACGGGTGGGTGGGAGGGGGGGGGGGGGCACAGCACCATCATCGTCCACGAGCACTGGAGCACTGGACGGTGGAAATAATTGAAATTTGCCAAGGTTGAGGCATGGAATGGCTGTCAAACATAATGGTAGGTGGAGGAAGGGAATGTCCCAACTGTTCCAGGTGGGAACAGCGTTGTGCTATCCAAATCCAGAGCAGCGATGCAATTGAAGATATCCTGCCACAAAATGTACAGTGGGTGGGGACAACCCCACAGCAACTTCAAACTGCAACATGCGATTCTTTTGATGCTTGACAAAGTGACGGTTGCCCCCCCCATCCCTGGGTAGGGGGGGGGGGGGGGGCTGGACAAAGGTGATGGAGGGCTAGGATGACGAAAAGACATGCTTCGCTCCTTCAAGCCCTTCCTAGGGGTTGCCATGGCCCACCCCACTTACTGCCTGCACCGACAGTGCCCCTCCTTTGTTTGTTAAGACAAGTGCCGAAAGCGTTGCTGGCGGCCTCGGTGACCCTGTGGTACCCCTGTCGGGGGATGGCATGGGGGTTGTTGTGAGAAACTCTGGGGAAGTTCTTGTACTGCGTGGGCACTGCGCACACAGAGGCTGGGATACTCACCCAAATAAATACGGTTGGTGGTGACCGTATTATTTCCTCGGAATCCATGTCAGAAAAATGAACAATCCAAAAATATTTGACTATTTGTGGAGACACTTTTCCTTTATAGGAAACCGAGGGCACAGGATCAATGTTTTACCACCAGAAGGTAGCCAGGGTGCGAGTATTTGCCGACATCCAAAACTTCGCACTGCGTGCACGGCATTCCCTCTTGCCCTTTCTTGGGCCAGGCAAAGCACTATCCAGCCCCGAAAAAGGGCTGAGGCAGGCTTTCCAGGCCTGGTCGCTCTGCTTGTAGCTTGCTGCAGCACGCTCAGAGGGCGGTTCAGAGGGGCAGAACATGAGGGCCCTGCCGGAAGAGCCAATGAAACCCCCCACCTGCCGTTTCATGCCACGCGTAGGCGTAGCAGCCATCGGCAGCAGCCGTGCACAGGGCTTGGCACGCTGCTTCTGTCGCTGTTGTGGACCATGAACCAGGGCTGCCTCCAATGCCCGAAACGGCATTGAGACCGGGAAACACAACAAACTCGCAGCCATCTGCAAGAGCAGCATGAATGACACACGCCGGGGGTGCAGCGGACCACTCGGATCAGGGGTGGCTGATTTGACTGATACTCGTGCCCTGGCAGGGGCAGGCCGCACCGCGCGGTATCCACGGGGCTGAGTGACGAACGTCTGCAGGGCTGTGACAGAATGCCAAGGGCCTGTGGGCATTCCACTGCAAAATGCCTCAACGGGTGACACCGGAACGGAAATCTCAATGAGAGTAGCAGTGGAGGTGTGGTGGGTGTTGTACGGAGGGCGCACAGCAACGGCACCGTCAATCGAATGTGCGTGTGGGTGAGGGGGAGCGGGGTACTACCGTTTTTACCAGGTCTTCCCGGTTGGACCTGTATGGCCATACTGGCGTCCTCGGGTCGGGTCGCTCCCCATTATAGCAGGCCTTCGGTGCAGGCCAGGGTGTGTATGTGGTCTGGGCCTGTGATGTGCGCCACTGGTACCCCCCCACTTTGTGAGAACCACCCGACCGCCCGGACCTCGGCCCTCCGTTCCGCAGCAGTCAGCATTGGTTGCATCGGGCTGGCGTCAGAGGCAAGGGACCCCCGTAGCCAACTTGCACAACCGGTGGACCGCCAATGTGCATGTGTGTGTGCATGTGGTCTGGGCGGTATTACCGTTTTTACCAGGTCTTCCCGGTTAGACCTGCATGGCCACATTGGCGTCCTCGGGTCGGGCCGCTCCCCATTATAGCAGGCCTTCGGTGCAGGCCAGTGTGAGTGAGGGGGGGCACATCCCCCATGAAAGGCAGCTTGACAACATTGTGTAGTGCGGACAAACGTGTTGAAGAACACATACGCCAGCATACCATCGAGGCCCTGCATGCCGCAAGCACGAGGGATCGGCGTCGTGGTGGGACTGGGAAAAGCACGCCGCACCCCCCTCGTGCCTCACGCCTCGCCCCGTCCCCAGGGGGGGGGGGGGGCGACTACAACTGGTCCTGATGCGACACCCCCCCCCCCCAGCCATCTGCCAAAACTTGTGGGGGGGGCAGGTGGGGCGGGGGGGGGGGGGGAGGTTTGGCAGCTTGGCCGGGGGGGGGGGGGGGGCTGCGCGCAACCCACTACTATCACATGCATTCCTCAAGGGGGTGTCTGAGGGCATGGGGGTATAGAGGTATGTATGCGATAATAGCGATACCTTGTCTTTGCCAGGAAGAGGGTCTTAAGGACTAAAGGCATAGTACCCCTCTCAACTAAGCATGGGACAAAACATTTGGCGCTGTTGGCGCCATGGCCCCCGCACCGCTATCTTTGAAAACTCGGGGGGGGGGGGGGGGGGGGCTAGGGGGTGTCGCAGACAAGGACCGGGCCCGGCTGCCCCCCCGGGGCCCCGGCGGTGCACCGCGGAAAGCTGCGGGGCAGGCATAGTGGTGGGTGGGGGCTTAGGGATTGTGAGGTATTCCACCTGCACCCACTACCTGTCCCCAGAGGGCCGTCCTAAGGAATGCCCACAGCCTATTGGGCCACGTCCGCTGGAACAGGCATCCATGCAGGGACAAGCCTGATTTGCATCCTGCACCTCCTACACCCCCCTCCCTCTGCAGTACATGACGCCCCCCCCCCAAGAAATTCTGAGCTATTCCACGTGTGCACAAAGTGGCAGTCAGCACGAAGCGCAGAAAGAAAATGGGCTCGTCAGCGGCCAAGAAGACCATAGGCAACTTTCTGTCACAGAAGGTGGGACACGAGGATGGCAGTGGACTCTGCCGACAGGGGCATAGCAGCGGAAATGCGGCGGTACGCGCCACCCCGAGGCATGCGTGTGTTCTGGTGTTGACGCACTGCCCCCGAGTCTTTGTGGAGTTGCCCGTCCATTCCATTCGTCACGTACTTGAGGCCCCATTGCGGCACCGGAATCCCGCCTCAGGGCACCCAAGCCCCCCACCCCCCCTCCAGAGGGCCCTCAAGGCCCTTTGGAAGTTGAAAGTAGAAAGGGGAGTAGATCGGGCAAGATAGGGCAAGGGGGGAGAGGACGGAGGCGGTGAGGGGCCGATGGGGAACACCGCCTGCGGAGGGAGGGGGTCCAAGGGAGGGGCAGCGAATGGCAAATGGCCATTAGGAAGGCGACATGCCAACCCTCGCCCCTGCAGAGGGCCCTTCAGGCCCCAAGATACTTTCGCTCAGCCTTACCCACCGGACTTGTCAAACAACCTATTCTTCTGAGTTCAAGGCAATAACATGGGACACGGAGCCCCCCCCCCCCCCCTGCACACGCAGTACTTGAGAGTACCATGTGCTGCCTGACCGAAAATAGTGGTCCAAATGGAGGCCGGTTGCGATGACCGGCCGGTCGACGGTTGACGGCCGCGGCCGCATGCAACGCAGGCACTGACCACTGGAGCAAGGCCCACCCTCATCTGTATTCGTGGTCTCTGGACTGGCTGCACGGTGACAGCGGCTGGCGGCGGGCGAAGGTTGACGGTTATGAGCAGGGCAACAGACGGTCATGCGGAATCCGTGTGCCTGCCTCCTCTGTAGCAGGCCACCGGGGCAGATGAATGTAGGTATTCCTGTAGTGGGGGGTAATTGGCAGTCAGTCGGGTTCGAATCTATGCCCCTCGTTCCACACATTCCTAAGTCCCAAGCGGGTAACCACTCAGCCACAAGCTGCGTTAGTAGGTTAGGGTAGCCCTTTCAGCAGGGATGCATTGGAAGGTGGGGAACCCCCCCCCCCCGGCCCCAGGGCAGCCTATGCCCAGCCACTGTCTCCCTGACGCCAAGTGCCAACCTCAATGGCATTTGTAACGGACAGTAACCGCCCCCAACCGCTTCGGCAACCTCCTCCAACCGCCTATCTGACCGCTCCTGGGACCGCGTCTGAGGTACCTTCCCTTCTAATGCATCCCTGCCCTCCACGTTCGAGCACGATTGATGTCAGGAAACTTGTCCGCTTGTCACTCAGTGGGGTAGACCGGGAATCAAACTCGTGCGTAGAGCACATAGAATTCATGTCTCTGGCCAGCGAGACAGTTAACGGTGAACCCTGACGGTTTGCAGTCAACCAACCGGTAAACCACTCGAGCATACGCTTGGGGAGACGGAGGACATTGGCATATGGCACAATGAAAAAGTGTGCCGAAAGCGTGAAGGAATTGTTTGCCAGCTCGCCAAAGGCGGGTGGGGGTGGGGGGGTTGGGACACCACCAACGTGCTGAGTTGAGAAGTGGAGCTCTATCCCCGACCTCCCGCGGCATTGGTCGGTGGCCGCCCTGAAAGAAAGCGAAGCAAAGGTATGAGCCGAGAGGCTGAAAGCGGGAG